>OU963920.1:2212745-3518745 GCA_902850365.2 Chilo suppressalis | reverse complement strand
GAATGGTCAGTACACAACTGGACCAAAAATGAAGACAGAAATGAAGTGGCGTCGGAGTCTGAAAAAACCCGAAGAAATAACGGCGTAAAAGCATTCGAAGACATTGGAAGAAATCATGCAAAAGAGTTTTTAAATAATTTACCAAAATTAGAATCACACTACTGCAGGAAGACGACAAGCAAACTTTATTTAGAACAGATATGGCAAAGCAAAGAACAACTATACAGAGAATACGTCAAGCAACTTTCAGACAAAGGCATTAATGAATTTAAAGTTTCACAGAAGATATTCTTTCAAGAATTCGATGCTATGAATTTGTCACTCTTTTCACCAAAAAAAGACCAATGTGACGTGTGCTGTGCCTTCAAAGTCGGGAACATTGCAGAAGATGTATATACCGCACACAGAGAGAAAAAAGAAAGAGCAAGACAAGAAAAAACCGCAGACAAAAATAATCCTGATCCGGAGACAATGGCATTTACTTTTGATTTACAAGCAGTGCTTCTATCACCCTCATTTAAAGCATCTGCACTATATTATAAAACAAAACTCAAAGTACACAACTTTACTCTGTTCGATATAAAAAATAATGACGGTTATTGTTATATTTGGCATGAATGTGAAGGTGGTCTTTCTGCAAACGAATTTTGCAGTATATTGCAGCACTTCATTGAGCATTACATTCCACAAAACGTCAAGCACATTATTTTTTGGAGCGATGGATGCACGAATCAGAATCGAAATGCTATACTTGCAAATGCTTTACTGCAAATTGCTGTCCAAAAAGAAATTACGATTACCCAAAAATATCTTGAAAAGGGACACACACAAATGGAAGCAGATTCGATGCATTCCACAATAGAACGACAACTAAGGAATCGAGAAATATACTCCCCAGCCCAGTACATAGATATCTGTCGAAATGCACGATTTAATAAACCGTATGTCGTAAATTACTTAGACCACAGCATTTTCCGAAAGTTTAGCTCAATGCCATATTTAAAATCTATCAGACCGGGTAAGAAAGCAGGAGAAGCAACTGTGTTTGATTTGCGTTGCATTGAGTATAGAACTAACGGAACTATTCACATAAAACAAGAGTTCTCTGAAGAATTCGAACAATTACGCCGAAAAATTAAAAAACCAAGAGATTCAGACTCAATGCCTCGTCTGTATGACGCAAGGATTCCTATACCTCGAACTAAATACATCCATTTGCAGGAACTGAAGGAAGTTCTACCCCAAGACGTTCATTTATTTTATGACAGTTTACCCCATGAGTGTCCAGATAACAGGAGAAATGGAAATCCCTGCTCGTGCAGAAAAGATGTTTTGAGCGAAGAGTCTTAAAATATTATTAACAATGAGACTGCTTAACTAAGTCTGATTATTTGAGATTAATACTAGTTCGTGCTATTGATTGATTTAATTAAGAAACCTTAATGGATCTCACTATTATAGTTAGTTGTAGTACTCGTAATAGAGACTGCTATTTTTTATTCCTGGTTTGAAGCTAAGGTACCCACCTAAACTTATCCTAGGTAAAATGTTCATAGTCAAGTAAATGTTCTTTAAGGCTTGGTGAGTTTATGAAAGGTGGGCGTTGGTTTAATTTTATATTATTTGTAATAATTTCTAAAAATGTTTTCTTTTATGATCTTTTAATAATATGATGTGATAATGATAATGTTTACGCATCTTTGCTAGATAATGGAGACATTTAATACTTTGTTTTCTTTTTGTTCAAAGTTTATACTTTTGGAAGACGTCCTTTATTGTGTTTTTCTAAACATTTTATTTTGTTTAAATAAAATGCGTAAGTTTTTACGCATTAAAATATTGTAGCTAGATTAAGTACATATTAATACGATATTTAAATGAAGAAATTTAAATATTTTTTCTTATTTTGTTGTGTTCAAGTTTATACTTTTATAAGAAGTCCTTTGTTTTGTTTCTTTTATAATGCCTTTAAAAAATGTTATTGTGTGTCTTATTGTTCCTTTACGTATATTATTATTTTTTGTAGACATGGCAAGAAAGTACAAACTGATTACCAAAGCTGTACCTACATTGTTTTAATTTGAAAACCTTACATAATCTTACTAAAAAATATTAAGTTGTGATGAAAACCTTGTAAGTCACATCAAACTTATTTAGGCACACGATATTAGAATCAATGTGATACGTACCTAAGGAATGAATTAAATCTAAAAAAAAACAAAAGCTTAAACCTTCCCCACCCATACATTTTTTTTCAGTAGACAGTTTTTTCTTATTCCTGTAAAATTTTGTTATAAACACTTACGTGGTTTTCACTGCTGGGCGACTTAACTAGGTTTAACATTGTGAAATAAATAAATTTATCCCGTTAAAATAAATTTCGCCCGTGCAATGCCGGGGTGGATCACTAGTATGTATCATATAAGATTATTTGAGTTTGTTTGTTACGCTTCCGCGCCCTAATAGCTAAGTCGTTTATGATGAATTTTCCTATAGAAATAGATGGGACCTTTGTTCTAAGCTACAATATCGCAATACTAGGCGTAGGGTGATGGAAGGGGTCATTTACCTATAAAACTTTATATTATTTTGGTACTTAGAATTTTACAGAATTACCTATCGATTATAATTACAAAACCATGCAACATTATCGCGAGCTGATTAATAAATACAATTTATGATGAATTTTCCTATAGAATGCTCGTATTCGTCACACAAACATCTGCCCCCACCGGGATTCGAACCCGGGAGGGACCTCTCGAGTCGGCGACACCATGAAACCCGGCGTACAAACCACTCGGCCACGGAGGTCGTCATAATGGTCAGTGCATTCGCCCGGATAGAGCAGGGTGCGGGTTCGAGTCCCGTCTGCTGCCTGGTCCGCGTCGATATTTTTCTAGCAATATTATATTTTGAGAACAAAAGATTTTTGTTATAGTTCTTTCTTTCGTTATGTTTAATTTCATTCTAAGCAAAACTATTTTTATGTTGATTTATCGTTAGAATGCTATTTAAGTATTATTATCAATACAATAATTTTCGATACCTATTTGTTGCTTTATCATTATATTATCGATGGATATTGGATTGCGATGTTATTGTGATATAACATAAGTTCACGGTTCAAAATTTCAAAATAGTAAAATCGATTTTTTTATGAGAAGTAACTTTAATGGTCTAAGGCGGCCCGTAGACAGTCAATCTAGATCGCGATCCGCGATCAAAATCAATGATCGCGATCCAGATTGACCGTGCACGAAGTAGATTGACGGATTGATGCTTCCGATCACAAAATATCTAGATATTTTGAAATCAAGATTGCGATCCGCTGATCGTGATCAAGATTGAACGTGAGTGCAACAGATCGCGTCAGTACACGCTGTGCGCTCGTAGAAAATGGACGCCGGTGACACGCGCTCCCAGGACGCCGATGACACGTGCTCCCCGCCGCCGCCGATTGAACCGGCGAATTCACCTTCACTTCCTCAATTTGAAGAAGATTTCATCATCCTTTTAGAAACATTGACCGAGCTATGGAATGCCCAGCACAAATATTATTATACAAACAAATACAAGCGCCAAATTGGATACGAAAAGTTGCTCGACGTTTACAAGAAAATCAAGCCACAAGCGTCTGTTGAGGATGTCCGTAAAAAAATAAATAGCCTCAGATCCAACTATAGACGAGAACTAAAAAAAATTACCTCATCGAAAAGATCTGGAGCCGGTGTAGATGATTTGTATACACCGAAAACAAAAACCTTCAAACTGCTAAGATTTTTGTATAACACCGAGAAGCCAAATTGGAGTCAACAGGTGAGAATTTCAAATTTTCATTTGTAATTTTAATTTAGTGGTTTTATTGACAGAGTTAAATAAAAGTAGGTAAATGTGAGCTTTTAAATCACTTTATTGCTTAGTGTCTATAAAATAGGGTAGATATGTCGCAGGTATATTGTCAAAGCCGTGATATTACAATTTCACTAGTGATATTATAATTAAACGGTAGATTGTCTATTGACTTCATTTCTAGAATTGAACGGCCTAGTTTTACAGAAATTGTAATATCACGGCTTTGACAATTTATCTGCGACAGATATGTACATTAATAAAATAGGGTAGGTGTTGCGTTTTACTAATAAAAATAATAATTACCTAAGTAATATTTTAATTTACTGCTGTAGGTTTGTACGCTGGCTATCTATAGCAATCTATAATGCAAACGCGATATGAACAGAAAAATCACCTTTATATTCCACCTTCATTACAAAAATAATAACAAAAATTTTCTCTTATACATTTGGCGTCACAGGTTGGGTTACGATTGTGTGTTCTTTGTAGGTCTTCTAATCTATTTATCTTATTTTCGTCATCTTCATTTGAAAAACAATAAGAGTTTGCATTTTTCCTTAAATAATTATACAAGTAGCAACATGTTGCTACTATTAATGAAGCAGTGTCGGGTTCAAAAGGTATATCTTTTTGGAAAATACCGAATTTTGAATTCAGTATTCCGAAAGCACATTCAACTACTGAACGTGCTCGTGAAAGACGGTAGTTAAAAATATGTCGATTTTCGTTCAATGCCTTTTGAGCGTAGGGCTTCATTAAATTGGGACCCAATGCAAATGCTTCATCAGATACAAAAACATATGGAAATGTTTGTCTTGTATTTGGTAAAGCCGATGGTTCTGGCAAATTGAGAATGTCTTGTTGATACATTTCCCAGAATTTGGTATAGAATAATACACCACCATCGGACACTCGACCTTTAGTGCCTACATCTATCATTATAAATTCTTTTTTTGCATTTACTAATGCCATAAGTACAATGCTGTAAAACCCTTTATAATTATAATACATCGATCCTGATGCAGCAGGTTTCTTTATGCCAACATGCTTTCCATCTAGTGCACCACAGCAATTCCAAAATTGGTGCATAGCTCCAAAATCATTTGCAATTGTTTTCCATTCTTCAGCTTGTGTCGGCATCTAAAACATAAAATAACGATTATTAACAATTATAATTAACAAACTTTAAAAGAAGTTAAGTAATGCACGTTAATTACATTTCAGGATCAAAATTCTGAAGAATCAGCTGCGAGTCAAGAACCAGAAAGCCCATCAACAGGAAGATCATTTTCTTCAATCAACCAAGCAAACTTATTTTTGTCACAAACACTGCCATCACAAAAATCGATGCAGGAAACTACCACGAGCAATTCACTGGCATTGGTTTGGGCAGAAAAGCTGGATAAATTACATCCTCAGCAACGATTTTTTGCAGAAAAAGCAATTCACGATATTTTATTTGAGGCCGGGTTGGGCAACCTCCACAGATTTTCTGTGAAAATTAATGAATCTAATACGAATGTGATGTCAGCACAATCACACAACGCGTCTTCTTTGTATTCACACAGCACAAATAACTCCCCAATACAACACTGCTCTTCGCCGGCAAACTCACTTACTAATCCACCTACTCCCCCCTCAGACATGCAGTACTCTCTAGTTGCTTCATCTCCTCCACCCTCTTCATTGCAGTCCTTTACAGTAAATATTCCACAGACATCCACATCTAAACCCTTACCAGTATTTACTGAAACTGCCTTCTCAGACAAACATTACTCTGCTCCTACTTGCCAAAAAGGTTTTGCATCACAAATAATAATAAGCCCAAACACAAATGCCATCCCAACTTGACATATACCGTCGCCATCCCAAGCAGACACTGAAGATTATACCGTGGGGTCATTGTTTGCACATTATAACCCGGATAATACTTAATAATTTCTCATAAATCAGATTTAATTGCCACCTGATTCAAAATAACTAATTTTATTTCCTAGTTGTAATTATTGTTTTTTAATTTGTACTTACATATGTCAATGTCTTGAATTTGTACTTATGCTTAAATAAACGTACATAATATATGATATATAATTATTTAAGACTTAAACTTACCTTCATATAGTCTCTGAGCACATATATAAGAGCTCGGCAGGTAACCTTGATTGCTTCACTAATAGCAGCAGGAGACATTATAGCTGAAAATTTTAGATCTTCAATATTTCTGCCAGTAGCAAGATAACGTAATGTTACTGCAAGTTTTTCTTCAGGTGTTATACTTTTCCTCATACAAGTATCTTGTTTGGTTATATATGGAGTTACCATTCGTAATAATTCATCGAAACATTCCTCCCCCATCCTAAAGTAGTTTTTATAATCGTCAGCTTCAGCAGTTAGTAGAATTTCTTTGAGTAGGTTTAAATGAGTGTACATTTCTCTCTTTAGTAACCACTGTTTAACCCAGCGCCTTTTTCGAATTCTTTTCTTCAAAGTTAGGACCAAAATGAGGGAAACTACAGCTTGAACTTTCTGTAAATCCATGATAACGGGTCTTAACGCGGCGATTACAATACACAGACTGAAGAGATCAAGATTGAATGTGTAACGTTGTGGCGCAATCTCGAGATCCGTGATCACGATCAGGGCTATTGCGATCGCGATCTAGATTGACTGTCTACGGGCCGCCTAAGGAAGTAACGTAACGATACTATAGTAACGAGTACTAATTGTTAAAGTAACGAATACATACGGGTACGCTTTTTTTTCGTTACTTTTACACCTCTGTAACTTATAAATTCAGGTATCATCTATGAATTTCCGGTAATAATAAGGAACCCTGTGACCGAAACTGTGTGATGATTGTAAATGAGCCACAGATTACAGAGAATTTTTAAACTCTCGTTAACCAAAGACAGCTAAGAGATTTTGGTATACAGCCATATCTTCAGTAGCCTCATTATTTTTGTTATGTTTATATTATAACCATATGTTAGATTTTTAGTGTATCACACCTTATAATGTGTTCGGCGAAAAATGTATGGCAATAGACTTTATGATGTCGCCTATCATCTATAATAATTGTCTTAGCACATTGCATGTAGTGAAAATAATAATATAGTTGTGGATATTAATACCACACTGTAATAAACAAATGTTTTATTTTATAGATCTTTATAAGATTTGTTTTGATGTTATATAAACAACTTCGATCAGTCTTTGGCTGAATGTTACTACATCCATAGCCATTAAAAATAGTCGTATGTTTTCAAAACCGGTAAAATTAAAGCAAAATAAAAAAGCGCGCAAGGCATTTGAAAACCTTTGGCGGTCGGAAATAACAAAATGAAATCGCAAGTGATAGCGGTAGCCACAGCAATCCAGTTCGGCGATTGGCTACCAGGGGGCCAATCGCCTAACGGAAACGCTTTGGAAAACGCTAACGCTTACTATTTTATTTTGTTATTTCTAGCCGCCTGAGGTATTCAAATGCCTCGCGCTCTTTCTTTTTCTTTTGCATTGGTAATAACAATATTAAAAAAAATGAGCGTGAGGTTTTCGAAAATCTCAGGCGGCTAGAAATAACAATATAAAATCGTAAGCGTTAGCGTTTTCCAAAGCATTTCCGTTAGGCGAATGGCCTCCTGGCCGCCACTGGCACGGGTAGAAACCGTGCCTAGACCAGGAAGCCATTCGCCTAACTGAAATGCTTTGGAAAACGCTAAACGCTTTCCATTTTATTTTGTTATTTCTGACCGCCGAAGGTTTTCAAATATCTCACGCTCATTTCTTTTTAATATTGTTTTTACCAATGAAAAAGAAAAAAAAGAGCGAGAGGCATTTGAAAACCTCAGGCGGCTAGAAATAACAAAATTCGTAAGCATTAGCATTTTGGCATTTTCTAAAGCATTTTCGTTAGCCCCACAGGCGGAAAACGGGTAGTTTACAAGCACACTTAGACCCCCTGCCTTAATTAGAAGTAAAGAAGGGATGCTAAAAGGAATTGAAAATAAAATTACAATTTCAATTGTTAATCATTTCTACGACTCTTTATTTGTACTGAGTGAAAACTTTTTTAACAGTTAGTTCCAGTTTACTCTCTTATATAATTTCATGGACGCTTTCGCGTCTTCAACGGAGTCATGGTAGTTGATTTGAATATCCATACCCAAATATTCTTTGGCCAAATCTTTCAATGTACGCTTCTGGCCGTTTGATCTCTGAAAATAAAATAAAAAACAAGTTTAGTAACAATATTGAAATTAACCTAAGTTTGTTCAATTATCGGAAGTAAGAAAATAAATAATAATAAATATGACCAACACTCACAGCATAGCCCCCAAGTAAGGACAGTAGGCTTGTGTTATGGGATACTAGAGTAACGGATAGAATACATATAGGTACTGAGATATACAAGTATAATTATACCTATATAGAAATACACATATAACATCCATGACTGAAGTGCAAATGCTCGAATTCATCACACAAACATCTGCCCCTACGGGGATTCGAACCCTCGAGTAGGCGACAAGTTGCAACCCGGGGTACTACACCACTCTGCCAGGGATTTCGTTTAAAAGCACTGTAGGTCAAAAGCCTATTGATGCCCCTATGCTGGGGCACAGGCCTTCCCAATGGTTGATATAGGGAGATTGGTATTCGTTGTAAAGTTGCTTTCCCATACTATCTTCCATCCCCTTTCAACCTAAAAGGTTATTTCTATGAGAAAGACTATCCTATGTTTAGATCTTGGGACCAGTTTATCTCTATACAAATTCTTATCTTAATCAGTTCATCTTCATCATCGTCATCACTTACGCATTTAAAAGTGATAAAATCGTCGTTGTACAGCGAAAACCCAGTAAATCGCAATTGTCGATAATACAAATTGACTCAGTTTTTCGACTGCGAAAACAGCAACGGATGTTAGCAGACTAAAAACTGAGATTTATGAACTCATTTCGATTTACTGGGTTTCTACTGTACAACAAGTATCGACGATATTGTAGTCAGGCGTATTTTGTAAATTTTTAAGCCCGTCACAGACGTAGCTATAATATATATTAATATGAATCATAGCAAGACATATTACAACATATTTTCAATATAAATTTTCGAGTGACCGCACACGCAGCTATAATATATATTTCTATGACGTCACCAAAATATGTCGACAGATATATTTTGGCATATTAGTGTATATTTTGGTATATTAATATATATTTTGATATATAAATATATATTTTGACATATTTTCATGATACGGTATGTTTCATTTTTCACCGAACGCCTGCCAAAATATATATTATAGCCGTGCCCCGTGGTTTCACCCGCGTTTTTCTCGTTTCCGTGGAAATACTGAGATAAAATATGCAAGCAAGCGCGCGTGGATTTCCTTAGCAGAGTTATTTTAGAAATGTATTTATTATACTCTTCAAAGAGCTTATACTTACAATCATCAACAAATATATTTCGAAAAAGATTATTACAGGATTTTATGTTAATAAAGAACTCTATGGCCCATAACTCATTAATAGGTACCAACTCTTAACATCTTACACACGTGATAACTTTTAAACGAAATATCCGATTGAGATGAAACAAAAAGTATTTTACTTCTACATAAATACTCTTGATAACATAATGCTTAATTTCGATAAATATTAATATTACGATACATATTTAACGTAGTTCTTTTTCTTCAGACGATGTAATAATTATTTTGAACACAAAATCGGTTATTGTGATTAAACCATGATAGCTAGATATATGTTCTCGCAGACTTTTTTGTAGGTCTTAATGGGATCTACAAACCCGTAGTACATCATTTTGTTCTATTGTCAATAGTTTTTGCAGCGCACGCAAAAATAGGTTTTCGATTTTACACCTTGTGTTACAAAATAGCTATTTTATTACGGATCCCTAATTTTGAAAGAAAAATATATAGCCTATAGCCTTCCACGATAAATGGAATACCCAACACCGAAAGAATCATTCAAATCGGACCAGTAGTTCAAGAGATTAGCGCGTTCAAACAAACAAACAAACTCTGCAGCTTTTTAATATTAGCATAGAAGTATAGATAGTACAGCTCCCGTCTGTGGTAGTTTGTATAATATAATATCTCGATATATAAATATATATAGCTACGTCTGTGACGGGATATATTTTGGCATATTAGTATAATACGGAATGTTCAACTTCTATTTTTCGTTCCTGACAAGGCAACATGCATATCAAATTCAGCATCGGAATCATCCTCTGAGGAACTTTCAATTAAATCTAAAAGTAGTGCTCTTGTCGAATTCATTTCGGTAAGATCGATTATAACGTTATTTCAAAATTAAAACAGCCTGTGCTAGAAAATAAGCTTTAAAACCGTGCGCTTGCAAAAACGACCGCAGACCGAGTGAGGGCAAAATATATATTATAGTATAGCTCCCGTCTGTGGTAGTTAGCTATAATATAATATATATTTCGATATATTAATATATATTATAGCTACGTCTGTGACGGGCTTTAGATGATTTTTCTATTTCTAGTGCACTACTTTAGGTGGGGTCATGCCCCCTGTGATTATGGTATAGATTTTGTTTGATGTAGGTACCTACCTTGTATCCTGGATACTCTGCTATGTCGCGTACATTTCTTGCTGGATGTTCTAGACCCAATATCTCCAAGTCACCGGGGACCGAGTGGCCAATCAAAATACACCCGCTTAACTTATTCTTAACGTCTTGCTTGACCTGCAGAGATAAAATTAAATAAATATGAAGCATTTTCATAACCTCCAACAAGCTTGCTATGTAAGAGTATAAGAAAACTTGAGAAAAAGATACATGAAATCGGTAGGTAAAATTGTATCCCAAGCAGGAACAAATTGCGAGTTGTTCGTACCGCCATCATTAAATTTTGTATGGAAAAAGCCACTAAAACCTCTTAATATCAGGTATCAGAGAAATTTTTCTACCTAGCTATGAAAACAAAAATACAATTATCAAGAGTAAAGTTCAGAATTTAAATAATACCTACTCAAGCGATCCTATCGAATAAAGTACCTGGTCTACTGTTATACGAGGTTCAAATCTACATTAATGAATGTTTTTAATCGATATGGTGGGTTGGGTTTAGAAATAAGATTCAGGGGGGCTCAGGGGGTTTCACTGAAACTCCTGACATCGATTTTAGTTGCCGGAGAGGTACTTCCGTATTTTTTTTTCATTTTGAGTGAAACGAAATGAATGTAGTAAAAAGAAAAGTAAAAAAGGTTTCCATGAATGTTCTCTGCTTCCATTTGTGTGATTTCGACCCTTTTTACTGACATTGGCGCGCCCATCGGACTGGATTGCATTACGTCTCACTTTGGCTACGTATTGGACACTGAACGTTTTTGATATGGCTTCGACGTCTAGAATTCCGGACCCACAACCTGGGCCGTAGCTGCGTAGGTGAGCATGGAGTGCCTGCGGTTTGATACGCAAAGGGCGGAAGGGCTGCACTTCCCACACCGCCGGAGACGTTCGGAAGCTTTGAGTTGGCCTTAAGGCTAAACTGTACTTCCAGGGCCCAAGTGGTGATACTTATGGCCGTATACAGAAAGAAAGCCGAAAGCCGATCGGCGCCGATCAGCGCCGATCGGCGCTTATCGGCTTTCGGCGTTTCGGAGAATACCATCATTTATTTGTTAAAGAATTGAAATTTGATGATCAAAGATTTTATGCATATGCAAGAATGACTAAAAAAACATTTAATTACATTTTGGATTTAGTGGAAAACCGTTTGATGAAGAATTGGTGTAATTGGCATAAACAACCAATCCTTCCAGAAGAAAGACTTGTTGTCATCATTCGGTAAGTACGAAACAAATAATTTTAGCGCTTAGTTAATAAAAGATAAAGTTATTAGATTTATAAAAAAGATTATAACTTAGATTGATTTAATCTAAGGATAATAATTCAAATACAAATTATTTATAATTCGACAATTAGGCGCCGATCAGTACGGCGCCAACGCTCTTCGAGGTATCTATGATGACATTTTATGTCGCACGCGTCACAAATTCTTCGAGTGCATTTATCGTAAACCGGCTGGATATACTAAATAAATATTTCCAACACTCACACCAATTAGCCTAGCCCCAAAGTAAGCACTATCAGGCTTGTGTTACATCGATAAGTATATTTATATAGAAATAAATATTAAACATCCATGACTGGAGTACATATGCTCATATTCATTACATAAACATCTGTCCTCACCGGGATTCGAACCCGGGACCTCTCGAGTCGGCGACACCATGAAACACGGCGTTTAAACCCCGCGCGGACCGTTGGACAGTCGAGATTTCGCAGAGCTCCGTGAAAAAATGCGAAATAAATACTAAAGTGTCATTTTCTCGACAGGTATCTAATAAACGTTTGTTAATTTAACACATTGGAAGCAAATTTTGTTCTAATACTTACTATAAACTGATTTAATAGAAAATATTTGTGATATTGAAATGCATGGTCGGTAATATAGCTGTCTCTTTTCCTCACGGTCCGTATCTGTTACATTGCGAATAGCGCATTCAGAACTGCGCGTAAAATCAAATGAATAAGGTGTATATTCTTCCGCATATAGCAATAAATTCGTAAAATTCTACCTTGCTTGCATTTTGAACTGTCATAACTCTGACGCATACTTTTTAATTAAGACCTTAAAAAGTATGCATTAAAGGTGACTTTCAATGATTAAATAATGCCTTATATTGTTTTTCACTACGCGATCAATTTACTCCGTGCTTAGTTCCGTGGATCGTCCAATGTACCTATTAGACAGGTTTCGGCCACGATTTTGTTCGTGAGGTTGTATCTAGGGCAGCTATACTCTAAGTGTGTTCCGCGGAACCCTAGGGTTCCGTGATACCTCTGTCGGGGTTCCGCAAGAATTTAGAAATAAAAAAATCAAAACACCTCTCTCTGGTCGCTCCGCGGCTGTGCGGACTCCGCGGCCGCGCGGAGACAAAACGCTATGAATGTTATTTATTTATTTATTTGTATTTGTATAAGCTTGTGTTACATTAGCTGGTACAATATCTCATAAGTTTGGTCTCAACAATTTTATACTTGTACAACGCGTTCGCTCTAAGTTTGCCGGTCTGTGGAATGCGCGTACCCTCCCCCACGTGACAACAAAACTTATAATGTGTCATAGTTTTACCCAAATATCTAACGTACACAATTTTTATTGTTACAATTAAATAAAAAATTTCGAACGTCATACACTCATACCTATCGCCAGCGGCAAACTTAAAACGAGCGGGTAGTATACTTGTAAGCGCTCAGTCTCTTTGATAAAAGCCGCCTCTGAATTAGACGCTATAGTTGTCAACTAGCGACTTTCGTCTCTAACTTCAAAGGATAAAGTCGATATTGTTTACAACGCTATTTTTAAATTTCTGTTTTTATTTTTGCTTTTTGTTTATCAAAGGTGCCGACTCGAGTATTTTCGAGAATATTTGAGATCGAGTCTAGGACTAAGTATAAAAGCGGCGATCGCGCGTTGGCGTCGTCAGTTGATGATTAGCGTTCGGAGCGATAAGTTACTACCTACTTACAAGCTCGCTAGCGAGAAACTGGTGTTCATTGTTTTACTGCCTGCTGTATTCTGTTGTCTCAGTTTTATACATTTCTTCCCTGTAGGTTCTAAATTTAGTCTCTTATACGCAGTAACGATTGTGCATTATTTAAACCCCACTATCCTGACTTGTAACATTATAAATAAAGAAGAATGGAACGTTGGCTTAAAGGTGTTAAACGTGTTCCAACAACATCTTCTAATGACGCTGAATGTTCAAAAGCAATGCGCGCGGAGAATTTAGCAATCACCGATCCAGAAGATGATGCCACGAGTGCCACGACGTCAAGCTCGACGGTTTCAAAGACGAAAAAAAGGAAGTATGATGAATCTTATATCAGTTTCGGATTTGTTGATTCCAACGGCTCACCTCTCTGCATGCTCTGTAGTAAACTGCTTCCTAATAGTTCCATGGCACCTGCCAAATTGCGTCGACATTTAGAAACCGTACACCCCGAGACTAAAGACAAGAATAAAGAATTTTTTGTTCGCAAAAAAGATCAGTTATTAGAAAGTCAAAAAAATATGATGCATGTAACACAAACTACCAACGAAAAGGCCACGGAGGCATCATACTTAGTTAGCTATCGCATTGCACAAGCAGGTGAAGCGCACACTATCGCTGAGAAATTAATAAAACCATGTGTATTAGACATAACAAAATGTATGCTTGATGAAAAATCTGCAAAGCATCTTTCTACTGTTCCGCTATCAAACGATACTGTTTCACGACGAATCCATGATCTGGCAAGCTACGTCAAACAAGAACTAGTTACACGTCTACAAAATACACGATTCGCTTTGCAAATGGACGAGTCGACTGATGTCGCTGGTTTGGCTATCCTGCTGGTTATTGTGAGATATCCATATAAAAGTTCTTTTGAAGAAGACATGCTTATGTGTTCATCGCTGCTTACAAACACTACCGGGGAAGAAATTTTTAATAAAATAAATATATTTTTTGAAGAACATAATCTCAGTTGGAACAATTGCATTGACATTTGTACAGATGGGGCCAAGGCGATGACAGGTAAAACAGCAGGAGCAGTGTCACGAATGAAAAATAAAGCGCCTAATTGTAGTTCCAGTCATTGTATTCTGCATAGACAAGCACTTGCGATGAAGCAAATGCCGTCTAATCTAAAATTAGTTATGGATGAAGCGGTAAAAATAATTAATTTTATCAAATCACGACCACTACAATCCCGATTGTTCTCATTATTGTGTGAAGATTATGGCAGCAAACATAAAACACTGCTGCTCCATACAGAAGTGCGATGGCTGTCTCGGGGAAAAACTTTAACAAGGCTATTTGAACTTAGAGCCGAGTTACAAATGTTTCTTTCAGCAGATACTTCTTTTAATTTGAAGGACCGTTTGTATGATAAAACTTGGTTGTTCCGATTGTCTTTTATGGCGGATATCTTTCAAAAACTTAACGAATTAAATTTATCATTGCAAGGTAAACAGACAACAGTGTTTCAGGCCTATAATAAAATAACTACTTTTAAAAGAAAATTAGATTTTTGGATCATTTGCATTGGTAAGAAAGAAATAGAAAGTTTTACGTTACTCACTGAGTTTGTTAGCGAAAACGACTCAGAAATGTTTGAAGATAATGTGTTTGAAGAATTGGTCCAATATCTCAGTTCGATGCGCGCATCTTTTGAAAAGTATTTTCCCGAAGAACACAATACAAAAATTAAAGTGAACTCCTGGATTCATAATCCTTTTTTACCCAACTTGGAAAAGCCTGAAAACATGTCAAATGAGATATATGAATCTCTTTTAGAAATGTCATCAGACACAAGTATGGAGTCATTGTTCAAAACGACGCCTCTTAATGATTTTTGGTGCAGAATCCAAGATGAATATGCAATGCTTGGCCAAATGGCTCTGGATATTCTTCTCCCGTTCCCAACTACATATTTGTGCGAAACAGGATTCTCTACCTACGCAGCCACGAAAACAAAATATCGCAATAGACTGGACGCCGAAGCTGATATGAGACTCCAACTTTCTTCCATCAAACCTGATATCAAGCAATTGATGAAAAATAAAAAACAGTTTCATACCTCCCACTAGTTAGATTTTTTCTTTTTTAATGTTTTCTATTATTGTCCTTACCAAGTGGTGAAGTAAATAATAATTAGTAACGGATACATTGTACTTTTATTATGCTGATTAATATAGAATACACTTATAAAAATAATTGTTTTATTGTAGGGTTCCATCAAGTATTTTGCTTCCCAAAAGGGTTCCGTCATTTAAAAAGTTTGAGAACCACTGATCTAGGGTATTTAATATCGTTGAAGGGCTCTTAAGACATAGGTAATATTTAAATAAAGAAGTTGTAATACTTAACCGATTTAAATGTTCACTAACTTTATGTAAGTCGACAAACTAAAACAAAATCAATTAATACCTACTCACCGTCTTCATTCATGGCCTCGCTTATTTCTTTCCAACATTTGTCAACCACGTATCTATTACAGTGCCTTTTGTCGGTTTTGTCCCACAGAGGTTGTTTAGTGAATACTAAGGATATCAAAATGTCATTATCCATTTTTCTACTTAAAAAATAATTGCGTGTAGTAATTGACGTACCTGTTGTCGTTGTTTATTAATTTAAAATTGCAGCTGACCAGCGCGAGTCGGCGCCGATCGGCGCCGATCGGCGCCGATCGGCGCTGGTCCATAGAAAAAGGATCAGCGCCGATAGGCGCCGATAAGCGCCGATCGGCGCTGATCGGCGCCGATCGGCTTTCGGCTTTCTTTCTGTATACGGCCTTAGTCCTGTACGTCACTTGATAGGTTAGATTTTATTAAAAAATATCAAGTATGAACCTTAAATTTAGTTGTAATTTTTTTAATTATTTATTAAATAAAAAAAAGCTTTTGTGGCTTTGTGCACTCTCCAGTACAGTTTTCCCCCTAAGCCCTAACCTAACATGTCATCTCTCTCTTGCTTTTTACACGTATTTTATTTTGAGGTTATTTGCAATTTTTTTTTCCTGAAAAAACTAAGAATCTCCGGCAGGCGGGGTTGAATAGGGGGGCTCCCCACCCCCTCCCCCCTTCGCAAACCCCTAACGAGGAAGATTATTTCTATAACTTTTACCCATTCAACAACACTACTATATTCAAAGTACCAAAAATCATATAAACCGCATTTTCTCAAAACAGCTTTTTGTGTAGAGACACTTTTTTAAGGCAAAGCCGGGAAGCGATATCTCTGTAATATTTAGATTATGAGAAAAAAAGAATAAATATCTGTCCAATACTTATAGATAATGTACCATGTACCCGATAGTCGAAAAAAATTTAGTCGTGATCCCTAATAATAGGGCCCGACGACGCTCGGTGAACCCCTAAAAAATTTTGTTCGTATTTTTCCATAAACTCTTGTTGAACGCATGTGTAACTTCTTTGCGGTAATAAGGAAAATGTTTGTGAACTTACCTGGTTGAAATCCTTTGCGTTCTTGAAATGGCTTTCATTAATCCCAGTTAATTCGTATCGATATGTGCCAACTTCACGTGTAGGCTTTACGAATGTATTGTAGATCACTTGTTCGTTCTCATCAACCAGAGTTACCCTGGCCAGCATGCTACGATCGTGGACGTCGCCGATTATTTCACAATCAAGTGCAATCTTCATCTTGTTATCAGAAAAGTAAAGATCTTGTCAAATACTAAAGACGGGTTCCCCACAATGGTCAAACGTACAAACTGTTGTCCGCGATGGATCGAAACAAAATACGTTATGAATTTAATTTTAGGTTTTCGGTCATTTTATAGTGCGCCAGTGTGCAACAAAGTCAGTTTTTCCCAGTGTGACCAGATAAAATTTTACAAAAATACCGAGGCACCTCAAAAAAATACTGAAATATACCGACTTACATAGCACAGATATACCAATAAAAATACTGATTTTCTTAACACGTTTTATTTATTCATACGTACTCACAATAAATGTTAGAGTTATATTTTAAAATCCTTTTCGAAGGATTAAAATTTACACAACCTCCTTCATTTCTTCACGCTCTATCTAATAGTGCAAACCGCATTAAAATCGGTCCAGCAGTTGTAAAGTTTTAGGCGAACATACATTCTGCAAGTCTGATTAATACTATGTATTGATTGATAATTGTATATGTAGTATTACAATACTACAACGCCGACAACGGCCGTCTTTCTTGTCATATCAGTAACTTACTCATAGATAACATGTATAAGTATAGGTAAACTGAATCTGGGGAAGTCCCCAATGTTCGCGTTCAGGGGAATTCCGCAAACATTGTCGCAAAGACGATGACGCACTACGGTGTTGCCATAACTTCTACCAAAATATACCCAAAAATACTGACTGCCAGCAATATACCTGAAAATATACTGATGTTCGGAAAAAAGGATGAAATATACTGAAAAAGTATTAAAATACTGAATCTGGTCACACTGGTTTTTCCCCTTACCACAGCCGAGTGTTGCCAGGCTTTCATTTCGTTTTCCCTTTATACGGTCTCAGTTTACCCTAGATTTACATTGGTGTCGATTCTGGCATAATTCTCTAAACTTAAAACTAAATTTTAAAAACATCAGTCTGACATTTTTATTCTGTAAAGAGAATGACAAGGATGCACTGCTGTCAAATTTATGTTTAGGTTTAGAGAATCATGCCAGAATCGGCACCATTAACCCTTCTTAAAAAGTTGTATGGCAATTTCTCTCATATTGGAGGAGAGAGCAGCTCTTTAACGCAAAAAAAACACGTTTGAATACTATTGTGGAAGTTAGGGTACGGTCACAGTGCACTCAGATTCAGATTCAGACTCAGAAAACAAGCGCGAGAAATAAACAGTGTAGTTAAAGCAGGGTGGCCATAGTGGCAGCAGGCCCGCGCAGGTTTCGGAGTCAGACACTTTACCGGAATGTTTAGGTCATTGGGTACGGCCATAGTGCACTCAGATTCAGATTCAGATTCCGAAAACAAGCGCGAGAAAAAGCAGGCAACCTGCTTAGACTACACTGTTTATTTCTCGCGCTTGTTTTCGGAATCTGAATCTGAATCTGAGTGCACTCTGGCCGTACCCATCCACATTCTGAATTCACCAGCGCTGCTCGGACTGCAGGTAGGGTTGCCAACCCTCCAATAAAATATAGTATCCGACTATATTAGGGGATCAAAAACTGGTGTGTTGAAATTTTAAGTTCCTAAGAGCAAACATATATAAAGTCTTATAATAAACAAAACTGCTTAATTATTAGTCATTATCTATGTTTATAATTTTTAGTGATAATATTTCTTCCCGTCCGCTGCCTGGTCTATTTTAGTAAACTTTTATTTAGATTTAAACATCTAGCAGTTAAATGCTTAAAAAAATAATTAAAATCATAACGATAATATTTACTTTAAAATTTTAAAGTTTAACTAGATATGCAAAACTCATTTATTTATTCATTATGTAACCATTTATATACCAAAATGAACTTAACAAAACATATATTCTTATGACAATATAGTTTATTCAAAATGACCTTCGTGATTTTGAATACAGGCCTTCAATCTGCGCGGCCAGTCGTCTATCGCAGCACGAACGAGGTATATGTGCAGCTGCCTTAATCCAGGATGTCTTGAGTGACTCCAAATTGGGATGAGGCTTTGAGCACGCCTTTTCCTCCAAGTGTTGCCATATCTTGTAATCTAACGGACTCAAATCTGAACTGGAGGAGGGCCAGTCTTCGTGCCGGATGAAGTCGATTTCACGCGCCACCAGCCAGTCTTGAGAGCTCTTCGCTCTATGAGCTGGCGCCGAATCTTGTTGGAATACCCAGTGCCTGTTATTGAACATGGTATGAGAAACAGATTCCACGAGGTTCGTCAGGATCTATAGTCCTGTAAGGCCGGTTTAAAACCAATTAAACCAATCTGTTTAAAACGAAAAAAACCGTTTAAAACCGATTTTTTTTTCGATTTAAAACGGTTGGTGTTGATGATGTCAACACCAAAAAAAATGAAAATAATGTTGGTATTATGTTAATGATGTCTTTTACTTTAATCTAGTGTGTGTTATATAATATATGTATAATAAATAAGTGCTTAAGTATGACGGTACCTACATACCTACTTAAATTTTCATGGTACCTAGGAAATGTACGTAGGTACTTTCTATTGATTTTCTATATACGAACCATGACGTCAGGTGACCAAAAGTTGACCATAATGAAGTGTAAAAACATAGTTCTTTTATTTTTGTTTGCCAGTTTTCAACCGTTTAAAACGATTTATTTGGGGTTTAAAACGGCAACATTATGTTTAAAACGTTTTAAATCGGTTGTTTTACATCTATAGTCAGGACTATATTTTGATACACAACTGCATTCGTTTTTACACCTTTCTCACAAAAATGTACCTCTGTTAAGCCTCAATAAGAAACTCCCAACCATACCATGAGTGAGGATGGAAAATGACCTCTTTGGACACGCGGAATACGGTTGCTCGCTTCTTCACTACTTTCTGTGTTCTGTGACTGTGTGCGTACACCTTATCATTTTGATATTTTTTTCCGCGTACCGCTTCAACAAAGCGCAGCCTCTCTTCAGTCTCAGGTCCATTAGACGAGCATTCGAACGATGTCCTGTTTTTCTTAGATATGCCCGAAGCCCTAAGTCTTCATTTAACACCCTTTTCATCGTGGTTCTGCTTAACCCCATCTGAAGCGCCAACAGTTTCTACTTACGTTTGGAATTTTTTTGAATTCGCGCCTTCACAGCTTTTATCACTGCTGGAGTCCTAACAGATCGAAGGCGACTATTTCTTGACCTGTCATCTACACTAGAGTCTTCATTGTATCGTTTGATGGTACGATAAACGAATCTTTTGGTTATATTAAAATTTTTGAGTATGTCAAAATTTTGAATTGGCGCGTAACCGCAACGATGCAACGCTATAACTGCAACACGGTCTTCTTTAAGCGTCCACTCTATATTTAAAAATGAGTAAAATTCTAAAAAGTATACATTTTAATTTTCACGAACAATTCGAAATTCGAATTCAATAAACTTTTTTGTGGCCAGCATTCTAAAAGAAAAGTTTTTACTGTGTGACAATACTTATGACCTGACTGTGTATAATGAAAAAATGTTATCTATCATTAAAAATAATTTCATTAACATAATGTTTTTTTTTGTATTATTAATGCATTGTTGCTATATATAATATAAACCTTACAAATTATTCAAATTACACAACCCTCGCGAATCCAGACCCAGCTAATACAGACAGTCTGGTCCCATCAAATCCGGATTAGTGAGATTCTTACCTAATGGTTATAACAAGGCGTTCTTCTGGAAGAATCTTGTGTTTGTGCAAATAACACGAAATCTTCATCATGTGAGGTTCATTTTGTACTGATTTTAGTTATCGTTACGTTTGTGCCGCTGCTGTTCAAGTTTCCATACATAATTTGACATTGACATTTCAGTTTGCAAACTATTCGAATTCGATAATGGTTTGTGCTAGGGGTACAGAATGCATCCAGTGCCATAACGACGACGTTCAGCCGAAACGACTTCTACTTACAGACTGAGTAAAGGTCTGCCCCCCTAGCATGAGCACCGCGCAATTATGCATGATAAAAACGCGTTATATATCATATTTATATCATGCATAATTGTCAAATTACTATGGAGCTTGACTGTAAGACGCGATTAAAACGTGATATAATGTAAATTGTGGAGCTCATGCTACGAGGACTGATAATTGCTACCGTAGTTAGGTGACACGCCCACCCTTTCGATGGAACCCTTAAAATTGGGTAGTGTAATAGCCGTTAAACCCACTTTCTTAGAGAGGGAAGTTTTGAGAAACGTGTTGCCATATGAAATAAAGCACTACTAATTTTAACTTTGTCCTTAACCATCATTTGTACCATGTTTCGTTTGACTTTCAAAACATAGAATACAACATTGCATCCAATTCAATGATGTTGTATCTTATATATAAAATTCTCGTGTCACAATGTTCACAAACATGTTGAATCGATTTGCAGTTTTAGGCATTGTCCTAATACAACGCGATAACGCGATCCTCGCGCGATTAAACGATGCGACCATCGCGTGATCGCGAACTGGGTGTCCTAATAGAACGCGAATACGGATCGGGTTAGCCCTGCCCCTCTCCTCGCTTCCTATCGACGCGACGCGATCATCGCGCGAACTTCAGTTAGGACACCTATTCATCATTAATAGGTTTGATTGCGCGTTCGCGTGAACTAAGGCCGTATACAGAAAGAAAGCCGAAAGCCGATCGGCGCCGATCAGCGCTGATCAGCGCTTATCGGCGCCTATTGGAGCTGATCCTTTTTCTATGGACCGGCGCCGATAAGCGCCGACACGCGCTAGTCCGAATAATAAATAATTTGTATTTGAATTATTATCCTTAGATTAAATCAATCTAAGGCCGTATACAGAAAGAAAGGTGAAAGCCGATCGGCGCCGATCGGCGCCGATAAGCGCCGACACGCGCTGATCCGAATACTAAATAATTTGTATTTGAATTATTATCCTTAGATTAAATCAATCTAAGTTATAATCTTTTTATAAATCTAATAACTTTATCTGTTATTAACTAAGCGCTAAAATTATTTGTTTCCTACTTACCGAATGGTGACAACAAGTCTTTCTTCTGGAAGGATTGGTTGTTTATGCCAATTGCCCCAATTTTTCATCAAACGAATTTTCACTAAATCCAAAATGTAATAAAATGTTTCTTGAATCATTCTTGTATATGTATAAAATCTTTGTTCATCAAATTTAATTTTTTTTACAAATAAATGATGGTATTCTCCGAAACGTTTCCTTTCTCTATTTATAGGATGTATAGCTGTTTTTCGCATTTTTAAATAAACATTTTCTAACAAAACCAAATCATCGTCCGATGAGTCCGACATTTTGCTTGATCTGCTTTAATCGGCTTCCTTTATGTAGGAAGGATCGGCGCCGATAAGCGCCGATCGGCGCCGATCGGCTTTCGGCTTTCTTTCTGTATACGGCCTAAGTTCGCGCGAATAGATTTTTAAACATTTTGTTCGCGCGAATGCATCGCGCGATCGCCTATTAGGACACCTATTCTAGATCAATATTTTTGATCGTTGAATCGTACGATGATCGCATCGTTTAAACGCGCGATGATCGCGTTATCGCGTTGTATTAGGACAATGCCTAAAGCTAACGACTATTAACGACTGACTGATTTGCTTGACTTGATGACATGGACTTACTGATCTCGACGGATTGGACCCACGTTTTTTTTATGTGGACTTTGGACGTAGAGGTCCGAATCCGGCATGATTCTCTTAGATTAAATTTGACATCAGTCTATCTTTGTCATGCTCTATACAGAATGAGAAGAGAATATTGAATAACTATTGATCGAGAGTTTTCACAGATCAAAAGTTTATGAAGTGGTTTTATTTTCATATAGAAAATGTAATTAAAAACCCCCCATTTCCCCCAAACCCAAATATCTTTCCCCTAATAATCCCCCCAAGGCTTTAAAAACCCCCCAAATTTGGGGTGAATCCCCCCAATCTGGCAACAGTGTGTGTACGATCGCGCTTCAATATTTATATGCGAGCGTCCAGTGATCCTCTCACCTCACCCCCGCGACTGTTTATTTCCAATTTAGTTTAAAGTACATAACATTTATATCGAAAATCTATATAAATACAACAAGTGAACAGATTTCAACACAATTTTCTGCTATTAAAATCCTATATTAAACAATATTCTGCCTGTGGTGGGCAAAAATATCGCGCCCCTCCCGCACCTCGCACCGGCGGCATGCCATTGGTGCGCGTGGGGCGCGCTGCGCGTTTCGCCACGGGGCGGGTACAGCGAGCGAAATGCGGAAATTTTGACCTTATATGGTCACGGAATAGTCTATTGCCTAAATACCTTTTTTTTAATAACGCAGGCAAAACCTATTTACTGACTTCGGCGCCTTCAAGAGGCACACCGACGAACGGACCTCACACTTAGCACTCGCAAACGTCACGGGCACGATGGGGCTAACCCCCAAAGTAATCCGCGCCATTTACGAGCACGCTTAACGGCGTACTATCCGCTAAAAACCCTGCGAATACCCTCTAGGTACGCTGTTTGATGCGAAGCCGTGGGGTCCCCGTTTAGAGATTCTCCGCATCTCCGCACCCAACAGCCTCCCGGCCTCGCCGGGGCTCCACGGCAGGGGTCGCCTGAGGTATTGCAGGGAGCCCGCAGACGTGCGCAGGATGGCCCGCGCGTGGGGACTGAGTAAGCGGCCTTAATGCCCACCGTACCGCCCCTTGTCCGCTGCGGATGGCTACTTGGGCGTACCCGTGTAGCTCTCTCCGCCGCCATCTGGCTGTCCCGGATCTTCAGTCCCCCCTCAATTCCTACTTCCTGCAGCTGGATTTTCTTCCTGGCCATCTCCCATTACCTTCACGTAGGTGACCCCTTCCTTCTTCGCGGCCGGTGTTAACCTCAAGGAACTGCCGCGATGCACGGCACCCTCATCTTCGGTTATACTCCCACCGGTCGCTGAGCCTTCTTCTGCGCGGGAGCCTGGGTGTCCCTCCCTTTCGGTCCTGGGGCCGACCCTGGACCTGCACCCTTTTTTTTTCCTTTCCTGACCACAGCAGTCCAGGGGCCTGATCGCCTAACTCGCGTTGCTTTAAAAATGCTAAAGTTTATGACGTCACACTGTCATTTGGAAACGCCTATGAAAGCCATAACGCTTTCACATTTACTTTGCGGCCGATGACAGCCATTAACAATTTTGAATGACATCGTTCAATTTCTCGCTACTATTTTGACAGGAAATCGAAACGCCTAAAAAAAGTGAAAGCGATTTCAAGATGGCGGGTAAGCGTTAAAGCTGTCAGATAAGCAGACACCTATAGACTCACTGTTTTCATCTCATGCTTTCATACGATATTTATAATTCAATTTATTTTGCTTTATAAAATTAAAATATAGCTACTTTTGTCTTTTGTTAACCTAAGATTGTGTACTCTTGTAGTTTTTTTTCTGTTTTAGTGAGAAATGGCTCGAATATTTCTGTTGGTGGTAGCTGAGGAGGAGAGCCAGAAGACAATGCTGACCTTGCGAAGAAGACAGTTGCGGGAGGACAGCATGCCTATGTTGCTGCCGGAGCGAACGTTTGTCCAAACGTTCCGCCTGAGTAAGGATAATTTCCTTACTCTTTGCGACGACTTGATGCCGTTTTTGCATCCGACGCACAGAACGACCTAAAGACTATGAAGAAGCATATTTTAACAGGAAAATGTACCTCTCCCTGTGCTTAATGTGCTTGCGGTAAGTAATAATTAGATTAAAACCGCTTCCTAAATCTCTTCCAAATGCTTACATGATTACAGAATCACATATTATTTCTATATTTTTGAATAAATGTGGTCTATTGAATTATAATAAAACCTTTTAACAATCAAATACTCTACATTTATTTATAAAACAGTAAATATATGAAGCAACTTATTTTTTAATCAATTGTCTCTTAACAAATTTTGTGTTAAATGAATTATATTATATTAGGAATCACTTCATACCAACAAAATTTAGTTTAATAAAATAACACTTTACACAAAGGTAGGTACTATACCAAAAGCATTTATACCATACCTTTTCAAAAATAATTTCTTGGAATGTGATACTCATATGAAATAAAATAGTTGTTTAAACCTTAATATTATACTCTTGTTACAGATGTGTGATGCAGACTTACATATTTTGCATATGGATGCATCATTTGGTGGTGCAAGTCATGACTCTCATGTTTGGAATTGTTGCCCTGTGAAAAATGGAATTGAAAGACTCCATGATATTGGACAGATCTACTGGTTCTTGGGTATGTGTATTAAAAATCATTTGTTATCATTTTATTTGAATATTTTCATACAAAATAAGTGTTTTTGTATGTTAGTATTTTTCAGTGTTAGTTTTACAATATTTATTTTACAGATGACTCTGGCTATGCCCGAAGGGCATGGATGATGACGCCAATCCTCCATGCTGACCCAGGGAGACCAGAGGATCACTACACAAATTCACATGTGCGGACTAGGAATGTCATAGAAAGATGCTTTGGCATCTTCAAGACCCAAATCAGAAAGCAGGGAAAATCTTAAATGCATGTGTTGTTTTACACAACCTTATTTGCGACTCATGTATCAAGATTGATGAGGATGTCATGCGTGTGATCATGTCCGCCAACCACAGCGTGACATACTTGCCACAAGTGGAGACAGGCCTGTCCGTGGCATCTGTCCTGCAAGACAGTCAGTTACTCTGGAGTAGTCATAACCATAATTGACCATTTAAAACTGTTTACAGAAACTTGTGTGAAGAAGGATCTGTGAGCAGAGGCACCATACAAGATAAAATAGGTATTATAAGTTTAGTTTACAATTTATTGTATTTTATTATACTAATTAATTAGCACCTAAGTTTAATGTCTAAATTTAACATGTCATTTTTATATCTTCCTGTATGTATTGGTAGCTACATCATTTGATGTAAATGTTAAATGCTGATGAGTTTCTTGCGCCCATTCTTCTCACCAGCTAGAAGATGTCCTGTGTGGTAGTAGGAAAAAAATGTAGGATGATTAAAGAGCTCTCAATAACTTAATTTGAATAAAATATGATTTCATTTCAAATTTGTTTTATTTAAATACAACTTTTGAATATGTACTAACTTTAAATGAGAAACTAGTTATTATTAATACTCTAGTTTAATTTGATTTATATAACTGTAATTTTATAAGTTGTTGTTAAATATTCATAACAATAAAATTTATTTCTTATGTTAGTGTTCAAATATTCTAAATTTACTTTCTATTAGCAAGTTACTAATTGGGTACAAATTGAATTTATTCATTTGAGAAATAAAAGGGAAACCCCTTGGACAAAGCTGGCTTGGAGAGCAAAAACTGGAAAAAGTTTAAGGAGGCCTTTGTCAAAAGGCGCACAGAGTTAAAAGAGTATTAAAATGAACACAATAATTTATTTTTATATAAACAATGTTAACTCTGAATATAGACTCTAAATAAATAAATGATTTCATTTCAAAACTGTTTCAAACTTTTTAGTAGGTACTAATCAACTTTAAAGAAATAATTTCATTTCCTGACTACCCTATTGTTGAGAAGCATGGTAGACCTTGTAACTGTGGTCACACCGCTATTCAGAAACCAGCCAGTATGTCTCCAAAGACCTACTAATTTAATAACACCTATTAGCTATTAACTCTTAATAGATTTTTATTCTACTTTTTTACTCAATGAACAACAGCTGTGAGACCATGACCTAGAAAAAGGTTGCAAGGTGATAAAGTTGAGGAGGGAGCTTACGATAATAATATTCAGTAAATAAAACATTCAGTAGTATTGCTGTTATATTTTAGTAAAAAGATTACCATAAACAACTTCAGATACAAATGCACATTATTTATTTCCATGAGTTACAGTCTTATAGAACCAACATAATACATGAGTAATATCTCTCAATGCTCGGAGCACGTCCCTCCGCAATTGCTGTTCCTCCAGTCGCCGCTCCTCAAATTTTCCCCATGCAGTTGACTGTCGCAAAGCCGGCAGTTTTCCAGCTCAAAAATCCAATACAGCTGAAACAAATTACCAGCGTTTTTTAAAAAGGGATTGTTTGTATTTTCCAGTTTTTGAAACTTACTAAGTGGTATGTTATTATTCTTTACAAATGAGTCTATGAGTCCTACCATGTTACATGAAATTAATCAATGGTAAAGATATAGACCTCCAAAGGTTTTTATAGGTAACACTTTACTCTTGGTACTTTCCATAGGATGGATGCTTAATTAAAACAGATAAGGCAACATAATTGAACTTACAATGTTATTAAGTAGGTGAATAAAATAACATTGATTGATCATAAGCCAGGCTCAGCCAAATAGAAAAAAAAATAGTTAAGCTTTTAACAGCACCTTATTACCTTTACCTATTTCTAATTTCTATGCGACGTATGCTCAATAGTTTCGAGTTTGTTATATGTATACTTGACATCAGCTTGTCCTTTTCATTCTTTATAAAGCATGATAAGGACAGACTGCGGTCAAATTAACAAACAGCAAACACGAATAGCCAAGTGAAGTGCTGACAGCAGTTATGGCATACGTTCAGAACATATGCTTCAGGTACGAACAATGTATATTTTGACATACATTTTATGTATTTGTTTCTTAGGTTTGATAAATAAATAAAATCAGTGCATCTAACCCGTTGAAACTTGTTTTATTTAATACATTTTATGTCAAAATTGATAAATCAGGGTAAAAAAATGCACCCAGAGCATAAGTTTAGAACGTAGGCAGATGTAACAGACATAGCGTTTTGTTTGTGCAATTTATGGTACCCAATTAAAATTTTCTTATGTCTTTGATTTAAGAATAATTTTGTAAGACTAATTATTAAATATTAATATTTATGCCACCCTATGATAATATACATTTGTAAATTAAATATTAATGTATTTCAGTCAACTATAAAATGAAAAGAATATTGTAAAAAAATACATGAACATAACGCAATTGAATCGTTCACTCACGTAAGCATTTGATAACCATAAGCATTACGACACGTCGTGAATTTTAGGCGTTTCGATTTTATCGCAGACAGAGTTTGAAAAAGTTATGGCTGTCAACTTTCGTATTGCTCTCGCTTTGACTTAGGCGGTCAGGCCGCAGGTCTCCACCGCTGCGGCCGTCTCCGTCTCCGTGCCACGTCGGACCGCTGCTAGTTTTAACTAACGCCTATTTATTATATATATTTACATCGTTATCCATCTATTTGGGATAAATATATTAAAATCCTAACGATAACTTATCTATTATTAACTATATAAAAATAAATTGCTGTTTGTTAGTCTCGCTAAAACTCGAGAACGGCTGAACGGATTTATCTTATCTTGGTACTCAGACCAAATAAAAAGTACTTTTTATTTGGTCTGAGTCTTGGTCTTGAAATGTTCGTGGAGATCTAGAGAAGCGAAGGGGGCGGGCCACTAGTCTATATAAATAAAACAAGTTTCAACGGGTTAGATGCACTGATTTAATATATTTATTGACGTTTCGCATTCCTGAAAAGGATGAGAAATTACATACGCGATAACTGGTAATTTCAATTGACGTTAAGCACATTTTGGCCAAAATGAGCTATTAATGCCATCTTACTTATTTTTTTTTCTTTTTTTCTGTCTAATTCTCCAATAATGCGGCTAATAATAACGATTTTAGACCCATTGAAAATGTCACGTAAAAATGGTCATAATTTTGTTTTAATAATAATCGAAACATCTTCAAAATTATTCTAAATATACAGGAAGTTTGTGGAAGGAACATTTTGAAGTTTTGAAGCGCGGACTGAATTCGCCGCAATGTTTGTTTACCAAAGCAAACACTGAGCTAGAGTCTGCAACTCGCGCTAGCTTTCGTGTGGCTCTTGAAATCAGGGCTTGAAACCGGTTTCGAAAATACCGGTAAATAAAGGTTACCGGTTTTTAGTAAAGGTTGCATTCGGAGCGCGTCCGAAACGAAAGCGGTACCTAAAACCTTAATAAACCGGTTTAATCCAGAGCGACACGTGCACGCGTCGGCATCGCTTCAAGTTTGTTTTGTTTGAACTAATCAAGTCGCAACTTGTTAATGCAGAAAGATTGGTGCATTTATTGACACGTATGCTAGCGTCTAGTGAGTCAAGTTAATCATTTATTATCACCGTCAGAAAGAGCGAAATGAAACCCTTTAAAACCCGCTCAATTGATTCAAAACCTATTTGATTTCGCTCTTTAGGAAAACCGATTTTTTAAGGTTAAGGTAGAGCTAAACCTAAATAAAACGCTCCTAATCTACTTGATACTGATTTAGGTTTAAAAATTAACCGGTAAACAAGCCCTGCTTGAAATTGCAAAACGTGGAAAACCATTCACCGATGGAGAAATGATAAAAGACTGCTTGCTTGATTGCAATAACTGAAGAAATATGCCGCGAAAAGGTAAATTTATTGAGAGGAACTCGGTGGCGCAAGTGGTTGGCGCGTTCGGCTACGATCGTTGAAGTTAAGCAACTTTCTCAGTGGTCGGTCATTGGATGGGTGACCAAAAATTTCTATCTCGAGTTCCTCCGTGCTTAACGTGCCTACCGGAGGCACGTTAAGCCGGTGGTCCCGGTTGCATCTGCATTCGTTAGCACCCACCAATCCGCACTGGGCCCGCGTAGTGGTTCATGGCCCAGACTCCCTATTCTATCCATAGGGAAGGCCTGTGCCCCAGCAGTGGGAACATTAATAGGCTGATATAGTGCTTACTTTGGGGCTAGGCTAATTGGTGTTTGCTGGAAATATTTATTATTATATACTTACACTCACAAACTTTCGCCTTTATAATACACACATCAAAAGTGTCTAGGGATCAACATATATTTTTGCAATAACTTTTCTCCTGATTGATATTAATTAAAATTTTCTTTAAGGATTCATCAAATAAAGTGTTTTCGTTTGTCACAGTAACGATAAACCAAGTCACCTTTGCATTAATAAAGAAATTTGCCATTTTCCTAATAAAGGGATTTTTGACATTTGAACCACTAACACAAAAGTTCGAAAAAAAGACTGAAATAACAGTTTTCTCTAAAATTTTATTGGGTAACTTAAACAATTAATAATCCGTATTTCTACCGCGAACACTAACAACACAAGAACATCGGTTTGGCATACTCAAAATGAGTTCATCCAAATCACGCTGTGGAATGGCCGCCCATGTTCGTTGCAACAACAAAAAAAGGTCTTCTTGCGACTGGATACCCTCCATATTCGGCAGAGCTCTTCTCTGTAGCATATCCCATGCATGCTCAATCGGGTTCAAGTCTGGCGACTGAGCAGGCCAGGGCAGGACATTGATGTTAGCTGCGGCGAGAGTCTGTCTTACAACTCTTGCGGTGTGCGGTCGTGCATTATCATGCATTAACTGAAATAAGGGACCGATTTGCACTTGTAGAGGAACGATGACGTCTGATACAATCGTCTCAGCATAAATTTGAGCGTTGAGGTTGCCTCTGATCCAAATCAACTCAGTTCTTCCGCCGATCCAAATACCCGCCCATACCATGATGGTTCCACCACTATAGGGATGGACTTCCTGGCAGGATTTTAATCGCTGTTGGCGTCCAGGGGTTCTCCAGTGTCGTATACGTCTTGTATCCGGTCTCATACCAAAACGAGACTCATCAGAAAAGCACACGAAACGCCATTGTTCTTCTGCCCAATTTCTGTGTTCAAGAGCCCATTGATATCGAATCCTACGATTGTGCATTGCTATAGGTGGTACCCGTAGCGGTCTTCGGGAATGAAGGTTCACTTCATGCAAGCGGTTTCTGACTCACGGCCTCACGGCTAACATCATGGCGGTTATTGTTGGAGCTCTTCGAGTTAAGATTTGAATGTATCGGTCTTGTCTCCGTGTGGTGCAGCGATACCGTCCTCCATGGCGCTCAGCCACGGTACCAGTGCTTCGGTATCGTGTCCAAAGTCGACTGATAACACTCTGACTTGTATTCAGAGCTAAAGCCACAGTACGTTGCCGGGAACCAGCTTCTATCATTCCCACGGCTCTGAGCATTTCTTCCCTGCTTAAATGACGTCGCCGCTCCATAATAACGTTGGTTTTAATCAGTAGTAGGGAAACAGTAGCACTAATAATGTCTTCAATGCGTTGTATGTTTTTATAGGGAAAATATTGACAGCTGATTTTCATCTTTTACTCGAATTTGATTCACAGTTCCTGATTCAAATTATGAAATGCACCAAAAAGGATCCATATAAATTTATAAAATCATAAATTTATTACAAAGCCACATCTCAATCTCAAGAAATCCGCATAAAAATGCTTGATCCCTAGACACTTTTGATGTGTGTAATAGTGTGATTGATATATAAGCTTCAAAACTGTGTATTTATGTAATAACTTTATGCTCAATGCAATATTTATTTTGAGCCAGGGACCGTCCAAACATAAAATGCTGGGTGGGCCGATAAATGTTTGCGGATGTGTATGTCGCAGGCAATTAGTATGATTCCGCATTTTACAAAAGGCGTCGTCCGTTCAAAAACGCTCGCTGTTTTAAAATGTAAATAGGGGTGATGACGGGGTACAGTAAACGAAATTCTATTTTCATCCCACCACCTCGGAAAGTGTAATTTTGCGCTTCGAAATCTGGCTGGAAAATTCTATTTTATTCGCTTGAGCGGCAAAGTAGATTTGAATTTAGAACATCACATATAATGAGTACTCAATATAATTGTAAATTCAAAACGTCATTAAACCTATTTAATGTAACCTCTATGGTGCCAAATTTATGATTAGAACTTTTTAAATTGTGAAAAAATTTAAATTTGGAACCTTCTTGGTTTCTTTGTTTTATTTGCGTGCTTCGCGCCATTCTAGTTTTTCACGTTTTATTGCTTAATATAATTAACATAACCTAAAAACTGTACAAAAAAATCAACTAAAATGAGTGACATTAGCGACGATGAAGTTTATCTAACGCCAACTGAGTTAACTGAAACAGTTAATAATGCGCAAATGAGCCTTCTCCCTCAGCAATCACGAGAGAAGTATTTGAAACAGTACGATATATTTAACATGTGGCGACTAGCTAAAGGAGCAAAAACTTTCTCCGAAAACGTTTTGCTGGCATATTTTATAGAATTATCTGAGACCAAGAAAGCAAGCACGCTATGGAGTACGTATTCAATGCTAAAATTAACAATTAAGATGAAGAAAGACGTTCATATCGACACCTATCATAAATTAGTGGCATTTTTAAAAAGAGCCTCATCTGGTTATAAACCAAAAAAATCGAAGGTTTTCACAGCATCTGAAATTGCAAAGTTTATTAATGAAGCACCTGATTCCGTATATTTAGCGGCAAAAGTAAGTCAATACGTGTAATTTTTTGTTGTTGATAAAATTGTACATAGTACTTACAATATTTTTAATTTGATTAATTTATTTACGATTATAAATACTTCTTTTGTTACAGGTTGTTCTTATTATTGGTATAACCGGAGCATGTCGAACAAATGAACTTACACTACTTAATGTCAATAACGTATCAAAATATTCTCATAATTCTGATGAATTGCTATTAATTAATGTACTAAATACCAAGACAAAAAAAGACCGCAACTTCGTTATTCGCAAGGAATATGTAAACATTGTTCAGAAATATCAAGCTTTACGTCCTTCTAACACCCCAATTGAACGATTTTTTCTACAATATCGCAACGGAAAGTGTATCCGACAACCTATGGGTCAGAATAAAATTGGCAGTATTCCACGAGAAATAGCAACTTTTCTCGGACTTTTAGAACCCCCGTTATACACCGGTCACTGTTTTAGAAGAACCTCAGCCACACTTTTGGCCGAATCAGGGGCTGATCTTCTATCGCTTAAGCGCCATGGAGGCTGGAAGTCTAATTCGGTTGTAGAGGGATACATAGAGGATTCAATCCAAAGTAAATCAAAAATTTGTAATAGTATCGTGGAGGCCATAACGCTGAAAGAACCTCTGTCAGATTCTTGGTCTCGCCCTTCTACATCTAAAATGAGCCCCCATAAGATTGGAAACAATAGCCCTCTCTCGCCAACATTTACGCCAATAGAATCCAATGAATCGGCACAACTATTTAAAATTACTGATACGAGTAGTTTACCACAAAACAGCGCACAATTCACAAACACCAACATAACATTACCTAACAAAAATATTAAACTTAACATAAGTAACTGTAGCAACGTTACATTTAATATTTCTTAATTATTTTCTACTTCTTATTATTTTCTTCAATTTATAGATTATCTTAATGTGTTTTAATTGAAATAAAAATATTTTGTCATTATAAATTGTTTTCTTTTTCATTTTGTCATTTCCTCGCTGAGGTGGGATGAAAAGTTACGTATTGCACTCGAGTGGAAAGATTTTTCACCTTGTGCTCGTTTGTTTCCCTCGCTGACGCTCAGGATTCTAATTTAGAATCACTCGCTGCGCTCGTGATTCAACTTTAGAATCCTTCGCTTGCTCGGTCATCCAAATCGAGCACGCGGTTAAAAAGGAACTTTCCACTCTTGTATAATAAATAACTATTAGTCGCCAGTTAGATGATCAAAAAATAATGGACACGGATTTTTTCTTTGGGCAATCAACCAAAAAATGACAAAGTTATAGCGCGTCAAAGTTTGGGAGTAGGGGCTCTTGACGTAACTTTTGAGTGCATTTTCACTTATAAGTGTACTCAAACGTGACGTCATGCGACTTTTCAAATCAATATATTTCTGCAATGTTTATGTTTCATATCTGCGATATGTTCTTTTACCCGAGTCCCTATACTCCTCTTTGTTTGCTCGATGTAGGAGAGCCCACAGTCGCATTCAAGTTTGTAGACACCAGCAATTTGAAAGGGTATATTGCACTTGACCAGTCGTAGAAACTGGTTGATCTTCTTTGGCGGCTTGAAGTATGTATTGATTGAAGTACGCTTCAGAATCCTCCCAATCTTGTCAGTGACTCCTTTCATGTAAGGTAGTATAGCAGGTTGTCGGTCGACTGTGCTAGGTTTTTACGTGGTACATTCAGGTTATTATCCTTTTATTATTTAATGAGTGATGTGCGTGAAAACCTAAGAAACAAATATCGATTTATTATTGTTTTTCTTATTTAATTAATTGAATTATTTTAGGAGTGCCCAACTAAGCATGATTTTTAAGGTAGTCCTATTTGAATAGGTAACATCAACCGGATTTCTGAAAGAGTGTGATTTGTCCAAACTGTGTTTCATGATGGTCACCTTATTATAACAATCAATGGCGAAAATTTAACAATATTAAGATTACAACTAACAATAATAAGAATCGCTAATATGCCTTCGGCATATTTTAAAACAGCTAGTGTTTTTTAAACGGACGACGCCGACGCCGTTTGTAAAAAATAGAATCATGCAAATTGCCTGCGACATGTACATTACATACACATATACAAAGAATTATATAGAAAGTTCAGTAATGTTAACTTAGATTATTTCATGAATGAAATATTCCAATACTTCCCGTTTCGGTCAACAATACTCGCTTTGTTCGAAGACTTCCTGTGCGTGCGATAAGCTTGCTAACTTACACAAAACTCTTGAAACAAAGTAATTAAGTGGTACCGTGAAATACACTAACATTGCCTACAAGACTACTTACTTAGCCATTTTAGCAAGTTATAAAAAAATCTTTGATGCGGCTAAATATTTTAATATTATGGCAAAACTGATTAACTTTGGAGAAAACTAGGTTATATTTCTGGCATTACAAACTATTCTGTTTATTGCTATTAAAAAGGACTAGAATCCAGAGCCGTAAAACATAATATTAATTAATATGTATAGCTACAAAGCCAGAGAAAAATTGAAAAAAAATGTGTATTCGATCTTTAATTTGGTAGGTACTGAATTTTGTCTCAACCGCTATGTCCAGAGTCTCTATGAATATCTAATAATACACCTATCATAAAAAAATTCTAAATGTATTACATGGACGGTTGGATTCTCAGGGCTTTCTTTTTTCAGAATAAGATAGTCTAAATCGCGAATATATCATACTTTTTATACCAATAAATAATATTCCGCAGGAGTCCTCCGAGCAGTAGATATAAAAAAATCACCTTTTTTTTATTTGACGCTCATTTTTATGAGCTAGCAATACACATTTTTTTTTTAATTTATTCTGTGCATTTATTATATCGTGCTTAATGGTGAAAATATAGGTTTGTTTGATTTATAACATGTAATTATAAACTATTTTCAGAACATTTTAGTGCTAGTGCCATTGCTGAGGGTTTGGTAAAACTAATTTTATGACGATGGGCAAACTTATCCAGTATTGTTCCAACCTAAGATTGCCCGTCACCAAAATAGTCTAGGGTTTGGCACTTATGTTATATGAATCTGAAAGAGTTACGCAACGATATTATTGGAGTAACGTTAAATAACTACTATAATTAACATCCATCCATCCATCCATCAGCCTTTCTCCGTCCACTGATGGACATAGGCCTCCCCCATAGAACGCCACAATGCGCGGTCCTGCGCTATCCGCATCCAGCGGCTCCTAGCACATTTGACGATGTCGTCAGTCCACCTTGTTGGGGGCCGCCCCACGCTGCGTCGTCCGGTACGTGGTCGCCACTCGAGAACCTTTCTTACCCAATTCTTGTCAGATCCTCGAGCGATGTGGCCTGCCCATTGCCACTTCAGCGGGTTAACTCTTCGGGCTATGTCGTACAAGTTTATAATAATAATAATAAATATTCTTTATTGCACACAACAAAGGACACAAGAGGACAGAAGTTTAAATCTGTTTTATATTTATATATGTCCTTCCTTAGATATATCTGTTTTCCTGCCATTGATATTATTATGTTTTTCTGTAACACCCCTCCTTTTCTCCTTCATATTTATTTATCTTTCTATTTTAGGTTGCCTGGAAGAGATTGCTGCCTAGCATTAAGGCCGCTTATATTGTGTACATTCTGTCTATCATGTTTTAATTTACTTGTATGTCTTGAATGGTGTATTACAATAAAGAATAGTATTATTATTATAATAATTAAAATATATTAATTCATAATTTAAGGATTTGTAATAATAACATCTTAGGTATAACTTGAAGTCAATATAAAAGTAAAAAAGGATGTTGTTTTGATTAAAATTACAATAATATCAATCTTTATTTTCGAATGTAATATGTGGTTGTGTCAGTCTAGCGTTGCTAGGCGTCCGGATAAAGCCGGACATAGATAGGCTTTTTCATTGCGTGTCCGGCTATAATAAACGGTGTCCGGCTTGTCCAGCTTTTTACATTTCGTGCCACGAGTTTACTGTCAGTCGCTTTTACAGAAAATTTTGCTTAGCTTTGCCACAAACTCCTCAAATGTAGGGTGTCCGGCCTTTTTACCCGAATTTCCTACCAAACTGACTTGTCTGTCCGACTATAAGGTTTGCCGACCAGGGGGCCATTCGCCTAACGGAAATGCTTCGGAAAAGGCTAACGCTTTCGATTTTATTATGTTATTTCTGACCGCCGAAGGTTTTCAAATACCTCGCGCTCATTTTTTTATTATTGTTATTACCAATGCAAAAGAAAAAAAAGAGCGCGAGGCATTTGAAAACCTCAGGCGGCTAGAAATCTTTATATATATAATTCTTCTGTGAGTGTGTATGTCACTGAACTTCTCTTAAACGACTGGACCGATTTTGATGAAATTTTTTGTGTGTGTTCAAGGGGATCTGAGAATGGTTTAGATTCACAATTTTGTCCGCTGGACAACCCCTATTTTTTTTAGGGCGGTACGAAGTTCGCTGGGTCAGCTAGTAACAATATAAAATCGGAAGCGTTAGCGTTTTCCAAAGCATTTCTTTAGGCGAATGGCCCCCTGGCAACCCTGAGTCAGCCCTTTTGTTTTTTTTAACGCAGGCAAAACCTCTGTTTACAGACGACGGCCGCCGAACGGACCTCACACGTGGCTCCCGCAAGACTTACGAGCCGCCGCAGTGACTGCCCACTGAGGAGCCCGTAACTCTTACGGGTGCTTTACGGTATGATATCCGCTAAAAACCCTGCGAATACCCTCTACGCTGCTTAATGCTAAGCCGCGTCTCCGCATCCAGCAGCCTCCCGGCCTCGCGACAGGGGTCTCCCGAATCCTGAGTCTGCCCTAGCATTTTTATAGCCATTTAGGCATATTGTATGTAACTTGTTCTCTTATTGCTCTGTGTTGTATGCAGACCCGTCTTTCCCCCTGGGCACTTTCGGCAAGTGCCCAGGGGGCCCCGCGATCGGGCCTCCCTCAGATCAAATACAAAGCCCCTACTTCCTGTCATATCACGAAACGATAACCAATATTTATTACCAAAAAACTTATAATATAATTCGATGATTTGGAAATTAAATTACTGACAATAATATTTACTAGCTTTTACATAAGCGAAGCTATTCTACTCTCGCCAAAAAATTTGGCTTTCTGACTTCAGCATGCTTAGATGAATTTAAATAATTATACATATATATAATGGAATACTATGCACATACACATTTTAAAGAAAAATCATCAGTAGTACACTCATCAGTATGACTCGCTCCATTTCAAGTCATAATCCACATCATAGTCATGGGGGCCCCATTATCCTAACATGCCCAGGGCCTCCAATAGGTTAAAGACGGCCCTGGGGGCTTACACAAAGTTACAACGTTTCGTAGAGAAACGATATCTAAATTCGTCATCGTTTCTGTGATAACGAAAACAATTTCCTAGCCAAGGCACGGTAATAATATCATAATATTACCGTGGCCAAGGTAAACACTCTTGTCGTCATCGTCGTGGCGAATTTTTTTTTCGCTAAGAAAACGAAAATTGTCTATGGTATTGTGGGTTACCTACAATGCGAAGAGATGGCGCTGCCTTGCAGCTTAAGGCTAGGAAAATTTCAACGCGGCTAATAGGGCCGTGGTAGCATAATGGTCAGTGCATTCGCCCGGATAGCGAAGGATGCGGGTTCGAGTCCCGTCCGCTGCCTGGTCCGCGTGGATTTTTTTCTAGTAAACTTTTCTTTAGATTTAAACATCTAGCAGTTAAATGCTTAAAAAATAAATAAAATCATAACTATAATTGCTATTTCTTCTTTCAAATGTTTAATACTTGAAAAAGTATTCATTTGACATTGTGGGTTACCTACAATGCGAAGAGATGGCGCTGCCTTGCAGCTTAAGGCTAGGAAAATTTCAACGCGGCTAATAGGGCCGTGGTAGCATAATGGTCAGTGCATTCGCCCGGATAGCGAAGGATGCGGGTTCGAGTCCCGTCCGCTGCCTGGTCCGCGTGGATTTTTTTCTAGTAAACTTTTCTTTCTTGTCTATGGTATCGAAAATTTCTACTGCCAGTTAGTCAAGAAGAGCCCGCGAATCGGAAACTTATTTAATTATGTTGCGATGTGAATGTAAGGTTCATTAATAAACGAGTCTCTGAGCCTCAGCATCGTGTTAGGGTGCGGCCAGAGTGCACTCAGATTCAGATTCAGATTCCGAAAACAAGCGCGAGAAATAAACAGTGTAGTCTAAGCAGGTTGCCTGCTTTTTCTCGCGCTTTGTTTACTGAGTCTGAATCAGGAGTGCACTCTGGCCGTAACCTTCGACTACACTGTTTATTTCTCGCGCTTGTTTTCGGAATCTGAATCTGAATCTGAATCCGAGTGCACTCTGGCCGCACCCTTAGGCTGAGCGCATATTAGAGTCACGACAATTGCTAGACAATCTTGTCTTACATAGACGAGACAGCTTTACAATTAAAAAGAAACAGTTGTGTCTACCACAAGGCGCACACCAAAACGAAACTGTTTTGTCTTCGATGCGACACACACCATTTTCATCAGTATCAGATTAGATTTCACCGATTATTTATTATATAGAAATTAAGGCACCAGCCCAGAAAGTTTTACCAGTAATTTCGAATGAATGTATCAATCTATCTTTGATAATTTGTCAAAATTTGTGGCCCCACATATTACTTATTTTTTCGTATGTATTATACTTTCTTTCAGTATCGATTATCATCCCTAATCGCTAGACAATTTTGTCGTTGGTGTGCGCCCTCGCATACATTACAAAGGGAAGCGGACAGTCATTAGTCAGACTTGTCGCTTAGCAGTTCTTGTGTACATAAGACTTTTTTGTCTATGACACGTCTCGTTTCGAATGTGCGCATCTTCATAATTTTTGTTAAGCATTAGGCATTGTCCTAATACAACGCGATAACGCGAATGAGCGATGCGATCATCGTACGAGTCGACGATCAAACATATTGATCTAGAATAGGTGTCCTAATAGGCGATCGAGCGATGCATTCGCGCGACTAAAATGTTTAAAAATCTATTCGCGGGAACACAGTTCGCGCGAACGCGCAATCAAACCTATTAATGATGAATAGGTGTCCTAACTGAAGTTCGCGCGATGATCGCATCGCGTCGATAGGAAGCGGGGAGAGGGGCAGGACTAACCCGACCAAACTGTGTGTCAATCGTGATCGCGTATTCGCGTAAATCGTGATCGCGTATTCGCGTTCTATTAGGACACCCAGTTCGCGATCACGCGATGGTCGCATCGTTTAAACGCGCGATGATCGCGTTATCGCGTTGTATTAGGACAATGCCTGAGACGTCTCGTTTCGAATGTGCGCATCTTCATAATTTTTGTTAAGCATAAGTCTGTCTTGAGACTGTCGTGACTCTAATCTGCGCTCAGCCTTAGATTAAGATCACCATTAATGTTGTGTATCGTTTCTCAGAGCTCATGTTGCTCAGCTTGTTTATACAAAAGTAATACGAGTAAAATAGCGTCCTGTGTGTGGGACAATGCTTTGTACATGTTTTAATTGTACTGGTTGTATGTGAAAGAGAAAATATGACAGGGTAACATTGCCCAGTCATTTGGCTAGAAAACTTTCCGGTTTATCACTTAAGTTCAACTTAAGTTCCCAAAGTAATCACCTTCTTTTCTTAAATTCTTCCAACGGTTTTTTAGATTTTAACGTAGAGACCATACTGTCGTTAGAAATCGTAGTAGACAATGTTGGCTAAAAGTCCACATAACTTTGCCTGCCATCGAAATGTTCCAAAATTCAAATTAAATGTTGAAAATTATTGGATTTTGATACGCCACTACGTGTCCAAGATCTTTTAAAGTCACATTTAATAAAGTAAATACTCAGGTTGCCATTGTTGCCAAAATTACATAAATAATAATGATTATTTGAAAAAAACGGGCAATGTTGGCGTGTTTCACGGTAATATTAATATTACTTATTATAAACACATGTATGGCAATGGGTAAAATTATAATACATTTTGCTTTCATACAAAATGTAGATGTCACCACGATATATGAAATGGGTCAAGGTTTCAAAATGGAAGATAAGGACAAAGATTTACAATTCAATTAGATTCCGAGAAAAATATTGCAAAGTAGGTATTGGTTTCGTGTTAATAAATAATAAAGAAAAACAACATTTCTTTGTTCTTTCTACGCAAATTGGAGGGGACAATGTGATAACGCACTTGAAACGTAGATTTGAAATAGGTACATATTTTTTATTGTTTGAAACTTTCATAACATTATATGTCAGTAACATTATATATAGTATTAACGGGATTGTTACCGTGTACCTATATGAGTCTCCGATATTTTTAGGCACTGTTTCAACTCATAAAAACTATAATTTATTTCTCATTAATTTTTGTAATTGTTTTGTATTGAAATTAATGTAATTATTAAAATAAGATTTAATTGCTAGTTAAGTGTAAATTGCATGTCGTAGTCGCCTATAAATAAAGTTCCACTAATAAAATGTCGTACTATAAATGTGTAAATAAGAAATGTCTAAGTGTAACTTTGTTGGTGATCATGCGAATGTACTATCAGCCAATTTGATTGAGCTTATTTTATAACAAACATTTCATTACAGTAAAAACGAAATGTCCGTGGATGCTCAATGAATCAATCAATACTTTATTGCGTTCTATTAATAATAATAATTAATAATGTTTTCTTAGATCTTAGTAGGTACATCGCTTTGATCATTGTAGACCCTGAACAGGGCACAGCAAATAGAGAAGCTTTACCATGTATTTAAACAGTTTATACAACGGCTGCTGTTAGACGCCATCGCATATATTTAAACAAAAGTTTGTCAATGTCCAAACATATACAGGGTGTTACAGAATTCCGAAATAAAATTTGTAGGTATGCATTCCGAAATAAAAATTTGTAGGTATCTAAGCGGGGCGCAGGGGCGCCTGGGGGTGAGAAGGGGGTCTGTTTAGGTAGTAATCATCGTACGCATTTATAGGGTGGTCATAGGCAGGTGTAAAACGATATTTTTTTTAATTTAATTAGAAAATAAAAGTGGTCTGAAAGGCGTCAAACTTTCGTAGGTAATTCTATACAAGGAACACAACCAAACCTAAAGTTTTATTTCGGACTTTTGTCACACCCGTATATAAAAAACACAAACTCGTATAGCTATAACGGAGGATTACTCAACTCAACGGTAAAGACTATAAGTAACTTATTGCAACAATAACATACAGAAGCTGCGTTGAAAACATGCAATCAGCCTTAATAAACCGGTTTAAAGCCCGTCACAGACGTAGCTATAATATATATTAATATATCGAAATATATATTATATTATAGCTTACTACCACAGACGGGAGCTATAATATAATATATATTTTGCCCTCACTCGGTCTGCGGTCGTTTTTGCAAGCGCACGGTTTTAAAGCATATTTTCTAGCACAGGATGTTTTAATTTTGAAATAACGTTATAATCGATCTTACCGAAATGAATTCGACAAGAGCACTACTTTTAGATTTAATTGAAAGTTCCTCAGAGGATGATTCCGATGCTGAATTTGATATGCATGTTGCCTTGTCAGGAACGAAAAATAGAAGTTGAACATTCCGTATTATACTAATATGCCAAAATATATCCCGTCACAGACGTAGCTATATATATTTATATATCGAGATATTTATTGTTTGTTTGTTTGAACGCGCTAATCTCTGGAACTACTAGTCCGATTTGAATGATTCTTTCAGTGTTGGGTATTCCATTTATCGAGGAGGCTATATTTATTTATTTTCAAAATTAGGGATCCGTAATAAAATAGCTATTTTGTAACACAAGGTGTAAAATCGAAAACCTATTTTTGTGTGCGCTGCAAAAACTATTGACAATAGAATAAAATGATGTACTACGGGTTTGTAGATCCCATTATAACCTACAAAAAAGTCTGCGAGAACATATATCTAGCTATCATGGTTTAATCACAATAACCGATTTTGTGTTAAAAATAATTATTACATCGTCTGAAGAAAAAAAACTACGTTAAATATGTATCGTAATATTAATATTTATCGACATTTATTTTTCAAGCATTATGTTATCAAGAGTATTTATGTAGAAGTAAAATACTTTTTGTTTCATCTCAATCGGATATTTCGTTTAAAAGTTATCACGTGTGTAAGATGTTAAGAGTTGGTACCTATTAATGAGTAATGGGCCATAGAGTTTTTATTAACATAAAATCCTGTAATAATCTTTTTCGAAATATAATTGTTGATGATTGTAAGTATAAGATCTTTGAAGAGTATAATAAATACATTTCTAAAATAACTCTGCTAAGGAAATCCACGCGCGCTTGCTTGCATATTTTGTCTCAGTATTTCCACGGAAACGAGAAAAACGCGGGTGAAACCGCGGGGCACGGCTATAATATATATTTTGGCAGGCGTTCGGTGAAAAATGAAACATACCGTATCATAAAAATATATCAAAATATATATTAATATACCAAAATATACACTAATATGCCAAAATATATCTGTCGTCATATTTTGGTGACGTCATAGAAATATATATTATAGCTGCGTGTGCGGTCACTCGAAAATTTATATTGAAAATATGTTGTAATATGTCTTGCTATGATTCACATTAATATATATTATAGCTACGTCTGTGACGGGCTTAATCCAGAGCGACACGTGCACGCGTCGGCATCGCTTGAAGTTTGTTTTGTTTGAACTAATCAAGTCACAACTTGTTAATGCAGAGAGATTGGTGCATTTATTGATACGTTTGCTAGCGTCCAGTGTGTCAAGTTATTCACTTATTATCGATGCCGTCAGGAAGAGCCAAAATGAAACCCTTTAAAAACCACTAAATTTATTCAAAACCTATTTGATTTCGCTCTTTAGGAAAACCGGTTTTTTAAGGTTAAGGTAGAGCCAAACCTAAATAAAACGCTCCTAGTGTACTCGACACTGATTTAGGTTTGAAAATTTACTGTTTCCAACTTGAAATGACAAATTCACAACAAAGTTTACTTTGAGGTAAATAGGAACATGATAAGATAAAAGTGAAAGTTTGTGATATGGAATACCAGTTGCGTTATATTCAGAGTGTTTAGGAACACTACTGAGTGATTTACCTGCTGCATCGTCAGTGTTTACCACAGTATTTCATGTCCGTGATGGTAGAGGACCCACGATCAATATATGGTTTTTCGTTATGCCATTAAATACTGCGTAAATAGTGCCAAATTTGTGTTAAAAAAAATAGTGCCTCTATAATTTAAGAAATAAAGACCATTTTTACTGTGTACGCTAGCATGACGTCAAGCTAGCGTACCCATGGCCGTCCCCAAGAACGGCATATATTTAAGCAACGAAATTGAAACACAAACATAGTTCGCAAATAGTGCCCTGGCTTTACAAAATTTCATAATCAATACTCTTATAGGGCCAAAGATAATGAAATAATTCTTAGCTGGCGTCAACCTGGATGGCGTACGCATAATAGTTAATAGTTCTCATAGAAAATGAACTTTTCTCGTTATCAATTCTATAAGTATAAATAGTGTGTCAAATAGTGCCTCTATAGCCCACCATTCACTACACGCACCGCGAGCCGAACCCCGAGCCGTACCCATCCGTGGACAAATCCGTCATTGCCCACACACTACACGAGCGTCGAGTTGCAGTCCAGTCGCTTGTGTACTTTGGTGAGCCTCGCGCGTATCGTTCTTCCCTACCCTACCATGCCACCGGTGCTTTCCAAACGCACAAAAGTCGCTTTAGTAGTCGGTGCAATACTTTTAACGGAGAATAAAAAGAAAAAGCGCGTTTGAACAAAGGAATGGCTGAAACAACGAACAAAATATACTCATTTAAAATTGCTGCAATGCATTCAGACCTGTAAACCACCTGTTCCTCTTTAGTTTTCTCTTTAAACAGCAGTATAAATTCTTGCCAAAACTCTTTATGATCGCCGAACGACATGTTATTATACTCGTTCATGATACAAACAACACAACTGCAGGCCAATTATGCTCGCTAATTGTGATATTGTTTTGATGTCAATTTCACATTACTCATTATGCTCTCCGAAAAATGCGATATCAAAATGACATCAACTTTAAAATGATATCAACTTAAATGCGTATTACGTTCAACTTTTTGACATAAAACAGTATCGCATAAACGTCAAAAATGTGATACAGACTTAACAAGTTAGGAGGTGGTTTTTCTGTATCAAATTCCTTTTTTTTTTTAATAAAAAAGAGTAAAATGGCTCGTTTCGGGTTAGTAATGGACTATTTAGAACGAGCTCATGCTGAGGACATGCGCAGAAGAGATAAACCCCTTGTAGAAGAGATACAATTAGCTCTTTATCTTTTTCTTTTCTCCGAAAAATGCGATATCAAAATGACATCAAATTAAGCGTATTATGACCAACTCTTTAAAATGATATTAACTTGATATCAACTTAAATGAATATTATGTTCAACTTTTTGACTTAAAACAGTATCGCATAAACGTCAAAAAGGGATACAGACATGATACAGAATTAACAAGTTAAGAGGTCGTTCTGCGTGCACGCACTACAATACAAATGACTGACAAGTTCGCCGACAAATCTGTGAAAGCACACACACGTACGGATTTGTACGGCGCGGCTGGGGTGCGTGCGGCGCGGCGCTCGCGTCTCTCGACGGCGAGCGCCGCGCCGAGCCGCGAGCCGCACTCACCAATACATTCACACGCGGATTTGTCCGCGGACTTGTCGCCAGCGACAAATCCGGCGGATTGGCGCGCCCGTGAATGGTAGGCTTAACAGTAAAAGTATTTTAAGTAAATTATTTCTGTCTTTCAAAGGACTTCAACATTTATAATCGCTAATTGGTCGTTATCAGACCTTCCACTGTTACTGTAGTGAACAGATATTTTTACTAAGGCCTATATTAAATGTTTTTTAATCATATTAATATCGACACGTTTCCCTTGGGCCTATCGGAAAAATATGTTGCAAGTCTTCGATCCATATTTTTGCCAACATCAAACGACATTTAACAGTTTCGCCGGTTCCCAAAATGTATACTTTTTTGTTCATCTGTTAATGAATCTTAATAAGGTATTTGACACTAAAGTATTAAAAATAAAGTGCCAATTGTTGGCATCTGTGTTTAGAACAAAGAATGAACACTGACAAAAAAATATTCATAATTTTACTAAAAACCCACGAAAAAGAGAAGTTTTCTTATCTATTGTCACGTGACCCAAAACGCTTGGGATTGGCGGAGCCTAAAATGACGTCGAGGAGAATGAGGAGCTCGATGGCGCAAGTGGTTAACGCGTTCCGCTGCGATCGTTGAATTTAAACAACTTTCGCAGTGGTCGGTTATTGGATGGGTGACCGAAAATTTAATATCTCGAGCTCCTCCGTGCTTCGGAAGGCACGTTAAGCAACGGCTTAACGTGCCTTCCGAAGCACGGCTGCATCTGCAGTCCAGCAGCACCCGCCAATCCGCACTGGGCCCGCGTGGTGGGTCATGGCGTAATCTCTGTATTCCATCCATAGGGAAGGCCTGTGCCTTGTGCCCCAGCAGTGGGGACATTAATAGGCTGATGATGATGATGATGAAAATGACGTCACACGCAAGTAAAGTTCCGGTTAAAGTGACATTACATTGTATCGTTTGACGTTTTAATAACAGTCGTTTGACGTCACACACTAGTAAGACGCCATATTGTCCAGAGAAACGTTTTCGCGGCAACTTGAAAATGGAGTTTTTGATTTAGTTTATTTTTACTGAAATACACAAACACAACTGAACGATGAATATCCAGATCCTTTTCTAAAACATGCCAAATACCCTTATGAAGCCTTCATAATAATCTATCACATCGTTGGGTTATCTTTTTATAGCCCTTAGATTAATTAATACTTTTTGTTTTAATCTAAGTTACCGGCTATAGAACTGCTATCCCATTTCTTACACGTCTGGGAAACCGCCTATAGTTAATCAGTACCCCTAGCACGAACCATTATCGAATTCGAGTAGTTTGCGAGTGCGAAATCTCAATGTCAAATTTTGAATGGAAACTTGAACAGCAGCGGCACAAAGTACGTAACGAAAATGACATTTGACAATGACATTTCGGACTCGCAAACGATACGAATTCGATATTGGTTCGTGCTAGGGGTACAGAAGTAAAAGAGAAGGGATTGCTTAAAGGGATTGAAAATAAAATTAGACAGTTCCAAACGTTAATCTTTTCAGTGAACTCTTTATTGGTACTGAATGAAAACTTTTTTAACAGTTAATAAAAAAATTAGTTCCAATAATGTGCTACTCTTTTGTACAATTTCATAGCAGCTTTCGCATCTTCTACCTAGTCATGGTAGTTGATTTGTATATCCATACCCAAATATTGTTTGGCCAAATCTTTCAAAGTCCGCTTCTGGCCATTTGAATTCTGGAAAGAAAAAAACCTTTTTAAAAACAAGCTTTTATTCAAATGCGCTAAAAAGAAAAAAAGAAAATTTCAACTAAATTAGTTAAAGTTTGTTTCTAAATAGATTTTCAAATTTTAGAAGTCCGCCATATTGGATTGAGAGTGACGTCACATTTTTTTCGAGTTACTCTCAGCAAGCCCTTTAATTTGATACCCATATTGTAGGAATGCATTAAAAATGATTGGTCCGCCATTTTGGGTATGCCGCCATATTGGATTTAGAATGACATCACACTGTTAATCATGCATTGTCATCCGAACTGAGCATACCAAATTTCAGCTTAATCGGTTGAGGGCACGTGCTTTAAAATTGAGTTGTAAGATTTGACCGTAACAAACATACAAAGCAAGTTAAAAAAAAAAAAAAAAGCTTGTAAAAAAGAAAAGTTTATTAATAACTTAATAGCGGCCGCCCGCAACTTCGTCCGGGCAATGTTTAAGTTATGTTTTTATTTATTTTTAAGCATTTAACTGCAAGATGTTTAAATCTAAAGAAAAGTTTACTAGAAAAAAATCCACGCGGACCAGGCAGCGGACGGGACTCGAACCCGCACCCTTCGCAATCCGGGCGAATGCACTGACCACTACCACGGCCCTATTGGCCGCGTCGAAATTTTCCTAGCCTTAAGCTGCAAGGCAAAAAGACATTGTGGGTTACCTACAATGCGAAGAGATGGCGCTGCCTTCCAGCTAAATCTAGGAAAATTTAGACGCGGCCAATAGGGCCGTGGTAGCATAATGATCAGTGCATTCGCCCGGATTGCGAAGGGTGCGGGTTCGAGTCCCGTCCGCTGACTGGTCCACGTGGATTTTTTTCTAGTAAACTTTTCTTTAATCTTTAAGTTTTCCGTGAATCACAAAGGAACCTAACATTTTCCAAAAAATTCCAAAAATACAAAGTATTCCATTCCATATCCAAAGTATTTTAAAAGTATAATAATTAAAAGCCTATGTATCTCGACGTGAGATGCATATGGTCGGATGTCCAATTTATCAACTTTTCAGGATACTTAGCCAGATCAAAATCTGTGAAGAGATTTCAAGAAAAGTCACATTTATTGTTCTACTAGTGGCCCGCCCTCGCTTCGCTTCGGTGTAGAGCTGTAGTGTAAACTATAGTTTTTGTTCTCAGGCTTGTGCTATAAAGAATGACTTTATTTATATAATTACACGTGTTATTGTGAGTCAACCATAAAAGATAGACATATGCTGTTGCGGGATATTTTTTAGACAATTTTATGTAGAATATTTCCGTCATACATGATTTCTATGTAACTTTAACCATTAAGGCTGCACCCGCGACGGAAGCTTAAAAAATGGAGTAACTTCTCCCGTTTTCCCAACATTTCCCTTCACTACTCTGCTGCTATTGATTGTAGCGTGATGAAAAGTATACTATAACCTGTCCAGGAGTATGAAGAATAATTGTACCAAGTTTCGTTAAAATCCGTTGAGTAGTTTTTGTTTCTATAAGAAACATACACACAGACAGACAGACAGACAAAAAATTTACTGATTGCATTTTTGGCATCAGTATCGATCACTAATCATGCCCTGATAGTTATTTTAAAAATATATTTCATGTACAGAATTGACATCTCTACAGATTTATTATAAGTATAGATTAGCTAAATCAGGGGTTCCCAACATTTTATTGGCCAGGGACCACTTTTACATTTTTTTTGGCACGGACCACTATTCAGTCCCTAAATAACTAAATTTTAGTGTAATAAAAATAAACTGTAATAATCAAACTGAAACTTTAATTAAAATCTAATATGAAATTAAATAAAAAGAAATAATAACATTTTAAGCGGGCGCGCCCGCTAAATTCAAATTCATTCGCCATATTTTGGCTTCTGCGGACCACTGGTGGTGCACGGACCACTGGTTGGGAAACATTGAGCTAAATAAATAAACGGGGTCATGCCCTCTGCGTTCATAGTATGCATTTTGTTCGATATACCTTGTACGCTGGATACTCTGCAATGTCGCGTATATCTCTTGCTGGATATTGTAGACCCAACATGTCCATGTCACCAGGGACCGAGTGGCCAATCAAAAGACACCCGTTTAACCTACTCATAACATCTTGCTTGACCTGTAGAGATAAAATTAAATAAATAAATAATAATAAATAATAAATAAATAATAAATATTTCCGACACTCACACCAATTAGCCTAGCTAGCCCCAAAGTAAGCACTATAAGGCTTGTGTTATGGGATGCTAGGGTAACGGATAGAATACATATACTGTACATATATAAGTATATTTATATAAATACATATTAAACATCCATGACTGGAGTACAAATGCTCGTATTCATCACACAAACATCTGCCCCCACCGGGATTCGAACCCGGGACCTCTCGAGTCGGCGACAGCCATGAAACCCGGCGTACAAACCACTCGGCCACGGAGGTCGTCAAATATGAAGCATTTCATAACCTGCAACAAGCTTTTTATGTAAGGGTGTGCCGGATATCGACCACCGGTACTTGGTTCACTGTTAAGAAAGCCATTTCGCCTTCCACCCAAAACTTATCCGAATTCCCCCCCCAAAATACAGGTTTCTGAAGAAAAAACGCCCCACCTTGCAAAATATTTATTAAAAATACAATATTTACTACAAAGTATGTATTTTTGCAACAGCATCCATTACTGGAGCTCTATTTTTGAATCACTCGCCTTGCGTCGAACGCTCGCTTACTGCTAATTTTCATTCGACATAATTTATTCCGTATTTTGAATCGCTCGAGTGCAACGAATGGTTGAGACCAATCGTTGCATGGCAAATGAGTGTTACCAACCCTTACCAAAATTTTACCCTATGTATTTTTTAAATTCCCCTAAAATCCCCTAAATATAGAATTTTATATGTTCCTACTTATTACCTAAATTCTTTCGTTGCTCATAAATTAAAGCGTTACATATTTAGTTACAGTAAATTATTTAATTGAATAAATACAGTTTCCGAAAGGAAAATCAAACGAAAATAAGCTGACAGGCTGTTAAATCTTATTTAGCTGTTTTGATTGGTGGAAGGCAAAGAACTTTAGTCCATACAGCCTTAGGGTACGGCCACAGTGCACTCAGATTCAGATTCAGACTCAAAAAACAAGCGCGAGAAATAAACAGTGTAGTTAAAGCTGGGTGGCCATAGTGGCAGCAGGCAACCTGCTTAAACTACACTGTATATTTCTCGCGCTTGTTTTCCGGGTCTGAATCTGAATCTGAGTGCACTCTGGCCGTACCCTTAGGAAACAACCTGCCACTCAGTCAGTTCAGTCGTTACATATCGTAGTGCGTTCCATTCGCACAAAACTGAAAGAAAACACACGCTTTGTTTTTCGATTTAATTTGCAAGTTTTGTTAAAAGTCTCCAGATCTGTAATGACGCGTTGATCCAAGAATATAAAATTACATTTCCAATCATTGTAAAATCAACACTAGCACGTTAGATCCGAATCACTGTCACTGTGCGTATGCGTTTGCACCAGGTTCCCGTTTTGAACGAGATAATCACGTGCCCGTCCCGCTCACGTCCCGTCCGAAGTATTTACTCGTCACGTATGCAGCGGCCTTAAGGGCCCCATATACGGAACGATTCGTCGTTGCGATCGATCTGAAGGAAATCGTCAACGATCGATCGTTCAGAAATGCCCCTACATACACAAAACACTGTCGATCGATCGTTTACGATATTCATGATTGCATGGGATTTGGTTGCGATTTGCGATATCGTCTTCGATTAAGTAATACACTGTCGATCCATCGTTTCGATCGGTCTGAAACGACGGATCGTACAGATCAATCGTTCCGTATATGGGCCCCTTTAAGATTATGAATGTTTAACACGTACCTATACATTATGATTTATGTAAGGTTAAAATCAACATGAATTTTTTATAATAATATCTATTTTAATATACATAGGTATATAATTCTCGTGTCACGGTGTGCGTAATTGAACTACTCCGAAACGGCTCGACCGATTTTCGTGTATGCATATTCAGTAGGTCTGAGAATCGGACAACATCCATTTTTAATCCCCCTTAATAAGGTGGTACACCAATTTTTTTTGGACAAACATTTTTCATATTTATTTTTTTATGATACATCATACAAAAATACATACAACACTAAATTTTCACTCTTCTACCACCAACCCCTATTTTTTTATGGCGGTACGAAGTTCGCAGTATTATATAATAATTTTTATATTAGTTCAATTTTACTGTTGATAATATTCAACAACATTACTATTATTATGTAACATTTGACGACCTCCGTGGTCCAGTGGTTTGTACGCCGGGTTTCATGGTGTCGCCGACTCGAGAGGTCCCGGGCTCGAATCCCGGTGGGGGCAGATGTTTGTGTGATGAATACGAGCATTTGTACTCCAGTCATTGATGTTTAATGTATATTTCTATATAAATATACCTATATACCTATGTACTGTATATGCATTCTGTCCGTTACCCTAGTATCAAGCCACAAGCCTTTCTTTTTTTGTTGGTCTGAGCCTTACAGTGCTTACTTTGGGGCTAGGCTAATTGGTGTGAGTGATGGAAATATTTTTATATTTATTTATTATTTATTATGGTTATTAAATTATTCACATTCCAAGTTACCAAAAATCATTTGACAGTTTTTATGCCGGGAAGCAATATCTCTGTAACATTTTGATTAAGTGAAAAAAGAAAAAAATAATGTCCAATACTTATTGATAATGTACCTGACAGTCGAAAAAAAAGTTAGTCGTGAACCCTATAAATAGGCCCCGACGATGCTTGGTGAATCCGCAGCAGGCTATTCCACCTCATAGGGAAGCCTAGTAAAATGTCACTTAGGCATAAGTTGACAATTTCCAAAACTTGCTTCCTTCGAAACCATTACAAACACTGCAAAATAGTGTGTTAAAAAGCAGCCCTCCCGACGACGAAATCACCCGCGACATCGCGCTTCAGTTTCCTTCCACACAGGCCATAAACACCAACACTACACAACTAGCAAACTTGCACACTAGCTTAGCATTAGGGTACGGCCAGTGTGTACTCAGATTCAGATTCAGACTCAGAAAACAATAGCGAGAAATAAACAGTGTAGTTTAAGCAGGGTGGCCATAGTGGCAGCAGGCAACCTGCTTAAACTACACTGTATATTTCTCGCGCTTGTTTTCTGAGTCTGAAACTGAATCTGAGTGCACTCTGGCCGTACCCTTTGGCAGACGCCGCATCCGTAGGATAAGAGTGCGAAGACCAGGTACAGGTACGCAGACCCGTCTTTCCCAGTGGGCACTTTGGGCAAGTGCCCAGGGCCCCGCGATCGATAGGGGGCCCCCTCAGATCAAATATAAAGTACCTAGTTCCTGTAAAATCATCAAACGGAAGTCATAGGGGCCCCATTATTCTAATATGCCCAGGGCCTCCAATAGGTCAAAGACGGCACTGCAGGTACGAATCTGGGCGTTTTCCCCCGCCCCCCACGACAACGGCTAACTAGAGCAGAGTTCCGAGCCTCGAAGGTGCCCTCTAGTTGAGCCAGCCCCTTCGGGTTCGAGAGGTCTAGAGACTCCAGACGGAGAGGAGACTCGCTCCGTGGGGAGATGCTATCCGCCTGGAATACCTCTAGCGGCACTCGCCGATTCTCGGCTTGAGATCCCCTTAGGATCTCGCCGTCCCCTAACCCGGTGACGCTGTAAAGGTCATCTGCGACCAACAGCATACAAACACAAAAAAAAATCGGTGAATCCCTAAAGCCTCTTGTAAATAATTTAGTATGTAATTTTTTCATAAACTCGTGTTGAAAGAATGTCAAATTTTTTTGAGGTAATAAGGAAAAGTTTGTGAACTTACCTGGGTGATTTCCCTGGCGTTCTTGAAATTTCCTTCATTTATCCCAGTTAAATCATTTCGATATGTGCCCACTTCACGTGTAGGCTTTACGAAAGTATCATAAATAACTTGTTCATTCTCATTGACCAGAGTTACCCTGGCTAGCATGCTGCGATTGTTGACATCGCCGATCATTTCACAATCAATTGCAATCTTCATCTTGTAAGCAGAAAAAAATAAAAGAAAAGAACTTGTACTGGCACCCTAAGATGTGGTTAAGCTTATTACTTGTCCGTAATAGATCGGAACAAAATACGTTATGAATATAACTTCAGGTTTTCGGTCATTTTTTAGTGTGCAATAGAGTAGGTATCTCCCCTTACCACAGCCCAGTGTTACCAGGCTCTCATATCATTTTCCCTTTATACGGTCTCAGTTCACCCCAGATTTACATTGAAGTCGATTCTGCCATTATTCTCTAAACGTAAACTTAAATTTGACAACAATGTATCCTTAAATAAAACTAGTTTTTACGGATTAATGCACGCAATGTATCCTTGTCATTCTCTATACAGAATGAAAAGGAGAGACTGAGGTTAAATATAGTTTTACATTTAGAGAATCTTGCCAGAATCGACACCAGTGCTGCTTACTTTGGGGCTAGTTTCATTGGTGTAAGGCCGTATACAGAAAGAAAGCCGAAAGCCGATCGGCGCCGATCAGCGCCGATCGGCGCTTATCGGCGCCTATTGACGCTGATCCTTTTTCTATGGACCGGCGCCGATCGGCGCCGATAAGCGCCTATAGGCGCCGATCAGCGCCGACACGCGCTGGTCCGAATAATAAATAATTTGTATTTGAATTATTATCCTTAGATTAAATCAATCTAAGTTATAATCTTTTTATAAATCTAATAACTTTATCTTTTATTAACTAAGCGCTAAAATTATTTGTTTCGTACTTACCGAATGGTGACAACAAGTCTTTCTTCTGGAAGGATTGGTTGTTTATGCCAATTGCTCCAATTTTTCATCAAACGGTTTTTACTAAATCCAAAATGTAATAAAATGTTTCTTGAATCATTCTTGTATATGTATAAAATCTTTGTTCATCAAATTTAAATTTTTTTACAAATAAATGATGGTATTCTCCGAAACGTTTCCTTTCTCTATTTATAGGATGTATAGCTGTTTTTCGCATTTTTAAATAAACATTTTCTAACAAAACCAACTCATCGTCCGATGAGTCCGACATTTTGCTTGATCTGCTTTAATCGGCTTCCTTTGTGTAGGAAGGATCGGCGCCGATAGGCGCCGATCGGCGCCGATCGGCTTTCGGCTTTCTTTCTGTATACGGCCTATGGGTGCGGCCAGAGTGCACTCAGATTCAGACTCAGATTCAGATTTCGAAAACAAGCGCGAGAAATAAACAGTGTAGTCGAAGGGTACGGCCAGATTGCACTCCTGATTTAGATTCAGATTCAGACTCAGAAAACAAAGCGCGAGAAAAAGCAGGCAACCTGCTTAGACTACACTGTTTATTTCTCGCGCTTGTTTTCAGAATCTGAATCTGACTCTGAATCTGAGTGCACTCTGGCCGCACCCTAAGTGTTGGATATATTTATTTATTCACATGGTCACTCATTGAATAGATGATCAAATCATCTCGAGTTCTTATGCTAATCGTACCAGTTGAGAATGCAGTTGGTATCAAAGTAGAAAGATAGGTAGATAATTTTTTTATTGCACACACAAAACAATACAAAAAAAGAAGAAAATAATAACATAATGTGGGCAGAGGTGGCCAAAGTATTTACCTATTAATAATTCTATGCACGGAAAACACTTCGATTCAAATGATATCTTAGACATAGATTCTATCCCACTAACTAAAGTTACTTATTGATTGCTGGATATTGATTGTAATACATTAAATATATATGTTACCTACAATCTATATAATCTGGCACTCTATACAATATCTAGGCAATGTATAGAATGCCTAAAACATAAAGGCAATATGTGAAATATTATTCATTAGCGGCCGCCTGCGACTTCATCCGCGTTAACTTTAGTTTTTTTTTTTAAATCCATTTTATCCTTTATGTCCTTTATCTCAATCTAGGTAATAATTTATATATGCACCAAATTTCATCCAAATCCATTTAGTAATTCTTGAGTGATTGAGTAACAAACATACAAATTTTCCCATTTTAAATATTGGTAGGAAGTAAGATTTTATACTTTGACTATGTATTCTATACAATGCCGAATACGCAGTCGGCAATTGTGTCAATTCTGACATGATTCTCTAAACCTAAACTTAAATTTGACCTTGTCATTGTCTATACAAAATGAAAAGGAAAGACTTATTGTGAGTGAATTAAGTCTTAAGTTTAAAGAATCATGCCAGGGGCCCAATTCTCGCGGCATAGATATTATATCACCTTCGATATATCTCGAATGATCTGGCTTTTATCGAAGGAAAACCTTTTTGCCCTATTCTCACCATGTCGCAATAGATATTTATCTACGGATGATCAGTAGACATACATCGACTGGTGAAGAGCCTTCGATATATAAATATCTATGGATCTTGGCATGTCAATCTTGTTATTTCCACTTTTTTTACCTAATATTTATTGTGTTGTCGTGTGTCTTTGCCAATTATTGTTACCTCAAGATGTTGTTAACTGCCTTCATAAATAATTAGTAAATAAAGAAGAAGGTAAACAATGGTGTCGATTCTGGCGTGATTCTCTAAACTTAAAACTAAATTTAACATCAGTCTCTCTTTTTCATTCTGTATAGAGAATGACAAGGAACACTGTTGTCAAGTTTAAGTTTAGATTTAGAGAATCGTGCCAGAATCGACACCAGTTTATATTAACGATGGATGAGTTGATTCATGTTTTCGTCAATGATTTAATAAATGACGTGATTGCTGCTGCTGTGCTCAGGCGCCCCTAGTCTTTAGTTATATTAATCTTCTTTTTTTAAATTAGAATGTCGGTGTGACGCATTCTAATGTTTCTTGGAGTGTTTGGCACGAAATTTATGGAGTTGGCTTTTTCTCTAAGCTTCTGTGAGGTAGTCAACACTACAATAAAGTTCTCGCGTCCATTTGACCGGAATAGCGTATATATTAAAGATTCCACTAATTCTTCAGTTGCGCAGACGGTTGTAACACCAAATCACACCAATTTTATTTCACAATATCCACTATGAACGAATTTTAGAATAATTAAAATAAGACGCCAACCGCACTCGCAGAAATCCCGCCAAAAACTCCGTATCGTCAATAAGAAAATGGTGTCGATTCTGGCATGATTCTCTAAACCTAAACGTAAATTTGACAACAGTGTATCCTTGTCATTCTCCATACAGAATGAAAAGAAGAGACTGATGTTAAATTTAGTTTTAAGTTTAGAGAATCGTGTCAGAATCGATACCAATGTCATTCATAACTTTATAGATTTCTAACCAAATTTTTTGACGTGACAACGTCTTAAATTAGGTTGCGGCTGGGAGTCACTTATGAAAAAGTGTAACGCTCGGTAACGTTACGATGAGTCTCTCGTGTTAAGTTTAAGTTTACATGTACAATGTTTTAGTAAACAAAATATATTTCTATAGTTAAAATTTGTGCAATTCTTATTTTCATTCAATTCCTTGTTCCTATTGTGCAATTTAATTATAATTATAAAACCGACTTTACAGGCAACCATTTTTTTTTAAACGTAATTTTTTTATGAAGTCGGCGTCCCTCATTTCAAATGGGCCCTCTTGCTCTCACAACGGCGGCGCCTTAGCACAGCAGCAGCAATCACGTCATTTACTAAATCATTGACGAAAACATGAATCAACTCATCCATCGTTAATATAAACTGGTGTCGATTCTGGCACGATTCTCTAAATCTAAACTTAAACTTGACAACAGTGGTGCCAATTCTGGCGTGATTCTCTAAACTTAAAACTAAATTTAACATCAGTCTCTCCTTTTCATTCTGTATAGAGAATGACAAGGATATACTGCTGTCAAATTTAAGTTTAGGTTTAGAGAATCATGCTAGAATCGACACCAGTGTTTCCTTGTCATTCTCTATACAGAATGAAAAAGAGAGACTGATGTTAAATTTAGGATTAAGTTTAGAGAAGCTGAACGCACATAAAAAAAATGCCATGCCATAAAAAAAAGAAAAAGAAGAAGTTTAGAGAATCACGCCAGAATCGACACCATTGTTTACCTACTTCTTTATTTACTAATTATTTATGAAGGCAGTTAACAACATCTTGAGGTAACAATAATTGGCAATGACACACGACAACACAACAAATAATAGGTAAAAAACGTGGAAATAACAAGAATGACATGCCAAGATCCATAGATATTTATATATCGAAAGCACTTTACCAGTCGATGTATGTCTACTGATCATCCGTAGATAAATATCTATTGCGACATGGTGAGAATAGGGCAAAAAGGTTTTCCTTCGATAAAAGCCAGATCATTCGATATATATCGAAGGTGATATAATATCTATGCCGCGAGAATTGGGCCCCAGAATCGACACAAACGGTGTAAAAGAAGATAGCGAGTCAACTTTTCCTTGTTTTAATTGTGTATATAAGCAGCTTTACCTGCCACACCAGCCATCCTCACCCTGCCGGCCTGCATGTTGCTTCTTCACGCCTCTTTTAAAGGATTCCAGATTGTAAGAGGGAGGGAACACGTGAGCAGGCAGAACATTCCATTTACGGATAGTGCGACAAAGAAATGAGTCACTAAATTTCTTTGTACGCGTTGGAATTGTGGCCACAGTTATAAAATTGGCATTTTATACAATACCTGAATTATACAGATTGCCGGTGTCATACACATTAAAATCGTAATCAAATACTTTTAACGAGCACGAAGCGTATTTTTTTTACACAATATTACATTTCGGATCCGTTTCTGGTCCGTTGCATCAGCAGCTTTTTTTATTACATAGGTAACTTTTAAGAAAATAATGCCAATATAATGAGAATAACTCTCTAGTTGGTTGAATCGTAGCAATATATTGTATATTACAGTAATAAATAAACATTATGTAGGACGGTTGAAAATATTAAATCAAAGAGGTTACTTTCGATTTTTTTCGCTTTCAAATTTAAATTTTGTACCGAAAAATAACACAAACATATTATTTTAATCTAAAAAACAACCAGATCATACTTTTAGTTATTTATGCTAATACCCTAAAATTAAACCCGGTGGTTTAGTTTTACCCTAATAAAAGAGTAAATGCCCTAAGATGGCAAGAATGAAACGGCTATTACACTATCTAATTTTAAGTGCCGTATCGAAAGAAAAATCTTATAAAATCATATAAAGTCCAAATGTGTTTTTACAATTTAAAATATTTTTTTGACGACAAATGTAATTATTTAGTTGACATTTTCATTGTTATTATTGCTTATTGACATTGTTATATATATTTTATAAAATTTAATTGTTTGATAAGTAAAAATGAAATTATTATTATATTTGTTTATTGACATTGTTAACTCTATTATATAAAATTTAATTGTTGTGTAAAAATGAAATGACTACCCAATTTTAAGGGACCCTTACCCTGACTAAGGGTGCTGTAATAAGAGTTTGGGAGTAGGGGACCCGATCTAGGGCGATCGGCGCATCCCGATACACCTTGCTCCCTTACGCCCTTACAATCGGGTAGTGAAATAACTGTCAGCTATAGTATTTACTGTTAAGCCCATAATTCACTACACGCACCGCGAGCCGAACCCCGAGCCATACCCATTTGTGGACAAATCCGTCATTGCCCACACACTACACGAGCGCCGAATTGCAGTCGTCCAGTCGCTTGTGTACTTTGGTGAGCATCGCGCGTATCGTTCTTCCCTACCCTACCATGCCACCGGTGCTTTCCAAACGCACAAGTAGTCAGTGCAATATGGATGCACTGTTGTCAAATTTAAGTTCAGGTTTAGAGAATCATGCCAGAATCGACACCAATAAAGACTTAAGTTGCACCTAGAGCATAGGTATGAAACGTACCCTTGGCTGCGTTCCTTTAAGCTCTCGAGTGCAATTTTTACTCTGACGTTTTAATTTTGACAAAAAATGTATGAAACTTCAGTTTCACTTGGAGAGTAGGAAGGAACTCGATGGAACACATCAGGGTTCCCAACTTAGGGGTTTTCCCCCAACTTTAGGGGATTTTAAGTAGGCTGGGATTTTTTAGGGGTTTTATATTTTTCGAGGTATTTTTAGGAGGTTTTTATGACAATGGTGGTGATTCTGGCATGATTCTCTAAATCTTAACTTAAATTTGACAACACTGCATCCTTGCCATTCTCTATACAGAATGAAAAGGAGAGACTGATGTTAAATTTAGTTTTAAGTTTAGAGAATCACTCTAGAATCGACACCAATATATATTTATTTTTGAAGTGAAAAATTCTTTAGTACCGCTTTGACATGAAAAAGCTACATTGGTGTAGATTATGGCATAATTCTCCAAATAGTACAAAATAATCGAAATAAAATACGTTGATTGACTTTAAAAAAGTAACATTTATACATTATTTTTAAACTGATGTGACATAAATTAGTGACAATAGGCACTTTGAAGCTTAAATATTAAAAAAGGTGACTACTGTTGCCCGTGTTAAGATAATCTGTATTACAGGCAACAGGGTCCCCTCCATGCCTCCATGAACATAAATACTGTGGCTATTTTAGGTATGCGCACATAGGTTGTATGATTAACTATATATACATTTAAAAAGTGTTGGGGATGTTTAACCGCTGCTCCCCACTAGCGGAATAATAAAACGGCAATACTTGGTCAACTTGGATCACCATCTTCGGAAATATTCAAAATAACAAAAATACAATATTTATGAACAAAATTTTCTCTTGAAGTCTATTTTTAGAATAAAAACTATAAATCCAAACAGAAAATATATAAAAAGAACATAATTATAAAAACAATTAAAAACTTATTTTCTAATATGCCAGCCAGTGCCTACGAAATGTCCATAGATACTGGATGTATGGCGACATGGACCAACGTTTGTGCGGTGGAAAATCGCCACAAAGTTATAAAAATAAGAGGAACTGACAATTTTTTACTAACTACAACCGCATTTGATTACGCAACAAAGTGTTTTTATTATTTACCAAACATTCTGTCTCTATGTAATCTATAACTTTAAGCCATTTGCTAACTTTTATTTTGCAGTTATACATTGTAAGGAAATGGATATGAAAGAATTTATATACAATGTATCCTTGTAGACTGAATGAAAAGGGGATAGTGATGCCAAATTTATTTTTAAGTTTAGGGAGTCATGCCAGAATCGATACCAATATGTACCAAAGTATTTATAATTTTGTCACTCATCACTCTCCTACCACCATCGTCACTCCTGTAATGCTATCACTTCACATGGCCCCTCATATCCGTTATCTGTTATTTTTACTACAGGTCTATAAGGGGAATGAAAAGGAAAAAACTGTAGTCAAGTTAACGAATAGCAATCACGCCATGTTAATTACCAACATTAGAAACAAAGAAAAACCCTTCTTGATTTCGTATGCGGCAAGTGATCGGTGGTTTAATCCTGAGCTGGGATATTAGTTTTTTATAGTTTTTTTTTTAATAAAGATTAAACCTATTTAAGTTATAAAAGTTATTTACGGGATTGTTACCATGAACCTTGTTTTTAGAGAGTTTCCGATATTTCGCCATTGTTGCAAGCGCCATGATGATGATGAGGAGTAACTGAAGTAATTGGGGGTAGGCTGTTATTGGCAGACATATCGGTCTACCCTCCGACCAAGTCTTTTATTGCGTTCGATACCCGTACCACTGATCACATTCTCACTATTCACTCGAAACTGTTCTCGACACACAAAATTTACAGTATCGGATCGGATCGCGACACGACACTTTTTTGACTATTTTCGGTTTTACACATACGAACCACAGGATTTCAGACACTCGACAATTTAAACCCGTCTTCACGATTGAATTTTTTGTTTTGTTATTTCAATCGCTTCCCTGTCCAATCTTGGTATGTAGTGGTGTTTTATCGAGATAATCTATTGGATAAAAATTTTGGGTTATGAAACTCGATCCAGTGGTTAGGACCAGAATCAATCAAATGTTCCGCGATGACTGATTTCTGCGTATCGTTGTTTTTGATTGCTTTTATGTGTTTCTACATGGTACAACAAGTACAAGGTACAACAACGCTTCGCACAATCGAGCACTCTCAAAAGTAATGCTTTCGTGTGATGCGTGCAATCGTAACAACTCAGACACAGAAAATTAACAAGTGTTTTTGAAGTTATACTTCTTTAGGCGCGTTATGAAAAAATGATGAGAGTGAAATTTTAAGATGCGCGCGCATCACTGTAACACTTTTGTGTTTACCGCACATTAAGAAAAGCTACCAACAAAATAGAAATAGAATCTCTAGTTAGTGGGTGCTAACTATTGCATTGTAAAGGCCTATCAAAAGTATTTATTAATCTGGAACAACGGAACCAAAGCGCGATTCAGGAGACTACAGCGCCATCTCTTGACCATTGGTGTAGTAGAACCAAAAACCACATCTTTATTTTTTGTAATAAAGTAACAGTTATAGGTATTCATATTTATAATATCAAAAGTATTTATTAATCTGGAACAACGGAACCAAAGCGCGATTCAGGAGACTACAGCGCCATCTCTTGACCATTGGTGTAGTAGAACCAAAAACCACATCTTTATTTTTTGTAATAAAGTAACAGTTATAGGTATTCATATTTATAATATTTATCCACATGTTCCTAGTTTGTATATTCGGAATACGTGTTTGAGTTTCATACAAGTGCAAATCACATATGTTCTAATAAATTATATTCAGTAGCGATTTTAATTGAATATTTTGATTATTTATTTATTTTTTCAAATTAAAACTGAACTTTATTGACTGTGTCCCTTTCCAGACTTTTTATTAATTTATTGTAATAAATTATTTGCATGCAATTAAAAACTAATTTTAAACGATGCCAAAGAAGGATAACTTCTCACGCGCCTACATAAGTACACGCACCCATTTTTTTCTTTAAGTTGGCATTGATCGAAATGTTTTATTTATATGTTATCGTTAGTAATATTATTTATTGTTGAAAAATTATTAAAACTTTCGTTTCATTATAGTTTTTTTAAATAATCAAAGTTAATTCAAACTGTGTTAAAAAATTAAATATAAATATGGATGAAGGTACAAACATTGACTTTTATTTTTCAACACTGAACTTAGCGCACTCTGCTGGTGCATTTGAAAAGTGATTCACGTTCCAATTAAGCATCAGCATAATTCGGCATTGTGCGCCACTGAGTCGCATTATGCTCTGTAATTGGAAAACCACCTACTCGTATATAATGTTAGTGACTATGAAAGTTTACAACAATATATAAACCTATTTATTTTTGGAAACAGTGGATTCTGGCAGGATTCTCTAAAGCTAAACTTAAATTTGACAACACTGTATCCCTGTTATAATCCCTGTTAATTTAAATTTAAGTTTAGAGAATCTTGCCAGAATCGATACCAATATTATGTATATTTATCTTATAGGGAGATTTTTTAAGTTATTCGGGCGATTTTAGGGGTTTTGACAGTAGCTTTGGGGATATTAATTTTTGAGAGGTGGTAACACTGGAATAGAGTAAATTAAAAAAAAATCCTTGCTCTTTTGTTGTCCATGACTACTGCGTTGATGACGGCATGAATTTGACGTTCCGTTCATTGCTTGTTTTTTTGCGATTTGCTTCAGCGTTCGTGTGTGTCCCCGCGCGGTATAGCTTCTCCGTGAACCTGTTTTGCGTGAGCCTGCAAAAAAACATTGCGAATTTATTTATGCAAACGTCACATATAGTTGAATTTCCAAGAAAAGGATCGTTCCATGTTCATAGTGCGTTGATTTAGTAAATTGTGTTGTGGATACTGTGATAATATCGGTGAAAGTGTCTGTGCGAGGCTAAAATAAGGATTGTTTTCTCATTCGCTGGGTGGCATATTATAATCTTAAAATTCAGGTAAGTGTCCGATTCGTCACGTAATACCATTTTCGGCGCTTCTACAGCTTACCAAATCATGGCATTATAGAATGAACCCTTAAGCCTTTGCCTCAATATCATACAATAGGGATCGACTGTATCTATATCTTTTCCATTATCAAACTTTTGACCTATAGGCCTATTCGCTAACTGCTTTTGACTAATGGAAGTGATAATCACCGTGCTATTTGTTAACCACTACTGCTTTATTATAACGCCACTAAGATACTTGTTCTGAAAAGCATCGATGGATATGTAATTTCTCTTTAGTTACACATTGTAGATGTCAAAAAAGTTAGCAAATAGGCTGGCAGAACAATATCAATAGGTTTTTTGATGTCTAACATCTTTCCTCTCGCTTTCCTGCAATTTGTGGGAGTGATTTCGTGAAATGTAACGGAAGTGTGTAACAGGAAGCCGCGAAAGCGCGCGCTATTTGATTTGATTTTAGAACATAATGTTCAAATGGCTTATACCTTTTGTAGTAGGTTTTATTTCTTTTTTTACTAATATAAGGTGAGGTTTCAAATGTTATCATACACAAGTACTGTTAGGCTCGCTCGTTATTTACCTATATCAATTTACCCAAATTTCTATGAATGGTTATGCGAGTACACCTATTTTAATATTATTTACCCTAACTTGACTTTTCCCATGAAACTATCATTATTATTCCATAACAAAACGTGCCCTTCTGCTTGCCTTTAGCTTTAAAAATACCTGTAATACATTTGATCTTCAATAAAACTGGTGATGTTTGTGTGTTTTAACTTGCGAATCAAGTGTTTAAAATAATATAAGACAAAATTTTACTTTTATCTGCTTCTAGGCTCCAGTAAACCAACATTTGTTTTTTCAATAAAATGACAACCAATGTTCAAATTTTAAACCTAAATAAATTTAAATCTGCAGATTAATTAAAAATGCACTGAGATCTGAGACCAGCGTTGTCAGATTTCGTTGAAAGCTGGACATAAATATAAAAAAAACATGTAATCAAAGGTTATTGAATATTTATCTTCATTACGCACCGGGCAGGCAGCCAGACCACATTTGTCTATGCCACCCGCCCGCGCTTTTTCAGTATGCTGCAAGCACAGTCGAGTCATACCCGAAAAGTGGCATTGAGCCTGTCCTGGACATTAAATTTTGATTTAAAAATAGGGACATCTGGCAACGCTGAGACGCTGAAGAGGATACGCACTTGATCTCACTCACTTACGGAGTTAAGTTAGTGTTCTTTTTTTATGTTACAAGCTCATTGTCCCCCTAATGGTAAGCTGCCACTATAACCTATACCAGAAATATCATTCACTCTGTCACCTTATTTTTATCATGGGGATAAAAAATGCCTTATATCTTAGGCTTAACTTCAACGATCGCAGCCAAATGCGTTAACCACTTGCGCCATCGAACTCCTCAATATTATAAAAATTAATAAATTAATAAAAATTTACAAAAACAACACAATCATACATTATTAACAGAAAACAGTGAGGAAAAATAGATTGGAAAAGCAAGTGTTTTGAACACAAAAAAATAAACTACTACCCCGGAGCCCTAGTACCTACTTTATACCTTATTCATATTATATATTCGTACCTTATTCACTGGCAAAAACACAACTCTACCAAAAGGTAGAATTTTATTTTAGTGTGGTCTTCTATATGGTGAAGCTTAATTCCATTTTCTGCTTTCACAGTCATCAACTTTGGTCCATAGAATTCATTTTTGCTTCAAAAATTCAAAATAGCCACTGGCCGATGTCTGCTTAACCACCACTCAATTATACATTACAGGCTATTCTATAAATAAATAAATATTTCCAACACACACACACACCAATTAGCCTAGCCTAAAAGTAAGCACTATAAGGCTTGTGTTATGGGATACTAGGGTAACTGATAGAATACATATATTGTACATAATAAGTATATATATTTATATAAAAATACATATTAAATATCCATGACTGGAGTACAAATGCACGTATTCGTCACACAAACATCTGCCCCCACCGGGATTTGAACCCCCGGGACCTCGAGTCGGCGACACCATGAATCCCGGCGTCCAAACCACGCGGCCATGGAGGTCGTCAATCTCTTTGTATTCTATAGATGAAGCCAACATTCATGCCAATGCTGCCATGCTTCATTGCAAGTTTGAATTCTATTTAAGTTGATGTTAATATTTATTTATTTATTTATTTATTCTTTATTGCATGCCACAGATAGTACAAAAAACAACATTATCGTAACCTGTACAAACATGTGACACCCTGCAAGGGCGTTGCAATTTTACTTAAATTATTATTATTAATTAAACAAACAATCAAATATATTATAAAAAAATTCAATTCAATTATTAAACACGCATCTTACCAAAATTAAAATTAAAAAATACATATATTTTACAATTTAAAAACTATAGATATTAATATACAATTTTCACACTCAGAATTTTTAATATAATATAGAGGTATGTCATGCAATTTTTTTTTTATTACTTCATTAAAATTATATATCAAATATGTTTATCTTGGAAAAATTCTAATATATTATAATATGATTTATTAATAAGATATTCCTTTAGACATTTTTCAAAAATTGTATCGTTTTCCAAATTTTTAATATTGTTGGGTATGTGATTATAAATTTTAATTATCATGGAGTGTGGAGAATTAGATACCAATTTCAAGTTTGAAAACGGGAGCTTCAGTTTATTCTGGTAGCGATCATTACGTCTTACTAATTTTACTGGGGAGTATAATTCGATATGTTTTCTCACAAACTTGCAGGCTTCAGAGATGTATAGGCATGTTATGGTAAGTATTTTAAACTTTTTGAAGTATGGTTTGCAGGAGTCTGTCTGTTTTATATTTGCAAGTATTCTTATAATTTTTTTCTGGAGGACAAAAACATCATGAATATCCGTGCAGTTACCCCACAATATAATGCCATAGGTCAGCCTGGAATGGACAAATGCGTGATATGCAGAAAGGGTGGTATTAAGGTTAGTACTGCGTTTCAACTGTCTCAGTGCATATACGAGAGAGGACAATCGAGTTGTTAGCTTTTGAGTAAGTGGTTTCCAGTTTAAATGCGAGTCTAGCTCTATCCCTAGCATGGTTGCAGAGTTTACAGTTTCTAATTTGTTGGATTTGTATTTGTAGTTGATGTTTAATGGGGTCTTTTGATGAGGTCTATATTCCATTAATTTAGTTTTCTCCAGGTTAAGCTGTAGATTGTTACACTCTAGCCATTTTGTAAGCGAATCTAATGTCGCGTCCAATTTTACTTTAAGTGAATCAGTGCTTGTGCAGGAAAAGACTACTGAAACGTCATCTGCATAAAGCACATTATCAAAAGGAATTGAATCTGACAGGTCATTCACGTATATCAGAAAGAGTATACAACCTAGAACGCTACCTTGTGGTATTGATCCGGTGATAGGGGTAAAATCAGATCTGATATGTCTAATTTCTCCAGTTTCGAAGTTGACATTTTGTATTTCTACGCTCTGGTGTCGATTCCGAAGATAACATTTAAACCACTCAAATGCTAGTCCCCTTATACCGAGCCCGTAGAGTTTATCAAGTAAAATTTTGTAATTTACTCTATCATACGCTTTACTCATATCGAGTAATAAGCTTATTGCGTGTTTCTTATTATTAATTATATCAAAAACTTTTTGTAATAACTTATAGACGGCTAGAGTGGTTGTTTTGTTTTTGCGGAAACCATATTGATTTTTGTGAAGAACTTTAAACTTTTCTAAAAATGCTATAATTTTATTAGCCATAGCTGTTTCAAATATCTTAGCAGATGTCGGTAGGAGTGCAATAGGACGGTAATTACTTACTAAGGTTTGTTCGCCCTTCTTGTGTATTGGCTTTACTACAGATATTTTTAGGGAATCTGGAAAACATCCCTCCTGAAAGGACTGATTTATTAATAGTGTGTATGGTAATGTCAATTCTTCCGCACATTTTTTAATTAAGCATGGGGGGATGTCATCGACTCCAAAGCTAGATTTACTTTTAAGATTTTTTATTATTTTGTAAGTGTCTCTGGGCTCTAGAGATTGTAAATAGAGTGAACTCTGTATTGAGTTTACAATTTTTGAGTGTTCGCTGCTTGTAAGTTTTTGGGTGTTGCTGATTGTTGAGAAGTAGTCATTAAACAAATTCGCTATTATTTTTGGGTCTTTATATATTGATTGGTTCTGTTTTAACACAATATTTTGTTTAAGTAGTCGGGGTTTTGAATTCAATTCTTTGTTAATTATATGCCACATAGTTTTACTTTTGTTTTTTGAGTTTGAATATTTATGAGTGTTTTCTATCTTTTTTGATATTTGTACAGCTTTTTTTAATAGTTTACAATACTTTTTATAATAATTATCTAATATTTTACTTTTTGCCTGTATTTTAATCAATTTTAATAATCTCTTATTTCGACAGGATACTTTAAGGGCTGGAGTAAGTTTTGATTTTGCAGGTGCATGGCATAGTTTTATAGCTAACTTGGGTATATACTTATCTAAGAGTTGTTGGAGAACAATATTAAATGCATCATAGTTGGTGTTGGTGTTTTGGTCTGGTTTTATTATTTCAAACCACTTTACTCCTTGCAGTTCTTTTTTAAATTTATTAATATTTTTGTCATTAAATAATCTTTTCAGTAGGAAGAAGTTTTTAGGGGCCTGCATACATAATGGTACGGAGAGGATCAGGCCTTTATGGTCTGAGAAAGCGAAATCATTTACTACTAAATGGTGATTGTTTGACTCAAAATTTAAAAAAATAAGATCTAAACAACTGGAAGTATTTTCAGTTACTCTGGTGGGTTCTTTGACTATCTGGTGAAAATTATACATTAACATTGCTTTTTTTAAGTTATTTGTTTCTAGACTATTTGCCATAAAGTTCACATTAAAATCTCCCCCCACTATAACAGATTTTGAAGTGTCCTTCAATGATAATAATGCCATGAGTTTTTCGATACACTCATAAAATACATCTCTATTCTTATTACTATTTGGCCAGTATAAATTAATTATAACTACGTTTTGTCTAGTTAATTCAACTGCAGATATTTCGAAGATGTTTTCTTGAGAAATTTTTTCTATATCTTTTCTTTCTTTAGTCTCTAGGTTCTCCTTTACCAGTATGCACACGCCTTTTTTTTTTTTTTTTTTTTTTTTTTTTTTTTTTTTTTTTTTATTTATTTATTTATTTATTCTATATATTATCAAAACCTTTTTTTTTTGTGTCTTGGAAATGCCTTACGCATCCTTCAAACACTGGGGGAGTGAGAATAAGATATGTGGGAGGGACTCCACCCTGTCCCCTTCAGCCAGCCCTGGAGTTCGCTGAAGTGAACAGGGCCCTACCTACGCCCTGAACAGGGCCACTAAAACCGGACAATACTCCTGCACCGTCACCCGACAGGCACTATAAGGACCGCGGTCCCCCTAGTGCAGTGGTTCTCAAACTTTTTAAATGACGGAACCCTTTTGGGAAGCAAAATACTTGATGGAACCCTACAATAAAACAATTATTTTTATAAGTGTATTCTATATTAATCAGCATAATAAAAGTACAATGTATCCGTTACTAATTATTATTTACTTCACCACTTGGTAAGGACAATAATAGAAAACATTAAAAAAGAAAAAATCTAACTAGTGGGAGGTATGAAACTGTTTTTTATTTTTCATCAATTGCTTGATATCAGGTTTGATGGAAGAAAGTTGGAGTCTCATATCAGCTTCGGCGTCCAGTCTATTGCGATATTTTGTTTTCGTGGCTGCGTAGGTAGAGAATCCTGTTTCGCACAAATATGTAGTTGGGAACGGGAGAAGAATATCCAGAGCCATTTGGCCAAGCATTGCATATTCATCTTGGATTCTGCACCAAAAATCATTAAGAGGCGTCGTTTTGAACAATGACTCCATACTTGTGTCTGATGACATTTCTAAAAGAGATTCATATATCTCATTTGACATGTTTTCAGGCTTTTCCAAGTTGGGTAAAAAAGGATTATGAATCCAGGAGTTCACTTTAATTTTTGTATTGTGTTCTTCGGGAAAATACTTTTCAAAAGATGCGCGCATCGAACTGAGATATTGGACCAATTCTTCAAACACATTATCTTCAAACATTTCTGAGTCGTTTTCGCTAACAAACTCAGTGAGTAACGTAAAACTTTCTATTTCTTTCTTACCAATGCAAATGATCCAAAAATCTAATTTTCTTTTAAAAGTAGTTATTTTATTATAGGCCTGAAACACTGTTGTCTGTTTACCTTGCAATGATAAATTTAATTCGTTAAGTTTTTGAAAGATATCCGCCATAAAAGACAATCGGAACAACCAAGTTTTATCATACAAACGGTCCTTCAAATTAAAAGAAGTATCTGCTGAAAGAAACATTTGTAACTCGGCTCTAAGTTCAAATAGCCTTGTTAAAGTTTTTCCCCGAGACAGCCATCGCACTTCTGTATGGAGCAGCAGTGTTTTATGTTTGCTGCCATAATCTTCACACAATAATGAGAACAATCGGGATTGTAGTGGTCGTGATTTGATAAAATTAATTATTTTTACCGCTTCATCCATAACTAATTTTAGATTAGACGGCATTTGCTTCATCGCAAGTGCTTGTCTATGCAGAATACAATGACTGGAACTACAATTAGGCGCTTTATTTTTCATTCGTGACACTGCTCCTGCTGTTTTACCTGTCATCGCCTTGGCCCCATCTGTACAAATGTCAATGCAATTGTTCCAACTGAGATTATGTTCTTCAAAAAATATATTTATTTTATTAAAAATTTCTTCCCCGGTAGTGTTTGTAAGCAGCGATGAACACATAAGCATGTCTTCTTCAAAAGAACTTTTATATGGATATCTCACAATAACCAGCAGGATAGCCAAACCAGCGACATCAGTCGACTCGTCCATTTGCAAAGCGAATCGTGTATTTTGTAGACGTGTAACTAGTTCTTGTTTGACGTAGCTTGCCAGATCATGGATTCGTCGTGAAACAGTATCGTTTGATAGCGGAACAGTAGAAAGATGCTTTGCAGATTTTTCATCAAGCATACATTTTGTTATGTCTAATACACATGGTTTTATTAATTTCTCAGCGATAGTGTGCGCTTCACCTGCTTGTGCAATGCGATAGCTAACTAAGTATGATGCCTCCGTGGCCTTTTCGTTGGTAGTTTGTGTTACATGCATCATATTTTTTTGACTTTCTAATAACTGATCTTTTTTGCGAACAAAAAATTCTTTATTCTTGTCTTTAGTCTCGGGGTGTACGGTTTCTAAATGTCGACGCAATTTGGCAGGTGCCATGGAACTATTAGGAAGCAGTTTACTACAGAGCATGCAGAGAGGTGAGCCGTTGGAATCAACAAATCCGAAACTGATATAAGATTCATCATACTTCCTTTTTTTCGTCTTTGAAACCGTCGAGCTTGACGTCGTGGCACTCGTGGCATCATCTTCTGGATCGGTGATTGCTAAATTCTCCGCGCGCATTGCTTTTGAACATTCAGCGTCATTAGAAGATGTTGTTGGAACACGTTTAACACCTTTAAGCCAACGTTCCATTCTTCTTTATTTATAATGTTACAAGTCAGGATAGTGGGGTTTAAATAATGCACAATCGTTACTGCGTATAAGAGACTAAATTTAGAACCTACAGGGAAGAAATGTATAAAACTGAGACAACAGAATACAGCAGGCAGTAAAACAATGAACACCAGTTTCTCGCTAGCGAGCTTGTAAGTAGGTAGTAACTTATCGCTCCGAACGCTAATCATCAACTGACGACGCCAACGCGCGATCGCCGCTTTTATACTTAGTCCTAGACTCGATCTCAAATATTCTCGAAAATACTCGAGTCGGCACCTTTGATAAACAAAAAGCAAAAATAAAAACAGAAATTTAAAAATAGCGTTGTAAACAATATCGACTTTATCCTTTGAAGTTAGAGACGAAAGTCGCTAGTTGACAACTATAGCGTCTAATTCAGAGGCGGCTTTTATCAAAGAGACTGAGCGCTTACAAGTATACTACCCGCTCGTTTTAAGTTTGCCGCTGGCGATAGGTATGAGTGTATGACGTTCGAAATTTTTTATTTAATTGTAACAATAAAAATTGTGTACGTTAGATATTTGGGTAAAACTATGACACATTATAAGTTTTGTTGTCACGTGGGGGAGGGTACGCGCATTCCACAGACCGGCAAACTTAGAGCGAACGCGTTGTACAAGTATAAAATTGTTGAGACCAAACTTATGAGATATTGTACCAGCTAATGTAACACAAGCTTATACAAATACAAATAAATAAATAAATAACATTCATAGCGTTTTGTCTCCGCGCGGCCGCGGAGTCCGCACAGCCGCGGAGCGACCAGAGAGAGGTGTTTTGATTTTTTTATTTCTAAATTCTTGCGGAACCCCGACAGAGGTATCACGGAACCCTAGGGTTCCGCGGAACACACTTAGAGTATAGCTGCCCTAGTGCGTGCCGAGAGGGCGGGTATGGTCGCGGCTCCCGTTTCCGAATGGCCGCGCACCCGCCAGGTAATAATGGGTGTATTCCGAATCAAACACCGGTACGCTGGCCAGTGGTCAGGTAATGTTTGATGTCATGAATTCGACGCCATATTGACAACACTACTACCTACTACACCAGAACAATATGGCGTCGAAATCATGACGTCATTACCGCTGGCCAGCGTACTGGTTTATATTTCGGAATACATCCAATAGCAAAACCTGTCACTTTGAACAACTATACATTATCAATTTCTTATACCGCATTTTAAGGTCAAACCATTTAATTGTTATCAGGAAAATCATTTCTTGCTTTGATTGGTCGGTTTGAAGTTAAGGCATTGTTTACATTAAAGACAGTTAATTATGAAACTAAAAATTGTATTTCATCATAACATTTATTTTGCAGTTTTATTGTTTGACCAATATGCAATAGCAGGCATGTATTTGAGGGGTGCTTTAGTCCACAGACTTGACACAAGTCTGCATCTTGCATGCATGGATTCAAAATACGCAATGTTTTTGAAAACGCGCAAACGCATACTCAGGTCCGTGCCGCGTTAGTAGGCTGGATAACCCGCTAATAATATTGGGAATTCAAATAAATAAAATATATGCACTTCACGCACACATACACAGTACTACCATATGCAACCATTCGTCGATATAACAGCGATATAACCCGATCTTCGATAGCCTGCAATCTTTATTTGTCATGTGTTAAGAGCCCTTTTACAAAATTGCGCCGCTGCCGTACTGATCGGCGCGTAGGTAGACTTGCACTAGTAATGTAGCATTTTACGGGTGATGTTTCGAGTCTTATAAAATAATTATTAATGAACAAATTATAAAAAAGTATAAATATTTTAGTAGTTCAATAATGGTAGATTAGTTTTATGAAAGTGTTTGATAGTAATCTCTTATCTATTAGACAAGTCCGTCCGTCCGTCCGTGGTGCTGTTTCAGCGGCCAAACCGTAAGAGATAGATATAGAGAATGTTTAAGTTATAAGTTAAGAATAGTCTGATAAGACTACAAACCGGATGTGAGTAACGTAGCACTTCCGGTTTTCGAGAAATCACGTGATTTCTATTTCAAACGAAACCACACAAAATCTCCGAAGTTCTCAATTAATTAAATACATTTTTTTTTTTTGGTGAACATTTGGTTCACTGGTTTGCTAGTTCTATTTAATTCAATATCAAAATACGGGTAAACCTGCATTGTTTTTTGGGAAAACTCACGGAGGTTAGATATTTTTTTTTAATATTTAATGAGTAGAAAAATTAAAATTCTAATACATTATATTACAACAAAAACATATTTCTGATGTTGTAGTAATTAATTTGATCTAATTTATTGAATATTATTTAGAGATTCAGGCGTTTGAAGTTGTACATATTATCGTTTTTTTCCGTGAACAAGCTGCGGTAGAACGATCAGTACAAAAAAAGGAAAATAGTATTTGCAAATACTCTACATTAACTTACAATAGGAAGAATAAATCTACTGTTTACTTCCATTGGATATAGTCAAAATCTTCTGAAATGGGGAAACGGGGCGCTCAAAAATTACGACTTATTGCAAAAAATGTGAAAGGGCTCTTAAGGTTTCGTTTAGCTTTAAGTTTTCGTCCAATCAGGGACAAGGCGCTCGGCTCTGTTGACCTAAGGTCATTATTTAGCGCGCATTCGCATGCTAATTTATCTATTGTGATAAGTGATTAGCTTGATTAGTTTTTGGTTCTTTGTTTTTCTTTATATCTCTTATCTATTAGACAAGTCCGTCCGTCCGTCTGTCTGTGGTGCTGTTTCAGCGGCCAAACCGTAAGAGATAGATAAAGAGAATGTTTAAGTTATAAGTTAAGAATAGTCTGATAAGACTACAAACCGGATTTGAGTAACGTAGCACTTCCGGTTTTCGAGAAATCACGAATTTCAAACGAAACCACTCAAAATCTCCGAAGTTATCAATTTTTTTTTTTTGGTGAACATTTGGTTCACTGGTTTGCTAGTTTATTTATAATCCGTGTGTGAGTGAAGTGCGCTTTATACGGAATGGTGTACTAACACACTTGTATAAGATATGTAATTTATTGCATGTCTTATACAAGTTAAATTATGACGTTTTGCTTATTCATGCGGCAGTCGTTTTTTTAGTCCGGCTTTACCTTTTTTTTTCATCCCACGCCACTGCACACAAGGATAGGTTTTGTCCCTTATATGGGGTGAAAGGGGGGTGGACATAACTACGCAGACAAAGTCGCGAGCGCCAGCTAGTTATTCTAACAAAATAAGATTTCCAATCACAGTCGGATTTTCTCGACTCGGCAAGCAGTAATTTACGACTTGGTATAATTTAACAATTCCGATTCTTATGTCGTATCACGCCCACAAAGCTTGTTTTGTAAGCATAAATAGTCGAACTTATTCTTACCGCGGTGCAACTCAGCCCGGGCCTTCGTATAACCCCGCTAGAGTGCCAACAGGAAACAGCTTTGTGCAGATATATACCTATATATATTCGGTAAGATTTTCCTAACGCACATACATGTCTTTTGATATAAAACTATTATTTTTATCGAGTTTTCAAGGTCGCATATCTATTTTTGTGTGTCACCCAAGAGCAATAAAAGAAAGCTTAATTTTTACATTTCATTTCAATATTCACTTGAGTAAAGTAAAATGTAATTGATATTAATCATCATCGTACATTATTTTATAGCTAAAAGCAGCATGAGCCGCGACCTGTTGATGTTGGTCGGGCATTGTATATGAAGATTTAGCCTCCGAATTTCATTTGCGCGATGAAGGCTTCCATACTATTATGATCGCATTGTAGGTAAGGCCATCTCTTGAGGATGGTGAGTAATGACACGGTAATAATATCATACAGTATTCTATCTTCATACAAACGGTCGGAAAGCGAGTCATATCTACGCCACTCGAGTTCGATGTGCTCTCGGCGGGCACCCAGTCGCGAATGCGCCGCCGCGCCGCAACGACGACCGAACGGTCTGAATTGTTTTTTATGCAGTTAGCCGTGCTTAAACGTGCGTTTTGTATTGTAAATATGTGATTTAATTAAGTAGATACCTACATAATTTAGTATGGAAAAGAACAAACGACGATCAATATCGTACAACAGCACAATTGCTGTTTTTGGTTGCTTGAACTCTTCAATAACACACCCAGAGATATCATTTTTTAAATTACCTCAAATATTGGAAAGGTGTCTTACCTTTATAGAATATTTTTTATATACCTATCTACTAGTACGTTATTTGTTTCTAATATTTAGGTATTTCGGTTTTTCCATCGGGAAAAATATCTGGAATAATATATAAATAAGTGGTTAGGATGAAAAAAGAGACAAACGAGTAATCTACCTACACTCGCGTTAAAAACAAAACTACATAAAATACTGTAGGCTGGCGGCCCTACCGCGTGCCAACGCAGCGCTCGGTGTAGGCATTTATTTTCAAGGACAGGGCGGAGTCACAATACTGTATAGATAATATTACCGTGGTAATGATTTCCTCCATCCGTTGTATATATGTGGGGTATATAGATGTAGGGCTTTCAAATACCGGATTTTTCGATACCGGTATTAGCATGTTCAATACCCTGATCACGGGATCACGGTATTGAGTATGAACTCTAAATCAAAGGATATTAAAACGCCCGTTTTATTTCTAATCAGTCTTCATCTCTGTTATATAAGAGGTACCTACATGAAAAACAGGCTAAATAAAATAGTAATGCTTTTATTTATTAAACATTTAACTGCTAGATGTTTAAATCTAAAGAAAAGTTTACTAGAAAAAAATTCACGCAGACCAGGCAGCAGACGGGACTCGAACCCGCACTCTTCGCTATCCGGGCCAATGCACTGACCATTATGCTACCGCGGCCCTGACGGCCGTGTCGAATTTTTCCTAGCCTTAGGCTGCAAAGCAGCGCCATCTCTTAGCATTGTAGGTAACCCACAATGTCAAATGAATACTTTTATAAGTATTAAACATTTGAAAGAATTTTTCTCCCTGTATCGTGACGTGAAATAAATAATTGAAGTCAACATCCATTTTTACACACTTTATTCTCAATAGCACAAGAACACAGAGAGAGGCTGATACAGCACTTGTAAAAGTCGAAAAGCTACGCCATGGGTTTGCAAAACTACGGCGGGAGACCTTGTATCTACTGAGAAGAACCGGCAAGAAACTCGGCCAGGGCTGTTATTTTCTCCCTGTATTATTGTATATACAAAGAATGACTTCAGAGATAATTCTGAAGTCACCTTCCATTACATAATTTAGAATATATAGCTATATACAATAAGTTTTATAGTGAGCTTTACATTTTAGTAGGTATGTAGAAAGCGGCTTCAGATACCACAATATTGTTATGAAAAATGTCTTATATTAATAAATTACAGGAAACACTATGTTTTTTTAATGCATAATAGGCAAGGCGTTTGACCACAATCTCGCCTGATGGAAAGCGATGATGAGGCCTAGGACACGGTAATATTATCTATACAGTATTGTGACTCGGCCCTGTCCTTGAAATAACTACCTACGGCCGAGCGGGGTGTAGACACGCGGTAGGGCTGCCCGCCTACTGTATTTTATTTTCATCTTTATTGAGTTTCTTTCTAGTTTTGTGATTGTAAATATTCTATTTTATACATAAACAAATGTTGTGAATGAATTAGGAAGTGTTCAATAAGAAAACATGTTATTTTTAGGTAATATTTGATAAAAAGAAAATATAAATTTGAGACAGAAAAATATTTACTCCTGGACTGAGACGTACGAAAAGCTTTAATATTAAATTTAATAGTATAATAAATACGCATTCTTATAAAAAGTTTAATTAAAAACACTTTAGGGAAACATTGGCAAGGAGCAGAAAAGATGGACCTGCAGCTACTTTACAATTGATATGTTTTTTTTAAATGATGTCCGGAATATTTCCTCCATTTTTTCTACATATTCCAAGAAATCATTACTAAGTACTATTAAAAAAGTTTGTAAATTATCCTTACTGTAGTGTAGGTATCTACTTAATTCAATCACACAACACAAATCGCACGTTTAAGCACGGCTAACTGCATAAAAAACAATTCACACCGTTCGGTCGTCGCTGCGGCGCATTCGAGACTCGGTGTCCCCCGAGAGTCCCGCGAACTCGAGTGGTGTACGGTGGGTGTACGTATGACTCGCTTTCCGACCGTTTGTATGAAGCTGGAATACTGTTTAGATAATATTACCGTGCCTATGATGGTACACGCCTGCCTAGAAGATGCTTGTTCACTCTGGCCTTGAAGATGTCCAGATTATATTGGTCCGGGAAATATGTATGGTACACATCAAGATCTGATGGCGTTAGCCCAAAATCGGAAGTAAATTTAGAAAGGCCTGTTAGTTATAGAGGAATGTGTATACCTATCATATTTCCTATTATTCTTCCAGAATTATTGTGAACTAGTGGCCGCCCGCGACTTCGTCCGCGTTCCTTAAACCTAAACGCTCGCGTTAAATCCCTCGGGAACCTAACATTTTTTTGTGTGTGTCAGCTAACTCCATACAATTTTTTTTGACAATCGCTCCAACCGTTTATACGCGAAGAAGTAACAAACATGCACACTCACAAACTTTCGCCTTATAATGTTAATGTGACACACTGGCCCGCCCTCGCTTCGCTTCGGTGTAAAGCTGTAGTGTAGGTAGACTATAGATTTTGTTCTCAGGCTTGTATTATACACAATGAATTTCTTTATATAGTATGAATCTTCCATGAAAATTTTGTTGCGTACTTTGGGAATGCACCATTTTTTTGGTTGAACGCGCATATCTCATGTACTAATGGTCGGTTTTGAAAAAATCTATACAGGGCGTCCCACGGGTTTGGCACACGGAGCGAAAGTACACTCGCGAGCAAAAGTATGGAATCACTTACTTGAAATTGGTTCCGCGCGATCTTGCTTACTAAAGAAATTTTTAATTATCATAAAAATAACATCATTTTAAAGGTTCAACTGTCAACTTTAAATTGATACCAAATTCATTCAAATCGAGACAGTAGTTAAAGAGCCATGCAGGATTAAGTGAAGGAGGTAGGAAAACAAGGAAATATGGAAAAATAATGAATGAATGAAACAAAAAAAAAAAAATGAAATTTTTATTTTGGCTTTAAATTTAAGTGTCAGTATTTTGTGTTCCCTCCCCTCGCCCATTAGGGCGTTAGTCGCCCATTAGTTATTAAACTACTCGAAGACGATTCTTTATAGACCTGATCAGCTTCTGAATTAATTCTCGTGGGATACCTTCCCACTCCTCAATCAACGCCGATTTCAGCTCATTCAGATATGAAGGAGTAGCAGTTCTGGAACGAACCTTCCTCTTCAGTTCATCCCACACGTGCTCAATGGGATTCAAGTCAGGACTGAGCACTGGTCAACCCAATGTGGCGATACCGACTTCTTCGAGGTATTCAGTTGTTACACGGGCAGTGTGACAACGAGCGTTATCGTGCACAAGGAGGAACTCATCACCGATATATCCCGCATAGGGAACAACATGTTCCAGCAGAATATCGGAAATGTACCGGTCCGAAGTTAGACCGCCTCCTCGGCCCCCGCCGGGCACGAAAACAAGCTCGGTTTTAGCGTCGGAGGAAATGTCGGCCCACATCATGAAAGAGCCACCCCCATAAGCCACTGTTTCAGCAAAACAGCATTGCGCAAATCGCTCCCCAGGCAACCTGTAGACCCGACCTCTTCGGTCGCTACCGTGCAAACACATCCTGCTCTCTTCGGAGAACAGTACTTGCCTCCATTGCTCAACCTCCCAATCTACATTGGTGCGAGCAAATTGAACTGCCGTGAGTTTCGGGCCTGTGGCAGGCCTTTTTGGAGTCAGATTCGCTTGCTTGAGTCGTCGACGAACTGTCCACTCGTTGGCTGCTACCCCACGAACATCTCGGAGCTCCTGTTGGACGTTGACACCAGTTTAATGCCGATTTCATGGAGAGGTTGACACGATAAAACGGTCATCCCTCTCCGTTGTGCGCCGGCGCCGTCGAGATCTTGGTATCGGGATAAAGCCACCAGTCTCCCGAAAACACTTGTATACTTATACGAATACGAAATAATGAAGCGCCCCACGCTTTTTCATATATATATATATTAAAATCAACTATAAACATGTCTTACTCTAAAGCCCTAATGAAGTAGTAAACAGAGAGTATATTTTGTTTATTTTTCACTTTTTAGTGGTAATTTCCTCAATAACATAGGATTTTAAATAAAAGGAAGGTCACGAAATTCAAATTTTGGTTAGGAAAATTTCCTTTTACTTTTTCCGTGCTTCCAACAGCTAATGTTACCATTTCAAAGTATTTACTGACCAGTACCTGCTCACTATATGTTACAAGATTTCCTTATTATACGTACGTGACAATAAAAAAAAGTAATATATATACAAACCTTGCATCATTCCTTTGTTATTGTAGTTTGTTTTCAATTCAAAAAAATCCAAATTTCGTGATTTCTCTTTCATTTAAAACACTATGTATGAGGAGCTCGATGGCGCAGGTGGTCAACGCGTTCGGCTGCGATCGTTATTTTATACTTTACAATATCAATATATCGCCTTCAATACTCTTGAAAGGGACGTCATGCTTCATGAGGTGGTGGAGAATATCCCTGAGGTTTATCCTTTCCTCCACAAGTATATCATATACCTTCTAACCTATAGGTTAGAAGGTATATGATATAGGTATATGCCGAGATATATCTCGGCACTGATTTAATCCTGTCCCAGGTTGGTGCGCAACAGGGAGACCCCCTCGACCCCCTCACCTTTAGCCTTGCTATTCACAAGGTGATCACTGAGCTCAAATCGCCCCTCAACATTATATTATATTATATATATTTACTTCCGGGCCTCAAGGAGCTCAATAAAGATTCTTTTAATTTGCTTGGTGCTCCTATTTTTCCATCTGCAGTTCCGGAGGCCATGAAAACTCGTAAGGATGTTCTCTTGCTGGCCAGCGAGCGTCTAGAGGCCATTGCTCCTCACGTTGCTCTAGTCCTCTTGCAGAAATGTTTTGCCATCCCAAAAATAACATACCTCCTTCGGACGGCTCCAGTTTGGATGTTCGGTGATGATATTGCTTCTTTTGACGCTGTCATAAAAAATGCGGTTCAGACAATTTTAAATGTCTCCCTGAGTGGCAACCACTGGAAACAGGCATCTTTGCCAATCCGATACGGGGGTATTGGGGTGTGTTCTGTTAGAGATGTGTGTCTGCCGGCTTTCTTGACGTCGACCCATGGGGTTTCGGGCCTTGTCGCTAATATTCTGTCTATGAATGGCGACAAGGTGACCGTACCCTTTGCGGCCGATGCTTTGGCAACCTGGTTGGCTCTCGTCCCGGGTGCAGCCGTGCCTAGGAACCCCGAGTTCCAGTGCTCATGGGACCGACGTTAATTGTAAAGCGACTCTTGAACTGCTTACTGGTGGTGCCACGGGAGTCGATCTGGCGAGGATTTTGGCGGTGTGACAGCCTGAATCCGGGGCGTGGCTGCACGCGTTATCTTCGCCTCATATGGGCACTTTACTTGACGGTGACTCCTTGCGGGTGGCGGTCGCCCTCCGCTTGGGCTGCGATGTATGTCAACCACATGTATGCATCTGCGGTACCATGGTGGGGGCTGACGGCCATCACGCATTGAGCTGCCGTCGATGTACAGGCAGACACCCACGTCACCATGCTCTAAATGACATAGTTTTGAGAGGTCTTAGGTCGGCCGACGTTCCTTCCGTCCTCGAACCACCTGGTCTCAGCCGCACAGACGAAAAACGGCCTGACGGTCTGACATTGGTACCGTGGGAGAAGGGACGATGTTTTGTGTGGGACGCGACGTGTGTTAGCACTTTCGCCGCTACATCGGCCGCACGACACGCAAGGCTGGGGCAGCGGCTGAGTATCAGGCAACGGCGAAGCGCTTAAAATATTCCTCGTTGGGGCAAGGATATATTTTTGTGCCTTTGTCGGTGGAAACGGCGGGTTGTTGGAGCGCAGAGGCGAAGCAATTTGTGTGGGACCTGGGCCGCCGACTCAGGCAAAAAACTAATGACGCTCGCTCCTGGTCGTTTCTGGCACAAAGATTGTCTATTGCCATCCAGCGTGGCAATGCTGCAAGCATAATGGGCACCTTTGCGCCAGAAACGAAACGGGGTGATATTTGAATATTATTCTTGTATATAATGTTCATTTTAGTTATTATATTATATTTTTTAAGGTTTTTAGTTTGAGGTTCATTGTTTCTGTGTATATTTTTTTTAATCCATAAAATTGTATGTCTTCTTTAAATAATTCGGGATTTTATTTTTGTAATATTCAACTCGGCATTATTAAAGAAATTAAATTACATCTCAAGATTCATTTTATACCTTGTAACAATTAATTACTAAACAAAAGGTAGGTATTTAAAACCTTCTGTTTTAGTCACTTTTCTACATAGTTGTATACATTTACCCTTATCCAAAAAATAACATAAGCTGATCATCAGCTAAGTCGAACAACATTATTTTAGATGAAACAACTTAGGTATTCACAATTTGTCCTTACCGTACTTCTCACTTTGAGGCGGCTCCGCTCTTTGAAAACGCATCTCTGACCGCCATTCGTAGCGCGAGGCGACACCTCACCGATCTGTCAGTCGGCCAGCACGCGGCATAGGTTACGGTCTTCTGTTGTGTGGTAATGTGATCAGTTCGCGCAAAAAAATTATAAAAAGTGGTCCTTCCTGCTCGTCAATTTAACTGGTAAGTCACAATTTTAGTTACATAAATTCTAGTGCAGATTTAGTTGTTTCTTTAAGGAAAATAATTATGTATATATTAAAAATATATGAACCACAATTGCTTCGTTTTTGCCGAATTATTAAACAAAAACACCATTTTGTCCTAACCGTCGCTGTTCTTACCGCAGTCATAAAACTGTTACGGTAAGGGTACATTTATCATGGTAATGACATGAAAGTGCCTCTGTACCAAAGCCGCATGATATTTATTAATCGGCATGATACCCGGTCTTATGCCTCCCCGGTCCCTCTTGGCACACCAGGGGTGTACGGGGCAGAGCAATGCTGGCAGCAAGAAAGTAAAAGTAGTATCAAAAAAGAAAGAGTGTTCGAAACCGAAAGATTTGATCAACAAATTGCATACAGACCTAAAAGATTTCTTTAAACATTGTTTCTTCATTCATACTCAATACAAAACAATGAAAAATAAAAAGTACAATCGATGCATTTTTTAGGTAGTCGACGCCAAGTATCCTTACACACAACTGTGTTGTATTTATATGACGAGAAATCGGGACAGAAAAAGACCCGATGTTTTTGTACTATAAGCGAAAGTACATGTCATGATGCTGCAGGCACATTAAGGTCCGGTGTTTGAGTACATTCTTCTTCCTAGTTGTGCACTCTTGATCGTGGTCATGGTCATGTCTCGGTCGATTCGTGTGCCACTGATGCAACCGCGATGCGTCGCCATGCAGCTCGATGTTTTGCAAAGCGAGAACAATTATTTACGCTAAACACGGGCATTAATACTTTGCATATATTGACTGATTTTCCGAGTAGCCAGTATAGGAACAGGAACATATTTTGGATTATATCTCAGGTAAGACACGACTTCCCAGGTTTTCTCAACCAAATCACATGGAATAACCCTGAGAGCGCGGCACGGCAAAGGTGCACCAGATGGAATTGGGGGGGTATTAAAGAGGACAGCAGACAGAATTGTAAACCTTGAGCAAGATGTAGCACTTTTGACGATTTCTATCAAATGCTTTAACAAAACGTAGATAACGTTGAACTTAGGTCATCAATAAAAACGATATAAATGAAAAAAGCAAACATCGGCAAGGGTAAAGGCATTTAGGATACTGCGGTACTTTTCAGGTTCACCAAGTTTTGTGGGATATTTTCTGCTGCGATACTCTTACATTCAGAAAATACAGTTGCTTTGAATGCCCACCTAGTGTAGTATGTGATCACGGTGCTCACTTGGGATTTCATCAGACTTCTACATATGAAAAAGAACCGGAAGCTGTTCTAACTACTGTTGCATCAACCACATTATTGGACAGTGCTACAACCAATACGGATTATGATGATTTCATAATTCCACATTCCAAAAGTAAAAGTTCATTTCCATCAAATGAAATAATTAAAGTAGCTTAATAATTAAAGTGGATCTTAGTAGAGTTTAAAGCTAATCGTGTCCACAAACACTGCATTGGTCGCGTAATAGGAATTTACGGCGACAATATAAGCTTGTCTTTTTTTTTAAAAATTCAGGCGGCAAATTTCCTGGCCAAGATTAGACAAAGAGATTCTGTTTTAATTAATGCTGTTAAAAGCTGTGTTACGCGAACTAAATATAAATAAAAAACTTCAATTTGCCTTTGAAAATGTAGAAAACTATATTTTTTAAACAAGATTTTATTTTGTCTAATCTTGTACAATTATGAAAATCAATCATAGTGTTAAGAATACATACAAATCATTTATTATTGTTTTATCTGGGGATGTTATGCGATTTTTTCTAGGTTTTTCTTTTTGTGTTTTATTTGAAAACTGTGAGAAACTAAGTTTTCTCATATAATTTGAGAATAACAATTATCCTAAAAGAATATAAGAAAAATTAAACTTGTTGAGACTGTTTGTTACCTATTATGTAAGTGCCATTAATATTTTAAAATCACGTTAAATTTATGACTGTTACAATAAGTTTATATGAAGAAGTTGACTGCGATTCAAAATTTATAAAAGTTTATGAAAATAAGAATATTTTTTCATAAATTTACCATATTTATGAAAAATTATGACATAGATAACGATTTAGCAACTGAACAGAGAAAAACAAGCATAGTAGTCTAAAATTCTCTCAGGGTCACAGTCGGGAGACCAGCGGAAAACTCTGGCTTCGCTATAGCCTCACAGAATTTAAGACTACTGGACTTAATGATTTTTATTTCAATGCGTAATAATAGTCATTACCGGGTTTCTTGAGTCCTTATCGTTTCTTTATGGTTTATCAAGTTCCGAAAGAAATTAAATTGAAAACAAAAGTGAAAATAACTTATTATAATTGAATAAGTCATTACCGTGGTTTCAGTGTCCATACGAATTGAGAGTTATTAGTTACATACGTGGTTTCAGTGTCCATACGAATAGATAAGCTCACTTATTTTGAACATGACTGACATAGCTCAGCCACTTTCTCATTGCAACCGGTAAATGTGTACACAATTGCTGCACTATTACAAAAACTTAAATCCAATGCTCTAGCTAGGTTATGATGGTATTTCACTTGATGTGGTGCAACTGACTTTGCGATTTACTTAACTTGCCCTGGTACAAATTGTAAATCAGTCTATATCACAGGGCATCTTTCTTAACGCCTGGAAGGTTGCCATAAGCCCTTGCCTAAAACTAGCTCGCCATCTGCTATACACGACCTGCATCCAATAAGTGTGTTGCCATTTGCCTCTAAGATATTGGAACGAGTGGTTTGTGACCAGTTCACAAATTACCTCGAAGACAATAACATACTCACAGTTCCACAGTCAGGGTTCCGTAGGGGACATAGCACGGCAACTGCACTGTTGGATGTTGTGAATGACCTACTTACTGCTCAAGATCAGAGTAATGTAAGCATTTTGGTTCTGTTGGACTTCTCGCGTGCCTTCGACACACTAAACACTGCGCTTCTTCTGTCCAAGCTGTCATATTATGGTGCTAATACTGACACTGTTTGCTGGTTTCACAGCTATTTATCTAACAGACAACAGTATGTGGGACTTATGAGACCGAATGGAGTTAAGGGACGGTCTGCTCTCCTCCCAGTCTAGCTTGGAGTTCCACAGGGATCTATACTCGGTCCGACGCGCTACATATTGTTTAGTGCAGATATAGTGAAAAAAATCAAACATTACAAATACCATTTATACGCTGATGATATACAGCTATGCCTGTCTTTCCCATCACAGGACTAGCACAGTGCTGTCGCTAAAATAAATGAGGACTTGACGAAAATCAGTGCTTGGTGTGTGTTTGTCTCGTTCTTAATCCAAAAAAGACTAAGTTCATGTTGATAGGTTCTAAAGGTAGAGCTAAGAAACTTGGTAACATACTGTTAAATATTACACTTAATGGAGAACCTCTACAACAGATTTATGAAGCCAGGAATTTGGGACTCACTCTTGCTTGATTGCCATCTAAATTTCGAGAGCCACATTACCAAGTGTGTAAGGTCATCTTTCTATAAACTATTGTATGAGATAAGGCCTTACCTCTGTGAGAAGCTACGAGTCAGATTATGTGACACATTGGTTATATCAAAACTCAATTACTGTCACACAGTTTATGGCTCTTGTTCAACGTCTAAGTTATCAAACTCATACAGCGGGTACAGAACGCTTGTGCGCGGTTCTGTTTTTATATCCCTCCACATACACATGTGACACCTTTCTTAATAAATGCAAACATACTTATACAGACACGCTTATACAATAAAGTCCCAAGCAATATCCAAGAGTTAAGCATAAATAAATTCAAAGATAGTATAAAAAAGCACTTATTAAAAAAGCTTGTTACAAAGTGTCTGATTATATTACAGACAAAAATGCTTGGGTTTGAACTGTTCCAATCATTCCAACAGGTTTTCTATATTAAATAAATCATGATTGTATTGACGTTGTAACAACATAATGATTTGTAAATGTTGTTACATTATGCTTTTAATGTTGTGGAGTTTTTTTCGCTCGTTTTTCTCCGCAGCTAAAAAATATGTCCAATAACGAGTGGTAGGGAAATAAAATGTTTGGACGATTCAAAAGTGTTGTACTATACATCCAATTTGAATAAAGATATATTGATTTCTGATTATTTAAAATGGAAGCACGTAGGAAACTTCACCTCGCACTCTTTGGAGTTTTTAAAACGAAAAGCCCTAAATACCTATATGATAAATTGACTTGGGCTAAAGATGTTAATAGGTATCCCAACCGATCATGCTCGTATGTTTTTGTGACTCCAAAGCATTGCACGGCTTCATTTCGTGGATCTTTTAGATTTGCAGCTTCACAGTGCTGGAACGTTCTCCTTTCTCCAGTGCGCGATCAAAATATGTTAACACTTGTTAACAGAAGCTCTTAGTCTAGCCCCAAAGTAAGCAGTGTAAGGCTTGTGTTATGGGATACTGGGGTAACGGATAGAATACATATACTGTACATATATAAGTATATTTATTTAGAAATACATATTTAACATCCATGACAGAAGTACAAATAGAAACACAAACATCTGCCCTCACCGGGATTCGAACCCGAGACCTCTCTAGTCGCCCTTAGCTAAAAATTAATGTAACAGTGAGCGAAAAGTTTTACGCAGTTTTGAAGCTGATTTAGTAACCATCTTTTTCGTGTGTTTTAGAAAATATATGATTACTAGCTGTGCCCCGTGGTGTTACCCGCGGATTATTAGGGATATTTTCCCGTAGTAAAACGCAGCTTATGTGTTAATCCAGGGTGTAAGCTAACTCGATAGTTTTTTTTAAATCGCTCCCGCCGCTTAGACGTTAGAAATAACAAACATACCCACACACTCAAAAACTTTTGACTTCATATTAGTGTGATTACTCAAACTTATATTATTACTCGCTGACCCAGCGAACTTCGTACCGCCATAAAAAAATAGGGGTTGGTGGTAGAAGGGTGAAAATTTAGGGTTTTATGTACTTTGTATGATGTATGTAGCTTCTAGACATTCATATGTGCTTGTAACAGCCTAAACTGAATAAATAATTTTGATTATGATTATCATGATTATGATTATGTATCATAAAAAAATTATAAATTTCTTTTTTATCTAAAATTTTTAAAAAATGGGGGGGTACCCTTAACATTTAGGGGGATGAAAAATAGATGTTGTCCGATTCTCAGACCTACCCAATATGCACACAAAATTTCACGAAAATCGGTCGAGCCGTTTCGGAGGAGTTTAACCACAAACACCGCGACACGAGAATTTTATATATTAGATTATTACTTAAACTTCCTAAATTATATTTTAGAGACCGTTGAAACTGTTCCTTCTCCTTCCTATCCTATCCTTATTTTTCTATTCTGTGTAATTTCAAAGGAATATAACTATATCCGGAAGTGTATAACTAACTTTTCCTAACAATTTTTTCTCAGGCAAGCGAATGTAATGGTTTTCATAATATACAGGGTGGTCCGACTAGTGACGTCTACAAATTTTTTTTAGATTCCTCGCACCTGGGGGTATCCGAAAATACCCCATGTATGTTCCGCGATTTTTCTTAGTTTTCGAGTTATAATTTTTTTTGTGTATTTTGAATTTTTTCTTCCAGCGAGGTTTCAAAAATTCTTATCGTTTTTCGTCGTAGGTATTTTGCAGTCTTTTTTTTGTGACATAATTGTCTTGAATGTTGTTTTATTAAAAAAATAACTCAACTTCCTGCAATTAAATCTAAAGAAAAGTTTACTAGAAAAAAATCCACGCGGACCAGGCAGCGGACGGGACTCGAACCCTCACCCTTCGCTATCCGGGCGAATGCACTGACCATTATGCTATCACGGCATTATTAGCCGCGTCGAAATTTTCCTAGCCTTAAGCTGCAAGGCAGCGCCATCTCTTCGCATTGTAGGTAACCCACAATGTCAAATTAATACTTTTCAAGTATTAAACATTTGAAAGAAGAAATAGCAATTATAGTTATGATTTTATTTAATTTTTTAAGCATTTAACTGCTAGATGTTTAAATCTAAAGAAAAGTTTACTAGAAAAAAAAATCCACGCGGACCAGGCAGCGGACGGGACTCGAACCCGCACCCTTCGCTATCCGGGCGAATGCACTGACCATTATGCTACCACGGCCCTATTAGCCGCGTCGTTCCTGCAATTACTTATAGTTACTTAACAAAGGCTTGAAAGTTGGATCTTTAGTTTTTAGTAGGATTTACTCAAACGTTCAACTTCAATTTAAAAGTACAAAAAGGAGTTTCCATAGGTTCTCGCTAAAATTAAAAAGCAGATATTAGCCAGTAAAAGCTTTCATAAAAATAACATTTTTATTATTAAGGCATAGAGTAGCAGAAATACATTAATTTCAAAAATAAAGTTTTAACGACATACTATATTTTTTTCATTTTTATCCATCTAATATATTTTTTTTTATTTATAGCTTCGAAAATCCTATATTTGATATAAAAAAAGTTGCTAACCCTACCACAGCTGGAGCACAGGCCTTCCTTATGGATGGTAAAGGCAGATTGGGCCGTAACCGTAACCCACCACGCGGGCCCAGTGCGGATTGGTGGGTGCTAACGACTGCAGATGCAGCCGGGACCAACGGCTTAATGTGTCTTCTGAAGCACGGAGGAGCTCGAAATACAAAATTTTTGTTCACCCATCCAATGACCGACCACTGCGAAAGTTGCTTAACTTCAACGATCGCAGCCGAACTCGCTAACCACCTGCGCCATCGAGCTCCTCCGGTCCCTTCTAACTTTGAAATTAAATCGTGACATTATCTGTATTATGTTTTAATGTTGCGCAGGCTCAACTGTCGAAGCTCGATGCTATTAAAAAAAAACAAATAAAAAAAAAACAAGCACACGCGACTCGCTCGTGCGTTCGCAGATTCCTTGCGTGACCTTGGGTCAAAAGATTAATTGCCAGCAGTAACGCTGTCTCCCTCACACGGATACCCATTTAGCGCATATCCTTCTTGCTCTAAACTTCACAGTGGGCTGTCCAACTTAGAAATTGCATGCAATGTGGACTTTTCGATTACCACTGGGCCAGACGTATTATAAATTTAGTATGACGTAAGTACGCTGGCTCGTGTCTTGCCGGGATGAATACGGTACGAGCTACGGAAGGTCAAGACCATTGTGAGTCTTATCTGTTATGTGATAAGTGTTTGTTTGTTTTGTACGTAGATTCTGGTTGTTATGTATCTTTCTTTTATGGTAGAAAAGGCGACAGATAGTTGTTGTTTCTTTTATTTAAACTAACTAACTGCATCGGCAGCTGGCAGGTCGGTTACCTAAACAATTGCAACTTTTTTTTGACGTGACAACGTCTTAAATTAGGTTGCGGCTGGGAGTCACTTATGAAAAAGTGTAACGCTCGGTAACGTTACGATGAGTTTAAGTTTACATGTACAATGTTTTAGTAAACAAAATATATTTCTATAGTTAAAATTTGTGCAATTCTTATTTTCATTCAATTCCTTGTTCCTATTGTGCAATTTAATTATATTCATATCAATAAATATTCTACCGAGAAAAAGACGTTGTCACGTAAAATCTTCGCCCGTAAAACCGACTTTACAGGCAACCATTTTTTTTTAATAGCAATTGACATAGCCAGGATACAAGTCCATTAAGCCGAACACAAAGTACAAATACAAACTTAAATAAAATACAAACGTGAGATGCGTGAAACAGATTACTGACAACTTAAATTTTGACACTGACATTGACAGCGATAGGAAGAAAGAAAGTAAACAATGGAATAAAAATAACCTAAATAAAATCAAGTTTAAAATTTTCGTTTTGTCTTATACTACAGTACTAAGTACTGTAGTAAGTACTGAGTACTTACAATTTATTTATTTTGGTTACATGGAAGACCAACAGCTTATCTCAATATAATAGAAATGAATAGTAGCGACAAGGAGCCAATTACAGGTCCTCACATCTAGACATAACTTAAAGTTATAAGCGACTATTTGCACTGTCCAATGTAAAAAATCGCTTAAATATAGTTTTATAAATGAGGTACTTAAGATAAATAACAGAATAACAAAGTACGCACATGTTAAGTACATACACTTGTCTATGGAATTAAAGTTTAGAATAACTGTTTATTATTATTATTATTATATTAATTATAATCTCCAAAAACAAACGAGCAATGATACGTCTAATCGACGCCTCGCTAGTGTTAAAAAGATCTAAATTTACCTGTTTTGATAGTGAGTTGAAGCTGCTACTTGCTCGACAAAGAAAAGCGTTCTGCCGATAATTTGTAGAAGTAGGGGGGATACTTAAAATAGGATTATTCCTAAGGGGTTTGGGGGGAACTCCAAACAAGATCTTTGATAGGAGTTCCGGGCAGTCAACAGCCCCAGAAGCGATCCTACTGAGGAAAACTAAACCCGCAATTTCGCGACGCATCTCTAAGGGGAGAAGATGATGCTTTTTGCAGAGCTCCCCGTACCGACCTGAGTGATAACGTTCCAATAAATTTAACAATATATTTATAAATTGTTTTAAAATAACATGGGTTGGAGAGAAAATCTTCAATGCGGCGGGGAAAACAGTTGCTCTGGTCTTCTGAATTGGCTGATTGAATATCTTGCATCTCGCAAATTAGTAGTAGACGGCGTTGGATGTTAAATGCAGGTCATGAGAAAATTACGTGATTTATGTCTGCATGCGGAGTCTGGCAATATCTGCATTTGTCGTTCGACAACATTTTAAGCCGGTGCAAGTGAGTTGGAACCAAACAGTGTCCAAAGCGCAGCCTGTTAATAGTTGTAATAAATTTTCTCGACTCACATATTGCATTATCATACCATGGCTTGTTTGGCAAACTTTTTTGTATTTTTGCGTTCCATTTCCCTTTGTAATTGTTCCAATGGTTCCAACAGTTAATCCACAAATGTTTAATTTCATATTTTACTGATGATAAGTGATCTGTGTATGGCATTGGAAAGGTAGAGTGATCTTCTGGGTTATTTGCAGTCAATGCTTTATCTACGATCTCATTTCCAGCAATGCTACTGTGGGAGGGAACCCATAACAATTGCACTTCTTCTTTCTTCTGTATATACAAGTCATATAAAAGGTCTCTTATTTTATATATAATATGATTCAACTTATGCGACCAGTGTTGCCAGGTCTACCGATTTTACAGGAGATCTCCTGTTTTTCTGAAATTTCTCCTGTTCTACTGTTTTTCTACTTTAATCTACTATTTTTCCTAGAAAACGGTTTTCTTCTTTAAATTGCATATTGAGTTGCATTAACCGCCATTAATAATGTAGGTAAGCTTAACTAAATGTTATTGTCTAAAAAATACTACGACCTTTGAGGGGCGGCAGAAGCAAATCTGAAAATGTACGCCTCTGCATCTTCTGTTTAGATTTTTATAGAGCCTTTTGCCGATACTATATACAGTAGAACCCGTTTAATACGATCACGCTTAAAACGATTTCTCGCATAAAACGCCATTTTGCGTCAGTCCCTGCAACTTGAGCCATGTTTTCATACATTTCTTAACGCTTAATACGATTCGTCAACACGCTTTATACGCCTAAATCGCCAACACGTACCACCAGTGTTGCCAACTCTACGTCTTTTTACGTAGATCTACGTATTTTAGGCCTTTTCTGCAAACCTACTAACTTCAGTCCCAGAATCTACGTATTTTCTTTATTTTTTTTCAAATTTGTAAAATAACTTAATTCACTAGAATAAAGAAGAATATTTTCCTTTACTTTACTTAAAAACTATACAATTTTTAAAAAATGTTTATTTCTTATAAAGATGTATCTAAAAACTCTTGTAGAAAAGGTTCCCGTTATTAGTATTTTTGACTAAATTAATGCTAGACGCAGGATTTGTGAAAGCAGAAACGGCAAAACTCTTTGACTTGGTAGGTACATTCATAACTTTAAAAATTGTATTTTTAAACTTTAAATATTATTTAATGAGTACTTACATCGAATTGATCTTTGCAAAAAGAAATGACTTTCAGTCGATAAAGTTACAGGATTTAGCAAGTTTTAAACATGCGTTCATGTGTAAGTATGTTTATTTCTCTTGACAATTTATACCACAACTTTTTTAGAATCTTTTTCCAAGTGTATCATGATAACTACTATATTTTTCATGTGATCTATTAGAAATCATGGTTTTAAAATATTAACTCAGAAAGTTTATTTCCCACGTGCTTGCAAGTGTTTGTTTACAAATGTTTTGACGTCATAGCATAGATAAGTCTAAAACTAAATAGCGTTTTTGTATGTCTTTTAGGTAAAAATTTTTTTTTCGGTCTGATAGAACAATTATTAACAATTTAAAACATAATTCCAAAAAGCCTATTTAACAACAGTGTATTCTTGTCATTCTCTATATAGAATGAAAAGGAGAGACTGATTTTAAATTAAGTTTTAAATTTAGAGAATCATGCCAGGATCGACACCCACCAGTGTTTGTGTCTGATGGTAAATGTCTACCACAGCATGGTAAATGCTTCCAATGCAGCGACTTCTCCAAGAACTCTTTGTTCTATCTCCCATTTTTAAAGAAACTGTATAACAAAATACTCGTTTTATTCGAATTCACTTAACTTCTTCATTTCACTCAGAAAAAAATACGTAGATCTACGTACTTATCATATGCAAAATTTACCAATTCTACGTAATTTTCTCATCGGGCCTACGCCTTCTTCAAAATCCGAGTTGGCAACACTGCGTACCACACATATTACCTCTAGCGGCAGCATAAAATTCAATGAGAATGTGAATACAACACAAGAAAAGGCCCTAAGTGATAATGACCAAGAAGAAGATGAGTCAACTCCGATTTTGTCACACGCTCAGGCATTATCAACAGTTAATTAAGACGCTATGTTACTTCTTTGAATCAAAGTGAAGACGCACTGCAAAAGTTAAAATCTGTTGAAAATCTTGTAATTGCTAATGCCTCAAAATCTTTTTGACGAAGTAAAATAAGTGATTAATTTAAATAACGTAATAATAAATAATAATACACTACATTTTTTATAATATATATAATTCTTAAATATTGTTACATTTTACACATCTATCCCGCATAATACGCTTTCACGCTTAAGACGCATTTTAGGTTGAGTCCCTGTGAAATCGTCTTAAACGGGTTTTACTGTATTATATTTTTTATCTCTCTTGTGGGGGCCTCAGCCCCTTGTCGTTAATAAATAGTTATTAAAAATAAACCTCAGCTTTATGCATTTGTCGCGCACTATCAAGTTAAGCGCAGAATTACCTAGTCTATCGGTTTGGTTCAAATTGATTTTTAATAATCGTCGTTAGAAATCAATTAGGCCTTTAATGGTGTCATACGTAAATCGTAATATTGGTAATAAGTTGTTTATCAATAAACATCACACTATAATATTATAAAGGCGAAAGTTTGTGAGTGTGTAATATTTGTTACTTCTTCACGTCTTATGGGCTGGAGCTATTTTAATAACATTTGGTATGGAGTTAGCTGACACCCTGGTTTAACACATAGGCTACGTTTTACTGCGGGAAAATATCCCTTTTTTTTATTTATTTCTAAATGTACATAATCAATATATTTTTACATGATCAACACATCGAAAAACCACTAAAGTTTGAATGATGCGTCTCAGTTCGCCGCACATCATAATTCATCACTGTCACATAAAATATTATTTAAAAACAACATTTTAAGTTTATATTTTATATTTTTTTTCATTAAGCGAATCTCTAAATTCTGGGTCCATTTTGTTTATGAGACGAGGTAGCAAGTAATCTACAGTGCGTCTGCCGTAGATGTTGGACCTACTGCTGACTTCACATCCGGATAATTACAAAGTGTCCGTAGGTGCTCCTCTTGGCTCCTCGGACCATTGTCTAATCCGGAGTATGGTGCCACTCACTTTATCACCGCGGCCGCAATTTGCTGGCTGTCGTCGTGTGTGGCACTATAAGTCAGCAGACTGGGATGAAATGCGCACTTTATTTTCATCCTACCCTTGGGGCCAGGTTTGCTTCTCGCAGAATGATCCCAACGTCACTGCTGATTCAGTCGCCGATGTTGTCCTTCAGGGTATGGAACTTTTTGTTCCTTCCTCTGTGGTTCCCATTGGTGGCAAATCCCAGCCTTGGTTTGGTCACTACTGTAAAAGCGGATCTTTTATGTTCACTCTTTGCGTCTAACTCGACTCCAAATGACAGGGGATACATACCGCCGACCATCCCGCGGTGTGAAAGCTCTATGCCGGAGATCCGGTTCACACAAAGCTTAGTGCGTAAAGCACTCTTTTCCCTTGTCATCCAGAAGTCGAGCGGGCCTGTTGGAATCTCACCAATTGTGCTGAAGACGTGTGCTCCTGAGTTGGCTCCGGTACTAACGCGTCTTTTCCGGCTCTCCTACTCTTTAGGTGTCGTTCCGAACTCATGGAAGACAGCTTTAGTGCACCCGATTCCTAAAAAAGGCGACCGCTCACTCCCTACTAATTATAGGCCTATAGCCATCACCTCCTTGCTCTCCAAGATAATGGAGTCCATTATAAATTGCCAGCTCCTGTGGTACCTAGAGGACTACCAGCTGATCAGAGACCACCAGTACGGTTTCCGTCAGAGTCGCTCGGCTGGTGATCTACTAGTATACCTGACTCATCGTTGACCAAAGGCGATCGAGACCAAGGGGGAAGCATTGGCGGTCGGTCTGGATATTGCGAAGGCCTGCGATCGGGTTTGGCACAAAGCGCTTCTTTCGAAGCTTCCTTCTTATGGGCTTCCTGAAAAGCTGTGCGTTTGGATCACTAGCTTTCTTGCGGACAGGAGCATCAAGGTCGCAGTCGACGGTGCATGCTCGGACTCCAAATCCGTAAACGCTGGTGTTCCGCAAATCTGTGTGCTATCACCTACGCTGTTTCTTCTTCATATCAATGATATGATTCAAATTGATGGCATTCATTGTTATGCAGACGACAGCACGGGTGATGCTCTATATACTGGCCGCGCCAACATATCACGGGAAAACGTCATCGAGTGCCGGAACAAACTTGTGTCTGAAGTCGAAACTTTGTTAAACCAAGTAACGAATTGGGGCCGACTTAATCTAGTCCAATTTAACCCTACGAAGACACAAGTATGCGCGTTCACCGCAAAAAAAAATACCATTTATAGTATCTCCTCTTTTTGAGAACACTCCCCTAACTGCCTCAGCTAGTATTGGAATTCTTGGCGTTGACATATCGAGCGACGTCCAGTTTCGGGATCATTTAGAGGGCAAGGCCAAACTGGCCTCTAAGAAGCTTGGTGTGCTCAATAAATCGAGAATGTACTTCACACCGGCCCACCGACTGCAACTTTATAAGGCACAGGTCCGGCCTCACATGGAGTACTGCTCTCATCTTTGGGCGGGGGCACCCCAGTACCAGCTTCTACCTTTGGATCGCATCCAGCGCCGAGTGGCTCGAATCGTCGACGACCAGGGGGCCAATCGCCTAACTGGATTGCTTTGGAAAACGCTATCGCTTACGATTTCATTTTGTTATTTCTAGCCCCCTGAGGTTTTCAAATGCCTCGCGCTCTTTTTTTTTCTTTTGCATTGGTAATAACAATATTAAAGAAAATGAGCGTGAGGTATTTCGGCGGTTAGAAATAACAAAATGAAATCGTAAGCGATAGCGTTTCCAAAGCAATCTGGTTAGGCGATTGGCCCACAGGACCTTTCCGATCAGCTTGATCCTTTGGCTTTGCGTAGGGATGTAGCTCCGCTCTGCATCTTCTATCGCATTTATCATGGGGACTGTTCTGAGGAATTGTTCGGACTAATTCCAGCTGCTGCATTTCGCCATCGTACATCGCGACAAAAATTTCATCCCCATCGTCTTGATGCGTGGCTATCCACAACCGTGCGTTTTTGTCGAAATTTTTTACCACGTACGACAAAACTGTGGAATATATTGTCGCCAGCAGTGTTTCCGGACCAATACGACCCAAAAACCTTCAATAAAAGAGCGTACTCCTTCCTTAAAGGCCGGCATCGCATTTGTGATACTCCTGGTGTTGCAAGAGTGTCCATGGGCGACAGTGATCACTTACCATCAGGTAAGTCGTCTGCTCGTATGCCACCTATAACATAAAAAAAACCGTGCCGTTGTCGTGGCTAGCAAGCCGCGAGTGATCGCCCGGGTACCTTTATAGTGAATAATGGGTTTTTTAATAGAAGTATTGAAGAATTCTTCCTTAAGAAGTTGAAATGTGGACTGTTCGCTAACTGGCAGTACGTTACAATATTTAAATAACAACCTTTCGTCTGAGGCTAATTGTTGTTTTACATTGGGCGAGATAACTCTTTTCAATATTCTTACTTGTAGATTATGAATCTTAAAATATCGCCTTAGAAACAGCTAGTAGATATATAATATATATTACCTATTATGATTAATAGTTTTAAATAAATAAATTAAATAAGTTCAAATATTTTCCTCTGGCAATATTATGTATAAAAAAGTGTATTGGATTTTTAAATGTCAGTTTAATTCAATTCGAGTTGGGTTGGAAACTCTTGTCGAGTGCAAACTGTCGTCGCGCACATATTTATCGTCTCGTTAGATATTATAATTCTTTATCGGTTTCGTATTAATTAATTTCGTCCAAACTATAGTGAATCTATTTAAATAAAACTCAAAGGTGACTGACTGACAAAGTGATCTATCAACGCATAGCCCAAACCACTGGACGGCTCGGGCTGAAATTTGGAAAATAAGAATAATCATAGATGAATGTCATTGTGTATAATACAAGCCTGAGAACAAAAACTGTAGTCTACACTTCAGCGCTACTAGGAAGCGAAGCGAGGGCGGGCCGCTAGTCTCATATAATAGTGAAGAACATAACTACAAAAAGGCAACGGTATGTCACCCTGTAGCATTTCCAGCGTCAGACTTTTGTTGTTTCGTGGCTTCATTAATTTTGGATGATTTACTATCTCGGATATCGTTCGTGTTGTTATCGTATAAAAATTCGATTACAGCGTATTGCTCGTATATATAAAACAATAAGTAATAATCAATTTCAGACTCCAAAAATCAAGAGGTTAATTTCTGGGTTGTAGTATTGCATTGTTTAATTAAGTTCCCCAAGATCTGATTGAGCTACCAATGATCAAATTTAAATCTCAGATCAAGAATACTCTTATGAGTAAGGGGTATTATAAAGTTGATGATTATCTAAACGATCGTAATGCATGGACATAGTGTTTCTTGTAATTTGTTATTTGAAGGGTATTAGTCATTTATCATAACAGTAATATGGTACTTATCTGATACCGCTTCCTAAATACTAAATATATAAAGTTAACTATAAAATTTATTGTAACTATATATCTATATGCTAAATGATGTAATGGAAGTTGACTTCAGAAGTATCTCTGAAGTCGTTTTTCAACTTGACGACTCTGTATATAACAATACAGGGAGAAAAAAAACAGCCCTTGCTGAGTTTCTTGCCGTTTCTTCGCAGTACAAGGTCTCCCGCCGTAGTTTTGCGAATCGATGGCGTAGCTTCTTGACCTTCACAAGTGCTTCTAACGGCCTAGACTGAATAAATGATTTTTGATTTTGAATAGTGATAATATTTGTTTTGATTGCTGTTTCGTGGTAAATGTGATGACGATGCAATGTTTTTATTGCAATTCAAACACAAACATACGAATCACTGATAAGTTATCAGGTAGATAGTCCAAATACTTGGTAGATGCTATCATAGCATAGCCTCTAGAACCGGAGCCCAAGCGGGGATTTTGGGATTTATCGAGCGCGGTAGAATAACATACGGGGGGCAACCTTGAACCTTGTGAAGAACTCCCACCATTTCTGAGCCCTTTAAATGGGGTCGAAGGTCTAGTACAGCAACAAAAAATTCATATGCCATGACTTTTGGCCGCGTCCAAATCGTCAGTTTTTTTGAATATGAGCTACTTGAGTTCACGTTACGTCCCTTCTCAATGTCTGACGCGCTCAAATATGTTGGTTCCTTTATTTTACCCCCTTTCGTATGCACACCGGCAGATTTTAAATATTCTCCGTCATCAGAAACGTTACGTGAACTCTCCAGTAGCTTCTATTTGAAAGACTGACGATTTGGACGTGACCAAAAGTCATGGCCGCGTGTTGATTTTTTTTGTTTATGCTCTAGACTTTCGGCCCTTTCTATTTTTGTTTTGATTTAAAGATTCTCCCTTTTTTAGGAAGGCAAAGGGAGCAATGCCCATACCGCCTAGTCTTTAATTATATTAATCTTCTTCTTTTTTTTACATAAGAATGTCGGTGTGACGCTTTCTAATGTTTCTTGGAGTGTTTCGCACGCAGTGCAGCTTCTCTGAGGTAGTCAAAACTACTATAAAGTTCTCACGTCCACTTGACCGGAATAGCGTATATTTTGAAGATTCCTCTAATTCTTCAGTTGCGCAGACGGTTGTAACAAAAAAGCACACCAATTTAATTAACAATATCCACTATGAACAAATTTAACAATAATTAAAATAAGACGCCAACCACACTCGATGAAATTCCGCCAAAAACTCTGGCCCTTTCGAAACAATAAATAATAATCACACCCCCAACCCCCCCCCCCCCCCCCCAACCCCAGATTTAATTCTGGGGGTGATCTAAATCTGAATGACATCAAGCAGGCCAGCGGTGTCATCAGTTATTAGTTTATATTGTTACGAAATTAGCACATTATCGGAATCCGGGACAATAAGGTCTAATTACTGGACACGGGAAAAGACGCAAAATTCCGGGACAGGAAAATCCGGGAACTTCCCGGCCATCTGGCGACCCTAACTATACTACATATATAACAAACTACATACCTATCGTTATGATTTTATTTATTTTTTAAGCATTTAACTGCTAGATGTTTAAATCTAATCTCGGTTAGATTTAAACATCTAGCAGTTGTGTTTAGCATTGTGGGTTACCTACAATGCGAAGAGATGGCGCTGCCTTGCAGCTTAAGGCTAGGAAAATTTCGACGCGGCTAATAGGGCCGTGGTAGCATAATGGTCAGTGCAATCGCCCGGATAGCGAAGGATGCGGGTTCGAGTCCCGTCCGCTGCCTGGTCCGCGTGGATTTTTTTTCTAGTAAACATTTCTTTACATTTATACATACCTATCGTAAAATTCCAAGCTGACACACTCATTTATTTTTATATAAACTTCCAAAAACTAATCCTGATCTCGTTGGTCTGTCTCCAACCAGTACTCTATTTATTTAGCATTTAAGTATTACGTAAGTATTTGCATTTCAAGAGTTCTTAATTTAAAATTCCTTGTGCCCGCGCGCGTTTACATCCAATTCAAAATGGCGACGGCTTGCTTACGTCACTCGACGCACGGGTAAGTATTTGTAATGTTGTGGATACAGGAAAACACATCTTGTGGAACCATTTTATGAACTGAATGCATTAATCCTTTTGCAGATAGAATTAATTTTGACGCCTTGCTTTATAAAGTAGGTTTTTAAATTATATCACGACCACGAAGCGATATCAAAGTACGTACTTATGTAAAATAGGTATTATCACAACCATTTTTGAAAAGTGACTCAATAAAAGTTTAAAAAGCTACAAAAAAAAAATATTTTGTTTCCTTCAAAATGCATTTTAAATGTGTCATTTTCACGTGTACTTATACGAAAACGGGAAACGAAACAAGACGCAATGGACACCATATTGCTATGCGGTCTCACGTCATTAATACTGTAAATAAATGCGTTACCTTGGTTACGAAAATATTAAAAGTTTTGAGTTGACAGCTGACACTGAACGAAATTTAAAAAAAGGGTTGCTGACTCTAAAACAGATTAAAAGAACTGAAAACTTTGAATTGAGTTTTAAAATGGATTTTGTTATTTCATGAACTGAAACTTAAATTTTCCGACTCCTTTTTGCCTAACATATCGCAATAATTCAGATTTCTTCTCAATTATATATCATCTATATTTAAGAATATGATGTACTTATTTTTTGTGATTAAATGTTTCATTCATTCATATCCTTTTAGCGAACATGTCTGGTTGCAATACTAGTATTTAATTATGGTTAATAAATAGGTAGCACAGCACCTACTGCACCTGCCGTTTATAGAAGCTAACACAAACCTGAATCGCAGCTTTCTGTTGGCTTGGCGGACGTCGATTCCATTGGCGACATGATTCGCAATCCATACCAATATCACAATACATACAAGAGCAGTACTTTGACTTCATATTAGCGCCCGTATCGACGCACGCACACAAACAAACTTCGTTTACACGGCCGCTAACCAATCTTGGCAAGACAAATCTACGCACGGTTCCCAACTTAGGGGTTTTGTCCCCAGATTTAGGGGCTAGATGTGTTAAAACGGACTTTTTAGGGGCTGGAATTTTTTGAGGGTTCTTTTAGGTGCTTTTAACAAAACTTGCAATTAAATCGATAAACAAAGCGTGTGTTTTCTTTCAGTTTTGTGCGTAGAATGGAACGCACCACGATATGAAACGACTGAACTGACTGTGTGGCGGTCTGTTACCTAATGCTGTACGGATTAAAGTTCTTTGCCTATCACCAATGGTTAAACAATAAAACAACAACATAGCAATCATGTTCGTTCTTTCATTCGTTCACGACATACTAAAATAATTTACTGTAACTAAATAAGAAACTTTTTAATTTATGAGCAGCGAAAAAATTTAGGTAATAAGTAGGTACATATAAAATTGTATATTTAGGGGATTTTAGGGGAATTTGAAAAATACTTAGGGTAAAATTTTTGGTAAGGGTTGGTAACACTGACGCAGTGCCACGTCGCGCGAGTTTTTTGGCGGGATTTCATCGAGTGTGGTTGGCGTTTTATTTTAATTATTCTTAAATTCGTTCATAGTGGATATTGTGAAATAAAATTGGTGTGATTTTGTGTTACAACTGTCTGCGTAACTGAAGAATTAGTAGAATCGTCAAAATATACGCTATTCCGGTCAAGTGGACGTGAGAATTTTATTGTAGTATTGACTACCTCACAGAAGCTTATCGAAAAAGCCAGCTCGATACATTTCGTGCCAAACACTTCAAGAAACATTAGAATGCGTCACACCGACATTCTAATGTAAAAAGTAAAAAGAAAAACAGAATAATTTAACTTAAGACTAGGCTGTATGGGCATTGTTCCCCTTGCCTTCCGCCGTAGGCAAGGGGAGGCCCGCTCAGTCGTAGGTATCTATTTCAAGAAAATGGCTGAGTTACGCTACTGCTATTGTATGTATTGTGCCAATATTATAAATGCGAAAGTGTGTCTGTCTTGCTGCTTGTCTGTTACCTCTTCGCATTTAAACTGCTGAATCGATCGAGATGAAATTTGGTATAGATAAAGTTGGGAGTCCCAGGGAAGGACATAGGATAGTTTAGATGGAAATCATTCTTGAAGATAAAGGGGTGGATGGAAGTTTGTATGAGGAACCGATTTCGCCAAGTCCAAAGTCGCGGGCACCCACATGTAGTTAATACTTGTATTTATTCCTTTCGAGGTTGACAGAGCATCATACTTAAAAAAATAAAGTCAACCAATGGCGTATAATATATAGCCATACAACAACATTATTGCATTTTAAACATAGAGGTATAAGAATAGAGTGTGGAAGGCGACTCTAAAAGTGTCCGTCTAGTAGAAAGAGAAAGAAGATGAGAAACGGCTAGCCTTTCTCTCTCTAATCGCGAATGCGCATTGGAAGAAAAACCTACGGATGAATACCGACCAATCACACGACTGCGCAGCGTCACAAGAGAGAGAGATAGCTAGCCTTCTCTCATCTTCTTTCTTTTTCTATTAGACGGACACTTCCACTTGTAGTAGAGTACATATCTCCCCTACTCTATTCTTATCCCTCTATGATTTTAAATTGGCACAAGTAGTCTCCGCCCCAACTTCCCTTGGCAACAGCCGCCAATGGAGCGCACTAAAGTAGTGTCTTTCACTGTCATTCATCTCACTCTTCACGTGTCAACGGTGTCAGCAACTGTCAAAATAAGAAATCACTAAATATTTTTACACTAATTTCTCGAAAACTGTATTTACGAATGGGAGTGTACGCTAAAACCACGGTAATAAAACATCTTAGCGTCACTAGTATGCTTTAGTTCTTGATCTAAGCTTCCATACAAAACTTTTTGACATTTGGCGCATATTGAGATCGAATTCAACTATTCAAATTCGATATTGGTTACTGACTGACTTAGTGTTGACTGTGATGAGCATACGCATTATAAAACTCCCAACTTTAAAAATTTCATATTTCATTGTGAATCACGATTTTCAGTCCTTTCAGTGACATCACGCACATGAACACATTTAGCATTGGTCATATGAGCCTAAGATTTTGTATTGTTATCATAACCATTTAATGCATCAATAATAACTTGCTATTTAAATTGGCCAATGGCGGAGGAGAGGAGCTCGATGGCGCGTTTGGCTGCGATCATTGAAGTTAAGCAACTTTCGCAATGGTCGGTCATTAGATGGGAGACAAAAAAATCTTCTATCTCGAGTTCCCCCTTGCTTCGGAAGGCACGTTAAGCCGTTGGTCCCGGCTGCATCTGCAGTCGTAACCACCCGCCAATCCGGACTGGGCCCGCGTGCGGGGTCATGGCCCAATCTCCCTATTCCATCCATAGGGAAGGCCTGCGCCCCAGCAGTGGGGACATAGGCTGATGATGATAATATGAGTCCTAAGATTTTGTATTATTATCATAACCATTAAATGCATTAATATTAACTTGCAATTTAAAATAAATAAATAAATATTTCCGACACTCACACCAATTACCCTAGGCCCAAAGTAAGCACTATAAGGCTTGTGTTATGGGACGCTAGGGTAACGGATAGAATACATATACTGTACATAATAAGTAATTTTATATAAATACATATTAAACATCCATGACTGGAGTACAAATGCTCGTATATTCATCACACAAACATCTGGCCCCACCGGGATTCGAACTCGGGACCTCTCGAGTCGGCGACAGCCATGAAACCCGGGGTACAAACCACTCGGCCACGGAGGTCGTCAAATCGTCGTCGTTAAATAAGCCAATGCCGTGCAGAATTACAAGTATAAAATATTATTATTTATTTAACACTTGAACGTTGCACAGTCCTGGCAGGTAAACACACAGGTAAAGTACCCAGCGATCATACAAATGACATGCATTCATTACCGACCTACAACAAGTTTGTGAACTTTGAGGAGATCCAGACTCTATTTCGTCTCAACCGTAAGGTTTAATTTGAATCGTGTGCATATTAAAAACAACTTTTTGTAACTCGTTCTAAATATAGAGGCGTTTTATCGCCGGGGGGGGGACGCTTTATGAATATGTCAGTCGTTTTAGATTTGGTGTGGAAATTTTCAACGAATTTGTTGGCGGGAAAAGGGAATTCTCTTGTAACAGCGATTTTGTATATAAATTGACCGTTTTTTTTATGTCAGTTCCAATAGTGCCCAATATTTGTGGGTTACGTTTTTAATGTCTTCCTTAGATTAAAACAAAAAGGGAAGATTTATTTTAACCATATAACTGCTAGATGTTTAAATCTAAAGAAAATTTTACAAGCACAAATTCCAAAAGGTCCAGGCAGTAGCAAGCTGGACTCGAACCCACCCTCCGCTATCCGGGCGGAGATCATCATCAGCCTATTAATGTCCCCACTACTGGGGCACAGGCCTTCCCTGTGGATGGAATAGGGAGATTGGGCCATGATCCACCACGCGGGCCCAGTGCGGATTGGTGGGTGCTAACGATGACGAGATGCAGATATCCGGGCGGAGATATTTTCTTTTCCCACAATTAACAGAATTAGAAACAAACATATTGGTATTCTTTGATAAAAGGTTTATTATTAGCGATTCGATCAGTTGGCATTTTGCCCGTATACAAGGGTGACTAGAACCACGTACTTCTATGGGACATGAGCTTTCGCAGGCGGCCTAGTAGAAAAATCTACTTAAAAGTTATTTTTGAAAGAAAACAAAAGGAATAAAGATGTAATGATATTGAAAAGAAAATTCGAAGAAAAAAACATATTATAAGTAAAATTCAGTGGCGTAGCATGGGGGGGGGGGGGGGGCGGGGGTGCGGTCCGCACCGGGCGGCACTTTGCCGGGGGCGGCGCTGCGGAGGTGGCAGATAGAGAAAAAAAATTAAAATATAAAAAAAGTTAATTTCTTTCAGTTTTTTTTTCGTCATTTTTTTGTTGTTGTTACCAAATACCCAGGTACCTATGCAGGTTCTATGCATGGGTGATGCAAGCGCAAGGTTTCTCAATATCTATTATTTAGGAATTATTGTATTACGTTTTCTCTGTAATTTTTCTAAGTGATATTGTGATAGTCTACCTTCTACTCTATGTCAAAAAATGTTAATTTCACTCTTAGGTTAGTGTTATTCAATAAAAGTACTCTTTTTACCATGCCTCAATTTTTTTATAATGGATTGCAAAAATAAGAGGGCGGCAAATTTGGAATCCGCACCGGGTGCTAGTGACCTATGCTACGCCACTGGTAGAATTATAAAATTTAAAAATTAAAATAACCTAATGCCTCTTGATATCGAATTGAAATCTTTTTTTGCCCCATATAACTTACAAACGTTGACCAAACTATTATAAACGCGTGACACTCCAATGTTAGAGTGAGACATCATATGCTTAGTAGAGCGGCGTCCCGTTTCAACCGCTGTTTTTGCCGGGCCTTAAGACGCTGTGGACGTCCAGGACAGCTTCTAATTCTTTTGTTGGTGATGGGCTGACTACCTGGTACCATTGTTCCTGCATCCCGAACAAAAACTTGGGCACACAATTTAAAATGGCGTAGCTTACCTATAGCTGAGAGTACTGAGGTAAAACTTGTCTTATATATAAAATTCTCGTGTCACAATGTTAGTTACCATATTCCTCCGAAACGGCTTGACCGATTTTTATGAAATTTTATATGCATATTCCGTGGGTCTGAGAATCGGTGGTGGGTTGTCCACCTGTAACGTAGTGTTCTGAAACCTACAATGCGCCTTCGCGCCAAAATTCAAACTATTGGGTATTGTAACGTCGTGTTCTCATATGGGTTAGGAGGAATGTTATCCCAGGAAATTGATAGAACTCTACGTTACACACCCCTAATTTTTTTTTGGACACCATTTTTTCATTTATAATGAGGTATTAAAGAATACGTACAACCCTAAATTTTCTCTTCTACCAGTTGCCCCTATTTTTATGGCGCTACGAAGTTCACTGGGTCAGCACATTACTATGCATAAAATCCAAAAAGCTGCTTCTGCGAGTTCGTATGAGAGCTTATGTTATGTTGCTTATTATTTTAACTGTTTCTAGCTACTTCATCTACTTATAATGAATCGGTTACTCGACAACAATCAACCTCCCATTATCCCCTATTTCGCCCCATTCACCAAGGTCACCTGTATCTTCGTTATTTACCAAAATTGGTAGCGGTTCAGACGAGAAAGTACATAAACAGATTGAGAGAAAAATAAAACTTTTATAGTAATAATAGGGATTTTTCAGGGTACGGTTGTACGAAGCTCGCATATAATATTATAAATATATTTTAAACCATAGATGAATGATTGGTCTCGCTTCACTCGACTATATACCGCCGGCGTACTTGTCTAATGCGGCAACAAATACTATGCCGAAATCGGCATACCCGAGCTTTCACCGAGCCAGTCAACCTGACTGGCTCGGTGAAAGCTATGGGTAGTACGTATATTAAGCTAGCAGACCATGGTCGCAACGCGCACATCTAACCTACTGGGTATTTTACTGGCTTTCGCGACTTCCGTCCCATTTCACGAAATCACTCCCACAAATTGCAGGAAAGCGAGAGGAAAGATGTTACATATCAAAAACTAATTATTATTAACACTTGCTATATAATCCATACCAAATGTTGTTTATAAACGGGAAACTCATTTTTCTATCATCATTATCATCAGCCTATTAATGTCCCCACTGCTGAGGCACAGGCCTTCCCTATAGATGGAATAGGGAGATTGGGAAATGACCCACTACGCAGGCACAGTGCGGATTGGCGGGTGCTAACTGCAGATGCAGCCGGGACCAACGGCTTAACGTGCCTTCCGAAGCACGGAGGAACTCGAGATAAAAGATTTTTGGTCACCCATCCACTGCGAAAGTTGCTTAACTTCAACTATCGCAGCCCAACGCGCTAACCACCCGTGCCATCGAGCTCCTCAATTTTCTATACTATAAATGAATAGCATAATCCCACATACTTAATCCACGTCCCATAAAGACACAGCATCTGGTCACCCCACAGTGAATTATTATATCGATTGCGCGAAAATGTCTAGGTATGTACGTATGTAGTTGATAGTGAAAAAAAGTGTTCTGAGAAATCATTGGCAACCGAACTTCGTATTTGTGTTTGACCTTCAGAATTATTATTGCAGCTGAAGTATTTTCTTTTTACGATTCCACATTTTGCTATAATCGCCGCCCATTTAACACGCTTTCTTGTGGAGTACAAGAAAATATCGATTGAGGAAGTTAGGTACAAAAAAAGGTAAATTTAGAAAATCAAAAAACCCGACTGCTTAATTATACTTCAAATAAATACTGAAAAGAAAAAAACAAGTCTATAATTTTGTTAATAAGGAACAAAGCTACTTTAACAGCCGGGACCCATTAGATATTCAAGAATACATAATATTTTTCAATACTGGGTCCCGACTGTTAAAGTAGCTTTGTTCCTTATTAACAGAATTATAGACTTGTTTTTTTCTTTTCAGTATTTATTTGAAGTATAATTAAGCATTCGGGTTTTTTGATTTTTTAAATTTACCTTTTTTATTTTACACTTTTTAGTTTGTTAGTATTTTAAAACAGTATATACCGTAGTCTTGTTACTTCAGTAAGGGAATTAATATCGCGGGAATTATTAAGTACCTTGCGGTGGTCTAAAAGATTGATTTATTAAGACATAAAGAGACTTTACCAGCGGGGTCAAGGCTACAGATGGGCCTCAATTTTCGCAAAAATGTGTGAAGTTAAATGAAGTCGTTACATAAATATTTAATGTATGTAAATTTTATAGTAAACTACCACTTATTCAATAATCTGTTAATACAAAATGTACATTTTAGAAATAGATATCAAATAATATTTTAGTTTTGATTCACTATTTTAGCGGTAATGGTTTACAAATTAAAAATAGATATATGGTGTCACGGACTTTTTTAGAACTATTTAAGAGATACATTTTCACTCTACGTTACATTCATGTAGCTTTTATTAGTTTTGCAGTGCAGGCCAGAATGGCTCGCAGATGGGAGATTGAGATGGGAGAATGCCAATTATGCTACTTAAGTTTTTAACTTTTTGAGTAAATTGAGTTTTTTTTTATTAATCATTTATGTGTCAATTTTTGTATAAAATTTAATGTATTATAAGGTAATCTTGCTGGTTTTGAAACTTGGAAAAAAATAATAAAATAAATATCAAATGACACCCTTTGACATAATAGCATGCAAATGTCACTATTTGATTCAATTTTTTGTAAAATATCACCTTTTCAAACCCACTGTCTAAAAAATGTTACCTCATCAAACATTTAGAATGAAAATAAAAATAATAATAAGACATAATAGATTTTACATAAAACATTTTATTTTCTTATACATATATTTCTCCACAATCTGGTTCCTAGTTTGAACCAACTAAAGTCTTTTCAAACGTATTCCTAAAAATATGTCACTTTTTGAATTCAAGTCTTAATAATCACTGAATTGAATAAAAATGTAACTTTTTGTTGACGTGACAACGTCTTAAATTAGGTTGCGGCTGGGAGTCACTTATGAAAAAGTGTAACGCTCGGTAACGTTACGATGAGTTTAAGTTTACATGTACAATGTTTTAGTAAACAAAATATATTTCTATAGTTAAAATTTGTGCAATTCTTATTTTCATTCAATTTCTTGTTCCTATTGTGCAATTTAATTATATTCATATCAATAAATATTCTACCGAGAAAAAGACGTTGTCACGTAAAATCTTCGCCCGTAAAACCGACTTTACAGGCAACCATTTTTTTTTTCGGAAGCAGCAGTACACGTCGATTTTTCTATGAAACTAGGTACTGACTTTTTCAACAAATTCTTGGGAGTTAAAGATAGAATTTAACATTTTGAGCCGATTAAAATAAAAAACCGAACAGAGCAAAATACGAAAATGTCATTTTTTGTTCCCAACCTTCTCAATTCTAGTAATAGGGGCGATGAATGGGGTAAGGTATCAAAATCTTAAATCGGAAAAAGTAATTACGCCTCTGCAGACGTCGCCACCTAGACATCGCCGATCATTGCACAATCAAGTGCAATCTTCATCTTGTTAGGAGTCTGTCTGTCAGTTGTCAAATGCTAAAAATGGGCTCCCTTAAAAGTGGTCAAGCGTACAACTTGTCGGCTGTAATGGATCGAAACAAAATACGTTATGAATATAATTATAGGTTTTCGGTCAGTGTGCAACAAAGTCGATATTTCCCCTTACCACAGCCGAGTGTTGCCAGGCTTTCATTTCGTTTTCCCTTTATACGGTCTCAGTTTACCCTAGATTTACATTGGTGTCAATTCTGGCGTGATTCTCTAAACTTAAAACTAAATTTAACATCAGTCTCTCCTTTTCATTCTGTATAGAGAATGACAAGGATACACTGTTGCCAAATTTAAGTTTAGGTTTAGAGAAACATGCCAGAATCGACAACACTGTTTTTTCTTGTATCTCTTTGCATACATCTACTGCTTTTTTCTATAACGCCTCCCGATTTAAAAATCGAACCTGGCAACACTGCTTATAACTTTTTACTCAAGTGTCGCCGCACATGGGCCACCGACACACAACCACAAAACGCCGCCAACGGCATATTTCTTGTAGTTTTCATACATTTTATATTTACTCACCACACACGGTACGGTACGCCGGTGGCCGCCACACGCTACAAATCGTCGTTGATCGCTTCTTGTGGCCCGCACCGGCCAAACGCCGCCACACGTCACTCGCGCGATTCCCCACCCCTCTCTCCCTTGCCTTAGTCGGCCGCTGTCGCGCGCTTCAGCCACTTTAGTAGCCGCTTCTAGCTTCTCGTGGCGGCGTTTGTAGCTGTGGTGTGTGGCCCGTGTGCGGCGACACTAACACCTTTGATAATATCGGTAATACAACACGTAACAAAACGATCAGTTAGACCGCTATGTTTCCTCATTTCAATAAATGTAACCGCCTCGTCACGTAATGAGAAGCAGCCATAATCACCAAAAATTGAATATAAATGTAACCGCAAACGTTTGAAAGTGAAAATTGTTACGTGATATTTTTTGTTTTTTGTTTTAAGCTTTGATGGTCACTAACATTATAGTAATATAAGTTATTTACGGGATTGTTACCATGTACCTTGTTTTTAGCGAGTTTCCGATATTTCGGCACTGTTGCAAGGGAGTGTGAGTAACTCCGTGTTACTCCGTGATCATGGCGCTTGCAAGAGTGCCGAAATATCGGAAACTCGCTAAAAACAAGGTACATGGTAACAATCCCGTAAATAACTTGTATTACTGTAGTGATATTTTTTTCCTTAATAGCACTTCCTGTCAAATTTTGTGATAGTTTTTTTTTTTTGTTTATTGACAAAATAAAGCTTGCGTGAGATGTACGGAATATTTGTATAATTGACGACCTCCGTGGTGTGAATGGTATGAACAATCAGCCAATTTGATTCCTGACCTACCGCAACTATTGCAAAATGCGAATGTGTGTATCCATGGAAACAAATTTGTTATTTTCAGAGCAATCACATTTGACGTGACAGATTTTGCCACCTCCTGTAACTTTTGGGGGGTGAATTAGAAACAAAAAAAGCTAACTACCGTGTTGGAGGAGCTCGATGGCGCAGGTGGTTAGCGCGTTCGGCTGCGATCGTTGAAGCTAAGCAACTTTCGCAGTGGTCGGTCGTTGGATGGGTGACCAAAAATTTACTATCTCGAGCTCCTCCGTGCTTCGGAAGGCACGTTAAGCCGTTGATCCCGGTTGCATCTGCAGTCGTTAGCACCCACCAATCCGCACTGGGCCCGCGTGGTGTGTCATGGCCCAATCTCCCTATTCCATCCATAGGGAAGGCCTGTGCCCCAGCAGTGAGGACATTAATAGGCTGATGATGCACCGTGTTACACATCAAATGAAAGAGCTCAATGTCAAGGTTTTTTTTTACAAATCTAAAAAGAATAGTTGACAATCATTTAAGAAAATTGATTAAAATTGACCTGTCTCATTTTTTGTGTTAGGGATACTAGGGTAACGGATAGAATATATACACTGATTCATATATATGTATATTTTACATTACACATCCACGACTTAGGTACACATACTCGTATTCATCATACAAACCGGGATTCGAACACGGGACTTGTGAGTAGGCGACACCTTAAAAACCGGCGTACATACTACTCGAACCACGGAGGTCGTTTTTATGGGCTGATGACGAAGATATCCTTAATTAATTCAATTTATCTCTTGTTGCAGTATGTCCAGAGCAAAAATCTGAGTTGGAGAAAACATGGGCAGTGCCACAGTGTCCAATGCTAAACCCCAAACAGCTATGGCAGAGACCGAGAAGAGATCGCTGAAGAAACTCCTACGAGTCCTCTTCAAAAAAGACAAGAAAAAGGAAAAAACTGCACCCACAGAAACAGATGGCGCTACCATCGAACCACAGCCCCAACAAACCTCGGCGCAAGCAGTGGAAAGCATACTCGAGAAGATAAAACAGTTGGACATCAAGAAGGAAGCATCAGACTCGCGCGAGGAAGACGAACTCGAAAACTTTTCCTTTAAACCCATAAGCGATGATGACGTCACAAGGCCCGACAGGTCCCAGTCCAATTCGTCAGGGGACAGCGGGTTTATAGAGAAGTATGTCCCAGAATCTGAGGACGATGAAGAGAGAGACAAAAGTGATGACGTCATTGTCTCCTTCGAGAAGCTTAATCTGAAGGATGGTAAAAAGGAGAAGAGGGTGCAGACGGTTGTCCTGGCCAGAGCGCCTATAAGGAACAAAGTTGGGGGAAAGCAAATTGCACCTTATGACCTGCAGCCGACGGACGCGTGTCGACAGGTAAGCTTAAAATTTTTGGCGTTATCGAGTCGATTTTACATTTAACGTTAACAACTAGGGTTGCCACCTTTTTTATGTCCAAATGTCGACAGGTAAACTTTAAATTTTTGGCGTTGTCGAGCCGATTTTACATTTAACGTTTACAACTAGGGTTGCCACCTTTTTATGTCCAAATGTCGACAGGTAAGCTTAAATTTTTTGGCGTTATCGAGCCGATTTTACATTTAACGTTAACAACTAGGGTTGCCGCCTTTTTTATGGCCAAATAAAGTACATTGGAGATTAAAGGTAGAAAAAAAAGTACATTGTGTCCAAAATAAAGTACTTTTTATTCCACTTTATTAGTAAGCTTAAAAATATTTTTTATGTTGCGTTGTGGCTACTAAAAATCTGTAGTTCTTATCCGTAATGGGAAAGGCCATTGTACAAAGCCATAGCCAGATAATGTTGCAGGAATGAGCTAAGGGTGACATATTATACATACTGTTTTTTCCATTTTACGCAAAAATTCTTCCTATCCTCTTTTTGTATGTTTAATGTAAAATTAATCCCCAAGTATTCAAATCACATCAAATAAAGTATTTTCGCGTGCTTTATTGTTGGCATAAAGTATAGAGTACAGTTACGCGAAATAACGTACAATACTTTATAATAAAGTACGGGTGGCAACACTATTAAAATCCTCGGCCTCGGCGGCAAAAAAATTTTCAACAATCGGCCATGATGTGTAGGTAGATTTAGGTCCCGTCCAAAACCTCAGTTAATTTACATTATATCACGTTTTTTTCGCGTGTAACTGTCAAACTCTATAGTAATTTGACAATTGAGCGTGATAAAAACGTGTTTTAAATCATATCGCGGTGCTCATGTTAGAGGGGCAGGGTACGTAAATTCCCGTTTTGACATTTGTACGCCCATGGAAATTTCATATACGAAATGAGTTCTAAACTTGAAAAAATAATGATTGATTTTCATTGCTATTCTTCCATCAACAATTGTTGATCGAAGTTGTCATTACAGACGTGCAGTTTGTCACAAAATTTATCGAATCGCTAATTTGGAGACGTAGAATTTATATTTTGCAAGAACATATTAAATTGTGATCGTACTGTAGAATATGATTCCGGAAACTTTTTATTTCATGTTTAAAACCATTAAATATATAAAACATTAAATTAACCGCTTTTTGACAGAATCTTTAAGAGATTTGGTAAAATTAATTGACTTTATAATTATCATTAAGAACTATATGTCCTTATTCTTTGAAACTATGGTGTCCTTACAACATAACTGATTTTCTAATCAGAACTTGAAAAAACCAATGCACTTTTGCAATACATAATCAAACAATCAAATACTCATACAAACTTGAATCGATTCATCGTGAGTATCGTGTGCCGAGTCGCATGGTGACATCACTAGTTACAAATGTCAAAACGAGCCTATTTATTTAGTGATATCTGTAGGAACCTACTCACATCAATATACTTACGAAATCATCGCTAATTAGTTGAACCATAAACAACATAATGTACTTTTGTTATATCAGTACCCCATACATTTTCCTTAAATTATCATTGAATTTATAAATAACATTAGGTAGTTTTCCGCCATGATATATACGTATGTACGGCCTTATAGCAGTTGCTTGTGCAAATTTTAAAACTCGTAAATACAGTTGAATTTCCTTAATGTTTAAGGGTTTACAAACAATGGAGTGCTATTAATATACCTGCACTGCACATCTGTCTGTATGTCAAAAGACTCTGTAAACTTTTCCGACGACCTAGGTGGCCAAGTGGTTTGTACGCCGGGTTTCATGATGTCGCTGACTCGAGAGGTCCCGGTTCGAATTCCGGTGGGGGCAGATGTTTGTGTGATGAATACGAGCATTTGTACTCCAGTCATGGATGTTTATTATGTATTTCTATATAAATATATAGAAATACATAATAAACTATAAAATATAAAAAGGTGACAACCCTAACGATAACCTCTATCCCTAAATACATCCAGTGTATTACGTAATAATGCTAATCAACGCTACAAGAAGTCGCGCCATCGAGTGATGGCCGCAATCTTATGGCCAATCATCTCACAGGATTGCTATAGCTATCGCTATCGTTTACGATCTCATTTTGTCATTTCTGACCGCCGAAGGTTTTCAAATGCTTCGAGCGAGTTTTTTTCTTTTGTAGTGGTAACAACAACCATATCAAGGAAAATGAGCGTATTAAAATTTTTATCACCACTAAAGACGTCTCGTCTAATGTGGAGATTTCATAGGCATAGTATTACTACTAATTATTCTTTGTGTAATTAAAGACAGCCAAACCTCGAATTTTGCAATTTTTATACGCAATTTTCAGTCTTAACTACTGTTGTCCCTATCGCACGGTATTTGCCAAAGCGTGACAGCTACAGTTTTGTCAAATATGTACCTACCTATTTCTCAAATATCTCTCGGCTTGCGTCCGCTTTTAATTCTCAAAGGTTTACAACTTTCATAGGTATTTTGCGTTGTTAAAGGCTGTCTGTAAGCTAAGTACAGGTTTGCCCGATAAAAAAAAATATAGAAAGTCTCAAGGTAGAGTTTCAAGCCAAGCGTCACAGACGCAGTTTCTATAGCGTCACCGACGCTCCGTCTCTCTATCAAGCAGTCTTATCATACTCGTTTATCATCATTATGGATATGCAACTTGATTTGCTAGAGGAGAAAGAAGATGATTATCTTTTACTTCGATACTACTTCAGTTTGGAAAGAGCCTCTACCAATCCAGTCATGGATGTTTAATATGTATTTTCTATAAAAATATACTTATATATGTACAGTATATGTATTCTATTCGTTACCCTAGTATCCCATAACACAAGCCTTATAGTGCTTACTTTGGGGCTAGGCTAATTGGTGTGAGTGCATAAAAAAAAAAAATAGACGCGGCGACACTGACGCTATAGACGCCGCGCCGAGACGCTCGCTTCGAAAGTCTACCTTTATGTAGATTTCTGATTCCATTATTTTTAGGGTTCCGTACCTTAAAGGAAAAAACGGAACCCTTGTAGGATCACTTTGTTGTCCGTCCGTCCGTCTGACAAGACCGTTTTTCTCAAGAACGCGTGGAGGTATCAAACATATCTATTACTTAGGTCTACTGTCCCTTGGAGCTCCGAGAGGAGCTCGATGGCGCAGGTGGTTAGCGCGTTCGGCTGCGATCGTTGTAGTTAAGCAACTTTCGCAGTGGTCGGTCTTTGGATGGGTGACCAAAAATTTCTATCTCGAGTTCCTCCGTGCTTCGGAAGGCACGTTAAGCCGTTGGTCCCGGTTGCATCTGCAATCGTTAGAACCCGCCAATCCGCACTGGGCCCGCGTTTATGCCGCAAATTTTCGAAACTCGCACGGGAATCAAAACCTACAGGGCACTTCCCGTGAACTTAGAATCTTGAAATTTGGTACGAAGTAACGTCTTATAGTATACATACAGATAAAGGAAAAATTGCGAAAACCGTAAATTTTTAGTTACATCATATAATAAAAAATATTTTTGAAAATTCAGGTTCGTACGGAACCCTCGGTGCGCGAGTCCGACTTGCACTTGGCCGGTTTTTTGGATAAACGCTACTCTATGGATCTCCATGGTTTTCTAGTTAATTGGATGGCTATAGTGACCTCCTTTTACAATCCACTTTCACCATTAATTTACTATCGATGGGTGACTATGGCACGTAAAACTGAATTACAAATAAATATTTCCAACACACACACCAATTAGCCTAGCCCCAAAGTAAGCACTATAAGGCTTGTGTTATGGGATGCTAGGGTAACGGATAGAATACATATATTGTACATATATAGGTATATTTATATAGAAATCCCTGCCCTGTCGTATATATAAAAATAAAAAAATAACACCATGATAAATGAGGGGCTATTCATTTATGTTGTTTTGACGACTTCCGTGGCCGAGTGGTTTGTACGCCGGGTTTCATGGTGTGGCCTACTCGAGAGGTCCCGGGTTCGAATCCCGGTGGGGGCAGATGTTTGTGTGATGTATACGAGCATTTGTATATATAGATAAATATACTTATATATGTATCGGTATATGTATTCTATCCGTTATCCTAGTATCCCATAACACAAGCCTTACAGTCCTTACTTTGGGGCTAGGCTAATTGGTTTAAGTGTTGGAAATATTTATTTATTTATTACGTAAGGCGATTTAGGGGGAGAGGGGTGTTGACCATGTCTTATTTTTTCTTACAAGGGAGTGGGAGGGTGTCTTAATAGTTCTTACTTTGAAAATGTAGTTCATTACTACCAAATAATAAAAATTGCAAGCAACTTTGTAGGAACAAATAAATACGTAATTTGAAAATAAATATCACAAGAAATCAAACGTATTCATTTATTCCTTAAGATTCTTATAACGTACAAGTGGCCCGCCCTGACTTCGCTTCGGGGTAGAATTGATCAAAATCCTTTTTTAGCGGATGCGCCTACGTTATAAAATCTACCTGCATGCCAAATTTCAGCCCGATCCGTCCAGTGGTTAAGGCTGTGCGTTGATAGATCACTATGTCAGTCAGTCAGTCACCTTTGAGGTTTTATATATATAGATTTGACCATAAAATCGCCTTTAACTGTGGCCTTCTATACTTATAGGCTGTAGGAATAACAAAATAGGTACATACGAATTAAAAATGGAGCACACGTCATTGTCAATAGCACAGTCATACTATTCAGCGATAAACACGAGTGTGTTCGTATGTTATTAAATATTAATTAACCTTTGTACGCAAACGAAAATCGGCTCAATATTATTGTAAAACTGGCGGCCGCCCGCGACTTCGTCTGCGTTCACTTTTTGTTTTTTTTTATAAATCATCATCATCATCATCATCATTATCAGCCTAATAATGTCCCCACTGCTGGGGCACAGGCCTTCCCTATGGATGGAATAGGGAGATTGGGCCATGGCCCACCACGCGGGCCTAGTGCGGGTTGGTGGGTGCTAACGACTGCAAATACAGCCGGGGCCAACGGCTTAACGTGCCTTCCGAAGCACGGAGGAGCTCGAGATAGTAACCACCCATCCAATGACCGACCACTGCGAAAGTTGCTTAACTTCAACGATCGCAGCCGAACGCGCTAGTCACCTGCGCCATCGAGCTCCTCATTTTACCACCTTTTTTATAAAATAAAATATTTTTTCTAAAATAAACGTTGCCTAAGTTACACCTTAATACATCAGCTACCTGCCAATAAAAGATCGTCAAAATCGGTCCAGCCTTTTCAGAGATTAGCCGGAACAAACAGACAGACAAAAATTGTAAAAAATGTTTATTGGTGTTTGTACCGTATATATATTCTCTAGCTGACCCAGCGAACTTCGTACCGCCATAAAAAAATTTAATTAAAAAAACATTGTCCAGCGGACAAAATTGTGAATCTAAACCATTCTCAGATCCCCTTGAACACACACAAAAAATTTCATCAAAATCGGTCCAGTCGTTTAAGAGAAGTTCAGTGACATACACACTCACAGAAGAATTATATATATAAAGATGCATGTTGTAAAAAGCGGTTATTTCAATATTACAAACAGACACTCGCAATTTTATTTATTTGTATAGATGTATATGTGATTCAATTTCCAATAGTGAATGGCAAGATACCTATTTGCTGAAAGAATTTTACAGCAACACACAAATGACATTATCTTTATATTTTTATTTTTTAAGCATTTAACTGCTAGATGTTTAAATTTAAAGATTTTTTTACTAGAAATAGTACCATTAGGACCAGGCAGCAGACGGGACTCGACATTGTCTTCTTTACGTATATCATATATTTATATCATACTAGAGGACGCCCGTGATTTCGTCTGCGTTAACTTAGTTTCTTGTAAATCCCTCTGGAACCTAACATTTTTTCGGGATAAAAGTAGCCTATGTGTTAATCTAGGGTGTCAGCTAACTCCATGCCAAAATTTATTAAAATCGCTCCAGCCGTTTAGACGTGAAGAAGTAACAAACATACACACTCACATACTCACAAACTTTCGCCTTTTTAATATTAGTGTGATTAGTGTGATAAGTACAAATAACTTATATTATCTATACCTACATACCTAATAAAATGGTAGGAAAGTCAAAACTGGACATTGAATATTTTTTTAAAAGATTACTTGGGGGTGTGATCTACAATCGATACCGAAGCCACAAATATAGTTCTTAGAATTTTTTGTCTGTTTGTCTCTATGTATGTCCGGGATGAACTCGAAAAGTACTGCATGTATTTACTTCAAAGGCATGAATATTATTAAGAAGACGGGTCCAACATATAGGCTGCATATTATCACGCTATCACCTACGGGGAACGAGTAGTGAACCTTTATTTCTTACTAACTCTACGCGTACGAGGTCGCGGGCGACTGCCTGTTTTCAATAACAAAGATATGGGGAGCCCTCAAAGTTGTAATTTTTGCACCATTTCCGTAACGGAGGCCCCGTTACGGAAATGGTCTAAAAATCATCATCATCATGTCAGCCGTATGACGCCCACTGCTGAGCATAGGCCTCCCCCAAGGATCTCCACACCGATCGGTCCTGCGCCACTCGCATCCATCGGCTTCCCGCGACCTTCACAAGATCGTCGGTCCACCTAGTAGGGGGCCTGCCCACCGAGCGCCGTTCGGTACGTGGTCGCCATTCCAGAACCTTTCCGCCCCAACGGCCATCGGTTCTTCTTGCTACGTGTCCCGCCCACTGCCACTTCAGCAGAGCAATCGTTCGAGCGATATCGGTAACTTTGGTTCTCCTACGGATTTCCTCATTTCTGATTCTATCGGGGCCTATCCCAAACTCTAACCTAGGTAAGTATGTGAAATTACTGTGGCCTACACGAACAAAGAAAAAAACAACCCTTGCTAAGTTTATTGCCGGTTCTTCTCAGTACAAGGTCTCCCGCCCTAGATTTATGAACCGATGGCATAGCTTCTAGACATTCATGAGTGCTTGTGACAGCGTCAACTGAATAAATGATTTTGATTATAAGCTCCTGTTGCGTGCGCTCCGTGAACAGTAAAACTTACACAAAAATCATGTGTAGCATATGCACCACACAATAAATAGAAAACGATTGGTGGCTTTCTGCTACACCTGTATCAGACTAAAATAAGTATAATTTGCCGATGAAAACGAGATTGGATCCGCGAATTAGGTTTCCTTTTCTTGAGAGGACGACTCGCGCTGGCCTGCGTTGCCACCGACTTACTATGACCACTAATTTCTACATGAACAAAGAAATTTGGTGACCCATTTCTTTGTCGTACTATTCGTAAGTGGAACTCTTTGCCCGCGCACGTGTTCCCTCCTTCCTACAGTCTGGGGTCCTTTAAGAGATGCGTGAACAAGCATTTTTGCAGACCGACAAGGTGAGGATGGTTGGTGTGGCAGTTTACAACTGCTGTGCCAGCTATCTTCGCGTTTGGACTTTATCACCACTTAACATCAGGTGGGGTAGAGTCATTTGCCTACCCTGGCTATATAAACAAAGAAATATTTGATATATGATATTTCATATGCTGTATTTAAACAACAAATACTGAAATCACCGATTCATAATGTACTTTGTTAATTGTGACGAAAACAAAGTTGTAATTTTTCCTTTTTGCGGTTAGTTGCGATGCCTAGCTCGGAAACAAACTATTTCATAAGTCAGTGATAATAGGTGGTTTCAATAACAGGATGCATATAGTTCTATATAAATTAGACTTGCAACGAATAATAGATTCGGCAGTATACCGAATATTCGGCGAGGCCCCTGACCGAATAACCGAATATTAGGCAAAAGTATTCGGCTGAATTTTAGCGCCAAAAACTTGTACAGGCGTGATTGTTTCGCGCTCCTTTGTTTTGTTCTAATCTGCCGTCCTCAAGCTAAAATTATTGCTATTATGTAACCATTCATCACATGACTGAATGAATTAAAAACTGTTAACTTTGTTTAATACAGAAAATGATTAAATTATGTACCTGTTTTATGTACCAATGACTACTTAATACATGATTATAAAAGAAATGAGAACCTTACCCTTCTAAATTTTGATTACCACAATAATTGAAATACATAGAATCCTCCATTTTTCCAATTCAGAATATGATTATGTACCTGTGTTATGTACCAATGACTACTTAAATGATTATATAACAGAAATGAAAATATGAATATATACGTAATCAATCGATTTTAATTTTTCATTTTACCAATTATTTCTCTATGACAAAATATATTATTTAAGTATTCGGTATTCGGTCTAATAATATGTATATATTCGGTATTCGGCCGAATATAATAAAAGCAGCCGAATAGACCGAATATTCGTTGTAAGTCTAATATAAATATATATTTCCAACACTCACACCAATTAGCGTAGCCCCAAAGTAAGCACTTTCGGCTTGTGTTATGGAATACTAGGATAACGGATAGAATACATATGCTGATACATATATAAGTATATATAGAAATACATATTAAACGTTCATGATTGGAGTACAAATGCTCGTATTCATCACACAAACATCTGCCCCCACCGATTTGAACCCGGGACCTCTCGAGTAGGCGACACCATAAAACCCATGTAGTCAAATCTATTTTAAGCATGTAACTGCTAGATGTTTAAATCTAAAGAAAATTACTGTCATGCAGCTTGAGAAAGGCTAGAAAAGAAAAGACACGGCCATCAGGGCCGCGGTAGAATAATGGTCAGTGCATTCGCCCGGATGGCGTAGGGTGTGGGTTCGAGTCAATTCTGATGTCTGGTCAGCGTGGATTTTTTTCTAGTAATTGTTTTATAGGATAAATATATTTAGTTGTATATTCACTTTAAAAATAAATAGTTAAGTAAAATAGATATTTAAGGAGGGCTCGTTCAACTAACATGATTTTTTTGCTCAAAATTATAATATAGTGTCTAATGTTTTAAGAAGTTTGCCGCTACTTATTGTAATTCTTTGCAAATCAGAATTTTATTATAAATGCCCCCTACTACGGTTTGCGCGAACAAAAAATTCCATATGAGATTATTTTTATAATAAACAACAATTGTTTTTATCTTCGTTATCAATCTATTCTCAGTTAAGGTGAATGATTACAGGAAATAGCTACTCAGAACACACATAGCGTCATACGTTATCAGTAGATTAATATGGATAAGAACCAGTGACGTCATTCATTTCTACTCACCTACTAATCCGCATTGGGCCCGCGGGCGTACTCAGGGAGGGGAAAATTAAAAATCCCCCCCCCCCCCCCCGGAAATCTCACAGAAAATGTAGGAACTCACCTAATTACTAATCAGTGTAATCTAATATATAAAATTCTCGTGTCGCGGTGTTTGTGGTTAAACTCCTCCAAAACGGCTTTCCCGATTCTCATGAAATTATGTGCATATTGGGTAGATCTGAGAATCGGACAACATCTATTTTTCATCCCCCTAAATGTTAAGGGTAATCCATCCCTAATTTTTTTTTTCAATTTTAGATAACTTTTATTTATTTTTTATTTTTCTTATGATACATCATTCAAAAATACATACAACCCTAAATTTTCACCCTTCTACCACCAACCCCTATTTTTTTATGGCGGTACGAAGTTTGTTATATATAAAATTCTCGTGTCGCGGTGTTTGTGTTTAAACTCCTCCGAAACGGCTCGACCGATTTTCGTGAAATTTTATATGCATATTCAGTAGGTCTGAGAATCGGACAACATCTATTTTTCATCCCCCTAAAAGTTAAGGGTTAACCACCTTTCTTTTTTTACAAAATTTTTTTTTTATTTATTTTTTTGATACATCATACAAAAATGGATACAACCCTAAATTTTCTCCCTTCTTCCACCAACCCCTATTTTTTATGGCGGTACGAAGTTCGCTGGGACAGCTAGCAATATATAATAATAATAACTTTATTGCTTAAAAAACTGTGTACAATTTTGAGTTGGAATTGCAATAATAACAAAGTCACAACAGTGTGCCCACAACGGGCATGCAATGGTAAAATTTATAACTTGAAACTATCATAATTTAAAAAAGTACATTTTAGAGCCTAAATTATATTAAGTTTTACAAGTATAATATTCATCAAGATTATAGAAAACATCTCTTATCTATTAGACAAGTCCGTCCGTCCGTCCGTCAAAGAGAATGTTTAAGTTATAAGTTAAGAATAGTCTGATAAGACTACAAACCGGATTTGAGTAACGTAGCACTTCCGGTTTTCGAGAAATCACGAATTTCAAACGAAACCACACAAAATCTCCGAAGTTCTCAATTAATTAAATACATTTTTCTTTTTTTTTTTTTTTATTGGTGAACATTTGGTTCACTGGATTGCTAGTTATTTAATAACCAGTTTTCTAACTTTAATTTAAACAGTGGCCAATTGTGTGCTTTAATTTCTGCAGGCAAATGATTGAAGATCCTTACGCTAGTACTGAACGCGCTATTATAATACATACAAGTGATTATTCATCCTAGGTATGCATATATCATATTTATATTTATTACGCGTATTCGGACGTAATGTGGTTTTATTAAAGACTAGACTGAATCAACGATATTTAATTTTTGAATTTTCATGTGAATGAACTGGCTGTAACACAGTGGAGAGATGCCTGTTCGAAACGACATGGCGTCCCGGTCGGATCAAAAGATTTACCAGATAAAAAGAGTTTGTTGTAATGGAATTATACTACTAGACTTGGCTTTCGTGGAAGCGTAAAATGTCCAGATCTAGGATCAGACAGAGGAATAGCTTATTGTTAAAAACTGGTTGTCATATAGTAGAAAAATATTTATTTATTTATTTATCTAATAATCACTTACATCTATCATTACAGGTATAACCTAATACAATAGAGCAGTTACGATACATCCAATTATTATACAAAACTAAAAATAAAAAAAAAACACAAACACGAAAATAAAATAAACATTTCTATGATAGTATACAATAAGCGGCCCGTGTGAATTCATTCAATGTGCATTGAAACAAGTCATTAAGTGCAGAGACAGCGTGTTGAGTGCGCGCAGAGCGCGCGTGAGAGGAGCGCAGTGCTGCAGGTTATGTTTAAAACAGGAAATATATATATTACGATAAAACAATATAAGAACCCTTTATTATTAAACCACTAGCGGCTAAGAGCGACTTCGTTCGCGTTTCCTTTAGTTTTTAGAATGCCATAGGCACCTAACATTTTTCGGGGTTAAAAGTATCCTATGTCTCAATCCAGGTCATAAACTATATGCGGACGTAAAACAGGCACACGCGGATCCGCCGAGGAAGGCGCAATGAGAACACAAATATTGTCAAATCTTCTTTAAATATATAAAATATGAATACGAGCATTTGTACTCCAGTCATCGATATGTTTTTATTTTTTAAGCATTTAACTGCTAGATGTTTAAATCTAAAGAAAAGTTTTATAGAAAAAAATCCACGCGGACCAGGCAGCAGACGGATTGTGGGTTACCTACAATGCGAAGAGATGGCGCTGCCTTGCAGCTTAAGAATAGGAAAATTTCGACGCGGCCATCAGGGTCGCGGTAGCATAATTGGTCAGTGCATTTGCCCGAATTGCGAAGGGTGCGGGTTCCAGTCATGGATGTTTAATATGTATTTCTATATAAATATACTTATATATGTATCTATCCGTTACCCTAGTATCCCGTAACACAAGCCTTACAGTGCTTACTTTGGAGATATATATATATATATATATATATATATATATATATATATATATATATAGCAGTTTCATGTTAACTATAATGTAAACCAAAATTATTAGATTAGTCAACAAGTGGTTTTACAGGCACTTAATTACTATCCTATTGCATTTTTAACGCATTGCGATTAAAAGAAAAAAAATCAATACCTAATCCATCTCTTCTTTTCCCGCAGATACAAATAAACAAGCACACACTAACCGGAGGACAAGTCATAGTCAACCCGAGACACGTGGACTTTCTAGAGTTCGACAATGCTACCAAACAAGTGCAGCAATCTTCGGAGCATTCGCAACACGAGTACGGAGGAGAATATCTCAACATCATCGCGGAGTACATCCGGGAAGTTTGGCCCAAAAACTCCATCGAAGAAACCAATATGCTCGCAGAATTTTTACCAATCGAAGAATTGCAAAGTGAAAGCCTTGTTCTTACTCCCCCGCATCAACCACCGGAGATATCGCAGCCAAATCCCATCGAAGAATTCACGTACCACATCCAAAACGAGTTTTTCAGTACAGACGTACCAGACTTGACAATACTGAACGAGTTGGCTGAAATACCAAGCGACACTAACAACCACAACCAATACTTCTTGACCCCACCTCATTCTGTGAACGCGTACAGTCCAATGTCGGACTCTGCTTCTTACAAGAACTCGGAGTACACGTATTCGCCTGAACGATCGTCAACTTTATCCCCTGAGAGATCTTCGCCTATACACAACAGTGACTATGAGAAGTTCCAAGACATAACCCCATACGAGGATACTGCGAGCAAAAAGAACGTTGAAAGGAAGGACTCGACTTCTTCTATGACGTTGAAGCAATACAAGGACATGCAGAGAGAGATAACTCAGTCTTTCTCCAAGAAAGACTGCTGTCTATTAGAGAGGACCACTTGCAAGCAGATCTTCTTGGAATACTTGCAGCGGTTAAGCCAGGAAGAGCGCAAGAATATGTGCTTCAAAGTGGTCAGGCTGGACTTGAGCAACGCTTATGGGTAAGTCATTATTAGTACTTATAATTTTTAAGCATGGGGCCGTTCAAGTATTACGTAAGCAGATTTATTACAATTTTTACCCCCTCCTCCCCCTTGTCAGCAAAAGTAAGCAAAGCTCTTACCCCTCCCCCCCATGCTTACGTAAACATTGGTACCTATATGCATTTGTCCTTTAATCTATTCTGTTTTTTTTTATTGATTCATGAGCTTTCATGAGCAGTAGTACTTAAAAAGGCTTAATCGATGATGCTGACGTAATCACCATCTCTAACCCCCCACCCCCCCATGTCATCAAAAATAAGCAAAGCAATGATATGATGAGCCCCCTATAGTGCTTACGTAATACTTGAACAGCCCCCATGTAACTGCTTGATGTTTAAATCTAAAGAAAATATAACTAGAAAAAAATCCACGCGGATCAGACAGCAGACGGGACTCGAACCCGCACCCTTCGCAATCCGGGCGAATGCACTGACCAATTATGCTACCGCGGCCCTCACGGACCGCGTCGAAATTCTTCTAGCCATTCTTAAGCTGCAAGGTTTAATACTTGTAAAAGTATTCATTTGACATTGTGGGTTACCTATAACGCGAAGAATTGGCGCTGCCTTGCAGCTTAAGAATGGCTAGAAGAATTTCGACGCGGTCCGTGAGGGCCGCGGTAGCATAATTGGTCAGTGCATTCGCCCGGATTTTTTTCTAGTTATATTTTTTAACATTATTAGTACTACTGAATTACCACGTTGGCTTAGAACTGGTTAGCGGGTGCTGACGACTGCAGATGTAGCAGGTTCTAACACCTTAACGTCCTTTCTTCCATCACTCATCCAATAGGGATGATGACTAATTTTTTTTTCTTCGTTTATCAGGTAGATTATCAAAAAGTATTGAACACGTATTTTTTCTTTTTTCATATAATATAAACATTGCAGAGATATATTGATTTAAAATGACGTCACGTTTGAGTACACTTTTAAGCGAATATTCACTAAAAAGTGACGTCATGAGCCCCTACTCCCAAACTTTGACGCGCTATAACTTTGTCATTTTTTGGTTGATTGCCCAAAGAAACGTGTCCATTATTTTTTGATCATCTAACTGACGGACTAAATAGAATTTCGTTTACTGTACCCCGTCATCACCCCTATTACTGAAATTCCTCTAGCCACTGCGTATTTGATTTCCTAGGAATAATGTCTTGTCCTAATCTTAATGATTTGCTTGATAATAGATCTTGATAAATAAATAAAAAATAAAAATCAGGACAGTTTTGATGTTGATGATGTACCTGATACAAATAAATTTGCTATTAATAGAATACAGACGACCGACCTTCACGCTGATACGCACGGTTCAATGAGCATGTAAAAAAATAGCAGTGAAAAAAAACCTCTCGTTAAACTCCGATGTTTTAGCCCGTTTGAGGCGCAACTAACTGTCAGCGCGTTCGAACTAAGGCTTGTTTACCGGTTAATTTTCAAACCTAAATCAGTATCAAGTACATTAGGAGCGTTTTTATTTTATTTTATTTTTTTTATTTATTTATCATCAACAAGTTTCAACAGCGTTTTACACAATATAATCTAATATAAAATTTTAAACGGTACTTTAGCCAATTACAGAAACTCACTTTGTATTCAATTTAAAAATTAAAATGATTACGTAGGGTAGAAATTACAAATTAACAATAATATAAAAGAAATACCAACAAAGATTCAAATTAATTTTGCGATAATTATAAATACCTATATAAATCAAAATTATAAAAGGAGCATGATAACTAACTTTGTGTAAATGAGTGTGTACGTAAGTGTTTGGTGTAGCGTGTGTGTGTGTGTGTGCATGCCTTCCGTTAAAAAAAAAATAACCATATCGAAACTAGCCGACAAAAACAGCGAAATGCATGAGCCGGAGCCAGTGCGCGTAGTCGGTTGTGCACATTGCGTAGGTAGGTATCTTATCACATTTTTAGCATGGTTTACATGGCGGCAATATTTTTTTTAGGTTTGGCTCTACCTTAACCTTAAAAGAAACGGTTTTCCTAAAAAGCGAAATCAATTAGGTTTTGAATCAATTTAACGGTTTTTAAAGGGTTTCATTTCGCTCTTACTGACGGCATCGCCTTCGCCGTTTCAATTCAAATTATTTTATGTCAGTTTCTTTCCAACTACAGAGTGAGTGAAGTAGTGTGTCAGTACACAACTACAAAATGAATAACTTGACTCACTAGACGCTAGCGAACGTGTCAATAAATGCATCAATCTCTGAGCAACTTGTTAAGTGACTTGATTAGTTCAAACAAAACAAACTTCAAGCGATACCGACGCGTGCACGTGTCGCTCTGGATTTAACCGGTTTATTAAAGTTTTAGGTACCGCTTTCATTTCGGACGTGCTCCCAACGAACCCTTCACTAAAAACCGGTATTAACCTTTATTTACCGGTATTTTCGAAACCGGTTACAAGCCCTGCTTCGAACGCGCTAAAAGCATCTGGATTAACCCTTCGTGTTTTCACTACCGTCGTGTTCATAATTGGCTCTATTATTGTGTACCACAAATGAATTTCGAAGCAAAACGTTCTGTCAGATAGGACCCTTCCGGAGTTCCGAGGCAGACGAGGGAGCACTGTAAGGTTTTTAGTGGGTAAGGTCCCAACCTTATCCCTATCGTCTATTAAGCCGACCCCATTGGCTAGCTGAGTGGGTGGGCGTGATTTGAGGGGAGAAGACCCAGAAAACCTTTTTTTTTTTAAGTCTGGAAAATGCGTTACGCTATCGGGAGAAACACTACGGAGGTATCAATGGACTGCTACCCTCTTTTTTCACCCAGCCTGCTGGCTCAGCGAAATGAGGGGGTAGACCTAACCAGTATTTACCAGACAATACTCCAGTACCGAGGATCTCCCGAGGTCCTTGACATGTGTGTCAGTGGGGCGGGCATTGCATGACACCTAGGGTCGCTAAGTGGCCTGGACCCACCGGAATTGAGAAAAATGACCCGGAAAAATTTAATAGCAGTTTTCTCACAATATACAATTAAGTTCAGGGACGTATTGAGGCTGCGGCAGAAGCCATATCTATGTTTTGAATTTTTATTTGGTGTTTTTACTCATATTGTGAAATAAAATTGGTGTGATTTTGTACAACCATCTGCGCAACTGAAGAATTAGTGGAATCCTTTAAATATACGCTATTCCAGTCAAATGGACGTGAGAACTTTATTGTAGTGTTGACTACCTCACAGAAGCTTATCGAAAAAACCAACATGATACATTTAGTGCCAAACACTCCAAGAAACATTAGAATGCGTCACACCGACATTCTAATGTAAATAAAAAAAAGAAGATTAAGATTTATTTTTATGTATACGCCTGAAGGACTTGTATCCATGGTCATGCTACTTAAAAAATAATAATCAAGTTATGGCAGGTCAATACTGCATAGGGGAATAGAGCAGCGCACATATCACTCATATGTTGTGTACACATTTATATTTAGGAAACTATCAAATATTTAGAAATAATAAGGTGCTTTGGTACATATTACAATAGTAGACTTAACTGTTCTTCCAGGCCCCAAACGGTAATACTTCACACTAGGTTAGGTTAGGTTAGTGTTGTGACCATGACGCGCGAGCCGAGCGAGCAAAGCGAGCGTGCCGCGGCAGCGGCCGGCGAAGCGCCAGAAAAAAAACTCTATTAAAAGAGACCTTTTCTACAAAAAAAAAACAAGTATCACCTCTTGGGCCCTGGAAGTACAGTTTTACAGTATATCTTACAGTATAGTTGTTTGTACGGCATTGATTCTCATCCGCACTTTGTACCTCATCCGCGGTTTTCAAAATGTCATATTTTGACAGCCAGTAATAGTCCATAGATTTCTTTTGCGTAGTCACCCTACTCTCCTTAATTTGTTTCGTCGAAAACCCTTTTGTTAACTTTCTTCCTCATTAAATAACGAATTATGCACTTTTTTACTGTGAGAAACAACATTGTCGGCAGCGGCCGCCATATAAATATATAAACAAAGCGCTTGCAGCGCCTCTACCGGTAATTAATGTAACTACTTTACAATATGATCAAATAATTTTTGCCATTTCATGAAGTAGCCACGCGTTTAGTTGGCCATATCGTGAAACGATTTCTCATCATTGATCTGCCCAAACCACATCATGATGTGGCCAATAGATAGTGAAACATTTCATGAAATGCGACTATTTCATGAAATTTTCGAGCATTTCATGAAGTAATCAAATCTACGATATGGCCACGACATATATATATTGTCGCGTGTGACTCAAAAAAAAGGAAACGCTTCCTTTTTTTTTTGTTTTTTTTTTGAGTGTATACACACTCAGCATACGCTGTCGGTCGTAGATGACCTTTACAGCGTCACCTGGTTTGGGGACGGCGAGATCCTAAGGCGACCTCAAGCCGAGAATTGGTGAGTGCCTCTTTAGGTATTCCAGGCGGATGGCGTTTCCCCACGGGGCGGGGGAGTCTCCTCTCCGTCTGGAGTCTCTAGACCACACGAACCTGAGGGGGTCGGCTCAACTAGAGGGCGTCTCTGAGACTCGGACCTCGGCTCTAGTTAGCCGTTGTCGTGGGGAGCATAGCGTTTCCGCCTTTTCCGAAAATGAGCTGCGCACGCATCCCACACTCACACACAAACACACACATCTATCCAATATATAAAATTCTCGTGTCGCGGTGTTTGTGGTTAAACTCCTCCGAAACGGCTTTCCAGATTCTCATGAAATTTTGTGTGCATATTGGGTATATGAATCGGACAACATCTATTTTTCATCCCCCTAAATGTTAAGGGTAATCCACCCCTATTTTTTTTTTACTTTTTTTATGATACGTCATACAAAAATACTGTATGTACCCTAAATTTTCACCCTTCTACCACCAACCCCAATTTTTTTATGGCGTTACGAAGTTCGCTAGGTCAGCTAGTATATATATATTAGTGTGATGCTCGTGAAGCATTTCCGTTTAATTTTTTCGAAGAAGAACGAAGCAGCTCGAGCTTATCAATTTTTGGTAACCCATCCAGTGACTGGCCATTGCAAAAGTTACACGATTGCAGACCAAAAGACCGACTAACTGAGGCCACTATTCCAACGCGTACAAAGAAATTTGGTGATGGTGACTCACTTCTTTGTCGCACTATCCGTAAATAGAATGTTCTGCCCGCTCATGTGTTCCCTCCCTCTTACAACCTGGGATCCTTGAAAAATGGCCAAGTAGCAATATGCAGGTCGGCAGGACGAGGATGGCTGGTGTGGCAGGTAGAACTGCTCTACCAGCTATCTTCACGTCTGGACTTCACCGTCACTTATTATCAGGTGAGGTCAAAAGTTCTTGTAAAAGTATCTTATTGCCTGCTATGTGAAGAAATGGCGATGCATAGCAACCTGTAGATAGACCAGAAAAAAATCGACACGGCCGATAAAGTCTAGGTAGGATTGCGGAAAGTGCATTCGCCCGGAATTCGATGGCAAAAAAGGACAGTACAGAAGGTAATCTACATACAAAGTGCGCTCGAGCAACGCACACACGGACACCGTCTCACGGACACGATATCTCGGACCGCTTGGGTCTACTAAGTTTCACCCGCTTGAGCCACGCGTCTGTGAACATTTTTGTGCAAAAATTAAGTAACAAAATAAAATTGTTGTTTAAATTCAACATTAAACTGTAAGTTGTCGCCTTTGATGTGATAGCTTCTTAAGGGTAGAGGGTAAACCGTTATGTAATGTAACGTTTCGTTTTCGTTACGTAACGGCATTTACACAACCCAATTTTAAGGGCCCTATCGAAAGGGCGGGCGTGGCGCCCAGCTAGGATAGCAATCACACCGCGCCGATCGCCCTAGATCCCTTACTGAGTTAGGGATCCCTTACTCCCTAACTCACATTGAAATTGGCCATCACGCATACGGCAGCGGTAAGCAGGTTCTTCCCCTCTCACTGTAACCAGCAGGTCCGCTCAGATTAGTTTAATTTATCACTTCTGTCTGCTCGTCCTGAGACGCAACCCTTTTTTTAAATTTAAATATTTTAGTTACTACAGTGGAGCCCCGGTAATCCGGCCCCTGACTAATGCGACACCCCCTATAATCCGACATCGTCTATTACATACAAGTATTCGCTAAATCACGATTGAACAAGTTACAACTTGTACGCAAGGTACACTGTTTATTAGGGTGAAGCCAAACGAGCGTAATTTTGTGAGTTGTGAGTCGCTTATTTTCGGTCACTTATTTTACGTTCAACTGAATTTCTGTTGAGCTGCCATACGAACGTAATTTATTCAGTTACTATTGAGCGTTAGTACGGGGTGTTCGTGTCGTCGAGTGCAATGGATCCATTAAAAATATTGTGTATTTACGAAGCATATTCAGAAGATGAGGCCAGAAAAAGAAACTGGGTAAACCCACTGAATAGTCAGAGGCTGATATGTGGACAGTTCCATACTTTATATGAAGGTTTATGTGCAAATCCAGATATGTTTAAAAAGTACTATCATATGCCATTACGTGTTTTTCAAGAATTATTACACCACGGAACTTGTAACAAACTGTTGCTTCCCCACTCCCCTTCCTTGCCCTACCCTCACCCCGACCGAAATTCGGACGAGCTTATGCGCATTGAGTCGGCAGACAACTCATTTTGCGTTGTCGTGTGGCACCAACTGCCTTTTTGTATGAAACCGAATGCAGCAGAATTTCTGCGACCGAAATTCTGCGACTCACCACTCACAAAATTACGCTCGTTTGGCCTCACCCTTAATATTACTTTTATAATAAAACGTACCTAATCTTTCTATTGTGTTGTTTAATTTACTAAATTTGATATACATAACGAAGTATGATTTGTAATCTTATCATTGGATCTGTAATTTGTCGGATTACAAGGTACTCTTTTGTAAAAAAATTCGGACTATAGGGGGTCTTAGGCAGTACTCTATAATCCGACAAATTCGATAGTTCGACACTGCTCTGCAAAATGTTTGTCGGACTACCGGGGATCCACTGTATTGGTTTATATATCCCTTCTTTCCTGAGATTAAAACAAAGAGGAAGATACGGTACGCTCATAAAAGCATATAATAGCATAGCATCAAATAAAATATGCTCTGATTCAACTATTTAAGCCATTCTCACGCACGCACACTTCTGTAAATAAACATTCAATCGAGCGAGGGAGATGGAACTGTACGCTTCATCGCAGCGCGATGCGTTTTCTGTCCTCTCTCTACAAACGGCTGAGCAAACAATACAGTTGTCCTTTTCCTGATAACAAATGGCGAAAAAGTAAATAAAATTCATGACAAACTGCGGTTTTGTAAGAAAAAAAATTGTATTCATAGTTTTACGAATGAAAAGTGTTGCCGTGAAATTTGTTATTTGATCTTGAACTATTTGTGTTCTTTATAAAAGCATCGAAGGCATTGTTTTATCTTTATAACACAGAATATACGTAATATTGTTATATTGAGTGCACATGCAGCGTGTTTGAATGTCCATTTGCGACTAAAGCGTTTTTTTTTGAGTATGTATGCTGTTTGTGGGTGGTGAGATCCTAAGGGGACCTCAAGCCGAGAATTTGTGAGTGCCTCTAGAGGTATTCCAGGCAGATAGCATCTTCCCAGGGAGCTTTCCTCTCCGTCTGGAGTCTCTAGACCACTGGAACTTGAGAGGGTCGGCTCAACTAGAGGGCGGCGACGGCTAACTTGAGCCGAGGTCCGAGTATCAGATACTCGGACCTCGCCTCTAGTTAGCCGTTGTCGTGGGGTGGGGAAAAACGCCCAGGTACGTACCTGTACCTGGTGAACTGGTATAGCGTGTCGTGTTTAGATCGGGTCTTCGCACTCTTATCCAACGGGGGTGGTAACTGCCTAATGCTAAGCTAGTGTGCAAGTATGCTAACTGTGTAGTGTTGGTGTTTGTGGCCTGTGTGGGAGGAGTGGGAGGCGCGTTGGCGCGGGTGATTTTGTCGTCGAGGTACTCTAAGACGTGCCGCCGACGAAATCGGAGGGATAAAGCGAATTGTGGTCATGCACCACAATTTAAGCGGATCCCTTTTGAGCCGCGAGTGCCGTATCTTCCCTTTTCGTTTTAATCTAAGGTTCTTTCTGAAGTTTGTTGTGCATAAGCCGAAGTTGACAAGCCTAGCGCGACCGTCCAGCGTAGGTAGGTATGCAAGGTGAAATACGTGCGTGAGTTACCTTCTGTATTATCTATTTTGTGTCGATAGTCTAGGCTAAATAAAGGAGCAAAAACTGTCTGGAGCCTGCAGAATGACATAACTCGGTTGACAACAGTACGGCGAGTAAAAATAGAGCCGAAACTCAAATGTACCGTTTTACCGTCTCGTTTCTTAGGGTTCAGTAAGATGAAATAGGGATGATCGATATTAGAAAAGCATCGATGTTGACATCGATGTTAACATCGAATCAAAAGTATCGATGTACGATAAATAGCGATAGAAAAACATCGATATGTCTAAAACATCGATGTTTTTGGAAACAAATAAAACTGTCTATTATATTTATCAAATGTTTTTATTATTAGAAAATGACATTAAATTGAAAAGCCCACTCTTCCTGAGACATGTAGTAATCACAAAAATAATAAGAAAAATTGACATTCCCAGTATTTTTTATTGACACTCTGTAAAAAATGCACGTTAGACGGCGCCCCAAAGAATAATTCAGGTTTCGATTCTTTTATTCTAGTAACATCGATGATTCGATGATATCGGAGTCAACCTATAGATGTCAAAACATCGATGTTTTACTGGAAAACATCGATGTTTATACAACATCGATGAATATCGATCATCTCTAAGATGAAATAAAAAACAGAACCTATGTAGGATCATCACTTTATTGTAAGTCTATCTGCAAAGGCCCCTTTTCTAAAAACGCGTGGGGATATCAAGCTGGAATTAAGATCGAGATTCTTGGTTTCACCGGTTTATCCTACTGATGGGACCACGGTATATAGAAAGAAAGAAAATGTTTTATTCAGTGTCATAAATTAGTACATGAAAACACACCTTATACATAAATACAATAAATTAGGTCTAAACATTTGCGTCACTAAAAAGGCAGTCCACTCAGCATGTGTCGGATGTCGTAGACTGTCCGACGCTGGTCTTCCGTGGTTACCTTGAAAAGTAGGGACGAGAGTACGAATAGCCACTTAGGTAGAAAATTTAATTAAATGAATTATTAAATGTTTTAAGCTTAAAATATTCGGTGCTAGGAAGTTGCTGACTATAAATAAAACCTACTACATACACATTATATGTATGAGTATGTATGGTATGAGTTTGATTGGAAAGGTTTGGATTGGAAAAAAAATGGAAGATGGGTCGGGTGCTAGTATGGGATGCAACCTGTTCAGACACGCTGGCCCCTTCCCATCTACATGGAACCAACAACAGAGCTGGTGCGGCTTGTGAAGCGGCTGAAAAAGCAAAAGCAAGCAAATACAGGGGTCTAGGCTCCGAATATGAATTTGTCCCATTCGGTGTCGAGACCCTTGGTCCGTGGGGTCCTAGCGCTTTAAGGCTATTTAAGGAAATAGCAAAAAGGTTAGTCGACATCACAGGAGACCGAAGAGCTGGCAGCTACCTCGGACAAAGAATTAGTCTAACCATTCAAAGGGGTAACGCTGCCAGTATCTTCGGATCCTTGCCTAAAGGGACTCTTTTTAATAATATATTTTAGTTATTAATTTTATTTTTAAGGTTTTTAGTTTTAGTTTTATTGTTCTAGTATTTTTATATATAGTAATTATGTAATTATTATATATATGTTAGTATTATATGTAATTATTACACAAGAATGGAAATAAGCACGGCAATCAACGAACAACACAGCAGTTACCTCGAGTTGGAACTTCGAATAATGGTGGATTATTAACCACTAAGTGGTTAATAATCCACCATTATTAGACACTAACATTCATAACGCGCCCGCGGCCAACTTCATGGTGTTACTATTGTGTTACAGTGATGCGCGCGCATCTCGAAATTTCACTCACATGATTTTTTCATAACGCGCCCGCGGCCAACTTCTTGCTGTTACTTTTGAGTTACAGTGATGCGCGCGCATCTAAAAATTTCACTCTCATCATTTTTTCATAACGCGCCTAAAGAAGTATAACTTCAATAATAAGAACAATTAACATTCCCAGTATTTTTTAGGGACACTCTGTAAAAAATGCACGTTAGACGGCGCCCCAAAGAATAATTGAGGTTTCGATACTTTTATTCTAGTAACATCGATGATTCGATGATATCGGAGTCAACCTATCGATTTTTTACTGGAAAACATCGATGTTTATACAACATCGATGAATATCGATCATCTCTAAGATGAAATAAAAAACGGAACCTATGTAGGATCATCACTTTGTTGTAAGTCTATCTGCAAAGGCCCCTTTTCTAAAAACGCGTGGGGGTATCAAGCTGGAATTAAGATCGAGATTCTTGGTTTCAGCGGTTTATGCTACAGATGGGACCACGGTATATAGAAAGAAAGAAAATGTTTTATTCAGTGTCACAAATTAGTACATGAAAACACACCTTATACATAAATACAATAAATTAGGTCTAAACATTTGCGTCACTAAAAAGGCAGTCCACTCAGCATGTGTCGGATGTCGTAGACTGTCCGACGCTGGTCTTCCGTGGTTACCTTGAAAAGTAGGGACGAGAGTACGAATAGCCACTTAGGTAGAAAATTTAATTAAATGAATTATAGTTATAATTTTTATTATTTTTAAAGCATGTAACTGCTTGATGTTTTAATCTAAAGAAAATATAACTAGAAAAAAATCCACGCGGACCAGGCAGCAGACGGAACTCGAACCCGCACCCTTCGCAATCCGGGCGAATGCACTGACCAATTATGCTACCGCGGCCCTCACGACCGCGTCGAAATAATAATAATTGGTCAGTGCATTCGCCCGGATTGCGAAGGGTGCGGGTTCGAGTCCCGTCTGCTGCCTGGTCCGCGTGGAATTTTTTCTAGTTATATTTTCTTTAGATTAAAACATCAAGCAGTTACATGCTTTAAAAATAATAAAAATTATAACTATAATTGCTATTTCTTCTTTCAAATGTTTAATACTTGTAAAAGTATTCATTTGACATTGTGGGTTACCTATAATGCGAAGAGATGGCGCTGCCTTGCAGCTTAAGAATGGCTAGAAGATATTCGACGCGGTCGTGAGGGCCGCGGTAGCATAATTGGTCAGTGCATTCGCCCGGATTGCGAAGGGTGCGGGTTCGAGTCCCGTCTGCTGCCTGGTCCGCGTGGAATTTTTTCTAGTTATATTTTCTTTAAATGAATTATTAAATGTTTTAAGCTTAAAATATTCGGTGCTAGGAAGTTGCTGACTATAAATAAAACCTACTACATACACATTATATGTATGAGTATGTATGGTATGAGTTTGATTCCATGGAAGATGGGTCGGGTGCTGGTATGGGATGCAACCTGTTCAGACACGCTGGCCCCTTCCCATCTACATGGAACCAACAACAGAGCTGGTGCGGCTTGTGAAGCGGCTGAAAAAGCAAAAGCAAGCAAATACAAGCAATACGGAGCCTAGCTCCGAATATGAATTTGTCCCATTCGGTGTCGAGACCCTTGGTCCGTGGGGTCCTAGCGCTTTAAGGCTATTTAAGGAAATAGCAAAAAGGTTAGTCGACATCACAGGAGACCGAAGAGCTGGCAGCTACCTCGGACAAAGAATTAGTCTAACCATTCAAAGGGGTAACGCTGCCAGTATCTTTGGATCCTTGCCTAAAGGGACTCTTTTTAATAATATATTTTAGTTATTAATTTTATTTTTAAGGTTTTTAGTTTTAGTTTTATTGTTCTAGTATTTTTATATATAGTAATTATGTAATTATTATATATATGTTAGTATTGTATGTAATTATTACACAAGAATGTAAATTAGCACGGCAATCAACGAACAACACAGCAGGGCAGAGCATTATATATGAAACTATTCACACTTATCGGGAGCCGATTTTGTGTCGGCTCCGACAAGAAGTGTCGGATGTATTGCCAGCCCTCTACGCCCGGACATAAATCGTGTCGGATAGTGTTGGGAAGGACACGAATTGGAAAAGAGTTTGTAAGAGTAGTCTCTTTTTTGTACTGAGCCAGTACAATGTCCCACTTTAAATGAGGCGAGGTGTAATGAAGTTCGGCAATACATTTGAAGTGACGAGTACAAAAATGACATTTAAAGACAACTCTGCTTTATGACATAAAAATAATGTTCCGCGTCGCAAAAAACTCGAAATTTTTAAATACATTGTTATTGTTATCATAAAATTTGAAAATTTGTTTTATGGCAGCAGAAGACACGTTTGGAAATAATTTGTATAAAAAATAAAACGAAATCATTCTTGAAAATATATTAAATGCCATTACTAGATAAAAAATATTTATTATTTGAACTATTTTGTATTAACTATTTTTTATTTTAAAGAATCATATCCGTAAATTCATCAATTTTTTTTACGGATATTAAAGACATTTAGATAGTGCCGTGCGTATTGGAGTAAAAAAATCACGTTTAAACGTAATCGGACGTATTTCAAAAGGAAACGAGTAAATTACGCAACAATATGACATGTATTGCCTAGTTCTGAGAGAGTAGAGAGGGAGAGAGGTTGATAGAGTGAGTAACAAGACGCAACTGCCGCGACATAAAATATGAAGTACTAAATTTTAAAATTTCGAGCCACTCTTACATTTTCACTTCATGTCCAGGACGAATGTGCCGCCTCTTGTAAGTCCTCCACAACACTAGTGTCGGATTTTGCTCGCCTATATGATTAAGAATGGCGCTGTTCATATTTGTCGGGTGTCGGGGCTGACTATCCTTCAGTGCCTAAAACTGAGACAACCGATTTTATCAACCGAAGTATGAACAAAGGCGACGGCATCCGATTAATATACGGATCCGCTACCCGACAAGTGGGAAGACCGTAACATGACCACCGAAACGGGATATGATAAAGCGATATATCGGCATTAACTGTCAGACTACAGTGCAGTTTTTTTTTCCCAACACACACCAATTAGCCTAGCCCCAAAGTAAGCATTGTAAGGCTTGTGTTATGGGATACTAGGGTAACGGATAGAATACATATACTATACACTTATATTAAAACAAAAAGGGTAGATACGGTACGCTCATACTTGAATCAAACAAAAACTGATCCCACGGCAGCGCAAACGGGACGGCGAGATCCGCGTCACTGCATTACCGACCCGAGCGAAACAGCACGTTAAGTTTCAACGGCAGCGCAAACGAGACGGCGAGATCCGCGTCACTGCATTACCGACCAATCAGGCGACCAGTACTCGATGTAAGATTCAAAACAAACAACAATTTTTATGAAAAATATATTTTATAGTACTTACGAATGAAAAGTGATGCCGTGGGTTTTATTTTTAGTTCTTGAGCAATTTGAGCACTTTTTAAAAACACTCTTACGGATTGTTTTATCATATAAACACAAAATATTAGCAATATTTTTTTTTGGCGTTCACATGTACGTCGTTTGCATGTCAAGGTGTGACTTGCGGATCACTTTTGTGAGGCTAGTGCCGTATCTACCCTTTTTGTTTTAATCTAAGACTGTACATATATAAGCATATTTATATAGAAATACATATTAAACATCCATGACTGGAGTACAAATGCTCGTATTCATCACACAAACATCTGCCCCCACCGGGATTCGAACTCGAGTTCAAACCACTCGGCCATGGAGGTCGTCAGTTGCCAGTAGTCTGACAGTTAATGCCGATATATCGCTTTATCATATCCCGTTTCGGTGGTCATGCTAGAGGAACAGATGCTGGCTTATCAATTCCGGGATATTTACACCCCCTAAAAAATTAAGCATCAAATGAAACCCCCCCCCCTCACCCTCCAGAATTACAACATCAAGCAGGCCAGCGGTGTCATTCGTTCATCATCATCAGCCTATTAATGTCGCCACTGCTGGGGCACAGGCCTTCCCTATGGATGGAATAGGGAGATTGGGCCATGACCGCGTACCATACTATTTACAGACTTATGAGTTTGTACGGAACTCTCGATGAGCTAATTAACACCTCGCTCTTGACCGGGTATTTTTTTTTTCATGAAACCAAGCGAAAAGCGATAGAGGCGAAAATGTAATTGAAATCATTGGCCAGGTATGACCAATTTCAATTAACCAACATGACTAATTTACTGGGAAAAAATACTGCACACTAATGAAAGTGTTCGATTAAAATCTAGTTAAAAGAAGAACTAGCAAATATATTTCGTACTGGACTGGGAGTGATTGAGAAAATAAAAAACTCCAATTTTTTTGTTTTTTTTTTTTTTTTTTTTTTTGTATTAAGAAACAAACAGTCTCACATAGTTGCAAATAATGTAAAATAAACAAGTTTAGTGCTAGACTTACAGTTTCCTCAATGAAATCACTTGAAAGTTAAAAAGCAAAAATGATTTTGATTTAATATTTTACAAACAACTAGCGGCCCGCCCTCGCTTCGCTTCGGTGTAGAGCTGAAGTGTAGACTACAGTTTTTGTTCTCAGGCTTGTATTATACACAATGACATTCATCTATGATTCTTCTTATACCTGCATGCAAAGTCTCAGCCCGATCGGTTTAAAATTGACAAAGTTTCATATAAAGTTTCATTCCCTATTCTATCCCTTTGGGGGTAGAATTGATAAAAATCCTTTCTTAGCGGATGCCTACGTCATAACATCTACCTGCATGCCAAATTTCAGCCCGATCCGTCTAGTGGTTGGGGCTGTGCATTTGATAGATCACTATGTCAGTCACGTTTGAGTTTTATATATATAGATGTTCTATGCCAGCAATAAATATCAGACAACATTAATACAAGTTATAAAATCATTTTACAAGAATAGCCTAATCAGATTACAAAGTACACTGCATAAACAATTTTTTAGATGTATCTAATTTATGACAAAATAAGTCCAAATTCATAAATTTATCATTAGGTATACAAAATTATAAATTTTCTAGAGGAGTCCCACTATTATTATAAACTAGCTTGGCCCTGCGGTGTTACCCGCGGTTTATTAGGGCTATTTTCCCGCAGTAAAACGTAGCCTGTGTGTTAATCCAGGGTGTCGGCTAACTCCATACCAGATTTTATTAAAATCGCTCCAGCCGTTTAGACGTGAAGAAGTAACAAACATACACACTCAATTACGCCGTGACGTGGCGTCACTAAGCGCGTTCTATCGTCTGTACCACGGCGAGTGTTCTGAGGAGTTATTCTCTCTTATCCTACCTTCCCCTTTCCTTCAGAGGACCACGCGCGCTGGCCTACCTTGTCACCGTCTAACTGTGGCCACAATTCCAATGCGTACAAAGAAATTTGGTGACTCATTTCTTTGTCGCACTATCCGTAAATGGAATGCTCTGCCCGCTCACGTGTTCCCTCCCTCTTACAACCTGGGATCCTTTAAAAGAGGCATGAAGAAGCAACATGCAGGCCGGCAGGGTGAGGAGGGCTGGTGTGGCAGGTAGAACTGCTGTATCAGATATCTTCATAAAAAAAAACACAAACTTTCGCTCTTATAATGTTTGTTATCCAATCACGCGAAAACTACAGTACCCCTAGCACGAACCTATATCGAATTCGAATAGTCTGTGAGTGCGAAATGTCATTGTCAAATTTTGTATCGAAACTTAAACGGCAGCGCCACAACGGACGTAAGGAGAACTAAAAATCATTATAGTAATATAAGTTATTTACGTGATTGTTACCATGTAAGTTTCCGTTATATATTTCGCCACTGTTGCAAGCGCCATGATCACGGTTTTTTTTTGAGTGTGTATGCTGTTGGTCGCAGATGACCTTTACAGCGTCACCGGGTTTGGGGACGGCGAGATCCTAAGGCGACCTCAAGCCGAGAATTGGCGAGTGCCTCTAGAGGTATTCCAGGCGGATGGCGTCTCCCCACGGGGGGAGTCTCCTCTCCGTCTGGGATTCCAGACCACTCGAAACTGAGGGGGTCGGCTCAACTAGAGGGCGTCTCTGAGACTCGGACCTCGGCTCTATTTAGCCGTTGTCGTGGGGGGCGGGGATGATCACGGAGTAACTGCTATCATTCATGGAGCTTGCAACAGCGCCGAAATATCGGAAACTCGCTAAAAACAAGGTATATGGTAACAATCACGTAAATAACTTATATTACTATAATGTTAGTGACCATGAAAGTTTCAAACAAACTAAAAATCAGTACACATTTGACAATGACATTTGGTACTCGCAAACATTACGAATTCGATATTGGTTCGTGCTAGGAGCTCGATGGCGCAGGTGGTTTGCGCGTTCGGCTGCAATCATTGAAGTTAAGCAACTTTCCCAGTGGTCGGTCATTGGATGGGTGACCAAAAATCTTCTATCTCGAGTTCCTCCGTGCTTCGGAAGGCACGTTAAGCCGTTGGTCCCGGCTGCATCTGCAGTCGTTAGCACCCGCCAATCCGCACTGGGCCCGCGTGGTGGGTCATGGACCAATTTCCCTATTCCATCCATAGGGAAGGCCTTGTGCCCCAGCAGTGGGGACATTAATAGGCTGATGATGATGATGAAAGGGTACTGAACGGATTTGGATGAAATTTGGTGGGTACGCATAATATCGTTTATGACCTGGGGCCCAATTCTCGCGGCATAGATATTATATCACCTTCGATATATATCGAATGATCTGCCTTTTATCGAAGGAAAACCTTTTTGCCGTATTCTCACCATGTCGCAATAGATATTTATCTACGGATGATCAGTAGACATACATCGACTGGTAAAGAGCCTTCGATATATAAATATCTATGGATCTTGGCATGTCAATCTTGTTATTTCCACTTTTTTTACCTATTATTTGTTGTGTTGTCGTGTGTCATTGCCAATTATTGTTACCTCCAGATGTTGTTAACTGCCTTCATAAATAATTAGGAAATAAAGAAGTAGGTAAACAATGGTGTCGATTCCGGCGTGATTCTCTAAACTTCTTCTTTTTCTTTTTTTTATGGCATGCACAGTTTGTGCGTTCAGCTTCTCTAAACTTAATCCTAAATTTAACATCAGTCTCTCTTTTTCATTCTGTATAGAGAATGACAAGGAAACACTGTTGTCAAGTTTAAGTTTAGATTTAGAGAATCGTGCCAGAATCGACACCATTTTCTTATTGACGATACGGAGTTTATGGCGGGATTTCTGCGAGTGCGGTTGGCGTCTTATTTTAATTATTCTAAAATTCGTTCATAGTGGCTATTGTGAAATAAAATTGGTGTGATTTGGTGTTACAACCGTCTGCGCAACTGAAGAATTAGTGGAATCTTTAATATATACGCTATTCCGGTCAAGTGGACGCGAGAATTTTATTGTAGTGTTGACTACCTCACAGAAGCTTAGAGAAAAAGCCAACTCCATAAATTTCGTGCCAAACACTCCAAGAAACATTAGAATGCGTCACACCGACATTCTAATGTAAAAAAAGAAGATTAATATAACTAAAGACTAGGCTGTATGGGCATTGTTCCCTTTGCCTTCCCTAAAAAGGGAGAATCTTAAATAATATTGACGTTTCATTATACATAACGTTGAAATTATACACGCATACAATTTAGGTAAAGTTGAGATTTCTTATACTCAAAAAATGTATACTCATATTTAATATGAATGGAATTCATAAAATATCATTTTGTTGCTTGTAAAATTCTGCTCTAATTTATTATTATTTTATATAGACTATGATGTTAACTTAATCGAGAAAAACGGAACGCATTCGGTAGTGACAGAATATCTACGATAGATATAATATCATTGGAATATCGAAAATCCACGAGAATAGCATTTTTTACCATCAGTAGATATTTTCAATAGATATCCCTCCTTTCGATATTATCTCGAAGACGATATAATATCTACGCCGCGAGAATTGGGCCCCTGGATTGAGACATAGGTTTATTTTTATCCCGCAAAAATAACACTATTTCTTGTGGGATTCTCAAAAAACTAAAATTGACGCGGACGAAATCGCGGGCGGCCACTAGTATTACATAATTGATGCTAGCGGTCATCAAACCCGTGAATCACCGTTTAATTACCTAGACCTTGAGCAGCATGTTTTTTACAGAAGAAATTTACATACCTAACCGCAACAATAGCAAAATCTTAACTGTCTGTCTGTCACTAGTAGGTTTTTTTTTTTTTTTTTTTTATAGTTAGGTCCGACAAATGACTCCACCCCACCTGATGTTAAGTGAAGGTGAAGTCCAGGTAACCGCAACTCAGTGATTTCAGGTCCGATTTAAAAAATTCGGGAGGCGTTTCAGAAAAAAAAACAGTAGAATTATGGAAAGAGCTGCAAGAAAAAACAGTAGATGCAATGGCGTATTTTTTTCCCAATTTGCATCTCTCGCGCAAACTATTCAGTTTAGAAAAAAAATATATTAGAAATCTCAATATCATTTTCGAAGACCTATCCTTAAATACCCCACACGTATGCGTTGGATGAAAAAAATGATTTTGAGTTCCTGTTCTAAGTATGGGGGACCCCCAAAATTTCTCGTTTTTTTTCTATTTTTGTTTGAAAATCTTAATGCGGTTCACAGAATACATCCACTTACCAAGTTTCAACAGTGTACTTCTTATAGTTTCGGAAAAAAGTGGCTGTGACATACGTACGTACAGACGGACGGACATGACGAATCTATATAAGGGTTCCGTTTTCTGCCATTTGGCTACGGAATCCTAAAAATAAAAATAAAAAATCACTATGAAAAAACATGTTTTTTTTTTTTTTTTTTTTTTTATATATGTTATAGGGGGCATACGAGCAGACGGCTCTCCTGATGGTAAGTGATCACCGTCGCCCATAGACACTTGCAACACCAGGAATATCACAAATGCGATGCCGGCCTTTAAGGAAGGGTTTTTGGGTCGTATCGGTCCGGAGACACTGCTGGCGACAACATATTCCACAGTTTTGTCGTACGTGGTTGTTTATGTTTCAAACAATGCCAGAAACTGTGTGTCATTTCGATCTCTCACTGTTTGGATCGCGGTGCGTTGGAAAAAGACGAGGGAGCCCATTTGCGTCAGACTGGACAATTACTCAGGGACTAATTAGATCATGCGGTTATGATTTTGATAATTTTGCATTAAAAACAAAGTGTTGTTGTCTTCTGCGTATTAACAATATAAATGCGAAAGTGTGTCTGTCTGTTACATATACAGGGCGTCCCGCGGATTTGTCACACGGGGGAAAGTATATTATTAAATATTAAAGATAGGATATTTTACTGAAAGAAGATAATATTTTATTTTTAATAATAAAGAGAACTGCATTCACCGACTTTTTTAAAAATCGCCTGCTACAACTGGCAATCAAACTCGTGATATTTGAAAAAAAACATGAGGGTTTTTGGCGGGATTTCATCGAGTGTGGTTGGCGTCTTATTTTAATTATTCTTAAATTCGTTCATAGTGGATATTGTGAAATAAAATTGGTGTGGTTTTGTGTTACAACTGTCTGCGTAACTGAAGAATTAGTGGAATCGTTAAAATATACGCTATTCCGGTCAAGTGGACGTGAGAATTTTATTGTAGTGTTGACTACCTCACAGAAGCTTATCGAAAAAGCCAACTCGATACATTTCGTGCCAAACACTCCAAGAAACATTAGAATGCGTCACACCGACATTCTAATGTAAAAACAAAAAGAAGATTAATTTAATTAAAGACCAGGCTGTATGGGGCTGTTCAAGTATTACGTAAGCACTATAAGGCAGGGGGGTCTTTGCTTTGCTTATTTTTGATGATATGGGGGGGTGGGGGGTAGAGATGGTGATTACGTCAGCATCATCGATTAAGTCTTTTTAAGTACTGCTGCTCATGAAGCTCATGAATCAATAAAAAAAACAGAATACATTAAAGGAAAAATGCATATAGTACCTATGTTTACGTAAGGATGGGGGGGGGGGGGGGGGGTAAGAGCTTTGCTTACTTTTGCTGACGAGGGGGAGGAGGGGGTAAATAATTGTAATAAATCTGCTTAAGTAATACTTGAACGGCCCCTATGGGCATTGTTCCCTTTGCCTTCCCTAAAACGGGAGAACTTCAACAAAAAAAATAAAAATAAAACATGATGTATTTTATTATAACCATCGAAAGGGTCATTATAAGGATTTTTTTTGAATTTGAAGAACACAGGATGTATTTTATGATAACCATCGAAAGGGTGATTTATAAGGATTATTTTTTGGAAGATCTTGAAATTAAAATTTGGTTAAGGAAATCAGCGTTCATCATCTTGTCGTGAATACTTTAGATATATGCTCCAACATGTTACTTACAATGAAAATATTACAAAATTAATGTGACAAAATCTCGTATATAATTGTACGAAACTGAGGAGCTCGATGGCGCAGGTGGTTAGCGTGTTCGGCTGCGATCGTTGTAGTTAAGCAACTTTCGCAGTGGTTGGTCATTGGATTTGTGACCAAAAAATTTTATCTCGAGTTCCTCCGTGCTTCGGAAGGCACGTTAAGCCGTTGGTCCCGGTTGCACCTGCAGTCGTTAGCACCCGCCAATCCGCACTGGGCCCGCGTGGTGGGTCATGGCCCAATCTCCCTATTCCATCCATAGGGAAGGCCTGTGCCCCAGCAGTGGGGACATTAAGTGGCTGATGATAATGATGATGAATTGACCAGAAATCTCGTACGGTTGGCAACCCTGCTACGTGTTCGCTTGACAGCTCCCACCCTCCCGTTTTTGTTTTCTTTTTTTTGCGTCAGGAAAATGCATGACGCATACCCTGCCACCTGGGAGTGGCAACGGGGTTACTCTCCTCCCGAGCCGTCCTGCCCGTCCGTTCAGCCAGTCCTGAAACAGGCTCAGCGACCACCCAGGAGGGGAGGCCCTACCCACTAAAAACCTGACAATGTCCCTCACCTCACTCGGTCCACGGACCCAACCACCGTGGTTAACCTCACCGTACCGCATTCCTAAACAGACTTCGGAGCGCGTCCGAAATGAAAGCGGTACCTAAAACCTTAATAAACCGGTTTAATCCAGAGCGACACGTGCACGCGTCGGCATCGCCTGAAGTTTGTTTTGTTTGAACTAATCAAGTCACAACTTGTTAATGCAGAGAGATTGGTGCATTTATTGACACGTTTGCTAGCGTCAGTGAGTCAAGTTATTCATTTATTATCGATGCCGTCAGAAAGAGCGAAATGAAACCATTTAAAAACCGCTAAATTGATTCAAAACTATTTAATTCCGCTCTTTAGAAAAATCAGTTTTTTAAGGTTAAGGTAGAGCCAAACCTAAATAAAACGCTCCTAATATACTTGAAAATGATTTAGGTTTGAAAATTAACCGGTAAACAAGCCCTGATTGGTACGATAAAGAAATGGTTTGATAAGTGAGTGATTTCTTCTTATTAGTGTATTTTGTCCCTAAATCCAAAGACAGTGCTCTCTTCTAACTAGTGTGTTTTGTTCCAGTTTGTTCCTAGATCCATAACAGAATGTTCATTTCTTAATAGTGTGTTCTGTCCCTATCATAGTTCCATAAGAGTAATATAATAATAATCATGAATAACTCTTTATTTCTTGTTAATATTTTTATAGTGATCGGGGTCCTCTGTTAAGCTCTAAGGTCTGTGTCAGGGGACACCGCTCTTCCATAAGCAGTTAATTTTATTTTCTAAGCACACAATATTTAAGAATGTTCATGTAGTCGGTGTATGTGTGCGTGCGTGCGTGCGTGCGTGCGTGTGTATGTGTCTGCGCGTGCGAGTGTTTGCGTGTGTGCGTGCGTGTGTATATTTGTGGGCGTGCATGTGTATGTGTATGAGTGTGTATGTGTGTTATGATGTATGCCTCATTTTTAACTCTTTTTCACTTTTAAGTAATTTACCTTTCTCAAGCAACATTTCGATTTGAGAGAGTGATCAAGAGTGTGATCTCTTTTTACTAGTGTGTTCTGTCCCATCATAGTTTCTTAAGAGTGTAATCCCTTCTTACGAGTATGTTTTGTTCCAGGGTCCTTCAGAACATCCTGATCAGCCTGTCGCAGGGCCCGGAGAAGGAGGACCTACAGTACGCCCTGTTCTGCATGGTCTGCGAGCGGGTGTTGGCGCAGAAACCTCAATGGCTGGTAGATGACTTCGGTAAGATAGATAGATATTACAAGAGTCGCCAACTGAACAGGGCTTTTACTGTTACGTGTCGGGTTGGGGTTCGAAATTATATGCGAATTCACGCTTGACAGTTCTTAATTCAGCATACAGTTCACAGTTCTTTCTTAAACACACAATACTAAACTCACTGTACACTATACCTACAAGTCTTTAAACAATCGCACTTGAACTCTTTGATCGCCTTTGTATTCGTTCCGAAATCGCTGTTGGAACTCCACTAACTATTGCGCTGCACCGATGGAGCTTTATATACGCCAATCGTAGCATTCTAGAAAAGTCCAGTTGAATTGAGAGTTAACTAGCACCCGCGAGTGCGTAGTACCAACTTATACGTAGGCAGCGCGCATGAGTTGTAAACAAATGCAGATGTCGTTGCACTTTGAATGAATGAATGCTCTTTATTGCACTATTACAAAAAAAACAATAAACATAAAACAGGAACGCAAACACAAAAGGCGGCCTTATTGCAAAGGTAGCAATCTCTACCAGGCAACCTTTGGCTAAATGAAACGATACCATAAGAATAGTAGAAACAGCGGGCTGTGCATTGTAAAAATAAATAAATAAACGTAAATATAGGAAAATAAAATATAGAAAGTATATGAAAGCTATAAAATACAATACAAAGTAATGAACATATATAAAAATCAGTCAGAGTCCAGCTTGAGGAAATAATCCTTTATTTTAATAGCAAAGGAGTCCCTCGTCCGTGCACGTTTAATATCTAAAGGTAAAGAGTTCCACAATTTAACAGCTCTTACATAGAATGACTTGGCTACGAAATCAGTGGAGTGGGTGGGATAACTAAGGATAGGTTATGAGAAGACCGAAGGTCACGAACAGGATTGAATGAGTGAAAAGTGAAACGCTCCTTAAGATAGAGGTGAGACGCACTTTCAGCCTTACATCGCACTGCATAAGACTCATTAGAATGAACCGCTCCACTCTACCTCAATCGCGATTATTTACGTCGCTACCCACAGTTTTCTGGTAAAATCTGTCTCCAGTATTTTCGCGGTTTTGGTTCGAGAGCGTTTGTGACACTATGGATACGCAGTACAGGAACAGAAACATTAGCTTTCGATGTCCTCACTGCGGGGGTACAGTCTTATCTATTTAACGTAGTTTACGGTAGTTAGGATCAAATAAATAAACTCAAAATTACAAAAAAGAACTTTAAATAAAGTACTTTATTAACTAAATTAACTAATAAATTCATACATAGACAATAAAGATTTCAAAATCTTCCAATGAAATATCCGAACGCTCAATAAAAGTCTTTCGAATGTAGCTCGACAAAATAAATAAAAAAATCATTATTCTGACGATGCACTCAGACCTGAAAAGGCTGCGAAACGCCAATAAATAAATAAAGTTCGTGCATGAACCCGTTAAAACTAGTTTTATTTAATGTGTGATGTGCGTGAAAACCTAAGAAACAAATAAATTATCTATTTGACTTCACATCGCGTCACGGACGGAGTTGGCATATATAACAGAGCGCTTTAACACAGTACATACATATAAGTGTCGCCGCACACGGGCCACACGCCAGAGCCACAAACGCCGCCACGAGAAGCTAGAAGCGGCTACTAAAGTGGCTGAAGCGCGCGACAGCGGCCGACTAAGGTAAGGGAGAGAGGGGTGGGAAATCGCGCGAGTGACGTGTGCGGCGTTTTGTATCGGCGCATTAAGTGGCCGGCGCGGGCCACAAGAAGCGAGCAACGACGATTTGTAGCGTGTGGCGGCCACCGGCGCACCGTGTGTGGCGAGTCAATATAAAATGTATGAAAACTACAAGAAACATGCCGGTGGCGGCGTTTTGTGGTTGTGGTCGGTGGCCCGTGTGCTACGACACTAAGTCGCGGCACGAAACTTTAGCGCTGACCGTTATTGATATATGTTTTTTTTTTATATTTATTTTGTGCACAATGTCTACTGTATGCGAGAGCTGTCGCGAAAAAATACTTAAAAGGAAATCTTCGTTGTGTTCTTTGTAATAGCGCATAATATTTAGATTGTGCAAATGTGCTTGCATAACGATTTAACAACACGATGAGCAATGATCACACAAAAATGTGGAAAGGCCTGCTTGCCACTGCAAAATACCTAAAACAGGGAACATTCATACATCGGGTACGCCAAAATGAGTCGGAAAAACCGCAGTATGTAGCGAATGAATTAGATTATATTACTGTGAGGAAAACAACAACTGAGAGAAATGAAACACTTAGTTCTGAAGACTTGAGTATTTAAATCTAAAGAAAAGTTTACTAGAAAAAAATCCACGCGGACCAGGCAGCGGACGGGACTCGAACCCGCACCCTTTGCAATCCGGGCGAATGCACTGACCATTATGCTACCGTGGCCCTATTCGCCGCGTCGAAATTTTCCTAGCCTTAAGCTGCAAGGCAGCGCCATCTCTTCGCATTGTAGGTAACCCACAATGCCAAATGAATACGTTTTCAAGTATTAAACATTTGAAAGAAGAAATAGCAATTATAGTTATGTTTTTATTTAAAATTTATAAAAAAATCCACGCGGACCAGGACATTTTTTTCTAGTAAACTTTTCTTTAGATTTAAACATCTAGCAGTTAAATGCTTAAAAATTAAATAAAAACATGACTTGAGTATTCTTGGCGAAATAATTGATAGCGAAAATGTGAATACCATTATAACTCAAAACAAACAATTACAAAACATTATGACAAAACCTCTTCAATATTGCGAAATGTTTGTTGTTAGGTCACAAATTGGAAGAAAATAATAACACACATATTGTTACAGCTACAAATTATTATACAGACAGAAATAGACCAGGCAATAAATGATATACGTGACGAATTGAAACAGAAAATAAAATACTTAAAGGAACAAATTGAAAATAGAGAAATAGACATGGAGAATATAAAAGAAGAAATAGAAAAATTACAACAGGAAAATTATACTATCAGAAAGGAGATAAAGGAAGTGGAAACGAGGCATTTATTATCTCATGTGAAAATAGGTGTTCCTCAGGGTTCAATTTTAGGTCCATTTCTTTTTTTAATTTACATTAATGATTTACCTTTCTTTGTAGAAAATTTTTGTGAAATTGTTTTGTTTGCAGATGACACCTCGCTAATTTTTAACGTTGACAGGTGTAAAACAAATTATGACGATGTAAACAATGCACTTTCCAAGGTACTTCACTGGTTCTCTTCTAATAATCTAAAACTGAATGCGAGCAAAACTAAATGTGTGAAATTTACTTTGCCGAATGTAAAGCATGTTGAAATGGGGGATATAATTCTAAATGGTGAAAAACTAATGTTAGTCGATACAACCGTTTTCTTAGGCGTAACACTAGACCACAAACTTCAATGGAACCCTCACATTACAACACTAGCCGGTAAACTAAGTTCTGCTGCTTATGCAATTTATAAAATAAGACGACTTACAGATGTCGACACTGCTAGGACAATATACTTCAGCTACTTTCACAGCATTATGTCGTATGGCATTCTATTATGGGGCACGGCCGCAGACATTGAAACAGTTTTTATTCTTCAAAAACGAGCTATAAGAGCTATTTACCGCTTGGGATCTCGAACTTCTCTTAGGGATAAATTTAAAGAAATAGGTATAATGACTGTTGCCTCTCAATACATTTACAATTGTATATTGTTTGTGCGTCAGAACATAAATTTATATACGAGGCGCGATGATGTACATAATTTCAATACCAGAAATAAAGATAAACTCAAATTGCCACCATTGAGACTCCAAAAGGTTCTTGGTTCATTTGTGGGTCAAGGTATATGTTACTATAATAAAATACCAAAAGAAATAATTAATTTACCTTTTAATAAGTTTAAAGTGTGTATAAAAACATGTCTCCTTAAGAAAGGTTACTATACTGTAAAAGATTTCATAAATGATAAGTCACCTTGGGCTTAACATAATAGACTGTCGTTTTACTTTGCTAATTTGGTTGAAAATTGTTTAATCGCCACTTCTAAATTTAAAAATAGTACCTAGTTATACTTAACTTTTGTTAATTAATAATATTAATGTGATGCAAGTTGACATCAACACATGTATTCAATTTTTGATGTCATCTTTCAATTGACGACACTGTGTGAAACAAAACAGGGAGAAAAAAATAGCCCTTGCTGAGTTTCTTGCCGGTTCTTCTCAGTACAAGGTCTCCCGCCGTAGATTTACGAACCGATGGCGTAGCGTTTGACTTTCACAAGAGCTTGTAACAGCCTAGACTGAATAAATGAGTTTGAATTTGAATTTGAATTTATCGGCCAGGAAAAATTTCAACCCCGAGCCAAATCCCAAAAAAATAGAGTTCTTTTCGCATTTCCCGAATATTATAACGAAACAGAATATTATTATGAATTCTACAGCAGATTAAATGGATTATTTCAAGAATTTTTACAAGTTGATTTATTAGGCTGTATTGAAAAAAAACCTTCTTCTTCTTCTGGGAGGAGGTCTTATTTTATAGCCAATTTTTTTTTTATTTAAATCTACATTCTCTACCCAGGTCTGAACCTCCTCAAGTCTGCGGCTCTACGCTGCCCCAACAGACCAGAGCTGACTCGCTACTTGGTTCAATGCGTCCGTAACGCCATACGACACGATTCGAGTCTCATACAAGGTCGGGACAGCGTCTTCCATGAGGTAAGTGTCATCATCAATACAAATACTCTATTCAGCTCATCATCATCATCAGTCTATTAATGTCCCCACTGCTGGGGCACAGGGCTTCCGTATGTATGTATTAGGGAGATTGGGCCATGAACCACCACACCAGAGCGGATTGGCGGGTGCTAACGACTGCAGCTGCAACCGGGACCAACGGCTTAACGTGCCTTCCGAAGCACGGAGGAACTCGAGATAGAAGATTTTTGGTCACCCATCCAATGACAGACCGCTGCGAAAATTGCTTAACTTCAACGATCGTAGCCGAACGCGTTAACCACCTGCGCCATCGAGCTCCTCAATGAAATATAGTACAGTTTTATAATTTCACTAGCGGCCCGCCTTCGCTTCGCTTCGGTGTAGAGCTGAAGTGTAGACTACAGTTTTTTATCTCAGGCTTGTATTATACACAATGACATTTATCTATGATTCTTCTTTTACCTGCATGCAAAGTCTCAGCCCGATCGGTTTAAAATTGACAAACTTTCATTCCCTATTTTATCCCCTTGGGGGTAGATTTGATCAAAATCCTTTCTTAGCGGATGCCTACGTCATAACATCTACCTACCTGCCAAATTTCAGCCCGATCCGTCCAGTGGTTTGGGCTGTGCGTTGATAGATCACTATGTCAGTCAGTCACCTTTGAGTTTTATAAATATAGATTTCATAATAATAATTGTTTAATTATCTTAAAATTGTTATACCTGTACAAGGTGACTAAGTGATCAGATGCTATGTATCATGTTTAAGAACCGTATGTAACACTTTGGTCCGTATTACAGAATGACAACTAAGTGTTGATCTTTACTTGTGTACAGTTAGAAAGGGATGTCGCTATGTGCTATATATAGCGACATCCCTTTCTATGCTTAAGACTAGATCAATCATTGAGAATATTTCTTTAATACGGGCCTTAGTTTGCAAATAAATAGTTTGAGTGTGATTTGCCATTGAGCGTAGCCAATTGATTAGACGCTCCCACATCCGCCACAATAGCCTCTTTATTATAAAAACAATGAATGAATGAATATATTTATTCTTTATTGCACAATTACATACAATACAGAGAACATAAAAAACAGGAACAAAAACACAAAAGGCGGCCTTATTGCTAAGGTAGCAATCTCTACCAGGCAACCTTTGGCTTAATGAAACCATACCATTAGAATAGTAGAAACAGGGGGCTAGTGCATTGTAAAAATAAATAAATAAACATAAATATATTAATATATAATAAAACAACTGCATTTACATAACTGAGCTTACCTTTCTTATAAAATATCCTGTTATCACTGATATTTTCACAATACGCGGAAAAAATATCGTCATAACATGATAACTTTAATTTTTTAAGCATTAACAGCGATCGATGTTTAAATCTAAAGAAAATATTACTAGAAAAAAATCCACTCGGACCAGGCAGCAGACGGGACTCGAACCCGCACCCTTCACTATCCGGGCGAATGCACTGACCAATTATCCTGATCGCGGCCCTGGTGGTCGAATTCTTTTTAGTCTTTTTAAGCTGCAAGGCAAGATAATAACTAGACTTGCAACGAATATTCGGTAACTATTCGGTATTCGGCCTATTCGGCTGCTTTTATTATATTCGGCCGAATACCGAATATCTACATATTATTCGGCTGAATACCGATTACTTCAATAATATATTTTGTCATAGAGAAATAATTGGTAAAATGAAAAAAATTAAATCGATTGATTACGTATATATTCATATTTTCATATAATCATTTAAGTAGTCATTGGTACATGACACAGGTACATAATCATCTTCTGAATTGGAAAAATGGAGGATTCTATGTATTTGAATTATTGTGGTAATCAAAATTTAGAAGGGTAAGGTTCTCATTTCTTTTATAATCATTTATTAAGTAGTCATTGGTACATAAAACAGGTACATAATTTTAACATTTTCTGTATTAAACAAGTTAACAGTTTTTAATTCATTCAGTCATGTGATGAATGGTTACATAATAGCAATAATTTAAAGTTTACGCGCCGTTTTTGGCCATATCTCAAAAGTTGGTTTTGTCATTTAGCCGCATTTTAGCTTGAGGACGGCAGATTAGAACAAAACAAAGGAGCGCGAAACAATCACGTCTGTACAAGTTTTTGGCGCTAAAATCCAGCCGAATATTTTTGCCTAATATTCGGCTATTCAGGGGCCTCGCTGAATATTCGGTATTCGGTATACTGCCGAATATACTATTCGTTGCAAGTCTAATAATAACTGTTGTTTTTCTATCTCAGCGCATTAACACAGTTAGTAAAACATCTTGGAACAAGTTTAGAGTTATAAAACCAGGTTTGAAACACTTACAAGCAGGAAATTTTATTCTTAAAATAATGCATTTACGCAGACACATAGCTATCTTCAGACCGGTCAATGTCAGTCTGTCGTACTGCACAGAATACTTAAAGCTGAATAAATAAATAATTCTCTCAAGTAATATAGAAACACCATCCATCCATCCAATGACACTACTTGACGGCATTGGTCGGATATGAGCAATTTAATAATGAGAGGATAATATAGGATTAATAATGAGAGGAGCTGGAGCGCAAGTGGTTAGCGCGTTCGGCTGCGATCGTTGAAGTTAAGCAACTTTCGCAGTGGTCGCTCATTGGATGGGTGACCAAAAATCTTGTATCTCGAGTTCCTCCGTGCTTCGGAAGGCACGTTAAGCCGTTGATCCCGGCTGCATCTGCAGTCGATAGCATCCGCCAATCCGCACTGGGCCCACGTGGTGAGTCATGGCCCAATCTCCCTATTTCATCCATAGGGAAGGCGTATACCCCAGCAGTGGAGACATTAATAGGCTGATGATGATGATGATAAACTTTTGCGTGCCCAATATCTTCTCCATTATTTCATTGAAATCGGTTCAGTATTTCAAAAGCTTGAAGAGGTTACAGACAGACGCACTTTCGCATTTTTATAATGTTAAGTATGGATGAAGGATGAAGTCCGTCATTTGCGTTGAAAGATTAAATAAATAAATTTGACATTGTGGGATACCTACAATGCGGAGAGATGGCGCTGCCTTGCAGCTTAAGGCAAGGAAAATTTCGACGCGGCCATCAGGGCCGTGATAGCATAATTGGAATGCACTGAGCATTCGCCCGGATTGCGAAGGGTGCGGGTTCGAGTCGCGTCCGCTGCCTTTGTGTCCATTAAAAGGCTGATGAAGACTATGACGACCTCCGTGGTCGAGTGGTTTGTACGCCGGGTTTCATGGTGTCACCGACTCGAGAGGTCCCGGGTTCGAATCCCGGTGGGGGCAGATGTTTGTGTGATGAATACGAGCATTTGTACTCCAGTCATGGTTGTTTAATATTTATGTCTATACAAATATACTTATATATGTAGGGTATATGTATTCTATCCGTTACCCTAGTATCCCATAACACAAGCCTTACAGTGCTTACTTTGGGGCTAGGCTAATTGGTGTGAGTGTTGGAAATATTTATTTATTATTATTATTATTATTTATCGAAAAAAGGAAGACATAATAGCATAGAATGAGTAAAATTATATTTTATGTATGAAAATCAATTATTTAGTGATAAAAATGAAGGAGGACTCACTCGGGAACGCTTATATGGAAAAAAACACATTTCCCGCCTTTTTTTTCTAAATGGCTTCGCACGGCTTGTGCATTTAGCCAATGTCAAGTGTTGAAATGTTTACAAATTCTATAGCACTCGTGGTCAAAGTAATATATCAAGTCAAAGTAAGTGGTAGTCAAGTCAAACCCCCTTTCCCTATGTTTCAGTAAATGTGTGGGGATTTACTGGAAACCTCCCCGTGGACTTCTTGAGGGAACGTCGAAAGACACTTTCCGCTATTTTGTTTCACTTGCCAACACTTAGTGGTTAATAATCCACCATTATTAGACACTAACATCCACCACAGCACAATTTTTAACAAGAAAAACGAAACTGCTAAAGTGACGCTTCCCGATCCCGCCAAAAAGTCGGCTCCCCTCTTAATGACGCAGTAGAAAGAGTAACTTACTTGTTACTTGTTGTGGGCCCCCGTTTCCGCACGTAGACTCCGTACTTGGTCCATTGTGCGTGCAGGGTATGTTGGGCTAGCTAGCTCAGCCAGCCCAGCTCCTTCCAGAAGCGCAGTAGCCTCCTGGGGCTCTCACAGGCTTCTAGGAGCGTCCTCGGCTTCCTGAGGATTAATGCCCGGTGTTCTGCAACGCTCGTGCATTCCAGGATCACATGAGCGGCCGTTTCATCTGCTTCCAGACATCCTCTGCATCGAGAGCTATCTGTAACGCGTATGGTTAGTAAATATAAAAGTAGAAAGAGTAAACACTCCATAGTTTTTTTTTATTTAAAGCATTGGCTTCCAGGGCCATTCGCTTAAACATAAACTTTACTTGCTTAGTGAAAATAAGATACATCATCATCATCATCATCATCATCGACCCATGCTCGTCCACTGCTGGTTTCTGCCACTCTCATCCAGCCCACTCCAGCCAGCCTACGAATGTCATCATCCCATCTTGTCTCAGGGCGTCCCACACTACGTTTACCGAGTCGCGGTCGCATAAAAATAAGAATAATCATATTAATAATAAATCATAGAGAAAATAAGATACGAACAACGGAAATTAACAAAAATAAAAAAATGAATCGCTGAATGTGTTGCTAAGCGCTAATCTCGAGACAAGCTGAACCGATTTCGATAATTCTTTTTTTAGTACGATTCCATGGAGTACGAGGATAGTTCTTACGTAGAGAAAAGTAAAAAAGAATGCCTGAAATAGTCCAAAAACAACAATTTTCATACTCCCATACAAACGATTCGTAATAATACTTAAAAGTCAATTTGAACTTTAATACCATACCATAAATTTCAAATGTTAGCGGAGAGGTTCCGGGAAGGCAAAACAATCGAGTGACGTTATGTCAATAGAAGCTTGGAAAAGGCAAATATACCATTTTCAGTTTTTTTTTATAATTATATGAGCAGGCATTTTAGTCTACACTACAGCTCTACACCGAAGCGAAGCGAGGGCGGTCCACTAGTATAAAATAAAACTTAGAGAAATTTAAACATATTCATAAATTAATTATTAATGATAAAGCTACAGACGCGTGCCACAAGGTCATTAGTCTATGGTCTACCACTACTTGTCTATGATCTATTTATATCGATGTTTATCGCTTATGTTAAAATTATACGTGTGGGTAATGCTAATAGCATAAACTGGCCAGAAGGACAATTCGGACCTCCTTGCATTTACGTCATCCATTATATGGAAAGCCCCGATATACTTTGCATTAAATTTGTGTGTTTTTTTTTAAATATTCATATTAATAGAACTCATTTGTATTTGACGCACGCCTTTTGACAGAGTAGACGGTCTGGATAACGAGACGGTATTTTCCTTCGCAAAGAAATAAATCTATCAATGTTGACATTTGTTCTGTTTTCTGATGTCCCATGTTTTGACGGCATTTGAAATTTCAATTTTGTCTTGGTTTTTGGTTTGCGAGATATAGCCACTTAATAATGTAAGTAATGTAAAATTAAATAGAATTTGACCAATTATGCTACCGCGGGCCTCACGGACCGCGTCGAAATTCTTCTAGCCATTCTTAAGCTGCAAGGCAGCGCCATCTCTTCGCATTATAGGTAACCCACAATGCCAAATTCAATGTCAAAAAAAAAAGATTTTTTTCTAGTTATATTTTCTTTAGATTTAAACATCAAGCAGTTACATGCTTTAAAAAATTATAACTTAAATAGAATTTGTTTGTTTTTATCCAGCATGTCTCATACAACCCCCCCCCCCCCCCCCCCCGTATATACTGCCTCAAAGGTTGATTTCTGGTATAAAAACAGTATCCCACAACTTTCCGGTGCCGAAAATGTACATCTTCGCGGTTCAGTATTTTAAAAGCTTGAAGAGGTTACAGACAGATGCATTTTCGCATTTTTATAATGTTAAGTATGGATGAAGGATAAAGTCCGCCATTTGCGTTAAAAGATTAAATAAATTTTTTCGCCGGGTTTCATGGTGTCTTCGACTCGAGAGGTCCCGGGTTCGAAACCCGGTGGGGGCAGATGTTTGTATGATGAATACGAGCATTTGTACTCCAGTCATGTATTTCTATATAATTACACTTCAGTTCAATGTCCGAAGACATTCATATAACAATGTAGTATAGCTTGTTGCTAGGAGTACCTTCGTCACGTTTAGAGAATATTAAAAAAAAAAAACTATGTTATCTGTCATCTGTCACCATCTGTCAAGTCATTAGTTTTTTGTGACGGATACCTTCAACACGTTATTTATAAGTTTTCAGGTAAAAAATATATTAGTTTACATAAAACGATTTAATTTACGTAAAAATAGAAGTATACAAACGATTAATCATGTGATTAGTGGTGTCGCAGTTTGTGCAACAAGGTGATGAAAAGAAAATCAAGGAGATACTTTAGAGTGAACCACTCGATAAAACTGTACTTCCTGGGCCCAAGAGGTGGACGAGGATTGTGTTCATGAATAAGTAATAAGGATATTGTCCTAGAACAATTTTTTGTATAAGTAAGTACACAAAGAAATGTACGATTCCGAATGTCCCTAACTTACTACTATCCTTTAGTAACCTATCTGTTTCTTGATGTGGCAGTACTTGATGCTGTCCTGAAACAGAGTACCTAATGTTTCTTGATGTGGCAGTACTTGATGCTGTCCTGAAACAAAATACCTAATGTTTCTTGATGTGGCAGTGCGTGATGCTGTCCTGAAACATAATTACTTTCTTCCTTAATGTGATACATACTGATTGATATTATCCTGAAAGAAAGCACCTACTTGAATATACCCTGATCTTTAATAAATAGATCAATATATCATGGTCATTTAAATTAAACCACAAGAATGTCGTTGTTGCCAAAATATCAGACAAACAACTATGACCAGGGCCCATTGTGAGAACGGAATATTTGAATCTATACCAGCGGATAAAACATAGAGGTAATACTGATCTCTGCTTTTCATAAATATTATTAAATTTCTCCAAGCAGTGGTATAACAACTCTAACAAAAACGCAAACAGTATAAAGAAAAGATGTAGTCTCTAAACTTGGGGAAATCTATATCCAGGTAGTACCTGACTATTAATCTTATTAAAAGATTAATATGCAACAAAGCGACTTCTAAATTAGCAGATTACTAACTTGGGTTAGTTAATATGGAAACACCATGAGACAGATTTTATAAATAACAATTCTAATATTATCATGATAGTGGCATTATTTATGGGACAACAGAAATTTATGGTATACTGATACCGGAACCACTAGAAGTGCCTTGAAACAGATAAATGTATATTATAAAAGAAATATCATTTTATTGAGACACCATTATTAAACTATAAAGGAATGTATTTCTTGTTGAAAGGCTAAGCTAAAAATATTAGAAACTGCATTTTTGTTGAGCATGGATTAATAATAAGGAAGATGACTACATGCTTAAAAAATGCTGAACTGCATTTTGCAAATAATCAGAACTATGTTCAAAAGCTAAAAATGGAAGCACATACCTAATCAATAAAACATCATTGCTACACACCAAATATACAATAAGAATTCCCAGTCTGCTGCTTCCACAATCACTATTCAATAATGATATAGTAAGTATAAAATATGTTTAGAGGTAACTCCTTCAACTTGCAAACATAATTGCTTGAAGTGAGTGTTAAAACAGTCTTATATGATGGAATCCATTAATGTCAAAAGTAATAAAATTAACAATTAGCAAAACTATATTAGTTTACTAACGAATGTGAACCTGGTTAGACACACCAAAACAGTCTGTTTCTGTTTTGTGTCGATATATTAAATTTAAATAATGGGTGCTTTTAATAATCGCCAATTACTCAAAGGTATAACTAGTGGTTAATTCATATATTGACTTTCACAATACATAAAAGTGGTATGTGCACCACTTACACCTAACAAAACAATATTTATATTTTTTTCTCTATAACACTTAGATGACAACACAATTTTTTAAGTATTTATCATATTGAGACCATACTTTTCAAACAAGGACATATAAAGAGCATGTTCATGTGTTTTTTGGTATCAAATCCAAAGAAGGCGATTCATGTGAATTTCGGTCCAATACTATTTGACAAAACTTCGTAACTAGGTTATTTATATTAAAACATACTAATATTTCAGGATTGACATTATAGTATCTCCTTAAGAATACATTTTCATACAACATAAACAATTATGTTGTCATGCACCTTAACTGATAAAAGATTAACATTAATGTTAGGTAATTTTAAAGGATATTATGCTGTGATAAGTATAATTACTTCTGTAAGAACAACAATTAAAATATAAGCATTTTCAATGAAATCATGCACCACCAAGTTTGCTATTTTTATATTATCTTCATGAAATCTGATAATGTATTGGTCTTGCTGTCATTCAAATAATTGATAATAAAAAATAAAATAGAAATAATAATATTTGATTCATAATTTAAATGAAGCTAGTAATAAATTAACATAATAACTATTACCAAACAAACTCTTCAATAATTGATAATCCTTATAATGTAGAAAAATTTTAACTTATAAGATCACAACACCATATAAAAATGCCTACATAGAAACAAGTAGCATTTTATGTTGTAAAATATTCATATAGCAATAAATATATATTTATATACATATAAATTAACAATTTTATAAAACTATTCTACATAGAATGTGCAAATGTGTGTTTTGGTACTGATCTAATTAAATTGCCAACCTTTGTTCCTGTGTGATCTCATTAAGGAATTATGATAAGTCAATAAAACTTACACCCTTACCACATTTTATGGTGGAGTCATAAAATGTTTCATCCCTTAAACAATGTGTACAAATATAATTACAGGTTTTTTTATCATACTAATAATTTTAAATTTATTATTAATTTTATTATAGACAGTAATATGCAGATACTCTTATCAAATTGACATGAATTTCTGTGGACACCAAGTCAGTTGAAACCAGCCATGCTTGCTTATATTTGGAGGACATTAGAGTACATTTTCTTACCCTAATAAGTTTATCTCCTACTTAGGTACTTTATTTACTAGTAGTAAATATCATAGCATATATTACTCATGCTGTAATATTGAAAACAAATTTGTATTCCCTTATTTTACAAGCGATAGTTTACCTTAACATTTCACCAATGCAAGAATCTCTTATAGATGGAATAAAAGCATTCACATTGTATAAATAGTAATTCATCAATGTATCTCTTTGCAGCTTAACTGGATTAATTAATTTTGTGAAACTATATAGTAGGTAATGAAGAATTAAATCAATGAAACAGGTTTCATAAGAAAAAGGATAATAGTCTCAATTACTCTTATTTTAAAATATCTTCTTTCCATATATAGTATCCTTTAAAGCAGTTGGATCACATTTGATAACAGTATATGTGTGCACATAAGTGAGTATGGGGATGGTTTAGATTCACAATTTGTCCCGAAAGATGGTACTGTAACTGGACAGGATAACGTATGTAGACTCTGCTAGTAGTTTTGCAAAATAGTTTTCTAATTTCAACCAACTGAAGCTTAGTTGGCATCTTAACTTAACATTAGCTCTTTAAGTTCTTACCACAAAGGTTCTAGGCATAAATAAATGATTGCTCTCGCTTCACTCCACTTAACTAAGGTTCTAGGTATCCTATCTACTCAAAAATAATACAACCATTATCACTTTCATTTAATATTGATGTAGGAGCGGGTATGCAATAAGATCAACAACAACAACAAAAACAATAATACAACACTAATTATCTAAGGTTTTAACACAATTGCCGTTAAATAAATAGTTTAGGTACCTTACTTACCTTACTATCTTTAAGGTACGTGGTTGAGTATTGTTCACAACTTCCTAGCCGTTTGTTTCTTTTACAATAATCGATGCTACGTATAGCAAGTGACGTTAATAGTGGAATTAACAACACTCTATTACCGCAACATGAAAATATTAAATCAATATGAAGAGCACGAAAAAATTACTCTTGTTAGCGGTAGGTAGGCGTTAATAAGTATTATTTGTGGTTCTTATTTTCGACTAAAGTATTTATTGTTTTCATGTTCATGTTTTTTACTCATTTTAAGCATTTCACAATAATTATAGTGATATGAATATGTTGTGTGTTCCCTTTACCATATATGTTCTCAGAATACCAGATATGCAATTACTATCATCGTCATATATCTCAGCTCTATAGGACATCAAGAAGACACATTTTCATAATAGAGCTGGGAAAGGTTATGGCTTCGCGACCTCAAAGGACTTAGAACTGGATATTCGGTAACAAATGTAAACCTTTAAGTGTGTAATAATATTTTTCCTTACCTACTTAATTATGCAAAACATAAAGAATGTTTTCATAACACAGATAAGTAATGGTCTTTATACAATTGCATTAATTTAATTTGAATTCATTTGCTTATTGTTATTTATTACTTGTCTTGTACAAGTACTTTTACTTCTAAGTACCAGTAACACTACCTACTGACATTGAATCTATCTACTTATAGGTAGAAGTAGGTACTTGCTTAAAGGTAGAGTGAATTTTTGATAGCTGGCAGAATTTCATAGAAACAGTAAAGCAATATGCATTGATTGTAATCAATAAATGATATGTCCCATTTTACGTTAACCAGGCTCTTAACATCTACATTGTTATATGAATGTCTTCGGACATTGAACTGAAGTGTAATTGGTGGTTAAAGGAACTTACCTGTAAGTGAAGTTCAACCACAATTATACGAAGTTCAATGTCCGAAGACATTCAGTACCCTACCCACCCATAATGTAACATCTGCTACAATAATCCCTGTAACGTAAATTGGGTCATTGGTACAGTCACCAGCACATAATGTATTACTTAGGTTTTTTTTTAACCCAATCAATACATCACACTATAGACGTGACGTGACGTTTCTTCCATCACACTATAGACGCCATTCTGGGGTATATACCCCAGAATGGCTAAGAAAAAATATTAGGAACTGGGCATCATAATGCGCTGTTGACAGTACTTAAACTCTAAAAATAATGACTTGACAGATGGTGACAGATGACAGATAACATAGTTTTTTTTTTTAATATTCTCTAAACGTGACGAAGGTACTCCTAGCAACAAGCTATACTACATTGTTATATGAATGTCTTCGGACATTGAACTTCGTATAATTGTGGTTGAACTTCACTTACAGGTAAGTTCCTTTAACCACCAAATATATGTAGTTGTATATGTACAGTATATGTATTCTATCCGTTACCCTAGTATCCCATAACACAAGCCTTACAGTGCTTACTTTGGGGCTAGGCTAATTGGTGTGAAAAAAATAAAGAGAATATTTTTTGGTTTAGTTCGTCTATTTTGCCAACAACATAGGACATGTGAATGTCAACGAAGTTTGAAATTATATCATGTATATTTACTACGGCCGCTAGGTCAATTAACTTTTGGGTGAAATAATAGAATGAGATAAAACTTGACTTAAAGAGGTATAAGTAAATTAATTTGACGTTTCTGATTGCGGCTGTGAGTCAACTAAATATTTTTAACTAAACATTCTTTGACTGAGCCAAAAGAAATTTGGTACGCATATTCAACAAACTATTTAGATTGTAAAGATTTTTTCTTTTAATTTTTATGCATGTAACTGCGAAGATTTTGCTAGGAAAAAGTCCACAGGGACGGAGCAGACGGGACGGGTTTGAAACATCTAGCAGTTAAATACTTAAAAATAAAACTAAAACTATATACCTACATAGATTAAGTTTATATCTAAAGAAAATTTAACTACAAAAAGAAACGAGCGATCCTTACAGTAGTCGCGTATGATGTGTAACATTTGAAACCTCACCTTATATTAGTAAAAAAAGAAATAAAACCTTCTACAAAAGGAATAAGCCATTTGAACATTATGTCCTTAAATCAATACAAGTAGCGCGCGCTTTCGCGACTTCCTGTTACACACTTCCGTCCCATTTCACGGAATCACTCCCACAAATTGCAGGAAAGCTAGAGGAAAGATGTTACACATCAAAAATCTTTCTTAAAATTTCTTCTTTTAAATGTTGAATAAGTACTTGCTAAGGTATTCATTAGACATTGTGGGTTACCTACAATGCGAAGAGATGGCGCTGCAGATGTTTGCAGCCAAAGAAGAACATGAGAAAATTCGATACGGCCATCAGGGCCGCGGTAGCATAATGGTCAGTGCATTCGCCCGGATAGCGAAGGGTGCGGGTTCGAGTCCCGTCTGTGGCCTGGTCCGCGTGGATTTTTTTCTAGTAAATTATTCTTTAGATAAATACATCTAGCATGTAAATGCTTAAATATATATATAGTTTATGGCTTGGAGTGAGAGATAGGATAATTTTTAGGTTCCTGTGGGTGTCTCAAAAAATTAAAATAAACGCGGACGAAGTCGCGAGCGGCTACTAGTAATACTATAAATATGAAAGATTGTATGATGTTAAATAATAGAACACGCCAAAACTGCTAAACGTATTTGGGTGAAATTTGGTTCGCATATAGTTTACTACTGCTTACTAAGGAGCTCGATGGCGCAGGTTGTTAGCGCGTTCGGCTGCGATCGTTGAAGTTAAGCAACTTTCGCAGTGGTCGGTCAATGGATGGGTGGCCAAAAATCTTCTATCTCGAGTTCCTCCGTGCTTCGGAAGGCACGTTAAGCCGTTGGTCCCGGCTGCATCTGCAGTCGTTAGCACCCGCCAATCCACACTGGGCCCGCGCGGTGGGTCATGGCCCAATCTCCCTGTTCCATCCATAGAGAAGGTCTGTGCCCAGCAGTGGGGACATTAATAGGCTGATGATGATGATGATAGTTTACTAGCTGTGCCCCGCGGTGTTACCCGCGGTTTATTAGGGTTGTTTTCCCGCAGTAAAACGTAGCCTATGTTGAAGCGAAGAAGTAACAAACATACACACTCACAAACTTTCGCCTTTATAATATTAGTATGATCTCAACTCAAAGGACATGGTAAAATTTTGTATGAGGCACTGCCCTAGCAATGTATAAATATTGTATTTAGCAATATTTAATGCTGAATGGCTGAAAATCTATAATTTCCATGAAAAACGGCTCAGGGACTTTTGATAAAGTCACAATCTTGAAAATTATGAAAATTACTATTACGTCATTACCTTGTTACCATTGATAAAAGATGGTGCTAACTACATATTTACTGAGCCATCAATTTCGCATTTTTCTCAGAATCTTTCCTCCTACTTCTCTGATTAACACTTCACAAAAAATATTTTTAAACCAAAAATCACAAAAATAAATATAATTTATTTGTTGTCATCGGCCTGACAGGAAATCTGTGAAGTTTTATTTCGTACATTTGCAAAAATCAAAAGATTAATTATCATACAGCCTTGTCTACAGTCTGATTAGAAAAATAAAATCTATTATTTTAGGCCTTCAGCGATTTGTTATAATAAAAATTATGGCCGAATATCTCACAGTTTTTATGAGTTTGGAAATAATATTGTTTATCTCAATATACTTACACAAATATTTTTTGTGCACATTTATTGTTAATTTATTTTTGTAAAACGGAACATTTTCCATGTGAAAGAGACAAAGTCAATTTTTATACTTTTATAATTTGATTGTTTCACGAAAGTTGTATGAGAATAATAAATACATTAATATTAATAAAATCTAATATCGCCTCCGAAACGGCTTTCCCGATTCTCATGAAATTTTGTGTGCATATTGGGTAGGTCTGAGAATCGGACAACATCTATTTTTCATCCCCCTAAATGTTAAGGGTAATCCACCCCTAATTTTTTTTTTTAATTGTAGATAATTTTTGTTTTTTTTTTATTTTTTTATGATACAGCATTAGTAAATACATATAACGCTGAATTTTCAACCCTTTACAATCAACCCCTATTTTTTAAGGCGGTACAAAGGTCGCTGGGACAGCTAGTAATATTATAATGTTTTAGGCTAGTGCGAAACAATTATACACGTTAAGGGCAGTTTATTAACCATGTCCTTTATTTTTGTTCCTGTGAGATTCTCCATAAACTGAAGTTATCACGAAATAAGTCACGGGCGGCCGCTTGTTTTAAATTAATAGTATCTCGTTATCTGCTATGTCATTTGCAGGATTTAAAGAGCAGACATGTCTACAGCATGTTTGTTTTTAAATTTTATTCTTATCACAGTTTTTCGCAACGCATCAGTTGTTAGTTAAATTTATCTCCGACGTCATCTAAAAACGTTAGGTTTCGGTCTAAATTTAACTTTTTACCAGTTTAAGATGTTACAAATAGCCGGTACAATTCTCATTTTCGATACCTAGGTTTTTTTGGTTTTCGCCTTGTTGCCATCTGGGGAGGAGGGGGCCTACCACCTATCGGGTTTTGCTTTGGCTAATGAGATTTCATTTTGCTATAACCTATGGTGTTTTAAAGTTATAGCTTTTTTCTCTTACTCGCACACGCACACACACACACGCACGCACACACACGCACACACACACACGCACACACACACACACACGCACGCATACAGGCATTTTATAAAGACCGTGATGCTAAAATAAGTGCTTGGCAAGAAGTTTGTCACATTGTTTGCATAAATTAACATAAGAAGGAGATAGCAAGCCTCTCTTGAGTTTGTTTCGCCGGTTCTTCTCAGAAAGGTCTCCCACTTTTGGAACCGGTGGTAGTTTACGGTAGTTAGGGTCAAATAAATAAATTCAATATTACAAAAAAGATTTTTAAATAAAGTACTTTATTAACTAAATTAAGTAATAAATTCATACATAGACAATAAAACTTTAAAAATCGAACAATTATTATTATTATTAAAATATTGGCCACACTGAAGCTAGGATTTTGGCTATAGATTCAGTGTATAAGAATGGATTGAGCCTTTTGATAAGTTAGTGTATAAGAATGGATTGAGAGTTTTTTACAGTAAATGGGTATGTGATGGTTCATCTGGTTAGAGTCAGTGTAAACAAAAACTTCCAGAGGAGTTCCCGAAGTTCACCAAGCAAGTATAAATAAAAATAATGGATGATTCGTAACAGTCAAACGTCTGTTTAGAGTTATTACGAATTCGACTTGCATCCGCAGCTGATTTTAATATATTTTATTTATGAATATCTATGCTACAAATGTAGCACATAATTTTTCCAATATTAATTTTACTTATAAATTAGTATTTTGTAACTTTCATATTTTGGGAAATAAATATTTGTATCTTACCTTTTTTGCTTAAATAATTATTAATAAGGTGTGTTTTAATATTTTTATTTTATAATAAGCAAATGATATAATATTTTTTTCTCACAATATAAATAGAAAAAAAATAAGCTAAACGAAATTTCTTATACCTTTTTTTTTAAACATATTTACTGTCCGGCTTCTAGGTTTGGTGACATGGCAACCCTAGTCAGCCGGGGTAAATGCACGTTTGCACTCTTTAAAAAATCTAAGGAAATCTGGTAAAAAAAATACCGTAAGCTTTAAATGATTACTCAGGCTTACTCGGTCAATGGTTTTAAGATGTAATCGGCCTTTACGGATTGGTGGGTCTTACCGATTGAAGAAGAAGAAGAAGCAGAAGAAGAAGAAATATATTTTATTAGCCTTAAACATAGTCATATTAGAATATTAGTCATATTAGAGGAGATCGATGGCGCAGGTGGTTAGCGCGTTCGGCTGCGATCGTTGTAGTTAAGCAACTTTCGCAATTGTCGGTCATTGGATGGGTGACCAAAAATTTCTATCTCGAGTTCCTCCGTGCTTCGGAAGGCACGTTAAGCCGTTGGTCCCGGTTGTATCTGCAGTCGTTAGCACCCGCCAATCCGCACTGGACCCGCGTGGTGGGTCATGGCCCAATCTACCTATTCCATCCATAGGGAAGCCCTGTGCCCCAGCAGTGGGGACATTAAGAGGCTGATGATGATGATGATGATAGTCATATTAACATAAATAAACAAAAATAAAGTTAGGCCAGCTAGGTCCCTGCCTCAGCTGGAGCTGGAATCGACCGGCTTGAGTGCCCTTTCACATTTTTTGCAAAAAATCGTAATTTTCGAGCGCCTCGTTTAGAAACGAAACCCCCTTAGAAAAGATTTTGAATATTTCCAATAGAAGTAATCAGTAGATTTATTCTTCCTATTGTAAGTTAATGTAGAATATTTGTAAATACTATTTTTCCTTTTTTTGTACTGAACGTTCTACCGCAGCTAGTTTACGGAAAAAACCGATAATATGCACAACTTCAAACGCCTCCATCTCTCAATAATCTTCAATAAATTAGATCTAATTAATTACTAAGACATCAGAAATCTGTTTTTGTTGTAACATAATGTATTAGAATTTTGATTTGCCATCTCATTAATTATCAAAAAAAACATCTAACCTCCGTGCGTTTTTCCAAAAAATAATGTAGTTTACCTCGTATTTTGATATTGAATTTAATAGAATTACTATCAAAAACTTTCAATAAACTAATCTACCATCATTGAACTACTGAAATACGTATATATTTTTATAATTAGTTCAATAATAATCTTTATATATATAATTCTTCTGTGAGTGTGTATGTCACTGAACTTCTCTTAAACGACTGCACCGATTTTGATGAAATTTTTTGTGTGTGTTCAAGGGGATCTGAGAATGGTTTAGATTCACAAAGACGTGTAGACAGGACAACGTCTGTCGGGTCCGCTAGTTATGTTATAAGACTCGAAACATCACCCGTAAAATGCAATATATACTAGTGCAAATCTACCTACGCGCCGATCAGTACGGCAGCGGCGCAATTTTGTAAAAGGGCTCTTAACGTGCCTTGCGAAGCATGGAGAAGCTCACTCGATATAATGAATGTTTGGTAACCCATCCAATGACCGGCCACTGCGAAGTTGCTTATAATAGTTATAGTCCCCCAAGCAGGGATTTTATGATTTACTCGAGCGCAGTAGAATTATCATCAAGAGGGCAACCTTATACCTTATAAAGCATGCAACAACAAATTTTCAACAAACGGTCATGACTTTTTGGTCGCGTCCAAATAGTCAGTATTTTATTTATTTATTTAGGATAACAACAGCCTGATTAAGTTTTACATTTTTCGTTTACAGTTTCATGTAAGGCCAATAGCAGTCACCCACTATTATTTTTATTTATACAAAAAGAAAAAGTTTCGTACCACACACATCCAACTTATGTGGTGTTTGAATAGAAGTGCTGGAGGGTAAGGGAAAGAAATTTTTACTAGATAAAGTTGCTCAGGCATTAGGCTATTCCACTCTTTTTTTCTATAACAAATATTAAATGTGTTGCTCTCGTGTTGCCTACAGGTGGACGCCCTAGGCGACACGTTGTTGATAGCGTGCGTGCGGCGCGGTGACGCGTGCGCCGACGTGCTGGGAGAGTTAACGCGTCGCTCCGACAATGATGACATGCCGCTGTTCAAAGTCAACCACGTCAACGCTGACGGTAAGTGGATGACAAGTGGATGGTGAGTGGACGATGAGTGAATGGAGAGTGGCAGTCGAATTGATGATGCGCTGAAAGAATTGACGCGTCGTTGCTCCGACAATGATGACATCCGCTGTTTAAAGTCAACCACATCAACGCTGACGGTAAGTGGGTGACAAGTGGATAACGAGTGGACGGTGAGTGAATGGAGAGTGGTAGTCGAATTACATGTGGATGGTGGATGGATAATAAGTGACTGACAAGTGTTTGATTGCGAACGACGAGTAATAATCATAATCAAAATCATTTATTCACTTGAGGCTGTTACAAGCACTCATGAATGTCTAGAAACTACGCCATCGCTTCGTAAATCTACGGCGGGAGACCTTGTACTGAGAAGAACCGGCAAGAAACTCAACAAGGGCTTTTTTTTCTCCCTGTTTTATCATTTACAGAGTCATGAAGTTGAAAAATTACTTCAGAGATTATTCATGAATTCACCTTTCATTACATAATGATTAAACATACATTAATTGTTTACCTGCATTTTGATTGCTGTGTCATACAGTATAAATACAAATAGTGTTATTTATGTTAAGTGTAACTAAACATTAACATCTTCAGTTGTAAAGACACCTTTCTTTACATAATGATTAAATATACATAAATTGTTTACCTGAATTTTGATTGCTGTGTCATGCAGTATAAATACAAATAGTGTTATTTATATTAAGTGTAACTAAACATTAACATCTCCAGTGGTTAAGGAGTTGTCGACATGCAGATGACGAGTATATTAATTATATTGTCTGTTAACTTAAATCATCAGCCTATTAATGTTCCCACTGATGTGGCACAGGCCTAATAATGGAATAGGAAGAACATGCCGTGAACCATCACGCGGGCCCAGTACGGATTGGCGGGTGCTAACGACTGCAGATGCAGCCGGGACCAACGGCTTAACGTGCCTTCCGAAGCACGGAAAACACTAAATATGAAATTTTTGTCCTATCATCCGAAGAAGCAGTGGGTATATTAATAGACTAATGATAATGTACTTTTGTAATTTAATAGGTTTTCTTTGACTTTAATTACATAATGACTAGAAAAAGAGTTTTTATAGCTAATGAACTTTTAAACGCCAAGGTTGTCTGGGACTGATAAAGGTTGGCGTGAGACTGGATATCATGCCCGGCCATCACATGACAATATGTCAACATTTATTTTATTTAAGATACTTTTTTTTTAGATGTTTTCGGCAAAAAATTAACGTTACGAAATTGCATTGAAAGTTTTTAACTGTAAATTTTTATTTTTTATATACCAAGTTCTTGCCTGCGACTTTGTCCAAATGGCAATATCCTTACTGCTGGCATTTTTCCATTTTCATGACCGGAACAATACATTATAGGTATTCCCAGTCATATCTACCGAATACAAATGACTTTATGGCGCACTACAGAACATAATACATAACCCGTTGTAACAATGGGTAGCCTAATCACCAAAAATTATCTAGTTATTTATAATACCTAGGCTATAAGGAGAGTATGAAAACTATAGTACCAATTCAATAATAATGAATTATTGGCATGTATGTTTAACTTGAATATTGGGAGCGGTTTTATTGTTGCTACATAATGGTAGTTAATAATGTTACTAAAAATCATGAAACAGAAAAGTATTTTTTACCGAAAACGCCGAAATAACGTCACCTGCTTGTAAACATGCTGTCAAAGTGACATTATTTCGTACTATTTGACGTTTTACTAAAAGCCGTCCGACATCGTCTGCCTGTGAGTCGCCATATATTTTTTTTCTAAATGGCTTCGCACAGCTTGTGCATTTAGCCAATGTCAAGTGTTAAAATGTTTCTAAATTAGCATATAGCACTCGTGGTCAAAGTAAGTGGCAGTCAAGTCAATCCCCTTTTCCCTATGTTTCAGTAAATGTATGGGGATTTACTGGAACCTCCCCCGTGGACTTCTTGAGGGAACGTCGAAAGACACTTTCCGCTATTTCGTTTCACTTGCCAACACTTGTGCATGTTCCCGAACACTTAGTGGTTAATAATCCACCATTATTAGACACTAACATCCGCCACAACACAATTTTTAACAAAAAAAACAAAACTGCTTAAGTGACGCTTCCCGATCCCGCCAAAAAGTCCAGTCGCCATATTTGCTAGAGAAACGCGGCATTTTTTTTCTTTTTTTTTTTTGGTGAACAACAGAATTATAAATATCCACTTTTTATAGAGTCATTGGTGTCGATTCTGGCATGATTCTCTAAACTTAATCTTAAATTTGACAACAGTGTATCCCTGTCATTCTCCTTACAGAATGAAAAGGAGATGCTGAGGTTAGATTTAGTTTTACTAATTAATAATAACGTGTGAACCTTTTGGAAAACTCTTTAAACAGCCTATTGAGACGAGAGTCCTTTATGTTTTTCTCCATCTAAACATTGCAACAGGAGCAGTAGCTCTTGATTAATATTCGATAAATATTGCATTGTTCAGGAGCATCAGCGTTGCACGTGGCTTGTAGCGAGCACAGCGCGGCCTGCCCCCGCCTGCACTGCGCGCACATACTGCTGACACACGCCGCCGCTGACGTGTGGCAAGGGGTAAGAAAAACATACGTACATAATGCTGACACACACATATCTAATGCTGACGCACGACGCTGCTGACTTTTGGCAAGGGATAAGAAAGATATACATACATACTGCTGACACACACATATCTACTGCTGACGCACGCCGCTGCTAATATGTGGCAAGGGGTAACAAAAATATACACACATACTGCCGACACACACATATCTACTGTTGACACACGCCACTGTTGACGTGTGGCATGGGGTAAGAAAAACATACATACATACTGCTGACACACGCTGCCGCTGACGTGTGGCAAGAGGTAAGAAAAACATACGTACATACTGCTGACACACACATATCTACTGCTGACGCACGCCGCTGCTGAAATGTGGCAAAGGGTAAGAAAAACATATATACATACTGCTGACAAACATATCAACTGCGCTGACGCACGCTGCTGCTGATGTGTGACAAGGGGTAAGAAAAACATACGTACATACTGCTGACACACACATATCTACTGCTGACGCACGCCGTTGCTGATGTATGGCAAGGGGTAAGAAAAACATACATAAATACTGCTGACTCACACATCTACTGCTGACGCATGCCGCTGCTGATGTGTGGCAAGGGGTAAGAAACACATACATACACCATTATTATAATTAAATTCTAATTATTTATTTGGATTAAATTTGGTGCGCAAATAGTTTTTGTCCTAGATTGAGACGTAGGATAGATACTTTTTATCTTATAAAATGTTAGGTTCCTGTGGGATTCTCAAAAAACTAAACTTAACGCGTACCAAGCCGCGGGCGGCCGCTAGTAATACATATTTACATACACACTTACACTGCTGACACACACACACACTCACACACATATACTGCTGAGGTATGGCAAGGGGTGAGAAACAAATCCATTCTAATATTATTGAAAGTGTCTGTGTCCGAATATCAAGAACGCTGTTCGATATAATATATATTTATATATATATGGCTGGCAGGAGCTGGATGCGAGCAGCCCAAGATCGATCTCAGGCGTGCACTTGGAGAGGCCTATGCCCAGCAGTGGACTAAGATGGGCTGTTGATGATGATAACGATGTTTATATAATATTTGAAACATTTATTTGATTTATTGTCCTGTCTCCAGGATGCTAAAGGCGGCGACACGGCGCTCCATATGGCGGTAAATTCCCGCACCTGCGACCTGCCTCTCATCATGGTTATATTCAGCCACCTGAACAGGAAAGACTGGAAGAAATTGGCACACGCGCCTAATACGTGGTGAGTGTGTAATATTTATATTCAGGCAACATATAAATACTATGTAACCTAACATACTAACGGATAAATAAAACATTTGTAATAATGTTTTAGTATTATTTGTAAAAGTGATAGTGATATAAAATAATATTCACTAACCTCCTAATATGAATTCATAACGATTACAAAAGTTATTAAATAAATTATGTCGATAAAAAATATGTTTTTTCCACTTAAGTTAGCGCCATCTTTTATCAATTTATCGTAACACCCTTAGAATTGTAAGGCCTACAAGCCGTGGCTTAATCAAAATAAGCGCGGTAATGCGTGCCGAATTCATTTTCTTGTATGCGTATGTTGAATGAATCCAGGGCTTGTTTACCGGTTAATTTCAAACCTAAGTCAGTGTCAGGTACATTAGGAGCGTTTTATTTAGGTTTGTCTCTACCTTAACCTTAAAAAACCGGTTTTCCTAAAGAGCGAAATCAAATAGGTTTTGAATCAATTTAGCGGTTTTTAAAGGGTTTCATTTCGCTCTTTCTGACGGCATCCATAATAAATGAATAACTTGACTCACTAGGCGCTAGCAAACGTGTCAATAAATGCACCAATCTCTCTGCATTAACAAGTTGTGACTTGATTAGTTCAAACAAAACAAACTTCAAGCTATGCCGACGCGGGCACGTTGCGCTCTGGATTAAACCGGTTTATTAAGGTTTTAGGTACCGCTTTCATTTCGGACGCGCTTCGAAACCTTTACTAAAAACCGGTATTAACCTTTATTTACCGGTATTTTCGAAACCGGTTTCAAGCACTAAATGAATCCACGCACACAAATACATGATTTTAGTTTTACCATCACCAGTCAAAAACACAAACAAAACAAAGTTTTTATATGCTATAACATAAAGAATGTTTTGTCCTCAGCTCCAAGTCACCACTCGAGAACGCACGGTCAGCCATGCGATCACCTTCGAGAGAAAATTACCCGCCAGAAGTTTTGGAGTTTCTGAAAAAATGTCGCTAAAACCAGCAATAACCGAACGCAGAAATGCAATTACGAAAAAACAAAACGCGTTTATTTTTTTAAGTCATAGACTAAGGTAGTAATTTAAGGAGAATATTTTTTTAAAGATAATTTTTTGTTATAAAAAAGGAGCAGAAATTAAACGCAAATGTGTGTGTGGAGTTGTTTTATTTTTTTCATTTGTGTTGTTAACCAGAGACGTAGAGAATGCACTGAATTTGACAACTCTCTAGAATGAGATAAATTGGCCGCACCAACGCTTGGTCTCTTTCACACCTAACTGCCCAATTTGAGTTTATAATTGGACAAAAAATGCTCATTCGTCTCTATGTCTACTATAAATTAAACGGATTATTTCTTTTCCTTAGATTCAAAATAATATATCTGTGTTATAAAGTAATAAGTAAGACTATGTTTGAAATTAAATGATGTCCCATTTGCATCAAAATGTTGAACGTTTAAGTTGAATAACCTTTTTTGCAACAACCACAGGTTTGAGAATTTCAATATAAAAAAAAAGAATATTGTGGCTGTATGAAGCAGCCATCGTCAAGCGAGACAATATGTAAATAAAAAAACGCATTTGGAAACATAGAGGTATAAGAATAGAGTAATGGAGATATAGACTCTAGTACAAGTGGAAGTGTCCCTCTAATAGAAAGAGAAAGAAGATGAGAGACTGCTAGCTTTCTCTCTCTAATTGCGCATGCGCAGTATTTCGATGTGATGCCATTGGATGCCATGCGTCACAAGAGAGAGAGATAGCGGTCTCTCATCTTCTTTCTCTTTCTACTAGACGAACACTTTTAGAGCCGCCTTCCCCACTCTATTCTTTTACCTCTATGCTATTATTTCGTTATGTCGTTATTTCGTTAAGTTGTTAATAACGCTTAATAGATGGCGTTAGTAATATCAAGAAGGTACAATAATTCCATACAAGAAGGTTAGGAATATTATAAAAGAAATAAATATTTTCTTTATTGTTAAATTCTAAGAAATAATATCTTAAGAATTTGAACGATTCTATGATATGCTAAATAATATTACGTAACTGTTAAGTTGTTTCTTATATCGTTTTTTTTTAATAAGTGATCTAGAAATATTTTAGATTTTTAAAGTAAATTGTGCCTTAAAATGTGTGAGATTAAATAACATGAACAAGTTGTTTTTAAATATGGTTATTAATGATTGATTTATACTTGAAAATTTTGATTTGCGTGAGACCTTGTTAAACGCATATGTAAGTACTATTTTATTAATACATTTATATGTGTATATTTTGAATGAATTTTATTTTATTTGAATACCTTTTCTAATGTTATTAAATTTTACCTTTGTTCTAATTTCTAAGCAAGAAACGATAATGTTAACAGATAAAAAAATATTTTACTATTTTAAATTATTATTTTGATCTCTTAAACCTAAAAAATAATCGTTTGTTCTCCTGATTGTTATTTAAAAAGATAATTTACATTCAGAGAATACCCACCCTTCTGTTATTTTCAACAGATAATAAAACAACAAAAAAAAACAAAAAAAAAGTAAGGCAAACGATGTAGTTTCCTTTTGAAATTGATTTTTGTAAATAAATACGTAGAATATTATTATCTTTTAAGATTAATACAATTTACAATTTCAATAATATTCTTAGAAGTAAGATAAATTCTGAAAGAAACAATGAAATAAGTTTGTTATTCTTTATTAGAATAAACAATGGTTTATTAGGTATAACTGATGCGCAGAGCATCTATTGTAATATTTTCAATGAAATCACAAACGAGGGTGTCGATTCTGGCGTGATTCTCTAAATATAAAACAAAATTTAACATCAGTCTCTCCTTTTTATTCTGTATAGAGAATGACAAGGACACCCTGTTGTCCTAATTTAAGATTAGGTTTAGAGAATCGTGCCAGAATCAACACCATTGTTAAAGTTATTATACGAATCATTGTTTTGTCTTGTTGGAAAATATTTTTTATTCTATACTATTGTTACCGAACACAACCAAAATGATGGGTTTGTTACAAGTTCTGCTGTAGTTAGTATTGGAATTGATACGAAATGTATATCTTAAAAACCGCGCAAACTTCTTGAACATCGACTATAGAGAAGGAAGGTTTGCGCAGTAGCAATTTTACATACAAAAACGTCTACTACGAAAGTTTATTTGTCTGTGGATCAAGAAGTATGCTTGCTATATCAGGGGCCGTATTATGACGACCTCCGTGGCCGAGTGGTTTGTACGCCGGGTTTCATGGTGTCGCCGCTCGGGAGGTCCCGGGTTCGAATCCCGGTGGGGGCTGGTGTTTGTGTGATTAATACGAACATTTGTACTCCAGTCATGATGTTTAATATTTATTTCTATATAAAGATACTTATATATGTACAGTATATGTATTCTATCCGTTACCCTAGCGTCCCATGACACAAGCCTTATAGTGATTACTTGGAAGTTAGGCTAATTGGTGTGAGTGTTGGAAATATTTATTATTTATTTTATGAGCGCTTAACGCCAGGCAAAAATAGCTGTTGAAGTAGGATGCTGCTATGCTGTACGTATGTGATGTCTCGCTTTAACAATGGAATTTGCCTGGCTTTAAGAGAATACGGCCTCTGCTTATTAATGTAGCACTTACAAGACTGCCAAGTCGAAATATTGCGGACATTTTGTAATATGTATTTACCAGATGTATTTTTATTTATTACAGTAAATAATGCAATTGGAATTTTTTGGAACAAATAAAGATGTCCGACAGTTTTATATTGTCTTTTATTTTATTCTCGCTCATTCACATAGATGCCTGCATCGATTTTATTCCATTTATATAGAAAAACCTTATATTAAGGAGATATGGAGACTTCGTGCTTCGGAAGTAGTGTTGCCAGGCGATTTTCAGGGGTCTGGGGACGCGTCCCAATTTATACCTAATCGGGAAGCTAAATGTCCCGATTAATGAAATAATGGATGCGTGTAACTTATGTACGCGCGTGAGAAGTTATACTTCTTTAACATCATTAAAAATATTTTTTAATTGCATGCAAATAATTAATAATTACAATAAAATAATAAAAGGACTGGAAAAGGATAGTTAACACAGTCAATTAAGTTCAGTTTTAATTTGAAAAATTAAATAAATATTCAAAATATTCAATTAAAATCACTACTGAATTTAAGTTATTAGTCCATATGTAATTAGCACTTGTAAGTAACTAAAACACGTTGTGTCTATATAGAAATACTAGAAACATGTGGATAAATATTATAAATATGAAAACAGTGATCAGAGGCGACGAGCGTGCCAACATTGTTTTTGACAACGCGATCATCTTATGGAGCTCCGTGGATCGTTCAAAGTACCTTTCGAACAGATGTCTAATAATAGTGGACTATTAACCACTTAGTGGTTAAAAATCCACCATTATTAGACACTAACATTCATAACGCGCCCGCGGCCAACTTCACGGTGTTACTATTGTGTTACAGTGATGCGCGCGCATCTTAAAATTTCACTCACATCATTTTTTCATAACGCGCCCGCGGCTAACTTCATTATGTTACTTTTGTGTTACAGTGATGCGCGCGCATCTTAAAATTTCACTCTCATATTTTTTCATAACGCGGCTAAAGAAGTATAACTTCAAAAAATTTTTTAGGTATTTAATATAATACTATACTTGCACTAGTAGTTTAAAACGCAATAAATGAAACCCAGACTTGTTCGCCACTTGTTTTTTGTTTATTGTCCCGATCTACAACCCTAAATCCCGATTTTTTTGACCTCATGTACCGATTTAAAACAAATCGGATCTGGCAACACTATTCGGAAGGCACGTTAAGCCGTCAGTCCCGGCTGCATCTGCAGTAGTTTGCACCCACCAATCCCCACTGGGCCCGCGTGGTGGGTCACGGCCCAGTCTCCCTATTCCACCTATACTGTACGAGACGACCGCCTTATCACGAGAGAACAAGGACGAAACTTCATAAGTGCAGTGGGACGTCATGAACAGTTCGTTTATAATCAATAGTGAAAAGTGTATAAATATGTGATTTTTTGTGTTATTCGGATATACATATATTAGTTTTATATGGCAGATTCAGGCATATAGTGCGATTCAAATAAGAATAGGAAAGCCAATGACCTCCATCTGTCAAATGTCGCTTGAAAACTACGGTTGGCAATAAAATCTTGGAACCTTACCAAACATTTGCAAACAAATAGTAAGAAATATTGATAATTAATATTGGTTGTTTTTTTTATTTATTGAGCTTTGGCTATAAATGGTTGATAACCTAAATCGTCAACCAAATGTCACTTTAAGTTGCGTTCAGAAACACGATTTAAAACTTTCGTTTACATAAAGGTGCATGTTCCTAGTAATAGTGCATGATTATAAATACTAATCCGGCGGTAATGCAGAGATTACCGAAATTGAAGAGCTAGATTCTGATTAATGTTTTTTCTCACACAGTCATAATAAATAAATGTTATTAAAATCTGTTGTTTCTTTTCTCAATCTTAGTAAATAAGTTTTAAAAAATAAAATTTTTTTTGCTCACTCTACCTATTTTGTTTGAATTGACAGCTATGACGTCACAATATGGCGCCCAGTCGGTCCTATTCTTAGTTGAATCGCATTATAAGTTTCATAAGGTAATTGATAAAATACATAGGTTTTAATGTTAGAAGTTTGCATAGACGGTTACTATGACAACGGGTCATAGATCGTAAGGTTATAGTTTGGGTTAGTAGAAATTGTAAACTATCGAAGTGTTTGAATTATATTGTTTCCGATTGTTTTATTTGTGTTTCTATAGGTAGTAGGCATTGATAGAAATAAGTATATGTAACCTTCGTATAGTTTAGGAAGACTTACAGGATAAACTAGCGGCCCGCCCTCGCTTCGCTTCGGTGTAGAGCTGAAGTGTAGACTACAGTTTTTGTTCTCAGGCTTGTATTATACACAATGGCATTCATCTATGATTCTTCTTATATCTGCATGCAAAGTCTCAGCCCGATCGGTTTAAAATTGACAAAGTTTCATACAAACTGTCATTCCCTATTTTATCCCCTTGGGGGTAGAATTGATCAAAATCCTTTCTTAGCGGATGCCTACGTCATAACATTTACCTACATGCCAAATTTGAGCCCCATCCATCCAGTGGTTTTGGCTGTGCGTTGATAGATCACTATGTCAGTCAGTCACCTTCGAGTTTTATATTTAAAGAATAAATTATAAAGGCGCAGACCATTTTTGTTCGATAGTTAAGTATTTATTGGATTTGAATATACGGTTTTTCCTGTGTATCTTTTTTCCCCATACAGGGCTTAGTACAATAAATTGATATAAATAGGTATTTAGCCACAAATCATTTTTTTGAGCCGCGAGTGCCGTAATTTACCTTTTTGTTTTAATCTAATTTTTAGGTGATCACTTTGTGATTCTGGCGTGATTCTGAAACTTAAAACTTATTAAATTAAAAATACCAGTATCTCCTTTTCATTCTGTATCATAGTGAATGACAAGGATACACTGATGTCAAATTTAAGTTCAGGTTTAGAAAATCATGCCAGAATTGACACCATTTCTTATATTTAATATTAAATACCCTAGACACCACGAGCGCTCAAAATATGTCCCAATCAAGATGTGCTTGAACTCCACTCAAGCACTTCTTGGTTCACAGTCACGCGCAGACCGTTAAAAAAGTCAAGATGCCACAGAGCTCCGCGAAAAAATGCGAAAATAATACTTAGAGTACGAAGTGTCGTTTTTTCGACAGGTATAATGTTTGTTACTTTAACGCATTTGAAGTAAAGTTTCATCTAATACTTACTATAAACTGATTTAATATAAAATTCACTCAGGCGCGCGCGCTTATAAGTGACGGATACTATTCCGCGGCTACCGACGTTAAATTGTTAATTAATTTGATTTTGGCAATTATTTGCTCAAAATTTTAATTTTATCATCTATACAAACCCTGAATAATATCTTGCTTTTATAAAATCCATAAATAGCTATGTTTTGTGCAAAGTGTAAGGATACTGTTACCGACTCTGTGTCGTGCAGTAAGTGCGATGGAAGTTTCCACTATGGATGTGCAGGAGTTTCCGAGGCCAGTTACAGGAAGATGGGACAGGAGAAAAAAGCAGCCTGGCGCTGTATATCTTGTCGCGCTCAGCCCTCTGAGACAGGAGGTGCTACTATGGCTGAGGTACTAAATGAAATCAAAAGTCTTCGTGTGGACTTCAACGCCATGAAAAAGGATTTTAATAATATTCAATCGGATATTCGCAGTACTAAACAATCTGTGGAAGATTTGAACTCCAAATGGTACGAAATGGAAAATCGATTTTCTGGTATTGAGGACAGATTAGTAACCGCCGAGGGGAAGTTATCCTGTCTACCAGATCTTCAAACAGAGCTTACAAAAGCTCTTGAGACCATATCAGAATTGAAGTTAGAAAATAATGCACAAGATCAATTTTCCAGACAAAATAATATTGAAATCTCAGGAATACCCTCGACCAGTGGTGAAAATTTATATTCATTATTTTACAACCTTTGTCAAGTTTTGGGGCTTCAGCTTTCCGATACCGATGTTGACACTATTCATCGAGTTCGTCCCTATCCTCAAGATACCAATGCGCCCCATGAACGTGGTAAACAAACAGCTCGTCATCCGTCAGTAATTGTGCGGTTTACTCAACGAAGGCGCAAGGACCAGCTGATTGCAGCAGCGCGGGCACGTCGATCAACGGGCATCACATCGGCTGATATTGGAATACCAGGACCGGCTTCTCACCTATATATTGGTGATCACCTTACACCGGCAAACAAACTGCTGCTCAAAAGAGTGCGCGAGCTTAAGGTTGAAAAGAAATACTCATATCTATGGGTAAAAGACTGTAAGATATTTATTCGAAAAACTGATAAATCCAATATATTTCGTATCACAAATGAATCCGATTTATTTAAAATTAAATGACTATTACCTAACCCAAACACTTATGTCACTGGTTTATTAAGTAAAAAATGCACTGTCATGTCTTTAATTCACCTTATTTTTGCATCTGCTAACCTATTGTATGCAGACCATACTAATTGTAAACACAAATTAATTGTAAACTGCTGTCCATGTCCTAAATATTGTACACTTCTCCAAAACGTTAAAATGTCACATACGAAATATTGTTATTTAACAAGAATTACTTGCTTCAAATCTAATTACATAACTTATTATTCAATCATATTTGCATCTCCAAGTCTGAAAAAGGTATTATTTTCTTACAGTGTCCGATTTAAATATTTTAATGATAATTTGGATAGAATAAACTTTAAAAATGACTGACATTAAATCATTGAATATATACTATCAGAACGTGCGGGGACTACGTACTAAAACAGAAACTTTTTTGACTAATGTACTATTGAGTGACTATGATTTGATATTTTTGACTGAGACTTGGTTGACGGAAAGTTTTAATAGCGCGGAATATTTTTATAATAACTATAATGTTTATCGAAGAGATCGTAACGAAAAGGACGGACGCGGCACGCGCGGCGGAGGAGTACTTATAGCAGTACGCCGCGAGCTGTGCGCACAGCGCCGGGACCAGTGGCGGTCAAGTGACAACGTCGACGAACTGTGGCTTACACTCAGTATTCCGTACGCTCATGGCCGCGGCTCGATGGCTACTGCTTTAGAGCCGAACCAGATGCAAGCGCCCGGCGCAACGGCCGTGCATTCCACCACCACTATGCAGTTACATTTAGCTTGTTGTTACTTTCCGCACAATAGTAATCACTCGGTCGCACTCCAATCTTTTTATGATAACACATCCGAGCTCGTCTTAGATAACCCAAATGATAGTTTTCTAATCCTGGGTGACTTTAACGTATCGCATGCGGTCTGGTATTATGATGATAATTCAAAGTTGCAATTGAATACAAATAACGATGTTAATGCCACACGCTTATTGGAATTTATGAACTTATGTAATTTATTACAATTTAACAGCTGTACGAACTCTAACGGGCGTATTCTTGATTTAGTAATGAGTAGCAGTATTTGTACTGTTACTGGTTCAGACTCGCCTCTTATCACTGAAGATCCCCATCATAAATCCCTTGAAATTTCGTTGACATTGCCACTAATAGGTGTCATAAAAGGGTGTAAACGGTTAAAATTAATTTATCACGCTGCTGATTTTGAATCAATGAGTAAGGCATTATTAAATATTGATTGGGTGAAAGAATTCAGCGTTTTAAATACAGAACAATGTGTATCTTACTTTTACAAAGTATTTAATGAGTTGATGGATAAATACATTCCAAAAAAAGTAATCAACCCGCATTCTAATTATCCGCCTTGGTATTCCGGATCGTTAATAAAATTGATTCGACAAAAATTAAAAGCTCATAAAAAATGGAAAAAATATCGGTGTGATCTTGATTATCAAATTTTTTCTACAATCAGGTTCAAAGAAAAACAACTTGAACGAGAATGTTATAAAAACTTTATAGAATTTTCTGAAGATAAGATAGCGACGTCACCACGATACTTCTGGTCTTTTATAAAATCAAAGTTCGGCGACCAGAATGTCCCTACACACATGACCTATAATAATGAGACATCAACGGATATTGAATCTATCACAAATATGTTTAATGAATATTTTAATTCAGTTTTCGTATGCCATGGTAACACTAGCAATCTTGATCACCCAACATGTAGTAACGCATCACCGTTGGTAGACATATCTTCGGTATTTATATCTCAGAAATCAGTTGCTAAATTATTTGAACAAGTGGATATTAATAAAGGCGCTGGTAGTGATAATGTTCATCCAATTTTAATTCGTAGGCTTTGTACTGAATTGTCATTACCACTTACAATCATCTTTAGGAAATCTCTTTCTGAAGGAAGTTTCCCGATGATATGGAAGAAAGCGTTAATAACACCAATTCCGAAGGGTGGTAACAAACACGATGTTAAACAATATAGGCCAATCTCAAAGCTATGTGTTCTAGCAAAAATTTTTGAAAAAATAGTGACTTCATTTTTGTCGAGTCAATTGAAACATACCGTGACCGCAGAACAGCATGGTTTTTTCCAAGGTCGAAGTGTCAATACAAATTTGGTTACTTACACTGATTTCGTACTAAATGTTATGGATGCTGGATATCAGGTGGATGCCGTGTATACCGACTTCTCGAAGGCGTTCGACAAAATTAATCATTCATTATTAATAAAAAAACTTTTCGGGGTCGGTATACATGGCGATCTGCTAAGATGGATTGAGTCATATGTCAGAAATCGTAGTCAAGCTGTTGCACTCAAGGGTTACCGATCGAGATTCTTAAATATTCCCTCAGGAATTCCGCAAGGGTCCCACCTGGGACCATTTTTATTTTGTCTTTATGTCAACGATATCAGCCGTTGCTTTACTAGCTCTCACTTTCTCATGTACGCTGACGATACAAAAATTTATAAAATAGTGCGAAATTCTGATGATTGTGAAAGTTTACAGAAAGATTTGATCAATTTTGAACGTTTTTGTAAAAACAATTACTTGCTCTTGAACCTAGATAAGTGTCATGTAATAACCTTTACTCGTAAAAATAATGCTATCCAGTATAATTACAGAATCTCAGATCAAAGTATAATCCGCACGAATTCTATTCGCGATTTAGGAGTAACTCTGGATTCCAAGTTGCACTTTAATTTGCATATTGACAGTATGGTAGCCAAGGCGTTTAAGCAGTTGGGGCTAATCCTACGACTAGGAAAGCCTTTCGCCAGGGGCAGTACTCTTAAGATCCTTTATAACGCATACGTTCGGAGTATATTGGAGTTTGGTAGCGTGGTCTGGAGTCCTCAGTATGCTGTGCACAAGGATAGAATAGAGCGTGTACAACGCAAATTCATAAAATCATTAGATTATCGTGTCGGATTTTATTATAATGATTATGAAGAGAGTGCAAAAAGACATGAAGTGCAGTCATTGGTCTGTAGACGCCAGTATTTGGATGCCATGTTTCTGTACAAAATAATAAACAATCACATAGACTCAGCTCAACTTGTGCAGAGTATTGTACTCAAAGTTCCTCGTTTCTCCTCACGTTCAAATGATACCTTTTATGTTTCGAGTTGCCATACCAACTATGCTAGAGAAACCTTTTTTAGACGGACATGTAATTTTTACAATAAGAACTTGAATGAAGCAGATATTTTCAGTGAATCACTTTACAGCTTCAAAAGGAAAATAAGTGAATTATTGTTTAAATAGTTAACATGTGCAGCGGCGATGTATATCAAATGTTTATAGTTATCCGTCACTTTTATGCCGCTTGAATATAATAATTGTATATCAATTAATGGTACTTTAGGTCTATTTGTAAACATAAATTGTAAAATTGTTTGTATAAGACTGTTTGTTACCTGAATTAAATAAATAAATAAAAATAAAAAAATAAAATATTTGTGATATTCAAATGCATGGTCGGTTATACGTCGCCATATAGCCGTCTCTTTTCCTCGCGGTCCGTGCCTGCTATATTGCTAACAGCGCGTTCAGAATTGCGCGTAGAGTCAAAGAAATAAGGTATAAATTCTTCCGCATATATTCATTCAGTCATTCCGCATATATGTCGTTAAATTTTACGAGCTTGCATTTCGAACTATCAGAAGTCCTTGACGCATGCGTTTTATTTTAGACATTATACAGTATGTATTAAAGGTTACTTTCAATATTTAAATAATGCCTTATATTGATTTTGACTACGCGATCATCTTACGGAGCTCCGTGGATCGTTCAATGTACCTTTTGGACAGGTTTCGGGCACGATTTTGTTCGTGTTGGTGTATCTAGGGTATTTAATATCGTTGGTCAGTTCCCATAAAACAAGCAAACGTGAGTGTAAATAAATAAGAAAGATTGGAGAAATTATTATGGAATAAAACAACAGGGTAAAGTAAGAGTCCAACTTTTTATTCTCTTAGATTCGAGACTTCAGTATTTATACCACACATACAATACAAGCTCTTTTACAGCTGCATCCGAATACATTATACAAACTTTCTGCGGCACACGGGTGAAAACAGTATAAATGCTTCGTGCAATTTGACAATTTGCTGGCACAAACTACATGTTTATACATACTACCATACATACTAAGCTAATTAAGTAGACAAAGTTAATTTTGTTAAGTTAAAAACGTAAATAAACGCTTATCGTTATGGGTCATTCGTTATTTGAGCAATAACGAATAGCTGCATTTGTTTATTAACGTTTTTGTAAATACAACATGATCGTTTTTGAAAAAATATTGTAGTTTATAACCATAGAATACTATTATTCTAATTTCAGAACTAAAATAGTTTTTTTTACATTACTAATTTGAAGGAAACAGTATAAATAAAGCATTCAGCCTATTTTACAAAAAAAAACGACTGTAAATTTTAAAATTAGAATTTGTGCAGCAAACTGACGTTAAGGCAATGGTGAAAGAAAGACAATTTACGAAACGACAAAACTCGATAAAATCTAAAATTCTATACACAATAATTATGAAAAAGTTATTTTTAAATTTCGTTAATACTTTTTACACCTGGATTTCTTTAATAAATTTAGCTATTTAAAAAACTCGATTCGCCCGCTGGACAGCGTAAAACACCCGACTCACAAAAATATTTTATTGATGACATTTTATTATGATGTAAGATGGCATATTTTAAGACAAATTATCACAGAGGTATATTTTCTTGTTAAACATTATGAACACACGTTCACTCACGCATATTTCTATTTAAAAAAATGTCCAGATTTCTCGTAGGAAAAATTCTCTGACAAAACCTTGTATGAAACCAGAAAATGCAAACACACACATTCATACAGCCATTCGAAAAAGATAAAAAAAACTTACTTCGTACAAAACTACCATTAAACTGTTTAGTATGGATATCCTTCACATCTATATGAAACAAAATTATATACCTGAGATCATTTTTTTTTCTACAATTTTTCTTTTGGATAATATTTGTATTTTTTTTGTCATTTCTTCATTTATATAACTAAGTATCAAATTTACGAACATTAAAGTCTAAAATAAAAATGATAATAATGCCAAAAACATGTTTTTTTTATCATAATATAATTAGATGAGTGAAATAAATACGTAATAGATTTGGAAAGAAAACTCCGTAACTAGAGTTAGTCATAAAGTAAACAAAGGAGTGAAAAAAACCATAAGTTAAAGATTACAATAATACTTATGTTACTGATACCATGTATGTACTTTTAAAAAAATCGGTGGATATTATTTTCAACACTTTTGCGATATAAAAAAAAAGTTTCAATGGCCTTTAAAACGCGGCCAAATAAGTAGATTTTCTTGATAAGTGGGAAACTTAAGCTAAAGAAATTATGGATTATTTTTATAACATATTTCTTTTTCATGTTATATCTTACATGGAAATCCTTTCCGGAGTAGGACACTGCTTTTTCCTATCCATTTATATAAAAAAAAATGATTTATGATTACTCTTAAAAAATACTTTTAAATACGATTAATAAAGCTTGACCGATATATTAAGGGGATTTGGAAAAAACAGTGTACTCTTCTGCATACACCATCGACCGTTTCTGAACGCGATTTGTTCACAATTAATCGTAGAATAAATTAATTGCATATTTACAAAACACTGAACAACATATTCGGAGCCAATAACTAATATAGTCGAATTAAAATCATAGATATATGCCGCTCTTCGCTTGGCTATTCGTGTTCGCTATTTGCAAAGACATCAGTCTGTCCTTTTCGCTCCTTATAGAACATGATAAGGACAACCGCTTGCCAAGTTTACAAATAAGCAAGGCAATAGGCAAGTGCTGTGCGGGCAATGGAGAGTGGAATGAACGACACTCTTATAAAACTGACAACTGCCGAGAAAGAGACAAAGCGATGATGCAGCCAATACAATAGAACGATTGGCCGCACGATCTATTCCTCTCTTTCACACTTAGTCTAGTTTTACTTAACAGGGAACGCTCAGTCTACTCTTGCCCCTTATTTATAAGCGTGGAATAAGCTTAAGACTAGTTACGCTGTTTTTATTTTTTTAAGCGTTTAACTGCTAGATGTTTAAATCTAAAGAAATGTTTTTAATAGAAAAAAATCCACGCGGACCAGGCAGCAGACGGGACTCGAACCCGCACCCTTCGCAATCCGGGCGAATGCACTGACCAATTATGCTACCGCAGCCCTGATGGCCGCGTCGAAATTTTCCAGTCCTTAAGCTGCAAGGCAGCGCCATCTCTTAGCATTGTAGGGAACCCACAATGTCAAATGAATACTTTTCCAAGTATTAAACATTTGAAAGAAGAAATAGCATTTATAGTTATGTTTTTATTTTATTAAGCATTTAACTGCTAGATGTTTAAATCTAAAGAAAATATTTAACTAGAAAAAAAATTTTTTTTTCTTAAAACTTTAAAAACTTTTTTCTATGCTATGTTTTGCTCATGTCATTGCGCCTTGCCATTTGTCATTCAATGAACAGAGACAGAACCATGAGTAACCTAATCCAAGCTTATTAATAAGGGGGTGTTAATCTATGAATTATACACACAAACACATCAGCATCAAATCACAATAATACCAAGTAAAAAAAAATGTCAGCCAACGAATAAATGCGAACAAAATGCTACATCAAAAACGGCACGAAACGCCAAAAGCGACACATTTTCAGTACAATTGACAATAACAAAATACCTACTGGGGCTGAAAATATTACATTACCATCATTGTACTAACAGAGAAGAAATTATAAGACAGAGCGCGAGATATCGACGACACTCGGAAAACTACCATTTTGTTAGAAAGATCTACCGTTTGTGTAAAAATTTCTACCATTTTGGTAGAATTTAAGTCTTGTTGATACCTCGCGCCTGTCACTCGTTTGACAAGACCATAGACATACAAAATGGAATGGACTCGCATGAAATTGACAATACTCTAGAAAAATAGAAAGAGTACTCACTTATCATTATCAGCCCAGTCCATTCTCTATGCCTATGGATAAGATTAAACTAAAACCTTAAAAAGCGAATGTTCGAGAACGAAATACATTTTTTTTTTAATTTTTTTTATTCAAGAATTGCACTTTTTGTTGATTTTTTTTGTCTCGTTTAATTTTTTTAAAGTTATGTAATTAGACTAAATTATATTTAAGATAATATATAAAGAACTAACCCACCGACTGTTATCTTTACACAAGAGGTTTTAGGTATATTGCAGCGAACATATTGTTTTGTAAGATTTTTCTAACAACCACCCATTTGATATATTCTTTTCTAATACAATTTATTTACATGTCAAAAAAATCACATTTTCTCGATTATCACTACATGAAAACCATAATAATTAATATTTTCTTTGATTTCGAGTATAAAATACCTACATAATTATTCAATTATTTAAATGTCAATTTCAAAGGAATTAATTATGGTATATATTATCAATAAAACTTGATTATTATTATAGATTTAAGTTTTTAGTTTATCAAAATAATACAATACATTCGCTCGCAAAATCACTAGATTCTCTGGACATCTCGTTATATATTTAATTATATTAAATTTTAGATCTCGATGTTTTGACTGATTTCAAAATAAGGATCATAAAACAATTTTGAGAAGGTGATGTGTGGTTTTAGCTGCATTCGTTTAGCGAAGAACAAACAGTATGCTGAGTACGAACAAAAATTGTAACCTATTTTTTTTAATCATAGGAAATTCATAAAAAACAAACACTCAATGACGAAACAATTCTCTTATTATAAATAAACGTGAAATTATATAGGTATACGAACACAGGTGTGGTGTGTTTTCTTTTATAAGTGTAGTGTGTTTAAATAATAACGCATTATTAACATCATTCGAGTGTTGTGATTATCAGATTCTAGCGATGATATGACTACAAAAAAGTAAGATTTAAACATTGTTTAGGCAAATTTTGTATGACAATTATCTTACTCGTCTTGATCGAACATGTGTCTATTTTTTTAACGGTAATAAGGTACTTCTTTTTAAGATAGGTACCGTGTTAACTATTGCTACTGTAAGTTCTTCGCTTTGAGGATAACGCTTTTTTGGTGGTTTTTCGTTGAGTTTTTCGCCTCAATGGATCAGTGGTCGCAGTAAACAGGCAGGATGGGGCTGCGAGGCCAATCCGACATGTCTACAGAGTCGCTGCCCTCGCTACCCGAACTGTTGGGAGAAAGAGAAACAATTTTGTTTTCATAGGTTTTCACGCACATCACTCATTAAATAGAACAGTTTTAAACGGGTTATATGCACTGAATTTATTTATTTACTGACGTTTCGCATCCATTTCAGGGATGCATCTTCAGAATAAGTCGATCTATAATGCGATTCAACTAAGAATAGGACCGACTGGGCGCCATATTGTGATGTCATAGCTGTCAATTCAAACCAAATAGGCAGAGTGAGCAAAAAAAAGTTTGCATTTAATAAAACTTATTTACTAGGATAAAGTGAGAAAAAGCATCAGATTTTTTTAATAACATTTTTTATTTACTCAGATTGAGAAAAAAAAACCACCGATTTTTAATAATTAATATTTATTTATTAAGACTGTGAGAAAAAACATTAATCAGAATCTAGCTCTTCTATTCCGTTCATCTCTGCATTACCGCCGGAGTAGTTATGAATAATCATGCACTATTACTAGTCACATACGAACATGCATCCTTCAAGTAAACGAAAGTTTGAAATCGAGTTTCTGAACGTAACTTAAAGTGACATTTGGTTGACAATTTAGGTTATCAACCATTCATGGCCAAAGTTCAATAAGTGAGAAAAAAATGTCAACCGATATTAATTATCAATATTTGTTATTTTTTGTTTACAAATGTTTGGTTTTTATTCTTGAATTAGCCGAGTGCTAAAAAAGGGTTCCAAGATTTTTTTGCTAACCGTACTTTTCAAGCGACATTTGACAGATAGAGGTCATTGGCTTTCCTAATCTCATTTGAATCGCATTATACCTTCGAAAGATCTTTAATTGAGCGTTCGGATATTTCACTGGAAGATTTTTCTCACTCAATAAGTCTTTCGAAGGTAGCTCGACTTATTCTGAAGATGCGTTCCAGAAACGGATAAATTCAGTGCATTTAACCGGTTTAAAATCCAATTAATCCATACTAATATTATGCGAAAGTCCGTCTGTCTGTTACTGCTTCACAGTTAAACCGCTGAATGGATTTTGATAAAATTTGCGCCATCGATATAAACACACACACACACATAATATGGTATTTACAACAAATTAGAAATGATATTGAAGCATTACTCTCTAACAAAGGCCACTAATCAGCCTATTAATTTGACGACCTCCGTGACCGAGTGGTTTGTACGCCGGGTTTCATGGTGTCGCCGACTCGAGATTCGAATCCCGGTGGGGGCAGATGTTTTTGTGATTAATACGAGCATTTGTACTCCTTGTAGTCATTATTGTTCAATATGTATTTCTATATAAATATACTTATACATGTACAGTATATGTATTCTATTCGTTACCCTAGTATCCCATAACACAAGCCTTACAGTGCTTACTTTGGGGCTAGGCTAATTGGTGTGAGTGATGGAAATATTTATTTATTATTTAATAATTACCGTTTCCTTGGCGGCGAGGCGTCGGCAAGGTGTTGTTCCTCGATTGTGGGCAGCAGCGACGTCAGACGGTCGGTAGGCCGCAATACCTAACGACAAAAAAATCAACAAATAAAATATACATTGTGGGTAACAATTCGAAGAGACGGCGCTGCCTTGCAGCTAATTCTAGGAAAATTTCGGTAGCATAATTGGTCAGTGCATTCGCCCGGATTCCGAAGGGTTCGAGTCCCCTCAGCTGCGTGGTCCGCGTCGATTTTTTTCTAGTAAAACTTCTCTTTAGATTTACATCTAGCAGTTAAATGCTTAAAAAAATAAAAACATAAAAATAAAATATAGTTATAACTTTTATTTTATAAGCATGTATCTGGTCGATGTTTAAATCTAAAGAAAATATGACTAGAAAAAATTCCACGCGGACCAGTCAGCAGACGGGACTCGAACCCGCAGCTTTCGTTAGCCGGACGAATGCACTGACCGTGAGTGTGAATGTTGGAAATATTTATTTTTATTTTATTCCTTGTTTATTAATAAGGGGGTTGAGACTTGTTTTATTTAATGAGTGGTTGTGCGTGAAAACCTAACAACCAAATCCATAATTCTTATTATTATTACCTTGAGCGTCCTCTCGGATAATCTCCACACTAACGGTTGTCTATGCGTGGCAGCACACCTGCCCTCGTACCGGGAGATCACGACGCGAACTCTGTTGCGACAGCTCACCAGGGACGCGTCTGACATCTGTATGGAATTATAATAAACATATTATAAGTAAAGATACAATAAAGTTATGTGAGAAATAATCTATATATATATATAAAACTCAAAAGGTGACTGACAGACATAGTGATCTATCAACGCACAGCCCAAACCACTGGACGGATCGGGCTGAAATTTGGCATGCAGGTAGATGTTATGACGTAGGCATCCGCTAAGAAAGGATTTTGATCAATTCTATCCCCAAGAGGATAAAATAGGGAATGAAAGTTTGTATGAAACTTTGTCAATTGCATGCAGATATAAGAAGAATCATAGATGAATGTCATTGTGTATAATACAAGCTTGAGAACAAAAACTGTAGTCTACACTTCAGCTGTACACCGAAGCGAAGCGAGGACGGGCCGCTAGTAATTAATAGATAACACAGGCTCACAAAAAATAAAGTACCCTGCGTGAAAGACCAGACTACCTGAACTTTATGTTTTCGGGGTACGCTGAGTCCAAATATGGTGCCAGAATAGCAAAGTTGGTTCGCGTTTTTTTAACAAAATAAACCATATTATACGAAAAACTGAAATTTTCAGAATTATTGCTGATTAATGAAAAAACGCGAACCAACTTCGTTATTCTGGCACCATATTTGGACTCAGCGACCCCGAAAACATAAAGTTCAGGTAGTCTGGTCTTTCGCGCAGAATACTTTTTTGTGGGCCTTCTCGCTAGCACTTAAGATTTTACTCAATTTCCCTCTGCTATTTTGTTGTGTTCGATATTCATTGTGTTATCTGAATTACTGACAGATTTCTAAGTTCCTAATTCTTATTATGTTACCTTATTTTTAAACATTTTAAGACTGTAGGTAACTTTAATTACATACTCTAGGATAATGTTCAGGTTTTGAGTTTTATTATATTGGTACGTGCCGATTATAATCGGCACGTTTTCGCCGACTATAAACGGCGTCGAATAGTCGTCTTTCCCGACTAGTCGGCCCATCTCTAGTATATACATCTCTTATCTATTAGAGAAGTCCGTCCGTCCGTCGGTCTGTGGTGCTGTTTCAGCGGCCAAACCGTAAGAGATAGATAAAGAGGATGTTTAAGTTATAAGTTAAGAATAGTCTGATAAGACTACAAACCGGATTTGAGTGACGTAGCACTTCCGGTTTTTGAGAAATCACGTGATTTCTATTTTGTAATTATCACAATATTAAAGGTTATTTTATTTTTATTTTTTAACTAAATAATTTCAAACGAAACCACACAAGAACTCCGAAGTTCTCAATTAATTAAATACATTTTTAAATCAGGTTTTGGTGAACATTTGGTTCACTGCTTGCTAGTTATATATATTTATAAATGTACCACTCACATGGCAGTGCGCCTGCAGCTGAGCGGCGTAATCGTAGAGCAGGTAGGCGGCCTCCGGCACCGGGTTCCCTTCCCGGCGGGACCATTCTACCAGTTGCTGTTCTGTAGTACAAACACACACAACAAATATTAGTACTATTGTGTATTGAAACATTTTTTCGGACAGGGTGTAAATGGAAAATCTTATTAGCTCAATAACGTGTGGTAACAGCTTCATGCTGAGGCAGGGTCCAGATTAAATGTTATATTACTTTTATAGTTTTCAGTTAGTTTCTAATTTTGTTTTTTTATGCATTGAACTGCTAGATGTTTAAATCTAAAGAAAAGTTTTACTAGAAAAAAATCCACGCGGACCAGGCAGCGGGCGGGACTCGACCTCGCACCCTTCGCAATCCGGGCGAATGCACTGACCAATTATGCTACCACGGCCCTGATGGCCACGTCGAAATTTTCCTAGCCCTACAAGACAGCGCCACCTCTCCGCATTGCAACTTAAGGCTAGGAAAATTTCGACGCGGCCATCAGGGCCGTGGTAGCATAATTGGTCAGTGCATTCGCCCGGATTGCGAAGGATGCGGGTTCGAGTCCCGTCCGCTGCCTGGTCCGCGTGGATTTTTTTCTAGTAAAACTTTTTTTTTCTTTATAAATGTGTTTTTTCATTCTTTATGTAATACGGTTAATAAAAAAAATCTCTCTCTCTCTCTCTCACTATGGAAAAGATGAAACGGATAAGCATCGCGAGCATCACACGACTATTTATATATATATGTGTGTGTGTGTGTGTGTATCGGCAGCGCGCGCAGCTCTTCCTAACGAGCATAAAAATTGGAGGGTAACTCGGCGAAGGCTGAAACGCTACGAGCGTCACACGCGACAATATATATATATATCTTTATATATATAATTCTTCTGTGAGTGTGTATGTCACTGAACTTCTCTTAAACGACTGGACCGATTTTGATGAAATTTTTTGTGTGTGTTCAAGGGGATCTGAGAATGGTTTAGATTCACAAGTTTGTCCGCTGGACAACCCCTATTTTTTTAGGGCGGTACGAAGTTTGCTGGGTCAGCTAGTATATATATATATATATATATGAGTGATGCGTGCGCTGCTCCATTCCCCTATGCCTCATGCACCGCCTAATGTTAGGTTATATAAGAAAACAAGTTTCACTCCAGATGTGTGCTCCGTGCACACAATTTTTTTAACATAACACTAATATTATAAAGGCCAAAGTTTGTTAGTGTGTATGTTTGTTACTTCTGCACGTCTAAACGGCTGGAGCGATTGTAATGAAATTTGGTATGGAGTTACCTGACACCCTGGATTAACACATAGGTTACGTTTTACTGCGGGCAAAATATCCCTAATAAACCGCGGGTAACATTTCGGGGCTCAGCTAGTAAAATATAAGACGAATATAATCTCTTATCTATTAGACAAGTCCGTCCGTCCGTCTGTCTATGGTGCTGTTTCAGCGGCCAAACCGTAAGAGATAGATAAAGAGAATGTTTAAGTTATAAGTTAAGAATAGTCTGATAAGACTACAAACCGGATTTGAGTAACGTAGCACTTCCGGTTTTCGAGAAATCACGAATTTAAAACGAAACCACAGAAAATCTCCGAAGTTCTCAATTAATTAAGTACATTTTTTTTTTGGTGAACATTTGGTTCACTGGTTTGCTAGTAGTTTTTAAATGAGAATTATCTCCCGAAAATACAATATTAACTCACCCAACTGATGGTATATGAGTACGAGCGCCAGTTCGCTGGTTCTAGCGTTGGCACAAACCGCATCGCATACCACGATCTCCAGCAGATTCACTAATTCACTCTCCTGAAACAATCATCATCATCAATAGGGTATTTGACAGTATTAAAAATAAAGTGCCAATTGTTAGCATCTGTGTTTAGATTGAATATTGGCCGGGGTTTTTTAATATTTTTACAAAAAAAAATTCGTAACATTACTAAAAACCCACGAAAAAGATAATAGTTTTCTTATCTATTGTCACGTGACCCAAAACGCTTGGGATTGGCGGAGCCTAAAATGACATCACACGCAAGTAAACTTCCGGTTAAAGTGACATTACATTGTATCGTTTGACGTTTTAGTAACAGTAGTATGACGTCACACACTAGTAAGACGCCATATTGTCCAGAGAAACGTCTTCGCGGCAACTTGAAAATGGAGTTTTTGATTTGGTTATTTTTATCAGAATTATGAATATCCACTTTTTACGGACTCCATAAACATTAGTCAATAACGTGAGATTGTTGCCTAAAACTTGTCAAATATCCTATTAACTTATTATAAAATCTCTTAAAATAACAAATGTTTAAACATATCTAACAAATAATAATGCCAATATTTATCGTTCGTCTAATTACTTTCCACGCGTAAGGTGGGTGAGGACAAAAGAATCATCATCAGGGGCACAGGCCTTCCCTATGGATGGAATAGGGAGATTGGGCCATGACCCACCACGCGGGCCCAGTGCGGATTGGTGGGTGCTAACGACTGCAGATAATAATAATAATCTTTTATTTTGCCAAAAAAGTGTACAATATTTAAACTTACTAATTACATAGTTTTTTTTTTCTTATAAAGTAGGTAATAGTAAAAAAAAAATCTTAGGCATAAGAGTTTTCTGACATAGTCGCACTGAGCCCTAGCTAGATTATAAAATAATCTGTGTTAAGGGCAACAGTCCCGTTCCCTCGTCGTATCCTATAAAAAGTTAATTACAAAGGCACAAACACACTATACTACATGCACACACATACTTTAAGACCAAATAATTTAAGCCGTATTTATAACTGTGTATTTTTTACCTTAAACAAAAGTTGTGGTTGAGTGGTGGAAAATTTATTAATTACTTATAGATGCAGCCGGGACCAACGGCTTAGCGTGCCTTCCGAAGCACAGAGGAATAAGAAGAGTTATTCTTCCTTATTCCTCCATCACCTTTTCTTTAGAGGAGCACACGTGCTGGCCTACGTTGTCATCGACTCACTGTGGCCACTATTCCTACACGAACAAAGAAATTTAGTGACTCATTTCTTTGTAGTACTATTTGCAAGTGGAATTCTTTGCCCGAGCACGAGTTTCTTCCTTCCTAATCTCCTCTAAGAAAGGCGTAACCTCTTAAGTTTTTGTGTGGCTTTACGAAATATATTAAGTCAAAAACGAACTATTTTTCAAACTTCAGAGATAATTCGGTCTCCTGTATAGTGTCTGCATTTTATGGGTAAATGTGGAGAATTTGTTTTTTTTTTAATTATAAAATTTGGGAAGATTTTTTTTTTTAATTTTGTATTTTTTTTTTCTTTCTGTTTTGTTTTTATATTGTTTTTGTTTTCCACTAACCTGACACAAGGGCGCGTCTATATTCAGCTCCTCTGCAGCACACACCACCAAAGTTCTCAATAGCCGCAGCCAGTCCAGAGCCGTGACGCTGTGGCAGCCTTTAACAAGTCCCAACTTGTCCACTATCACGCGGGACATGCGGGCCACGTCGCCGGCAGTGCACGCGGACTGGGACACTGATACTGTGGGACAGAGACAATAAACATATCGTAAATATACTTCAAGGAAAAATTTACCAAATATCCTATTGAGTTTTATACTAATCATATTTAAATATTTCTTAAACCTTGGTGAAAAATGAAAAATATAAATGAGAGCACGGACCACACATGTGAAGTGAAACTTCTTTTCTTAAATAACCTAATATTAGGTGGTGCATAAGGCATAGGGGAATGGAGCAGCGGACGCATCACTCATAAGTATAGCAAGTAATATATTCAACCAACTTTCATGGTCGTCAGGAAGAGCTGCGCACGGCTCCCACACACACACCCACACATAGACCCGTCTTTCCCATTGGGCACGTTGGGCAAGTGCCCAAGGCCCCGCGATCGATAGGGGGCCCTCTCAGATCAAATGCAAAGTCCCTAGTCCCTGTTAAACCACCAAACGGTAATCATAGGGACCCCATTATCCTAATATGCCCAGGGCCTCCAATAGGTCAAAGACGGTATATATATATACCTATAAATAATAATATATATGTATATATATATATATATATATATATATATATTCCATAACATTTTTCCATTTACGTCCGAAAAGAAGATTTACTTCAAAATTAAAATCACGCCAAAACGGTTCAGCAGATTTGTACGAAACTAACACAAAGTTTTACTGAATAATAATTAGATTTTTTTTTTGTATAGCTTCATACACTATTTAAATATGCCACTATAATAATACATAAGCATGAAGTGAGCCACTCACCCAGTTCTTCCACGAGCACGTTCCTGGGTTGGCGGGTGAGGTCGGCATGCTCGTCGATGGCTATGTTCATGCAGGACACCGTGATGCAGGGCACGTGGCAAGGGCGGACTTTCATCTTGGTCAGGAAACTGGGTGAAAACAAAACATACATAAAGAAAATTTTACTAGAAAAAAATCCAAGCGGACCGGCCAGCGGACGGGACTCGAACCCGCACCCTCCACTATCCGGGCGGATGCACTGACCATTATGCTACCGCGGCCCTAATTGTCCGTGTCGAATTTTCTCTAGTATTTCTTAGGCTGCAAGGCAGCGCCATCTCTTCGCATTGTAGGTAACCCACGATGCCAAATTAGTAAAAATAGGTTAAATTAAAACAATTTTTAATTAAAGAAGTATGGTCATTGAATGTTGACGAAAAAAATTTTACTGTTTTGGCATGGGTTACGCTGTGAGAGGGGGGGGGGGGGGGGGGGTCTAATTTGTTTTTGTACAAAAAAAATTTTTGAGAAGACAACAGCTCATATCGTTTTATCCTATCCCATCCAATATTAAGTGTAAGCGGCATCTAGTCACCTACACAGTTTATGACCTGGCCTGGTTGTGAATTCTGCTAAGTCAAATTAATAATAATTAGAAAAACATACATTTCGAACATCTCGCTACCCCGCATAAAATAAGGCCGGTAACTAAATTACTCCCTGATTTCAGCAAAGGGGACATTGCTAGGCTGTAAAAAGCGTTCTTACCCAAAATTTTACAAAACTACCTTTTTAGCTAAATCTCGCTATCACAGAGGAAGCTTAAGAGTTCCCAATTTTGATAATCTGATAATGATGATGGTATATAATATACTAGCTGACTCGGCGAACTTCGTACCGCCCAAAAGTAATAATTTGCAATAAATTAAAATTGCGACTATAATATGAGATTTAAACTATCCTATCTCTCGAGTTGGATCGAACTGCACATGGTGTGCGAATTTTATTATAATCGGTTCAGTGGTTTAGGAGTCCATTGAGGACAAACATTGTGACACGAGATTTATATATATTAAGATAACTCACCGGTCGAACAAGTTGATGGCGTGTATGAGTACGCTGGCTGGCAGATCAAACCACACCTTGAGGCAGCGTAGTACGTGCGCGGCACCATCTCGGGCGCCTACGGTAACCTCACCGTTCTACGGGACAAACGAAATAAATAATTAATACAATTATACTTAGGACAAATAATGAAATAATATATAAACACTAGCTGACCCAGCGAACTTCGTACCGCCATAAAAAAATAGGGGTTGGTGGTAGAAAGATGAAAATTTAGGGATATATGTATTTTTGTATGATGTATCATAAAAAAAATTAAAAAAAATGGTTGCCTGTAAAGTCGGTTTTACGGGCGAAGATTTTACGTGACAACGTCTTTTTCTCGGTAGAATATTTATTGATATGAATATAATTAAATTGCACAATAGGAACAAGGAATTGAATGAAAATAAGAATTGCACAAATTTTAACTATAGAAATATATTTTGTTTACTAAAACATTGTACATGTAAACTTAAACTCATCGTAACGTTACCGAGCGTTACACTTTTTCATAAGTGACTCCCAGCCGCAACCTAATTTAAGACGTTGTCACGTCAAAAAATATATATATCTAAAATTACAACAAATTAACATTTAGGGGGATGAAAAATAGATTACATCCGATTCTCAGACCCCGTCAGCCGTTTCGGAGGAGTTTAACCACAAACACCGCGACACGAGAATTTTATATATTAGATAATTATCACTTGTATTACATAAATGAATCATGCTGTTGAAGGATATAGAAAAAAAACATATTCTTTAGGTAAAATGTTTTGATGTTTGTAATTGTAAATGTTTGTTGAAAATTAAGAAAAATTTTGCAATGCCCTTGCAGGGCTCATGTTGTGAATCCTTATTTTAAATTTAAGAACCCATGTATGTACCAACATGAAGCAATATAGATTATGTTTATGATTACTTTTTTTTAAAAAAATAGGGTGGCAAACAAGCTTTTTTCTAAAGGTGGTATACATGCGGTTAGGGTTACCATTTAGGAATTTCAAAAGTCCTGGCAGAAAAACTTATATTTCGATATAAGTCCGGACATTTAGTCACAAAATGGAAACATTACCTACTTAAGAAAAGTTTACTAGAAAAAAATCCACGCGGACCAGGCAGCGGACGGGACTCGAACCCGCATCCTTCGCTATCCGGGCGAATGCACTGACCATTATGCTACCACGGCCCTATTAGCCGCGTCGAAATTTTCCTAGCCTTAAGCTGCAAGGCAGCGCCATCTCTTCGCAATGTAGGTACCCCACAATGTCAAATGAATACTTTTTCAAGTATTAAACATTTGAAAGAAGAAACAGCAATTATAGTTATGATTTTATTTATTTTTTAAGCATTTAACTGCTAGATGTTTAAATATAAAGAAAAGGAAAATTTCGACGCGGCTAATAGGGCCGTGGTAGCATAATGGTCAGTGCATTCGCCCGGATAGCGAAGGATGCGGTTTCGGGTCCCGTCCGCGTGATTTTTTTCTAGTAAACTTTTCTTTAGATTTAAACATCTAGCAGTTAAATGCTTAAAAAATAAATAAAATCATAATTACCTACTTAGTTACAGTTGTATGGTCGGCATCAAAGCATACGAAAAAATCCGGACAAATTAAAGAGCCGGACAAAGTCCGGCAAAGTGATGTAGCTAATGTCATTTTTTGAACATTGCGAACACAGCGAATGCGAATATTTAGTTTTTTTTTTAAATTGGCGCCAATTGTCTATGGCATGGTGGCAGTCTCGTTCGAATTGCCGAGTTGATATGAACTCATCCGACTGAAGTGTCATTCCGCTCGCACCGGTCTTTCCGTAAACAAAGCAAGTGAATTTTGAGGTTAGTGATTGTGAGTGGTAATAGTGTTTTATTAACATGAGTAAATCGAATTCTAATGAAACATGGACTTATTTAACACATTGCGATGCTGAACGAGCTAAATGCAAACTGTGTAACAATGAATATTCAAGGAAAGGCAGAACTACAACTTCTTCAAATTGTTTTTTTCTAATATTCATATTCACAAAACATTCGCAGAGATTTTGCGAATGCGAATTTTTAAAAAATATGCGAGTATTCGCGAATGCGAATATTCGTTACATCACTAGTCCGTACTATAGTATAAATATCCGGACATGTCCGGACTAATCCGGACGGATGGTAACCCTACATCCGCATGTATGCATGGCCATGTATGCATCCAGCATGGCCTATAGACGCTTGCGATACAAAAAAAGTAAGTACTGTATAGCTGTTTATAAGAAAATAGGATAATGGATACAAAAACATGATATAATGATACACAGATCACTGTATTTTTCATAGAAATATATAGCCATTAATCAAGTACTAATCTTCGTATTCATCATGCCCCAACGAGATTCGAACCCAGGACATCTGAATGCACACAGGCGACACGTTGAAATCACCGAAATATATATACCGGTATACCACTCCAATACGGAGTTATATATCTAGTTTCCCACAACATTAAGCCACAAATTCGTAAACGTGCTAACGACTGCAGATGCAGCCGGGACCAACGGCTTAACGTGCCTACCGAAGCACAGAGGAATTCGAGATAGAAGATTTTTGGTCACCCATCTAAAGACCGACCACTGCGAAAGTTGCTTAACTTCAACGATCGCAGCCGAACGCGCTAACCACCCGCGTCATCGAGCTCCTCAAATAAAGTTAACGTGAACCAAATTGTGGGCGACCGCCAGTAATATTATATAAGCGAAAGTGTTTAATTTTTTTTGGCGCCGTGCGAAGCGAAGTCAACAAACAATTTATTATATTGCAGTGGCTTACGTGACCAAACACAGGTACCTACCGAGTTTTCAAAATCACACAAATATTATAAAGGCGAAAGTTTGCGAGTGTGTATGTTTGTTACTTCTTCACGTCGAAACGGCTGGAGCGATTTTAATAAAATTTGGTATGGAGTGAGCTGACACCCTGGATTAACACATAGGCTACGTTTTACTGCGGGAAAATATCCCTAATAATAACGGTAACACCACGGCGCACAGCTAGTCTAGTTGGAATATATTAAAGCTAGGCTACAACCACCCTAGGTAGTATTGACGACCTCCGTGGTCGAGTGGTTCTTACGCCGGGTTTCATGGTGTCGCCGACTCGAGAGGTCCCGGGTTCGAATCCCGGTGGGGGCAGATGTTTGTGTGATGAATACGAGCATTTGTACTCCAGTCATGGATGTTTAATATGTATTTCTATATAAATATACTTATATATGTACAGTATATGTATTCTATCCGTTACCCTAGCATCCCATAACACAAGCCTTACAGTGCTTACTTTGGGGCTAGGCTAATTGGTGTGTGTTGGAAATATTTATTTATTTATTTTTATTATGAAAAAAAGTACCAAAGTCAATATGTATTTTAACATGGTCGTCCCACGTGTATTTTAATTACGGATATTATTTAAGTAGCTAATGAGATTAAGGTCATTTGGATAATAAGTAGTCTTTATAAGGTTTGTGTTATTTAAATGTTCCTAGATTTATGGCATGTTGAAATAATTCAACATTATGTAAACCTGTATACGTAAATTGAGTTATTTAGTCCGAAATTTTCTGAATAGCATTAACTTTTACTCATCAGTTGAAACACCTGTCATGCCATAACTAATTACATTCATTAAAATGAATCATTAACAAAATACCGATTTTTGGAAAGTTTACTTGCCTACGCAAATTTATTATATTTTTTTATTCTATGGTAGAGACTTGAAATTATATTTGAGATTAAAAAAAATATAATTATAAAATTTTATAATTATTTCATAACTAAGTTCATGACGTTTGTGGTATATCAGATCAGAGAAACTGTTATATATTTTGTTTACAGAAAAGAGTTAGTGGAGTGCTTTCTTTATCACATAATCGCTTTACTTCTACGTAACAAATACGTTACTATGGCCTACAAATGCGGTCAGTTATCCCGGGCCATGCTTTACCAAGTCGAAATATGTCACTGGTATATATGTAGGCCGACGGTTTGTAATCATATACTGACCGATTTCATTCTGTGAAGCGTCAGTGCTCACCTCATACTTGGCAGGCAGCAACAGTCGGGTTTTTTTTTTTTTTTGTTGGGTAAATGCTTGATGCATACCCCGCTCCTGGGTGAGAGGCGGGGTTATGTGGGACTCCTCCTCCCCCCAAATCCCGCCCACCCGCTCAGCCAAACTGGCTCAGCGGCTGCTCGGGACGAGGGGGGGGGGGGGGGGGTGGCTACCCACTAAAAACCCAACAGTGTTTCCTCACCTGCCGGAACGGGTTTCGTGGGATCCTGGTGACTCTCCACGTTAGCAACAGTCTGGGCTGGAACTTGTGGTCCATCGGCAGGTACTCGTTAACAGATGTTACAGACACTCGTCATATTTCCTGTGAATCGACAGTGCTCACCTCACAGTCGGGAGGCACCCACAGTCTAGACTGGAACTTGTGGTCCATCAACAGGTACTCGTTGACAGTTGTTGGGGACACTCGTCATATGTCCTGTGGAGCGTCAAAACTCACGTCACAGTCTGGGCTGGAACCTGTGGTCCATCAGCAGGTACTCGTTGACAGTTGTGGCAGGTCCAGAAGTGTTGCAGACACACGATGTATTACCTGTGAAGCGTCTGTGCTCACCTCACAGTCGGCAGGCAGCAACAGTCTGTGCTGGAACTTGTGGTCCATCAGCTAGTACTCGTTAACAGATGTTGCAGATCCAGAAGTGTTGCAGACACTCTATGTATTACCTGTGAAGCGTCAGTGCTCACCTCACAGTCGGCAGGCAGGCACAGTCTAGGCTGGAACTTGTGCTCCAGTAACAGGTACTCGTTGAGGGTAGCGTACAGTTGTGGCAGGTCCGGCGCCGCGGCCGCAGCCTGGCCGGAAGTGGACGCCACCGGCGGGCTGTCGTCGTCAGCAGCATCCGGGTGCCTCGCGCCCGCTCTCAACATGATCGGGCTTTTGGTGCGAGCGGCGGGTGAATCGGCACCTAGCGGAGATAAATCACGATCAAAAAGATACAAAGATGAATAGTACCATTAGTGTGAACCGTTATCGGATTCGAATAGTTGAATTCCATCTAGATATACGTCAAATGTGTACTGTTTCTATACAAAATTTAGAAACTTTAAATTAACTTTATGATGCACTATATTGACACTACACTGTGATTGGTCGTCACACTTTTTACTAATTCACAGAGAAAGAAAGAAAAACAAGTGTTTAGTGTGTAACCTCCTCAATGTCAATACATAGTCTCTGTAATCTGTAGTTGTCACTCTTGTCACACTAATCGCATATTGAAGGATATACAAAACTACAACAAATTGAAATCCAGTGCGCCAATATAGTAATCCTGTCAGAGATGCGTCTCGCTTGTGCTAGGATGGGCATCATTATACGTAACCATACACGACCAAATAATGAAACGTGCAAGCGAATCACACGAAGAAGTTTTCCTCCAAGTGCCGAATACCATCGCCAAAACTTCTATCAACAAGATGGTAATTAAAATTGCCATCTCAATCGGAGTAGAATCAATGAAGAGATGGAAAGACTGCTTGAATTAGAAGAAGTGAAATCGAGGAATTGATTTTGACTAAGCAAGAAAATGATAATGATTAAGGACAAGCTAATGATCAGCTAATAATATTAGATATTTATAATAAAAAACTGGCTACGAAACTATGGAAGTCTTATTGAAACAGTTAAACAATTAAATATAGTCCACTTCATATTGGATTGGATATACACCGTACATTATAAAATCTGGTAGAATTTTTTGCTTACTTGGATTCATAATATTCTTAATAAAATTTTGAATTTTTAATAAAAAATCGAGTACTGTAACATGTAGATTAACACGAAAACTGTGAATGGCACAAACTAAAAAACTCGTAAGTACGTATTGGTATTTAAACTGAATTATCACGAATTTATGAACAAAAAGAGCACTTGCGATTTCTGGGACTACACGACCGTCACCAACGGAATCCGAAAATGCACTGCCGATAACTTGTGTGTTAGTGGTAGATGCAAACAATTGGTGAATCAGCACGAGCGCCGATCCGAGCATTACACGCGATGTTCTTTGTGCCATTCACAATAGTAATTCCCGTTACCTAATAGGTTCTAATAGCTAGCCCTGGCATGGGTTTATCTACTAATTACTAATTTTGTTTTTAATTATTCACTACATTCTTCAAAACAAAGAGTGCCAATATCATTCTCGTCTTCTACTGAACTTGAACTTTTATTTGTAATAAATTCTGCTTTTCTTTTCTCGATAAAAAAATGCTAAATAAATATTTAATGTAATACTGTATTCTATCTAATTCTAGCATTTCACGTGGCTTTTCGTTATTGTTATTTCAGCCCCTCTAGCATGAGCACCGCGATATGCTATAAAACGCGTTTTTATCACGTTTAATTGTCAAATTACTATGGAGTTAGACGCGATGAAAAACGTGATATAATGTAAACTGTGGTGCTCATGCTACGGGCACAGAATTGGATAATAGTTTATCATCATCAGTCCCTGTAAGGATTGAAAAGGAACACTCTGCTATCAAATTTACAAAATTCATAAAAGATTATGACACCAAACTCATAACTCTTCTATAAATTAGTAAAACAAGTAAACAAAAGAATGCTTCTTACCTAAGCGTGCGCAGGAGCAAACAGCGGCTGTGTGTCGTTGGTGTGCTCGCGCCGATCCCCCCTCGGCTCGACGACCCGACGGTGTGAGCGACCGGGCGCGAAGGCCCTAGTACCTGACCACAAGAGAGCGCTGTTCAACACACTGCAGCCGAAAGGCCGCTGAGCGTTGACAAGAGGGATCTGGGATTTCGTAGGAGTAACAATGAAGATATCGTCCAGGTAGATCGGGGTTGGGATGGATTATGCCTTTGTTTCAGACTTTTTATCAAAAATGATGGTTGGGACTGGATATTACTCTGTAAAATACACGGATAGGAATGCAGAGGAAATATAGTGTCCAATATAGAGGAAGTTAAAGAGGAATTATGAGATGTTTGGATTTGGTAAAAGGTTAAGACAAAATTTAAGAGGGATGAGGATGCTCAAGTCAAGAGGTTACCGGGATCAATGTCTTGTTGAAAGACAATTGCCCAGCCGCCTGTGCGCCTCTCGGTCAATCGAGTCAGATACGTACAACGGTGGTTGAACACTGTTGTAGGCCAGTACACTGCGCTCACACAGAGCGAGGCGCAGAGACACAAGTTTTAAAATAAAAGCTTTGAAAAAAATGCCACGGTCAGATCCCTTGACCCTTTAGTATACACCGGGTGGGGTACCCTTAATACTATTTTTATGCGAGCTATCGAAAGCTCCTCGCAGCTAAGCGAGACGGGTCTCTTCACAGGGAAATCAATAACGTTTTTAAACAATTTCAGTTACCTGTAAAATCACCACACTGTAATAATCATAAAGTATTGTCTTTCGATTGTTAGTAAATCAGAAAGAAAGGTAGCCAGTGTCTGCAGTATCTTAATTTTATTTGTTGATGTTAAACAATAATAGATTTTGGATAAGCCTCTTAATGAGATTCGAACCACGTGAACTACAGTTACAATACAGTACAGTTGTGAGTAGTATTTTAGGCTAATGTGATTAGATAAGAAAAATTATCTATGGCTACTCCAGCGAACCAAATATGTTGCAATGTTCATAGTACATGTATAATGTATACAAATAATTTTAACATACAGAGGTAGGCAATAAAAAAAATTAGAACACTCCTAAAAGAACGATATTCATTTAAATTAAGTATTTGATATTAAATGCGTAGAATATGAGGACGCACGCACGACTGACCTGGTTATGTGGCGATGACTTCTTTGCATTAAGATTTGAAGATATTCATGTTTTTAGTTACATTGAATTATGCAACCAACGTATTACAGACTAAACTATCAACAACTAAACAGAGCCAACAAAATCAAATAGGTGCGTAAAAACTACGTCGTTTAAAACGTATTGTAACGATTGCAGCATAAACAGAGCTGTTTTCGGTTGGTAAGTTGTAAAACGACCTTCGCTCAGTCGTCATTCGTAATCCGCCAAAATAACATATTTAAATAGTATCTATATGAGCGTTATCGGTATACAACCTTCATGCTGAAACATCCGACGCACATACATCATTTTAAGTTAGAACAGGAAACGTGAACTTCGTGGCCTAAATCTGCTAAATTGTTTACTACTGATAAGTGTATTGTTGAAAATCTCACAGGTTAGTATTTAAAATAGAAAAAGTTACGTCATTACAGCGTACTCTACGTTGAATACAAAGGTAAATCAGTATAGTGATATCATAGTCGGTATTACCAAAAAAATACAGTTCAAATTCTCTTGAAGTGTTCTGAAATATGTTCCGAGCTTTATCTTGTGCGTATTATCTGATTCGCATCACAGCTGTTGGTTAACATTCCATCCTTGAAACTTTTAATGTATGTATAATGACTAACTTAGTTTGCTTTACAAGTATTTGAGTAAACCAGCACATGCAATGGTGGATTTAAAACAAAATACTGATTTGTAATCTGCTTTCTCGCGTAGTAATATGTGAATCAAATAAAAACCTTAATTCCATTTAAACATGTCAATTAATCGTCATATGTCATCACATTATACATGTCAACAAATCCATATTGTTATTGATTAAAAATAAGTTATAATTTTTGTTAAATTTACAATGGCTGAAAATATACATGATAGTCGAAAAACTACGTCATGAGTTCACAAATCTACGGCAAGAGAAAACTTGTACAGAGAACAACCGGTGAGAAATTCATCAAGAGCTGTTTTTTGCCCGTTTGTATCATTATTTGACCTCCGTAGTCGAGTGGTTTGTACGCCGGGTTTTATGGTGTCGCGGACTGGAGAGGGGACAGATGTTTGTGTGATGAATTCGAGCATTTTATACTCCAGTCATGGATGTTTGTATATGTTTCTATATAAATATACTTATATATGTACTATTACATACAGTACAGGTAGATAATTAATGGACCTGATTTGGCATGATTCTCTTAACCTAAAACTAAATTTGACAATAGTTTATCCTAATCTAGTTCTATAAATAATGAAAGAGGATTCAATTTAGTTTTTCAATTTAGATAATCCTGCCAGGATCAGACCTAGCGTATGATCAAAATTAAATTTAAACAAAATCTTTCAAGGTTCACCATTAATACTCTGTCAAACTCGCCAATAATAAATGATGGCTGTGTGTTTAAGGTGTAGGTTATTTTTTATAGATACGTTACACACTCTTTATTAGTCAAGCATTGGCAAGGTTACAGCATTGAATTAAATCAGACTCAAAGCGTCACAGTCGCAGCATACAATGTGAATACTATTGGTCCTTTTAGCATAACACATTGTAGTATTTGTTTCTTAGATTTTCACGCACATCACTCATTATATAAAACTAGTTTTAACGGGTTAATGCACGAAACTTTATTTATTTATTGACGTTACGCAGCCTTTTCAGGTCAGCATCGTCAGAATACTGCTTTTCTGACCAAATTAAATAAAAAATTATTTCAATATTTTTATGTACTGTTTTTTGAAAAATACTTAAATAAACTAGACTGAAGCTTGTCAGGTGAGTCCCAGACAATATCAAGCTGATCATTTTTTTTTGTGTATTCATTTACCAGCTTGCATAGTCTTGAAATAGGGGAGTTGGATCCGAATGCCGTTCTGCGACGAGGTGCTTTAAGAGGGTCTATCCTACTTCGGGGGTATCTTGAAGGAACACTTGTCTGTGCCACCCGCCCGCGCTTTCTCAGTACGCTGCACGAACGGTCGAGTTATTCCCGAAAAGCGGGATGGAGCCTGTCCCGCGCGGGACATTCAATTTTGATTTAAAAAGCGGGAGGACACGCCAAAATAGGGACGCCTGGCATCGCTCGTTTTTATCGTCCCATAACTGCCCTACACCGACCGGCCCAGTTTATGTCTGTCAGCTACATGCACGCAAAGGGGTGATGACGGGGTACAGTAAACGAAATTCTATTTAGTCCGTCAGTTAGATGATCAAAAAATAATGGACACGTATTTTTTCTTAGGGCAATCAACCAAAAAATGACAAAGTTATAGCGCGTCACAGTTTGGGAGTAGGGGCTCGTGACGTCACTTTTTAGTGAATCTTCACATAAAAGTATACCAAAACGTGACGTCATGCGACTTTTCAAATCAATATATCTCAGCAATGTTTATATTATGTGAAAAATGAAAAATACGTGTCCAATACTTTTTGATAATCTACCTGATAAACGAAGAAAAAAAAAATAGTCATCATCCCTATTACACTAAGCAACTTTACGGAAAAACGTAATCCATGAATTTATGGGTAACTGTAAACATAGTAACGTTAGTATATTATTTAGCGTCACTACAGCCAATTCATGTTTTGTTTTGTACCAGAGTACACAACTGTTGTTCTATGATGACGTAAATCCTATTGTCTTACAATACCGCGCTGGAGTAGCTGGTAATTAATTTGTGACATAGAAATTGACCTTGCATAGAAAAACCTAGCTTTCGTCTTTAAATTAGATTAGTTGATAGTTTCTGAATGCTATAATTGGACAATTTATTTGTTAATTATGAAAATAGTATGACATTCATAATCATTTAAGTTTAAACTAATATGACAATGGTGTCGATTCTGGCGTGCTTCTCTAAACTTACAACTAAATTTAACATTAGTCTCTTCTTTTCATTTTGTATAGAGAATGACAAGGATACACTGTTGTCAAATTTAAGTTTAGATTTAGAGAATCGTACCAGAATCGACACCATTATATTTATAGCTTAATATCTCAATAATAGAGGAGCTCGATGGCGCAAGTGGTTAGCGCTAACGGCTGCGATCATTGAACTTAAGCAACTTTCGCAGTGGTCGGTCATTGGATGGGTGACCAAAAATTACTATCTCGAGCTCCTCCGTGCTTCGGAAGGCACGTTAAGCCGTTGGTCCCGGCTGCATCTGCAGTCGTTAGCACCCACCAATCCGCACTGGGCCGGCGTGGTGGGTCATGGCCCAATCTCCCTATTCCATCCATAGGGTAGGCCTGTGCCCCAGCAGTGGGGACATTAATAGGCTGATGATGATCTCATTAATTAATGATTAACCATTGATTTTAACAGTATTTGACTTTGTTTATGTGGGTACTTATCTGATTTGACATTACTTCATATTATTATTTTTAGCTTGATTTTATTATATTAGAATGAATAGTTGATATTGACTTAGCGGCGTTTTGGATGTCTCTGTAAGCCGGCATGTAAAAACAGCATTAAATCATCATCATCATCAGCCTATTAATGCCCCCACTACTGGAGCACAGGCCTTCTCTATGGATGGAATAGGAAGATTGGACCATGACCCACCCTGTCCCAGTGCGGATTAGCGGGTGCTAACGACTGCAGATGCAGCCAAGACCGGCAACTTAACGTGCCTTCCGAAACACGGAGGAACTCGAGATAGAAGATTTTTGGTTACCCATCCAATGACCGACCACTGCGAAAGTTGCTAACTTCAACGATCGCAGCCGAATGCGACGAGCTCCTCAGCATTGAATAAATAAAGATCAATAATTTATTGGACACGACTTTTAAGGAAATCACGGTGGCGGGCGACCTTAAAAGCTGTGCACATAAAATTCAAGGCATCATACGTGCGTTGCCGAAAGGCCGATGTAATCCGAATATTGTAATCTACGATATACTTGCATTTTACTTAGACGATTTTGTATGTGAAACTCGTTTTTTTTTTAAATAGAACCGACACAATTACTCAATCATTGTTATAAAACTATGTTTTAAACAAACGGCGTTGTATATTTGTAATAGGCGTAGAATTGGCCAACTTTTCGGAGTTAATTTGACCTGTTAGTTAGGCTAGCCAGATATACTGTAATATATAGTATTCTACTATATTTTGCCTCTGCATACTTTATTATATACGAAACGCATAAAGTATGCTAAAATACTATATTTTAAACTTAAATTCAAAGATCACAAGTTGACGTTAAGTTAGGGTTTACGTAAACATTTCCGAACGCACTCTTAAAAAAAAGTGAGACGAACATAGAATATATACCTATATGCATATAAAAATTGTAATAAGGACAATAATAAAAATACTTAATTTTTTCTGTGTGTACTTTATTTTACGATCCTTCAAATCGTCAAACACTATATATCTCATTTGTTTCTTAGGTTTTCACGCACATCACACATTAAATAAAACTAGTTTATCACGGGTTAATGCACGAAACTTTATTTATTTATTGACGTTTCGCAGCCTTTACAGGCTGCATCGTCGGAATAATTTTTTTTATTTAATTTTGTCGCGCTCCCTTCGAAAGTCTTTCGAAAGTCTACTATATATCTCAGTAAAAAATCTGGCAACCCTACTGTTAGTCCAAGAGCTGGCTGCAAAACCCTGGCCGATTGAGTAACAGGATGAAATATTTTTTTAATGATAATACTAAAAGCAACCAATAAAAAAAACATTAAGTGCCAGTGCAGATCCTGTGCACATGATGTGTATATTTTTTGTACGGTACATTTTTCGTACCGTAACTATACCCATAGAGTAACAGTTTGAAATTACACTTAAAATTTTGTTGAAAGTGAGTAAAAACAACATATATGATAGTGCCTCATCAAATCTTGCGCTAATGTCTTGGCACGCCCCTTTTTGAAGTGAAAACTTCTTTAGCGGCGTTGTACACTTTTTTTTGTATGGGTAAAAAATGTTAAACTCGCGTCAGGTGAAACACGTGGGCTGATCGCATCATGACACACAATTAAATTGGAAAGGTAAGGAAAATTATAATAATAAGTCTCTATCTAGGACGTCCACGTGGGAGCTTTATTGGGATGAAAATGCATTTTTTTAAAAATAGATGTCGCTAGGTGCGTTTAAATGTGATTCATGTAAGTTGATTTCTTTACAATAGATGTCGCTAAGTGCGCTTAAACGTGATTCATGTAAGTTGATTTTTCTGAGAGATAAACTTTTTTAATGTAATATAAATTGTCATGTTTGTGTACGATAGCGCAATAAATAAATATTGTATTCTACCACATACATGACAGTACTTTTATACTGATAATTAAAGCAATCCGTGCAAAAATATACCCTAACCATTCCAAAATATCAAAAATGCACAACGTTAATATTCAAGTTTTCACTTCTGCCGGCACTCCCGGAGTGCAACCCGTCTTTTTTTTATTTATTTTTTCGTTGCATTTCTGTATTCGATCACGTCAAAAACTGGACAAATTCGGGTTGAATTAAAGTGCCGTTGTTGCGCGTCAAATAGTCAATTTAACTAACCATAATAACATAATAGTTCTTTACTCAAGTGCGCTGTTTACTATTCAAGCCGCCATTTGAGAGTTGCATAATTTCTGTTCTCACTTTTAGGTGTGTGGTGAAAACCTGTGTGTAACTAGCCGTTTCATTGCGTATGACTTGAACAATTAAACACGACCTCTATTGTTGAAGTAGGTTTAATGTGTATTTTTTTATTTTATCTTTATTTGGGAAACAAACAATTCATCATCATCATCAGCCTATTAATGTCCCCACTGCTGGGGCACAGGCTGTGGATGGAATAGGGAGATTGGGCCATGACCTACCATGCGGGCCTAGTACGTATTGGCGGGTGCTACGACTGCAGATGCAGTCGGGACCAACGGCTTAACGTGCCTTCCGAAGCACGGAGGAACTCGAGATAGAAGATTTTTGGTCACCCATCCAATGACCGACCACTGCGAAAGTTGCTTAACTTCAACGATCGCAGCCGAACGCGCTAACAACTTGCGCCATCGAGCTCCTCCCGTCTGGTTCTTTACATAAAAGCCATTTACACTATTGTATATAAACTTGTCGGCTATGACGTGAAATTATATAACATGTACTATGAACAGCAATGCAATGATACTGAAGAGATTACTTACAATTTATCATACAATCGGTCATCAAAGTTTTATTGTTATTTGATCGATTACTCGATTCGATTGATTGTAGTAAACAATAATTTGTGTCGTTTCAATAATTTCAATAAAAATGTATCGCTATTTCCCATAGTAACACCATTACTGGATTTGGTAACGTATGACTTCACTTTATGGAAATTAACTTCACGTTACGAAAGTTAAAAAATCCTAACAAAAACTGGGCACCGTTTATTTTGGCCGGACACGCAATCGAAAAGCCTATGTCAACACTAACTCTAGAGCAGTGTTTCCTAACCTTTCCAATACTGCTACCCCTGTAACCTATTAGGAAAACAGATTTTACCCCGACTTTAAAATGTTGTCATCAGTCCAAGAAATTCCAATTTGGCCGTTACATCTTGGTCTTTAATAATGTCATCATCAGGAGGAAATCTCGCCCCGCTTCCCACACTCAGCTGTCCGCGGGCTCGCTAGCCAAAAGGAGCGCATGCTCTATTTAGTAGTATAATTATATAGTATTTTCTTATTATATAGATTTGACCAAATAATTAGGTTCTCTGTTACCCCCGAAGTATGGCTGATTTACCCCCGGAGGGGTAATTACTCCCAGGTTCGGAACCCAGGCTCTAGTGCATGAATAAAATTATTCAAAGCGCGAGTATAACGACCGACAGATATAAGCGAGAGTGCCAAAACATAAGAGCGGCTACAATATTACAACACAATTTCACTCAATGAATTCCGGCGATGACACAAGTGTGTTGTAAACAACTACTCTATATATAGATGCCGCTTCAAGGCAATTAAATGTACCTGGGATGTAATGTGGCCGTGTTTTAACAGCCGCACGATGTATAGAGACGCGAAGCTGCTATCGGCACTGCACATTATGTTCTGTAATCTCGTCCCGGTCGTTCATAAAATACGTCACGCTAAAATCAGCTTTTTCCGACCCCCTCCCCCCCTATTGTCACGCTGTGTCACACTTTCTGTGACACCTCTTGAAATATTCCGTCACAAAAACGGAGACCTACGACCAAAAACGGAAACGGAGAACGACCTTTATTAATTTCCTATCGATTTTAACGCGAGAGTAATATTAATTCGTATAGATAAACGTAACCGACTGATAAAATTATCGTAATGAATAATTTCAATCACAGACCGAATAGTTACAATAAATCAACTTGTGAAAAATATTGAGATATTTGAATAAAAATATTAACTGTTATTGCAACCGTTACAATTTATTTATTATCTAATTTAACTATTGTTATATTTTTTGTCTTATAATGTTACACATATCGAACATTTATTTATTACTGTAACTTCCTCACTCACAATGTTCACCTCCCGGGTTTTGTCAAAATGTTGTAATGCGAACCATTTTGTAAAACTGAAATATTAGGTATTACGTTACGAGCTTAGCTCAGTGTGAAAACCACTGTTTAATTGTAAGCTTAGTTAAATATGTTGTATTGGTGAATAAATATATTTTTAAAGAAAAGTTTTACTAGGAAAAATCCTACTCGCAATCCGGGTGAATGCACCACTGCTGTATTCGCCCGGATTGCGAAGGAAGCGGGTTCATTCAAGGAAGCGGGTTTGCATTGGTAATAACAATATCAAAGAAAATGAGCATGAGGTATTTGAAAACCTTCGGCGGTCAAAAATAACAAAATAAAATCGAAAGCGTTAGCGTTTTCCAAAGCATATCCGTTAGGCGAATGGCCCCCTGGGCACTGCCGTAACTATGGGGCTTGATCAAATCTTAAATGATCTTCATTACTTTAAATATTATGCAGAGTTCGAAACCATACATGTAATGTAGTTAATTAGAGAACATTAATACCTACTATAATTTATACTGCCATTTTTAATAACCTAAATATAGAATAATGGTATAATTTTAAATACTCTTGTCATTGAACAGCTGTTGTTTCAACCTCGTTACGTTAATATGTATGAAATTGTAAATGCAAAAGTAGTACTCATCCAAAATACTTCTCTGGTCTCTACTACCACATAATCACTTAACAACATTGCGCATTGGTATAAACCTAATAAAAAAAATCCAAGAACCCCATTATAATAAGAATTATAATAGCGTTTCCATTATAATTCTCATTAATATAAATAACACTATTTGTATTGATACTGTATGACACAGCAATCAAAATGCAGGTAAACGATTAAGAGCCCTTTCATATTTTTTTGCATAAAATCGTAATTTTTGAGCGCCTCGTTTAGTCCCTTAGAAAAGATTTTGAATATTTCCATTAAAAGTAAACAGTAGATTTATTCTTCCTATTGTAACTTAATGTAAAATGTCTTATTTATTTGCAAATACTATTATCCTTTTTTTGTACTGATCGTTCTACCGCAGCTAGTTTACGGAAAAAACGATAATATGCACAACTTCAAACGCCTCAATCTCTCAATAATGTTAAATAAATTAAATCCAATTAATTACTACGACATCAGAGATATGTTTTTGTTGTAACACAATGTATTAGAATTTTGATTTTCAACCTCCGGAGTTTTCCCAAAAAATAGTGCAGGTTTACCTCGTATTTTGATATTTGTTTCTTAGGTTTTCACGCACATCACTCATTAAATAAAACTAGTTTTTACGGGTTAATGCACGAAACTTTATTTATTTATTGACGATGCAGACCTGAAAAGGCTGCGAAACGTCAATAAATAAATAAAGTTTCGTGCATTAACCCGTAAAAACTAGTCGTATTTTGATATTGAATTAAATAGAATTACTATCAAAAACTTTCATAAAACTAATCTACCATCATTGAACTACTGAAATATGTATTTGTCGATGTAGCTGCATTTTTATCTCTGTTGACTGGACTAAACCTATATATGTGTAGTCTATGTATATATATGTAATATGTATAGGTATATAATATGTATATATTATGATGTGTATTTATGTATGTATATATACTTAATTCACAAATTCGTTTAAATCCCTTGTTTCTTTTACTGACACCGCCGACTCCAGCTTTCTTTCAATCCTCTCCATCTAAAGGTTGTCTGGAAGAAATCGCTTTTAGCGATAAGACCGCCCATTGAAGCACTCTTTTTTTTACAATTGTATTGTCCCTCATTTCTGTTCTGTGTTGTGGTGTTTTCAATAAAGTATTGTGTATTGTATTGTATTGTATTGTATATATTTTTATAATTAGTTCATTAGTAATTATTTTATAAGACTCGAACCATCACCCGTAAAATGCAAATACTAGTGCAACTCTACCTACGCGCCGATCAGTACGGCAGCGGCGCAATTTTGTAAAAGGGCTCTTATTGTATATTTAATCATTATGTAATGAGAGGTGACTTCGTGAATCATCTCTGAAGTCATTTTCCAACTTGACGACTCTGTAAATAATAAACAGTGAGAAAAATGCAGCCTTGCTGCCCTTTTTATAATGTGTCATTAAAAATACATACAACCATACATTTTCTCTTCTATCACCTGCCCCTAATATTATGGCGGTACAAAGTTCGCTGGGTCAGCTAGTTACTAATCTCTTATCTATTAGACAAGTCCGTCCGTCCGTCTGTGGTGCTGTTTCAGCGGCCAAACCGTAAGAGATGGATAAAGAGAATATTTAAGTTATAAGTAATGTAATTAGATAAAGACTTATTTGTTTATAGTTAGTGTATTTTATAGTTTTAATAGTTATAAGTTAAGAATAGTCTGATAAGACTATAAACCGGATTTGAGTAACGTAGCACTTCCGGTTTTCAAGAAATCAGGTTTTGGTGAGCATTTGGTTCACTGGTTTGCTAGTAAGTTTCTAAATTAAAATGTCTACTATAATTACTTGGTAGACGATTGGTTCAATCTTACTTACGGAAAGAACACCGCTACTTTTTAAAACCCTGAAAATAAATCTTGTCTAGTGGACAAACCTACGAATTTTCAAAACACAAACTTCGGAAATCCATTCGTAACGACGCCAAATGGTGATAAAACAAAATAGACTTTGCCCGTAGCACACATAAGGTTCATTGGCCACGAATAGTTTAATATAGGCCCAACGCTTAGTTGTTTAGATTAAACAGCTGTAAAATTCATGTCAACGACCTTTTTGAAGTTGCGTACGCTAAACTAACCCAATACAAGTTCAACACATTTGGATAAAACTAAAGATGCTTAAGAAATAAATTAGATACCTACCTACTTACTGATTTTTGTTTATTAATAAAATATAAAAATAAAACAGGTTTAGGCAAAACATTAGGCAACAAAATGGATGCATTCAATAAAACTAGTTTTAACGGATTAAGGCACGAAACTTTATTTATTTCGTTACGTACGTTTTTTGAAAAATCAGTATTCTGCTGAAAAGGCTGAGAAACGTCAATAAATAAATAAAGTTTCTTGCATTAACCCGTTAAAACTAGTTTTATTTAATGAGTGATGTGCGTGAAAACCTAAGAAACAAATATGGTTGCATTCAAATTTGTAAAGAGGAGAATTTGAGGACCAAAGAACTGCAATAACGGATCTAAACCTACTTCCAAAGCGAAAGAACCTTTTTGATGTGTAACATCTTTCCTCTCGCTTTCCTGCAATTTGTGGGAGTGATTTCGTGGAATGGGACGGAAGTGTGTAACAGGAAGTCGCGAAAGCGCGCGCTATTTGATTTGATTTTAGAACTTTTAATGTTCAAATGGCTTATTCCTTTTGTAGTAGGTTTTATTCCTTTTTTTACTAATATAAGGTGAGGTTTCAAATGTTACACTTGCGTGCCGGGTGAACGGCGCAGGAGCATTGCCTGGTTTTTACTGGCCCTGTTCAGGGCATTAGGTAGGACCTTGCTCATTTCATTTTCGAGCCCCAGGGCTGAAAGAAATGAGCAGGGACGAGTCCCAGATACCTTCATCTCGCTCCCCCGGTGGTTGAAGGACCATAAGGCATTTTCCGAACATTACGGAAAAGCGGAGCTCGATGTTGCAAGTAGTTAGCGCGTACGGCTGCGATCGTTGAAGTTAAGCAACTTTCGCAGTGGTCGGTCATGGGATGGGTGACCAAAAATTTACTATCTCAAGCTCCTCCGTGCTTCGGAAGGCACGTTAAGCCGTTGGTCCCGGCTGCGCTGCAGTCGTCAGCACCCACCAACCCGCACTGGGCGCACGTAAGTGGGTCATGGGCTGATCTCCCTATTCCATCCATAGGGAAGGCCTGTGCCCCAACAGTGGGAACATTAATAGGCTAATGATGACGGGAAAAAAAGTTCCCGAGGGATTCTCCAAAACCTGAAGTTGACGCGGACAAAGTCACAAGCGGCGGCCGCTTGAGTATAGTTTGCACATGGTTTAACAACGTCTCACTAGACTTTCACTAGAAATCAAGCCAGTTGGAAAATTATACGGAATGCAAAGAAAACCAGCTAGCGTGTAAAGTATTACGATTAATGGCTGTTCCATTGTGTATTGTGTGTATGTCATCGTATAATCGTCAGTTTATTTTTTATTTTTTTGTTAAACGGATGGCAAACAAGCCTATGGCCCGCCTAACATTTTTAACAAGGTCCAATGGGCCATATAAATGCGGTCCAATGGGCCATATAAATGAGGTTCAATGGGCCATAATAATGAGGTCCAATGGGCCATATAAATGAGGTCAAATGGGCAGTTTTCGCTTCCGGACCGAATCTTGAGGGTCCAATTGGTACAGGACCCGCCTAACACCTCGATTCCACCAAAAAACAAGTCATATAGGTACTAGTTTTAAACTTAACTTATAGAATACTTGTTGTGGCTGTTTAAAACGTTCTTTCGTTTAAATACTGCATAGACAACTAGTATCTTACTATAAATCACTTATTTACTTCACATATTTTGTTTATCCAACACGTTTGATGCAAGTATTGTATGTATACTACATGTTTCAAACATGTATATAAGTGTGAACAAAAAATTAAGACATTGTATAAAATTTGTTAACTCGTCGTTAGATCTCGTCTACCCCAACGGTTATCTGTTCTTCGGCAAATATGGCCAGCCCACTGCCACGATTTGCGCAAGGTGGTTGGCAGGAGCTGGATGCGAGAAGCCCAAGATCGATCTGAGTGGCGTTCATTTGGAGAGGCCTATGTCCAGCAGTGGACTAAGATAGGCTGTTGATGATGGACGGATGAGGGACAATGTAGACGGTCACCATAGCCTATAAACTACTTTTTTTATATATAGCCATGTAGGCATTTTTTTTATAAATAGCCAGGTAGGCAAATGACAGCCCCTGTCAAGTGTAACGTGGAGTCACCAGAATCCTACGAAACCCGTTCCGGCAGGCGAGGAAGCACTGCTGGGGTTTTAGTGGGTAGGCCCTCGTCCCGAGCTGAGCCAGTTTGGCCGAGTGGGTGGGCGGGATTTCGGGGGAGGAGGAATCCCACATAACCCCGTCTCTCACCCAGGGGCGGGGTATGCGTCAAGCATTTTCCTAACAATAAAAAAAGGTAGGCAAATGACTCTACCCCATCTAAAGTTAATAGGTGATAAAGTCCAAACGCGAAGATAGCTGGTACAGCAGTTATAAACTGCCACACTTGCCAAAGCTAACACTCGCGCCACCCATCGCATAAACGGCCTTCGCAAATGTCCTTCAATACCACTCAAATAATCTTTCCTCAGTTTTACTGCTGTTTCCAAGTGTATTAAACGCGATAACTATGCAGGCTATATACGCAATCATATCACAAATACAAGATTGAGAAAAACACAAACATTCGGTGCTTGTGCGAGTTGTTTACGAAAATCTCTTGCGTTTAATTTTATAATACTGTGGAAGATGCGATAACGAGTTGCATAACCATTGAAAAAACTTATTTCGCGAGAAATGAGTACGTGAGAAATCCAGAATCTAAATCCACCTGTTCGGCCGAAAATCGACGTTAGGTCGGGCGCACGACGGCCTTTTTTTGAGTGTGTATGCTGTTGGTCGTAGATGACCTTTACAGCGTCACCGGGTTTGGGGACGGCGAGATCCTAAGGGGACCTCAAGCCGAGAATTGGCGAGTGCCTCTGGAGGTATTCCAGGCGGATGGCGTCTCCCCACGGGGGGAGTCTCCTCTCCGTCTGGAGCTTCCAGACCACTCGAACCTGAGGGAGTCGGCTCAACTAGAGGGCGTTTCTGAAACTCGGACCTCGGCTCTAGTTAGCCGTTGTCGTGGGGGGCGGGGAAAAACGCCCAGGTACGTACCTGTACCTGGTATAGCGTTTCGTGTGTAGATCGGGTCTTCGCACTCTTATCCTACGGGTGCGGTGTCTGCCTAATGCTAAGCTAGTGTGCACGTTTGCTAGATGTGTAGTGTTGGTGTTAGTGGCCTGTGTGGGAGGAATCGGAGGCGCGTTGGCGTTGGTGATTTCGTCGTCGAGGTAGTCTAAGACGAGCCTAGGCCGACGGAATCGGAGGAACCTACGATTGGAGGTCGGGAGGGCGGACGTATGATAACTAATCGCGCACGACGGCGTAGTTTGGTTTGCTTTTAAGCGTAAGTAGCTAGCGTGCGATCAGCCTTAAAGTTACGAAACAAAGTTTGACGACCTCCGTGGTCGAGTGGTTCGTACGCCGGTTTTCATGGTGTCGCCGACTCGAGAGGTCCCTCCCGGGTTCGAATCCCGGTGGGGGCAGATGTTTGTGTGATGAATACGAGCATTTGTACTCCAGTCATGGATGTTTAATATTTATTTCTATATAAATATACTTATATATGTACAGTATATGTATTCTATCCGTTACCCTAGCATCCCATAACACAAGCCTTACAGTGCTTACTTTGGGGCTAGGCTAATTGGTGTGAGTGTTGGAAATATTTATTTATTTATTTAAAAATGGTGGTTTCAAGAAGCAGCTGTGGCGTTATTATATTACGTGCATGCGCAGGAGTTTTCATTAATAATATTTCTGTGTTACAAACAAACGCACCTTTCAATGTAACTAGCTTTCTAAGTAGCGTCGTAACTTCGAGAACAATGGACTGATTGTAAGTATTGAGAGCTCTGGTTTGTACAAAAAAGACTTCAAGTGATTAGTAGGTACTGGAATAAATGAACTGAGCGATCAGTAAATAATCTGTGTTTAATTATTATGACGCCAATACGATTTTTCTTTATCTGTATTTAAAGGCTTCAGTCGCTGGGCGACTTTATCAGATTTAACCACCGAACACAGAAAGAGGTTAGAATGGTGATCTTAGACCGTTTGTATAGGAACCGAAGTCGCCGGCTCACCAAATCAGCGCTCACATCCGACAGCAACGATGCAATCAGAACCAAGTTTTGGTCAAGTTATGAGCATTTTTGCTCACACATAACGTAAGGGGTTGCCCATTAATCACGTAAGGCTCGAAAGGGGAGGAGAGATTCATAAAAAATCACGAAATATCACAAGGATATTAATGGACAATAACCTAACCTAACTTAAAAAATAATAAGAAAACTTTGTAAGTATACGACGGCGACGGAACAAACTGGAAAACCTATTTCGGAGCAACAACCCTACTATCTCGCTAATTGAAAAAACGCCTAGGTATCTTTATATATATAATTCTTCTGTGAGTGTGTATGTCACTGAACTTCTCTTAAACGACTGGACCGATTTTGATGAAATTTTTTGTGTGTGTTCAAGGGGATCTGAGAATGGTTTAGATTCACAATTTTGTCCGCTGGACAACCCCTATTTTTTTAGGGCGGTACGAAGTTCGCTGGGTCAGCTAGTTTATTATAATATTCAAGATGCGTATCTTGGTCAAGGTGAATCTTTTGTTTGTTGTTAACTTGTAATAATAAGGTTTTTTCAACATTGGTAAGTAACTCTTTTGTCATCACAATTAAACTATGAAAGTTCGATTATCTTACAAGGTTATCAACTGTGCATTAAATGTGTGCATAACACAGACAGACTAAATAATATTTTAATACAGTATACCCATTTTTTATGATGGTGGATATATTTTTTGTTGGTTTAATTTGTCATTGTAGTTTATTTGTAATTTACAAATTGTAATGTTGTTGGTGAATCTTTGTCAATAAAAAAAGTAAATGTGTAAATATATATAAATATACGTAATATAAAATATAAATGCATTACATTTCGGACTCGCAAACGTTACGAATTCGATATTGGTTCGTGCTTAGGGTACCTATCACGAACTTGACAAAATTATAATAACAATCTTTTCTGTATAACACCACAAAGGACATAAACATAGAATTACACTGACAGAGAGACTACACAATGGGCGGTCTGAACAGAACAAGCCAATATCTAAACAAGACTCGGGTCGAGAGCATTCTGTCCCTCTTTACCGCCAACGACAGACAGAAATAGCAATAGGTAATAAAAAAATATTAAAATAATTCGAAATTAGAACGCCAACGCTCGCTGATACGATATTGGTCGCGCGCGCTTCGCGACGCTATGTTGTTTACAAAGAGCGTTTTTAATAATGCGATATAATGAATATGTAGCGAACGGTAAAAATATAAACAGCCTATTGTTCTATAACCAATAGTGGAAAGTAGATAAACGTGAATTTAAATAACACACAGTCAATGCAGCTAACAGGTATTGACCAGGCAAGATAAATGTATTTTTAAACGCAATTTGTTATCTCTGATGCATTAATTACTTCATTATTAATGACTTTAAATTGGATAAGCAGTTTAATAAAATGTGACAAATCAATAATACATTAAAAACGTCTTCGTCTTCTATGCAGTGAATTCTTTGAACGAGTCATGTGATAGTATCTATACATTAACAATTTAGAGCTAAATGATAACATTAATTTGATATTAATATAAGAACATTGTTTAGAGGACGAGTCGCCTTTACTATGTAGGCCAATCTTATTATTTTGTTCACATGTTTTTTAATTTTTATATGTTAAAAGTATAAAGATTTCTGTTTTTTAAACGTGGAGGGAGACCTGTAATTGGCCATCTGTAACATTTTTTTTTTATTAGGTAAGTTTTTACGAGCTGTTGGTCTCCCAAAAAATTTAATACTAACTTTTTTTCTTCATTTATCAGGTAGATTATCAAAAAGTATTGGACATGTATTTTTTTCCCCCATAATATAAACATTGCAGAGATATATTGATTTGAAAAGTCGCATGACGTCACGTTTTGGTACAATTTTCACTTAAAAGCGACGTCGCGAGTACCTACTCCCAAACTTTGACGCGCTATAACTTTGTCATTTTTTGGTTGATTCCCCAAAGAAAAAATACGTGTCCATTATTTTTTGATCATCTAACTGACGGACTAAACAGAATTTCGTTTACTGTACCCCGTAATCACCCCTATTAAATAAATAAAAAAGACTCAATTTCTTGCTCTTTGACTTTCCTATTTTAAATTGATAGCGCTCAAATAATCTCAATTGGTCCAATCGTGTTTTTCAAGTAATCAGTGGACATAATATATACAAAAACAAGGTACACGCCCTCAGTAGTTTAAAAAGAATATCAAATGTTATAAACATACAATAATCTCATAAACATCACTTGCCGTTGTCAGAGTTTTGTTTATCTATACCAGTGATGTAACTAATGTCATTTTTTAACATTCGCGAATGCGAATATCTGGTACCGACATTCGCGAATGCGAATATTTAGTTTTTGTTCAAAATTGGCGCCAATTGTCTATGGCATGGTGGCAGTCTCGTTCGAATTACCGTCATTCCGCTCGTGCCCGTCTTTTCGTAAACAAAAGAAGTGAATTTTGAGGTTAAGAGTTTGAATAGTGATTTATTTTCAAGAATAAATCAAATCAAAAAATGCATTATTTATTTTGTTTTTTAATATCTAATAAAAATTTAAATATTAAGCTTCATTGCCCAAAGTAAAGAAAATAAATAAATAATGCCAAATGCTAAAGTTAAGACCAATAATGTGATTACGAGGTTAAGTAAATTTTTCTTGGATTAAAAAACAAGAAATGAATGGATTTTGATTTTATGAACGTACATTATCTTCAATTAGTTTTTTTCTAATATTCGCAAAACATTCGCAGATTTTGCGAATGCGAATATATGTAACATCACTAATCTATACATATAATAATAAAATGGTAGGAGAGTCAAAACTGTACATTGAATATTATTTTTAGAAGAATACTTGGGGTGTGATCTTCTATCGATACCTACCGAAGCCAAATATATAGTTTTTAGAATTTTTATTTGTCTGTATGTCCGGGATAAACTCAAAAAGTACTGCATGGATTTACTTCAAATTTCGCACGAATATTATTAAGAAGTCCAGTCAACATATAAGCTACATAATTTCTCGAAGCTCCACCCCTAAGGGGGTAATACGGGGGTTGGAAGTTTGTATGAAAGTCCTATGAATTTAAAGTAAGAGACTTGAAATTCAACATGCATGCTCTTTAAATGGTGTAGAGATATGTAGGTACTAATAATGTATCTTTAGAAATAAACCCCATATGTGCAAATAACTAACTGCAAGCGTACGAAGTCGCTGGCGGCCGCTAGTTATCTTTATATATATAATTCTTCTGTGAGTGTGTATGTCACTGAACTTCTCTTAAACGACTGGACCGATTTTGATGAAATTTTTTGTGTGTGTTCAAGGGGATCTGAGAATGGTTTAGATTCACAATTTTGTCCGCTGGACAATGTTTTTTTAATTAATTTTTAATTTATTAGTAGTTGTTGATTTTGAAATGTTTTACATTGGATCCGACAGACGGCGCTACCATACTGGACAGGACAACGTCTGTCGGGTCCGCTAGTAATATTATTTGGTTAAAACAAAGTTATCAGCTCAGCTTACAACGCACTATTGTTATCCATACCACAATTTACACGTTCCAGATATGCGATTTTATCTGAACTAGATAGATGACTCTACGCTCCTGTTACATATGAATAAACACTGAATCGACACAATATAACACGCAGTATCACTTTACTAATTACATATGTGTAAGCATGTCTCATTTTAAAATTACTGTAGTCAAGTAAATATGTAGTTACAGTAAAACCCGTTTAAGACGATTTCACAAGGACTCAACCAAAAACGTACCTTAAGCGGGATTGAGGGATATGGAAATTTCGAATGTAAGTATTGAGGTACAATATTTAAGAATATACTGGCAGCGTTACCTCTTTGAATGACTAGACTAATTCTTTGTCCGAGGTAGCTGCCAGTATCTTCGGTTCCTTGCCTAAAGGGACTCCTTTTAATAATATTTAAGAATTATATAAAAATGTAGTGTATTATTATTTATTGTTACGTTATTTAAATTAATCACGTATTTTAGTTTGTCAAAAAGATTTTGAAGCATTAGCAAGTACAAGATTTTAACATGATTTAACTTTTGCTGTGCGTCTTCGCTTTGATTCAAAGAAGTTACATAGTGTCTTATATCATTAACTGCTTATAATTCCTGGGCATGTGACAAAATCGGCGTTGACACATCTTCTTTTTGATCATTATCACTTAGGACCCCTTTTTATGGGTTATTCACATTCTCATTGAATTTTATGCTGCCGCAAGAGATAATATGTGTGGTACGTGTTGGCCATTTAGGCGTATCAAACGGGATGACGAATCCTATTAAGCGTCAAGAAATGTATGAAAACATGTCTCAAGTTGCAGGGACTGACGCAAAATGGCGTATTAGGCGAGAAATCGTAATAAGCGTGATCGTATTAAACGGGTTCTACTATATGTAGTCTTTTCTGTCAGTGGTGTTTTTCGCCAAAAGTGTACCACCATCACCACCTCGGGATTCCAACCCTGGACCTCCGAATGGGCGACACCTTGAAACCCGGCGTACATACTAGGCCATGGAAGTCGTCAATAGGTCAACGTCAAAGACAACATCCCTAGATCTACACACGACACGCTATACCAGGTACAGACACGTACCTGGGCGTTTTTTCCCGCCCCCCACGACAACGGCTAACTAGAGCCGAGGTCCGAGTCTCAGAGACGCCCTCTAGTTGAGCCGACCCCCTCATGTTCGAGTGGTCTGGAGGCTCCAGACGGAGAGGAGACTCCCCCCGTGGGGAGACGCCATCCGCCTGGAATACATCTAGAGGCTCTCGCCAATTCTCGGCTTGAGGCCCCCTTAGGATCTCGCCGTCCCCAAACCAGGGGGCCATTCGCCAAACGGAAATGCTTTGGAAAATGCTAACTCTTACGATTTAATTTTGTTGTTTCTAGCCGCCTGAGGTTTTCAAATGCCTTTCGCTCTTTTTTTCTTTTGCATTGGTAATAACAATATTAAAAAAAATGAGCGTGATATATTTGAAAACCTCCGGCAGTCAGAAATAACAAAATAAAATCAAAAGCGTTAGCGTTTTCCAAAATATTTCCGTTAGGCGAATGGGCCCCTGGTAATGCTGTAAAGGTCATCTGCGACCAACAGCATACACTATTTGATTACACAGTAGAGAAGTTCTAAGCAGCTTATTGTGAATTTTACTCAGCGATTGTGGAACAGGTCTTAAGCGTACTAATTTACTACAAACTTTAGCTACAGTCAGTTGTTACAATGCTAACAAAGTCAACTTGCTCGTACCTAATCCTCTCGTAAACGGATCACCTCAAGGTGTTACGGACGCAATCGCTCGTAACCTTCGCTACTATTTTAACACCACACTAGTTAGGTCGCGGTCGGACACCAAACTAATATAAACACGACAGTGTGTTTGTTTATTGACAAATAGTGGGTGCACATGAATTTGTTAAGAGCCCTTTCATATGTTTTGCAAAAAAATGAAACTGAAACTAGCAGCCGACATTCTCTTGAGACAATTTTTTTTTTTCAACTAAAGTATTAGAGTATCTTGGCTGAAATAACACCCACTATTTCTTCACCCTAAAAAGAAGTTCTGGGAAAAATTTCATCAATTTCGTATGTGTAGAAGATGAGATAAAGCTTTTTTAAAAAATAAATAATCTTTCTCCTGAGAGAAAATATTTTTTTACAACTAAACTATTAGAGTATCTTGGCTGAAATTACTTCCACTGTTTCTTCACCCTAAAAAGAAGTTTTGAAGAAAATTTCAGCAATTTCGTATGTCTAGGAGATGAGATACAGCTTTATAAACAAAAAAAAAATATTATCCTGAGAAAATATTTTTTTAAAACTAAACTTTTAGAGTATCTTGGCTGAAATTACTTCCACTGTTTCTTCACCCTAAAAAGAAGTTTTGAAAAAAATTTCAGCAATATCGTATGTCTAAGAGATGAGATACAGCTTTTTAAACAAAAAAAAATTATTTTCCCGAGAAAAAATTTTTTTACAACTAAACTATTAGAGTATCTTGGCTGAAATTACTTCCACTGTTTCTTCACCCTAAAAAGAAGTTTTGAAGAAAATTTCAGCAATTTCGTATGTCTAGGAGATGAGATACAGCTTTATAAACAAAAAAAAAAAAATTATCCTGAGAAAATATTTTTTTAAAACTAAACTTTTAGAGTATCTTGGCTGAAATTACTTCCACTGTTTCTTGGCCCTAAAAAGAAGTTTTGAAGAAAATTTCAGCAATATCGTATGTCTAGGAGATGAGATACAGCTTTTTAAACAAAAAAATATTCTCCCGAGAAAATATTTTTTTACAACAAAACTATTAGAGTATCTTGGCTGAAATTACTTGCACTGTTTTTTCACCCTAAAAAGAAGTTTTGAAGAAAATTTCAGCAATTTCGTATGTCTAGGAGATGAGATACAGCGTTTTAAACAAAAAAAAAAATATTCTCCTGAGAAACATTTTTTTTTGAAACTAAACTTTTAGAGTATCTTGGCTGAAATTACTTCCACTGTTTCTTCACCCTAAAAAGAAGTTTTGGAGAAAATTTCAGCAATATCGTATGTCTAGGAGATGAGATACAGCTTTTTAAACAAAAAAATATACTCCCGAGAAAAAAATTTTTTACAACTAAACTATTAGAGTATCTTGGCTGAATTTACTTCCACTATTTCTTCACCCTAAAAAAAAGTTTTGAGGAAAATCTCAGCAAGTTCGTATGTCTAGGAGATGAGATACAGCTTTTTAAACAAAAAAAAATATTCTCCAGAGAAAATATTTTTTTACAACTAAACTATTAGAGTATCTTGGCTGAAATTACTTCCACTATCAGTCAAGATACTCTAATAGTTTAGTTGTAATATTTTTTTTGTTTAAAACGCTGTATCTCATCTCCTAGACATATGAACTTGCTGAAATTTTCCTCAAAACTTCTTTTTAGGGTGAAGAAACAGTGGAAGTACTTTCAGCCAAGATACTCTAAAAGTTTAATTGTAAAAAAATATGTTCTCGGGAGAATATTTTTTTGTTTAAAAAGCTGTATCTCATCTCCTAGACATACGAAATTGCTGAAATTTTCTTCAAAACTTCTTTTTAAGGTGAAAAAACAGTGGAAGTAATTTCAGCCAAGATACTCTAATAGTTAAGTTGTAAAAAAATATTTTCTCGGGAGAATATTTTTTTTTGTTTAAAAAGCTGTATCTCATCTCCTAGACATACGATATTGCTGAAATTTTCTTCAAAACTTCTTTTTAGGGTGAAGAAACAGTGGAAGTAATTTCAGTCAAGATACTCTAATAGTTTAGTTGTAATATTTTTTTTGTTTAAAACGCTGTATCTCATCTCCTAGACATATGAACTTGCTGAAATTTTCCTCAAAACTTCTTTTTAGGGTGAAGAAACAGTGGAAGTACTTTCAGCCAAGATACTCTAAAAGTTTAGTTGTAAAAAAATATGTTCTCGGGAGAATATTTTTTTGTTTAAAAAGCTGTATCTCATCTCCTAGACATACGAAATTGCTGAAATTTTCTTCAAAACTTCTTTTTAAGGTGAAAAAACAGTGGAAGTAATTTCAGCCAAGATACTCTAATAGTTAAGTTGTAAAAAAATATTTTCTCGGGAGAATATTTTTTTTTGTTAAAAAAGGTGTATCTCATCTCCTAGACATACGATATTGCTGAAATTTTCTCCAAAACTTCTTTTTAGGGTGAAGAAACAGTGGAAGTAATTTCAGCCAAGATACTCTAAAAGTTTGGTTTTAAAAAAATATTTTCTCAGGAGATTTTTTTTTATGTTTAAAAAGCTGTATCTCATCTCCTAGACATACGAAATTGCTGAAATTTTATTCAAAACTTCTTTTTAGGGTGAAGAAACAGTGGAAGTAATTTCAGCCAAGATACTCTAATAGTTGTTGTAAAAAAATATTTTCTCGGGAGAATATTTTTTTTTTGTTTAAAAAGCTGTCTCTCATCTCCTAGACATACGATATTGCTGAAATTTTCTTCAAAACTTCTTTTTAGGGTGAAGAAACAGTGGAAGTAATTTCAGCCAAGATACTCTAAAAGTTTGGTTTTAAAAAAATATTCTCTCAGGAGATTTTTTTTTTATGTTTAAAAAGGTGTATCTCATCTCCTAGACATACGAAATTGCTGAAATTTTCTTCAAAACTTCTTTTTAGGGTGAAGAAATAGTCGAAGTAATTTCAGCCAAGATACTCTAAAAGTTTAGTTGTAAAAAATATTTTCTCGGGAGAATATTTTTTTGTTTAAAAAGCTGTATCTCATCTCCTAGACATACGAAATTGCTGAAATTTTATTTAAAACTTCTTTTTAGGGTGAAGAAACAGTGGAAGTAATTTCAGCCAAGATACTCTAATAGTTTAGTAGTAAAAAAATATTTTCTTAGGAGAATATTTTTTTTTTGTTTAAAAAGCTGTATCTCGTCTCCTACACATACGAACATGCTGAAATTTTCCTGAAAACTTCTTTTTAAGGTGAAGAAATACCGGAAGTATTTCAGCCAAGATACCCTCATAGTTTAGTTGTAAAAAAATATTTTCTGATTTTTTTTTTTGTTTAAAAAGCTGTATCTCATCTCCTAGACATACGATATTGCTGAAATTTTCCTCACTACTTCTTTTTAGGGTGAAGATATAGTGGAAGTAATTTCAGCCAAGATACTTTAACAGTTTAGTTGTAAAAAAATATTTTCTCGGGAGAATATTTTTTTTTGTTTAAAAAGCTGTATCTCATCTCCTAGATATACGAACTTGCTGAGATTTTCCTCAAAACTTCTTTTTAGGGTGAAGAAATAGTGGAAGTAAATTCAGCCAAGATACTCTAAAAGTTTAGTTGTAAAAAAATATTTTCTCGGGAGAATATTTTTTTGTTTAAAACGCTGTATCTCATCTCCTAGACATACGAAATTGCTGAAATTTTCTTCAAAACTTCTTTTTAGGGTGAAGAAACAGTGGAAGTAATTTCAGCCAAGATACTCCAAAAATTAAGTTTCAAAAAAATTTTTTTCTCAGGAGAATTTTTTTTTTTTATTTAAAACGCTGTATCTCATCTCCTAGACATACGAAATTGCTGAAATTTTCTTCAAAACTTCTTTTTAGGGTGAAAAAACAGTGCAAGTAATTTCAGCCAATATACTCTAATAGTTTTGTTGTAAAAAATATTTTCTCGGGAGAATATTTTTTTGTTTATAAAAAGCTGTATCTCATCTCCTAGACATACGATATTGCTGAAATTTTCTTCAAAACTTCTTTTTAGGGTGAAGAAACAGTGGAAGTAATTTCAGCTAAGATACTGTAAAAGTTTAGTTTCAAAAAAAATTTTTTCTCAGGAGAATATTTTTTTTTGTTTAAAAACCTGTATCTCATCTCCTAGACATATGAACTTGCTGAAATTTTCCTCAAAACTTCTTTTTAGGGTGAAGAAACAGTGGAAGTACTTTCAGCCAAGATACTTTAAAAGTTTAGTTGTAAAAAAATATTTTCTCGGGAGAATATTTTTTTGTTTAAAAAGCTGTATCTCATCTCCTAGATATACGAACTTGCTGAGATTTTCCTCAAAACTTCTTTTTAGGGTGAAGAAATAGTGGAAGTAAATTCAGCCAAGATACTCTAAAAGTTTAGTTGTAAAAAAATATTTTCTCGGGAGAATATTTTTTTGTTTAAAACGCTGTATCTCATCTCCTAGACATACGAAATTGCTGAAATTTTCTTCAAAACTTCTTTTTAGGGTGAAGAAACAGTGGAAGTATTTCAGCCAAGATACTCCAAAAATTAAGTTTCAAAAAAATTTTTTTCTCAGGAGAATTTTTTTTTTTTATTTAAAACGCTGTATCTCATCTCCTAGACATACGAAATTGCTGAAATTTTCTTCAAAACTTCTTTTTAGGGTGAAAAAACAGTGCAAGTAATTTCAGCCAATATACTCTAATAGTTTTGTTGTAAAAAATATTTTCTCGGGAGAATATTTTTTTGTTTATAAAAAGCTGTATCTCATCTCCTAGACATACGATATTGCTGAAATTTTCTTCAAAACTTCTTTTTAGGGTGAAGAAACAGTGGAAGTAATTTCAGCTAAGATACTGTAAAAGTTTAGTTTCAAAAAAAATTTTTTCTCAGGAGAATATTTTTTTTTGTTTAAAAACCTGTATCTCATCTCCTAGACATATGAACTTGCTGAAATTTTCCTCAAAACTTCTTTTTAGGGTGAAGAAACAGTGGAAGTACTTTCAGCCAAGATACTTTAAAAGTTTAGTTGTAAAAAAATATTTTCTCGGGAGAATATTTTTTTGTTTAAAAAGCTGTATCTCATCTCCTAGACATACGAAATTGCTGAAATTTTCTTCAAAACTTCTTTTTAAGGTGAAAAAACAGTGGAAGTAATTTCAGCCAAGATACTCTAATAGTTTAGTTGTAAAAAAATATTTTCTCGGGAGAATATTGTTTTTGTTTAAAAAGCTGTATCTCATCTCCTAGACATACGATATTGCTGAAATTTTCTTCAAAACTTCTTTTTAGGGTGAAGAAACAGTGGAAGTAATTTCAGCCAAGATACTCTAAAAGTTTAGTTGTAAAAAAATATTTTCTCGGGAGAATATTTTTTTGTTTAAAAAGCTGTATCTCATCTCCTAGACATACGAAATTGCTGAAATTTTCTTCAAAACTTCTTTTTAGGGTGAAGAAACAGTGGAAGTAATTTCAGCCAAGATACTCTAATAGTTTAGTAGTAAAAAAATATTTTCTTAGGAGAATATTTTTTTTTTGTTTAAAAAGCTGTATCTCGTCTCCTAGACATACGAACATGCTGAAATTTTCCTGAAAACTTCTTTTTAAGGTGAAGAAATACCGGAAGTAATTTCAACCAAGATACTCTCATAGTTTAGTTGTAAAAAAATATTTTCTCAGATTTTTTTTTGTTTAAAAAGCTGTATCTCATCTCCTAGACATACGATATTGCTGAAATTTTCCTCACTACTTCTTTTTAGGGTGAAGATATAGTGGAAGTAATTTCAGCCAAGATACTCTTATAGTTTAGTTGTAAAAAAATATTTTCTCGGGAGAATATTTTTTTTGTTTAAAAAGCTGTATCTCATCTCCTAGACATACGAACTTGCTGAGATTTTCCTCAAAACTTCTTTTTAGGGTGAAGAAATAGTGGAAGTAAATTCAGCCAAGATACTCTAATAGTTTAGTTGTAAAAAAATATTTTCTCAGGAGATTTTTTTTTTGTTTAAAACGCTGTATCTCATCTCCTAGACATACGAAATTGCTGAAATTTTCTTCAAAACTTCTTTTTAGGGTGAAGAAACAGTGGAAGTAATGTCAGCCAAGATACTCTACTAGTTTAGTTGTAAAAAAAAATTTTCTCGGGAGAATATTTTTTTTTTGTTTAAAAAGCTGTATCTCATCTCCTAGACATACGATATTGCTGAAATTTTCCTCAAAACTTCTTTTTAGGGTGAAGAAATAGTGGAAGTAATTTCAGCCAAGATACTCTAATAGTTTAGTTGTAAAAAAATATTTTCTCTCAGGAGAAAGATTATTTATTTTTAAAAAAAGCTGTATCTCATCTCCTACACATACGAAATTGCTGAAATTTTCCCCAGAACTTCTTTTTAGGGTGAAGAAATAGTGGGTGTAATGTCAGCCAAGATACTCTAATAGTTTAGTTGAAAAAAAAAATTTTTGTCTCAAGAGAATGTCGGCTGCTAGTTTCAGTTTCAACAATTTATTAAAATTATATTTTTAGCAGAGGAGATAAAGGTACCAAAACTTGTCACGTTAATTTTTAATATTATTTGTAATTTCGCAACGAAAAATTCTAATTTTTAAAAAATATAGGGCCCGGACCCTATCTTCTATGTTTCGTCCATGTCGGCTGCTAGCTGGTGGCTGCTAGTTTCAGTTTGATTGCAAAAAATCGTAATTTTCGAGCGCCTCGTTTACCTCCTTAGAAAAGATTTTGACTATTTCCAATAGAAGTAAACAGTAGATTTATTCTTCCTATTGTAAGTTAATGTAGAATATTTGCAAATACTATTTTCATTTTTTTGTACTGATCGTTCTACTGCAGCTAGTTTACGGAAAAAACGATTGCACAACAACTTCAAACGCCTCAATCTCTCAATAATGTTCAATATATTAGATCAAATTAATTACTACGACATCAGAAATATGTTTTTGTTGTAACATAATGTATAAGAAATTTGATTTTCCATCTCATTAATTATCAAAAAAAAACATCTAACCTCCGCGAGTTTTCCCATTTTATTTGTATTTTGATACTAAATTAAATAGAATTACTATCAAAATCTTTTATAGAACTAGTTTACCATCATTGAACTGCTGAAATATATATATATATATATATATTCATAATTAGTTCATTAACAATTATTTTATAAGACTCGAACCATAACCCGTAAAATGCAATATTATACTAGTGCAAATCTACCTACGCGCCGATCAGTACGACAGCGGCGCAATTTTGTAAAAGGGCTCTTAAGTCTTTCCTAACAAATCGCCAACTCTTTCGATTTGAGCTTCACCTTTGAAACCAAAGGTAGTTTTTTACAATTTATCTTTCTTTTATTATTATGTCTAAGCAAGCCAAAGAGCTGACCACAGAACACAGAAACAGTTATATGTAAACTAATGCTCATACACTTGACCAAAACTTTATTCTGATTGCACCGTTTCTCTCAGGTGCGAGCGGTGATTGGTTCGATTGTTTGATGTCGCGTCGTTTGATTGGCTATTATCTATTAGGTGGAAGTGTAGTGGGGGCGAGCCGGCGACACCAGTCCCGTCCAAACGTTTTATGGTCACCGTTCTAACCTCTTTCTGTGGTCTGTGGTGTGAAAAATTTACTTATAGATTAATAAGTATTTATACTAGGCCTCTATGTTTTGCATATTTTGTAAATGCTCATTGAATCTCCACACTAGGCGTCTTTAGTGGTGATAAAAAAATGTTTATTTTTAGATTTTTGGGCGCTTCTAGTTTCTTTGAAACACAAGTTATCGAAATAAAGAAGACATAGGAGCATAGAATGAGTAAAATTATATTTTATGTATAAAAATCATTTCTTTAGTGATAAATTACAAGGAGGAATCAATCGAGAACGTTTGTATGGAAAAGACATTGCCCACCTCCCCTCTTAATACCTAAATGGATTTTAAAAAGCTAGCTTCAAATGAGGCCATGAGAACCATAGTGGCCTAACTCATTTTTAACCATAGTGGCCTATCTCACTTAGGCCAGTATGGCACCTCAAATTTATATCACAGACTAAAAACCATAACAGTGATTATCCTGCCATCTAGTGAATATTCGTATATATCACTTTTAGATCACTCTGGTTCTATCAAAATGATCAATTTGAATTTTGGAAAAAATCATAAACTCAATATTGTGAAAAAATAGTTAGGCCACTATTTGACGACCTACGTGGTCGAGTGGTTTGTATGCCGGGTTTCATGGTGTCGCCGACTCGAGAGGTCCCGGGTTCGAATCCCGGTGGGGGCAGATGTTTGTGTGATGAATACAAGCGTTTGTACTCCAGTCATGGATGTTTTATATGTATTTCATTATAAATATACTTATACAGTAGAATCCGTTTATTATGACGCCGCCTATAATGACGTAATTACATTACACAACGAAGTTTGGTTTTCATATAAAATTCATTGTAACAATGTCGGATATAATGACTTCGCTTACAGTGACATGTCGCTTATTATGGCCCATTTTTAATCAATATTGTCCGTTTATAGTGACCGACATGGTACTTTACACCTACGGTAATGTTTGTTGATTCAAATTGAACATCAAGCATTGTTTTTAGTGATATCCTATGTAATAAAATGTTATCTCAACGTCGTAAAGCATTTACGACTGAGGAAAAAGGTGCAATAATATGCTGGTTAGAAAATGGAGAATCAAACTCATCTCACAATCTTTTTTTATAAAAATGCTTTGTATGACGTCCGCTTAGTATGACGTGTTTGTCGATTCCCTTCGAAGTCATAATAAACGGATTGTACTGTATATGTACAGTATACATATTCTATCCGTTACCCTAATATCCCATAACACAAGCCTTACAGTGCTTACTTTGGGGCTAGGCTAATTGGTGTGAATGTTGGAAATATTTATTGATTTATTACTATGGTTCTCATGGCCTCAAATAATGTATCTGTACTGTAGGATATCTGCTATGAAATCTTTTTGTAAAAAAAAAACACCTCATGAAAATTAACTACGTGAACTGTGGCATTGTGACGTAGGTAGCTGTACAAAAACTATATTTTACGAACACCGTGTCCATAGAACAGAGTAGAATCTATACTTGTTTTGAGTTTGTTTGTTTGAACGCGCTAATCTCTGGAACTACTGGTCCGATTTGAATGATTCTTTCAGTGTTGGGTAGTCCATTTATCGAGGAAGGCTATAGGCTATATATATTTTTTTCAAAATTAGGGATCCGTAATAAAATTGCTATTTTGTAACACAAGGTGTAAAAACGAAAACCTATTTTTGCGTGCGCTGCAAAAACTATTGACAATAGAACAAAATGACATACTACGGGTTTGTAGATCCCATTAAGACCTACAAAAAAGTCCGCGAGAACATATATCTAGCTATCATGGTTTAATCACAATAAAAGATTTTGTGTTCAAAATAATTATAAAATCGTCTGAACAAAAAAAACTACGTTAAATATATGTATCGTAATATTATGTGTCTGGCTGAATGTCGAACAGATAAGACAGCTATTGCCTGCGACTTATACAATTTAACTTAATCTATATTTTTCTTATTTTTCTTAATATTATAAAGCTGAAAAGTTGGGTTCTTTGTTATGAACGCGGCGCGGTAATCTCGGGAAATAAACGAGAACCGAGAAAAACGCGAGTGAAACCGCGGGGCACGGCTATTAGTTTATAAATATAAAACGTACTAAGAAGTTAAACAGAGTCAAAGCCATGGCCTGTTGCCGAGTTTTTTTTCTGTTATTCTAGCGCAATCCCACGTAACCAGAGTGAGGTCAAACTATTATTTTTAATTTTTCAGTGAAACAACAAACACGGAGGTCGTTAACATTCGTTTAAACAGTGGAATCCGTTTATAACGACATCAACGGTAAATTAACAAACACATCATACTAAGCGTTTTATAATAATCAATCTTTTGTTTTATTAAGTTGGTACATGTTAAATCACTAACAAATAGACTTGCAGCGAATAGTATATTCGGCAGTATACCCAATATTCTGTCCCCATTATACCCAGTATTTTGCGAAAACGCGGATAATATACCCAGTATTTTGCGCTGTACTATACCCAGTATTTTGCGAAAACGCGGATAATTAGCCACTTTCATTAGTGTGCAGTGCCTTATGCAGAATATCAAAAACGTTTGTCCTTCTTCAATGTCACACGTGAATTGTAACAAAATCTTGAAAACTTCACGGACAGACAAAATGAGAATAAGAAGTATAAGTACTTACCTACTTATTACGGTTATTTTTATAAGTTACATTATGATCACGTAAATTCACGTAATATGAACGTGTTATTCACGAAATATCTTAATCCGCCAATATACATGTTGGCCAAGCGTAACCCAACGCGAGCGTAGGCAAGCTGTTACAAGGACAGACGGCTGCTCTAAACTAAATTCTAGTATTGTCACCCCGGGACTGGGTCTGACAAAACAGTTAAAAACACATAGAAGAAACAAACCAAATAACCCAGACCATTTTAATAAAGCGAAGAAAATAGAATAATAAAAATAAAAAACAAGTATTTGTTTCTTAGGTTTTCACGCACATCACTCATTAAATAAAACTAGTTTTAACGGGTTAAAGCACGAAACTTTATTTATTTCAGGTAGCTCGATAGAATTAAATAATAAATCAGTATTCTGACGATGCAGACCTAAAAAGGCTGCGAAACGTCAATAAATAAATAAAGTTTCGTGCATTAACCCATTAACACTAGTTTTATTTAAATTCAAGTATCTGCGTTTTCGCAAATTTTACAGAACGAATAACGTTTTTTTCTTCTTGAAAATCAGTTATCTCAGCTGATAATGAACCTAATGAGGTGATTTTTTTAAATGTTAGCGTACTTTACGATTATTAAACTTTGGTAAAAAGGCCGGACACCCTACATCATAAAGGATTTTGTGGCTCAGTGGTATATAGTGGTCATCATCATGATCTTATCAGCCGTACGACGCCCACTGCTGGAAATAGGCCTCCCCCAAGGATATCCACAACGATCGGTCCTGCGCTGCCGTATACATATAGTGGTAGGTACGACAAAAAAATGTATGTAAAAGCGAACCGACAGTCAACTCCTTGCGCTGAGCTTTCGCTCGTTTGCGAAATGTAAAAAGTCGGACAAGCCGGACACCGTTTATTTTGGCCGAACAGGCAGTGCCGTCTTTGACCTATTAGAAGCCCTGGGCATCTCTTATCTAATAGACAAGTCCGTCCGTGGTGCTGATTCAGCGGCCAAACCGTAAGAGATAGATATAGAGAATGTTTAAGTTATAAGTTAAGAATAGTCTGATAAGACTACAAACCGGATGTGAGCGTTACTCACTTCCGGTTTTCGAGAAATCACGTGATTTCTATTTCAAACGAAACCACACAAAATCTCCGAAGTTCTCAATTAATTAAATACTTTTTTTTTTTGGTGAACATTTGGTTCACTGGTTTGCTAGTATAAGGATAATGGGGCCCCTATGACTTCGGTTTCGTGATTTAACAGGAACTAGGGACTTTGTATTTGATCTGAGGGGGCACCCTATCGATCGCGGGGCCTTGGGCACTTGCCCAATGTGCCCACTGGGAATGACGGGTCTGCGGATAGGTAATCAAAAAGTATGTCCGGCTTTATCCAGACGCCTCAGAACTCAAATTCCGAGATACAGATTCAAATCTGTATCAAAAATTCGAGTATTAACTATACAGTCTTCACAAATCACTTCTCCATTTGTACGTCTAGTTTCCATCTACGAATGTGCGTTTCGCGGCGTCGCATCACACATAACGTCACGCGCCTTCTGTGTAGAACGAGTTCGCTTATCACGTCAACTCGCCGTGGAAATCGAGGTCAAACGAGGATCCTCAGTAATTAGGTCATACTGAGCACGACGCAGACGTACGGAATTAAACCTTATCGTAAGTGACAGAGATGCGATAACTGTGCGCGCGACGCAATTTAAAAGGGGCGATAGTTGTAATATGATTGGTTTTTATTGGATTAGGCCATTGAAATAACAATTAACGATTTTTTTTCAGCATTGGTAAGGTGTTAAGGTAAGATGGAGTGTTGTTTTATTATAGTACATCATCAACCGTTTAGGAATCTGATAAATGTTTGATATTATTTCAGTTAAAGGAATTTTTTTTTTACAGTCCGAAGGTTTTGAGCCCGCTGAATTTGAATCAGCTCAACTCATTTTCAATCAAAACCGCCTAAAGACATTGTTAAAATTACTAAATTAAAAACCACGCCAACGAGATCACTGTAGGTATTGTCAATCAGTTTTTTTACTGCTCCTGGTAAATTTAATTTCATGTAATTACTAGCTGTGCCCCGCGGTTTATTAGGGATATTTTCCCGCAGTAAAACATAGCCTATGTGTTAATCCAGAGTGTCAGCTAACTAAATACCAAATTTTATTACAATAATAATAATAATTTTATTTTCAATAAGTTGTTACATCATGAACACATTTCTTAATCAATATCTACAAGTTTTTAAACAATCGTAGATACATAACAGAGATAATAAAAGGTGTATTTTATTTTTTATATTGACTAAACGTAACAATACTGTAGCATTGAATGTGGGTCCCACACTAGGAGAAACCTGTGTCGTGGGCACCCTAATATAATAAATAGGATGGCGTCACATTAATAATTTATATGTAATTATTATTTGTAACAAAACAAACGTAATGAAATCAATTATAAATACTAAATTAAAATCAATATTGTATGTATGTGTATGTCTGTCTATGTGTGTTTGCGTGCGTGTGTGTGTTGGGTGTGTGCGTACGTGCGTGTGTGTGTATGTGGAGAAGAATAGATATAGTTTGGGATAGGAATGTATCGATGAGATGTTGGTCTTATTTTGTGTGCTTAAGAAGGTCCTCTGTTTGAAGGTAGGTCATGCACTTCAGCCTTTTAGTGAGCACGCGTTTGGCTTGTTTCAATATAGCTGTTTTTATTTCACACCGTTTTGCCATATTATTATACACATACGGGAGCATGTGACTAGGAAAGCGTTGTGCAAAGTATTAAAATAGCTCGAACCGTTTAGACGTGAATAAGTATCAAACAAACACACTCCCATACTTACAAACTTTCACCTTTTTATTATTAGTGTGGTATACCGTTTTGATCGCCAGATCCTCAAATTAATATCTTTAAAATCAGAATGTTTATCAGTATCACCCGCAATGAATACCCGCCTTAAATTATAAAGTCGGTACATATTTATTACGAACACCCGACGAGGATTCTAAATCCGACATGTCAAGTTTAGAGTGTGGTACGCACAGCGTCGGTGCGAAAAAAAAATACAAGGCAGGTCAGTTTTTATAAGCACCGTCGGCCTTGAAATCATAGAAATGTTTAATATCGTTATTATTATCTGAACATAATACATTATGTATGTTACGTGATTGGAATTTTTTGTTCGTATGCGGCTGAACAAGACAAATGACACGGAAGCCTTCACAGCAGAGCTTAAACACAGACTATTTTTTTTAAATGCGAAAGTCTGTCATTTTTATCAGAATTTTAATAATTATATTTTAAATTGTGCGCAGAGGCCAAGCAATTTGTGTGGGACCTGGGCTGCCGAATCAGGCATAAAACTATTGACCCTCGGTTCGTTTCTGGCACAAAGACTGTCCATTGCCATCCAGTGTGGCGATGCTGCAAGCATAATGGGCACCTTTGCGCCAGAAACGATACGGGGTGATATTTCTTTTTTCTCTTTATTGGATCACCAACAGTTATTACATAAATACATCTTATTTAATGCAATTTGACATTCAGTGATATAATGTGTAACCTATATATGTATAGGCGAACTCAGCATGCATTACATTTAGCCTAAGTAGATATTATTTAATTAAAATTAAGTGTGTATGTGTGTTTCTTTAAACCTGTTTTAAAATATTTTTATATTTTTTTAAGAATTAGGAGGAAATATTTGATCATATCATATTTGACCATGTTTGTATGTATTCTTGTAAATAGTGTTAATTTTAGCTATTTAGCAATTAATTTATACTTAATTCCTAATTTTTAATTTAAATATAATGCTATTGTGTATGAATATGTTTTGTTTTGTTAATTTCTTTTATTAACATAGTCAATCGTTTTTTGTTTGGTGATTTCTTTAATTAATATAATTAATTATTCGCTGTTTGTTTTAATTTTTATTTGATTTTTTTAATTTAGAAATAAAATTATAATTTGTTCATATTGACTTATTGAAAGCGCTTGCAGCCACCACAGCTATATATTTTGTGTACCCTGACCCCCGTACTCACCGATAGAAACAACACCATAGTTAGTCTCGGAAATTTGCAGTGAATAAAATGGATCGGGAAAGGACATTGTTTTAGATAAGGTAGGTTTTTATCATAGAAGCTCTCTTTAAGGAGTTGAAAGGGTTGATGTTAGTTTGTATAGGAAACTAATAATGTCCATGTAGAGGAAGTCGCGAGCACCGGCTAGTTAATAACTATTTATGAGTTCATTTCAGCAGTTCGAGAAAAAGCTGGTATGACAATATATTCGAATAGAAAAAGCTCCTTACACAAACTCTTCAAAATGCCACTTGTATAAGGATTTTATTCAAGAATATATCAATATGGGCCACATGAAACCATCAACTTACAAACAACACAGTCAGCAGAATTACGTACCACATCATGGCGTCTTGAGGGAACTTCTATCACTACCAAACTGAGAACAGTATTTAACGCATCTCAGAAAACGGTCGGAGGTTGCAGCCTTAATGACGTCATGGAAAAGGGTCCTAATTTCCAAAAAGACATAAAGTCGCTTATACTACTCTGGCGGACCTACAAATACGTTTATACAGCGGTATATTTTCTCAATATCCGCTTTTTATGGCAGCCCTAACATCTATAATCGTTTTTTAATACTGCTGCTCACGGCTGTAACCTTGATGGGTAGATGACGTCACCAAAGCCGAACGAAGGCAAACCCGGTTTTAGGCACACATTTCGGCGCAAAAACAGATCATCACCGCACCGATTCGACTCGAGCTGTTCAAACAACGACAAAAATCTGTATTACGCCATCCACAGATAACAGAAGGAGGTTAGAAGCGTGTTCATAGACCGTTTTTTTTGGGTGTGTATGCTGTTGGCCGCAGATGACCTTTACAACGTCACCGGGTTTGGAGACGGCGAGATCCTAAGGGAACCTCAAGCCGAGAATTGGCGAGTGCGTCTAGAGGTATTCCAGACGGATGGCATTTCACCACGGGGGGAGACTCCCCCCGTCTGGAGCCTCTAGACCACTCGAACCTAAGGTGGTCGGCTCAACTAGAGGGCGTCTCTGCGACCTCGGCTCTAGTTAGCCGTTGTCATGGGGGGAGGTCATAGACCGTTTGCACGGGAATCGATGTCGCCGGCTCGCCCCCACTACAATTCCACCTAAGGGCGCGTTTATATGACACAGAATGTCACAGCGTAGCGGCCGCGCGGTCACCGCGCTGTGGTCGCGTAATAACTGTTCAGTCATAGCAAATTTATGTTATATTAACTAGGACTTAACGTTGAAATTCTTTGTGAGTAACTAACTGCGCACCGATCGCGCGGCGACCGCACGGCCGCCGTATGTTCGAGGAGTGGCGCCGCGCGTTTTAATTTTTTCGCGACGGTTATCTGCAGCCTAATAGATTTTGGGTGTATTCAGAATCAAACACTAGTACGCTGGCCAGTGGTAATGACGTCATGATTTCGACGCCATATTGACAACACTACTACTACACCAGTGCAGTATGGCGTCGAAATCATGACGTCATTACCGCTGGCCAGCGTACGTCTTTATATTTCGGAATACACCCATAGTCAATCAGATGACGCGACATCAAACAATCTAACCAATCAGCACTCACACCCGAGTGCTACAACAAAGCCCTTCTTAACTTCTTTCTGTGTTCAGTGGGGCCATCAGCATGCTACGGCAACGTGCAGAAAAGCGGCCTACTTTAACGTATAAGTGTCGCCGCACACGGGCCACAAGCCACAGCCACAAACGCCGCCACGAGAAGCTAGAAGCGGCTACTAAAGTGGCTGAAGCGCGCGACAGCGGCCGACTAAGGTAAGGGAGAGAGGGGTGGGAAATCGCGCGAGTGACGTGTGGCGGCGTTTTGTATCCACAACACCACAAGAAGCGAGCAACGACGATTTGCAGCGTGTGGCGACCACCGGCGTACCGTGTGGCAAGTCCATATAAAATGTATGAAAACTACAAGAAATATACCGGTGGCGGCGTTTTGTGGTTGTGGTCGGTGACCCGTGTGCGGCGACACTTAGACTTTTTATACATTTAAACAGATACGACAGATGAATCAACAGGAGTTCACCTCACCTGTTGAGAATATTAAGGTTCGAGGACCTCGGCGGAAAGAAAAAGGTTTGGAAACCTTGCGCTGTAGGTAAGGAAAACGTGACACCACTACTGTCCTTAGATATGCAAAACCACGAATATCAATGTGAAGTGAAATGCCAGCATCTCCTCCTCCTCCCATATGTATATATATATGGTTATGAGTATTTAATATAAGATGAACAAAATAAAATGTTCTGTACACAGAGCTACATTTACATATTTTAATAACCAATTTTGTTCGCAAACTAAAAATAAATAATATTCTAATACAAAAAGAAAATCTTTTCATATTAAAATATAAACCTCTGTTTGTGTTACATTACTAAAAGTGCGTAGTTGAGAAAACATGTGTGCAAATACTTTGAAACTATTATCTATGTAATATGTACTGTACATAGGTACCTACTTATTATGCAAAACCTTTTGCAAGTTTCATTAAATATGGACAATGGTTTTTACTTTCAGACCAATATAATAGATTCGTTTCCGAGTGTTTGCATGCGATAGGGTGGTAACCTGCTACTTTTGTTTCTTAACAATGGTTGGAACAAGTGCTAAATATACCGTTGAACTGTAGCTGTGTGATAGACCTGTAATTCAACATCATCAGCCTATTAATGTCCCCACTGCTGGGGCACAGGCCACAACCAAGATCAACAGCTTAATGCATGGAGGAATTCGAGATAATAAGTTTTTAGCAACAATCTAATGACTGACCATTGCCAAAGTTGCTTAACTTAATCAATCACGAACCTCCCTCTCAATAAATGAACTCTCAATAGACGAGTCGGAACTCTTGCACGAAGGGTTCCATACCATTACTTAACAACATTAGACACTATATTATAATATCAATGCTGGTTGAGCTATCTAGCCCCATATACCCTGTATGCACAATGCACCAAATACAGAGTCTACATGCGGAAATGGGGTCCCACAGCAAGTAATATCAATGCTATCAGTGTATGCCCTAAACAGGCTTATCTTGAGATACAAGAAAATATTTGTTACAAAATCAGTACGAAAACAATGTATTCCACAGCGGTTGGTGACCTCCATAACCTAACCGCCAGTGGTGACACTGGTATTGTTATCTCCAAAGCTGAAGGCATTTATTAATTGAGAAAGACGGCATATTCAAGTAGTTTCAATAATTCAGAACACACCACCTATATAATAAAATAAACTGTGCAAAATGAAGGATTACAATTCTGTTGCAATATTTTTTGAATCCTTCTAGTCTTATTTCATATTATAAATGTGAAAGTTTCTGCATTGTTACTCAATCACAGAAAAACTACTGAATGAATTTGGATGAAATTTGGTATGCATATAGTTTATGACCTGCATTGAGACATAAATACAAAATTACTTTGTGTGCGATTCTCAAAAACTAAAGTTAACACTGACGATGTTGCAGGCGGCCACTAGTGTAAAATAATGGTGTCAATGACCTTTACAATTACTATTTATTGTGCAATTTCACTACTTATTACCACAGGATGCTTTGCTTGTCTTCTATATTCGTTTTACTTCCATCTTCTATGTAAAATCAAGTTAGGGTAAACTGGTTAAAGTTTGTTAATTGTGGGTAGTTAAACATTTGAACCGTTTGATATGACACCCATATTTTGAAGTTTATGAGATGAAATGTAAACAGAGTGCACCAGCTTTCAAATTTATAATGTGAGTGTTAATGTCTGTTAAAAACCAAATAAGACAGTAGTATTTCCTTGTCACACTATATAGAGAGTGGAAAGAATAAATTGTTGTCAATTCCAGTTTTAAAAGACTCTGATCGGCAGTAATAGCCACAATGGATACAGCGGTGTTGATTCTGACATGATCCTATAAACCTAAACTTAAATTTGATAACAGTGTATCCTTGTCTTCTCTGTACAGAATGAAAAGGAGCGACTGATGTTAAATTTAGATTATGCCAGAATCAATACAAGTATGATTTTATTAATTAATTGTCATAGGCTGGCACTACTGTTTCTGTGTATGATATGTAAAACCCGAAGTATGCCAAATGTCATTGTTGAAGTGTGACTATGGGATAAACATCTATTCACTCTTTACACTTAAAGTGCATTTTTTATGTTTATACATTAATTTATTATAATGAGATATAAATACTCTATGGACAAGCAAGCACATTTTTAATAGTTGAGTAATTGGTCCCTTGTATTGTATTATGAAATATTGATTGAATAATTTAAGAAGGTGGCAATGAGTTATACCAAAGTAATATTTTACAGTCATTTGTTTAAATAAAGAACACAGTTTTTGCTAATTAGTAAGAGATCAACTTATTAGAGAAAGTTGAGATTTATACTGTTTATCTATTGTTTTGTTTCCAATACAAATACCTATTTTAAGTTAATAAAGAGGTTATAAAAGATAACAACGTAATTAACTTAGAAACTAGTAGAGAATTGAATTGACGACGCATTACAATAGATTGCTGAAAAACTAGACAAGTCCGTATAATATGACTGACATAAAAGGGTGACCATGTAACCAGAACTTTCTAGGCTTACGGCTGCAACCAAATACGCAAATAACTAAGATTTCACGAACGTTTTAGGCATAGGCGCTGTTATTATGCAAATAACACAATTCAAATACAGAATTTCGCCATAAAGCAGACACTGGCTGACCTCAAATCCGTAACGGTAAGGTTATGTTCGTAAAACAGATATAAAACACATATATACGAATAAATCAGTGGGGTAATTAAGAAAATCACATTTTCAGACTTACCCGGATGCTTCCGTGGTGGTTTTTGTATAAAAACCTCCTTATATGTGGAGAGATTTTCTTTAGCAGCTCTCACGAACAAAATTACAATCTCGATTTTAGTCACTGACTGACAGATGACTGGTTGAACATTTTAAATATGGCGGAATATCATCGAAATTACGTCACCGCGCGGGAAAATTGAAACTGTGATTTTCGTGAAAATATTTATAATAAAAACTGTAAAACATAATCTATACAAAATAGAATTTGCTTACCTCATAAAAAAAAGGAATGTGAAATATCTGATGATATTTGTATGAGAGTCCTTTAACACATCTGAAAGTTCAAATTCACTCCGATTCCGTACGTTGTTGCCAAGTTGCTATTGCGTCAGAAATTGGATATCCTTTCGCGAACATTTCAAAACACACAATCATTACTTTGAAAAAAGGGACGCTTTTGTATCTTTTAAAATTATTTATTGTAAGACACTTTCACTTAAAATATAAAGGTTTAGCACTATAAACTTGCGTAAAGTTAGTTTGATGGAAGAACGGCAACGACGCTTACTAACTCCGGGGACAAAGAACAATTTTGAAAATGGGACAAGTAAAAGAACCTTGTCAACAAATCAATCCAAAATCCGTCTAACAAAAACAAAATAATGTTAAGTTATTAGACAAAAATAATAATTTTCCCAATACAAAATAAAACACTGTCACGAGAAGTACTGAAGCTATAAAATAACTGACTGATTTGATTTGAAGTTGTTTTTGTTTCCTTTTGTTCGCAATGTAAACAAAGAACCGGTGTTGTCATGTGTTAATTTCTGAATTCTACTACGTATACCGACGTGAAATTGGTCACGTAGGTATACGCTTCTATTTTATTTTTAGCTTTTTGCAATTAGGTTTTGATTTTTTATTTCTATAATTTTAAATTATATTGCAAAAATTCAAATTTAAATTCATGTTATCTACTTTTAACCAAGAATCTTTGGAAATTTAGTTTTGCGGTATTTTTCGTTCTCGTAGTCCTTTTCTTGCCGTTTTTCATTGTTGTTCGTTCGAAATAGATCTTTTGAAAATTAATTAAAATCAAATCTATGGTAATAATTGTTGTATTTTTATTTTTAAATTATATATCACTGCAGGGCTGTAGTCAGGGGGGGGGGGGGGATTATAGGGCAAAGCATTACCTTAAAACAGACTGCGAAGGCTCTATCTTAAACACAACTCTAGCTAGGGTCCTGCTCACTGCGTATTTTTAGAGTGGTTAAAATTTCCTAAACTAACAACTCGTATGTACAAAATATACGCTGTTACAACGTTACGAAGATAAGGGTGAATTGCCTATGTTACGTTTCTTAATTACGCTTCGACTCTGCGCTTGTATGAATTAACTATAACTGGATTGTCTGAAAAACGTAGTTTTGGATTTGATATTTTTTGATATTATCATAGCGTTGACTACACAAATTTTTAGTAGTTTACGGCAGTTAATGCAAGCACTCTGTAGGTAGCGTAATAGGAGGCATTGAGCAGCATTACGGAAATTGGGTTTACTAAATAACTATTTATCACAATGAAACAACAAACTTATTAATATAGTTTTATTTACATAATTACCTTGATTAACAATAATAATAAGATACACTTTAGTAACGTAAACATAATGTAATGTATCGTTGAGAATGAGATCTATAAATTATCTCTCATAACTAGCAAACACAAGTAATAGAAAAATCCTTTCATGCTTATAAACATAAATAATTCATTATTTCTTCACACAGTGAAGTCCAAATGACATAATATTTGCAACTGTGATTAATACCCTATTAATTTGTAACCTCGTGTATTACCGGCACTTCACATGGCTCTTTGTGAAGTGGACAAATCTTATCATGCTTTAAAAGGAATGAAAAGAACAGACTGTTATAAGGTTTAGAAATAGCAAACACTAATAGCCAACTTAAGTGCCGGCAGGCGAAAATATTTGTAAAATCACATAACAAAGGCGTTATAGTCGAAGCCTTATCTTAATTAAAAAATTACATAAAATATCACTAAAAGTAACTTACATCAATTAAAAATTATCATGGAAAATTAAACAGTATGAAAAATACAAAGAAACATTTTAAACATGAATATAATCCTAACGTTGTTAAAAAATCTACCAAATTAGAATTGTTCAACAAGAAACTAGCAACACTGCTGTACGGCGCTAAAATTTAAGTTCAGGAACCAATCATTGACTATATCAATAGCACAGCAAAATTTTATTGTATATTTCAAAAATACATATTTCATAAAATTCAAGGCCTCCTTTCTCACTTACGGTCACACTCAAGGGCTGATGTGTAATCTTAAAACTTTATTTTGCTATAAAAAGTAGAGAGACATTACTACAACAAAGTAATGTCTCTCTTTAGTTTTTAAAGCAAAGAAACTGACTGATCAATCTTGAAACATACTAATAATTCATTAACGACTCTTAGGCCCGTATTATAGAAAGATTCTCAGTGATTGATCTAGTCTTGAGCATAGTTAGAAAGGGATGTCGCTATATATAGCACATAGCAACAAGATCAACACTTAGTTGTCATTCTGTAATACGGGCCTTAGTTCAGCCATTAGACTTTATCGTGAAAGTGTACCCATGTTCATTGATAATAAAATATGGAAAATGTCTTTACTGTTGCTCCTTTTTCGGTGATATTGGTTTAAAAAAGCTGTGCAGCGACATTTGTTTGAAACTATCGGGTGACTTTTCCAATTTCACGTACTTCCTCTTCATGGGAGCGACATCCGTTTCCGGTTTCTCAATTACAGCGTTTTCCGATGCGTTCTGATCGAACTTCAGGACGTACTGCTTAAGAGTTTTCGGCGTTTTGGGAGTTCGAGACTGCATGATTTTCAATCGGAATTTCTGCCTTTTCAAACTTATTTTCACTCTCATCTCGTCATTTGTGATGGACAATTCAGTTTTCTTTGACTTCTTCCTTCTTTTAGACAGTTTCTTCTTAGATATATCGCCTTCGAATTTTAGAACCAAATGGGATTCTTTTCTTTTTTTATTAGAAGATGATTTTTTTCTCTTCAATTTTCGCTTCCTGGTTGTTTTGGCCGCTTCCATCGCAAAATCAATGGCCGTTCTCAACTTCGGTGTCGAGCTACTGGATTCCTCATGTTTATGACTATAATTGCACTTGAAATTCCCATCCACCTCGTTCAAATATTGATTCTTGAAACTTTCTATGTCAATTTCCATTCTATCATTATTTTTGACCTTCGGACTGAATTTCAATTGTACATTTTGTTTTTTCTCCGGACTCTTGTAGGTTTCAACAGAGTCAGTTTTCTCATCATTAGCGTTTTCGATTTTGATCAAATCAATGTTGATTTTGTCATTCCTCTCTGAAATTTCCATGCTGGAATCTTTTGCTATTTCTACGGTTTTGGTTTTCTTGGGTGTCTCGAAGTATGAGATGCTTTCATCGCTATTGTGGTCTGCGACAAACTCTGGTGCTAATTGAAATGTACTGTTTGAAGAGTCATCGACATCTAATATAGTGGATTCTTCTTTTTCAGTTATTTCGTTGTTTATTTCAATCGTTGGGGGCTCATCAGTTTTTGGTAATTCTTCGGTGGATTGTTCTGTGGTTTCTTTTGATACCTCTTTGGTTGGTTGTTCGTTGACTTCTTGTGTGTCCTGAAAATAAAGTTAATAATGAATACGACTTATAACGTTAAAGTTTTTAAATATAGATTCAAGGACCACAATCTATATTTAAAAACGTAAAATGGGAAAATAAAGGTATCAAAATTGGAAATAACTACTTGAGCCAGCCACGACATGCTAATGACATTGCTGTATTTTCTGAAACAGCATCACTATAGAAGAAATGTGTTAAAGCTGAAAAAATGCTTGTTCTTGTGAAATTAATGAGTTACAAATATCATAATTACATACCTATATTCATAGATAGCAATATTAGAAAATACATTAGGTATTTGGTTGCCAATCCATCCTAATATTCATGCTTAGACTGTTGTACAGATTTTGATGAAACTTGGTGCAGAGATACGACGAATCCCGGAAAGGACAAAAGATAGTTTTTATTCTGAATTCGTCCTTAATGGGAGTGAAAGTTTGTTCGGGAAACCAATTTAATTTAATTTATTTATTACATTTTTAATCGAGGACTTACAGCATTAACCAAAATCGTCCTGCGATGCAAACAAAATACAAACAAAAAGAAAAAAGAGGCAGAATATAAAATAGGGCTCATACTTAAAAAAAAAAACATACATTAATTAATAAATTACATACAATAACTTAATTTCAGGAGCTCGATGGCGCAAGTGGTTAGCGCGTTCGGCTGCGATCGTTGAAGTTAAGCAACTTTGGCAGTGGTCGGTCATTGGATGGGTGACCAAAAATCTTCTATCTCGAGTTCCTCCGTGCTTCGGAAGGCAAGTTAAGCCGTTGGTCCCGGCTGCATCTGCAGTCGTTAGCACCCGCCAATCCGCACTGGGCCCACGTGGTGGGTCATGGCCCAATCTCCCTATTCCATCCGAAGGGAAAGTCTGTACTCCAGCAGTGGGGACATTAGTAGGCTGATGATGATTACATAATTTGCCATGAGAGAAATAATTGCACATCATGACAGAAATTTGCCATTTTTAAGGCAAATAAAAAACTCTTAGATTAGCTAATTTTCTCACCTCTACAACATTCTGTATTTCACATTCATTCTTAACATCTGTTTCCTTTTTGGGGGAGTTCCATTCCCTCACCGGCTCCTTGGATTTCCTTTTCTCCCTTGTGACATTATTCATTATATCACCCAGAATGTTGCTGTAACAAAAAATAACTCAAATTTATTAAAGATAAATATGTATATTTTACTCACCCATACACAATAGGGTATTTGACAGACAGACAGACAGACAGAATAAAGTGCCAATTGTTAGCATCTGTGTTTAGAATGAATAATGGCAGGGGTTTTTTCTATTTATACAAAAAAAATATTCATAATTTTACTAAAAACCCACGAAAAAGATAGTAATAGTTTTCATATCTATTGTCACGTTACCCAAAACGCTTGGGATTGGCGGAGCCTAAAATGACGTCACACGCAAGTAAATTTCCGGTTAAAGTGACATTACATTCTATCGTTTGACATTTTATTAACAGTCGTGTGACGTCACATACTAGTAAGACGCCATATTGACCATAAAAACGTTTCCGCGGCAACTTGAAAATGGAGTTTTTGATTTGGTTATTTTTACTGAAATACCCAACAGAACGATGAATATCCACTTTTTACGGACTCCATAAACATTAGTCAATAACGTGAGATCGTTTTCTAAAACTTGTAAAATACCCTATTAAAGGGGTTACAAAAACAGATAGTAAACTATGGTTAGTAAGGGTCTTATCGCTGAAAGCGATCTCTTTCAGGCAACCTTTAAGTCAAAGGATAGGAACAGAGATAATGGAGTAATGTGCCAGCGTTATATATAAAACAAAATAAAATAATATACGTTATAATGTTTAATTTAAGCATTAAACTGCTAGAATTATATATATTAAGAAAATTTTCCTACAAAAATGTTTTCTTAGGATAACTCTAATCATGTATTTTTTAAATCACTAAAATCAATTAGCCTAGCCCCAAAGTAAGCACTGTAGGCTTGTGTTATGGGATTCTAGGGTAATGGATAAAATACATATACTATACATATATAAGTATATTTATATAGAAACACATATTAAACATCCATGGCTGGAGTACAAATGCTCGTTTTAATCACACAGGAATCAGCCCACACCGTCGTGTGGGTTCGAGTCCCGTCTGCTGCCTGGTCCGTGTGGATTTTTTCTATCTTCTATCTTTTCTAAGAGGGCAAACGAGGCGCTCGAAAATTACGATTTTTTGCAAAAAATGTAAAAGGGCTCTTAAGCAATAAAAATAGAACTACGATATACTTACTCAAAAATCTTCTGCTTCACACTCAACGGTCTAGGTTTCCCTATCTTCTCTTTCAGCCTCTGCACCAGACTATCTTCTAGAACATTCTCCGTGCCTCTCTCCGCTAACTTCAACTCGAGAAGTTTCACCGGAGACAGTAACATGTTATCGCACGGTTTGGTAGAATCTTGACTATCATTTTTGATCCTACGCTTAGGAGATTTAAGGTTGAGTTCTCTTCGTGATGTGACTGTATCTGGGAATTCCTCTGGAATAAAAAAATGAGATTTCGCAGTTTAACTACAGGGTGTTACAAAAATACAAATAAAGCTTGAAGGGCGTTGAAGTACATCATATAAGGAGTCTTCTCTAATTTTCTTAAAACCTTTGCATGAAGTTTTAACTTTTAATAAAAACAGTTATTTTTAATGATCCTCGAACTAGTGACGTGTCTTAAAATGATCGATATTTTTATTAAACATTAGTTATAAGAGAAAGAAAATGTGCGCGCGCACTGATTTCTCTTGCGTATACCACCACTCAACTCCCTTTCGCCGCGCCCGAACACATTTATCGTAACGCGTAACGCATTCGCCAGCCAAGGCAAGCGCGCGTAAAGAAGTTTCACTTCAATAATTAATATTCATAAATTAAAATGTGCAAAACCAATTCTCATTACAATTAAGTTTATTTGTAAGTAACTGACGTCTACGCTCATACGTTAAAAGATATTTACTTGTAACATTCATGAATTAAAATGCGTAAATTAAATACATTCTCATTCAAATTAAGTTTGTTTTTACTTAAGCATCTATAATTGTTTCCGTGTATGTTATTATTCATTATTTACATCTATACATATAATAAAATGGTAGGAAAGTCAAAACTGTACATTGAATATTTTTTTAAAAGAATGCTTGGGGTGTGATCTACAATCGATACCGAAGCCAAAAATATAGTTTTTAGAATTTTTGTCTGTTTGTCTGTATGTATGTCCGGGGTAAACACAAAAAAGACTGCATGGATTTATATCAAATTTGGCACGAATATTATTAAGAAGTCGGGTCAACATAGGAGGAGCTCAATGGTGCAAGTGGTTAGCGCGTTCGGCTGCGATCGTTGAAGCTAAGCAACTTTCGCAGTGGTCGGTCATTGGATGGGTGACCAAAAATCTTCTATTTCGAGTTCCTCCGTGCTTCGGAAGGCACGTTAAGCCGTTGGTCCCGGCTGCATCTGCAGTCGTTAGCACCCACCAATCCGCACTGGGCCCGCGTGGTGGGTCATGGCCCAATCTCCCTATTCCATCCATAGGGAAGGCCTGTGCCCCAGCAGTGTGGACAGTAATAGGTTGATGATGGGTCAACATATAGGCTACTTATTATCACGAAACTCCACCCCTAAGTGGGTAATACGGGGGTGGGAAGTTTGTATGAAAATCCTTAGTTTTTCAAGTAAAAGACTTGAAATTTAACATGTACGCTCTATAAATGGTGTAGAGTACTAATAATGTATCTTTAGAAATAAACCCCTTTTTGGGGTCAAAAAATATGTGCAAATAACTAACTCCACGCGTATGAAGTCGCCGGTGGCCGCTAGTTTTTATATAAATAAACTAGTTGACCCAGCGAACTTCGTACCGCCCTAAAAAAATAGGGGTTGTCCAGCGGACAAAATTGTGAATCTAAACCATTCTCAGATCCCCTTGAACACACACAAAAAATTTCATCAAAATCGGTCCAGTCGTTTAAGAGAAGTTCAGTGACATACACACTCACAGAAGAATTATATATATAAAGATACAGTTTTCAATATATAAGTATTTTCAGTATATATTTTACATATTTTAAGTATTTTTGTACCTGTTGTCTCAGTTTTGATGTAACCGTTGTCGTGACGTGATGAACTCGGGTCACTGAAATATAAACAGGTGTTATTATATTCATAAATAAACTACTGACGCACTTTAAAATAATTATAATATTATGAATAAAGTTTCCATTTTAAAATAACAATAATAATATGTTTTATGCTAATAAATTTATTTTTAGACTGTGAAGGTCGATGGGACATTGAGAAAGTTCATGTAAATATTTTCGAGGAGCTCGATGGCGCAAGTGGTTAGCGCGTTCGGCTGCGATCGTTGAAGTTAAGCAACTTTCGCAGTGGTCGGTCATTGGATGGGTGACCAAAAATTACTATCTCGAGCTCCTCCGTGCTTCGGAAGGCACGTTAAGCCGTTGGTCCCGGCTGCATTTGCAACCGTTAGCACCCACCAATCCGCACTGGGCCCGCGGGGTGGGTCATGGCCTAAATCTCCCTATTCCATACGGAAGGCCTGTGCCCCAGCAGTGGGGACATTAATAGGCTGATGATGATGATGTAAATATTATTACAAATTCACATATTATTTTCAGAACTGTATTTACGTGCATACAATACAAGCGATTTGTTCCGGATGTGGTTTGTACAAATGAAATTGTTTGTGTTGTATTGTTATTTAATTAAAGCATTTAACAGCTAGATTTATGGATGTAAAAAGAAATTTTATTACAATAAATTCCAATCCGTTCAGGTAGGTATAGATGTGAGTGGAATTTTTTTCTAGTAAAATTTTCCTAAGAAATTGTTTTGATAAATGTATATTTTCAATATTAATATTGAAATTAAGCTTTGGTTACATCACCACACAATTTTTGGTTCATCTTTTATTCAAATCATTTATATCAGCCATTTAGCCAAACCAATTCATCATCATCATCATAATCATCATCAGCCTATTAATGTCCCCACTGCTGGGGCACAGGCCTTCCCTATGGATGGAATAGGGAGATTGGGCCATGACCCACCACGCGGGCCCAGTGCGGATTGGCGGGTGCTAACGACTGCAGATGCAACCGGGACCAACGGCTTAACGTGCCTTCCGAAGCACGGAGGAACTCGAGATAGAAATTTTTGGTCACCCATCCAATGACCGACCACTGCGAAAGTTGCTTAACTACAACGATCGCAGCCGAACGCGCTAACCACCTGCGCCATCGAGCTCCTCTAAATATAATAATTAATTAAAAACAAAAAATAAAACTACATACCTAATGGATTAAAATAAACAAAAATTCACAAATATCACCAAAAATAATTACAAAATTAAATTAATAAAAGCAATTAGCATTTCACATATTTTTATGACATTAGGAACTTTTCTGCAAGCATTGGTGGTTCAGTAACAATGAGAAGGCTCTCTTGCAACGCGGGTAGACCAGGGGGCCATTCGCCTAACGGAAATGCTTTGGAGAACGCTAACGCTTACGATTTCATTTTGTTATTTCTAGCCGCCTTTTCAAGTTTTTTGAAGTGAAACTTCTTTATCGGCGTTGGAAAAAAATTTACCGTCACATTTTTCGGTTACGCGTCACATTTTTCCGTTACGCGCCATCTTTTCTTATATTAATAGTTGATAGCTGAATGATCACACTGTCGCCGGCGAGAACTCTCTCTACTCGTTTGTAGCTGAGTGACAATAGTTATTAAAGATAAGACTCGCTCAGCCAAACTCGCATAGCGATACTCGCTCAGCGATACTCGCCCAGCGATACTCGCTCAGCAATACTAGCTCAGCGATACTCGCTCAGCTATATTCGCTCGGTTAAGCTGGCTTGGCTGTCAAAAGCCGTGCGCGTGCATTTTAACTCAGGACTGCCAATTCGTTTCTAGTTTCTACTCGCTTATCGTTCATCGTCGGAGGTGGAACATGTGCCTTAGATTACTGAGCCGTGTAATCATAACAGTTTCATAGGCAGTAATTTGTATTCATGTCTATGATAATAAAATCCTTTTGTTTAAACTTTATCTAATTTAACTTTATTTAACCAATTTCTGGAAAGTTGCATGTAGATCATTTTTCGAAAAATAAGGCCATAAAGAAGTTTCACTTCTTACGTGTGTACACTAGTACATGCACACATTTTTTTTTTCTTTTGCATTGGTAATAACAATATTTAAAAAAAATGAGCGTGAGGTTTTGAAAACCTTCGGCGGTCAGAAATAACAAAATAAAATCGAAAGCGTGAGCGTTTTCCAAAGCATTTCCGTTAGGCGAATGGCCCCCAGGTTTGACTCCCATCCGGGGAAGGACTTTTGAAGTTAAACTTCTTTTCGGACGGACTGTATGTTATGATAATCTAAAAGTAAGCACTGTAAGGCTTGTGTTATGGGACACTAGGGTAACGGATAGAATACATATACTGTACATATATAAATATCATAACATATGAAACATCCAGGACTGGAGTATGCTCGTATCCAGAACGAACCTAGGCTTATTTTCTCCTATAAATAGAATGCTCTCACAGTACAATTCACTGTCTAAGTCGACCGATATGGACATCTTCGCGGATACACTGAAAAGAATAAAATCTTTATGTTTGGTTGTGCCCACATAGTTTTTTCATTAATTTATTTTTCATAAATTTATTTTCACTAATTTATTTAATTGTTGTTATTGATATTATACTTCTTTAGCCGCGTTATGAAAAAAATATGAGAGTGAAATTTTAAGATGCGCGCGCATCACTGTAACACAAAAGTAACATAATGAAGTTAGCCGCGGGCGCGTTATGAAAAAATGATGAGAGTGAAATTTTAAGATGCGCGCGCATCACTGTAACACAATAGTAACACCATGAAGTTGACCGCGGGCGCGTTATTAATGTTAGTGTCTAATAATGGTGGATTATTAACCACTTAGTGGTTAATAATCCACCATTATTAGACATCTGTTCGAAAGGTACTTTGAACGATCCACGGAACTCCATAAGATGATCGCGTTGTCAAAAACAATGTTGGCACGCTCGTCGCCTCTGATCACTGTTTTCATATTTATAATATTTATCCACATGTTTCTAGTTTCTATATAGACACAACGTGTTTTAGTTACTTACAAGTGCTAATTACATATGGACTAATAACTTAAATTCAGTAGTGATTTTAATTGAATATTTTGAATATTTATTTAATTTTTCAAATTAAAACTGAACTTAATTGACTGTGTTAACTATCATTTTCCAGTCCTTTTATTATTTTATTGTAATTATTAATTATTTGCATGCAATTAAAAAATATTTTTAATGATGCTAAAGAAGTATAACTTCTCACGCGCGTACATAAGTTACACGCATCCATTTTTTAATTGTTTCTAAATTTAATTAAGTTTTAATTTCTAAATTTATTTAATTATTGACAATTTAAAATTTTATTTTTATTCATAATTGTTTTGTATTGAAATTAATGTAATTATCAAAATTTTGTAAGATTTAATTGCTAGTTAAGTGTGAATTGCATGTCGTAATCGCCTATAATTAAAGTTTCACTAATAAAGTGTCGTACTATAAATGTGTAAATAATAAATGTCTAAGTGTAACTTTGTTGGTGATCAAATAAATAAATAAATATTCATCACACAAACATCTGCCCCCACCGGGATTCAAACCCGGGACCTCTCTAGTAGGAGACACCATGAAACTCGGCGTACAAACTACTTGGCCACGGAGGTCGTCGTAATATGTTGATAACTAGCAAACCAGTGAACCAAATGTTCACCAAAACCTGATTTCTCGAAAACCGGAAGTGCTACGTTACTCAAATCCGGTTTGTAGTCTTATCAGACTATTCTTAACTTATAACTTAAATATTCTCTTTATCTATCTCTTACGGTTTGGCCGCTGAAACAGCACCACAGACAGACGGACGGACGGACTTGTCCAATAGATAAGAGATATGTAATATATATGTACAGTATATGTATTCTATCCGTTACCCTAGTATCCGATACCACAAGCCTTCCAATACTTACTTTGAGTCTAGGCTAGTTGGTGTGTGTTAGAAATATTTATTTTATTCGTGTTCTTTTCAAGTATAAATATAAATAAACTCACGTATAAGCGATCCTTTGCTTGGTTCTTCTCAAAGACATTCGTGAAGGCATCACAGGATGCCTGGCTCTTGTGGTAGAAACCGTGGCTTGTTCGCTGGCTATCACTGGGGGACAAAATTATAATACAATATCCTAAAGAAAATTTTACTACAAAAAATCCACGCGGACCATGAAGCAGACGGGACTCGAACCCGCTCCCTCCGCTATCTATGGCAAATAAATATATTGTCAACTAGCGGCCCGCCCTCGCTTCGCCTCGGTGTAGAGCTGAAATGTAGACTACAGTTTTTGTTCTCAGGCTTGTATTATACGCTATGACATTCATCTATGATCCTTCTTATAGCTGCATGCAAAGTCTCAGCTCGATCGGTTTAAATTGACAAAGTTTCATACAAACTTTCATTCCCTATTTTATCCCCTTGGGGGTAGAATTGATCAAAATCCTTTCTTAGCGGATGCCTACGGAATAACATCTACCTGCATGCCAAATTTCTGCCCGATCCGTCCAGTGGTTTGGGCTGTGCGTTGATAGATCACTATGTCAGTCAGTCACCTTTGAGTTTTATATATACAGGGTGAAACAAAAGTCCGAAATAAAACTTTAGGGTTTGGTTGTGTTCCTTGTATAGAATTACCTACGAAAGTTTGACGCCTTTCAGACCACTTTTATTTTCTAATAAAATTAATAAAAATATCGTTTTACACCTGCCTATAACAATCCTATAAATGCGTACGATTACTACTACCTAAACAGACCCCCCTCTCTCCCCCAGGCGCCCCTGCGCCCCGCTCAGATACCTACAATTTTTATTTCGGAATTCTGTAACACCCTGTATAGATTATCTGGATAAGAGACAGAAACAAAAGATACTTTTTACCCCGAGCTCGGGATCAAACCTCCGGGCACTGGTTTTTATTACAAGACTGTATCCATTTGTTTATTAGACAACGGGTCTGATAAAGACACTTTTTATACTAAAAAAATGTTATTTCCTGTCTTCCTAAAATATTAACTGAAGTCTTCCTAAAGTCTTACCTCTCTCTTGTCTCTCTCTTTGTATATATCTATTGCATCTATTATTCATTATTTATTTTACCATACCTGCTACACCCCCCCTTCTTGTTCCTCTTATTTTTTTATTTCACGGTCATGGGTTGCCTGGAAGAGATTGCTGTTTAGCAATAAGGGCGCCTATTGTGTACGTTTTCACTGTCATGTTTAATGTATGTATGTCCTGTGAGGTGTATGTCAATAAAGAATATTATTATTATTATTAACTATAGCACGGACGAAGTCTCTACTAGTATAAGTATATATTCGACGATCTCCGTGGCCGAGTGGTTTGTACGCGGGGTTTCATGGTGTCGCCGACTCGAGAGGTCCCGGGTTCGAATCCCGGTGGGGGCAGATGTTTGTGTGACGAATACAAGCATTTGTACTCCAGTCATGGATGTTCAATATGTATTTCTATATAAATATACTTATATATGTAAAGTAGGGGAAACCATCCAATCATTGCCACTCGTCCTTTTATTGGCACTTTTGAGTTTAATTCGGAAAAACAAGGAGACAATAGAGGAGCTCGATGGCGCAAGTGGTTAGCGCGTTCGGCTGCGATCGTTGAACTTAAGCAACTTTCGCAGTGGTCGGTCATTGGATGGGTGATCAAAAATTACTATCTCGTGCTCCTCCGTGCTTCGGAAGGCACGTTAAGCCGTTGGTCCCGGCTGCATCTGCAGTCGTTAGCACCCACCAATCCGCACTGGGCCCGCGTGGTGGGTCATGGCCCAATCTCCCTATTCCACACATGGGGAAGGCCTGTGCCCCAGCAGTGGGGACATTAATAGGCTGATGATGATGATGATGAATAGTTTATTCAAGGTAGTTACATATTAAAAAGAAAAACCTAGTATGGTTTCGAAATTTGAAAATAGGCAGCATTATTCCTACAATCTATTGTGTCCTGTTTTTTTCGAACTAAACTCAAAAGTGCCAATAATAGGAAGAGTGCCAATGATTGGGTAGTTTCCCCTATATGTATTCTATCCGTTACCCTAGTATCCCATAACACAAGCCTTACAGTGCTTACTTTGGGGCTAGGCTAATTGGTGTGAGTGTTGGAAATATTTATTTCATCATCATCATCATCATCAGCCTATTAATGTCCCCACTGCTGGGGCACAGGCCTTCCCTATGGATGGAATAGGGAGATTGGGCCATGACCCACCACGCAGGCCCAGTCCGGATTGGCGGGTGCTAACGACTGCAGATGCAGCCGGGACCAACGGCTTAACGTGCCTTCCGAAGCACGGAGGAACTAGAGATAGTAAATTTTTGGTCATCCATCCAATGACCGACCACTGCGAAAGATGCTTAACTTCAACGATCGCAGCCGAACGCGCTAACCACTTGCGCCATCGAGCTCCGCTCTTTAGGAAATATTTATTTATTATAATTTTTTATATATACAGTGGTGGTCACATAATTAAAGACACTCCCTAATTGACCACAAAAAACTTATTTATGGTACTAAAATTAGCTAAAATTGGTATTTAATCCAGTGTCATTGTTATTAAACTGTACACGGCGTTGAATTCTTACAATGTGGGACAAAAAATAGTTGTGTTCGTTAGTCACTGCCGGATTCAGGGGAGGGCAACCGGGGCTAATGCCCCACATGGGGCTCCACAAACGGGGGGCCCCCACAATAGAGACTTGGGAAAAAAAAATCTTTCAAATTCCAACTAGTAAACACTAGTAAACATCTTTTCCTTTGATATTTTTTTTTTGCTCTTTTACCTTTATCTACAGCCTACAGTACTTTGTACATCTCACATACATGATTATTTGATTAAATTAATCTTAAATAACAGAAATCATTGATCTATATTTGCTCACTCCAATCAGGCAATCAGTGAAATATCAAAATCTCAAATAGCCCTGTTAAGCACTTCCAATTCACTACCCATCTTGAGGGAGTACCCCAATCGCTTAATGAGTGGGATGGTACTTGCCCGCAGGGCCGAATTTAAGGCAGGGCAGGTGGGGCTGTGGCCCAGGGGCCTCCACAACAGCTTAAGAAATAACAACATTTTGATGGGTTAACAAGAATACAAATCCTAAGTGGCCCGGGGCCTCCACAATCCTAAATCCGGCCCTGTCGTTAGTAGTTTAGACACTGCTCACTATGGGAACATAACACAAACTTTTTTAACGTACTTGTAGCTGGGTAGCTAATTAAAGGCACTCGATTTGTTTAGAAGATATAGAAAAAAATATTGTTATTATTGAAATAGGGTATTAGACAGTGTTAAAAATAAAGTGCCAATTGTTATCATCTGTGTTTAGAATGAATATATGGGTTTTTACTATTTTTACAAAAAAAAAACATTATTTTACTAAAAACCCACGAAAAAGATAATAGTTTTCATATCTATTGTCACGTGACCCAAAACGCTTGGGATTGGCGATGCCTAAAATGACATCACACGCAAGTAAACTTATATTTTTGATTTGGTTGGTTGGTTTTTGATTTGGTTATTTTTACTGAAATACACAACAGAATGATGAATATCCACTTTTTACGGACTCCATAAACATTAGTCAATAACGTGAGATCGTTTTCTAAAACTTGTCAAATACCCTATTCACACCCTAAGAGGTTGGTGTTTTAAAATTATATAAAAGAAAAGAAAAATCTATATATATAAAACTCAAAGGTGACTGACTGACTGACATAGTGATCTATCAACGCACAGCCCAAACCACTGGACGGATCGGGCTGAAATTTGGCATGCAGGTAGATGTTATGACGTAGGCATCTGCTAAGAATGATTTTGATCAATTCTACACAAACTTCAAATTTGTCAATTTTAAACCGATCGGGCTGAGACTCTGCAAGCAGGTATAAGAAGAATTATAGATGAATGTCATTATGTATAATACAAGCCTGAGAACAAAAACTGTAGTCTACACTTCAGCTCTACACCGAAGCGAAGCGAGGGCGGGCCGCTAGTCTTTTCATAAGTCTCTATGGTCTGCACAAACTCACCTTGGTCTATGGTCGCTGCGAGTTTGGCGAGTTCGTCGGGCTCTTTAGGCGCGGCGGATATACAATCCCGACATATATATGTCGATATATCTTCATCTGTACAACCTTCGTGAACGCCAGCACTTCCGCACAGCAGACATAGTTTTATATCCCATAACCTGGTTTTAATATAATGTTAGTAAAAATCTATTATGTTGAAAAATTAACATAGTAACATTAACAAGATATAGTAAATATTTTTCAATAAAAATAAAACCTACTTAAAAATAAACTGAAAATAAAAAAATAGGTTTACATACTTTACCCTTAGCACCTGGGTTCCGAACCTGGGGGTAATTACCCCTCCGGGGGTAAATCAGTCATACTTGGGGGGTAATAAAGAACCTAATTATTTGATCAAATCTAAACAATAAGAAAATACTATATAATAATACTACTAAATAGAGCATGCGCTCCTTCTTGCTAGCGAGCCCGCGGGGTGCTGAGTGTGGGAAGCGGGGCGAGATTTCCTCCTGATGATGACATTATTAGAGACCAAGATGTAACGGCCAAATTGGAATTTCTTGGATTGATGATAACGTTTTAAAGTCGGGGTAAAATCTGTTTTCCTAATAGGTTACAGGGGTAGCAGTATTGGAAAGGTTAGGAAACACTGCCCTAGCACGAACCAATATCGATTTCGAATAGTTTGCAAAAGAATTCAAAAGAGTTGTACTATACCTCCAATTTGAAGAAAGATATATTGATTTCTGATTTGATATTTACCCGGTTTCAGCGCAATGCTTCCTTCCCATTGGACAGAGGCAATCTTCCACGTTGCATGTTAAAGGCCGTTCGTAGATTTCAGCGAAAGCATTCTGTTCCAACTCCCAAGCAGCATCCCTAAATATTAATACATCACATAAAATAATCTATATATATATAAAACTCAAAGGTGACTGACTGACTGACATAGTGATCTATCAACGCACAGCCCAAACCACTGGACGGATCGGGCTGAAATTTGGCATGCAGGTAGATGTTATGACGTAGGCATCCGCTAAGAAAGGATTTTGATCAATTCTACCCCGAAGCGAAGCGAGGGCGGGCCACTAGTAATATTATAAAGATGTTTTTGAGAGGCTCGATGGCGCGCGTTCGGCTGCGGTCGTTAAAGTTAAGCAACTTTCACAGTGGTCGGTCATTGGATGGGTGACCAAAAATCTTCTATCTCGAGTTCCTCCGTGCTTCGGAAGGCACGTAAAGCCGTTAGTCCCGGCTGCATCTGCAGTCGTTGGCACCCACCAATCCGCACTGGGCCCGCGTGGTGGGTCATGGCCCAATCTCCCTATTCCATCCATAGGCAAGGCCTGTGCCCTAGCAGTGGAGACATCAATAGGCTGATGATGATGATATAGACGTTTAAATCTAAAGAAAATTTTACTAGAAAAAATCCACGTGGACCAGACGGGACTCGAACCCGCACCCTTCGCTATCCGGGCGAATGCACTGACCATTATGCTACCGCGGCCCTAATTGTTCGTCTCGAATAAATAAATATTTCTAACACTCACACCAATGGGGATATTTGACATTATGAAAAATAATGTACCAATAGGGTATTTTGACAGTATTAAAAATAAAGTGCCAATTGTTAGCATCTGTGTTTAGAATGAATATTGGCAGAGGTATTTACTATTTTTACACAAAAATTATTCATAATTTTACTAAAAACCCACAAATAAATTATCTTATTTGTTTCCTTATCTATTGTCACGTGACCCAAAACGCTTGGGTTTGGCGGAGCCTAAAATGACGTCACACGCAAGTAAACTTCCGGTTAAAGTGACATTACAATGTATCGTTTGACGTTTTAATAACAGTCGTGTGACGTCACACACTAGTAAGACGCCATATTGTCCAAAAAAACGTTTTCGCGGCAACTTGAAAACGGGGTTTTTGATTTGGTTATTTTTACAGAAATACACAACAAAATGATGAATATCCACTTTTTACGGACTCCATAAACATTAGTCAATAACGTGAGATCGTTCTCTAAAACTTGTCAAGTACCCTATTGTTGGAATCTGTATTTAATTTAGATGAGCATCTTTATAAGCAGCGTTTTTACTATTCTGAAAGAACGAATTTAGTAACTTTTCTATAATATAGAAATGTTTTTATTTTGCTCCATGATCACGTGACCGAAAATTTCTGGGATTTGCCAAGACTAAAATCATATAACTACACTCACCTATCAGGAACATAGTATCCTTGTTCAACGACTGCTTGATAGAAATTATTTTTATCGTTGCACAAAGGACATTTCAAGTAATGCATGCCTGCACTCAATGCCATTCGCTGAAACAATGATAAAAATATATTTGAAATCCATGAATACTATCTTCTATATAATTTAACATAAGAAGGCGATAGAAAGCCTCTCTTGATTTAGTTTCGCTGGTTCTTCTCAGAAAGGTCTCCCAATTTTGGAACCGGTGGTAGTTTATGGTCTTTAGGGTCAAATAAATGAACTCAAAATTACAAAAAAGAATTTTTAAATAAAGTACTTTATTAACTAATAAATTCATACATAGATACTAAAATTTTAAAAATATAACAATGAAATAACTGAACGCTCAATTAAAGTCTTTCGAAGGTAGCTCGACAAAATTAAATAAAAAATCATTATTCTGACGAAGCAGACCTGAAAAGGCTGCGAAACGTCAATAAATAAATAATGTTCGTGCATTAACCGTTAAAACTAGTTTCATTGAATACTATCATTACAAAATCTATGGAAAGGTTCCATATGTTTCCATAAGTTTGGCTGAAGATGTCATTTAATATTTAATGTAACATTAGCCTTAGTGTAAACAGTCATAATTTATATAGGAGGAGCCCGATGGCGCAGGTGGTTAGCGCGTTCGGCTGCGATCGTTGAAGTTAAGCAACTTTCGCAGTGGTCGCTCATTGGATGGGTGACCAAAAGTTTACTATCTCGAGCTCCTCCGTGCTTCGGAAGGCACGTTAAGCCGTTGGTCCCGGCTGCATCTGTAGTCGTTAGCACCCACCAATCCGCACTGGGCCCGCGTGGTGGGTCATGGCCCAATCTCCCTATTCCATCCATAGGGAAGGCTTGTGCCCCAGGAGTGGGGACATTAATAGGCTGATGATGATGATGATGAAACAGTCTTATAAGCATATTACCATGTAATTATTACTATTATTAATAAACCTTTGTACATTCAATTCTACCCAATCTTCTAACTTGGAGGTGTCGTCAAAAAATTATTTAGTTAAATGATGAAAGTTGTATAAAAATTATCACATAATTTTAATGGTTGAAAATATCAGTTTAAATTTTTATTCCAAAAAAATATCTGAATATTTTTAACAAGTTTATTTATTGTCAATATTTTTATAAGTTCGGTTACGCAGTAACTGTTAAGTTTATTGTGGTTTGGTCTGTGATTGAAATTATTCATTACGATAATTTTATCACTTGGTTTTATTTATCTACTTATACAATTTAATATTACTCTTGCGTTAAAATCAACATGAATTGAATGAATATTTTCATTTCATATGGTTGAAATCATATATGCGTTAGTTTAATTTAACGGTTGATAAATATATCCAATTATACCTCAAGAATTGTCATGCATTTACGTGTAGAAAAATACGTCGAATTCATTTAAAATATAATGTATTTTATATGTGGTACCCACATAAAAATGTCGTTTATACAGCATAAATCAACTTACTTAGGCGAACTATTGGAATACTTACAAAAAACAAAGACGAAATTGGTAAAGTCTAACTCAAGATGAAAACATAAGCAACAAATTCATAAACTCACTTGTATGCATGATCTGTGAAACCATGCGTCTCGGGCACAGCACGGAGGCCAGAAAGTTTGCAGAGTTGGAAATGGATCAACATCTTCGTAGCAGATGACACACACATATTCAGCTTTGATAGAATCTAAAATACACATAGTAAGTAATGAATATTTCTAACGCTCGCACAAATTAAATTAAATACAATTTAAATTGCAACTTGGGTCTATGTAACCTTAAATTAATTAATTTGATGATATTGATACACAGTTATAAGTTATATAAGTTATTTACGGGATTGTTACCATGTACCTTGTTTTTAGCGAGTTTCCGAATTAATTAATTTGATGATATTGATACGTTATAAGTAATATAAGTTATTTACGGAATTGTTACCATGTACCTTGTTTTAATAGCGAGTTTCCGAACGCAATACAAGACTTAGTCTGAGGGTAGACCGATATGTCTGCCAATAACAGCCTACCCGCAATTACTTCAGTTACTCCGTGATCATGGCGCTTGCAACAGTGCCGAAATATCGGAAACTCGCTAAAAACAAGGTACATGGTAAATAACTTATATTACTATAATGTTAGACCTATGCCAGACGAATGTAATCCAGCGTACCAACCAAGGTAACCTTGCCTGTTGCCATCCATCTAGACCAGGGGTTCCCAACGTTTTCTTGGTCAGGGACCACTTTGACATAGTTTTTTTCGGCAGGGACCACTATTTAGTTATTAATTAACTAAATTTTAGTGTAGTAAAATAAACTGTAATAATCAAACTGAAACTTTAATTCAAACTCTAATATGAATTACATAAAAAGAAATAATAACATTTTAGGATAAACTTTCGTAATTTTAAATTAATGCGATTTCTGAGCTTGCATCTTCTTCACGAGTTCGGCTATCCTAGGACTGATATTGTTACTCAGAGCCACACGTAAATCATCACTTACTTTCAAACGATTTCTCGCCTTGTTTTTTAATACCAGCAAAGCAGAAAATCCTTGTTCACATAAATAAGTGGTTGAGAAAACGATAAAATAGCGTAAGGCGATTTCTCGAAGTTTAGTATAAGAAAGTGCTTTTTTACACCAAAATGACTCAAGTGAATTCGATTCAAAAGCATCCTTGCAGTTTCTGTCATTTTGTAATTCAATGAGCTCTTCTTGGATTTCTTCTGTAACTTCACTAGCGTCCGTGCTAAAAGGGTTACGAATCATTTTTTGATCAAGATTAGCTTCTTCGTTATATTCTGGGAAGTAACGATTGAATTCATCAATCAACATATGTAAATGAGTCTTAATGTTTTCTTGAATATTTGCTGTAAAAGCGTCATACTTTTTGTCTTCCACAAGTGATTGTAATGTCGCAAACGCAGAATAATTATTTTCTTCAATTTTACGTAACCACAATTGAAGTTTGCAGATAAAAGCACGAAGTTTATCTTCAAAAATGAATATATTTGCGACATTCTCTAAGTTTTTATTTCCAGAACCTTGCAGTTGTATATTTAATTTATTTAAATGTGTGAAAATATCCACAAGATACGCCAAGTCCATCTGACATGCCAGATTAGTAAATTGTTTCAACAAATCATTATTTTTTTTGTCACCCAGAAAAATCTCAACCTCTGCTCTCAGTTCATATAATCTTCCCAGCATATTACCTTTCGATAGCCATCGAACTTCGGTATGAAAGAGAAGTGTCTCGTGATCAGAGTCCATTTCAGTGCATAACTTTTTGAAAAGTCGTGTATTTAAGGCGCTGCTTTTAATAAGATTTACAATTTTTATGGCCATTTTTAGTGTATCATTGAGGCATCCAGGAAGAGTTTTTGAAGCCAACGCCTGGCGATGTATGATACAGTGCGTTGTAATTACATTAGGATTTTTCTGTTTTACTAATGTCGCCAGCCCGGAACGTGATCCCAACATTGCTGGAGCACCATCGGTACAGAGGGCAGCGAGTTTATCCCACATAAGATTATGTTTCTCGAAAAATTCGGATATTGAGTTCATGACGTCGATACCTTTTGATGTTGTGTCCAGTTCCCGTGAAATCAATAACTCTTCTTTAATTATGTTGTCGTCGTCTAAAAAGCGAACAAATACAAGTAGTTGACAACAATTTGAAATGTCGGTCGACTCATCACACTGCAAAGCGAAAAATGGCGATTTTTTTATTCTTGACACAAGTTGCTCCTCTATATCACTTGACATAAGCTCAATTCGAGCTTTGACCGTGTTATTGGACAGAGGTATGTCTTGTATTTTTTTCTTGGCCTCTAATCCTAAAACTTCTTCGACGGCTTTGATCAAACAAGGTTTTACGAGTGTTTCTCCAACTGTGTGTGGCTTTTTAGATTGTGCTATTAATTTAGAAATCTCAAACGACGCTACTAATAACTTTTCCGATGTTGCAAATCTCGAGCCGCTAGGCCCGAGTTTCATTTTTTTTAGGACCTCTAATTTTCCTTGAAAGAATTCAAGCGGGCGGTTAGATAAATCTGGATGTACCGTTTCTAAGTGGCGTTTCAATTTTGCTGGTTTCAACGCTTCATTTGCGAGAACGGTTGCGCATATAACGCACTGTGGTTTTATTTCCCCGTTACTTTCTATCGAGGTAAATCCAAATTTTATATAATTATTGTCATATTTTCTCTTAGGCGCCATGTTCTGAAAATAAGATACAAAAAAATGAAACCGAATACAAACCGAAAAAACAAAAGCGTAAGATCAAGTTCTATAATATGATCGTGCTAAGCTAGCTTACATAAAAATATTTTTGAAATAATAGCAAAGGTAGTTTTAGTTTACATTACAAAGAAATTTAGTGACCAGCAAAAGGATTCGAATACCGCGAGCCCGCGATGAATCACCAAAAATTCAAAAATTTAATTTAGTTTACGCTTCTTTGCAAAAATGAATAAATAAAAATATACTACTTTGCCATACGTACGATTCAGCAAAATGAAATAAACAAATATACATAATACATATACGTATTGATAACGTCGTTTACTTGATAACGACCCGAAAATCATCATTTTTAATACCCTGAGAAAGGTTAATCGAAATAAAATATTCACTCACCTGTATTTACGAACTATTTCAAGATATCAATTTAAGAACAACGATCAGTAATAGGTAACTAATAAATGAATGATTAACTTCCTCACACAGTTAAGTAATATTACGTGTTATTACTGACACTGAAATAGGTAAAACAAATGACGTTGTATCGTCTTCGCAGAGACGCGCGGAGGCGGCCGGCCCCGCGTACCGCGCCCCCTCCACCCGCACTCTAACGCGCTGGGCCACGTTCACAACCTAAGTGTAGTTGTTTGGTTGTTTTTTAACTCGCTCAAAGGCTCGGAACGAGGTCGGTTGTTTAACGTCAAATTGGAACATAAAAAACTTTGGAGTCAAGTCAACTGTCATCGACTGACACAAGATACTTCGAAAATATATGGAATATGACAACCGAGCCTTGAGGCTCTGAACGACCTAGAGTGCTGCGTGCACGGCGCGGCGACCGACGGCTCACCGAATTTAGCGGGCGCGCCCGCTAAAGAATTCATTCGCGGACCATATTTTGGCTTCTGCGGACCACTGGTGGTCCACGGACCACTGGTTGGGAACCATTGATCTAGACGAAGGATGTAATCCAAAATTTGATTTGATTTTACCTTGAAAGGCAAATCTAATACCCGCCATACACACTACGAGAAATCGTTACGATCAGACTGTACAGTTCGAACGGTACAGTTTATACGATTTCGTTTAGTATAGGAAACTGTGCAGTTTTATAATACCCGCCATACACACTACGAGAAATCGTTACGATCAGACTGTACAGTTCGAACGGTACAGTTTATACGATTTCGTTTAGTATAGGAAACTGTGCAGTTTTATAATACCCGCCATACACACTACGAGAAATCGTTACGATCAGACTGTACAGTTCGAACGGTACAGTTTATACGATTTCGTTTAGTATAGGAAACTGTGCAGTTTTATAATACCCGCCATACACACTACGAGAAATCGTTACGATCAGACTGTACAGTTCGAACGGTACAGTTTATACGATTTCGTTTAATATAGGAAACTGTGCAGTTTTATAACATACACGCTACGATTTATCGGTACCGTTCGGACTGTACAGTCTAATCGTAACGATTTATCGTAGTGTGTACGGCGGGTATAAAGGACGTTTCCTTGGATTACGGGCGCGTAATTACATCCGCGGTTGGAGAGCATAGATTACAACCGTTTAGCCGGCGGATTACATCCAACCAAAGACAGTTGCGCTGTGGCAGTCAGCGGGTGCGGACGTATGCATGTAAAAAATGTCGTCCGAAGACCAGAGTCGCGAACGCGATATTACTAGCGAACTAATTGATCTCTATAGAGATGTCCCATGCTTATGGGACATTACGTCGGAATCTTAAAAAGATGCTCGTCAAAAAAATGCGTGGGAGATTATTACTCGAAAAGTATAGGGAGTTGTACATAAGTTTGAATGGCGGAGAATCATTTGTTGTTGTAACCAACGCTTCATCCACATTCTCCTTTTTGTTGTTTTTCGTTGTCTATTGCACACAAAAATGTTAAGTCAAAGCCCACATTTTGAAATTCAGACAAAGGACAATGTTAAAATTGGCCTAAGAACCAACACCAATTTGGCATTTATGATAATTCTTAGTATATTTTTTGCGATAATTATCAGTATTTAGATTGTGACGGACACTTCCAGTTAAGTAAGCTACATTAAAAAGTTAAAAAATAATCTGAGACAATAAATACCATTTTATGTGTATAATCTATGGCAGCGCTGCAAACAAAACACTCTTTCTTCCTAATGCCGGCACTTCACTTGGCTATTCGTATTTGCTATTTTAAAACATGACATCAGTCTGTCCTTTTCATTCCTTATTAAGAATGACAAGAACAAACTGTTGTCAAGTGAAGGGCCGGCATAAAACTCGTTACTCTGTGGTTGTGGTGCATGCAGTTTGCATTCGTAGTAATCTGTGGCATTCGTACATTCCAAAGAGTAGTTTATTATACCGGAAAGTGCATTCTCGTTTCGGATTACCTGTTGTGTGTTTATTTGCGATTGTTTTTCTTTAAATTTAACTATTTTGGCTATCTAATATGCCATCAATGTTACCCCCCAATGTTAGAAGAGCCCCTATAACCAAGTGCTAGTGAACCTGTGCCACAACATCCTGAGAGGATCATACTGCTTAATTATTCTAGAACACAACACCCGATACACATTCACGCTGCATATTTACACAATATACATGTGATATACAAATAAATACAATATTCAAATATGATACAACTATGTGAAAAATAGTCAACAAAGAAGAAGCAAAACTACAGTTTTTATTTTATTCATGGTTCCTACCTAACCAAGTTTTTCCTAATAGTTCTTCTTTAAAATCGCACCAAATAAAATGAATTAGTTGTAATATTAATTCACTTCATACTGAGTTTATACTAAATTCATAGGTTGACCTATGTTTCATTGAATATTAAACATAACCTCAAAAAATTTTAAGTTTTCCTAATAATTTAAGTTCTCAGAAGTGTCCGTCAATAATCTTTGTTTTTACAGTCATTTACTTACGATTTTGAACCTAGAAAATAATATTTCATGATTGTTGGTTCTTAGGCTAACTATGCATGGACACTGAACAATGTCCTTTGGAGCCATTTCTACAACACGGTTACTAATACAGTCCGCGCATGATACAAGTGCATACGTGTTTTCACGCCATAAGTCGGCTCGCGATTGCGTGTTGGCGCGTGGATTACATCCGTGTAGCCGAACATCTTAACGCGGATAGAAACCAACTTCCCACCAAGGTTACCTTGGTTAATATGCTGGATTACATCCGTCAGGAATAAGTCTTAGTGAACATGAAAGTTTAAAACAATATATAGTTATAAGTTTTAAGTAAGTATAAAGAAAAGTTTACTAGAAAAAAAATCCAGGCGGACCAGGCAGCGGACGGGACTCGAACCCGCATCCTTCGCTATCCGGGCGAATGCACTGACCATTATGCTACCACGGCCCTTTTAGCCGCGTCGAAATTTTCCTAGCCTTAAGCTGCAAGGCAGCGCCATCTCTTCGCATTGTAGGTAACCCACAATGTCCCGTCCGCTGCCTGGTCCGCGTGGATTTTTTTCTAGTAAACTTTTCTTTAGATTTAAACATCTAGCAGTTAAATGCTTAAAAAATAAATAAAATCATAAGTTTTAAGTATTTTATGATACTTGGGTAACCATACTACGATAAGAGACTGTATTATTGTAGAAATACGAGTATATGTTACAGTCAAAACTTAGGTACAAATGCTTGCCTCACCGTTATGGTCGAATCCCCTATCCCAATCCCACTCCCATCCACAGGGAAGGCCTGTGTCCCACTACTGGGGGCATTAATAGGCTGATAATAATACCTAAAACAAAGAGTCATAATCTCACCTGGAAAGTCATTCACTTTTTCTGTCTCAATCTTTTGGTTTATCGTATTTTTCAGTGCCTTCCGTTTCTCCAGCATTCTTACTTTAGCCTTGCTCATAATAACATCAGGAATTCTCTGTTTCGGCGCATGCAATTGACAAAATGACCTGTGAAAACAAATAACACTGTTAATAAATAACATTTTAGCTCCCACTATCAGAAACGATAGCAAATGGCTTGGAGACACTGAGTTGTCAGTGAAAGGACATGGCTAAGAAACTGCCCTTAATGTGTATAAATATTTTGCACTAGCCCGTAACTTTACAATATTTTTTTATTAATTATTACGTGTTTATTATTCTCGTACTACTTTCGTGAAATAATCAAATATTTAAAAGTATAGAAATTGACTTCCATATGTTTCAAAAGCAAAATGTTCCGTTTTACAAAATAAATGAACAATAAATGTATACAAAAAATATCTGTGTAAGCATATCGAAATAAATAAATTTATTTATAAACTCCTTCAAAATATGACATATTTGGCCCTAAATTTTGTTACAACAAATCACGGAAGGCCTAAAATAATAGATTTTGTTATTCTGATTAAGCTTGAGACAAGGCAGCATAATAATTAATCCTTTAATTTTTGCGAATGGACATAATAAAACTTCACAGATTTCCAGTCAGGCCGACGATAACAAATTATTTGTATTTATTTTTGCTTGCGAAATTGATGACTCTGTAAATAATTGGCAACATCTTTTAAGTATCAACTGTAGTGAGGTAATGACATAGTAGGAGTTCTCATAATTTTCAAGATTGTGACTTTATCAAAAGTTCCTGAGCCTTTTTTCATAGAAATTATAAATATTCAGCCGTTTACCATTCAATAGTACTAAGTACAGTATTAATACATTGCCAGGGCAGTCGCTCATACAAAACTTTACCATGTCCTTTCCGGTTTAGGATTGGTGAGTATTTGCTGAAATTCTCCTTGAATCAAACGAAAAAGATTCGCCAGTAGAGATCGCTTTAAGCGATAAGGCCGCCCAATGCATCACTTGTACTAGATGGTTTTGTGCTTAATGTTCAATGTTATTGGTGGTGTACAATAAAGAATTTTTGTATTGTATTGAAAAACAGAAAATCTGACTGTAGGTAAAAATTTTGTGTGAGAATCCCAAGTATCTCTTTCCAAATCATGGTTGTACGTATAATTATAATTTATGTTAAATACGTTATTCGGATTCCATATTGCAAGCATTGCATTAAGCAAATTTGGCCATTGTCTGGAATTTATAATACATATGTTGCTTTAAACTTTCATGGTCACTAACATTATAGCTTGCAACAGTGCCGAAATATCGGAGACTCATAAAAAACAAGGTACATGGTAACTACCCTGGCTGGATTTAACTACTTTAGCACAGTGGTCTGATTGATAGGTCATGTTATTATTTTCAGTTAATGTTACTTTATATATTTTACTGTATTAATAGAAAATCTTAAGCGCAACAATATGTATTTTATTCTAATTAGTGGATAATGAAGTTGGTCGTACAATAATTTAAGGTGTCACCTGTATTACAATACTATTTGTTTAATGAGCATTGTACCACTATTTTAAATGTATTTTAATTACTTTTATTGCTTGTACATAATGATAAAAGTAATTACTTGATATAAATTTATTGTTCTGCATGATTTATTAAGTTAGTGAACAGGCTTGCAAATTAATTTTACTGTAATATTTTGTTACGTGAAACACCATTGCCAATTGATAGCTACTGTAAAGCAATAAAATAAACTATTACGTAAAACAATTTCCACCAATGTCGTTTGATATTTGTTTAAGGTAAAACTTCAGCAAGTGGCGTTAAATTTTCTTATTCCATGTGACCTTCATGATTTATTTCATGTGGAGAAATGTAATGATAATATTCTAACAACCCACTTATAGTTTCCGTAGAACAGGGAGACAGCATTCTTTTCTCGTCCACAAGGCAGGTGGAACTGCTTCCTGCACTGACTGATGCTACAACCCAGTGTGGCCCCATCCTTACTGCAATACGAGCATCTCTATAAAAGAAAAATATAAAAATAAGTTGATGTTACAGTGAAAAATAAACTTTACAGTCAACAATATTAAATACTCTAGATACAACCTTTTTGTATTTTTATTTGTGTAATTAATCTGTGTTTAATTAAGTCTATATTAAGGATATTTATTGGTTTGTAAACTTTATGGATTTTTGCACTGTTCCAGTCATAAATAAAAATTAAATGAATTGTTTTTTTAAGTTTATTTAATGGGCTTTCAAATGACACCAATATTGGTGAGGGTAAATGCATGTGTTAAGGGTTTTATTATTGCTTCAAAGTTATTTCGCAGAGGTGAGATTTTTTTTAGGACCGAGTGTAGCATGCATACTTCATTATCTATGATTGTTGCTCAAAAAGTTTTCTAGGTGCATACAAATATAATAAGGCTTAAGAAAAATATAATAGTCAACTAATAATAATCTTTAGTTTATAGACTAATTTGTTGTTGTTTTAGGTATCTCCTTCAAAACCTAAGAAAACTAACCAATTCCTCAACTATTGAAAGATCAATAGGTAAAACTGTACTTCCAGGGCCCAAGTAGTGATAATTGATTTTTTTTTAGTAAAGGTCTCATTTAAAAGCTTTTTTCTGGCATTATGGTCACAACACTAGCCTAATCCAAGTGTGAAGTTTAACTGCTAGGGCCCTGGAAGTACAGTTTAGCCCAAAACTCTTTTACAATACAATAGATAAAATATGTCTCGCTGCTCAGTAATTTTTTTGTTGTATAACTAGAAAAATTAAGCATAAAAAAGTACATATTATTGGAGATTATGAACAAATCAAAGGCAATGAATAGGCATCATACTCAAAATAGAAACAAATGGAAGTTTGTAAAAGCACAACTAAACCAAATACTTACATGCTTCTTACTTCTTTCCACTTCAGCTAAGATGTCTGGGTAAAGAAATCCAAAAAGACCATCTTCATCTTTGCCTTTTTGCACCAAACAACATGATAATAACTGAAAAACAATGAATTTTTAATCATAGATTCAGAGTTAAGTCAGTGTTAATATAGCATACTTTCATATACTTACAACACAAAAATAATGGCATTGTATGTCCCCAATGGCATACAGCTTTCCGAACGTAGTTTCATCATCAATTTCACGTTTGCAAAATGCACACGGTGCCTTGTTTTCAGTCACCAACTTAGCTAGAAATCTATTTCGATCTTTACCAACTTTTCTTGCCATTTTTCTCTATAAAATCTACACGAATATCACACGTGCCACTTTAACTGAATATCCACATAAAGAACTTGAAAACAGACATATTAAGTTAAGGTTTTCAATAAAAAATGTGTTATTTTCCAAAAAGAAGATGCCAATGTTCAACCCTACAACAACTTTCTTTAGAATCTAGAATGTCAAAATAAAAAAATGGCGGGAAGGATTTTTTTCAAGACTTTTTAGTGAAGGCAAAGAGAACAATGCCCATACAGCATAGTCTTAAATTATGAATCTTCTTTTTTTTATTACATTGGTGTCGATTCTGACATGATTCTCTAAATCTATACTTAAATTTGACAGCAGTGTATCCTTGTCTTTAGAGAAACTGATGTTAAATTTAGTTTTAAGTTTAGAGAATCACGCCATAATCGACACCAATGTTGGTGTTACGAATTATGATATTTCTTGGATGTTTGGCACGAAATGTATAGAATTAGCCTTTTAGATAAGCTTCTATGAGGTAGTCAACACTATAATAAAGTACTCACGTCCACTTGACCGGAATAGCGTATATTTTAAAGATTCTACTAATTCTTCAGTTGCGCATACTGTTGTAACATAAAATCACACCAAGTTTATTTCACAATATCCAGTATGAAAGAATTCAAAAATAATTAAAATATAACGCCAAACGCACTCGATGAAATCTCGCCAAAAAACTCATTTTTTTAGTTCTCCCCCTTTCTGAGAAGGCAAAGGAAACAATGTCCATACAGCCTCGTCTTTAGTTTTATGATTTAATAAAAATTCAAAATTCATTTTAATAATAATTTTATTGTTTGACATATTTGAGATATTGTTTTATGTACATTGCTTTGTATTAGTTCTTTTTAATACCAAAATAGACACAGATTAATTCTAATTATGAAAAACCTTAGAATGGAGTTTAAAAGTAATCGGTTTAGTAATTGAATAATCATATACTTCAATCTAAGTGCAATTGAATGATGGTTACCATTTTCATAGAGAGCTCTTATGTGACCTACCCTTAAGCTCTGTACATATTTGGCGCGCCAGAAGGACATCGGTTTCATAGATTTAGATAGTTTTCCAATTACAGAGCATAATGCGACTCAGTGGCGCATAATGCCGAATAATGCTGATGCTTAATTGGAACGTGAATTAGTTTTCAAATGTACTAGCAGAGTGCGCTAAGTTCAGTGTTGAAAAAAAAAGGCAATGTTTGTACCTTCATCCATACTTATGTATATTTTTCTAACACACTACAGTGAAACGAGAGCTTTAAAAATTTTTCAACAATAAATAATAATATTAATGAACTTACTTAAATAAAACATTTCGATCAATGCCAACTTAAAGAAAAAACACTTGTTAATTCTGATACTGAGTTGGTACGATTGCACGCATCACACGAAAACATTACTTTTGAGAGTACTCGATTGTGCGAAGCGTTGCTGTAGTTGAAACATTCAACGTTAAGCATTATGCCGCATATTGCGGTCTAGTACTGTAATTAGAAAACTACCTTAGAATTACAATTTTTAATATGGTTAAAAACATATTTACGTGTTGTGTCGTGTCGACTCTCTAACCTCTCTCTCTCTCTCTCTAACTCATAATAAATGTATGAAACCAGAACGCCACGCTACGTTAATATGTGCAAGGCTTTATGTATCCGAATATATTGTCTATGGATCATAAGTATTTTTTTGAATATGAATTATGAGCAATTAGCGGGCAACAGAGCAACACTAAATTAGAAACGTCAAAAAAACGCGAAAAAAAGCCGCATCGGCGATATTTGTTTTAATTTATTTTTATTGTTATTTGTTTTTAATTAGTAATTATAAACAATAGTTGAGTGCTACAACCATAGTTCAAATCTAGTCCTGTATTGTAATTTGTTTGCAGTCTGTAGCGGTGACTTTGTGCCATAAAATATGTAATTGACGACCCTTTGTTTGGTAGAATTGTATTTCCTTGAGTTTTCGCTTGTTATCGAGTACGAGTAATACACCAAAACGGTTTGTGGCGACCGACCTTCGCGTTCTAAGCTCAATACCGTGCATATATTTATTGAATTAGCAAGTGTTTAGCTGGATATTGTTGGAAAAGAATCTTTGTTGAAGATGGCAGGGCTAGTCAGAAACTTCGATGTAAACCGCCAGATTTTACTCAGTGTAGGCACACTGGAGGTCCAATAAGACTCCTATTAGAAAATGTCCGCAATCCAAGGTAATCAGACAGTGTGGCCGGTCAATGATGGATTGAATACAAAGCATGAAAAATGTCTCAACATCACTGAAGAGATTTATAAAAGAATAAACATTACATTTCAAATTAAAAAACTTGAAACTGCCACTCAAAGTGATGTTACCGACCAAAGGTATGTTATTTAATAATATGGACATTAATATATTGTTATTAAATGAGGTAATTGTGTAAATAAGATTAATAAGATATTTATTATTTTAATGATCTGATATTTAATGTTCTACATCAGTCTCTGTAGCAGGCGCACCACAGTTTCTATTATATCACATTTTTATCACTCCTAACTGTCAAACTCCACAGTATTTTGACAATTGAGTGTGATAAAAATAAGCTACAGTAAATCCATTTATTTTAACTCCTCTAATACTAATATTGACCAACCGATTTTATGACGTAATTACACACATTACGAAGTTTGGTGCTCATATAAAATTATTTGTAAAAAAGTTGGATATAATGACTTCCCTTACAGTGACATGTTGCTTGTTATGACCCATTTTTAATAAATTATGTCTGGTTATTATGAATGAATGAATGAATGAATGAATGAATGAATGATCACTTTATTGTACACCATGATTTTTTAAATTACAATTAATTAAAACTATTACATAATAGTACAAACGGCGGCCTTATCGCTTAGAAGCAATTTCTTCCAGGCAACCGTATGTTAACTGGACTGTTACATAAAGAGTGGGAAGTAGATGGTGTCATTCAAAGTGCAACTACCATTAATAACACTTATAAATAATTATGTACAACAAAAAATAAAATAAAATACAAATACATAAACATAATACATCTATTTATAAAGACACTAACACTTCAATCATATTTTGGATGATGTGACGACCTGCTAAAATGTCAAGTAATGTTCTTTTAACATTCTTTTAAAACAAGCTAATGTTTTAGCACCTCTGATTGCTTCTGGCAAGGCATTCCACAAACGAGCAGCCTGAACTACAAATGACTTGTCCATAAATTTCGTGGAGTGCATTTGCATCTCGAGTGTTAAGTTTTCTGACGATCTCAAAACACGAGCATGTGTATCATGCAGGAAATTAAAACGGGCCTTGAGATAATATGGAGTAAAGGGATTAAACAATATACTGTAAAGAAGGGAAAGGATATGCATGTTCCGGCGAAGGCGAATTGGCAACCACTTGAGCTTAGTGCGGAAATCGGATACATGATCATATTTGCGCAAGCCAAATATGAACCTAATACAAAAATTTTGAAGCCGCTCAAGTTTATTCAGTTGCTCCTCGGTTAGGTCTAGATAGCTGACATCGGCATAGTCCAAGATTGGTAGGAGAAGAGATTCTGCAAGCGCAGTTTTAGTAGCAATTGGAAGAAAATTACGTAACCTTTTCAAGGAACCAGCTGCAGCAAACATTTTACGGCTTGCTTCCTGTACTTGAGATGCCCAAGTAAGGTTTTTGTCTATTATAACCCCCAAATTTTTTACTTGGTTACTAGGTGACAAAGTATTACCATCGAATTTAATCGTTGGTAAACGTGCCCAGTCGATTTTATTGGTCATTGCGGGGCTGCCAATTAAAATAACCTGAGTCTTCAGCGGATTGACTTTTATGCCGTAAGACTTGCTCCATTCACAAATAAGTTCCAGATCGCGGTTGACTGTGGTAATTGCAGAGAATAGTTGATCAGGTGAAGCATGATAATAAATTTGCAAATCATCTGCATAAAGGTGATAGGATGAAACTAGTTTGGATGAAATGGAATTGATAAATATAGCAAAAAGTAATGGAGATAAAACGCCACCCTGCGGCACACCAGCAGAAATATCACACCAGGAGGAAAATAAATCCTCAATGCGAATTCGCTGTCGGCGACCAGACAGGTAACTACGAAACCAGTCAATCACTGCTGGAGATATGTTAATGGAACGTAATATGCCAAGTAAAATGTCAAAGTCAACGGTGTTAAATGCGTTGGAGAAATCAAGTAAAGAGAGAACCGTTACTTTTCCATGTTCCATACCTGACCTGATGTCCTCTGTAACATTCACTAATGCCGTGGTGGTACTATGACCTGCTCGGAAACCTGATTGGAAAGGGTTTAGGAGTTGATTTTTAATAAGGAAATATGACAGCTGGTTATGTACAAGGCGCTCCAAGACTTTGGAAAGGAATGGCAGTATGGAAATTGGCCTGTAGTCTGAAAAGGACGATGGTTTTGACGTCTTAGGTAATGGAGTTACGTGAGCTTCTTTCCAGGCAGAAGGAAAAACACCAGTAATTATGGAATGGTTAAGGATGTGTGAGAGAATAGGGAGGATTTCTTCTATAACAAGGATAATCATTTTCCTGCTGACACAATCACCACCCATGGCACCAGAGGCAATCGACATGACGCTCTTTTTAACATCACAGTCAGAAAATTGACTAAGAGAAAAATATGGATGATTAGGGCACGGCAAAGATAAAAGATAGTTCAAAGTATTAGACTTGCTAGATAAGTCAGAACATTGTGAGGAGGAGAAGTGCTTATTAAGCAAATCGATATTTAAATTAGTAAAAGAAGATGTTTGACGTTGTTTTCCTATGCCCAAAGACCTTAGAAATTTCCAGACCTTCGTCGGATCTTCGTCTTCAATAGACTTGTGTATATAATGGCGTTGTGCATTCCTACACACCTTATTGCATTGATTGCGCACCTTGACGTACTTTTCCCAGTTGGAAGGAGTGGGTCGGCACTTGTACCTAGTTTTGGCAGCAGCTTTCCGCTCAGATATGCTCTTAATTTCGTCAGTGAGCCACGGTGAAGGACGATGTTTCATTTTTACGGGCCGAATAGGAGCATGAACATCATACAACCCTGTGAGTGCCGAAACAAAATAACCTACCTTTTCGTCCACAGAATAACAGTTAAGGAGCTGTGACCAATCAATATTAGCAGCGTCCTTCCGCAGGTTTTCGTGATTGATACTACTAAAATTGCGCTGCAAAAGAATTTTGGGCTTAGCTTTTGGTGGACGGATCTTGTACGAGATAAAAATTAAATCATGGTAGGAAAATGCATCAGCTGAGAATTGACCATGTTTGGCGACATGTTGGGAAGACGAGACAACAATAAGGTCTAGAAGCGAAGGAGAACAGTTAGGAAAATTATGTGTGGCTTTTAAAGAAGGTAAGAATAAATTATTACTTTGTAGGACCGAGCGAAAAATAGCTGAACGGGAATCATTTTTAAGAAGGCAGGTGTTAAAGTCACCCATGATAAGAGTATGACTGTAAGAGGGACACAACATCTCCAACTTGTTTTCTAGAGAAGAGAAGAAATTTATTCGGGAGGATGGACAATAGTACACGCCTAGCAACACCTTTGTATTGCTAAGATTTATTTCTAAAAAGAGATGTTCACCAGCATTCACCGGGGGCGGCTGAGGTGACATGTCAACAACTGTGAAAGGGATATGTGCACGGAGATATATAGCGACACCACCACCACCACCCACCGTACGATCATTTCTTATTAGGTTGAAGCCAGGCAAAGAATAGGTTGCAGAAGGGAGACATGGTTTAAGCCATGACTCTGAAACGAGTATAGCATGAATGTTCTTACAGTCAAAAAATGAACGACATGATTCTTTAAACCTTTGGTAAATTTCTTTGATTTGCGGCGAAATTTGGTGCGTGGCTCGTTTTTATTTTGGATCTCAGTGAGTAATTGACACTTGAAGGTCACACATTGTTTTTAGTGATATCCTGTGAAAAAAATGTCATTTTAACACTGCCGCGGCCAACATTAGAGACTGTTATTCTAATTAAATGAAATAACAAAAGCAGACTTACAGATTACTTACATTTAATGTAATTTTTGTCTGCTAAACAATGTATACATACGTACATTGTATTTACTTATTAAATGCGATTTTGATTGAATATGTGTACAATGTTTTTCTATTAAAATACATAAGTACATATTATTTACATTTTTTTTTCACAAAATGCTTTGTATCATACCAATGCTTTTATGGCGTGTTTGTCAATTCCTTTTGTTGTCATTATAAATGGATTCCACTGTATTTATCACTAATTAAATTAGCACCAACCAGGAAATTAGCACCAATTTTAAATTAAATTTCACCCAAATCTGTTAAGTAGTTTTGGGTGATTCATCAAACTTTCACATTTATAATATTAGTAGCATACTAGATCATGTTTTGTAATATTTTAGTGACCAAATTGACAGCAACGAACTGAGCAACGAAACGGACCTGTTTGCCTGCGACAAAAGCAGTATATCAAGTAGTACGGAAGCTGAGAAGCAAGTACCTGCTAAGTATGTCAACATCAACAATAATGAGGAGAAGCCCAGGCCAGCTGTGGTCTCCAAAAAACCAAGAAAACGGTATGTAGAAAATACAAGGAGTGAAATCTTAGGGGGTAACTTGGGGGGTAAACTGGCGAATGTGTTACGATCTCACGTTACGATTAGTGTCATCGGTGACTCATCGGTAAACAATGAATAATACCTGTCACAAAATACATGAATCTAGGGCTTGGTGGGTGATAACGGACCCAGCGCAGATTGGAGAGTGATAACGGACCCAGCGCAGATTGGTGGTTTTTTTCTCTCAACAAATCTTCAGGTTTAGTTAATGATTTTCAGATCATTGGAGCAAAAGAAGTTTCACTACAGTCGTGTATTATTACCTTTTAAAATCTGTAACACCCATTACAGAAAAAGTGAATGTTTGCATAGCCAATGCTTTATTGTGACAACAATAGTATGGTAATAGGAAAGTAAGGGTATGATTATAATCTAATATCGTTTATTTCGCTCTTTTTGGAGGAGCTCAATGGCGCGGGTGGTTAGCGTAGCGTAGAAGTTAAGCACCTTTTGCAGTGGTCAGTCGTTGGATGGGTGACCAAAAATCTTCTATCGTGCGTTCCTCCATGCTTCGGAAGGTACGTTAGGTCATTGGTCCCGGCTGCATCTGCAGTCGTTAGCACCCGCTAATCTGCACTGGGCCCGCGTTTTTTATTTGAAGAGCCATGTAAGCCTGCAATTACAATTACAAGCACTCACACTAAAGTACTTTAATGATGTAGTGCCTGGGGCGCGGCCCCCGCCATCTCGTTACGAGGCATAGCATTGCAACTGCATGGACACACACACACACACACACGCGCGCGCATACATTCACACACACACACACACACACTTCATAAAGTTATCATATGACAAATCAATTTAATTTCATTATTTATGTTAGTAAATTATATGATTAATATACAATTTTTAAAATTAAATGTAACAAATACTGATTTGATTGTATTAAATCCACAAAAAAAAACGCTGTAGAAACTTTGTTAAAGAAAAATAAAAAAAAAATTTTAGCTTTCGCAAAAGAGTGAAGAAGAGGCAGAATAAGAAACAGAGTGACAGCGACGGATCAAGTGATGAAGCACTGCCCCTCAGTCGTATAGTTGATGTAGACATTGATAAATGCACTGGCGAAGACCACGAGTCACTGGACAATATTATGGGGGTGCCAAACATACTTATACTTGCTAAAGGTAACATCATATTTAGTATTTTTATTAAAAATAGCTTCTGGTGCTATCGACTGCCCAGCACTACTGTCTAGGACCTGGGTTCCGAACCTGGGGGTAATTACCCCTCCGGGGGTAAATCAGCCATACTTCGGGGGTAATAAAGAACCTAATTATTTGGTCAAATCTAAATAATAAGAAAATACTATATAATAATACTACTAAATAGAGCATGCGCTTCTTCTTGCTAGCGAGCCCGCGGGGTGCTGAGTGTGGGAAGTGGGGCGAGATTTCCTCCTGATGATGACAATATTAGAGACGAAGATGTAACGGCCAAATTGGAATTTCTTGGACTGATGATAACATTTTAAAGTTGGGGTAACATCTGTTTTCCTTATAGGTTACGGGGGTAGCAGTATTGGAAAGGTTAGGAAACACTGGTCTAGGATTTCCCTTAGGGCTACAAAAAAAAACCACTTAGATTTAATCCCCTTATATGCATTTCACAGGCAACCTCAAACATTAGACAGAATTCGTATCCCTCGTGTACAGGTAATAGTTTTAATGTTATCTGAGGAAATTGGCATTGATTTGCACTAGCGTTCCTTCACTGAGGCGGATATTGAGCAGTGTATTTTTTGACGAATAGGCAATTGTATAATTCTCTTTTTTTGTAATTATTATGTTTAAAGTGTTCTTCATTATGTTATAATGTGTTTTTATTGGTGAAGACCTGTAATTCGCTTTTTATTATTATTTAAGTTTAAATTCTTTTTATTTATAGCTTTTGGTCTTCCAAAAAGTAAATAAATACTTCCAATCTCTTTTATGTAGTTTAGTTTAGTTTATTAGGGCAGTTTCCGCATTAAGCCCTAATTATTGGACCATTGTGCGTGTCTCGAAACATTCCCGTTCACACTAGCCAGCCTAAGTTAGTCCAGAACGAAAGCATCCTTGGGAGACTCCTGCAAGCTTCCGGAAGCGATCCTGGTGACTGGAGAATTCATGCCTATTGGTCGGCCACACTCCTGCATTCCATGATGACGTGCTGTGGCACCCCCTCAGGTTCGAGTGGTCTGGAGGCTCCAGGCGGAGAGGAGACTCCCCCCGTGGGGAGACGCCATCCGCCTGGAATACCTCTAGAGGCACTCGCCAATTCTCGGCTTGAGGTCCCCTTAGGATCTCGCCGTCCCCAAACCCGGTGACGCTGTAAAGGTCATCGGCGACCAACAGCATACACACTCAAAACAAAAAAATTGCTGTGGCGTTTCTTCTGCCTCCATGCATCCTCTGCATATGGGGCTGTCTGTCATTCCTATTGTGTATAGGTGTTTGTTACAGGACAGTGACCAGTGGCCCAATCGCCTAACCAGATTGCTTTGGAAAACGCTATCGCTTACGATTTCATTTTGTTATTTCTAACCGCCAAAGGTTTTCAAATACCTCACGCTCATTTTCTTTAACATTGTTATTACCAATGCAAAAGAAAAAAAAAGAGCGCGAGGCATTTGAAAACCTCAGGCGGCTAGAAATAACAAAATGAAATCGTAAGCGATAGCGTTTTCCAAAGCAATCCAGTTAGGCGATTGCCCCCCTGTAGGGTTCACGACTATTTTTCTATGAAATACAGTACTTTCAAAGCTGTTACTATTAAGAATATAGTAAATAGATAAAAAAAAATGTGGTTAGAATACTTACTTTATTCTTTTCAATGAATATTCTTTGCTGCTCTGCGGCATGATACATTTTTATGAAAGATTTTACTGGCAAATGTCACTGTACGCAAAATATAGTAGTTTGGCCTACTATACATACTTTTTCAGGAATATAGTAATTGATGCTCTTATATAGTAGGTTTGGCAATCCTAGGGTTCCTATAATCTTGCGAAGTTTGTCCCTATTTAGTCTGGTAAGGGTGAGAGCAAGTCTTTTGTTTGCCAATATTCTTCACATTATTATAATGGCTTCTTGTGATTAACACAGCTTCAACAATTTGAAGGATAAAGGTTATCGCGTTCGGCTGCGATCGTTGGTTTTTTTATATATAGCCAGGTAGGCAAATGACTTGGGGTAGAGTAGAGGGTAGAGATCCTGATGTTAAGTTGTGATAAGGTCCAAACGCGAAGATAGCTGGTACAGCAGTTATAAACTGCCACACCAACCATCCTTACTTTGCAGGCCTGCAAAAATGCTTTTTCACGCCTCTCTTAAAGGAACACAGATTGTAGGAAGGAGGGAACACGTTGAGCACCTTCGCAGTGGTCGGTTATTAGATGGGTGACCATCTCGCTATGCTTCGGAAGGCACGTTGAGCCGTTGGTCCCGGCTGCATCTGCAGTTGCTAACACTGCCACCTGGGCCATGAGCCACCACGAGGGCCCAGTGCGGATTGGCGGGTGCTAAATGACTGCAGATGCAGCCGGGACCAACGGCTTAACGTACCTTCCGAAGCATAGCGAGATGGTCACCCATCTAATAACCGACCACTGCGAAGGTGCTCAACGTGTTCCCTCCTTCCTACAATCTGTGTTCCTTTAAGAGAGGCGTGAAAAAGCATTTTTGCAGGCCGGCAAAGTAAGGATGGTTGGTGTGGCAGAGAGATAGTAAATTTTTAGCCACCCATCCAATGACGCCCGTGCATAGTCTAATTTGACAGCAGTGAACCTCTATCATGCATATGCGCACATCATACTCTATAAGGAATGAAAAGGAGACGTTATTCCATATATATCATTAGTAAAATACTTCTGTCTCTCTCTCTCTCTCTGTGCAGACCCTTCTTCCCAGTGGGCACTTTGGGCAAGTGCCCAGGGTCCCGTGATCGATAGGGGCCCCCTCAGATCAAATTCAAAGTCCCTAGTTCCTGTCAGATCACCAAATGATAACCAACTAGCAAACCAGTGAACCAAATGTTCACCAAAAACTGATTTAAAAAAAAAATATATTTAATTAATTGAGAACTTCGGAGATTTTGTGTGGTTTCGTTTGAAATTCGTGATTTCTCGAAAACCGGAAGTGCTACGTTACTCAAATCCGGTTATTAGACTATTCTTAACTTATAACTTAAATATTCTCTTTATCTATCTCTTACGGTTTGGCCGCTGAAACAGCACCACGGACGGACGGACGGACTTGTCTAACAGATAAGGGATATTTATTACCAAAAAACTTATATAATTTGGATGAAATCGAACCTTAATTACTGACTACAATACCAAGTTACTAGCAGCTTTTATTTAACTCGCTCCATTTCAAGTCATAATCCACATCAAAGTTATAGGGGCCCCATTATCCTAATATGCCCCGGGCCTCCAATAGATTAAAGACGGCCCTGTGTGTGTGCGCTCGTGGTGTAAGTAGGGTATTAATATCGTTGATTTTAATATTATTTTTTACAAACACAGCGCATTCAAAAATGTAAAGGCACGGCAGAGACAATATTTTTTTATTCCATATATATCATTAGTAAAATACTTTTGTCTCTCTCTCTGTGTGTGTGTCTATTACAAATATATGAATACCCACTTGAAACGTCATCGTTATATGTGTTTTAATATTAAATCTGCATTGGTGTAGATTCTGGCATGATTCTCTAAACCTAATATTTGAAATGCAATGTTAATGCACGAAACTTTATTTATTTATTGACGTTTCGCAGCCTTTTCAGGTCTGCTTTGTCAGAATAATGATTTTTTATCTAATTTTGTCGAGCTACCTTCGAAAGACTTTTCTTGAGCGTTTGGTTATTTCGCTGTTAGATTTTTAGTTAGTAGTTTACGGTAGTTAGGGTCAAATAAATAAACTCAAAATTACAAAAAAAAAGAATTTTAAATAAAGTACTTTATTAACTAAATAACTAATAAATTCATACATAGACAATAAAATTTTAAAAATCTAACAATAAAATAACCGAACGAAAAAATGATTATTCTGACTCTGCAGACCTGAAAAGGCTGCGAAACGTCAATAAATAAATAAAGTTTCGTGCATTAACCCGTTAAAACTACTTTTATTTAATGAGTGATGTGCGTGAAAACCTAAGAAACAAATATGCAATTTTAAGTCTAGATAATCATGCTAGAATCAACAACACTGCCAATGTATTCATCTTTTATAAATTTAATCAACTCACTAGCTAACTCATAATTGTTTAGATCTGAAACCAAAAACGAAGTGTGAAAAACAGCCCATAAAGAAAGATGAAATTAAGCAGAAGGAAACACCTGAAGGCATAGAGCAGATAGAGAGGGATTCAGAAACAGCTAGTTGTCTATTGAAAGAAGCCAAGTTGTCTATGGAACTGAAGAATTGCACCATGTGCAGTTTGTCTTTCCGAGGTGACAGAGGCCTGAGGTAATAATAGATGTTAGATTTAAATATCTAGTAGTTGAATTAAATACTTAAATTATTTATATATTTATTATGTTGCTTTAAATCTAAAATAGCAATAAGTTGCCATGTGGTACTATTTAAGTCAGCTGGTTTACTTATTTGATGGACTAAGAAACAAGTAACACAATAATTATGTCAAACTTAAAAAAAAAGAAAAATTATTATTCTGTAACCAAACTACATCAACGCAAAAGTTATTGAAGCAGTCTTTTAGGTAAACATATATCTGTGTTAGAATACATCGCTTTCTTGTGTTGTATAATATATACACTCAGCGGCACGGAATCTTGGCCAAACACTTCTTAAGCTATAGCATAAGTTTCAAGTGTTTACAACAAATGTTTTTAATGAAGGTGGGTCATAAAAATGCTAAGCTTTGTTTTAAAAGGGTAATTCCAATATGTTTGAGCGTTTCATGGTGTGAATTGTGAGATTTAATCACATCGCGTATTTTAAGCAATATAATTGGAGTTTTGAATGTTGTTATATGTGTAGTTTTCTGTGCCGTTTTTTAATTTTTGTGTTATTTTGGATTTTATTAAAGTGTAAACGTACTTAAAAAGCAAAAAAAATGCCTTTAACGCCAGCACAAGTTGCACAATCGGTATCCCTAATTGACCAAGGGCTCACCCAACGTGAGGTGGCTATTGTACTCAATGTGCCGCGTTCATCAATGCAGTACGCCTTAAAACGATGCCGTGAGACAGGTACCTATCGCCGTAGACCAGGCAGTGGAGGTGTAAGATGCACATCGGCTCGGGACCACCGTTTTATCGTTTTGTAAATTTTGAGAAACCGCTACCTCACTGCGGTTGAGATACGATAGCGACTCCAAATTGCAAGTGGTGTGAATGTAAGTGAGCGTACGATAAGAAGACGAATGGAGGAGGTGAATTTAAAAGCGCGAAGACCAGCCCGAGGTCCAGAACTCCTCAGACAGTACCGAGTAGCTCGGCTTCGTTTCGCCCGAGAACACGCCAACTGGACACACGATCAATGGGCTAATGTTTTGTTCACGAATGAGTGCAGAATCGCGTTACGTGCACCAGACGGTCGATTACGAGTGTGTAGAAGAAGAAGAGAGAGGTCTCTTCCTATTACTACTACTGAAACTGTTAGTTTTCATGGAGGCTCCATAATGGTATGGGGAGGAATAAGTTCCGACGCTCGTACGGAGTTGGTTATCATTGACAATCGGTTAACTGCAACTCGATACATTGAGGAGATCCTACAGGATCATGTTGTACCCTATATGGGGCTTATTGGATACGACCAGTTCCAGTTAATGCACGATAATGCACGCCCACACTTTGCACGATGCGTTGAGGACTACCTGAAAGATCTTGGTATTCAAAAATTACAGTGGCCTGCGCGTAGCCTGGACTTCAACCCCATAGAACACATCTGGAACATACTCAAAAGAAAAATTTAAACCTCTTCTAACCCGCCGCAAACGCTAGGCGAGCTTCGAAATGCAGTATTGACCGCATGGGAAACCTTATCGCAAGGTGATGTTGGAAACATCATCCAAAGTATGACATATCGGATGTAGGCAGTCATCAGGGCATGGGGTGGAAACAACCGATACTGACGTGTGCAAAAAAACCAAAAAACAACGTTGACTATTCAGTGTGCACTGTTTGAAAATTAAGTAAAAGTTTCTGTGAAAGTGACACTTTTCATCAAAATTTTCTTTTTGATGCAATAATTTCTTGAACACTTAAACAATTGTTAAAAACCATTATAAAAGTGAACATAAGTTAGATCTAAATTAAATTTAATGCAAAAAAACATATTGTATTCAAATCAAAGCAAAAGTAACGGGTGGCCAAGTTTCCGTGCCGGTGAGTGTATATATATATATATATATATCAATATTTTTTTGAAGTAAAACTTCTTTACGCACGCTTGACTTGGGGGGTAAGCCCGCCAGCTTGCGTTACGCGCTACGCTACGCGTTACGAAAAGTGTTTTCGGGCGAGGCGAACGGGAGTTGAATGAGGGATATAAGCAAGAGAAAGCAGTGCGCGCGCACATTTTCTTTCTCTCTTTCTCTAGTAAATGAAATATGTATATGTATATATATATATATATATATATATACATACAGATGGAACTAAAGCTACACTTCAGTCATATGGTGATAATAAGCAAATCCGTTTTTTTTTCAATTTCCAGACGCCACATGGCCATGTCTCATATTGTATCACTTGAACCTAACGTTAAGCAAGGGAGTGCTAAACAAATCGAGCCAGCTTAAAAATGGTGAGTAATTTATCTAATATATAAAACTAGCTGTCCCAGCGAACTTCGTACCGCCATAAAATAATAAGGGTTGGTGGTAGAAGGGTGAAAATTTAGGGTTGTATGTATTTTTGTATGATGTATCATAAAAACATAAAAACAAAAATTTATGGGTGTACCACCCTTAACATTTAGGGGGATGAAAAATATATGCTGTCTAATTCTCAGACCTACTGAATATGCATATAAAATTTCACGAAAATCGGTCGAGCCGTTTCGGAGTAGTTCAATTACGCACGCCCGTGACACGAGACTTTTGTATATTAGATTCTCGTGTCCCTAAATTTTCACCCTTCTAACACCAACCCCTATTTTTTTATGGCGGTACGAAGTTCGCTGGTACAGCTAGTATATTTATAATATGATTAAATATGTACTAGCAAACCAGTGAACCAAATGTTCACCAAAACCTGATTTAAAAAAAAATGTATTTAATTAATAGAGAACTTCGGAGATTTTGTGTGGTTTCGTTTGAAATTCGTGATTTATCGAAAACCGGAAGTGCTACGTTACTCAAATCCGGTTTGTAGTCTTATCAGACTATTCTTAACTTATAACTTAAATATTCTCTTTATCTATCTCTTACGGTTTGGCCGCTGAAACAGCACCACAGACAGACGGACGGACTTGTCTAATAGATAAGAGATACATATAATTTTAACTATTAGGGTTACTTTTGAATATTATTAGTACCTATGCTATTTTTAATTTTTTCTTAAATTATTGATAATCTTCACTTTTATTTGATGTTATATCAATTAATTATAGTATAATTATAGCAATAGGGTATTTTACAAGTTTTAGAAAACGATCTCACGTTATTTACTAATGTTTATAGACTCAATAAAAAGAGGATATTCATCATTATGTTGTGTATTTCGGTAAAAAAACTAAATTTAAAAACTCTATTTTCAAGTTGCCGCGAAAAACGTATCTCTGGAAAATATGGCGACTTACTGGTGTGTGACGTCACACGACTGTCATTAAAACCTTTTTTACTTTAACCGGAAGTTAACTTCCGTGTGTATTCCCAACCGTTTTGGGGTCACGTGACAAAAGACAAGAAAACTATTAACTTTATCGTGGGTTTTTAGTAAAATTATGAATATTTTTTTCTGTAAAAATAGTAAAAAGTCCTGCCAATATTCATTCTAAATACAGATACTAACAATTGGTACTTTATTTTTAATACTGGCAAATACCCTATTACTTTGAACTTTACATGATTTAATAATATACAGTCTATAACAGGTATTTATTTTATTACTTGTTAGGAGTTTTATTATTATTTATTCATAATATAAAACATGTTTATTTTCTAGATGTCCAGGAGAATGGGAGCGACTTATTTTGTTATGTAATATTGAGATAATTATATATAATATTATTGTTAATGGGTTTCGTGCAAACTATACAAAATATTTAGAAAATTCAAAATTCACAATATTTTTAAAAACAGCATTTTTTCTTTTCTTTAGTTAGATGAATAAGAGTCTTTATAAAATCTTATTTATTTGTTTAAATAAAACAATTTTAACAAAAGTCACATTTGCAATTAGTAAAGTTTGATATTCAAAAATCATGGAATTATTAATGGTTTTTTTTGCACGGAATCAATAAAATCTTTGTATTGTATTTGGGAAGCTATTTTGGCTATAGATAGATGATGAGTAGATAGGTCACTATAGTGAGGATTCGTGTGATCATCGCATATTTTGTCTCGCTCTTTCAAAGGGCATTAGAAAGAGATGGCACCTAGTGTCTGTATGAAAGGATCTAATTTGATAACTATGGTCATGTTGTTTTGACCTTCAAAAGGTCCAATTCGAGTTTGGTCAACATGAAATTTTTATCCGAATCTAAGAAAAACTCTGATAAGAAATATTGCTCTAATGTTAATTATATTTAAGAAAAAGAAACGAAAGTTTTTAGATCTCTATGGTCTTACAACATGATGGTAGTGTATCATTGTAAGACGAAAGGTGATTTGTCTGTGATCAGGAAGGAAATGTGATTGTAGAATTTATAGGTAACTGAAAGTAAGCACCATAGACAAGGCGTTGTCTTCATTTATTTTTTCGATGAAGGTTTTGTCTATGGTGAAATTAGGGATTATATGCTGTTTGGAAGTGTTTTTGAGTACAAAATTCAAATTTATAAAAAGAATATTAGTCAGTTTAAATTTAAATGAAAAAAAATGTTTTAAAATTAACCAAAATTTGTAGTTCTCTTCTAGCTGTTAAGGGTTGAATCGATTATAAAGAATGTCTATCAATCGGTGTTATGGTTTAAAACAAGTTAATGTTAGTCTATGGTTAAGGTGTTGCCTGGTGGGAAAATTAATTGCCTAAGTTGTGTTTACAAAACATTTATTTTACGGTGCTCAGTTTAATGACCATTTAGAATAATATTGGACGAAAGCGAGCTGTTCAAAAAGTTTTCTATATTATAATTTAATTAAAAAAAATGTTCATAGATATCAATAATATAGGTTATGTGTTACGGAAATGGCAAGTCCAATATTATTCGAAATGAATTTATTTTTAGCAAATCAGTTTTTTATTATGAATGGGATACATATTTTACGTTATAGCCCAAAATATGTTGAAAAGACTTAGTTTTATGAATAGTTTGAGCTCAATGGCTCATAACTCTGGCATGTTTCTCTAAAATTAAAACTAAATTTGAAAACAGTCTCTTTCCTATTCTCCATAGAGTATGATATGACAAGGAAATACTATTGACAATTTAGTTTTAGAGAAAGATTAAGATTTTGTGAGCTGAAATGAGTTTATCCGCTTTGCGTCGTCTTGAACGCGTACATTGTACATATTAAGCTATAGTACGGAGACAATCTTTTAAGCCATTCTAACATAGCTAGTCAGATGTTGTTCGTTTAAGCCTTAAGCTGCAAGGCAAGGCTAGGAAAATTTCGACGCGGCTAATAGGGCCGTGGTAGCATAATGGTCAGTGCATTCGCCCGGATAGCGAAGGATGCGGGTTCGAGTCCCGTCCGCTGCCTGGTCCGCGTGGATTTTTTTCTAGTAAACTTTTCTTAATATTTTATTAATTATAACGACGATTTCAGCCGTATAACACGCCTAATTCTAGCCGGTCTATTAAGTTGGTTAAAAGACTATAACTGACAGCAATATATCTTAATTATGCTCTATAGAAAATGAAAAGGAGACATTGCTCAAATTTAAATTAAAGTAAAATTCTAAAGCTTACAGAATCAAAATTGGGTCCATTTCTCAGTAGTTTTCTTGTAATGAGAAATCTCCAGAACATTTCGTAAATCGATATATTGCGATATCGATTCCTTATAAACCAAATTACTAATGTCTGGTTTAGTATATGTCAAAGAAAAGATCTCTGATATGTGTCATTTTTATAACATAATTATCGTAGATATTAAACAATTAAAAATGCTTATTTTTTTGTTATATATATTTATCCCAATGAACTGGGATGAGTTAATTGAAAATAATTGAATTTGTTCACATTTTTCAAATTGCATTGTTCAATTCGAATTTAAACAATTAAAAGTTTCATATTCTCAACGTATAGTAGTTACATAATGCATTGCATATTTAATACAAAAATGTATACATTGCAAATTTTTATTCACCTAAAATACATTGAAAGATGTATTCTGGCCATGAAAATGAAAAATTTCTTCTACGCTATTTGAACTGAAATCACTAAAAATCATTCATAATTTGTTTTTGTTTAAGAATAGCCTCTTTGTATAGGTACCTAGTTTAAACGCTCACTTTTTTTGGAACTCATAGTGTGACGTCACAGTCCATATAGCAATCTAGCAACAAATTAAACAAGTCCACAAATTACATTAGGATGTAAGGTGCTTGCGCACTACGCACTCTCACTTAAAACTCGTTGATTTTGACATATCCTGTGGACATAGCGCTTATTTGTTGTTATGTATTTTTACGTCACAACCGCTTTGTCCTTTTCCAGATATTTGAATTTCCTGCGACTTTTTCGTACTTTTTAATAATAAATTTTTTGCTCTAAAATATTTTTTATTAAAAAATATTGATGGAGGCACAAAAGTTATAGAGTTTATATAAAAAAGAGCCTTATTTGAATTACATGCATATTCCCTTAAAGTGAATAATTCTAAAATCCATGGTCCAAGCAAATCTTTGACTTTATTTTAGCGGAATGAAAATTCAGTGTTGTAAATTAAAAATGTACCTATTAAGTATATATTTTTGTTGAATTACCTATTTTTAAGTTTTAATAAAATATTATTTACATTTAACTTAAGCCTAATAAACAATTTATTAGTAAGCAAGTTATTTTTATGCAATATCAAAAAAATTGGTTAAACCGTTTTAAAAGTTATTATTATATTCTAGTCTAAATTGAATTCTTGTATTCGAAGTTAAGTTTTTAGTAAATAAGTGATAAAAATTAATTGTAAAAAAATATTATTATGTTTAATTTGATCTGCTGTATAACATATTTAAGAAAATATTTGAATATTCTTTTGTTGTATGTCAAATATTTCATTCGAATGCGTGTTTTATACGGGGTATTCGAAAGCACCTATAATGTCGCAGCCTATTGAATGCCTAGAATTTTCATTAAAATAACCAGCATCCAATGAAATAATTGAATGACAATTTGACTAGCCAATTCATCAAAAGTATCGTTGTGTTAAACCCTCAAATGTGTAAGGAATATGACGCCCAAAACCCTGCCTGTGTTAGTTCTTCATTTTGTTTTTCACAGCCGGAATTTGTTTTGATTTTCCGTTAGATTTTCCTCATTCGAGTTCTACTGTACATCCAGGCTTCATTTATGTCTTAAATCAATCCTAAATAGTTTAATACTGGTGCCAATTCTGGCGTGATTCTTTAAATTTAAAACTAAATTTAACATCAGTCTCTCCTTTTCATTCTGTATAGAGAATGACAAGGATATACTGCTGTCAAATTTAAGTTTAGGTTTAGAGAACCATGCTAGAATCGACACCATTAGATGTGTAAATTAAAAACCATTACTAAATATAATAAAACGCAAAATATGAATAATTTTCTCTATTCGTGGCAGCAATCTGCCGTCTCCACGGACAGGGATTGATTTAGTTATATTGAAAGAAAGAAAGAAAAATCATTTATTGGCCTTAACACACAAGTATGTAACAATAAGAAATTATATAAGCACCGATAAAAATAAAATGTGTGCGTGTACTAGTGTACACACGTAAGAAGTGAAACTTCTTTATGACCTTATTTTTTTCGAAAAATGATCTACATGCAACTTTCCAGATATATATATATAGGCGTGCGCTAAGAAACTCACCCACTAAAGGGGTATAACTACACCTTACCTTACCTTACCTTACCTTACCTTACCTTACCTTACCTTACCTTACCTTACCTTACCTTACCTTACCTTACCTTACCTTACCTTGTGTGAAACACGAATATTTGCTGTCGATACTTTTTTTTTTAAAGTTGACAGAAGAAGCAATTGTTCGGATGAGGTAAATAGTGCTCTTTTAAAAAAAAAGTAACCGAAAAAATGTGACGGTAAATTTTTTTCCAACGCCGATAAAGAAGTTTCGCTTCAATAAAAACAAACGAATAAAAACAAACGGACAACAACAATATGCAGAAAGAAGAAAGGCCAATTAGGACCCTACCTCAGCTTAATGCTGTTACAATGGGACGGGAATATTCCCACCGTAACAGCGCTGGTATTCTGGCTGTACGAGATTGCTGATAAAAGCTAAGATTACAAAATGGTATTAAAATATATATAGTTATAATAGAATACATGAACTGAGTTAAATAAATAATTATAGTTTATTAAATTCCTAATGAATTAATATTAAGGCCGCAAGTGTTACCCACGCGCCCACACAGCGAGAGCCGAGCCCGGAGTGTATTGGATATTGGATACTAGAGGTGTCCTTCGGTTTCACCCGCACCAATTTGTGGGAAAACCTTACCTACTAATTTTTTTTCCCCATATTCTACCTCTTTGCCGTTTGTTGAATTTTTGTTTATGCTGCCCTGGAGCTGTATTTTTGAATCACTCGCCTTGCGTCGAACGCTCGATTTCTACTAATTTTCATTCGACATAATTAATTCCGTATTTTTGAATCGCTCGACGTCAACGAACGGTCTCGATCACTCGTTGTAGTGTTGGGTAGGACACGACTTGAAAAAGAGTTTGTAAGAGTAGCCTCTTTTTTGTACTGAGCCAGTACAATGTCCCACTTCAAATGAGGCGAGGCGTACTGAAGCTCGGCAATACATTTGAAGTGACGAGTACAAATATGACATATTCTCTTAGCGTAGAAGCTCGACATTACGTTTGTGTGCACGATTAGCACCTCCTCTACGCACTATCAATCTTGCTGGATCCAGCATGCAGGACAGCGCTATACACGTAAAAGAGATAGAGATACAGATGGATAGTGCGTAGAGGACTTAAATGAAATGTCATGCCTCGCTCTCTCTCAGACAGAAGAGTGAGTGAGTAACGAGACGCGACTATCGCGACATTTAATGTGAAGTAGTACATTTTAAAATTTTGAGCCGCTCTTACATTTTGACGTCATGTCCGGGACAAATGTACCGCCTCTTGTAAGTCCTACTCAACACTAACTCGTTGCGCGTTGGCGAATGATGGAGGCGAATCGTAGAATAATTGTCAGATTTATGTCGGATATTTTGAAGATTTTTTTCTCAATCTTTTTAAAATACAGATAAAATGACGATTTGTTGCGACGTTTTGATCATTTCTTACGTAAAAGATTAAATAATCAGTTATTGAGAATAATATATAGTTACCAGTTTATAATTGAAATAAATATTTTGTATTAAACTGGTAACACTGTAGATGAACGATTCAAAAATACGTAAAATCAGTATCAGTGACTGGTCCTTCGAGCAGGATTCCATGCTCCAGCTGGAATTTTTAGTTAGTACATGATTTGGATGTTCGCAGAATAATAACGTATTAATTGGTATAATTCGCGAAGTTGCTACTTAGTACTGTCATATTCGCCATATTGTAATTGCTACAAAAAATACATTTAAGTCGCATTCGACAATACTATGTCAGGCGAGGGAATCAAAAATAGAGCTCGTGGACCTTCGGCCTTACATAAAAGGGTCACATATGGCGGGATCACTTCAAAACGTATAAGTATGTTTGTTTTTCTACCCCATTCGATTGTTTACCCAAGCAGCGATTTAGGGAAATCCTCCCTTAAATCCCTGCTTGGACTCCCCTGGTACTGGTTATTTAAATCGGATGGCTGCGACATATAAGTGCACCTTTATTTTGCTAATGAAAAAGTAAAAAAACTTGAATGTTCCTAAAATTTAATAACCCGTTCTCTGGATTTTGTTACAACGTCTATTGAATAATAATATATAGAAGTTCAGACTATTACGGGGAAGTGCTCATCGGTTATATTTTAGTCCACAAATATATAAATTATTCTCACACATACAGTTTTAAGTGTAAACGAAATTGTATCTCAAGCCCTTCGCTTTAAGCCCATTATAGGAGGATCCCTAAGAAATAATTGATTTTTCGCCAAAATCCCTAACATTTTCGCGAAATTTCTAGAAAATAGCGATGGTGGAGAACAGATATACCTACGAGTTATTGGCCGCACGACCACTCCGTCTCTCTCACACTTATCTTGCCCAATTTTACGGTTACACGGAACGCTCAAACCGTTATCCAGGGCTGTAGCTAGGGGGGGAGCAATTATAGGGCAATGCTCTACCTAAAACATGGCGGTAGGTAGCGAAAGGTGGCGATTTTTGAAGTAAAACTTCTTTACGCACGCTTGACTTTGAGGGGTAAGCTAGCGAATGCGTTACGCGTTACGAAAAGTGTGTTCGGGCAAGGCGAATGGGATGGTATGTGGATATATACATACATACAGATGGAGCTAAAGAAGTTTTACTCCAGTCATGTGGTCATAAGCACACTCGGATTTTTTAAAGCATAATTTTATCTGCATTTTTTTGTGATCTTACTTAAGAACTTTCGAGACTCACTCCAACCCCATCAACCCCCCTCCCCCCTTAATCTTTTCACGTAATAAATTAATGGCTCCTATCTTAAATTCAGCTCTGGCTTACGGCCTTGCCGCCCCCTCAGGTTCGAGTGGTATAGAGGCTCCAGACGGAGAGGAGACTCCCCCCGTGGGGAGATGCCATCCGCCTGGAATACCTCTAGAGGCACTCGCCAATTCTCGGCTTGAGGTCCCCTTAGGATCTCGCCGTCCCCAAACCCGGTGACGCTGTAAAGGTCATCTGCGACCTACAGCATTCTTTATTCTTTATTGCATGCCACAGATAGTACAAAAAAATATAGAGCAGCATATAACAAAGAAAGGCCTTGCCGTTATCTATGTCTGTCTATGGTTGCAACTCATCTCTTCGGTGTTGGGTACGATTTCGGGCTTTGTTGTTATTCATATGTATAATATAATTTTACTTGCACCAGAGAAAAGTGTGTGAGTATAATTTCTGTATTAAGAGTCTTAACATTACATATAAATATTATAGCTATTAACGGGATTGTTACTGTAGGTAGGCCAAAGGGGAAGATCTTCCTCCGAGCTGGGTGATGGTAGCTGCCGCGGCCCAAGTGATGTTGGTCGGGCATCGTATATATGGAGTGTTTGGCTCCGAATTTCTCTTGCGCGATGTAGGCTTCCATACGTTGTGAACGCAGCGCCGGTAGCGCCATCTCTTAAGGAGGCGAGTGACTATTTCCTCTAAGATCATTATATGTGGGGCATGTAGATGTCGCCGCTACAGTTACCATGTAGGTACCTTGTTCTCCGATATTTCAGCACTGTTGCAAGCGCCATGATCTCACGGAGTAACGAAGTGCCCTGAAATATCAGAGACTGATAAAGAACAAGGTACGCGGTAACAATCTCGTTAATAGCTATAATGTTAGTGACCATGAAAGTTTAAAACTTGATATAAATATTCCTCGATATATATTATAATATAATAAGCCATAAATTACCATATTAAGTAATAGCAAAATGTGTTTTTTTCCACTGAATATGAAACAGACTAGTTTCAAATACAAAGATGTTTAGCTCAATTAAATGATGTAAGTGACATTGGACGCCGTAGCTAGGTACATTTTTAAATCGTAGTTAAATAATCTACTTGCCGTTTCAATATTTTATAGATATAAGTTTAGTTAAGGATGTTGTCTTTTCGATGTGGAATTGTGAATCCCAGTCAATGGCAAAGCTCAATATTTTTTTTATTTTTATGAAAAATAGGCAATGCGTTTGGCCACAATCTCACCTGAAGGAAAGCGATGATGAGGCCTAGGATGGTACACGCCTGCCTAGAAGATGCCTGTTCACTCTGGCCTTCAGTGGCGGATTTACCAGTAGGCTCAGTAGGCTGGAGCCTAGGGCGGCAGATTTAAGGGGGCGGCAAATTTGGCCCAAAATCTACACAGAAAAACGAGTGACAAAAATTTTAATATTTTAGTAATGCACAGTATACTCAACACTCTTACGTCCGTAATCCGTATATAAAAGATTACTAAACGCACTGTAAAATATAGGTATGTACTTATGCGATCATGAATTTTTAAAATATTCCATTAGCGTTTCAATATTAATTACAATTTAAATTTAGTAATTTTTTAAACTAACGGGGAAAAGCCGACGTAATGTGGACGCCGACGATAGAACACAAATCATAAAGTTGCAATTTCAGAATAAATATAATTGTGAACTAGCGTATTGAATTTCAAAGGTCAGTAAGGGAGGCAAAAATTTAATAGCCTATTAGCGGCAAATTTGTAAATCCGCCACTGCTGGCCTTGAAGATGTCCAGATTATATTGGCCCGGGAAAACAGACCTCGGCAAGGAGTTCCACTCCCTAGCCGTTCGTATAATGAAGGCCGAAGCAAATCGCTTTGTGCGAATGGGAGGAATTTCGACAACATAAGGGTGGAAGCCCTCGCCGCGCCTGGTCGTCTGGTGGTGGAAAGGGGAAGGGGGAATGTTCAAATGTCTTGAAAATTTGTATATCATGTCTTGATTATACGATTAATTATTTAAAGCATGTCGTGTTTATCCAACATTTTAAAATTCACAGCTCCAATTTAATAAGTTTTTCTTATTGGCAACATCATTTTATCTAGTACACCATCATCATCATCATCAGCCTATTAATGTCCCCACTGCTGGGGCACAGGCCTTCCCTATGGATGGAATAGGGAGATTAGGCCTGACCCACCACGCGGGCCCAGTGCGCATTGCTGGGTGTTAACGACTGCACCTGCAGCCGGGACCAACGACTTAACGTGCCTTCCGAAGCACGGAGGAGCTGCAGATAATGTGGGATGGTCACCCATCCGATGAGCGCCCATTCTGCTTAACTTTCACGATCGCAGAACAAACGCGCTTAATGTTGACGTTTGTTTTTAAGTTTATTTAATAAACAATTCCGCATTGAAAAGACTTCTTGTGAAATTAAGACAAAATTCGGCCAAGCTCTTTGGATATTGTTCAATAAGTTAACAGCGTATGGGGTTATATCACTTGCAATTGTTCTCGATTAATTTTGAGCTTTATATCATACTTATCAAGGTTGAAATTCAATTGAAGAAATAGTCATTTCCGATAACCTGATACGCTGTTGCTCATACAATGTACAACCCATTACTTGTGATTGGAAATTAAATAAAAATAAATGCGTTTTATGGGAAAAATGATTGCTTGGTTTTATTAATTATTTCCTTTAAGTTCGTGAGTTGCCAGCTTCAAAATTTGCAAATTATTTTACAACTTTTTGTCCACTGATCGAAGAGTCTCATTAGTAGCCTATTAATGTCCCCACTGCTGGGGCACAAGCCTTTCCTATGGATGGAATAGGGAGATTGGGCCGTGACCCACCGCTCATCGCTCACCGCGCACCACGCGGGCCTAGTGCGGCTTGGTGGGTGCTAACGACTGCAGATACAGTCGGGCCCAACGGCTTAACGTGCCTTCCGAAGCACGGAGTAACTAGAAGCTAATGTGGTATGCTCACCCCTCCGATGAGCGGCCATTCTGCTTAACTTTCATGATCACACAACGACCACGCTTACCACCTGTGCTCCTCTTGTTTATGTACCTATTTGATTACAAAACATAAAAATAAGCCCTGGTTCCTGTTGATGGTTATCAAATACCGTCTGTACGTGAATTGATATCGCCGGCTCGCCCCCACTACTCTTCCACCTTATAGATAACAGCCAATCAAATGACGCGACATCAAACAATCGAACCAATCAGCGCTCACGCCAGAGAGCAACGACGCAATCAGAACAAAGTTTTGGTCAAGTTATGAGCATTTGCTCACACATAAATAATAAATAAATATTTCCCACACTCACACCAATTAGCCTAGCCCCAAAGTAAGCAATATAAGGCTTGTGTTATGGGATGCTAGGATAACGGATAGAATACATATACTGTACTTACATATATAAGTATATTTATATAAATACACATTAAACATCCATGACTGGAGTACAAATGCTCGTATTCATCACACAAACATGTGCCCCCACCGGGATTCGAACCCGAGACCTCTCGAGTCGGCGACAGCCATGAAACCCGGCGTACAAACCACTCGGCCACGGAGGTCGTCAGTGTCACATAACTGTGGTGCACCTGCCTCGCCCACAAGCCCTGCCCTTCAGAAACCTCTCGTGTTCTGTGGGTGTTATACTGTTACTCACCGGCAATAACAAATCGATTAGTAAAACCCCTTCCACACGACACAATTTGATTGCCAATCTGATTGCCGATTGAATTGGGTACAGTCTGGTCGTCCATCTACACATACACAACAAGATCGCCAATTTCAGTTTTAATTGTTGCCTCTGCTGAACGGACTTGTTTGTATTAGGATGCCTCTTACCAAGAACCAAAAAATTGGATTAATCTTGGCTCTAACTACAAATGTAAAAAAACTGAACGATATTTGATCCTTATACATTGTAATTCTAAAATCGACTAATATACAGTGCGTCTCACGGGTTTGTCACACGGAGGGACAGTATATTAAATATTGAAGATAGGATATTTTACTAAAAGAGGACTTCATTTTATTTGTAAGAACTGCAATCACAGTTTTTTTTAAATCGCCTACTACAATTACGAATCAAACGTGAAAAAAAAACGCTATATTTTAGGTTATCATAAACCTTCGAAAGGGTAGATCTTAAGGATTATTTTTTCCTAAATAACGTAGCATTTTAAATGAAAGGAAGATCATGAAATGATGTATCTAACTAAAATTTTGTTCAGAAAAAAGTGTTCTTATTTTTCCGTGCTTGCAATAGCTAATGTTATCATTTCAAAGTATTTACTGACTAGTACCTAATCACTTAATAATATAGGATTACCTTACTTTATCTACTTTTTTATCAGAAGAATTAAATTTGTTTATTTATACAAAGATAATACATTAATATAACACAAACTTAAAAACTATATAGCTTAACCTACTTACCTACATAAATAAATAATTAACAAAATAAAAAATATATCACCCGGGTAATTCTCAGTTAAGAGGTAATCGGTTGTATGGAAGCAGCGGCACAGCAAAAAGTGTCGATATTTAAATAACTACTATACCACTACTTTCATCAAGACAGATGATTTTAAGATGATCAGTATTTTTTTTAATTTATTCTCGTTTTACGAGACACCAGGGGAGATACTGAGTACAGGGTAGAGACAAGATGAACTTTATTGCAATGCGCTTAGAGCGCATATTAGGATGTAAAGTACTTCTCCGTGCAATCAGATTTTAGTGGAATAACGATATATAGTATAGCTAAACAATCATCTAAAATTATATGCAATTGTACATTCTCTAATAAATTATCATTACTGTTATTGAGCTATTGCATCGTTTTTATAGTTTTGTTTGTAGCCTGGCACCATAACAGCCAGGGGAAATATGGCAGGGGAGAGACATTTTCGTTAAAAATCTAAAATTGCCGTAAAACTACTAATTTTACAAAGATTACAAATATATAAAAGGTTTGCAGCACTATTTAAAATAAATGTATATAGATACTGTAGTATTTAAACACATAAATACGAAAAAAAATACCAGGGTAAATACTTCGATCACTCATCGAGCACCGTTGCGCAAATGGCCAAGAAAATTGCGGCGCGGATAGCTTGTGCAGTGCTTGCTGCTAACTTCACGTGACACTCGGTGTCTTCAAGGTCAAAACTAGCACAGACTATGGTAAACAAATACGATTTTCAAACTAAACCTAAGGCCAGGGCGAGACACGAAACTCGGAGGACACAGTTTGCGATTAATATTTTTTATAAAAAGTGCAAATATAAATGAATTTAAAGGTTACATACTGTAACTAAGTCATCAGGGTTCATGTTATTACCGATAGAAAAGTAATAATTAAATTTCAATGGACTCAAAATTACTGATTAACAAAAAAAAACGGTTAGGGGACAACCCAGGGGAGAGATGTTTTTCCTCTTTGTGCTGTTATTGTAAGTAAATTATGCACATTTAGAATATAATTTTAAGTGATAATTTAGAACACATTTAGTTAATTGAAATTATTAAGATTTTAGATCATAATTCTGAAATATAATGATTTTTTTGGCTTAGCCGTCGAACATACCTCTTAACTGAGAATCACCCACCCCCAGCGCCTTACTTAAATATGTGAAAAAATAAAAAAGTGATAATTATACACAGTGGCGGCGCTAGGCGTCGGCGACGTCGGCCACCGCCGACGGCCTCGCGCCTGAGGGGGCCTCGCAAAAAATTTTTACAAGTTACCTATTTATTTTCGTTTCTCCTGGCCTGGCTTAGGTAGCCGACCCCGAACAATTCGGGGAAAAAGCTAAGCAGATGATAATGACTTTTATTATTTTCGAACACGTGCGTGATGGAAGCGAGTAGTACTTTACGGGTATTCAGAATCGTCTGTCTGGCAACACTATTTTTGTAATTAAATTTCTATGTTTGTAATTATTTTTTGTCATCATTTGATTATCGACAATAAAACTCGTTTACTCATACGTTATTTTATAATTGACTCACTTAATTTAACGGTTTTTTACTGCGAAGTAAAATAGGCCTCGCCAACTTGATGTCGCCGACGTCCACATGTGGTCTAGCGCCGCCACTGATTATACAAACCTTGCACCGTATCTTTTTTATTGTAGTTTGTGTTATAAAAAAGTCAAAAATTCGTGATTCTTCTTTCATTTAAAATACTATGTTATTTAGGAAAAATCAATCCTCATGATTAACCCTTCCGACGGTTATCATTAAATACATGTGTTTTTGTTTCAAATTTCAAGAGTTTGATTTCCGGTTTTTGCAGGCGATTTTTTGAAAATTGTTAATGCAGTTCTAGTTATTATCTATACTTATAATAAATCTGTAGAGAGGTCAATTCTGTACATGAAATATATTTTCAAAATAACTATCAGGGGGTGATTAGTGATCGATACTGATGCCAAAAATGCAATCAGTAAAATTGTTGTCTGTCTGCCTGTCTGTGTGTATGTTCCTTATAGAAACAAAAACTACTCGACGCATTTTAACGAAACTTGGTACAATTATTTTTCATACTCATGGGCAGGTTATAGTATACTTTTCATCACGCTAAAATCAATAGGAGCAGAGTAGTGAAGGGAAATGTTGAGATAACGGGAGAAGTTACTCCATTTTTTAAGCTTCCGTCGCGTCGCAGCCTTAATGGTTAAAGTTACATAGAAATCAAGTATGACGGAAATATTCTACATAAAATTGTCTAAAAATATCCTGCAACAGCATATGTCTATCTTTTATGGTTTACTCACAATAATACGTGTAACTCCTGATAGCTTAGCAGTTCGGAGCATTCTGATTATATTTGTTTACTTTTACGTTTATAATACTATCACTCATCCCAAATTTAAAAAAGTTAACATTATGACCTATTCAATAAAAAAAGAATCATAGAAAAAGAATTAAATAAATAAATTCAATGTGTACAATACACACCTGAGAACAAAAACTATAGTCTACACTACAGCTCTACACTGAAGCGAAGCGAGGGCGGGCCACTAGTTAAAAATAAAATGATGTCTTCTTCCACTTAAATGTCCCATCTCCAATATTTAATAGCCCTCAAGGGCGGATCCAGCTTTGGCGCCAGGGGGGGGGGGGGGGGTCATATAGCCAGCTTTGGCGCCAGGGGGGGGGGTCATATAGTCGTCGTATATTAAATATTGAAAGTACTTAAATAAAATCCCCCTGGGTTTGGTCCATCTGTACCCAGCCCAGGATCCGCCCTTGCTTTCCCTCCGTGTGGCAAAGGGCCGTGGCCGTGGGACACCCTGTGAACATTTTGATAGTTTACCACGAATAGGAGTGTCGTCTACAAACCAGTGGCTAGCCATTTCGCCTGCTGTAGTTTATGGCAGACCTTAAAATCTACCTCGTGTCTGAACGGAAGACGTGCTGACAGGATAGCTGGGATACATTCTGTGGGTACCTTTTGCTTGTTGCCATCACTTCCTTTTATCTTATTGAAGCGAAACTTCTTTACAACCGCTCGACTTGAGGGGTAAGCTGGCGAATGCGTTACGCGTTACGAAAGGTGTGTTCGGGCGAGGCGAACGGGTTTTGAGTGGGGGATATAAAAGAAAGCTGTGCGCGCGCACATTTTCTTTCTCTCTTTCTCTTATAGCTAGTTAATAAAATATGTATATGTACATACATGAATATATTGTACACACATATATATGTATACATACAGATGGAGCTAAAGAAGTTTCACTTCAGTCGTGGGGTCATAAACACTCGTTTTTCTTTGTTTTCTATGAAGCGGGAATAAAATACATGAACATCTCCTGACCCAGACTGTCATCTAGGGCTAAAGTCATTCACACAGCCGCGTTACCACAGTGTGACTCAACGGTAAGAAAAGAAAAAAGACACAAAAACCATAAACACAAATTGTAAAAAAAAAACACGTCTTTATTCAATCAAAGTCCTCGCGTACATACGTTATATTATTCGACTTGATCTTATTGAATATTTGAAAGAAATCCGAAGTCGGCGCCAAAGCTCCTTTCAAGACCCAAGCTTTCAGAGACTTCGCCACATCCTGACTTTTGAGTTGAATCCTCAGATTCATCTGCTTATTGAGCCGAGTCGGATCAAAAAAGCTTTCGTGGGTGCTGATTTTCAAATCTGTCAGCAAGGGTGGATTCGGTCCGAGTATACCATCGACATATTTCTCGTCGTACGCCTTGTTTGTGTAGTCTATGCCGTTTTTGGTTATGACCGGCGTCGGTTCGTATGCGGGCATAGAGCTGAGAAATTCAACGTTTTCATTGCAAGCCCTGTCGTTGATTCGCAGTAGGGAGATGACGTCACGACCGTACAGTTTGGAGTTCACGAAATCTTTGTAACCGAGACCTGGGAATGAGGGATGGTGGTTTTAGACTTTACTGTGTGGTCATAAGGTTCCGATTGCATTGGCAGTGCGTTAAAGTGGTTGCGAAAGAAACATAGTAACTAGACTTGCAAAGAATATTCGGTTACTATTCGGTATTCGGCCTATTCGGCTGCTTTTATTATATTCGGCCGAATACCGAATACCTACATATTATTCGGCCGAATACCGAATACTTAAATAATATATTTTGTCATAGAGGTAAAATGAAAAATTAAAATCAATGAGGGCTATCGCGTATGAACCCGCCGCTAGAGGCGCTAGTGTAGCGTGAGGTCTCCGAAATGTCAAATGTTATTGCGTGTTGGTTGACTACGCGGGTTTATTTCTAATTAAAATAATGTTGTGAATAATTGGTAACAATTCGACTTAATTATGGCAAATATGAGTTATGTGACAATGCATGTCAGTTATTAAAAATTTGAGCTTAGAAAAATGATTATGTTCCCATTTTTTCCGAATAAAACGGAACTGCGCGTCACTGTGGCATGGCCTATTATGTTTAGGATATGGTTCTTTTGTGTCAAAATACGATCTAAATGTAACCTTTGATTTCATGTGCGTATTAATAAACTTTAAAAGTTACAATTTAGGACCTCACTCAACAGTGGCGCCATCTGGTGAGGCAGAAAACGGTAGCCCTCATTGATTACGTATATATTCATATTTTCTTTTGTTATATAATCATTTAAGTAGTCATTGGTACACAACACAGGTACATAAGCATCTTCTGAATTGGAAAAATGGAGGATTCTATGTATTTGAATTATTGTGGTAATCAAAATTTAGAAGGGTAAGGTTCTCATTTCTTTTATAATCATTTATTAAGTAGTCATTGGTATATAAAACAGCAACAGAATTGCACTGCAAACAAAGGAGCGCGAAAGAATCACGTCTGTACAAGTTTTTGGCGCTAAATATCCAGCCGAATACTTTTGCCTAATATTCGGCTATTCGGTCAGGGGCCTCGCCGAATATTCGGTATACTGCCGATTATACTATTCGTTGCAAGTCTAATCAAGGGCGGATCCAGCTTTGGCGCCAGGGGGGGGGGGGGTCATATAGCCAGCTTTGGCGCCAAGGGGGGGGGGGGGTCATATAGTCAGCTTTGCTGGCGGGGTGTGGGGGGTCATATAGTCGTACCACGATAAATATAAATATTGAAAGTACTTAAATAAAATCCCCCTGGTTTTGGTCCATCTGTACCCAGCCCAGGGGGGGGGGGGGGGGGTCATGACCTCCATGACCCCCCCCCTGGATCCGCCCTTGAGTCTAATAGTAAGTATAGGGATGATGACAATCTTCTTTTCTTCATCAAAAGCCGGATCTCCAGCGCTAGTTTTGCAATCACCACCATCAGCCCATTAACGTCCCCACTGCTGGGGCACAGGCCTTCCCTATGGGTGGAATAGGGAGATTTGACCAGACCCACCACGCGAGCCCAGTGCGGATTGGTGGGTGCTAAAGACTGCAGATGCAGCCGGGACCAACGGCTTAACGTGCCTTCCGAAGCACGGAGGAATTGGAGATAGTAAATTTTTGGTCACCCATCCAATGACCGACCACCGCCGAAAGTTGCTTAACTTCAACGATCGCAGCCGAACGCGTTGATCACTTGCGCCATCGACCTCCTCAATACATACATAAGGTTCAAATTACCTTGCACCGTAGCTTTAATCAGCGTATTCATGCCCAACGAGCTCACTAAAAGCACGTCTTGTCCCGGTGGAGTGGCCGCATATAGAACACTGCCTTCTCTTCTCTCAGAAACAAGTTGTACGCTCATATAGAGCAGGTCGCCCAACAATGCGGTTTGTACCTGAAAATAGGCTTGTTGAAAATATATCGATATTTTTTGCCGATATATTTTGATTCGATATATCGATACAAAATAACCAATATCGAAATTCGTATCAAAAGCGATATTTTTTTAATTATTAGCGGCATATCACGATCTAACTAAATTCGTATCTGGAAAAATCGTAACTGGATCTCAGATTAATGATATTCAACATATCTATGATCTGTGCTGTATTTAGTATTGTCTATTATTTGTAAATCTGTTTCGCTGGTGAATCGGTTGTGCTGATTTCCATTATATTCTGTTAAGTGTGTGACTGTCTAGTCTTGTTTACGAAAGAGACCCTGCAATCATTTATCTGAGAGGCCCTGCAATCATTTTCATCATTAGGGTTTATTTTTAGGGAGATAATTTTCGTTCCATTATTATTCCGCGTGTCATATTTCGTGAGATACTGTACGATATTTTCGGGAAAATTGGTCCGATATATCGATGTTTTTTTCGCGATATATCGAAGCCGATATTGATATTTTTTAAAAGATCGATGTATCGATATTTTTTTTCAACTTTCGACATCCCTACCTGAAAATATTATAATATCTGTAGGAAGGCCAAAGGGGAAGATCTTCCTCCGAGCTGGGTGATGGTAGCTCGAGGGCCGCGGCCCGACTGATGTTGGTCGGGCATCGTATATATGAACCGTTGGCTGCCGAATTTCACTTGCGCGATGTAGGCTTCCTTACGTTGTGAACGCAGCGCGGGTAGCGCCATCTCTTAAGGCGGCGAGTGTCTATTTCCTCTATGTTATATTATATGTGGGGCATGTAAATGTCGCCGCCACATATCCTATCCTATTAATGTCCCCATTGCTGGGGCACAGGCTTTCCCTATGGATGGAATAGGGAGATTGGGCCATTACTAGAGTTGCCAGGTCCGATTTGTTTTAAATCGGTACAAGAGGTCAAAACAAATCGGGATTTAGGGTTGCAGATCGGGATAGTAAAAAAAAAACAAGGGGTTTTTAAGTCTGGGTTTAATTTATTGCGTTTTAAACTACTAGTCCAAGTATCTCTTATCTATTAGACAAGTCCGTTTGTGTGCTGTTTCAGCGGCCAAACCGTAAGAGATAGATAAAGAGAATATTTAAGTTATAAGTTAAGAATAGTCTGATAAGACTACAAACCGGATTTGAGTAACGTAGCACTTCCGGTTTTCGAGAAATCAGGTTTTGGTGAACATTTGGTGCACTGGTTTGCTAGTAGTATTATATTGTCACAAACGCTCTCGAAACGTAACAGCGAAAGTGCCAGAGATCGAATTTGCCAGATCACCGCGGGTCGCGATAGAGGACGAGTAATGCGGCTCATTCTGAAATGAGCCTTATGCAGTGCGGCGTAAGGGAGAAAGTGCAACGACATCTGCACTTGTTTACAAGTTAAGCGCGTTACACGCGTAGGTATAAGTAGATATTTCGTACTCGCGGGTGCTAGTTAATTCTCAATTGAACAGGTACTTTCTAGAATGCGTCGATCGGCGTATATAAGCGCGATTGGCGCCGCGCAGAGACAGTTGAGTTTCAACAGCGATTTCGGAGCGAATTCAAAGGCGATCAAAGTGCAACAAAAGTGTTCAAGTGCGATAGTTTAGAGACTTGTATAGTGAAATACAGTGTTTAGTGAGTGTTTTGTAATTAACATTGTGTGTTAATTGTGTGAACTGTGTGGTGAATAAAGAACTGTCAAGCGTGAACTGGCATATAAATTCGAACCCCATCCCGACACGTAACAATATTATAATATCATCAGCATCAGCCTATTAATGTTCACCACTAGAGCACAGGCCTTCCCTATGGATGGAATAGGGAGATTAGGCCATGACCCACCACGCGGGCCCAGTGCGGATTGGCGGGTGCTAACGACTGCAGATGCAGCCGGGACCAACGGCTTAACGTGCCTTCCGAAGCATGGAGGAGCTCGTGATAGAAGATTTTTGGTCACCCATCCAATGACCGACCACTGCGAAAGTTGCTTAATTTCAACGATCGCAGCCGACCTATTGGTTAATTTATATCCTGCTGTATACTAACCTCGGCTCTCCCAGTCTTACGGATGTTCTTGAACGCCTGCCTTATCCTGGCCGGGAGACACCTGATGAGCAGCGGAACAGACTCTTCGGTTACCTTCTCCGATAGTCTGATCACATGCCAAACGCGACTCTGGGTAGCTACCACTGAAGAAAGAAGCAAAATAATTAAAGCTGGACCAGGGGGCCATTCGCCTAACGGAAATTATAAATAAATTATTTTTTTTAAATTAAATTAAAAATTTGACGACCTCCGTGGCCGAATGGTTTGTACGCCGGGTTTCATGGTGTCGCCGACTCGAGAGGTCCCGGGTTCGAATCCCGGTGGGGGCAGATGTTTGTGTGATGAATACGAGCATGGATGTTTAATATGTATTTCTATATAAATATACTTATATATGTACAGTATATGTATTCTATCCGTTACCCTAGCATCCCATAACACAAGCCTTACAGTGCTTACTTTGGGGCTAGGCTAATTGGTGTGAGTGTTGGAAATATTTATTTATTATTTATTTAAATGCTTTTGAAAACGCTAACGCTTTCTATTTTATTTTGTTATTTCTGACAGCCGAAATTCAAATAGCTCACGCTGATTTTTTTTAATATTGTAACTAAATGAAATCGTTAGCGTTAGCGTTTTCCATAGCATTTCCGTTAGGCGAATTGCCTCCAGTTAATTCATATTAATGTTATACACTAGCGGCTGCCCGCGACTTCGTAGGCGTACAGTTAGAAATAAAGGTTCACTGCTCGTCCCCCGTAGGTGATAGCGTGATAATATGTGGCCTATATGTTGACCCGACTTCTAAATAATATTCGTGCCAAATTTGAAGTAAATCCATGCAGTACTTTTTGAGTTTATTCCGGACATACATACAGACAAACAGACAAAAATTCCAAAAACTATATTTTTTTTGGCTTTGGTAGATCACATCCTAAGTATTCTTTTAAAAAAATATTCAATGTATTCTAGCGGCCCGCCCTCGCTTCGCTTCGGTGTAGAGCTGACTACAGTTTTTGTTCTCAGGCTTGTATTATATACACAATGACATTCATCTATGATCCTTCTTATATCTGCATGCAAAGTCTCAGCCCGATCGGTTTAAAATTGACAAAGTTTCATACAAACTTTCATTCCCTATTTTATCCCCTTGGGGGTAGAATTGATCAAAATCCTTTCTTAGCGGATGCCTACGTCATAACATCTACCTGCATGCCAAATTTCAGCCCGATCCGTCCAGTGGTTTGGGCTGTGCGTTGATAGATCACTATGTCAGTCAGTTAGTCACCTTTGAGTTTTATATGTATACAGGGTGTTACAGAATTCCGAAAAAGAATTTGTAGGTATGTATTCCGAAATAAAAATTTGTAGGTATCTGAGCGGGGCGCAGGGGCGCCTGGGGGAGAGAGGGGGGTCTGTTTAGGTAGTAGTAATCGTACGTATTTATAGGATTGTCATAGGCAGGTGTAAAACGATATTTTTATTAATTTAATTAGAAAATAAAAGTGGTCTGAAAGGCGTCAAACTTTCGTAGGTAATTCTATACAAGGAACACAACCAAACCCTAAAGTTTTATTTCGGACTTTTGTCACAGCCTGTATATATAGAAGATACTTACGCTTCAACCTCAAACTGGCTATAATGTCGTCTACGTCGTCGGCCTGCAGCGAGCGAGCGGCGTGCCTGCAGATGACGCGAGCGACACTCGCCGACGTCATCGGCAGGCGCGCGTTACGAACCGCGCGGGAAACGTCGCGCCATTTCAACTTAACATTGTAAATAACATTTTCATCATCATCAGCCTATTAATGTCCCCACTGCTGGGGCTCATGCCTTCACTATGGATGGAATAGGGAGATTGGGCCATGACCCTCCACGCGGGCCCAGTGCGGATTGGTGGGTGCTAACGACTGCAGATGCAGCCGGGACCAACGGCTTAACGTGCCTTCCGAAGCACGGAGGAGCTCGAGATAGTAAATTTTTGGTCACCCATCCAATGACCGACCACTGCGAAAGTTGCTTAACTTCAACGATCGCAGCCGAATGCGCTAACCACTTGCGCCATCGAGCTTCTCTACCAATCTCTACTAATAACATTTTCACCATTGGTATTATATAAAAGCGGATGTGTCATGAGCACATTTCTTTTTTTCTTTCCATGTTTAATCTTGGACAGAGCTCCGTGGATAGTTCAATGTACCTTTTCGACAGGATTCAGCCACGTTTTGTTCGTGTTGGTGTATCTAGGGCAGTGGTTCTCAAACTTTTTAAATGACGGAACCCTTTTGGGAAGCAAAATACTTGATGGAACCCTACAATAAAACAATTATTTTTATAAGTGTATTCTATATTAATCAGCATAATAAAAGTACAATGTATCCGTTACTAATTATTATTTACTTCACCACTTGGTAAGGACAATAATAGAAAACATTAAAAAAGAAAAAATCTAACTAGTGGGAGGTATGAAACTGTTTTTTATTTTTCATCAATTGCTTGATATCAGGTTTGATGGAAGAAAGTTGGAGTCTCATATCAGCTTCGGCGTCCAGTCTATTGCGATATTTTGTTTTCGTGGCTGCGTAGGTAGAGAATCCTGTTTCGCACAAATATGTAGTTGGGAACGGGAGAAGAATATCCAGAGCCATTTGGCCAAGCATTGCATATTCATCTTGGATTCTGCACCAAAAATCATTAAGAGGCGTCGTTTTGAACAATGACTCCATACTTGTGTCTGATGACATTTCTAAAAGAGATTCATATATCTCATTTGACATGTTTTCAGGCTTTTCCAAGTTGGGTAAAAAAGGATTATGAATCCAGGAGTTCACTTTAATTTTTGTATTGTGTTCTTCGGGAAAATACTTTTCAAAAGATGCGCGCATCGAACTGAGATATTGGACCAATTCTTCAAACACATTATCTTCAAACATTTCTGAGTCGTTTTCGCTAACAAACTCAGTGAGTAACGTAAAACTTTTATTTCTTTCTTACCAATGCAAATGATCCAAAAATCTAATTTTCTTTTAAAAGTAGTTATTTTATTATAGGCCTGAAACACTGTTGTCTGTTTACCTTGCAATGATAAATTTAATTCGTTAAGTTTTTGAAAGATATCCGCCATAAAAGACAATCGGAACAACCAAGTTTTATCATACAAACGGTCCTTCAAATTAAAAGAAGTATCTGCTGAAAGAAACATTTGTAACTCGGCTCTAAGTTCAAATAGCCTTGTTAAAGTTTTTCCCCGAGACAGCCATCGCACTTCTGTATGGAGCAGCAGTGTTTTATGTTTGCTGCCATAATCTTCACACAATAATGAGAACAATCGGGATTGTAGTGGTCGTGATTTGATAAAATTAATTATTTTTACCGCTTCATCCATAACTAATTTTAGATTAGACGGCATTTGCTTCATCGCAAGTGCTTGTCTATGCAGAATACAATGACTGGAACTACAATTAGGCGCTTTATTTTTCATTCGTGACACTGCTCCTGCTGTTTTACCTGTCATCGCCTTGGCCCCATCTGTACAAATGTCAATGCAATTGTTCCAACTGAGATTATGTTCTTCAAAAAATATATTTATTTTATTAAAAATTTCTTCCCCGGTAGTGTTTGTAAGCAGCGATGAACACATAAGCATGTCTTCTTCAAAAGAACTTTTATATGGATATCTCACAATAACCAGCAGGATAGCCAAACCAGCGACATCAGTCGACTCGTCCATTTGCAAAGCGAATCGTGTATTTTGTAGACGTGTAACTAGTTCTTGTTTGACGTAGCTTGCCAGATCATGGATTCGTCGTGAAACAGTATCGTTTGATAGCGGAACAGTAGAAAGATGCTTTGCAGATTTTTCATCAAGCATACATTTTGTTATGTCTAATACACATGGTTTTATTAATTTCTCAGCGATAGTGTGCGCTTCACCTGCTTGTGCAATGCGATAGCTAACTAAGTATGATGCCTCCGTGGCCTTTTCGTTGGTAGTTTGTGTTACATGCATCATATTTTTTTGACTTTCTAATAACTGATCTTTTTTGCGAACAAAAAATTCTTTATTCTTGTCTTTAGTCTCGGGGTGTACGGTTTCTAAATGTCGACGCAATTTGGCAGGTGCCATGGAACTATTAGGAAGCAGTTTACTACAGAGCATGCAGAGAGGTGAGCCGTTGGAATCAACAAATCCGAAACTGATATAAGATTCATCATACTTCCTTTTTTTCGTCTTTGAAACCGTCGAGCTTGACGTCGTGGCACTCGTGGCATCATCTTCTGGATCGGTGATTGCTAAATTCTCCGCGCGCATTGCTTTTGAACATTCAGCGTCATTAGAAGATGTTGTTGGAACACGTTTAACACCTTTAAGCCAACGTTCCATTCTTCTTTATTTATAATGTTACAAGTCAGGATAGTGGGGTTTAAATAATGCACAATCGTTACTGCGTATAAGAGACTAAATTTAGAACCTACAGGGAAGAAATGTATAAAACTGAGACAACAGAATACAGCAGGCAGTAAAACAATGAACACCAGTTTCTCGCTAGCGAGCTTGTAAGTAGGTAGTAACTTATCGCTCCGAACGCTAATCATCAACTGACGACGCCAACGCGCGATCGCCGCTTTTATACTTAGTCCTAGACTCGATCTCAAATATTCTCGAAAATACTCGAGTCGGCACCTTTGATAAACAAAAAGCAAAAATAAAAACAGAAATTTAAAAATAGCGTTGTAAACAATATCGACTTTATCCTTTGAAGTTAGAGACGAAAGTCGCTAGTTGACAACTATAGCGTCTAATTCAGAGGCGGCTTTTATCAAAGAGACTGAGCGCTTACAAGTATACTACCCGCTCGTTTTAAGTTTGCCGCTGGCGATAGGTATGAGTGTATGACGTTCGAAATTTTTTATTTAATTGTAACAATAAAAATTGTGTACGTTAGATATTTGGGTAAAACTATGACACATTATAAGTTTTGTTGTCACGTGGGGGAGGGTACGCGCATTCCACAGACCGGCAAACTTAGAGCGAACGCGTTGTACAAGTATAAAATTGTTGAGACCAAACTTATGAGATATTGTACCAGCTAATGTAACACAAGCTTATACAAATACAAATAAATAAATAAATAACATTCATAGCGTTTTGTCTCCGCGCGGCCGCGGAGTCCGCACAGCCGCGGAGCGACCAGAGAGAGGTGTTTTGATTTTTTTATTTCTAAATTCTTGCGGAACCCCGACAGAGGTATCACGGAACCCTAGGGTTCCGCGGAACACACTTAGAGTATAGCTGATCTAGGGTATTTAATATTGTTGATTTGTTTACTATAACAAACTATTGTGTCGTGTGTTTTGGAGTAAATATCTGTCGGTTAACATCAGGCCACCCTATCTGCAATCGCAGTCGTAAAGGCTTAAAAACTCACAGCGCGATTTACACAAATTATTATATTTCAACTGAAAATTTGCCCAAATTCGACATTCGGCAGGACCCAAATTCGGTGCAACCAATAATAATTATGTAAATTTTAATGTAAAAATTAATAATTCCAACTTTTCAATCTTTAACACAATCAAAATAGTGGTTTCTTACCTCGAATTCAGGCAGTACGGTGACACAGCACACTTCAAACGGCATCTTAGTCATAATAGCCTGAAGCTCGGCCATTTCTGAAATTTGTTCACAAACATAAATGAAAACATATATTCACTGATGACTGTTTAATGGCCCATATAATACCTACTTTGGTACAGGAGTAACATTTTACATACTACAAAATTTGTACCAAATTTGACTTTGTTTAGTTGTGGACTGCAGTTTTTGTTTTATGGCTTTATTTTATACATAAAAATAAAAATAAATATTTCTAACACACACAAACCAATTAGTCTAGCCCTAAATTAATCACTGTAAGGCTTGGGTTATGGGATACTATGGTAACTGACGGTATCAGTAGTTTTTTTTTTAATATGTATAAACATCCACTACTTGGATACAAATACAAACATGTGCCCTGCCAGGATTTGAACCCTGGTCCTCTGGAGTAGCCAATACCGTGAAAACAGGAGGAGTATACCACTCAAACCACAGTGTCCAGTAAAAAGTATGGTGTAAAACTATTTAACATCTTGAAAACTGCATGATGAAAATCAGTTCACTAGTAAAAAAACTTTGCGAAAATAAAGGCACACAAATTAAATGGGGTCTTTGTTTTATTTCAAAGAATGATGTGAGAATTATTGTTAGTTATGGTACAGTAATGTGTGCGACTCTTACTTGGCTGATTTCAATAACCATTCCTATTAACTATTATTTTGCTCTTAAACTGATAGTAAAATTCATAAAACAGCCATGAGAATAAAGTAGGTAAAGAGTTTTATGTATACCTCAAAGTTTATTCAAAAACTTCTTAGAGAGAGTAGCAACATTAATTATTGCAATCATCATCATCATCAGCCTATTAATGTCCCCACTGCTGTGGCACAGGCCTTGCAAATTGATGGAATAGGGACATTGCGCCATGATTGGGCTAACGACTGCAGATGCAGCTGGGACCAACAGCTAAAATATTAGAATAATCCGTGCTTCGAAAGGCATGTTAGCCTTTCGGATTATAGTAATATTCACCATTAACTTGAGTTACACGAGAAACTGCACTAGATAATTTAGACAGCAAATTAGATTATACATCCACAGAAAAAGAAATCTTTACTTTTTCTAAAAAATATCTCCACTCAAAAACTTGAAATAGTTTAGCCAAAGCCTCTTTTCCGATTAAGAAACAAATGGGATCGTGTAAATAAATGTTATGCCATATTTTGCTTTACATTAACATAATGTAAATATATATTTGTTTAACTATAGCCGTTTATTAAACTTACTTGCTTTTGAAGGTGCTTGAATATTGTAGCTTTCCATGGTTAATATACACTATGTACTTGGTTTATCCAAAATAACAGTAATAATTTTTAAAGTAAACAATCTGTTTTTCTTCGTCAATTTAATAAAAACACAATCTTCTCACTTAAACTATACCAGAAAATTAATAATATCACATCTTGAATTTATTATTCCCACGATTGTAATATATGCCACTATTTTTTTTCACATTAACGTGTGAAAACAAAAAACATTCGAGGCAAATCAAATTCAAATAAAATGTCAGAATCAACAATCCAACCAACATACAAAAATCCGTTGCGTTTATTCAAAACTTTACTTTCGTTCAGGAACGAACTGTACAAGTACGATTCCCATTATCGATTCTATTCAATTGTAAATCCATCTCAATACAATCGGTTTTCGTTCCGATTTTTTAATTTAAGTTGAGTTTAGACTATGCTTTTCTACATCACACTTAAACCAAAAATACATTTATTTGTCGTGTTGTCGTTACTCTCGTGATATTTGTAAACTTGGCATCACTGTATGCTTTCCAATTACAGAGCATAATGGGATTCAGTGCCGCACAATGCCTAATTATGCTGATGCTTAATTGGAACGTGAATTAGTTTTCAAATGCACCAGCAGAGTGCGCTAAGTTCAGTGTTGAAAAAAAAAGTCAATGTTTGTACCTTCATCCATTCTTATATTTATTTTTTAACAGTTTGAATGAACTTTGATTATTTAAAAAAAACTATTTAATGTAACGAAAGCTTTAATAATTTTTCAACAATAAATAATATTACTAACGGTAACATATAAATAAAACATTTCGATCAGGCAACTTAAAGAAAAAACACTTGTTAATTTTCTTTCTCTAAGTTGGTACCATTGCACGCATCACACGAAGGCATCATTTTTGAGAGTGCTCAATTGTGCGAAGCGTTGCTGTAGTTGGAACACTCAACGTTAAGCATTATGCCGCATAATGCGCAATAATGCTGTAATTGGAAAGCAACCAACTCTGTTCTTTTAATTTCTGATAAAGGAGGATAAGGACAGGCTGTTATCAAGTTTACAAATAGCCAAGTGCAAAGCCGGCATTATTGGCCGTTTGTTATCCAGAAAAGGACAAAGATAAAACATGGATTCTTTAACGTTTGAACTAAATTTAAGGATAATCTGGTGTCGATTATGAGATGATTCTGTAAAGCTAAACTTAAATTTGACAACATTGTTGTAATTCTTGTAATTCTCTATACAAAATGAAAAGGAGAGACTGATGTTAAATTTAGTTTTAAGTTTAGAGAATCACGCCGGAGTCGACACCACTGTCGTGAAATTTAAGTTTAGGTTTAGAGAACCCTGCCAGAATTTAATTATTCACTATTAAATCTAATGTTCAAGGCATTAGTGACGATTCTGGTATAATAGCTAAACTGAAATTTGACTACAGTCTGTCATTCTTTATGCAAAATAAAAAGTACAGACTGAGGTTATATTTAGTTTTAACTTAAGAGAATCCTACCAGAATCGACAGTCTCTGATAATTTAAGGTTTTGTTAATTTTATTTTACAGACTACTGACCTTTCTGCAAAACCGTGAAGTTCAAATTTTGCCCGGCCAAATATCTTAGAAGAAGCGTCTGGAACTGCAATAACTTGAAATGATTTCAAGTTTAAAAAAAACGCAACATTTAAATTACGCATAAAGAAACTTGGTCATATTGCTCAAAACCAACTTAAAAAGTTAAAAGCAGTACTACAAGCTAAACGACAGCTTTTAAAAAAGAATGCTGACCAATATTATAATTTACTTTAAAAGGGGCTCATTTATTACGTAACACTGTTTTTAACCCCTCCCCTCCACATAAAAAAGCTTAATATTTTATTACTAAGAATCATAAGGATTAAATAAATATCCTTTTGATTTGTTTTATTTTTCAAAGATACTAATCCAATCGAATCGATAGTACCTATTATCGAAAATTCTGTGTGTGTTTACTTATACACAACCGGATTTGTTGGTAACAAATATGAGTGTAGTGTACTGGCGGTGAATAAAGGTGAACGCATACTTGGCCGCACCGCAGTCCCCGCATTCATCGCTTTGTGTTAATGGCCTCGCACATCTATCCGCACCGCAGTCACTGCAGTCGTTCCCGTCGCCGCACGCATCGCACTTGATTTCTTTCATTCAGTTGATGCGAATGACGTTATCCGCGCTGGCTAGCGAGCCGCAGTGTGCGCTCGTGCGGGCCGGCGTTGGTGAGGTCATCAGCTGCGGCTTAAGGAGTTCGGTCGTTTCAGGTATTGCGCAAGTCCGCGTTCACCTTAAGTTTCCAAGGCTCAGCGGGGTACGGGATTGGGCCAGGGTTGGCAACGGTGTGATAAAGAATAAAGTGATAAAGAGTCAAGTACCTAAGTATAGTCCGATTCAAATAAGAATAGGAAAGCCAATGACCTCAATGCAATCTGTCAAATGTCGCTTGAAAAGTACGGTTTGCAAAAACATCTTGGACCCTTTTTTAGCACTCGGCTAATTCTAGAATAAACATCAAACATTTGTAAACAAACAATAACAAATATTAATAATTAATATTGTTTTTTTTTCTTTTATTGAGTTTTGGCTATGAATAGTTCATAAGCTAAATCGTCAACCAAATGTGACTTAAGTTGCGCTCAGAAACTCGATTTATAAGTTTCGTTTACATAAAGGATGTATGTTACCTAGTAATATTGCATGTTTATTCATATCTACTCCAGCGGTAATGCAGAGATAAGCGGAATTGAAGAGCTAGATTCTGATTAATGTTATTTCTTAAACAGTCTTAATAAATAAATATTATATAAAATCGGTTGTTTTTTGTTCAATAAGGTATAATAAATAAAATTTTATTAAAAAGAATGATGTTTTTTGTCACTTAATCTTAGTAAATAAGTTTTATTACATAAAAACTTTTTTTTCCTAAATGGCTCGCACGGCTTGTGCATTTAGCCAATGTCAAGTGTTAAAAATGTTTACAAATTCTATAGCACTCGTGGTCAAAGTAATAAATCAAGTCAAGGTAAGTGGCAGTCAAGTCAATCCCTCTTTCCCTATGTTTCAGTAAATGTGTGGGGATTTACTGGAACCTCCCCGTGGACTTCTTGAGGGAACGTCTAAAGACACTTTCCGCTATTTTGTTTGACATGCCAACACTTGTGCATGTTTCCGAACACTTAGTGATTAAAATCCACCATTATTAGACACTAACATCCGTCACAACACAATTTTTAACAAGAACAAAACTGCTACTATCGCTTTCCGATCCAGCCAAAAAGTCTCAATAAAAACTTTTTTGCTCACTCTACCTATTTGGTTTGAATTGACAGCTATGACGTCACAATATGGCGCCCAGTCGGTGCTATTCTTAGTTGAATCGCATTATAAAGCGATATTTTGGTATTGCAAGCGTCGACGCTTATACACCACTAAAACCAATCTATAGGCCACCATAGCCTATGCGGCCGCTTACTATCAGGCAGGCCATATGCCTGTTTGCCACGTTTTTAATATGAAATAACTAAAGTTCATGTAACGGTCGAAATAATAATTAAACAATTTTATTGTAATAAATATTTAAATGTTATTTGTCTTGCAACGATGAAAACATAAAGTGGCAGCACTTGTGAGAAATATTGCTATCTCAAACGCGGTTACGCAGTTCCTGGCCTATTGGTTTCTCTGTCTACGCTAAGAGAAAAAGAGCATCTGCAGTCGGTTATCAAGTGACGCGGACTAGCCGCCCCACTCACGCGCTGCGTTGTACCCTTAGCACAAATCATTAACGAATTCAAATAGTTTGCGAGGGCGAAATGTCATTGTCAAATTTTGTCTGCTCGGTATCAGCTGGATGCACTGGACTCGGTGGAACACCGTGCGAAGAGACTCATAGGCAATGACGCTCTCGTTGAGGCTAATCTTCAGAGCCTCGACCACCGAAGACGTGTAGCTTGCCTTTCGGTGTTTTATCGGTTACATTTCGGAGAGTGTGCGGAGGTATTACATAATTTGATCCCCCCTTCCCCTTTCCACAACCGGACGACCAGGCGCGGTGAGGGCTTCCACCCTTATGTTGTCGAAGTTCCTCCCATTCGCACGAAGCGATTTGCTTCGGCCTTCATTATACGAACGGCTAGGGAGTGGAACTCCTTGCCGAGGTCTGTTTTCCCGGACCAATATAACCTGGACATCTTCAAGGCCAGAGTGAACAGGCATCTTCTAGGCAGGCGTGTACCATCCTAGGCCTCATCATCGCTTTCCATCAGGTGAGATTGTGGTCAAACGCATTGCCAATTTAACATAAAAAAAAAAAAAAAAAAAAAAACGAACGGCAGCCCCAAAACGGACGTAACGAGAACTAAAAATCAGTACTTATTTGACAATGACATTTCGGTTTGCAAATCATTATCGAATTCGAAGTTTGCAAACCGAAATGTCAATGTAAAATTTTGTATGGAATCTTGAACAGAAGCGCCACAACGGACGTAACAAGAACTAAAAATCAGTACAAATTTGACAATGGCATTTCGGACTCGCAAACGATACGAATTCGATATTGGTTCGTGTTAGGGGTACAGTTCTGTCTCGCTAGCTCGATCGAATTTTTATTAACAAGCGTGTGTCAGTCGGAGCATTTTTTATTTGACGCAAGAATAACTAGCGCGAACATAAAAAAAATCGCACACAAATGACGTTATGACATTCTGTCCTTGCCGCTGTCCTGCGTAACGTGCGAGAGAGACAGAATGTTTTTCGTAGATATTTTCGATTAGTTTCTTTATTGGCACGAGTTATACTTTTTAATATAAGAGTAAAGGTGTACGCAGACTTGCCTGCACCGCAGTCTCCGCAGTCATAGCTTAGTGTTAATGGCCTCGCACATCTATCCGCACCGCAGTCACTGCAGTCGTTTCCGTCGCCGCACGCATCGCACTTGATTTTTCTTTTTTCTATATGGCTTCGCACGGTTTGTGCATTTAGTCGTGGTCAAAATTTTAGTCAAGTCAAAGTAAGTGGCAGTCAAGTCAATCCCCCTTTCCCTATGTTTCAGTAAATATGTGGGGATTTACTGGAACCTCCCCGTGGACTTCTTGAGGGAACGTCGAAATACACTTTCCGCTATTTTGTTTCACTTGCCAACACTTGTGCATGTTTCCGAACACTAAGTGGTTAATAATCCACCATTATAAGACACTAACATCCGCCACAACACAATTTTTAACAAGAAAAACAAAACTGCTATAGTGACGCTTCCCGATCCCGCCAAAAAGTCCCGCACTTGATTTCTTTCATTCAGTTGATGCGAATGACGTCATTCGCGCCGCGCTAGCCGCAGCGTCTGCTGCGTTGGTGACGTCATCAGCTACGGCTTAGGGGAGTTCGGTCGTTTCGGGGACTGCGGCGACTACGACGCGGGAGGGGGGTGCGACGTTGCATAAAACTTCATATAAAGAATTCAAATGCGAAGACTGCGACGCGTGCGGTGCGGCCAAGTCTGCGTTCACCTTAAATAGTAGTTTTCAGATTTCGTAAGTAGAATTTGTAAAGAATACGATGAAATACCTCAATACAAAATACGTATTTAATGAATAAAGAAACATAAAAACAATGTGATATTTATTACACAATGATAAATTGTAATACTAGTAATATTATGTTGTCTTCAAAATACAAACATTAAACTAAACAAACATAATTTTCTTTAACCTTTAAAATATTTAACAAAATATTTATAACTAATAAGCTACAGAAAATCGATTTACAATTTAAATTTGATTTGTTGTAGGTACTCCCTAAAATTAATAAGTATGTTAACTCTTTCTTTTCCTAAGGCTGTAACAAGGCAAGATAATGACAGACAGTTTCAGTATTATAAAAAAGATGTGCCTTTTAAACCTTGCAAGAAAGTTAGAAATTTTGATGCATTGCATTGCTTTTAAAATCTTAAGGAAGACCCCCGCTTAAAATTAAGTTTAGTGTCCAGCAGAATAGTCCATTTGAGGTTTCACTTACTTACATTAAACAGTCTGAGCTAATCTATCTTTTGAGATTATTTTGTCAAAGGCAAATAAGAAATGGCGTTCATATAGTTAAATTGGCGTAAATTTTCATTTAACCTTTACAATGATGCCTACAGTACCCTTAGCACGAACCATCAACGAATTTGAATAGTTTGCGAGTCTGAAATGTCTATTTCAATTTTTTTATGAAAACTTGAACAGCAGCGCCATAACGTACGTAACGAGAACTAAAAATCATTACATATTCGACAATGACATTTCGGACTCGCAAACTATTCGAATTCGACATTGGTTCGTGCTAAGGGTACAGGTCGACAAAAGACTCTTTATGAATGTGACAGTACAGAGGGCGCCACTGTCTACGTTAATGACATAGGTACAATAGGGAATAAATGTTTAATAATTTTTATATTTTTATTTCAAAATTGACATTCCCTTAATATATAGTCCAACGACGAAAACATTGTCTTTTTTCTAAAAATAATGTTAAAAATAACCACTTTTGCACGGGTGCCATTTTAAAATATGTAGTATGACATCAGAGTTCAAAGCAACCTAGCAACAAAAAAAATAAGTCCACAGTTAGAGTATGAGGTTAGGTGCGCGCAATACGCATTTGTACCAGTAGGCCTATTCGCTAACTGCTTTTGAAAGATGGACAATGACAATCAGCGAGCTATTTAGTGATCCACTGGTGTCGATTCTGGCGTGATTCTCCAAACTTAAAACTAAATTTAACATAAGTCTCTTCTTTTCATTCTGTATAGAGAATGACAAGGATACACAGATTGACAAATTTAAGTTTAGGTTTAAAGAATCATGCCAGAATCGACACCACTATTCGTTTATTATAATAATGATAATTTCTTTATTTCAGGCAAAAGACCGCCATTATATAACGCCACTAAGACTTGTTCTGAAAAGCATCGGAGGATATACAATTTTCCCTTCAGTTAAACACTGTCTCATCAGCCTATTTATGTCTCCACTGCTGGGGCACAGACCTTCCCTAAGGATGGAATAGGGAAATGGGGCCATGATCCACCACGCGGGCCCAGTGCGGATTGGCGGATGCTAACGACTGCAGCTGCAGCCGGGACCAACGGCTTAACGTGCCTTCCGGAGTACGGAGGAACACGAGATAGAAGATTTTTGGTCACCCATCCAATGACCGAACACTTAGTAGAACCGAAAGTTGCTTAACTTCAACGATCGCGCTGACCATCCGCGCCATCGATCTCCTCTAACACACAGCTCTTGAACACTGTAAATGTCAAAATAGTTAGCGGCATGCGTCGGCAGGTCTACTGGATTTTAACTTAACCTGTGAACATGGTGCTGGCTTGTTGATTGGTTGCTATGTATCTCTACGTCACAACCGTTTTGTCGCGTTTCAAATATTTGAATTTTCAAAATAAAAACTATTTTTGGGAAAAGAAGCATACTTCAATAATTATTGTTATTGCTAAAAAAAATATTAAAAAATATTGATGGAGAGACATTTCAAAAGTAATAGAATTTCTATTAAAAAAAATGAGCCTTATTTGAATTACTTGCATAATCCCTATTAAGAATTTTACAAAGACGGCGGCTGTAGTTCCAATTTTTGCCGCATTCATAATGATCCTTGTTGCACAATCAGTTCGTCGTCATCAAGTAGCTAAATAGTTTTTAAATTGACAAAGTAGTTATAGCACAGAATTCCATAAAGGTGGCCAAAAAAATAATAATGATAACTGACTACAGTATATTTAATAGGCTGTCCTAACCATGATTTCGAACGTAATTCTTAAGCAAAACCATAGATAATTAAACTTGCACAGTAGAAGTTTTTGTATTGCAAAAATGCTATTGCGCAGGCTCTTTTGTCAATGGTTGCTGCTCAAGATGTTTGCCGGGGTATATACAAACAATTACAGTTTCCTATTGTGTTTGAAGTTTTCGACTGGTAACGATTTCATCTTTTTGGATTGACTTTTAAATGTAAATCTGCCAGAAAAAAATCTCATCAATCAAGTATAATACTTAATACCAACCAAATTCAATGAAACTTAGGTAGTTTTCCAATTACAGCACTAGAGCGCATTATGCGGCATAATGCTTAACGTTGAATGTTCCAACTACAGCAACGCTTCGCACAATCGAGCACTCTCAAAAGTAATGCTTTCGTGTGATGCGTGCAATCGTACCAACTCAGTGACAGAAAATTAACAAGTGTTTTTTGTTTAAGTTGGCATTGATCGAAATGTTTTATTTAAATGATATCGTTAGTAATATTATTTATTGTTGAAAAATTATTAAAGCTTTCGTTTCATTGTAGTTTTTTTTTTAATAATCAAAGTTAATTCAAACTGTGTTAAAAAAAATATAGTATGGATGAAGGTACAAACATTGACTTTTTTTCAACACTGAACTTAGCGCACTCTGCTGGTGCATTTGAAAACTAATTCACGTTCCAATTAAGCATCAGCATCATTCGGCATTGTGCGCCACTGAGTCGCATTATGCTCTGTAGTTGGAAAACAAACTTAATCAATAATGAAACTATACATCTATTTAATGCTACAGATGCTGTTCTTTAATCTTAATATTACATTAGACAATAATTTACAAACTTATAATAAACTATGATTTTTTACACAGATATCAATGATTTCATTTCCGATATAATTCTGCACTTCACATTGAGTTTGGACAATACTTTTTTCACTTAAAACAGAGGCCTATAAATCAGGGCATATTTGTTTCATGGCGCGATCACACACACAAATAAACCCGCATATTCAACCCACAAGCAATGATATTTCGGAGACCTCACGCTATCCAAGCGCGAGGGATAGTCCTCATTTGTGAAACTTTCAAGTTTTTGATTTTATAACAATATTATTAACATAGTGCTCGAAAATCCAGAACTTTGTCACAACACTAAACAGCTATTCCATAAATCTGTTTATTAAGAACGAAAAGTATTATGTTTGATTATTATTTTAAACCAATTTTTAAATTTAGCCTCTTAAAATAAGTTCGTATTCTAACCGACCAATTGCTTGCTTCGCTGTTATTTATTAATAATGAACACTATAATTTTTTAAAAGCACACTGTAGGTTTCATCTTATTGCTTCAGTGGCATCATCTATTGAAAATCTTCATGTCTCACCTCATTTCCATACCATAGCATAGCATTCTACACATCATTGTAAAAGGGAAATTTCTAACCCAATTAATATTCCCAAATATGTCAAACTTATTATAATAAATTGGGCAATTTCAAATCTTTAAAATTAATATATTACAATCGTTCTCCTGCTCTTTCACTTCATATTCAAAATCGGCTTTAGATTTACTGGTGTTCAAGCTCGTTCTTGATACTTTGATTCTTTCAGGCTTCTTAGGTGATAAGCTTACTTTGATCCTTTCAGGCTTCTTAGGTGATAAGCTCGGTCTGAACTGACCGATTTTAGTTTTCATAATTTTCTTTTTATTATCTATCCTAACTTTCTTATTGGAAATAATTTTAACTTTACTATTTAACTTATTTTTATTAACATTAGCTCTAGTTTTAGCATTGCTCGTCTTCGTCACTTTGACTGCGTTGATATTTTTTGAAATTGCGCTACTATTAAGATTTGTTTCAATTCTATTATTTTTTCCGATGTGGTTATTATTTGTTTTCATGTCTATAGCTATTTTATTTTCAAGTTTCTCATTAATGTCGTTTTTACTGAGTACTTTAATTTTTTCTATTGTGTGCGACTGTTGAGGCATGTCTGGTACATTATTTTTGTCTTGTTTGACTACAAAGTTTTTATCGACAAACTCTTTGTAGGAATCGTTAAAGGTGCTTAGTTGCGAAGGAAGCATAATAGTTGACGTCGGGTTTCCTTTTGGTGGTATAGGATCAACTTCTTTAACTATGGGAGTAACCGGTTTGCTTTTCACCGGCAAACACTTTTCCTCTGGCTTTTCTTCTGCCAAGGAATATGTGTTAAGTATAATTGGTGTTTTGCTTCGTTTGGTCCTATTCCCATAAGTTTTTATTGGTGTCATTGGAATTCCTTTGGGCGTTTCTAATTTAGTGTTAAGATCATATTTGGAACTATCCAGTTTCGTCGCAGTCACTATAGGAACCTTCTTAAGATTATTTGGTGGTTCATCGAGAGATAATTTCCTTCTCTTCAAATCTCTCGTGTACGTCTCGAGAGCTGAACTTATTTGTGCATCAGTCATAGTCTTCTGCGGTGGTGTCGGCTTCTGGCATTCATCGAAGTCTTCTTCGTTAGTGTACTGTTTTAATACTGTCGACATTTCCAAAGCTTTGCCAATTAACACTTTGAGATGATTGATTTTCAATTTCGCCGCGTCCAGTACTATGTTGTCCAGTAAAGTTTTGAATTGGACATAGAGATCGGTGTCGTCGGACATATCGATGACATCGAGTTGAGTCTTTGGATTTTGATCCATGAGAGATGTGATCACGTATGGATTGAATTTTTCCGATATGGTGTACTCTGGACTTCGGTGTCCATAATGCTGTTTATAGAAATGTACTTGTATCCCTTTGGAGTACTCCCGAACGATTATGCAAGACGGGCAAAGGCGCGAAACACCGTCCGTATTGCCCCTTTGAGCTCCGAGAAAGAATGTACAGTTATACGTCTGCCTCGATGTACCTTTGCTGCCGTCCATGAATTTGAGTTTGGTTGCAGATTCCATTTCGGCCTTCCAGCTGAGAAACTCTGAAATTGAGAACTTCTATCTAAAAACACAATTGGGAAATATCGTCAAATATCAGTATCGCGTTACAATTAGACTTGCAACGAATATTCAGTTACTATTCGGTATTCGGCCTATTCGGCTGCTTTTATTATATTCGGCCGAATACCGAATATCTACATATTATTCGGCCGAATACCTAATACTTAAATAATATATTTTGTCATAGAGAAACAATTGGTAAAATGAAAAATTAAAATCGATTGATTACATATATGTATATTAATATTTTCATTTCTGTTATATAATCATTTAAGTAGTCATTGGTACATAATCATCTTCTGAATTGGAAAAATGGAGGATTCTATGTATTTGAATTATTGTGGTAATCAAAATTTAGAAGGGTAAGGTTCTCATTTCTTTTATAATCATTTATTAAGTAGTCATTGGTACATAAAACAGGTACATAATTTAATCATTTTCTGTATTAAACAAGTTAACAGTTTTTAATTCATTCAGTCATGTGATGACCATTCATTACATGACTGTCGACTTTAAATTATTGCTATTATGTAACCATTTACATAATAGCAATAATTTAAAGTTTACGCGCCGTTTTTGGCCATATCTCAAAAGTTGGTTTTGTCATTTAGCCGCATTTTAGCTTGAGGACGGCAGATTAGAACAAAACAAAGGAGCGCGAAACAATCACGTCTGTACAAGTTTTTGGCGATAAAATCCAGCCGAATACTTTTGCCTAATATTCGGCTATTCGGTCAGGGGCCTCGCCGAATATTCGGTATTCGGTATACTGCCGAATATACTATTCGTTGCAAGTCTAGTTACAATAATCCCTTGTAGGATTGGTAGTGAAAGAAAATCAGAATATGATGATGGTAAACGTTCGCTGAAACAATTATCTATCAGTGGACAGGGTACAATTTATGTTAGAAGATGGGTTGGCAACTTATTAGTTAAATTTTTTTCAGATAACTTGATTACTAAACCAGATATAAGCTCACTGGTAGTTAGTGTTTCGGTCATATCACTCCATTGCAATTTGTTATTCAATGAACAGAGATAAAACATAGAGTAACTTATCCCAGCTTATTCCTAAGGGGGGCAAAGTCTACAAAGTTTTATTTTATTTATTTATTAATTTAAACTTTATTGCCACAATTACAAAATGGACAGAAGGCGGACTTAACGCTAAAAGCATTCTCTGCCAGTCAACCTTATGTTAAATATTAAAAAATATTCGTTTATATAATAAACTAGCTGACTCGGCGAACTTCGTACCGCCCAAAAGTAATAATTTGCAATAAATTAAAATTGCGACTATAATTTGAGATTTAAACTATCCTATCTCTCAAGTTGGATCGAACTGCACATGGTGTGCGAATTTTATTATAATCGGTTAAGTGGTTTAGGAGTCCATTGAGGACAAACATTGTGACACGAGATTTATATATATTAAGAAGATAACAGCCTTATTAGAATTACATGCACATTCTCTATTTCTGTGATAAACAAAACAGCACTGTTGTGAAACATCAGGGAGGGTAGTAATTAGTATACTATTCAGCTGTACCATGCTTTTAATTAGTAAAAGGAAATTGCAACTCTTAACTTTGGGGTACAGTTTTTAATAAATTTCTTGCTAGCATTTCATTCAGTCGTCTTTACCTATCGACTATGCACACATTTTGTATGCCATCTGGAACTCTTCTTATATTTGTCGAATTACAATATAAACTTTTTGGGGAAATTTGACAGTTTGTGGTAACTTCATATGCTGTTACTAATAATTTTTACCCATTCCATTTTCACTGCGCGCTTACTAAGGGACGCTAGAGTAATATTTTCATACGGGCACTGCATGGCAAGGGCGGATCCAGCTTTGGCGCCAGGGGGGGGTCGTATAGTCGTGGTATATTAAATATTGAAAGTACTTAAATAAAATCCCCCTGGGTTTGGTCCATCTGTACCCAGCCCAGGGGGGTCATGACCCCCCCTGACCCCCCCCCCCCCTGGATCAGCCCTTGCTGCATGGGCTAGAGACGGCTCTTGCTCTCCTTCTCCCGCTTTACTGATATTTGTTTTTGCTTATCGACATATTCTTATCATGCTCTATAGGAAATAAAAGGATACTTGCTGTCAAATTTACAAACAGCAAACACAAATAGTGCAGTGTCAGAATTTGGGGGTTTCAGCTTACCTCTCATCGTTGGGAAGAACATGCTTTCGATGCTGTCGCTATGCAATCCAGATATGTGCAAGTCAAACAACTGGATGGACCCAAATTTCTGTTTGCAGGCCGTGCATTCATAATGAGAGGAGTCAATGCTTTTGTCAAACAACTCTTCATTACAATTGTGCGACTCGTTGGAACGTAAACGTCGTTTACATTTCGTACAGAATCCTACGCAAAATGGCTTTATCATATCTGGTGAATTGGGTGCGCTGAAAAATAACATTTTGATAGAGTGAGTAAATTTTTGTAACCCTCTAGGAATGAAGATTTTTTAATCTGTTTCTTAACAGGTTAAAAAAAAGAATATTTTATCAGTTTTTATAATTGATTAAGAATATCAGTTAGGATAATGAAAAAATACATATTTAATAATCAGTTAATAAATTATGAACCAAAATTTCATGTTCACAGTTACTATGCAGTTGTGTTTATCGATTTATAAATTTGTGGCATCACTGAAAGTAATTCAAAACAGTTGTGACTGCAGGTAAATATTTTTTTTATGGGGTAATTACTTAACACCTTAAATTTTTCCATTGGTCCAATGCTAATAACAGAATTCTCATAAACATCTCCAACACTATCACGAACATTAAAATATTGGGCAAAATCTTAAATGTGAGAATTTTATTAGCATTGCATCAATGGAAACTTTGATCAACAATTCTATAGATAATGGGTTGCATACAAAATCAAAGCTAAAAACTGTCCGCGTATGTTTAAACTTATGCAACTAAATTCGATTCCCAATGAACAAAGACAAATGTTTTAAAACAGTTAAAGTTAAAAAAAAAAAAAAAAAACAATATCGTTTATTCAGTCTAGGCTGTTACAAGCACTTGTGAATGTCGAAAAGCTACGCCATCGGTTCGCAAATCTACGGCGGGAGACCTTGTACTGAGAAGAACCGGCAAGAAACTCATCAAGGGCTGTTTTTTTCTCTCTGTATTATATACAGAGTCGTCAAATTGAAAAATGACTTCAATATGAGGTAACTCATAAAGTCACTTTCCATTACAAATGCTAATATAATAAAAATTATGACTATATAAAAAACTGGTTTAACAAAGTTTAGGAATGCCGTGTCCTGCTGTTTAGGCAAAAAAAAAAAACAAATATCTCACATAGGAATAAAATTGAATCAGTTGGCCACTGGCTGTGGTCGTGCCTGTCTATATAGTACAAGCTGAAATAATCCTGACATTACTGAAAATAAACAATGGCCATATTCAGTCAATGGTCCTAAATGAGTAGTTAATCAGACAATCGTTCAGATATAATGTGACAGTAACTATACAATTTTGGAGGACTATACAAAAAAAGCACTCATTAAAAAGCTTATTATGACGACCTCCGTGGTCGAGTGGTTTGTACGCCGGGTTGCATGGTGTCGCCGACTCGAGAGGTTCCGGGTTCAAATCCCGGTGGGGGCAGATGTTTGTGTGATGAACACGAGCATTTGTACTCCAGTCATGGATGTTTAATATGTATTTCTATAAAAAAAAATTTACTTATATATGTACAGTTTATGTATTCTATCCGTTACCCTAGTATCCCATAACACAAGCCTTATAATGCTTACTTTGGGGCTAGGCTAATTGGTGTGAGTGTTGGAAATATTTATTATTTATTTATTTATTATAAAGTACAGTACAATCCGTTTATTATGACTTGAATGAAATATGGAATCAACAAACACGTCATACTAAGCGGACGTCAAACAAAGCATTTTTGTAAAAAAAGATTGTGAGATGAGTTTGATTCTCCATTTTCTAATCAGCATATTATTGCCAATGTAGTAGTGGAGTAGCCCAAGATCGATCTGAGTGGCGTGCATTTGGAGAGGCCTATGTCCAACAATGGACTAAGATAGGCTGTTGATGATGATGATGATGATATTATTGCACCTTTTTCCTCAGTCGTAAATGCTTTACGACGTTGAGATGACATTTTATTGCATAGGATATCACTAAAAAAAAGCGTTATGTTTAAATGTAAATTACTCACTGAGATTCATTTTCAGATCAACGAACATTACCGTAGGTGTAAAGAACCATGTCGGTCACTATAAACGGACAAAATTGATTAAAAATGGGTCATAATAAGCGACAAGTCACTGTAAGTGAAGTCATTATATCCGACATTGTTACAATGAATTTTATATGAAAACCAAACTTCGTTGTTTAATTACGTCATAATAGGCGGTTGGTTGAGTCATAATAAACGGATTCTACTGTATCTGATTATATTACAGACAAAAATGCTTGGGGTTGAACTGTTCCAATCATTCGAACAGGTTTTATATTTGCAATAAATTGGTTATTTAATGAGGATCATTACTAGGTCACCAAATCAACTCAAAATCAACAGTATAATGATCAATGATATAATAATAATAATAAAGCCTTTATTTTTATGTTATACAGGTTTTTCATTTTAACATTTGTACATCTTACATACTAACAGATCCCTTTCGGGTATAGGCCTCCTCCAAACTCTTCCATTTTTCTCTGTCTTTGGCGATATATATCCATTTTGGTCCAGCTATTTCTTTTATATCGTCTGACCATCTTTTCTTTGGTTTTCCCACTCTACGATTTCCTATTGGCCCTTTCCATGTTGTTGTTCTCAATGTCCACCTCTTATCTTTGTATCTGGCAATATGTCCAGCCCATTTCCATTTAGATTTCATAGCAAAGTCTAGAGCATCTATGACTTTAGTCTTGCTTCTTATTTCAGTGCTTCTGACTTTATCTATCCTTTGTAGTTTTAGAATGCTCCTCTCCGTTGATCTCTGGCATGTTGTTATTTTGTTTTTGACTTTGTTTGTATACACCCAGGTTTGGCTGCCATATGTTAAGCAAGGTAAAAGGTTAGTATCTAGCACTATCTTTTTGAGGTTTAAATTGTAGGGTCCTTTTAAGATCTCTTTTTGTGCCCAAAACTTTCTCCAGGTTATATTTATTCGTCTCTCTACTTCCTCTTCATTGTTGTTTTCTTTAAACGATATTTGTTTCCCTAGATATATATGAATCAACATAATCTATATTTTGATTGTTTACTATGATTGGTTTCGCAACAGAATTTGTCATTATTTTTGTTTTGCTTATGTTTATATTAAGGCCGACTTTACTGCTTTCCTGTGCAAATAGGCAGATCATTTCTTCTAGTTCTGTAGAAGAGTCAGCGAAGATAGCAATATCATCGGCAAATCTAATGTAGCTCAAATATTGGTTTTGTATTCTAATTCCTTTGTCTTTCCAATTTAAGTGGCGAAAAATACTTTACTATACTACTACTATAAACAACTTGGGTGCCAGAGGATCCCCTTGCCTGACACCTCTACCGATTGGGAATTCCTCGCCTTTCCTTTCCAGTTTAACTCTGCTTGTACAGTTGGAGTAAATGTTCTTAATTATATTTATATATTTCTGACTGATTTTACATTCTTCTAATGCCTTCCATATTGATTTGTGCGTTATACTATCAAATGCTTTTTCGAAATCAATAAAAGCAATATAGATTGGCCTCTTAAACTCCATGTGTTTTTCTATTATTTGTTCTATGGTTTGGATATGGTCGATAGTGGAGAATCCTGATCTAAACCCCGCTTGTTCGACTGGTTGTAAATTATCTATTTGTGGTGATATCCGACCAAGTATTATTGATGTAAAAAGTTTGTACAAGCTTGAAAGTAGACTGATGGGTCTATAGTTTGAGATATTAAATGGATCACCCTTTTTATAAAGTAGGATAATATCTGATTTATACCACTGTTGAGGAATGGTTTTCGTAACAAGGTTTAAGTTGAACAAAGTTGTGATGAATGTAAGCAATAGTGGGGCTCCATATTTCAAAGCTTCATTTTTGATGTTGTCCGGCCCTGGACTTTTATCATTTTTTAGCTTTTTTATATGTTGTAGTGTTTCCTTATCGTTAATTGGGTCTATGGTTAGGTTAGTAATAATTCCTTCATTTTCTTTTTCATCTTCGCTGTCTATGTCCTCTATTGGTCCTTTATAAAGTTTTGAGTAGAAAGCTGTTGCGCATTTAAGCACATCTTTTCGGATTTTTGTTTCTTTTTGGTTGTCGTTCAGATTTTTTATCCATGTATTATGTTGTGTTAGTTCTTTAACCGAGCGCTTCGTACTTCTATATGTTCTAAGGTTTTTTTCTATGGTTTTCTGTTTGTGGTTATTATAGTCTTTTTTTATCGCCTTGTTAGTTTTTTTGAATAGGTTTCCTAGTTCTTTTTTATCTTTTTTGTTTTTGTTTTTCATTGCTAGTAGTTCGGAGCGTCTCTTCATTAAGTCCTTAGTTTCATTGGTTAAGATCTCTTTATTTTTGCTATGAGATTCGCTTTCCATTTTCAGACTTTCTTGGATGATGTCTTCTAAAGTGTCATAGTAAACTTGTACTTTTGTTTTGTCTTCTATGTTGTTATTCTCTTCAATGTTTATTTGTAGGTTTTCTTGTTATGTTTTTATGTTTTTTTCCGTTTCTATCGATCTTGGTCCATTGTTGTAGTTTTTCCTGCATAATTTGATTGACTTCAAACTTAGACTAGCTCTTACCAGTCGGTGATCTGATGGGAAGTTAAGTTGGTTGATAACTTCTACATTTGAAATCAGTTTAGGTTTGTTTGTAATTATAAAGTCAATTTCGTTCTTTGTTTTTTGGTCTGGTGATGTCCAGGTCCACCTACGGCTCTTTCTCTTTTTTAAACAGGTATTCATTATCATCATTCCATGTTCTAGAGCATATTCTATTAGAGTCTCCCCTCTTCCATTTCTTTCATCAAAGCCATATTTTCCCATGACTATGGTTTCATGCTTTTTAGGCTGGCCAATTTTTGCATTAAAGTCTCCTATGATTACTTTCGTGCTCCCTGCTAATTCCTGAGCTTTTCTTAAGTCTTCATAGTAGTCATTGATTTCTTCTTCTGTACATTTCTCGGTTGGTGCATATACTTGGATCAGAGAGATAGATATGTGTTCTTTCAAACTGTAGTTGTAGAAGCGCTACTCTTTCTGATATCCCAATGAATTTGACAATGTTGTTTTTAAGGTATTTTTTTATGATAAACCCTACTCCATAGAGGCCTTTTGTGGTACCAATGTAACAAAATATAAAGTTTTGGTGTTCTTCAATCTCATACCCCATTCTCCTTACTTCCGCTATACCAAGGATGTCGTATTCTATTTTTTCTAAGGCAAGGTTGAGTTCTATTATTTTTTCATTTGACGACAGAGTCCGTACGTTATAAGTGCCGATTTTTAGTATGTTGCTATTCCGTGTTGAGTTATTATCTATTTTTAATAGTTGAGTTGGAGGGTGGTGGTCTTCGCTCTCCCCACGATGACCAGTCGGCTTGGGAATAGGTATTGTTTTGTTTCTATTGTGGTTGTTGCATAGTTCTCGGTTCCGGTTGGCCGGCTGTATTTTCTTGTGCCTTGGATGCTGAGTTGGCTCTGGAGCGAAATATTTTGTGAACCATACTTATCTTTTTGTTTTGTTTTTCTCTGATGGTGACTTAGAAGGCAACCTCTTCCTGTTGTTTTCTCTGTCTTCTTTGCTTCTCACGATAAGTTTGTCATATCTTATATAAGCAATATTTCCTTTCTTCTCTTTTTCTTCTTTTTCCTTCATCAGTTCTTTCCTTTTTAACAGAATTTCTTTTGGGTAATCTGGAGTGACATAGATTCCAGAAGGGAAGTTTTTGTTGTTTTTTAGCAGTTCAATTTTTCTCCATGTAAGAGTGAGTGTCACCATAATTGGTCTAGTTTTGTCAGGACTGCTGTTTCCCAATTTCTTTACGTCACTAACCTCCCATTCATCCCATTCCCGCACTTCTGTATTGTTGCATGTCTTGTTAAGGGTTTGACTGACTTTCACCCTCAGTTCAGCACTGTTTGTTTGTGTTTCAGTAACACCATGTAGTATTAGATTGTTTTTGCGTATTTCTTTTTGGAGATTGTACACTTTACTCTGCAAAGTTTCTATTTCGAGTTTAAGTTGTTTATTTTCTTCCGCCAGAGGTTTCAAACTATCGTTTATAGCACTTGAAACTTCCAGGGAAAATCTTTTTGCAAGTTCTTCGTTTTCTTTCTTGAAGTCTACTTTCATCTCATTATTTTATATGATAATATTTGGAATTGAGGTTCCATCTTTTTCCGAAATTTACCAATTTGGCCCTCTTTTTTTTTTTACGCTGGTAACACTTTGTAGCCGGCAACACTGTGCTAATTGTCAATCGATCAGTCAATGTTTTGACTTGGCGGAATTGTGGGTAAATCCCATTAAAAAAAAGAAGAAGAAGAATGTTTTGACTTTTTGGTTGGCACTTAATTGTCAAATGTCGGAAGTTGACGACTCACATTGGTTTGAGGTTACCTTATATAGTTGTAGATGTGTCGTTTTCCACGGTTTTTGATTATGTGATTTCAAGCAGATTGATCGATGATATAAGCCTTGTAATTAATATACTTTTTAGAACTTCATTGTATTTTAAGGAATCATTGATGTCGATTCTGGCGTGATTCTCTAAACCTAAACTTAAATTTGACAACAGTGCATCCTAGTCATTCTCTTTACAGAAACAAAAGGAGAGACTGATGTTAAATTTAGTTTTTAGTTTAGATAATCATGCCAGAATCGAGACCAGTAGCTCTATAAATCTACATTCTCAACTAAAATCGTTTGGATCCTCATTGTATAGACAGTGTAATAACATAATGATTTATAAATGTTGTTACACCATTATTATTTTAGTTCTGTAGTTTTTGCTTGTTTTTCTCCGCATCTATTAAATATGTCTAATAACCAGCAGTAGGGAATAAAAGTTTTGGATGATACAAAAGAGTAGTACTATAAATAAGTAATAATAATAGTTTAGAAATAAGCTTCCTCCTATTCAATCCCCGTCTGCCGGATATTCGTAGTTTTTTCAGGAATTAATATAAAATATGCATAAAAAGCAAGAGAGAGAGATAACATGTTAGATGAGGGCTTAGCGGGAAAACGGTAGTGGAGAGTGCACAAACCCCACAAAAGCTTTTTTTGATAAAAAAATATACAACTGAATTTAAGGTTCATACTTGCCATTTTTTTATAAAATCTAACCTATCAAGTGACCTAAGTGACTAAGGCCAGTAAAACTGTACTTCCAGGGTCCAAGATGTGATACTCGAACTATTTATAGAAAAGGTCTTTTTAAAAAAAAAAACTGGTCAATAATTTCATAATCAGACATAATTCTCGATAAAAACAACTTGAAAACACCTTAAACAGCACTCGAGGAAGCCTTAAGGTACGTCGAGAGTTTGACAGTTTATTCCTCAACTCGACCTTCACTCGAGTGAGGAATATAAGTGAAGCGTTTTTTTTTTTCTAAGCATACGAATTTCCTCGAATGAGGTTGTCGAGTGGAAAAAATCTCGAGGAAACGACTAAGAATATGGGTGTTAGTCTTAGGCCCTGGCGTACAAACCACTCGACCATGGAGGAAATTGAATATGCACCCAATTTGAATAAAGCTTTTTTGATTATATCCCCAAACTTAAATTGCAACTTACTGTTTGGATACTCACATTTTTTGCCCTTTGTAATTGATGCTATGAACTTTCTGAATATGTTTGAAGGCTGATGAATAAGCGTCGAACATTTTCAAACACTGCGGGCACTCGAATTCTATCCTACGAGGTGCCGCAGGTGGTGTGGTATTGGTCACATCACGCTCTGGCGTCAAAGGAGCGAGTTGTACAGTCTGTTGTTGAACAACAGGTGCCTTCGTTTCTTTTACAGCCTTGGTTGTGATAAGCTTCTGATTCTTATTAGTTTTACCAAGCATATTCATCACTTTAGCCTTTCCTCTGACGGGCCTCGAGTTTCCTGTAATTTTATGCACGCAATATTGATGGGTCTTCAATGCTTGAGCACTGAGGAATTTCTTCGCACACGCATCGCATTTGTACGTAGGTCGCCGCAACTTCAACTTGGACGGTGCTTTAGAACCCATATTGAAACTAAATATAACTGGAATAATGTGAAAGCATTTGCATTATGAATAATAAGGACAAATCAGGAAAAATTGAGCGGCAGCGCGGCGAAATATACGGACGCTCATTGACAGCAACGCAACCAACGCCAATTGACGTTTTACTTTTTAAATTCCCCAATAGGTATGGTCAGTGTTGCCACCTTGGATTTTTTTAAGGCGCCAAGTCAAAGGTTCAAAAATTTGGATTTAATAAAATACACCAAAATCCGCTAAATTACAATTACATCTCAGACAACAAAAAACCCTTATTTAAATAAAAAAAACCAGTGAATGTGTATGAGATGCTACAGAAATAACTGTATCCCGGAGTCGTTCTAAATTAGTAAAATTTTGTTATTTAAAATAATGGCAATATTGTTTTTACTAACATATAACTTTTCCGAGCGCTACCTTAGTTGTACTAGAGAATGAAATAAAACCAGGTAAATATGTATTTACATTCATTATTTATAATCAAGAAATAAATCTTAAACAAAATGAGAAATTTAAAATTCGATATTGTTAAAATAGGTTACAGTTTCTATAACTTCATCGTCGTTCACAGACGCCGACGCTTCTGTCGATGAAGCCGATGTCGATGCTGAAGATGTTTGGATGTGGTTGTAGTGGATTTTAGAAAGAGTATTTTGTGTTTTTTAAATGATATCTTTTGATTGCCGGATAGCATTTGCATTTTTTGTTTGTACTCTTTTGTTTCAGCATATTTCAAATTTACTTTTGCTAATAATTCTGCTTTACAAAATAAACAAAACGCCTTAGCATCAACACCCGCTAAAGGTTTAAGTCAGGTTTGGAATTTCCATAATAACATATAATTGAATAGTCTAAACATACAGCTTCAGGAGTTCACACACTGTTACAAACGTTTCCATCAAATCAAACTTTAACAACACAATGGTGTCGATTCTTGCATGATTCTCTAAAGCTAAACTTAAATTTGACAACAGTGTATCCTTGTCATTCTCTATACAGAATGAAAAGGAGAGCCTGATGTTAAATTTAGTTTTAAGTTTAGAGAACCGTGTCAGAATCGGCACCACTGATCGCGAACCTAATTCCTGAAACAGAATGAACGATTAAAGGAAGCCCTTAACAGACAAACGTGTGTAAGAATTCCCCTGTCACAGAGTAAGCATAGAACATTATGAAATTTCGGAAAGTTAGGGGATTTCCCCCTTAAAAATATGTTGCCAGATTTCATGTTAAAAAACCACTAAAAAAACCATACCCGCCAGATAATGAAAATATACCACCAGAAGCCGTGAAAAAGCACCAGTTCTGGAGGAAAAACCACCAAGGTGGCACTGGGTATGGTCCAAATCAAAATATCGATTAATAGAAGCATTTACTTTTACATAATTATAATATAAACTCGAAGGGAAAAGAGACCTTTGTCTTAAAAATTGGATTATGACCATACAACAACAACGATAACAACGAATAAAAACATTGCAAGAAGCTTATATACAACACAAACATTGTCATCGATACTATCGGTTTTATGATGTCTGTAATCTGTGATATCGTTCAACACTATGACTACCGTGCCAAAACTTTACTTATTATAGCTATTTATATTTGTCGTTTATGAACGTGACAAAACTCTCCTTCTCATTCTGTATAGTTGTGATAAGGACAACATGCTGTCAACATGACGAATAGAAAAAACTTAAGCCTTGTGAAGTGTGTCTTATTGGCAGTAATGTTTGTTTTTATTTACCTATCAAATAACCTACAAAATATTAAGTTAAAATATAATAATGAATGAATATTCAGCTATAGTGACCCTAAAATGTAAGCAGCAAGTCGTCCGCGCTGTCCGTTTCAACGTAGACGGCACGTACTGCTTAACTTGCGGAGCGGATAAGAAAATCAAACTTTGGAACCCTCATAGGGAGCTTCTACTCAAAACTTACGGTGGTCACGCGAACGAGGTTCTGGACGCAGCCGGATCTTGTGATAGCAGTCACATAATATCGTGCAGCAGCGATAAATCCGTCATTCTGTGGGATGTTACCACCGGGCAGCCAATACGTAGGTACCGAGGTCATGCTAGTTCAGTCACCTGCATCAAGTTCAATGAGGAGTCGAGTATGGCTGTATCGGGGTCCGTAGACAACACTGTAGCTTTCTGGGACATTGTCAGCCGCAGGCAGGAGCCAGTGCAAGTATTAAAAGATGCCAAAGACACAATAACCTCCATTCAAGTAACTGATCATGAAATATTGACGTGTTCCGTCGACTGCCATGTTCGTTTATATGACATAAGAGTGGGTAAGATGCTATCAGACTTAATAGGTCAGATAGTGACCTTCGGAAATTTGACCCATGATGGGCAGTGTTATGTTTTAAGTTGCGTCGACGGTACTGTGAAATTATTTGACAAAGATTCAGGTGAGATACTTAATACTTTTACAGGACATGAGTGCAAAGATTTCATGCTTGAAAATGCCGTCAATGAGAAAGACAGCCACATTATGTCTGGGTCTGCAACTGGAGAGATCTTGTTTTGGGATCTAATAAGCAGCCAGTGCACAAGTAAATTGGTGCACAGTAGAAATAGGCCTGTGATTTCATTGAGCCACCATCCGACTGAGAGTTACTTGCTAACAGCAAGTGATGATGAAATAAAACTTTGGGGTAACAAGGTCTCGGAAGACTGATCTTAATCATATTTTGATGTTTAAGATGCTATTCCAATCTTTGCTGTAGATGCAGGCAGCCCATGCAGCTGTAACTAATAGCACTTTTAGATGTTAGATCAGTGGTTCTTAACTGGTGGTCCCTGGAGGCACCCGAAGCAGTCTGCGAAGCCATACAAAAAATTATATTAAATAAGGAGGAACCCTGATGATTTACATTATTTGGTTGCAAATCATAAGTGGTGGTCAGTGGCAATGCAAAATTCAATAAACAATTATTTTTATTTATTTTTGATAAAATATTAGTTTATGGTAATTTCGCACCTTTTGTAGTATGTATGGTCAACTTGCTCTCTGTTTGTGATCAACACGTTAAATTGCTGTGCTCCGAAATTAATTAAAATACCTACAAAATATCTTTGGAGAAACCCATCGTTTCATTGCTAAGTGTAACAATTTTATATATAACTGATTCTTACATCAAACAAAACATATAAGTTAAGCTTAAATCTTTATAAAAACAAGACACAATTTTTGTGAATTATTAAAACAATGAAAACATTGGGGGTTTTATTTCAACAATTTTCTCCATCTGATCACTTGGATGCTGCAAAGGTAAAACTGGTGAGAAGTTGCTAGATCAGACGCTCTCACCTTGTTTATCAGCTTTGAAAAACTAAAATCATTTTTGGCTCGATTTCATCGAGACTTGATCGAGTGCGGTTGGCGTCATATTTTTATTATTCTTTAATTCGTTTAAAAGTGGATATTGGTGTCGATTCTGGCATGATTCTCTAAACTTTAAACTTAATTTAAGATCAGTCTCTCCTTTTCATTCTGTATAGAGAACTGCAATTTTAAGTTTAGGTTACATCATTGTGAAATAGAATTGGTGTGATTTTGTGTTACAATCGTCTGCGCATCTGAAAAATTAGTGAAATCTTTAAAATATACGCAATTCCGGTCTAGTGGGTTTGAGAATTTTATTGTAGTGTTGACTACCTCACGTAAGCTAATCGAAAAAGCTGACTGGATACATTTCGTGAAAAAACACTTCAAGAAACATTAATGCGTCAAGCCCACATTATAAATTAAAAGTAAAAAGATAATCAAAATTGTAGGCTGTATGAGCATTGTTCCCTTTGCCTTCACTGAAAAGGGAGAATATTATAATAAAAATGTCGTAAATATCTTGTGCCTTTGTCGAATTTAAGCAAATTTATAAGTTTAGGTTACATCATTGTGAAATAGAATTGGTGTGATTTTGTGTTACAATCGTCTGCGCATCTGAAAAATTAGTGAAATCTTTAAAATATACGCAATTCCGGTCTAGTGGGTTTGAGAATTTTATTGTAGTGTTGACTACCTCACGTAAGCTAATCGAAAAAGCTGACTGGATACATTTCGTGAAAAAACACTTCAAGAAACATCAATGCGTCAAGCCCACATTATAAATTAAAAGTAAAAAGATAATCAAAATTGTAGGCTGTATGAGCATTGTTCCCTTTGCCTTCACTGAAAAGGGAGAATATTATAATAAAAATGTCGTAAATATCTTGTGCCTTTGTCGAATTTATGGCAAACATGATTTGGTCCCGCGTTCCTTGACCGATCTTCTTGTAAATAATTGTACATACGTCCCTCTGTATAATTTCATTGCAAACACTGTTGAAGAAATATAAATATTCTGTAATATCGTTGTGTATTAGATTTTAAGGTTAAATGTTCTGCATACACAAAACGCTCAGTTATGTTTAATAGGTACCGCATGTTCTCTTTCCTTTTATTTGTTTGAAAAAAAATGTTTATTTTCGTAATTTTGCTTGTAGGTATTCTTTTTCGTTTAGGTCGTCGGTTTGAAACAAGTTTGAAACGTATCAAATGTCGTTGTTTTAAGTTTGTTTTTTCTTTTCTTAAGTTTTGTATTAGGATTAAGGTATTGCATGGTATTGGTCTATGATTTATTTTTTGTGTAAATGTGTACTATAAAAAAGATATTAAATAAATATGAAATTCATATAGGATGTAATTAATTCATGATTGGACTGTCTAGTAAGAGAAAAAATTAAATGTTTGGTGTTTAAGATGTTCAATGTGCTCGGAAAAAAGCACATAATAATAGAGTAAAACAAAAAACTAGAAAATATACCGGAAATTATCAAACTGAGGAAGTTATATTGAATTTTAATAATAAAAAGAAGAAAAATAACTAATGACGAGGCAGTATGGTCCCAGACCTTAGCCTGTCCGAAAGGACAAACGAAAAAAAAAAAAAAAAAAATTGTGCCTTTGTCGAATTTAAGCAAATTTCTTTTGCCCCTTAATTTTCATTTCTAATACGACAATTCCTAAAAATTTACTTTATTTTCGACTGCCTTATCTGGTGCTAAAGGAGTGACGAAGTTAAATTTACCAGCTGTCCTGTCACGAACTCTGCTAAAGTCACAGTCTGGTGTCCTTGTTGTGTTGTGGTGTAAGTTATTGTTGTTGTTCAAGTATTTCAGTGTTTATTTATCACACTTTGGCTCAATTAAAACGAATAGCTGTTACGGATAGTTGTCACTGTATAAATTAATCAATTTATCGTTACAATAGTATAGGTAAGAATTATCTGTCTGGTTCAAGTACTTGTTTAGCCAAATCTATTTACTGTCATTCTGTAATTGGCTGTGAAGGCTCAATCTCTGTACTATTGCGGTCAGTTGACGGGGACCTTCCGATTGTGACTACGCGATTAGAATACCTAACAGGCATGGTGGTTATTGTGTAATAGCCATTGAGTTATGTACTTGAGTAAACCATTCTATAATTTGTATTTTCCCCTTTTGGGCTTGTTTGAATTGTGTCTTTTATTTATTTATTCTTTATTACCAAAATACAGTAAATGGCGGACTTAATGCCACAGGCATTCTCTACCAGTCAACCAGTATGGGTGTATGAGACTGATGTTTTGGTGATAGAGTGAGAGCTACTAAAGTTAGAGAAAAAAAAACCAACTGAACTAACTATACTTTATTATAAAATAATAAATATTCACTATATATAAATAACATATCCCTATTTAAATAAATACATAAACAGTACATACACAATATACCCATATATGTCTTTTCACAATAATTGACTTCATAATAAAAATAATAAAATTAAAAATGGTAAAATCAATGTTAACTGAGTTTCTTTTTAAACATGCATATTGCTTGCACAAATTTTATAGTAAGACACTTTTTGATTTAATGTTTATCACTTTACAGTTTTTATAATAAAACAAATATAGTATAGTATATAGTACAAATATATTTGGACCAATATGGAAATTATACAAAACCCTCAGCCCAGTAGAAGTAATGGAACGGAAAACTTACGCAGGGATGACATGAACAATGAGGTATCATCGACATCAAGTGATGATTTGACACAAAACGGTACAGTAACAAAATTTAACAACTTCTACAAATCTCGCTACAAGGAGTCCGCTGCCTCTGACAATGAGGTAGAACCGAGACGTTCTGCTCCACCGAGAAGTCTTTACAAGAGCATGGGGAACATTCATGAGCACTATAAGAACAGCGAAATGAGCAGAAACCAGACCAGAGTACAAAATAGTATAAGCAATGTAGACCTTACCCATCATAGAGAGAATATAAAGAAATTTGACACTCTTCAAGTGCCTATAGTTGGTTATGAAGTCATGGAGGAGAGGGCACGTTTCACAATTTATAAACTAAAAGTGGAAGATGATAAACGGGACCAGTCTTGGTTGGTGTTCCGTCGTTACACTGATTTTGTTAGACTTTACTCTAGAATTAAGGCTGAGAAACCGAATCTTATATTGCCATTGCCTGGCAAAAGATGGTTTAGGGACAACTTCGAGCCTGCATTCCTCGAGGACAGAGTGAGAGGGTTACAGATATTTATTAATGCAATATTGAGTAAGCTACCCAACGACCCTGTTGTGAGGGAGTTTTTTTGTTTGGACGAACCACCACAAGTGTTCAGCTATCAACCGGAAGTGCAAGCAGTGTATGGTGCTTTAGAAGACTCAATAACGACACTGAAAATGCAACTGAAACAAAAAGATGCTACGATAATGCATTTACAAAAGAGGGTAGCACAATTAGAAGAGCAGACTAAAAGTTGCCCTAATTGTAGTACAAATAAAGCTGTTAATCCTATGTAAGTTTATTATGATATTATACAAGATTGGTTTGCATTTTAAACATAAAACAAATGAATAATACTACTTTTGTGATTGTAGAATAGTGACTTTTTATTATTTATATTTATAAGAGTTATTGATACAGTTTATTGAAAGTTAGCAGTATTTAGTACTAGGAAAAGCTAGATTTTTTATGAAAAAGTAGTAATTAAGTAGGCCTGACTCTAGCATAATTCTCTAAACTAAATTTGACATCAGTCTCTTGTTTTCTCTGTATAACATAATAAGAAATTATTTGCTTTACTGATTAATTTATTAGCGCTGTGTTGTCTGGGTGTATTATTCTTTCAGAAGAATAAATGGCTAAACTGTACTTCCAGGGCCCAAGTGGTTATACTTCACACTAGGTTAGGTTAGTGTTCTGACCATAACGCGTGAGCGGAGCGAGCAAAGCGATCCTGCCACTGCAGCAGCAGGCCAAGGCCTGAAAAAAATAATATGAAAAGCTCAATGCACAATCGTTATTTAGTTAAAATATTAAATATTTGTTTAAATAACTACCACGCAATATCTCTCATGTCTCTCTCTCGCTATGTTGGTAAAATTTCTGTGTAAAATGGAAACAGCCATAGACCTAAAATAAGATAATTATTTGCTTAGAGAATTATGTTAGAGTAAGCCCGTAATATCACGATTTTTATTGATTGGTACAACTGTCCATTAGGTCTTATGTAATTTGTAGAAAAAAATATGAGCTAATCAGTTTAATTTGCATCTCATACAAAGAATATTATTATAATACTAGCTGACCCAGCGAACTTCGTACCGCCCTAAAAAAATAGGGGTTGTCCAGCGGACAAAATTGTGAATCTAAACCATTCTCAGATCCCCTTGAATACACTCAAAAAATTTCATCAAAATCGGTCCAGTCGTTTAAGAGAAGTTCAGTGACATACACACTCACAGAAGAATTATATATATAAAGATAATTGTTATGAAACGAAACAATAAAGGTGTAAAAACTTTATCCATACTATGTTTGTATAGAATTTTCTTTGCTGTGCTATTGTCAAGTATCTTTCTGCAACTATGGTAGCACCATATACAAATACACTTGATTAAGTTCATTAAGTATTAAATAACATTATTTAAGTAGTATTGTATTATTCATATTCTACAGTTTCTGAATGTCTCGTAGGATGATTAGATAAATTGAATATCTACAAAAAATTTTGCTAAAAAGTGGATAGTCAAATGATTCGATTTATAGAATCATACTATGACATATGTATGCTTATAAAAATTATATATTAAACACAAGTTGTTGAAGTCTTTGTAAAATGGTCCAAATTATTTGGGATCTGGGCAGTATACTATTGTTTATGTAATTATTTCAGCTGTTTACAAAAACAGATTCTTACCCTAAGGTGCTCTATACAGGTACCAAAACATTATTTCATTTTAAATGATGTTTTCATGAAATGTTACTGTTTTAACTTTGTGTTGTTAAAAATATTTAAGTATTAATGTAATGCATTTCGTAACTTATGAATTTATGTTGCAAAAAAATAATGAAAATCTTGCGTTTCTTTACAAATAATGTTTTACGCTGCAATTAGTGACGTAAATTGACTTATGCTCTTTAAGCTTGTTAAAGTGACATGTTGCCTTATTCTATTGCTGTTGCAAATAACATGTGAAAAGAGAGCACCATGAAAATTAACGTTTCTGAGTGCAGCATTAATGGTGGCTATTCTAATGGTTCTTCGATGTTTGCGTAATTGTATTCTATTTATATGGCAAAAATTGCCGAGCACATGCTGTTATGCAAGTACACGATTATAGGACCTAAATGCATTAAGATATGAATTAATTTATCATTATATCATTTTGTGAGATCAAAAAATCAGTTTGTGTTAGTTTTGCACTGTGATAGAAAAACCGTATGACGAAATTGTCCAAGTTTTTGAACTATTACCTATTATCTTAGATTAAAACGAAAAGGGAAGATACTGCAATCACGGCTCAAAAGTGATCCGCTTAAATTGTGTTTAATGACCACAATTCGCTTTAGTCACAATTGGACATTCAAACACGCTGCATGTGCACTATATGTTACTACATAATAATATTGCGTATATTCTGTGTTATAAAGATAAAACAATACCTTTGCTGCTAAAATCAAGAACAAAAATACATAAAGAAAAGTTTACTAGAAAAAAATCCACGCGGACCAGGCAGCGGACGGGACTCGAATCCGCACCCTTCGCAATCCGAGCGAATGACCATTATGCTACCACGGCCCTATTCGCCGCGTCGAAATTTTCCTAGCCTTAAGTTGCAAGGCAGCGCCATCTCTTCGCATTGTAGGTAACCCACAATGACAAATGAATACTTTTTCAAGTATTAAACATTTGAAAGAAGAAATAGCAATAAGTAGCATAGCATAATAATTGCTATTATTTTTCATATTTTATTTGATGCTAGTATGAGCGTACCGTATCTTCCCTTTTTGTTTTAATCTAAGCCTGTTATAGAATTGCGTTTACTGCAGCAAGAAATAGCAAGACATTATCATAAGATAAAAAAGAAACTTGTTGTTTCTCTTCCGTACTGTTCAGCATGATTTATATGAGAACTCCATATGTTATGACAGGTTTTACCAAGAAGAATTGATAAAAATGATATAAATAATTGTGAACATATACTTCCGGACACATCTATCGGCCTATCTATCATTTTAAGTTTTGACAGTCTCTAGCTAAAAAGAAATTGAGCAGCTGGCGAACAAAACGGTATAATGAGGGCTATCGCGTATGAATCCGCCGCTAGAGGCGCTAGTGTAGCGTGAGGTCTCCGAAATGTCAAATGTTATTGCTTGTTGGTTGACTACGCGGGTTTATTTCTAATTAAAATAATGTTGTGAATAATTGGTAACAATTCGGCTTAATTATGGCAAATATGAGTTATGTGGCAATGAATGTCAGTTATTAAAAATTTGAGCTTAGAAAAATAATTATGTTCCCATTTTTCCGAATAAAACGGAACTGCGCGTCACTGTGGCATGGCCTATTATGTTTAGGATATGGTTCTTTTGTGTTAAAACACGATCTAAATGTAACCTTTGATTTCATGTGCGTATTAATAAACTTTAAAAGTTACAATTTAGGACCTCACTCAACAGTGGCGCCATCTGGTGAGGCAGAAAACGGTAGCCCTCATTGCGCATCTGGTCAAACTACTTTTTTTACAGTCCGGAGGTTTCGGGCCCATTGAATTTGAATCTCAAATAATTTTCAATCAAAACCGCCTAAAACAGAGTTAAAATTACTAAATTTATAAATTATAAACCATGCCAAAAGCTCACTGTAGAAGTTTTATACAGCTCCAGTAAAATTTAATTTTATGTAATTATACCGTCTTGTTCGCCAGCTTTTCAAATATTACTTGAGTACAGTTAGAAAGGGATGCCTCTATGTACTATACTTACCGACATCCAGGGCCGTCTTTAACCTATTGGAGGCCCTGGGCATATTAAAATAATGGGGCCCCTATGACTATGATGTAAATTTAGGCTTGAAATGGAGCGAGTCACACTGATGATTTTTCTTTAAAATAGCTTAGTATACTATTATATTATATAGCAAACCAGTGAACCAAATGTTCACCAAAACCTGATTTCTCGAAAACCGGAAGTGCTACGTTACTCAAATCCGGTTTGTAGTCTTATCAGACTATTCTTAACTTATAACTTAAATATTCTCTTTATCTATCTCTTACGGTTTGGCCGCTGAAACAGCACCACAGACAGACGGACGGACTTGTCTAATAGATAAGAGATTTAAATTTATCTAAGCATGGTGAAGTCGGAAAGCCTAATTTTTAGGCGAGAGTAGAATAGCTTCGCGCATGTAAAAGCTAGTAAGTCGGTATTGTAGTCAGTAATTTAGGTTCGATTTCCTCGAATTATATAAGTTTTTTGGTTATAAATATTGGTTATCGTTTGGTGATATGACAGGAACTAAGAAAGAAAGAAAGAAAGAAAATATTTATTTGAACAACATGTGTAAGTAAGATGTTATGATTTAAGGGGTGCATAATAACATGTCGTGCCGCTATGGGCATACAAATTCATTAAGTTATTTAAATTCTAAGTCAAAAATCTTAATATTCAATAATAAAACATGTCAAATTCAAATTATTCCAATTCAATAAAAAAAATGTCAAAATATATCAAAAAATAGAAATAATAATAATAAAAACATAATTACAATTCAAAATTTGTCAAAATATGTCAATAATAAAACATGTCAAATTCAAATGATTCCAATTCAATAATAAAATGTCAAAATTAATCACAAAATAGAAATAATAATAATAAAACATAATTATAATTCAAAATTTGTCATTTAAAAATTCCGATACATCATAATAACATTTATCTAATAATATATTTTTAATTTTCTTCTTATATAAATTAAAATTTAATTCTTTTATATATGTCGGGAGTTTATTATATATTCGAGGGGCCATGCAGAATATGTTTTTTCCCATAAGAGCTGTTCTCGAGTTTGGCATTCACAACCCAAGGACTTTGTATTTGATCTGAGGGGGGACCTTTTCGATCGCGGGGTCCTTGGCACTTGCCCAAAGTGCCCACTGAGAAAGAGGGGTCTGCCGACATCCCTAACTCATTCTGTAATACGAGCCTAAGTGGATCGATTCATGTGTCCGGAAGTATGTATATATTATGATGTATTAGAAATTTAATGAAAGTGTTTATAGAATTTTACAAATAGGAATTTGGATAACCACAAGATTTATTGGTTTAGTTAAGTATTAACAATTGATTCATTATTATACTCAATTCACTTATAGAGAGTAAATTGTGATATTTTAATAAAGCAATACTGTTGGTGCCTTTAAAATAACATCCAATGTTAAATGTTTCGAAAGTCATATCAGGCCGTCGAAATTCAACGCCTTAAACAAACGTTTCATTAACATAGTTTTAAGTTACATTTTTTCAAAAAAGTGCAATATGTCCTTCTCCAAGAACACCCTTATCTCTATTCAAAATACATCAAAATCGGTTTAGGCATAATAGAGCTACAAACCTACAAACAGACATCGCATTTACAATACAATCAAGTATCAGAATAATTGAAGTTACTTGAAGCTGATAATTAATAATAATAAATATTTCCAACACTCACACCAATTAGCCTAGCCCTAAAGTAAGCACTATAAGGCTTATGTTATGGGATACTAGGGTAACGGATAGAATACATATACTGTACATATTTAAGTATACTTTTATAGAAATACATATTAAACATCCACGACTGGAGTACAAATGCTCCTATTCATCACACAAACGTCTGCCCCCACCGGGATTTGAACCCTGGACCTCTCGAGTCGGCGACACCATGAAACCAGGCGTAAAAACCACTCGGCCACGGAGGTCGTCGAATCGTCGATTAAGTTTGATGGCCGCTAATATTCTAAATAAATTAATGAATAAGTTATTCAATAATGATACGATGTTTTTCAGAAGTGCAAAATGTTATAGTTCAAATATATAATATTAAGTTAACTCTAAGGTATAATATTATACTTACCTACATACAATTTTGTAAAAGCCTTGTGTATACCAAACTGTGGCAAGTTATCATGAGATGTTCAAATTGCATTTGTACACGATTCTATTGAATATTTGTAAATAAATTTATTTAAAATATAATAAAGTGAAATTTTATTATTGAAATGAATCTTCTTTGCGCGCGATGAGGAATTACGCTTAAGGGTTCTTATTATTAAAAATAAACACTTTATAAGATATTAGAAACAGCTACGAAATAAATACCTTACGGCAGGGCTTGAAACCGGTTTCGAAAATACCGGTAAATAAAGGTTAATACAGGTTTTTAGTAAAGGTTTCGTTCGGAGCACGTCCGTAATGAAAGCGGTACCTAAAACCTTAAAAACCGGTTTAACCCGACAGTCAAAATATGCATCAACGACAGTAGGGTTGGGTCGAGAGGACCCGTATAAGAAAACGCCATAATTACAAAAGTTAAAATAAATTTGGTTTGTGGTTGTACTATCTGTATAAAACGATTATCGTTATAGGTTTTGAGTAGAAAAAAACACAACATGATACGAAACTATCTTTTTAATGTTATTTTCATAAAAGTGTCACAAAATATTAACAAAATGGACAACCTCTGTCTTAAAGTAAAAAAATTTTAACAAAACAAACTTTTTTCTATAACATAAACTAATTTGTTACATGTTAATCAAATCTTTAGTAAACTAATAATATTATACTATTTGTATCAGTCTCATACGTCAGTCATAGTATCCCTATCATCTGCGCAATCTCGGCAGTACAACATTGCATGCTCACTGCAGATGTATTTGCATATACAGCTCCGAAAAGTATCACTTTTCTATCTTTTTTGGCAGAACAGTCTTGGCATCTCTTTCTTACATAAAGTATCTTCACAGGTGGCTCCTCATCAGGTACCTACTCCTAAAAACTCTCTTATTCTTTTGCGCATAAGTCTTGGCAACTGAATGACATCTTTACGATTGCGCAAATGCTCACGAACCAGTATAAGGCTTAAGTTTCTTTAGAAATTGACGTTATGTAATATGTACGCATTTATTTCAGACATATTTGCCAAAAATAACAAAATAAACAATATAAAACAACAATAAAACATTTTTTTAAACGGCGCAAAATTACGACACGAATAGTATGGTTGGGTCATATTTACCTTTTTCGTGTTTGGCCGTGTCTATCACTCGCTGCGGCCGCAACACGACTGATTGGCGAATCCCACGTGGAGGGGGGACCATTAGCTCCAGCTACTGAGAAGTTTGGCAAAGTCGCACAAACATTTTAAGAAACACGCTCATTTGAAAACTGCTCGGGTCAAATAGACCCAACTGTGCGAACGCCGGGTTAATCCAGAGCAACACGTGCACACGTCGGCATCGCTTGAAGTTTGTTTTGTTTGAACTAATCAAGTCACAACTTGTTAATGCTCAGATATTGATGCATTTATTGACACCTTTGCTAGCGTCTAGTGAGTCAAGTTACTCATTTATTATCGATGCCGTTAGTAAGAGCGAAATGAAACCCTTTAAAAACCGCTAAATTGATTCAAAACCTATTTGATTTCGCTTTTTAAGAAAACCGGTTTTTTAAGGTTAAGGTAGAGCCAAACCTAAATAAAACGCTCCCAATGTACCTGATACTGATTTAGGTTTGAAAATTAACCGGTAAACAACCTGCCTGCGGGATGTGGAAAACGTGATGTCTGCCCAGACCCGTGGATGACTTGTTGTCCACTGCACCGTTAACTTCGTAATAAAATCCACAGGCGTCCAGTGTTACCAACCCTTACCAAAATTTTACCCTAAGTATTTTTTAAATTCCCCTAAATATAGAAAATTATATGTACCTACTTATCTTATTACCTAAATTCTTTCGTAGCTCATAAATTAAAACGTTACATATTCTGCTACAGTAAATTATTTTATTGAATAAATACATTTTCCGAATGGAAAATCAAACGAAAATGAGCTCACAGGCGGTTAAATCTTATTTAGCTGTTTTGATTGGTGGAAGGCAAAGAACTTTAGTCCATACAGCCTTAGGAAACAACCTGCCACACAGTGAGTTCAGTCGTATCGTATCGTGCTGCGTTCCATTCTACGTACAAAACTGAAAGAAAACTCACGCTTTGTTTTTCGATTTAATTGAAAGTTTTGTTAAAAGCCCCTAAAAGAATCCCCAAAAAATTCCAGCCCCTAAAAAAGTCACTTTTAACACTTCTAGCCCCTAAATCTGGGGGCAAAACCCCTAAGTTGGGAACCCTGCAGGCGTCTGCCAATACCTTAAGTAGACTCCACAATCGAGTTGTTAAGCAAAAGACTTTTATTTTATAAATGTGTATCAAAGCTTTGTTAATCATGAAAAACCTTTAACGGATTCCTTGTCACGCGCGATGAGGGTAAATTTTCAGGGCCGCGTCACGATTTGAGCGTCAGGTTTTAGTGTGACGATTTTAAAGGAGGGTTTTCTCTTTGTTTTTACTGTTTTTTTAAATTATTTAATTAAGTCAATATCATCATCAGCATCAGCCTATTAATGTCTGCACCGCTGTGGCACAGGCCTTCCCTGTGGATGGAATAGGGAGCCGGGACCAACGGCTTAACGTGCCTTCCGAAGCACGGAGGAACTCGAGATAGAAGATTTTTGGCCACCCATCCAATGACAGACTACTGTGAAAGTTGCTTAAATCCAACGATCGCCACCACCACCACCAATCTGCGCGATCGAGCTCCGATATTTTTATAATTTTTATTGCGAAAGTTCGTTTCACTTCCGACACGCGTACTCTGTACACACGCGGTGTTTTTGTATTTAATTTTTCGTTCATCTTTCATATGTCGCATTACGTCTTTAATTGTTATTAAAAATTCAGACCTTATTAACAAGCATACGCTAGCGGTCCGGGTTGGAATCCCAGCCGAGGAAGCACTTTTATTAGTGTCCGACCGAAACTGGTTTTCCGGCCGAAACCGAAACCGAAACCGAACATTCGGCCGTGGCTTCAGTTTCGGCCGAAACCGAAACCGAAACCGAAACTCACATGGTCAAGTATAAAATTCCTTAAAATACTGAAATTTGGTCCATTTTACTGATTATTCTGCATTAAGTTAATGCATAAGAATAACTTTTAAAATCAGGTGTCATATATGCATTTCCGGTTATAATAAGGTACTCTGTGACAGAAACTGTGTGATGATTGTGAATGAGCCACAGATTAGAGAGAATTTTTAAACTCTCGTTAACCAAAGAAAGCTAAGAGGTTTAGGTTATATAGCCATATATTCAGTAGCTTAATTTTTTTGTGATTGTGTGTGTGATTTTTAGTGTATCACACCTTATAATTTTATTTATTTATAGTCAGGCGTAGGCTCATAGATAGATACCTTAAAGTCTAAACAGATTATAATGTGTTTATGGAGGTGTTTGGCGAAAACTGTATGGCAATAGACTTTATGATGTTGCCTACCATCTATAATAATTGTCTGAGCACATTTGCATGTAGTGAAAATGATAATAAAGTTGTGGATATTAAAACCACAGTGTAATAAAAAAAAAATATTTTATCGATCTTTACAAAATAGATTTGTTTTTATGTTATATAAACAACTTCGATCAGTCTTTGGCTGAATGTTACTACACCCATAGCCATTAAAAATGATTCATATGTTTTCCAAACCGGTAAAATGAAAAGTCCTTTTTAAAGTGAATATATTATACAAAGGTGTCCGTTGAAATCTAATGACTGTAAATTAAATTACAAATTACGCCAAGAATTACCGTGTATGTCAATATTTTTTGTGCATTTGGGCCAATTTGAGCAATCTCCTTTTTATCAGCTTTATCAATAATCAAATCACTAATTTTTACTGTTTCATTAAATACTAAGTATTGGTATTTTGAAATCTTATTAATACTTTGGTTTGTATTTTTACTTGGAAGAATCATCCTCCCGTTCCCGAAAACTCCTGCATATTGTCCAGTCCGCAAGCCTACATATTTTACCCCTTCAACCAACTCATCAAAACTCTTGTGGTGATGATACATGGCTGGATTTAATCCTCACCTCTAATCCCTCTCTCGTCACATCACATGATCAACATATCGCTCCTGGCTTCTCTCATCATGACCTCATCTTCCTTTCCTATCGGCTTAAGCCCCCCAAATCCCCTCCCAAGGTTTTGCACAGGCGCTCATTCGCGCGTATGGACTTAGACAAATTACTGAAGGATGTCTCAGAGATCAACTGGGACCCTATGTTTCAAGCTTCGGCTGTCAACGAAAAGCTAAAAATATTTAATAATACCCTGTTGAACATTTATGATGTCCACGCGCCCATCAGAAAGTGAAGCTAAAGCGTGAACCAGCTCCTTGGATGACAGCAGGTGTTCAGATGGCGATGAGACGTAGAAATCGTACTTATCGCAGTTATAGAAAGGATCGTTCTGACGAAAACTGGAAACTCTTCAAGGCTGCTAGAAATCGGTGTAATCAGATGATACGTAACGCCAAACGCCGATATATTCTCAACAATCTTTCTTCCTCATCTTCTGCAGATATCTGGAAGTTCCTAGGAACACTAGGTATCGGCAAATCGCGACATTTAGACCTATCTAATTCAATAAACTTAAACGATCTCAATTCTCATTTTACCACATCTTTTAAGTTGGATCGTGATTCTACAGCAAGCACTGTTGCTTCCATAAATGGTTTAACGCGTCCTAACGTCGACCCTTTCCATTTTTCACCAGTCACACCAGCAGAGATTAAAAAGATAGTACTTTCCATTAAGTCAAATGCGACAGGGTGTGATGATATTAGTCGTCGCATGATCATTACCATTCTTGATCCTCTTCTTTCTGCTATAACACATATAATGAATTCTTCTCTTGAAACCGGCACTTTTCCTATGCTATGGCGAAAAGCTTATGTACGGCCTCTTCCCAAAGTCTCCAATCCAACACAGCCACATGAATTTCGGCCAATTTCTATCCTCCCCTTCATGTCAAAAGTACTAGAGGCCTGCGTTCACAAACAATTATCTCAATTTGTCCACAAAAATTCACTGATGAACCCCCTCCAATCCGGATTTAGGCCAGGACATAGCACAGTTTCAGCTCTCTTAAAGGTGACTGGCGATATTAGGGCGGGAATGGAGAACGGTAAAGTAACATGTTTAGTACTTATCGATTTCTCCAATGCTTTTAATACAGTCAGTCACGATATTCTCCTTTCTATACTATCTCATCTTATGGTCTCTGATGATGTGTTGACTTGGTTCTCTTCTTATCTTCGGGACCGCCAGCAGTTGGTCCGGTCTGGGGAATCTTCCTCATCCTGGCGCAACCTGGAAACTGGTGTTCCCCAAGGCGGAATTCTCTCTCCTCTTCTTTTTTCTACTTTTATTGATTTTATCACTCACAATCTTCAGTGTTCGTATCATCTATATGCTGATGACTTACAATTATATACCGAAGCAAGCATCGACAATTTAAACGAAGCCATTGATGCTCTAAACAGTGACCTAGTTGCTATTAAAACCTGGTCGGAAAAATTCGGGGTCACTGTCAATGCTTCAAAATGCCAAGCCATTTTATTAGGGGGGTCAAGGATGATGAGCAAAATTGACATCAACAGTCTTGGTTCCATTATTCATGACGGCACTACAATACCTTTTTGCAACGTCGTTAAAGATCTAGGCTTGTATATCGACTCGAGTTTTAAATGGCAGGACCAAGTTAGTAGTGTCTGTAAAAAAGTAACGGGAACCCTGCGTGCCCTTTATCGAATGAAAAATTTTTTGCCGGTCAATATCAAGGCAATGCTTGTGCAAACCTTAATATTTCCCATAATCGACTATGGTGATTTGTGCTACTTCGACCTGAATGCAGATCTACTCAACAAACTTGATCGTCTTCAGAATAACTGCATTCGATTCGTTTTCAATCTGAGAAAATATGACCATGTTTCCGCATACCGATCTCACTTAAAATGGATGCCCATTAGGCAGCGCAGAACTATGCGGGCTCTGACCACCCTGTTCTCTTTGCTAGATTCTCCAAATACTCCCCCTTATCTCACTTCTCAATTTCAGTACTTATGTACCTCTCATAGTAAAAATCTTCGATCTTCTTCTAATCGTTTACTTATCGTTCCATCACACTGCTCCGATATTATTCACTCTTCCTTCTTCGTAAAAACGATACTTTTGTGGAATGATCTCCCGCTAGATATCAGAATGTCCCCCAGTAAATATACCTTTAAAACCAAACTGCGAAGCTTTTTATTAGAACAGGCGTTTCATTGAGTGGTTTGTCGTCATTATTTTGTATTTATTTTGGAAGTATGTATGTATTTGTGTATTTATTTAAATGTATTAACTTATGTATGTGTATGTTTATATATTATTATTTTTATAAACTTTCTTTCCATGTGATTTCCACTTCAGTTGTGCACCCTACCACTAATAATCTCCACAACATCCTATGGTTGACTGGTAGAGAATGCCTACGGCATTAAGTCCGCCATTGTACATTTGTGCATAAAGAATAAATAAAAATAAAAATAAATAAATCATAAACCTCTTAGAAGTTCCATCATAACATAACCTCTAAAGAATGTTTGCATCGGGCGATAACGCATTATGTTGTGTGTGCTACGGAGCTATCCGAACGGCGCACGAGAATTCCCGATCAGGGCCGCCAGCGTCCGCCTATGCGTTGCCGCGAGAAACGAAGTTAGGCGAGCCTGCACGACAACTTCCGTAATCAGTTTCGGTTTCGGCAAAAGTTTCGGCCAATTTTGGCCGAAACCGAAACTGCCGCCGAAACTTGATTTTTGGCCGAAACTCGGCCGAAACCGAAACCGAAACCGAACCTTCGGTCGGACACTAACTTTTATTATTATTTTTAAGTTTCACTTGCAACGTGGTTACGTAAAACCACACAATTTTTTTTGGAAAATATTCTTTACCACGGTTTTTAATCCTTGGCTTTGTGGCTTTCTTTTTATTCGTATTATTTTATTTTTTAATGCAGAAAAACTAATAAAATCCTCCTTGAATTTAACCCTTGCAGTCCCTCTCCATTCAACTGATTTCTTTTCATATTCCTTCTCTGTGCATTCTGTTCGCTTGTGAAACTCGCTGAACTGAAACAATCCGTAAGGCTCGCACTCTAAGCTCGTTTAGAAATCAAGTTAGAGGTTATATCCTTTCCCAACTTTAAATCTTACCTCTCTCTTGTAACTCTCCTTGGATATACCTATTGCATTTATTGTACATATTTTTTTTACCATACCTGTTACACCCCCTTCTTGTACTTCTTATTTATTTTTTTCACTGTCATGGGTTGCCTGGAAGAGATTGCTGTTTAGCAATAAGGCCGCCTGTTGTGTACGTTTTCACTGTCATGTTTAATGTCTTTTATGTCCTGTGAGGTGTATGTCAATAATGAATCTTATTATTATTAATAATAAAAGTCGCGACACGTAACTCTAGTGCTGAACAAAACGCTGGGAGGATAGTTGCGCGTGGGTACGACTGGAGAGCCAATCGGTGCAACGCGCGGGTGGGCGCGCACCTCGTTTCCCCCCAACACATTTTCATTTTTACGCGCACGCAATAACGGTCAGCGCTAGAGTTTCGTGCCGTAACTTATATTGTTGTACGACCGGACGGTGCAATCACGTGCAATGGCAGCTTTCCTTTCTGCTCCAAAGGTTCTAGCTTCGAATCTCTGCAGGGACATTAAAGCAGCTTATTAAAGAAAGAAAATATTTTTCATTAACCCTTTAAAAAAACACAGCATGTTAAAAGGTACTTATAAAGTAAGGGCTAACCAGTGGGCCAATCGCCTAACCAGATTGCTTTGGAAAACGCTATCGCTTACGATTTCATTTTGTTATTTCTAGCCACCTGAGGTTTACAAATGCCTCGCGTCTTTTTTTTTCTTTTACATTGTTAATAACAATATTGAAAAAAATGAGCGTGAGGTATTTGAAAACCTTCGGCGGTCAGAAATAACAAAATGAAATCGTAAGCGATAGCGTTTTCCAAAGCAATCCCGTTAGGCGATTGCCCCCCAGGACCCTGTCTCAGCATTAGCTGATGCAACAGTGTGTCGCCACCCGGCACCACCTCGTCGCGCGACTTCCAATCGTGCTCCAAGAGCAAATTCCCTTTACTACCATTCGGCCCCGCCGAGATTAGCCCCGAAGGAAAATGGGAATGAAATTATTACCCCCCATTTCTGTTCTTTTTATACCCTTTTGCCACCGGTGGCAAACCCGCGGGGGCGACTGGAAATACAGAGCAAACGCAGTAGGTCACAAGGGCGGATCCAGCTTTGGCGCCAGGGAGGGGGTCATATAGTCGTGGTCAAGTCACAGTGGGTACAGATTGTGAAGTGGGTACAGATGGACCCAGCCCAGGGGGATCGTGACTAGTGTTGCCAGGTCCGAATTGTTTTAAATGGGTACATGAGGTCAAAACAATCGGGATTTAGGGTTGCAGATCGGGACAGTAAACAAAACACAAGTGGTTTTAAGTCTGGGTTTAATTTATTGCGTTTTAAACTACTAGTGCAAGTATAGTATTATATTAATTACCTAAAGGACAATGGGCAAAACACACCCAGCTCCGCCAACAATGTAATTAGTATGAATCGAAAGATCTATGAAAAACTAGCCTTTTTTATTATGACACCGTAAAAAAATATCCTGGTAGTCAAAAGATATGACACATGTGCATATTATATATGCCCATGTAAAGTGAATTCACTTAAAATTTAAGTAGCTAAATAAATTCACTTTATAGTGCCTTCATTTTATGTTATTAGTAACCATAATAATATGCCATATTATACTATATACAACCAGATATACGACAAAGCCTGCCGACCACCCTGCGCTTCACTCATTGAGCCACCTCAAAACGGTTTACGGGGGATGAACGACTTGCAGTTGCAAATAGTCTTACTTCGTTGTGATTGTGCGCTCCCTCCCTGTCACTTGATTGATTTGTATCTAAAGACCCCCGGGATGGAATTTGATGCGCTTTGTCACATATGATCATGACTATAATACCTTTCAAACAATAGTTATTTATTATACAAGAGTGGAAAGTTCCTTTTTAACCGCGTGCTCGATTTGGATGACCGAGCAAGCGAAGGATTCTAAAGTTGAATCACGAGCGCAGCGAGTGATTCTAAATTAGAATCCTGAGCGTCAGCGAGGGAAACAAACGAGCACAAGGTGAAAAATCTTTCCACTCGAGTGCAATACGTAACTTTTCATCCCACCTCAGCGAGGAAATGACAAAATGAAAAAGAAAACAATTTATAATGACAAAATATTTTTATTTCAATTAAAACACATTAAGATAATCTATAAATTGAAGAAAATAATAAGAAGTAGAAAATAATTAAGAAATATTAAATGTAACGTTGCTACAGTTACTTATGTTAAGTTTAATATTTTTGTTAGGTAATGTTATGTTGGTGTTTGTGAATTGTGCGCTGTTTTGTGGTAAACTACTCGTATCAGTAATTTTAAATAGTTGTGCCGATTCATTGGATTCTATTGGCGTAAATGTTGGCGAGAGAGGGCTATTGTTTCCAATCTTATGGGGGCTCATTTTAGATGTAGAAGGGCGAGACCAAGAATCTGACAGAGGTTCTTTCAGCGATATATTTATTAATGGTGTTGTATATGTGTATAGATCGACTATTGAACTGACTGCTAGCAAATAAAGTGTTGGTTCTAGGAGCACGAATAATAATGTCTTTCCTTCTCCTTTTTGAAATCTTAGGGTCATACGCTAGAGACTTATGTTTTTTTAGAATAACATGAACTATGTACAGCTTCCTTACAGATAATAAATTACTAATTTTGTAGAGGCACTCAGTAGAAAATCGCCTTTTTTTAAAATACATGACCTTAATGAGACTTCGCTGAGCGCGCTCAACATCAATAAAACGCGTTTTGGCTGCGCCACCCCATACAGGTATGCAATATGTCAATATAGATTGGGCCAACGAAATATAAATTTCTTTAAGGAGATCTCTTACCGAACTACAATCACCCTTATCCTTTTTTGGGACTGGTACTATGTACCTGAGTGTCTTGAAAATCCAAGTAAGCTTTCTGAGTCTTAAAGTTACATGTTCTAAATGCTGATACCAAGATAATCTCTGATCCACATAGACACCCAAATATTTAACATTCTCAACCTTTTGAAGAACCGGACAGTTACAATTAACTCCACCTATTCTAAAATTACAGCCATGTATCTTTAAACAAAAATCATTGTTTGGTTGTCCGTTATTATATAGACTGAAACAGATATAATTTGTTTTAGCAGTGTTGAGTGTAAGAAAATTATTCCGTAACCACTTGCTTATCTGTTTCAAGCCGCTCTCGGTTGTTTCCCTTACAGCTTCCCAAGAGTCTGCACTAAAAACAATTGCAGTGTCATCAGCGTACGACAAAATTTTTGCATCCTTAATGTTCATGGCACAAAGATCATTGATATATATAAGGAATAATGTAGGTCCAAGGACACTTCCCTGAGGCACTCCATATGTCACTGCTGCATCATCACTAGTGAAGGAATCTAACTTTGTCTTTTGCCGCCTATCCGACAAGTAATCTTTGAACAATTCAAGAGAACCTCCCTTCAGTCCGATCGCTTCTAGTTTTCTCACCAGAATGGGTATAGAGACAGTGTCAAAAGCTTTTTGTAAATCCAAAAATACTGAAATACATTTTTTATGAGCATCGAGCTGCTCAGTAACAAACGATGTAAGTGCCAAAACTGCATCTTCAGTTGATTTCCCTCGCCTGAAGCCAAACTGAGATGGTGATAAGATGTCAAATTTATTTAGATAGCTAAGCAGCCTCGCATTTAACAGTTTTTCTATAATTTTAGAAATTACAGGTAGCACAGAGATTGGTCTGTAATTATTAACACTGTCTCTATCCCCAGCCTTATAAACTGGACTGATTATTGACCGTTTCAGTACCGACGGGAAAGTCCCCTTTTTAAAACACAGATTAGCAAAATGAGTTATAATTGGAACAATATATGATCTTGCGTATTTGATAAAACTGGTTGGAATACCGTCCCATCCCGGGGCACTGCTATATTTTAAGGACTGTATTATATCACCTACCTCACCATGATCAGTGTCCATAAGAACAAAGGAGTTACACTGTTTTGGTAAGTTACTCAAATAGCTACTGCTTTCCACATCTGAGGGCCGAATTTGATGCGCCAAGTTTTTACCAATATTTACAAAGAAATCATTAATATAATTGGCAGAAGCTGCAGGAGTAGATTTAATATTAAGTAAATCAGAGTTTATTTTATTAATTTTACTTGTACATGTGATGTTTCTGATGTTTCTCCACAGCAACTTATTATCATTAATAGATTTATTCAATAATTCTCTCTCATACTGGCGTTTGATTTTTTTAAGAAGAGCATTACAATAATTTCTGTATCTTGTATAAATAATTTTATTTGTTTCATTAAAAGGATCATCTTTTACTTTCTTTTGCAATTTATTTCTATTCCGAATACAACGTAAGATCCCCGGTGTGATCCATGGTTTTATATTACGATATTTTCTTGGTATTTTTGTAATAACAGTGTTCTCTTTAACGGTCTCCATTAATTTTAATATCAAACTATTAATGACTATGTCAGGATCATCACAATATAATAATTCTGTAACATTTTTATTCATAGGGCCCTTCAAAGCGGCTTCATAATTGACATTAGTCCTAGTCTTGCATGTAGTTTGGCGATCTTTGAGTTTTGCTATTGTAAGAAATGTTGTAAAATGATCTGTGGTGCTTGTGTGCAACACAGCAATAGTGGCTCGGAGCTTAGTTTTATTAATTCTTAACATAAAATGGTCTAAGCAATTCTTGCCTCTAGTAGGTATCGTATGACCTGCAAGCAAACCATGAAATGAAAGCATGTTTAGATAATCAATGCGATTCCTTTGTTCGTGTGGTGGTTCTAAGGGTTTAAGTGAAATATTTATATTAATATCACCAGCTATTACTATACTTTTGCAAGAATTCAGAGAGTCCAAATGAGTACCCAAACTACTTATAAAATCATTTGCATTAACATTAGAAGGCGATCTATAAATACACAAAATAGTATTATTTAAAATCTCTAGTTGAAGACAAGAAGCTTGAGTGAGTTTTATTTCACGCACTTTGTGTTTTAATGTGTTTTTTACATAAGTTACAACTCCATCATTTTGATTCAATTGTATGTTAGTAAAATAAGATTGATAATTTGGAAGTTGTGGTATAGGCTTATTCTTATCAATTCTACATTCACTCAAAGTAATTACGTCTACATCTAGTGATAGGTGAGATATAGTCAACAAGAAATCATCAAGATTCTTATATATACTTCGTATATTTTGAGAAAGCATCGTAAAATCGCATTTTTGTATACAAATTCGTTTTGATAGTTCAGAGACATCGCAGTCGAAAGACCTAGCCACCTCTAGTGCATCTAATTCATGAATTGTTTGCACTGTGTCACACATTTAAATAAAATAAAAAGAAACGAGTCGCCACAGCATATGTAATCCATAGATAATCAAATAAAAGTAATTTAATATAGGTTATTTTTATTATTTTAATATAGCAGTCACAGTCCATATATAGAATATGATAAATCAAGCTGAGCAGTAAAATTATAGTAGTTTCATCGTGAAACATATGAGTAATATAAGCAGAAGCACTTGTATATCTGTTAGTATGAGTATGTTCAAAGTAATGTGTCATTTTATAAGAGTTATGTAAGTATAAATATGTAATAGTGTGTGTTTTCATGTGGGTGTATATGTGAATATAAATGCTATAAAATAGGTTTAAATGTGTATGTGATTTTAAGTGTACAAAAAGCGTAATCTTGTAGACCAGGAGTACAAACTTATACAAGCAAACAGTAAGCAAGTTATGCGAGTGACACTCGCCTAAGCACAATAATATCCAGCGCAAAAGCAACATGTACATGCAGAACACCATGTTACTAAAGTCAATTATAAATATTACAAAACAGCACAGAAAAGCATAATACAAAAGAAATATATACAATATAAAAAGCAACAAGTTAACATAAAGAAAATAATTATAAAATTTTAACAGTAGACCGCGCAATTCCTGATCAAAAGCCTTGTACAGCAATAAGCCATAAATACCTTCATTACCAATAAATAGTCAATCCTTTGATAGCAGACTGTGCACCTGTTCTTCACTCCTTATAAGAATAGTCGGTGATTTTTCTTCAACACGCACGTATACTTTACCATATGCAGTCCAACAGAATTTATACCCCTTGGATTTAGCTAAATCTCGAGCCAGATAATGAAGACGAGACCCTCGCGCTGTTAGGTGTTCTGACAAAAAGATAGGTGTGTCTTCGTTGGTTTTAAATCCAAGATGTTTGGCACATAGTTTTGTCTTGTTCCGTTTGTTAAATGATTTAGCCATTTTTAGGACATCTGCTTTTAATAAAGCAGAGGTAGTTTCCACTATTATTGAGGTATTCTTTTGATCTGGTTTTTTTCCGCGTAATCTGTAAATATCTTTAATGTCACTTCTATTTATTTGGCAGTCTATGGTATTCGAGAAACAAACAACCATATCTATCAAATCCTGTTTATTTTCTTCAGGTTTTTTCGGAACATTTTTCAGTTCAAAATTGGTTTTGCGATTTCCAATTTGGATATCTTCTAATTTTTCCTCTAATAACACAATATACTTCCTGTCTTCCTTAACGCAATTTTCTAATGATGCAATTCTATTCTTATATTCCTCATTTTGTGCAGTTAAATAAGCAATAGAACTCTCAATACTGTGATTAGATTCTTTAATTTCCTTGAGAATCGTACTGAGATCCTTGAGTTCTTGCTTGCTCGACGTTGTAAAACTTGTCATAAGTTTTTTCATCTCATCCCTAAAAATGTTAAACTGGTCACCCAATGATGTATTCGTGTCATTATTAACATTTTTTCTCTGTGAGCGCTGAGTTACAAAGGTAATCGGCGACCCGTCCCCGTCCGATAACGAGATCGACAAGTCGCCGTCCAATACAACGTTTGTGTTACCTTCTGTATTCATAATGTACTAGGATAGCAGAGATGTGTAGAACTTAACCGAGGTATACACAAAGCAGTGACTGCGCAGACAATACTAATGAGCGTACGGATTTGTTACCGGTTTCTGTATTACGTCACGGAGCGGGCTCGGCTTGCAGCGTCTTGCGAATCAGGCGCAGGAGGGCTGTTGTCGACGCGTAGTGGGCGCGGCGTGTGGAGAGGTGCGACTAATCACACGCAGGAGGGGTGTCAACTAGTAATTGATTTGTCAATAGGCTTACGCGTTGCGCTGTGTTGTTGCTGCTTCACCTCCTCAATAGTCATGCACTCCTATTATTTTGTTTTAATTTAATTTTGCAGAATGTAATATTATTTTTGTTTTGAAAGTGTAACAGAACTAATAACACGTTAGCACTATACGGCGGTCCGGGGGGAAGAGGACTATGTACAATTTTATCAACAACAAAAAATTACACGTATTGACTTACTTTTGCCGCTAAATATACGGAATCAGGTGCTTCATTAATAAACTTTGCAATTTCAGATGCTGTGAAAACCTTCGTTTTTTTTGGTTTATAACCAGATGAGGCTCTTTTTAAAAATGCCACTAATTTATGATAGGTGTCGATATGAACGTCTTTCTTCATCTTAATTGTTAATTTTAGCATTGAATACGTACTCCACAGCGTGCTTGCTTTCTTGGTCTCAGATAATTCTATAAAATATGCCAGCAAAACGTTTTCGGAGAAAGTTTTTGCTCCTTTAGCTAGTCGCCACATGTTAAATATATCGTACTGTTTCAAATACTTCTCTCGTGATTGCTGAGGGAGAAGGCTCATTTGCGCATTATTAACTGTTTCAGTTAACTCAGTTGGCGTTAGATAAACTTCATCGTCGCTAATGTCACTCATTTTAGTTGATTTTTTTGTACAGTTTTTAGGTTATGTTAATTATATTAAGCAATAAAACGTGAAAAACTAGAATGGCGCGAAGCACGCAAATAAAACAAAGAAACCAAGAAGGTTCCAAATTTAAATTTTTTCACAATTTAAAAAGTTCTAATCATAAATTTGGCACCATAGAGGTTACATTAAATAGGTTTAATGACGTTTTGAATTTACAATTATATTGAGTACTCATTATATGTGATGTTCTAAATTCAAATCTACTTTGCCGCTCAAGCGAATAAAATAGAATTTTCCAGCCAGATTTCGAAGCGCAAAATTACACTTTCCGAGGTGGTGGGATGAAAATGTAGTTTAAGCCGTGGCGGACGTGGGTGCAGGGTCCATACATTTTTGCCCAATGTCCTTTCATTTTTTGATTAATCGGGACATTTAGCTTCCCGATCAGAGTGTCGGAAATATTATTTATTACATTTTGTAGGAACCAACCCTAGCGCTCCGCTCAGCAGTCTGTCGTAGGTATCTATTTCAAGAAAACGGCTGAGTTACGCTACTGCTCTTGTATGTATTGTGGCTGCATCGCCGCTTAGTTGACTCTGCATTGTTATATGACTTATCTTACACAATGAGGGCTATCGCGTATGAATCCGCCGCTAGAGGCGCTTGTGTAGCGTGAGGTCTCCGAAATATCAAATGTTATTGGTTGTGGGTTGACTACGCGGATTTATTTCTAATTAAAATAATGTTGTGAATATTTAGTAATAACTCGGCTTAATTATAGCAAATATGAGTTACGTGGCATTGAATGTCAGTTATTTAAAAGCGGAGCTAAGAAAAATAATTATGTCCGCCTATTTGCCGTACAAAACGGAGCTGCGCAACACTGTGGTATGGCCAATTATGTTTAGAATACGGTTCTTTTGTATTAAAATATGATTTAAATGTATACTTTGATTTCACGCGCGTATTAATAAACATTAAAAGTTACAATTCAGGACCTCACTCAACAGTGGCGCCATCTGGTGAGGCAGAAAACGGTAGCCCTCATTCGGTATCGGATGACCGTAAATGGTTTTTGTGATGGGCGCGGCACCAAACTGTAATTGTCCCAGCCACATAAACAGAAAAGAAAGAAATGAATGAAGTGAATAACATATTTTTTAGCCCTCAGCATATATTTGCAATAACTTCTGATGAATTATCTTTTTATTTTTCAAACATTCAACTGCTAGATGTTTTAATCTAAAGAAAAAATTACTAGAAAAATTTCCACGCGGACCAGGCAGCAGACGGGACTCGAACTCGCACCCTTCGCTATCCGGGCGAATGCACTGACCATTATGCTACCGCGGCCCTGATGGTCGTGTAAGAAGTACTAGAGAAAATTCGACATATGTCGTATAGAATTTTCTCTATTTCTTATATAGTTGGTTATATGCGGGGCATGTAGATGTAGTTAAGTTCAGAAATCAAATGCATTAAATGAAACTGGCTATGGAAGTCATTTTATTTTATATGTAAAAGGCACATATTTAAATGATCATCAAAAATCATAATTGATTTTCAATTACCGATTTGTATTTATAGGTCACGGAACACAGAAAGAGGTTAGAAAGGCCTTGTGGACGGGGCAGGCGCGCCACAGTTATGTGTGAGCAAATGCTCATAACTTGACCAAAACTTGGTTCTGATTGCGTCGTTGCTCACGGGCTGTGAGTGCTGATTGGTTCGATTGTTCGATGTCGCGTCGTTCGATTGGCTATTATCTATTAACAGGGCCGGATCTACCATATGGCTTTTTGGGCTTCAGCCCAGGGGGCCATTCGCCTAACGGAAATGCTATGGAAAACGCTAACGCTTACGATGAGGTTTTCTAATGCCTCGCGCTTTTTTTTCTTTTGCATTGGTAATAACAATATTAAAAAAATCGGGAGGTATTTGAAAACCTTCAGCGGTCAGAAATAACAAAATAAAATCGAAAACGTTAGCGTTTTCCAAAGCATTTCAGTTAGGCGAATGACCGCCAGGGCCCCGTGGATTCAAGGGGCTCCTAGCTAAATCAAGTCAAAGCCAAAAATAGACGATAATGCGAAAGAATCCATACTTTTATTAAAGTAAACAGATCGGAAATTCAGACAGACAAATATCGCTGAATTTCCATAACAGATATAATATTTTCAAAATAGATGTCTAAAGATGAACTAGTGATTCACTAAGGAAAGAAAAATGGGTGCGTGTACTTATGTAGGCGCGTGAGAAGTTATCCTTCTTTGGCATCGTTTAAAATTAGTTTTTAATTGCATGCAAATAATTAATTACAATAAATTAATAAAAAGTCTGGAAAAGGACACAGTCAATAAAGTTCAGTTTTAATTTGAAAAATTAAATAAATAATCAAAATATTCAATTAAAATCGCTACTGAATATAATTTATTAGAACATATGTGATTTGCACTTGTATGAAACTCAAACACGTATTCCGAATATACAAACTAGAAACATGTGGATAAATATTATAAATATGAATACCTATAACTGTTACTTTATTACAAAAAATAAAGATGTGGTTTTTGGTTCTACTACACCAATGGTCAAGAGATGGCGCTGTACTCTCCTGAATCGCGCATTGGTTCCGTTGTTCCAGATTAATAAATACTTTTGATAGGCCTTCACAATGCAGTCGTTAGCACCCACAAAATAGAGATTCTATTTCTACTTTGTTGGTAGATTTTCTTAATGTGCGGTAAACACAAAAGTAAAGTTAATTTTTTGTGTTACAGTGATGCGCGCGCATCTTAAAATTTCACTCTCATCATTTTTTCATAACGCGCCTAAAGAAGTATAACTTCAAAAATTAAAATTGTTTTCTTTAAAGCAGTAGATACAATGATTAGGGGCCGTTCAAGTATTACGTAAGCAGATTTATGACAATTATTTACCCCTCCTCCCCCTTGTCAGCAAAAGTAAGCAAAGCTCTTACTTTTACGTTTACGTAAGCACGTGAGGGGGGGCCCTCACGTGCTTACGTAAACATTGCTACCTACATGCATTTTTCCTTTAATGTATTCTGTTTTTTTTATTAGAAATCAGAAATCAATATATCTTTATTCAAATTGGATGTATAGTACAACTCTTTTGAATCGTCCGAAAATTTTTTTTCCCTACCACTCGTTATGGACATATTTTTTAGCTGCGGAGAAAAACGAGCGAAATAAACTCCACAACATTAAAAGTCTAATGTAACAACATTTACAAATCATTATGTTGTTACAACGTCAATACAATTATGATTTATTTAATATAGAAAACCTGTTGGAATGATTGGAACAGTTCAAACCCAAGCATTTTTGTCTATAATATAATCAGACACTTTGTAATAAGCTTTTTTAATAAGTGTTTTTTTTATAATATCTTTAAATTTATTTATGGCTAACTCTTGGATATTGCTTGGAACTCTATTGTATAAGCGAACACAAAGACCTTTAAATGAATTATTAATTTTGTAAAGCCTAGTAGCAGGTAAAGTTAGTTTATTTTTATAATTTTTATTATTTTTAAAGCATGTAACTGCTTGATGTTTAAATCTAAAGAAAATATAACTAGAAAAAAAATCCACGCGGACTTTTTTTCTAGTTATATTTTCTTTAGTTTATTTTTGTTTCTTGTATTAATTGTGTGAACATCACTGTTTTTAAGAAACAAATTAATATTTTTATTTTTTCTTACAAGTAATATATTATAGTAGTAATATATTATATTATAAGTATTGATTCATTAGCTTCATAAGCAGCAGTACTTAAATAGGCTTAGGATAGAAGAATTTAACGCACATCATATTCATATAAACAAAGTTTATTGACACAGTATTCAACATAGAGTAAGGTACTATTACGAACAAATTTCTTTCGAATTTTTGGTATATGTATATAGTCTTCAGTCCATGAAACCCGAACTCATGATGCTGACGTAATCACTATCTCGACCCCCACCCTGGGGGGTCATCAAAAATAAGCAATGCAAAGACCCCCCCTGCCCTCCTATAGTGCTTACGTAATACTTGAATGGCCCCTTAGAAGTACATTCAATGTAGAAAAAATACTTTGTTGAATGTAAGCCCATTTATATTATAGAACCCCTACAATGTGAGGAGAAAATTAACTGGAACTATTACGGTCCCCCAAGAGCAGGGCCGGATTTAGGATTGTGGAGGCCCCGGGCCACTTAGGATTTGCATGCTTGTTGACCCATCGAAATGTTGTTATTTCTTAAGTTGTTGTGGAGTCCCCTGGGCCACAGCCTCACCTGCCCTGCCTTTAATTCGGCCCTGGTTAGATGTACAAAGTACTTTAGGCTGTAGGTAAAGGTAAAAGCACAAAAAAAAAATATCAAAGGAAAAGATGTTTACTAAGGAAAAGATGTTTATTAAGGAAAGTTTACTAGTGTTTACTAGTTGGAATTTGAAAGATTTTTTTTCCGAAGTCTCTATTGTGGGGGCCCCGCGGCATTCGCCCCGGTTGCCCTCCCCTAAATCCGGCAGTGCCCAAGAGATACTGATGGGGCGGAAAGTTCAATATTTTTTCTGATTTGGGACAAAGTTACCCGCCCGAGCTAAAGTAACCCTCACTTACGGTACTTTGAGTAATTAGGTGGGCCCCAAAATAGTATTAGCCAAGGGCCCCCTTAACTCACGATCCGGCTCTGGGTGAAAGTGTAGTGGGGGCGAGCCGGCGACATCGATTCCCGTACAAAGGCCTTCTACTGTGTTCTGCGATCATTTTCAATTTTATGAGGATCATTTAAATATTTTCCTATATAAAATAGGCATCTATATAAGTAAATTCACAATAACTTTGCTTAAAACACATTTGAAACAAATGTAATAAATATACAACACTTATTGTGATATCAATAACATAATTTATGCAGCACATACAATCTTACGAAAATGAACTTTATTACTTACAAACATCAAAGTCCCAATTCCGATGTGCAGTAGACTGCAGCTGTTCGTTATATTTAATCACAAAACCGTTTTTGGATAAATGAAATATTCCAATATTATAACTAGTTATTAAATATTATTATTTATTTATTTCTTTATTGCAATCAAAAACACTTATATATAAATAAATATCAATAAGGTATTTGACAGTATTAAAAATAAAGTGCCAATTGTTAGCATTTGTGTTTAGAATGAATATTAGCAGGGGCTTTTACTATTTTTACAAAAAAAAATATTCATAATTTTACTAAAAACCCACGAAAAAGATAATAGTTTTCTTATCTATTGTCACGTGACCCAAAACGCTTGGGATTGGCGTAGCCTAAAATGACGTCACACGCAATTAAACTTCCGGTTAAGGTGACATTACATCGTATCGTTTAACGTTTCAATAACAGTCGTGTGACGTCACACACTAGTAAGACGCCATATTGTCCAGAGAAACGTTTTCGCGGCAACTTGAAAATGGATTTTTAATTTGATTATTTTTACTGAAATACACAACAGAATGATGAATATCCACTTTTTACGGACTCCATAAACATTATTCAATAACGTGAGATTGTTTTCTAATACTTGTCAAATACCCTATTCGCATCTTGGGTTTTCCAACTGTTTTAACAGGAGTTGAAACAATTACAGACAGTTCGACGGTCGCAGCTCAAAATTACATGTTTATTTATCACACTTATAATATAAAGGCGAAAGTTTGTGAGTGTGTATGTTTGTTACTTCTACACGTCTAAACGGCTGGAGCTTTTATTAATAAAAGGACATGGCTAAGAAACTGCCCTTAACGTGTATAAATATTTCGCACTAGCCCGTAACTTTACAATATTTTCTTATTAATTATTACGTGTTTATTATTCACATAGAACTTTCGTGAAATAAACAAATATTAAAAAGTATGAAAATTGACTTTACGTCTGTTTCAAAAGCAAAGTGTTCCGTTTTACAAAATAAATGAACAATAAATGTACACAAAAAATATTTGTGTAAGTATATCGAAATAAACAATATTATTTCTAAACTCCTTTAAACTATGACAGGGCCTGACATGACCTTATTATTCTGACCAGGCTTGAGACAAGGCTGTATGATAATTAATCCTTTAATTTTTGCAAATGGACAAAATAAAACTTCACAGTTTTCCTGTCAGGCCGACGATAACAAATTATTTGTATTTATTTTTGGTTTAAAACACTTTTTGTGAAGAGTTAATCAGAGAAATGGGAAGAAAGATTCTAAGAAAATGCGAAATTGATGACGCTGTTAATAATTGGCATCATCTTTTATCAAATGTAAGTAAGGTAATGACATAGTAGGAGTTTTCATAATTTTCAAGATTGTGACTTTATCAAAAGTTCCTGAGCCTTGTTTCATAGAAATTATAAATATACAGCCATTTACCTATAAATATTTTTAAGTACAGTATTTATACATTGCCAGGGCAGTCGCTCATACAAAACTTTACCATGTCCCTTGGTATGGAGTATATTAGCTGACACCCTGGATTGACACATGGGCTACGTTTTTTTGCGGGAAAATATTCCTAATAAGCCGCGGGTGACACCGTGGGGCACAACTAGTAGGACATAATGCTAATGGGACAAACTGCGTCAAACCCGATTTAACGAATAAAAAACAAAACATGGCATTTTGAGTTTCTTTTGATTACGTACAGACTGTGGAATTGTTCAATAAAACAATTTTGGGGTAATCTATCTAGAGTACACAAGGGCGGATCCAGCTTTGGCGCCAGGGGGGGGTCATATAGCCAGCTTTGGCGCCAGGGGGGGGGGGGTCATATAGCCAGCTTTGGCGCCAGGGGGTCATATAGCCAGCTTTGGCGCTAGGGGGGGTCATATAGCCAGCATTGGCGCCAGGGGGGAGGTCATATAGCCAGCATTGGCACCAGGGGGGAGGTCATATAGCCAGCTTTGGCGCCAGGGGGGGTCATATAGCCAGCATTGGTGCCAGGGGGGGGTCATATAGCCAGCTTTGGCGCCAGGGGGGGTCATATAGCCAGCATTGGTGCCAGGGGGGGGGTCGTATAGTCGTGGTATATTAAATATTGAAAGTACTTAAATAAAATCCCCCTGGGTTTGGTCCATCTGTACCCAGGGGGGAATCATGACCCCCATGACCCCCCCCTTGTCTGTGAAGTATTGTTTCAGTTTTGTGTCGGAGGCTCCACGTATCGGACCAATCGCTTCGCCGGAAACACTTTGTGCACTCGTTTCCTAAAACAAAGAACAACAATAATTATTTTATTTATACATAGAGGGCTAAGCTTGTGGCTGAAATGTAAATTTTCAATAATGCAAGGGAAACCACACTTACCTGTGTGTATATAGAGATGCTTTTTGCTTGAAAGTCTGTTGGCAGATATCACAAGTGAGGGGTCTCTCCCCTGAATGTATGACCTCGTGTTGATTCAGAGCTTTCTTGTCCTACAAATAAATTATGATAATCTAAATAAAATATCGAGGAGCTCGATGGCGCAAGTGGTAAGCGCGATCAGCTGCGATCGTTGAAGTTAAGCAACTTTCGCAGTGGTCGGTCATTGGATGGGTGACCAAAATTTTTCTATCTCGAGTTCCTCCGTGCTTCGGAAGGCACGTTAAGCCGTTGGTCCCGGCCTGTGCTCCAGCAGTGGGGACATTAAAAAGCTGATGATGATGAAATAAAATAGTACTAGGAAAATAAATTATCAGACAGGATTCGAAGCTGCGCCTTCCGTTATCCGAGCGAAATTATAAATCAAACTAATTAATATTGTTAGATTTTTGAAGTGAAACTTCTTTATCGGAAAAAAATTTACCGTCACATTTTTCGGTTACGCGTCACATTTTTCCGTTATGCGCCATCGCTTCTTTATATTAATAGTTGATAGCTGAATGATCACACTGTCGCCGGCGAGAACTCTCTCTACTCGTTTGTAGCTGAGTGACAATAGTTATTAAAGATAAGACTCGCTCAGCCAAACTCGCATAGCGATACTCGCTCAGCGATACTCGCTCAGCTATACTCGCTCGGTTAAGCTGGCTTGGCTGTCAAAAGCCGTGCGCGTGCATTTTAACTCAGGACTGCCAATTCGTTTCTAGTTTCTACTCGCTTATCGTTCATCGTCGGAGGTGGAACATGTGCCTTAGATTACTGAGCCGTGTAATCATAACAGTTTCATAGGCAGTAATTTGTATTCATGTCTATGATAATAAAATCCTTTTGTTTAAACTTTATCTAATTTAACTTTATTTAACTAATGTCTGGAAAGTTGCATGTAGATCATTTTTCGAAAAATAAGGCCATAAAGAAGTTTCACTTCTTACGTGTGTACACTAGTACACGCACACATTTTTTTTTATTATTTTTGTATGCCAGTGCAGATGGTCAGTGCATTCGCCCGGATAGCGGTATTCGATAGCGGATTGAGGTTTTCAAATGCCTCGCGTTCGTTATTTTGCTTTTGCATTGGTAAGGGGGCGTCCATAAATTACGTGACATGTTTAAGGGGAGGAGGGGGTCGAGTCAAATCTCATCTAAGGGGTCATCCATAAACTACGTCACACGAATTTCATGATTTTTTGCCCCTCCCCCCGCCCTTGTCACAGCTGGTCACATTGAGACTCCCCCCCTCCCTAGTGTGACGTCACATATTTTACAAAATTTAGAAATTATTGAATGTAAACAGCGGATCTGAAATTAGTTTTATTTTCATTCAAATTTGTTTTTTAATAATATTAACATCAAATCCAACAATTTAACAAAACAAATATGAATAGCATTATGATTACATTAAAGATACAAACTTAATAATCTTGAGTCCATAGGCATTGAGCCCGCTTCTTTAAATTATTTATAACAGGCATAGCACCACCTTGTTCTCGTTTGGGTTGTTTATGTTTTCGTAAAGTTATAGTTTCAACATTTCGATTATAATAGATTTTTAAATGTGACGTCACGAAATTTAGGACCCCTCCCAGCCCCTTGTCACACAATGTCACACTTCATCGACCCCCTCCCTCCCCCTTAACGTGTGACGTAATTTATGGATGGCCCCTAATCTTACGTTGGAGAGAGGGGGGTTTCGGCAAATATCACGAATTTTTTTTTCACAGTAGTATCTGTATTCTATTGTTAAATTTTTATTACACTTATAACTCTTAGCAATATTGATTACTAGTCTTTACCAGTCGTAAATAAAAGCACGAAGCATTCTTTTTCTTTTTACAATAACAATCCAACGCGTTTACGTAAGAAACCCACATTTTGAAAAATCTCACGTGAGATTGGGGGATGGGGGAGGGGTTTGAATAAAATCTCACGACATCTCACGGGGGGGAGGGAAGGACAGAAAATCCAAAAAAACACCTCACGTAATTTATGGACGCCCCCTAATTACAATATTTAAGAAAATGAGCGTGAGCTATTTGAAAACCTTCGGCGGTAAGAAATAACAAAATGAAATCGTAAGCGTTAGCATTTTCCAAAGTATTTCCGATAGGCGAATGGCCCCCCTGTTGTGATAAGTTTTGTAATTTATGGACTCACCGTAAATCCCTTGTCACATATTTGGCACACGTGTTTTCGTGGTTTCTCCTTCTTCTGTCCGTGTACGCGCATTATGTGCTTTTCCACGTTAGCACGGGAGGCTATTGGCTATTAGAAACAGAAGGAGGAAAATAGTACATTATTCACTGAGTGGAGAAAGTGACCGATTATTTACCAACGAGGATGTAGTTTCAGGCGCCAGGCACAGATAAAATAGTTTCTTTTTTGAAATTGAAATATTTAAATAATATTTAACAAAAATTTAAAAACTTTGTCGCAGCTATTAAAGCCCACTTCCAGAAAACAATTTTTACTACAACAATTTTAATCTTAATCCTAATTTAACATTTAAATAGAAATTAAATGCGTGTTTGTCTTATTTGTGTGAATGTGTATGTGCGTGTGTATGTGTATGAGTGTGTGTGTGTATGTGTATGTGTGTGCGAGTATGTATTGCCCAAATTTACACTAGATGATCAGGCCAAACCCAAAAAAGTACCAAACAATTCCTCTGTATCAGAATATGTCAGGATAAAGGCCTTAATCACACTAATATTATAAAGGCGAAAGTTTGTAAGTGTGTGAGTTTGTGAGTGTGTATGTTTGTTACTTCTTCACGTCTAAACGGCTGGAGCGATTTTAATAAAATTTGGTATGGAGTTAGCTGACACCCTAGATTAACACATAGGCTACTTTTATCATGAAATAAAGTTAGGTTCCAGAGGGATTTTCAAGAAACTAAGTTAACGCAGACGAAGTCGCGGGCGACCTCTAGTTATAGATATTTGTGAAATCGATGCGCATCAATATCTGACAAAGCGCGCATCGATGCCAAGTGAATGTCAGCCTAGCTAGTTTCGTAGTATCACAGGATGCGATGCGAAGCGATACGAAGAACGGCAAATGCGGTTGTCTCTTCCATACAGGGAGAAAAAAAAACAGCCCTTGCTGATTTTCTTGTCAGTTCTTCTCAGTACAAGGTCTCCCGCCGTAGATTTGCGAACCGATGGCGTAGCTTTTCGTCATTCACAAGTGCTTGTAACAGCCTAGACTGAATAGACGATATTGAATTTTGTTTTTTTTAAGGAACAAAAAATAACCCTAATTATTATCCTTTTTTAATATTCACGGTACATTTGTTTTTTCTCACCTTATCACAGATGGGGCATTTGTGTGATGTTTTCCCTAAATGTTGGTAGTTGAAGTGGTCCTGCATAGATTCTTTTGTGGGGTAACCTTTGTTGCACATCGGGCAAGGAAATCTGCATTAAAAAAAGGAAATTTTAAGTTAATAGAATCATGCCAGTGTCAGTCCGATCGTATATACAGGGTGTAAAAAAACCTATGACAGAGACTAAAACTACGCATTCTGTACACTCAAACAAGTAATATTACAAAATATTATAAGGGGGAATCATTTATATTTTTAAGTTAAAAAAATGGGTGCGTGTACTTATGTAGGCGCGTGAGAAGTTATCCTTCTTTGGCATCGTTTAAAATTAGTTTTTAATTGCATGCAAATAATTAATTACAATAAATTAATAAAAAGTCTGGAAAAGGACACAGTCAATAAAGTTCAGTTTTAATTTGAAAAACTAAATAAATAATCAAAATATTCAATTAAAATCGCTACTGAATATAATTTATTAGAACATATGTGATTTGCACTTGTATGAAACTCAAACACGTATTCCGAATATACAAACTAGAAACATGTGGATAAATATTATAAATATGAATACCTATAACTGTTACTTTATTACAATAATAACATAAAAGTAACATTGAAAAATAAAGATGTGGTTTTTGGTTCTACTACACCAATGGTCAAGAGATGGCGCTGTAGTCTCCTGAATCGCGCTTTGGTTCCGTTGTTCCAGATTAATAAATACTTTTGATAGGCCTTCACAATGCAGTCGTCAACACCCACTAAATAGAGATTCTATTTCTTTTTTGTTGGTAGATTTTCTTAATGTGCGGTAAACACAAAAGTAACAACACCAACTTCATGCTGTTAATATTTTGTGTTACAGTGATGCGCGCGCATCTTAAAATTTCACTCTCATCATTTTTTCATAACGCGCCTAAAGAAGTATAACTTCAAAAATACATTTTTTTTTCAGTTCGCAATGTATAGCACAGCGCGCTACTGTGGCTGTGTTTATGTGTGTGTGTCTGCCTTGCAGCTTAAGGCTGGGTAAATTTTTTAGTAGCTAAATTTCGACGCGGCCATCAGGGCCGCGGTAGCATAATTGGTCAGTGCATTCGCCCGGATTGCGAAGGGTGCGGGGTCGAGTCCCGTCCGCTGCCTGGTCCGCGTGGATTTTTTTCTAGTAAAACTTTTCTTTAGATTTAAACATCTAGCAGTTAAATGCTTAAAAATTAATAAAAACATAACTATAATAATCTTGCGCCGTCACTATATATCTGCATCTTAATAAACAATTGTTATTATTTTTAAATAGAATTTTTTCACTTTCTCTTGTTCGCTCAAAGATTCTCTTACTCGTTCACACATTCTGTTACTCTCTTGCTCTAAAACACTCAAAAATATTATTATATCCTTTTAAATCAACATTTGAATTTATCTAAAGAGTATTGTTAATTTGAATTGAATTTTGACACATTTTCTTATTCACTCCACCCGTAATAGGGTATTTGACAAGTTTTAGAAAACGATCTCATGTTATTTGTCAATGTTTATAGAGTCATCATTATGTTGTGTATTTCGGTAAAATAACTAAAAAAACTCTATTTCCAAGTTGCCGCAAAAAATAGTATTTCTGGACAATATGGCGTCTCATTGGTGTGTGACGTCACACGACTGTCATTAAAACGTCAAACCATACAATCTAATGTCACTTTAACCGGAAATTTACTTGCGTGTGACGTCATTTTAGGCTCCACCAATCCCAAGCGTTTTGGGTCACGTGATAAAAGACAAGAAAACTATTTTCTTTATCGTGGGTTTTTAGTAAAATTATTAATATTTTTTCCGTAAAAATAGGAAAAACTCCTTCCAATATTCATTCTAAATACAGATGCTAACAATTGGCACTTTATTTTTTAAACTGTCAAATACCCTATTATTATAGTTCAGAATGCAGATTTATAGACGTATAAAATACAGTGGTTAAATTTTTGTTCTACGACAATTATTGACGAAGTTATGACCAAATTTTCTAAACGGATATTCGGCAGGCCACGTGGTCACTGTGATGTCACAGAGCTCTAGCGTACGGGCGCGAGGGGGCGTAGAGACGCTACTAAAGATTGACCGGAGTGAACCACGATCGAGCCCTGTGACGTCACACGTTTCGGGCGCCGGTGAATATTGGATACCATAAAATTAGTTATAAAATCGCTACGATTGAACCGATTTCGATGATTTAAAAAGCATATAATTTAACCTGTCAAAACGCGAAGTGAAATTTGAGATATGCTGATTACGTCATCTATAAACGAAATGGCGGCTTCAATCAAAATGGCTTCCGCGCGACAAAAAAAAATATATTACGCTGTAGCCAAATCATTAATTATCATTGCGTGAACGAGAATTTACTAATTGATAAATTTTCTTTCAGTCGGGTAAAAAAAATATGGCAATTATCAATACGTTATATTTTTTTGAGATGCCCAAAGTTTACACTACTTTACGCACTTTACGATGTAAAATAAACGAAAAAACGGGCGGATGCCGAGAATCATATATCTAAACTGCCCACTTATGTAAACAAACTAATGAAAGACCCCATTGTTGATAACAAAAACAGCACTTGAAACCAGAGTCCGACCCGACCCAACGAACAAAAAACAAAGTAGGGATGTATCTTGCCGTGCCTTCACTTTTATAGTTTTATCGATATTTGTTCTATTATTTATAAATAAAAACACATTTGGTACTGTTTTTAATTGATTTTTATTTACAGTGTAATTATTCCTATTATCAACAAGGATATGGATAAATATAGCTAAAAATAAAACTACCATACACAGTGGAAAAAAATTGTCTTCACGTACTTTAGGTTTTTTTTATTGGTAATAAACCCGAAACTGTAGATATCAATAGAAATAATAAAGTTTGTTCTCTCATTCTTGAGTTCTTTTTATTGATACAATACTCAAACGAACTTTGAATATATTGCTAAATTGAAAGTATCTTCTGCTGCATCACTCATTTGCTGCTCCTCACCCTCTTTATCTTTATAGAGCAGGAATAAAAAATCGGCGGTTGGGTCCTTGTCTTAGCGCCACGAAGACATACTATAAAATCCAAAAAAAAGAAAACCACTATATTTACTTAGCCATTATCACCATATTTACTGCATGAATTTATTTTATTTTGTTATATGTAAAACTACCATTCTAAAACAGTAACAATAAATTAGCTAAACATAAACTCGCCCTACAATGCCACCACCACAATTTTAGTCGATCTATCGACAATTCATTATTTTTATCTCGTGACTATCGATACGTATCTATCAATACGCCTACGAAAAGAGGTTCAAATCGACTGCAAGTAGGTTACGCCCGTGACGCCGTACATATAAGAGTCAAAATGGCTTGCTAGGAATTGACAGACGATACCCCATTTTTGATCTTTATACACAGAAATTCCCTTATCTTTATGACGAGTTTCTAACAATAATTTGTTATCAGCGATGTAAAAACTAACTGTAAACGAGTTTCAATTGCTTATTGTAAACACTTATTTATATTACCGAAACTCAATCATCACAAATAACTTTGAAACAACCTAAGAAATTTTGTCAGTATTGAACATGAAAATCATTTTTATTACGAAGTATTTTTACAACCAATTATCTATAAAGGTATATTGTAAGCAGAATAACACACTTTATAACACTTTCCCTATAAAATTAAGCACTTACCATGAAAAAAAAGATAAATTACACACACATAACCTCAATTCGACCAAAAAAATTCCACTTTTTCAACGACGCGAAAAAAAAAAACTACACAGAGTAGGTGAAAACTTTACGGCTCTAAAGATAGGTCATTTCGCCAAGTTAATCTATGGTAAAACTTCTTCATACAAAAGTAGCCTCTAACCATCACAAAAAACGGCTTATAGTCCCGTGGGGAGCGCGGCCCATATGGGCCGTGCGGTGTTTGACCGTGCAATGTTTTTTCCCGCGCGGCCCTTATGGGCCGTGTGGTGTTAAGTGAGTTAAAAAGCTTTTTCGATCATAATACAGTGATGATCAATGATTTTGACTATCTCATTCCACACTGAAAGGATTTCTTATCACTCTAAAAGCACATATTAATAGTTTCATTCGCTGTGTGTTGTGAAATGTTTAACTTATTCAAAACAGCAAATAGGGTACCTACTCAAGTGAAATGTTTTTATAATTTTTATTTTTAAGCATATAACTGCTTGATGTTTTAATCTAAAGAAAATATAACTAGAAAAAAATCCACGCGGACCAGGCAACAGACGGGACTCGAACCCGCACCCTTCGCAATCCGGGCGAATGCACTGACCGATTATGCTACCGCGGCCCTGACGGCCGCGTCTAAATTCTTCTAGCCATTCTTAAGCTGCAAGGCAGCGCCATTTCCTCGCATTGTAGGTAACTCACAGGTAGGTCAGTGCATTCGCCCGGATTGCGAAGGGTGCTGGTTCGAGTATTAATTGAAATGTTTTTGTTAAAAATTACGCTTTCAAATGTGTTTTTCATTATAAACTTCATTCTGATAGTGTATTTTAGCTGAAAAAACAGTTATAATTGCCAAATTTCGTTGGTGACTTACTTAAAAATTTGATCGGATGCATGCGCCCTGCTGTACTTGAGATGTCCCTGGTACGTGGCCAAGTGTGAGAAGATTTTGTTGCAATCGACGCATTCATAGCGTTTTTTGTTCTGGTGGCGTTGTATGTGGTATTTTAGTTGGATTTTTCGCACCATCTTGTGGCAGATGGGGCATTCCTCACGGGGTAAGGGGCCTTCGTGGAGCCTGAAAAATGGGGGGAAAATGTTGAAACAAGCTTTTATCGAAAAGCCCATTAAAGAAGAAATTTCAACACAGAGTCCTTTCATTTGAAAGTTGATACCTATATTTATTTATTTATATATTCTGTACATACAAAAAATAATACAGAAGCAACTTAATCAAAGATAACATGTACAAGGGCACAACTTATTTTAATCTGAAATTTCTCCCAGTAGGCCCGTTGTAGGAAAGAATATAGGTAAAGGCAGTCAGCGTGTACACCTGTACATAAATACATGTTCATTATCATTATCAGCCTATTAATGTCCCCACTGCTGGGGCCTTCCCTATGGATGGAATAGGGAGATTGGGCCATGACCCACCACGCGGGCCCAGTGCGGATTGGTGGGTGCTAACGACTGCAGATGCAGCCGGGACCAACGGCTTAACGTGCCTTCCGAAGCACGGAGGAGCTCGAGATAGTAAATTTTTGGTCACCCATCCAATGACCGACCACTGTGAAAGTTGCTTAATTTCAACGATCGTAGCCGAACGCGCTAACCACTTGCGCCGTCGAGCTCCTCAAATACATGTTAATATCAATAAATATGGGGATTACACATACATAGGTTTATATATACAAGTAGGTACTTTAATAATGAATAAATACATACACAAACGAATATGAAATTGATGACAATAGATAAAAAAATACATACATACATATAATATGGACAACGAGAAGAACTGGAAGAAGACGAAATCTGTCAACCTAATTTTCCTCTTAATCTGTAGTCATCTATATATCATCATATTTGTTTTATTTTTAGTAATTTAGCATATGCATGTTTATTTATGTATTAATTTATAAATAAAAAATATATATTTATGAATATATATGTGTATCAGTATATGTGTAGGTATAATATATATTTTATATTTATTGTTGTTATAGAATAGTTAGGTATAGTAGATAGTTTTTATGATCCACACTAATTAGCTCATATTCTATCGCCATTACATTTCATCTCCTACACCTTTACTGATTGATTGGTAGAGAATGCCTATGGCATTAAGTCCGCCATTTACTGTTTTTGTAGTAATAAAGAATAAATAAATAAGAGAAACAATGAGAAGAACAAGGGCAAAATTAAGGGCAAGAAGATAAATAGTGACTATATCTTGAGAGTGGCAAAAAGTACGCGAGTTTTTTTGAAGTGAAACTTCTTTTAGAGTGTAAATCCGCTTTCATTGTGCGAACGGCTAGGGAGTGGAACTCCTTGCCGAGGTCTGTTTTCCCGGACCAATATAATCTGGACATCTTCAAGGCCAGAGTGAACAGGCATCTTCTAGGCAGGCGTGTACCATCATAGGCCTCATCATCGCTTTCCATCAGGCGAGATTGTGGTCAGACGCCTTGCCTATTAAGCATTAAAACAAAAATGGAAAAATCTTAGGGAAATGCTACGAGCGTCACACTCAACAATATATACATATAAATAAATCTTACATATAAAATTCTCGTGTCACAATGTTAGTTACCATACTCCTCCGAAACGGCCTGACCGATTTTTATGAAATTTTATATGCATATTCCGTGGGTCTGAGAATCGGCTACTAACTATTTTTCATATCCCTAAGTGATAATGGTTGTCCACCTGTAACGTAGTGTTTTGAAACCTACAATGCGCTTTCGAGCCAAAATTCAATCTATTGGGTATTGTAACGTAGTGTTCTCATATGGGTTAGGAGGAATGTTATCCCAGGAAATTGATAGAACACTACGTTACACACCCCTAAATTTTCTCTTCTACCACCTGCCCCTATTTTTATGGCGGTACGAAGTTCGCTGGGTCAGCTAGTATATATATATATATATATATATATATATATCACATTAATATTATAAAGGCGAAAGTTTGTGAGTGTGTGTGTGTATGTTTGTTACTTCTTCACGTCTAAAAGGCTGGAGCGATTTTAATAAAATTTGGTATGGAGTTAGCTGACACCCTAGATTAACACATAGGCTACTTTTATCCCGAAAAAAATGTTAGGTTCCAGAGGGATTTTCAAAAAACTAAGTTAACGCTGACGAAGTCGCGGGAGATCTCTAGTATATATATATGAGTGATGCGTGCGCTGCTCCATTCCCCTATGCCTTATTTATTTATTTATTTATTTATACTTTATTGCAAAACAAACAGCAATTGGCGGACATAATGCCATAAGGCATTCTCTACCAGTCGACCAGTAAAAGTCGCCTTATGAGTTATGCATCGCCTAACGTTAGGTTATTTAAGAAAAGAAGTTTCACTTGAGGTGTGGTGCGTGCAAACATTTTTTTTTTAATTCATTCAAAGTATCTTTCAACCTTTAAAAAAATTTAAGATGGCGAAAAGATAGAAACTCGGTTATCAATAAAAACTTTAGAAATCATATAATTAGACAGTATTACTTTTTAACAAATATCAAAGCATTTTAGTCGATGTATAACGGTGAGGAGCTCGATGGCGCGGGTAGTTAGCGCGTTCGGCTGCGATCGTTGAAGTTAAGCAACTTTCGCAGTGGTCGGTCATTGGATGGGTGGCCAAAAATCTTCTGTCTTGAGCTCCTCCGTGCTTCGGAAGGCACGTTAAGCCGTTGGTCCCGGCTGCATCTGCAGTCGTTAACATCCACCAATCCGCACTGGGCCCGCGTGGTGGGTCATCAATCTCCCTATTCCATCTATAGGGAGGCCTGTGCCCCAGCAGTGAGGACATGAAAAGGCTGATGATGATGATGATAACGGTGATACCATGTAAGCGACGGTGGCGACTTCCTTTTTTTTACATGATTTTATTTGACAGACTGTAACTCACCTAAGATGTGTTGCCAGGGTAGTTTTATTGACGAATCTCTTTTTACAATGGTCACACTGGAAACCTTCTCTGTGGCATCTTGCTACATGAGTTTTCCTTGTTCGCGAATTTCTATAATAAATCAAGTATTTATTAAATACTAGTGGTCCACCATCGCTTCGCTTCGGTGTAGAGTTGTAGTGTAGGTAGACTATAAGTAGGTTTTTAAGTTTAGAGAATCATACCAGAATCGACACCATTAAAACATTAGTAAGCATTTTCATTTTAACCTTTTGCATGTTTTTTCTTCCTGGCAACACTTACTTGAAGAACATATCGCACTCCAAGCACTGGTATCCCTCAATGGTAGTCTTCGATAGCAACTTCCTGAGATCGCCTGGTTTCGGTGGTGGTTTAGTGCCGGTCTCCTTGGCTTTCTTTTTGCTCTGAAATAAAATAATGTTTATTGCATCTTTCTTATGTTAAATCAACACGTGAAAGAGATGAAAGCCTCTCTGGACATTGTTTCGCCGGTTCTTCTCAGTAAGGTCTCCGAATTTTGGAACCGGTGGTAGTTTACGGTAGTTAGGGTCAAATATATATATTCATTTTTCAGCAGGGCTGGTGCATTGCTAAACGATTTCGTCAATAATTGGTCAGTGCATAAGTCCGGATAGCGGAGGGTGTTGGTTCGAGTCCCGCTTGCTGCCTGGACCGCGTGGAGTTTAATTTTCAGTAAAATTTTCATATAGCAATTAAATGGATAGAAAAATATATAAAAAACTAAGTTTTCTTTAATGTTATTTTTTTGATACAATTTAGTAACATGTCATACTTACTACATTCTAGCAAACAAAATATATTCTATTCTAGTAATCTTTACAACGATATTTAAATACTCTAGATACACCAGGTGCGCTCAAAATGTGTCCCAATCAAGAAGTGCTTGAGCTCCACTCAAGCACTTCTTGGTTCACAGTCACGCGCGGACCGTTGAAAAGTCAACATGCCGTAGAGCTCCGTAAAAAAAATGCGAAAAAAATACTTATAACACGTAAAGTGTCGTTTTTTCGACAGGTATCTAATCAATGTTTGTTAATTTAACGCACTTGAAGCCAATTTGCTGTAATACTTACTATAAACTGATTTAATAGAAAATATTTGTGCTATTCAAATGCATGGTCCGTTATGTAGCGGTCTCTTTTCCTCGCGCTCCTTAACTGCTATATTGCTAACAGCGCATTCGGAATTACGATATAGCGTCATAGGAATAAAATCTATATTCTTCCGCCTATAGCAGCAAGTTTTAAAATTGTGCTAGGTTGCATTTCGAACAGGAATAACTTTTTGATGCCTGCGTTTAAATTAAGATAGCGAGTGAGAAGCTCGATGGCGCAAATGGTTAGCGCGTTCGGCTGCGATCGTTGAAGTTAAGCAACTTTCGCAGTGGTCGGTCGTTGGATGGGTGGCCAAAAATCTTCTATCTCGAGTTCCTCCGTGCTTCGGAAGGCACGTTAAGCCGTTGGTTCCGGCTGCATCTGCAGTCTTTAGCACCCGCCAGTCCGGACTGGGTCCGCGTGGTGGGTCATGGCCCAATCTCCCTATTCCAACCATAGGGAAGGCCTGTGTCCCAGCAGTGGGCACATTAATAGGCTGATGATGATGATGAAATTAAGATATTTATGGTGATTTTTAATGTTTAAATAATGTCTTATATTGTTTTTGACTACGTGATCATCTTACGGAGCTCCGTGGATCGTCCAATGTACCTTTTGGTCATGTTTCGGCCACAATTTTGTTAGTGATGTTGTATCTAGGGTATTAAATGGCGTCGAGTCTATAACCTAAATTATTATATTAAATTAAATAACTACTGTTTTAAATGAATTTTAAATGAAATAAACGATTACTTGTATTTTTAGTGACATGTAGCTATTTCTATATTAATGAATATGAGTTATGTTGCTAGTTATAACTAAAACTCACCTTTCCAGCACCGCTTCCTATCCTTATAACCGCACCATGTACCTGTGCCTCCGTATGACTTTTCACATGCATAGACATGATTCTCTCGCTGTATTCTCTATGGCCGCACATCTTGCAAGTGTACCGGAAGTAGTGCGAGTCCTGGTGACTGATCAGTTTAGAGTCGTCTATGTACACGCAGCATATTGAGCAAGAGGATTTACCAGGCTTCTATAATGTAACGAAAATATCCAATCGTTTATTATTATACTTGATGATGTACTAACTAATCTATCAATAGGGATGATGACTATTTTTTTTCTTCTTCGTTTATCAGGTAGATTATCAAAAAGTATTGGACACGTATTTTTTCTTTTTTCACATAATATAAACATTGCAGAGATATATTGATTTGAAAAGTCGCACGACGTCACGTTTTTGTACAACTTACACTTAAAAGTGACGTCACGAGGCCCTACTCCCAAACTTTGACGTGCTATAACTTTGTCATGTTTAGGTTGATTGCCCAAAGAAAAAATACGTGTCAATTATTTTTTGATCATCTAACTGACGGACTAAATAGAATTTCGCTTACTGTACCCCGTCATCACCCCTATTCTAAGTTCAGCCAGTAAACCCTGGTAAAATTTGCCGGGAAGAGATCGCTTTTAGCGATAAGTCCACCCATTGCATCACTTATACTATAATCTATTCACTTTGGCGTGGGACAAAATATAAACAAAGAATATGAGGTTCTTAAACTTTTGTATTGTCAGAAAGTACCCACTAGTCAAAGATTACGTATAATTTATGTTACCTAATATGAATTTTGTCTTGATAATAAATATAATTAAAGAATGTGTATTTCAAATGAAACCAGTATAAGACTGTACAAGTAATATTTATTCACAGTCCGACGACTCACTGGACAGTGCCGTCTTTGACCTATTGGAGGCCCTGGGCATATTAAGATAATGGGGCCCCTATGACTTCCGTTTGGTGATTTAACAGGAACTAGGGACTTTGTATTTGATCTGAGGGGGGCCCCTATCGATCGCGGGGCCCTGGGCACTTGCCCAAAGTGCCTACTGGGAAAGACGGGTCTGTCACTGGATGAACTGCCACCAACTTTAATAGTAAAATCCACAACATCATCAACAATATCAGCAAATTTTAGCATTTTCTGCTCTTCTTTTATGACATGGTCAATGCACCGTGTCCACGATTCAGGTGTTATTGATTGAAAGCAAAGGCTAATAGATTTTTTTATTTCAGTCATCTTAAAGGTTTTATTATTTTTATAAACATATCCTTTCAGTTATGCCCATATCAGCTCAATGGGAAATGGAAATGGATGGCGCGCGTGGTTAGCGCGTTCAGCTGCGATCGTTAAAGTTAAGTTACCTTCGTAGTGGTCAGTCATTGGATGGGTGACCAAAAATCTTCTATCTCGTGTTCCTCCGTGCTTCGGAAGGTACATTAAGCCGTTGGTCCCGGCTGCATCTGCAGTCGTTAGCACCCGCCAATCCGCACTGGGCCCGCGTGGTGGGTCATGGCTCAATCTCCCTATTCCATCAATAGGGAAGGCTTGTGCCCCAGCAGTGGGGACATTAATAGGCTGATGATGATGATGACTCACGGCTCTATGGTCGGACAGGAAGTGGTCTTCAACTTGCTGCTGCGTGTAGAAACCAATTATACACAATTCACATTTGTACGCTGAGCTAGCATATTGTATTTTATTTTTTAATTCTGATCTGTAAAAAATAAATATGAATATATAAAGCTGTAATATATAAACGAATAACAAATATAATAAATAGTGACGACCTCCGTGGCCGAGTAGTTTGTACGCCGGGTTTCATGGTGTCGCCGACTCCAGAGGTCCCGGGTTCAAATCCCGGTGGAGGCAGATGTTTGTGTGATGCATATGAGCATTTGTACTCCAGTCATAGATGTTTTATATGTATTTCTATATAAATATACTTATGTATGTACAGTATTTGTATTCAATCCGTTACCTAGTATCCCATAACACAAGCCTTACAGTGCTTATAATTTTTATTATTTTTAAAGCATGTAACTGCTTGATGTTTAAATCTAAAGAAAATATAACTAGAAAAAATTTCACGCGGACCAGGCAGCAGACGGGACTCGAACCCGCACCCTTCGCAATCCGGGCAAATGCACTGACCAATTATGCTACCGCGGCCCTCACGGACCGCGTCGAAATTCCTTCTAGCTATTCTTAAGCTGCAGGGCAGCGCCATCTCTTCGGATTATAGGTAAACCCACAATGTCAAATGAATACTTTTACAAGTATTAAACATTTGAAAGAAGAAATAGCAATTATAGTTATAATTTTTATTATTTTTGCCTTGCAGCTTAAGAATAGCTAGAAGGAATTTTCGACGCGGTCCGTGAGGGCCGCGGTAGCATAATTGGTCAGTGCATTTGCCCGGATTGCGAAGGGTGCGGGTTCGAGTCCCGTCTGCTGCCTGGTCCGCGTGGAATTTTTTCTAGTTATATTTTCTTTAGATTTAAACATCAAGCAGTTACATGCTTTAAAAATAATAAAAATTATAACTATAATTGCTATTTCTTCTTTCAAATGTTTAATACTTGTAAAAGTATTCATTTGACATTGTGGGTTTACCTATAATGCGAAGAGATGGCGCTGCCTTGCAGCTTAAGAATAGCTAGAAGGAATTTCGACGCGGTCCGTGAGGGCCGCGGTAGCATAATTGGTCAGTGCATTTGCCCGTATTGCGAAGGGTGCGGGTTCGAGTCCCGTCTGCTGCCTGGTCCGCGTGGAATTTTTTCTAGTTATATTTCCTTACAGTGCTTACTTTAGTACAGTCAATTTGTAGGTTGGGTGGTGAAAAAAAACCTAAAGGGTAAGTCTTGTTTTTTCTGTTGCCAAATGACGTCAGTAAGCCACCTTGGTGATGGGCATGTTCAAATCGTAGGCGTTTTTTGAAAAACTCAAAAAAACCCTCAAAAATTTATTAAAAAGCATTTTTCTTGTTTTGTATGTATTGTAGAAACTTTTTTTTCGACCATAATTGTAGAGGGCGTTGAGTACTACAATTTATGTCATTGTTGCAATATCGTACAACAAAAAATGCGCATTGTAGGTGGCGCTAAAGTCTCAAAAAAAGTGTTTTTTCACTTGAAAACTGTAAGTAATTTAAAAAAATTGTTTATACAAAACTTGTTGGTAATTATGTACGAAACAACTTTTCCATTTAAAGTTTTCCATTAAAATAATATTTTCAGGGTGTAAAAGTGAAAAAACACTTTTTTTGAGACTTTGGCGCCACCTATAATGCGCATTTTTTGTTGTACGAGATTGCAACAATGACATAAATTGTAGTACTCAACGCCCTCTACAATTATATACCAAACCAGAAAAATGCGTTTCAAAACATTTTTTGAGTTTTTCAAAAAACGCCTACGATTTCAACATGCCCATCGCCAAGGTGGCTTACTGACGTCATTTGGCAACAGAAAAACCAAGACTTAGCCTTTAGGTTTTTTTTTCACTGAAACGATTTTTTTTTCGACAGATTGACTGTACTACTTTGGGGCTAGGCTAATTGGTGTGAGTGTCGGACATATTTATTTATTATACTTATGCAAAAATTTACGAATAAGGAGGATGTATGTGTATCTATTTATCCTTAATTTTATAACTTAACTGAGTGTGAATATAAAAAAAATAAAACAGGGAGAAAAAAACAGCTCTTGCTGAGTTTCTTGCCGGTTCTTCTCAGTACAAGGTCTCCCGCCGTAGATTTACGAACCGATGGCGTAGCTTCTAGACATTCATGAGTACTTATAACAGCCTAAACTGAATCAGTTATTTTGATTATGATTAAAAATGAACTTATAAAATCTTACCTCATCGCATTCAATTCCTCTTCTGTCATATAATCCATGGTGTACCCTAGTAATTTCTTGGGGGTTATATTTGGTTTGGTATCCGTCGCCTCAAGTTTAGGTGCCTCTATCGTTCTGAAAATATATACCAACACAAAATATACATATATATATATATATTGTATGTATATATGTGTATATAGCTGTGCCCCGCGGTGTTACCTACGGTTTATTAGGGATATTTTCCCGCAGTACATCGTAGCCTATGTGTTAATCCAGGGTGTCAGCTAACTCCATACCAAATTTTATTGAAATCGCTCCAGCGGTTTAGACGTGAAGAAGTAACAAACATACACACTCACAAACTTTCGCCTTTATAATATTAGTGTGATATTGTCGCGTGTGACGCTCGTAGCGTTACAGCCTTCGCCGAGTTGCCCTTCAACTTTCATGTTCGTCGGGAAGAGCTGCGCATCCCACACACATGTATACACACACACACATTTAAATACAGTGAAACCTGGTTAATTGGGATCTCAAGGGACCAAGATATATGTACCAATTATTGAGGGTATCCAATCATCCAGTTTTCCAATTAAACAGGTTTAAAATTATAGTTGTCTCATTTACAGAGGCCCCCGCTTACAGAGGGCGAAATGTGCCGTTATTCCATTTTTAGAGTACTGACAAACAAAGCATTCGCGAAAGACGACGCGAAATGTATGTAAACAAACATGTCAAAACGTGTTACAACCTGATTAATTAGTCTCACTTATACAGGTAATTGAGCTACAGATTCTCAATTATAGAGGTAAACATCGAAAGAGTCTTAGAATTCAAATCTCATTTAACCAGGTTCAAAAAGTCCCATTAACAGAGGTAATTTAATGAAAAAGATCCGGGACCTCACTGCAACTCTCAATAATAGAGGTTTCTCACTTATCCAGGTCCCACTTAACCAGGTTTCACTGTATATAGTCGTGTGAAGCTCGTGACGCATTTGCGTTTCATCTTTTCCATAGGATTTTCCATTTACACCCCGTCCGAAAAGAAGTTTGACTTCAAAAGAATATAAATCTTCTCTTTCAACCTTACACTATTCTTTCTTTCCCCTTTCTCTGTCTTTCTCTCTTTGTCCGGCTCGAAGGACCAAACTGTAAGGGTCGTTACTAGGGCCCTAACGACTGTCAATATGTCAGTGATGTCACCTTTTAAACGGGGCGGGGTACAGCTAGTATAAACATATATATGAGTGATGCTTGCTCTGTGTGTTGTCTGTGCACACTAATTTTAATTAGATTTTATAGACAAAGAAGATATAAAAAAAACTAGCGAGCCTTACAGTAGTCGCGTATGATGTGTAACATTTGAAACCTCACCTTATATTAGTAAAAAAAGAAATAAAACCTACTACAAAAGGAATAAGCCAATTTGAACAGTGCGTTCTAAAATTAAATCAAATAGCGCGCGCTTTCGCGACTTCCTGTTACACACTTCCGTCCCATTTCACGAAATCACTCCCACAAATAGGGTATTTGACAAGTTTTAGAAAACGATCTCACGTTATTGACTAATTTTTCTGGAGTCCGTCCGGAGTGGATATTCATCCTTCTGTTGTGTATTTCAGTAAAAATAACCAAATCAAAAACTCCATTTTCAAGTTGCCGCTAAAACGTTTCTCTGAACAATATGGCGTCTTACTAGTGTGTGACGTCACACGACTGTTATTAAAACGTCATACGATACAATGTAATGTCACTTTAACCGGAAGTTTACTTGCGTGTGACGTCATTTTAGGCTCCGCCAATCCCAAGCGTTTTGGGTCACGTGACAATAGATAAGAAAACTATTTTCTTTTTTCGTTAGTTTTTAGTAAAATTATGAATATTTTTTTTGTAAAAATAGTAAAAACCCCTGCCAATATTCATTCTAAACACATATAGATGCTAACAATTGACACTTTATTTTTAACACTATCAAATACCCTTTTGCGGGAAAGCGAGAAGAGAGATGTTACACATCAACAATATTACCTCATCGGAGTCAGTTCCATCCCCGTGTATCCGAGTATTTTGTCGGTGCTTAAGTGTGATTTGTTTTCTGTATCTTCCGCCTTGGACACATCCATTGGTCTAAAAATAATAATTACTCACATGAAATGTGTGCAAGTCCATTTTTCGTGAAGCGGTTTTTCTTATATTGAATGAATGAAATGAGGTGCTGGCGAACGAAACGGTATAATTACGCATCTTGTCAAACTACTTTTTTTAAAGTCCGGAGGTTACGGGCCCGTTCAATTTGAATCTCAAATAATTTTCAATCAAAACCGCCTTAAATAGTGTTAAAATTACTAAAGGACATTGGACAAAAATGTATGGACGCTACACCCATGTCCGCCACGGCTTTAACTACATTTGTTTGAAAGGTATTATAGTCATGATCATCTGTGCCAAAGCGCATCAAATTCTATCGCGGGGGTCTTTAGTTATTTTAAGTTAAGTAGGTACAAGTACTCTAACGAACGAACATTAATGAAACAAGGGAATTAAAGGGGGTTCAGGTATTATGGGAGTACTTCACAAGGTGCAAGGGTGCCCCCTTATGTTATTCTGCCGCGCTAGAGTAAATCCAAAAATCGCCGCATGAGTTGGGGTTTTTTCAAACTTTCTGTTCGTTATAGTAAATTGTCTTCTATATAAAACGGAGCGACCACAAATCACACAAACTTGTCCACGCTTCGGAGAAAACATGATTCCAGTTCATCCATACTAATTGACAAAACCAATAATCGTGTTCCAATGTCCAAAGCGTGTTAGATAAATAATAATCAAGCGACAGGGAGCGCACAATCACAACGAAGTAAGACGAGTCGAGTATTTGCAGTTTTGAGGTGTCTCAGTAAGTGCAAGCGCAGGATGGTCGGCAGGCTTTGTCGTATAGTACGATATGGCATATTATTATGGTTACTAATAATATAAAATGAAGGTACTATAAAATGAATTTATTAAGCTACTTAAATATGCCCATGTGTCATATCTTTTGACTACCAGGATATTTTTTTACAGTGTCATAATGAAAAAGGCTAGTTTTTCATTGATCTATCGATTCATACTAATTACATTGTTGGCGGAGCTGGGTGTGATTTGCCCATTGTCCTTTCTAAATTTAAAACCATGCTAAAAGCTCACTGTAGGTATGTCATTCAGTTTTATACAGCTCCTGTAAAATTTAGTTTGATGTATACCGTTTTGTTCGCCAGCTCCTCAAATTATACTTTTTTCAAATCGACTTATGGAACGTCCGTCACTTTTTAAACGTCCAATATTCTTCCATACCACCCATTCAGGACTTCTCTTAGCTGATGACAAGAATGGGCGCAAGGAACTCATCAGCATATTTATGCTGAAATATTTACTTAAATAAATAAATATTTCCAACATTCACACCAATTAGTCTAGCCCCATAGTAAGCACTGTAAGGCTTGTGTTATGGGACACTAGGGTAACGGATAGAATACATATACTGTACATATATATAGAAATACATATTAAACATCCATGACTGGAGTACATATGCTCGTATTCATCACACAAATATCCCGCCCCCACCGGGATTCGAACCCGGGACCTCTCGATCTTTTGAACTACGCAAAGGATTTTAATGCAGTGTTTCAGCAATAAATACGACTGATTCAAGAGAAAGGTTAAGGGTAATGCCATGCCTGAGAATATAAACTTTAGTTTACACCGAAGCGAAGCGAAGGCGTGTCATTAATACCTTAAAATTAACATGAAACAAATACTTACGACAAATACTGAGGAGCTCGATGGCGCAGGTGGCTAGGGCGTTCGGTTGCGATCGTTGAAGTTAAGCAACTTTCGCAGTGGTCGGTCATTGGATGGGTGACCAAAAATTTAGTATCTCGAACTCCGCTGTGCTTCGGAAGGCACATTAGGCCGTTGGTCCCGACTGCATTTGCAACGTCCAAGTTAGTTAGCACCAGTGGCGGACTAAGCTCGTCAGAGGCCCGGGGCGGCAAAATGAGGCCCCCCAGCTTTAAAAAAAAATGTAGTTTCTTAGATTGTTTCGTTAAAATCCGGCGAATGAAATTTAAATTCCAATTAAATTATTTCGGCTAAATAAACATACTTACATACCTACAATATGGTAACTTTTTAATTGACTAGAAACGTAGGTGCATATTGACTAGAAACAACGGATTAGTTTTTTAACTACTAGGCTAAATTAAACGAAGAATTACTTACTTTTTCCAAATACTTAAAATGCACTAACTCAACTCTAAAGTCATTTACTTTTATACCGCAACAAAAATCAAAAGCACTTTTTAATGAGATTACTTTGAACGGATTTTAAATGAGGCTAATGTTTATTTTTCGACGTAAATATAGTGAAACATTCACTATATTTACAAATGTAGGCGTACAAGAGTGAATTATTTGTACTTCATTCATTCAGGGGTACCTGAGGAAGTACCCGCTACAGATAGTCGGAGAGCCGGCCGTATAAAAGTCCTATGGATCAGATACATGAATCATTTTTGGGGTATGAACAATAAAGCCATAGATCTAGAGGTCGACACCCCTGAAGTTGCTTGATTTTGCCCGCATGCAAAATTATGACGTCACTTCCGGTTTTTATTTTAGGTGTAATTATAATTTATGAAATACATCAAGAAAATTTATGTCGAACGAAAGTTTTTGATGAGTAGAATAGAAACGTCAAGGGTCGACAAGCTCTATTTATTCGCTACCTTGAGTTGACCACCATTGGAAATATTTCTTTTTTAATTTATCTTAAGCCATCGAATACATGGATTTGCTTACGATTTTCTGAAACTAGAACCTCTCAAATGACTAAAAAAAATTGGTCGACACCTTTCATTTGCCCGGATCTGACTGTCGACTTAGTTTGAAGAATTAAAGAGCCTATGCTTATACATTTTATCTCTATGTATGTTTCATTATTTAATTATCTGCATATCTATTTCAAATACATTGATAATTTTTTTTTCCAATTAATTCTTTGACTCTAACATTACTAAAAAAAATTGGTCTAGACCTTACTTCTTTTGTACCGTTACAGGTACAAAAGAAGAAACGTTAACGGCTACCTGGACTTAAGGTAGAAATACAAAATTCATTCTTAAGGACTTAAATTTTAACAAGAAAAAGAAAAATGTACAGTAAGTATTTCAAAAAAATTGTAGTTATGTTAGAATTAATTGAAAAAAAAAAAGATTATTAATGTATTTAGAAAAAATATGTAGATATGATATGTAGGTGTCGACCAATTTTTTTTAGTAATGTTAGAGTCAAAGAATTAATTGGAAAAAAAAATTATCAATGTATTTGAAATAGATATGCAGATAATTAAATAATGAAACATACATAGAGATAAAATGTATAAGCATAGGCTCTTTAATTCTTCAAACTAAGTCGACAGTCCGATCCGGGCAAATGAAAGGTGTCGACCAATTTTTTTTAGTCATTTGAGAGGTTCTAGTTTCAGAAATTCGTAAGCAAATCCATGTATTCGATGGCTTAAGATATATTAAAAAAGAAATATTTCCAATGGTGGTCGACTCAAGGTAGCGAATAAATAGAGCTTGTCGACCCTTGACGTTTCTATTCTACTCATCAAAAACTTTCGTTCGACATAAATTTTCTTGATGTATTTCATAAATTATAATTACACCTAAAATAAAAACCGGAAGTGATGTCATAATTTTGCATGCGGGCAAAATCAAGCAACTTCAGGGGTGTCGACCTCTAGACCTATGGCTTTATTGTTCATACCCCAAAAATGATTCATGTATCTGATCCATAGGACTTTTATACGGCCGGCTCTCGGACTAAGAGACGGGAATTCCCCCACCGTATTGGACGCGTTCAGCGAAGTTAAAAGAATATTAGTACCGTGTAAAAAGTCTAGATGGCTGTAGTGTTTTGATCTTGATGAAATTATGTAGGTACTAAGCACAGAACAGAGAAAGAGGTTAGAATGGCCTTGTGGGCGCGGCAGGCGCGTCCCAGTTATGAGCAAATGCTCATAACCTAACCGTTACGCGCGATCGCGTCGTTTAGTTGCTCGCGCACGTTCAGTGAGAGAGTATTGTGATTATCGCTTAAAATATGCCTTCGTGTGCTGTAATTTCTTGCAAAGCAAGGAGTCAAACATCAAATCTACCTAAAGCAGGGATTTCTTTTCATCGGTAAGTATAAAACTTCTTAGTTAGACTGATATATTAGTAAAAATTCGTGAAATACTAATTATACGATAAATCACATATATATATCCATAAAAATATTCATTGCTGACAAAGTACGCTCGTCATTCTTTCGACGACTTCAAAACACGTAATGTAGTAAGGTTCGAGCTAGAATGACGCATGGGCCACAAAGCGCTGCACGTGGCCGCATGCAGTACAAGGTCATTGCACACAGTAGGTACAAACTACCACAACATTAGTGGTGTCTTGCGTCGTACACTTTACATTGTCGATAGATTTTATCGATGGAATTTTAGCACCTAATAATGGAATTAAAGTAACTTTTATAAATAAATAAAAGCTGATTGTAAATGTATATACAATATAAATATAAAGCTAAATAGTTTGTTTGTTTAATTGGTTGAAAGCGCTTTTATCAGGAACTACTGATGCGATTTAAAAAATCTTTTTGTGTTGGGTAGTGCATTTATTGAGGAAGGCTATAGATTAATAAAACATAATAATACGACTGAGAGGAGCGGAGCACCAATAAAAAAATATGGAAAAGACCCATTTGAGAGAATCCGTTGTGTACGCTGCGTAAACAGTAAAAGTTACACAAAAATCATATATACCGGAATTGTTCTTTATAAGTTTTATAAAAAAGCCCGCTACAGCTAATGTCTATCTTTTAAGGGTGACCCTCTATTACCGAACTAAATTTTACTGATTTCAGCAAACAAGTCATTGGATACATAGCAGGCAATGTTGTTCATGTCCTAAAAAAAAATCAAATGTGATATTTGCACTGGAGCCCTAATATCACATACAAGTAATAATTTACCTAAGTTTATTTTGGTAAAAGATAAAGGTGGCCTGATATATCCGTCTGGTGATGTAATAAAAATATGCGAAAGTGCAGAAACTGTAATACGACAACATACAGATAATTTGAAAAATGTCCAAAAACAAATTTTTGTCCCAAAAATATTAAAAAAGTTTATTGGCACTTCATTATTTGATGACATATCATTTCATCAAGTCGGTGAATTCCCATATTCTAACCACGTAACAGATTTAATGAAAGTGGTAATTGAAGAATATATAGATATCCGTCTACATTTCTTATTGAAAAATTACTTTCAAAAAGAAACAAAGCGTCACTTTTAAATAAATATATACTGTTTCAAGGCCAATAAATAACTATCTGTTTTTTTCTGTATTTTTACTCACTTTGACAGGATACGAAAATTACCATACTATCAAGTCAAGTCCAACTCACACTTGGCATATTTAATATCGATAATATTTCATCGACTCAGTGCTCACCTCTAGCGAAAAATCGGTGTGAACGAATGAACGCTCACAGGCACGGCTGTCGCGTGTTGTGAGCGCTGATTCGTTCGGTTGCTTGATGTCGCGTCGTTTGATTGGCTTATTATCTGTTAGCTGGAAGTATAGTGAGGGCGAGCCGGCGACATCGGTTTTCATACTGGCGATCGCTCATCACCCTTCTAACCTCTTTCTGTGTTCTGTGGTACTAAGCACATTTTAAAGTCTAGTTTAGGATGCGATCAGGGGAACGCGAAGGCATTTGGGGGCCCCCAAGATCAGAGGCCCGGGGCGGGCCGCCCCTTCCGCCCCCCTGTTAGTCCGCCACTGGTTAGCACCCACCAATCCGGACTGGACCCGCGTGGTGGGTCATGGCCCAATCTCCCTATTCCATCCATAGGGAAGGCCTGTGCCCCAGCAGTGGGGACATTAATAGGCTGATGATGATGATGAAATACTTACGCCATAATGAAGCAGTAATGTCGATCTCTGAAACAAAATCCATACCAATATTATAAGTGCCAAGAAAGTATGTCTGTCTATTATCTCATCAAGCTTAAAGTGCTGAATCGATTTAGATTATATTTGGTATAGGAATAGTTCAAAACTTTAACGGAAGTTTGAATGTGTACCAATGAAACTACGCTATACACACATATGTTTCCCAATGTAAATAAAAAAATATGCAAATATTCATTGTATTTGTGATAAAAGGTAGGAAAAGTGAGGGTATCTGTAGACTGGCAAAACGTAACATTACAATAATGTTTAAAAATTTATTTCTTTAAGCATGTAAGTGGTCGAAGTTTAAATCTAAACAAAATATTACTAGAAAAAATCTACGTGGAAAAGGCAGCAGACGGGACTCGAACCTATACCCTCTGCTATCTGCGCGGATGCACTGACCATTATGCTACCCAGTGTCAAATGAATATGACATAGTGGGTTATCTACAATGCGAAGAGATGTCGCTGCCTTGTGGCCTAAGAAATACTAGAGAAAATTAGATACGGCCATCAAGGCCGTATAATGGTCAGGGCATCCGCCCGCATAGCGGAAGGTGCGGGTTCGAGTCCCGTCTGCTGCTTTAATCGCGAAAATTTTTCTTTAGATTCAAACATTTAGAGTCTGTGCGGAAAGAGAATGGGCGTGGCGAAAAACGGAACTAACATTAAGATTTTTATTTGGCAATCAAACCCAGCAATCTATAAAACGTCAAAGTTTTGTATTGACACGGATTTGTTTGTTGTTGTGAGTTCTTGCGGTATTTTGTATTTAATCATGTCTAAAAGGGGTAAAACCTTACAAATACGGTAGAAAAGCACTACAGCGCCCTCTAATCTAGATCCCATTCTCTTTCCGCACAGACTCTAGCAGTTAAATGCTTATAAAATACAAATATAAATAAAATGTACTTTTACCTCAATACTTCGGTGCCAGGCAAGCATTCCACATATTCTGTAGGCGCTTTTAATGACTTCACATGGCTCATCACTTCAATCTTGGGGTTGTCCATCATACTGCTTTAAATACAAAAAAAAAAAGGTAATTTACTTTATTCCCCAGTTGCCCCTGCGGGGATTGCCAACGGAGGCAAATGGGAATGAAGTCAGTGCCCCTACTTCAGTTTATATTATTCCCATTCCCTCCGCTGGCTAATGGTAATGAAGTCATTGCCCCTACTTCAGTTTTTATTAATCTCATTGCTTCCGTTGGCAAATGGTAATGAAGTCATTGCCCCTACTTCAGTTTTTATTAATCTCATTGCTTCCGTTGGCAAATGGGAATGAAGTCATTGCCCCTACTTCAGTTTATATTATTCCCATTCCCTCCGTTGGCTAATGGTAATGAAGTCATTGCCCCTACTTCAGTTTTTATTAATCTCATTGCTTCCGCTGGCAAATGGGAATGAAGTCATTGCCCCTACTTCAGTTTATATTATTCCCATTCCCTCCGCTGGCTAATGGTAATGAAGTCATTGCCCCTACTTCAGTTTTTATTAATCTCATTGCTTCTGCTGGCAAATGGGAATGAAGTCATTGCCCCTACTTCAGTTTATATTATTCCCATTCCCTCCGCTGGCTAATGGTAATGAAGTCATTGCCCCTACTTCAGTTTTTATTAATCTCATTGCTTCTGCTGGCAAATGGGAATGAAGTCATTGCCCCTACTTCAGTTTATATTATTCCCATTCCCTCCGCTGGCTAATGGTAATGAAGTCATTGCCACTACTTCAGTTTTTATTAATCTCATTGCTTCCGCTGGCAAATGGGAATCAAGTCATTGCCCCTACTTCAGTTTGAATTATTCCCATTGGCCCCGCTGGCAAATGGGAATGAAGTTGTTGCATCCACTTCTATGTCAGAATCAACACCAATGTTTATGTTTTATTAATTAGTGGAAACTGATTAACTTATCACTGATTGTATATTATATAACTATGTTTATATAAATAAACATAAATTAATTTGTTTCTGTCTAAAAATAACATAAAAAAATGTTGATTTACTCTATGTTGAGTTCTCGCTTGTTCATGGAATCTCCTGTTGATACAAGGGCATCCGTATCGACAACTACTCGGGACATCACTCCAGTAGTAGGATTTTCCAAAACCATCGCTGGTACTGAAACAACAATATCATCTTTAGGAAGTTATAATGATCTCTCGTTTTTTATCAAAAATCACGGTTTGTTGTCAATGTTATTTACGTAATCGCCATTTTGTTATCAAGAAAAGGACAACAATACAGCTCAGCTGTACGGACTCGGAAGCGGACTATAGTTCTGTTTCGCTCTCTCAATTGAATGTTTATATACAAACGTGTGCATGTGACAGTTGCTTATGTAGTTGATTCAAATCATATTTCATTTGATGCTAGTACGAGTGTACTGTATCTTCCCTTTTTGATTTAATCTAAGTGTCTGGCTGTATCTTTAATACTTATTTTATATTAATTTTAAACATGACACCAAGAAAAGGTAGAGTTATTTCACTGTGATCTTCTGTAAGATGGACTTTACTACTCCAGAGGGAAAAATCTACCTTTCTTTTCAGACGACAGCTTCAATTTATGGTATGTTAGTAGACATCTGTTTAATTTTAACAAAGATAAATTACCTTCAAGCACATGATCATCAATATTCAGCTGTATATTATCCCTGACCGCCTGTGCTACATCATACTGTTCGTTCTTAACATCTCCAGCATTGACTATAAATGACTGGGGCCACTCGTCTTGAGTGTAGTACAGATATATCTTGTCGTAGTCACGTTTGGTGACAGCTTCGAGAGTGGATAGGGATTGAGACATGTATGTGTGATCCATAGTCTGGAAATGTATTCAAAATTAGGGTGAGATTATTATTTATTTTATATTTAGACTTTTATTGATTGTTGGCTGTTACAAGCACTTGTGAAGATCGAGGAACTACGCTATTGGTTCGCAAATTTTACAGCCTGAGACCTTGTTGAGACTAAGCAGAATTGGAGAGAAACTTAGGAAAGGCTTTTTTTTTGTACCCTTTATTATACAGAGTTGGCAAGTTGTAGAAATAATTCCACACAGACTAGGTATCGACAGGCCTATGCTTTCTGCTATGTGTATTGAAGAAACTTAGCAACTTAATGTTCAAAATAACAATACAAATCATTTGTTGTTTTTTGTTATTTACCTCTTGTGTAATTGGGATTCTTTACAGGTTCCATTCTCAACTTAAAAGTATTACACAAGAAATAAATTGACGAACTCTGTGGCCAAGTGGGTTGTACTCAAGGTTTCATGGTGTTGCCAACTTGAGAGGTCGGCCGGGTTCGAATCCGGATGGGGACAAATGTTTGTGTGATGACTACGAGCAGTTGTACTCCAGTCATAGATGTTTAATATGTATTTCTATATAAATATACTTATATATGTATGTTATGTATGTTATATGTATTCTATCCGCTACCCTAGTATCCCATACACAAGCCTTATAATGCTTACTTTGAGGCTAGGTTAATTGGTGTGAGTGTTGGAAATATTTATTTATTTATTATTATTTATAAATACCTCTTGTGTTCTACTCATGGCAAGGATGTACAAATGCTCTTGTGCATTGTGCACTTGATTTTTGAATCGGCTAAATTTCTTCATGATTGCAAGGCATTCCCAACACACTGTTTGCTCAATTTTTGGAGCTTGGTCACCAAACTGAAATGCAAATATGAAAATGAATAAATGAATGAAATGAATAATATTATTATTTAGTGGATTGGGAGAAAATTGGGGGTTTGAAAACTTTGAAATGTGATATTTGAAGTATCACTTTTCAATTAATTTTTATAAAATAAATACTAAGAAAATATTAAAAGAGAATATCTACTGACAATACAACTAATAAAATTTGTTTACACAAAAGTTTTGTACATCCAATACTCAAAAAACCAATAAGAATAACATTTGCAATTCATTTGAAAAAATTAAATTAAATGTTAATTAGCAGTATTTTATATATAAACTAGACTCAAATATGATGGTGGCTGCTTGGTTAGAGATCTTAAATGCAAATCCAACAGTCCTGGGTTTGAATCCCAGAGAGGGCAAACATCTGTGTGATGAAACACAATCATTTTCCTACCTGTCATGAATGTTTTTAAGTATGTCTAAACATTATCTAGTAAAAGTTATGCTTAGTTTGGGGCAAGAATATTTTTTTTGGATGGAAGGCCAACATTTATTATTTTACTGGCTGGCTGCCTGCAACTTCATCCGCGTTTACTTCAGTTTTTTGAAAATACCTCAGGAACCTAAATCTTTTTTCATAACTAAAAGTATACTATGTCTCTTTCCAGATTATAAGCTGTCTGTGTGTAAAATTTTATCCAAATCCTTTAAACTATTTTTGCGTAATTGAGTAACAAACACAAACTTTCACATTTTTAATATTAGTTGGATTCAATACTACTCACTCGATCAGCTTCAAAGTCGTGCATCAGTAAACGAAAAACCTGTTGATACACCAAATGGGACTCATTTATGGTATACACATATCTATCTCTGCTGAGGCAAGTACTGCAGACTGAACTATACGTGGTGTGCACATCTTGTTCCATGATTTGTTCTACAGTATTATTTTTAATATTTAAATAATACAATAAATAATTGACTCCACTATAATATCGTCATTAACTAGCCTAGCATTCCAGTACAATAAGCAATATCTTCTCTCACGTTTTTTACAATATTTTATCTGTAAATTAAATCCAACAACTCAATCAAAAACTTTTTAAAAGCGGTGATTTTGTTTTGAAGATGCTCATATCATAACAAAAAGTAACACTTCCAATGTAAAATAGACGAAATTTTATGAAGAACACACGACTTAATAACGACACCACAAAATGGCTGCTTTACCCAGTGTTGCTATTCTAAATAAAAATAAAATACTGTCAAATTATAAAGCCGTCAAACATGACATGGACTATGGACGTATTTAACAAACGCATGGACATAAATTAAGTTGAAAAGTACCTTTAACACTTCTCTCTACTTCTATTTAACTCAAAGGGCATTTTCTAAAATTGCAATATCAATAGGTTTTATTAAAAAGTGTCAGCGAATTATTCGAATATATTTTCATACCGATTCACAAGAACGTTCCTATTTGACATTTACTAATTGAATTGATCATAATTCAATTAGGAAACTGCCTTCTACCCTAGCCTAAAAATGGCGCTGATTTGTTTTATTTTGTTTTTAAAAGTCTAAAATAAAATAAACATGGTCCGATTTAGAAGGAATAAAATATTTATTTGCTTGAAGGACTGTGGCTACTTACGAAAAGTTAATAAGGCTTGTAACTGTACATACGCATGAGTTAAAATAATTCATGTCTATTAACCGGTTTTTTTTTTTATAGAAATAATCTTTAGGAAATTCTATAAAAATTCCTTGAAATTCGTACATTTCTAAAGTAGGAAATTATTTATTATGAATGAGATTAAAACAATTTAATATCCAAGTCGTCAATACGTACATTATTAGTGTTAAGGCATCACTTTTCAAGATAATTATAGATTTTGTGAAGACCATTATGAATTAGGAATTATTTAGTGAATGCAAAATTTAAATCTTTGTTGTAAATATGGAAGAAAAAGAAATTCCTTTGAAATTATTGTGCATGGCGTGTTTGTGCGTTGAGCGTACACTACACAGGATTGCAGATGAAAAAATGAAACAATTCTATGTAAATACTTTCAATGAAATACCGGTAAATATCAACTATATTTTTTATTATACAATTATCACAGTATTCTAATTGTAAATTGATGAAATCATTAAAAGTTAAATCAAAAATCATTAAGGTAATGTTGTAGATCCTTGCATGATTTGCTAAACTTAAACTATATTTAACTTCACTCCCTCCTATTTTAATTCTGTAAAGAGAATGACAAAAATACACTGTTGTGAAATTGAAGTTTAGGTTTAGAGAATCATGCCAGAATCAATACCATTGGCACCAATGACCGACAAGAACCAATAATTGACATTCCCTTCCATGATTAATGAAAATAAGAGTAGTCGACCAATCATTAAACATATCACAGTTAGTAAACGGCTACCTGCACTTATTTTCATTGATGAGAGAAATAAATGTTGATCACTGACTCTTGCCGATGATAGGTGCCACAATCTTATAAGTATGGCCTAATTATTTAAAGGTTAATAATAATAATTTATTTCCAATAAGTTTTTACATCATAAACACATTAATTAATTAAATTCTACATAATTACAAACAATGCTAATTAACAACGCTAAAAAGATAATTTCTACATTTATGATATTTAAATAAAATACATTGCTTACAATATAATATATGTGTACCTTTCAGTTGTGCAACACTCCTATAGTTAATATTCACGTCTGCTGGGAATGCGATGCTCTCACGAGGAAGGTCATTAAGTTCAAGGAGCAGGTGCAAGACTCCTACAGAATCCTACAGACTTATTCTACAGAGGTAAATTTGTAACTGAATAAATGATTATTGAACTTTTTCAGATTTAACGCTTACTAACGTTCTAACAAAGGATTGCGCGAGATGGTACAGAGTAGAAATTATACATTGTGAAATTTTAGTTACCTAATTGTGTAAATAAAAATAGTGAGGTTAGTTACAAACAGTAAAGGTAATACACCGTTATACAAAAATATTGATTTATATAGTTTACAAAATTTACAAAGTTTACAAAATGTCCTGTAACTCATACAAGCTAATAAGTTTTTGAGTGCACATTCTTCAAATCTAATCAAATGTATAATAAAACTAGAAAATAATACCTTAAATTTTGATTACAAGGCATCGCAAAAAGCTGGTATCTGTCACAAGTTTATGAGCATAAATATTTATGAAAACACTGAATTTACACTGTGTATACATTATTAAACTTTATATTTACCATTTACTTCTTGGTTAATTTGTGTATGACCTTTACATATACCATTAAATAAAATTTTAATTTCAATCAATTCAATTCAAAATCAGCTGTTTGCAACTAGGTTACCAGATGCCAAATTATGTAGATCCATGTCCGTTTAAAGTATTTAGATCCATAATCTTAATAAAGTAGTTTTATTTTAATCAATTTATGACAGTTACAATTGATAAGATTTCATAATTACGCATTTATTGGGTTAACGTGGAGACACTGAAATTTTTATTTTTTTTTCAGGTATATAATCTAAATTCATTGTCTGAATTAGCTAGTAAAGTTTTTTCAGGTAACTCTCAACACTCAGAGTACACCTATCTTCAAAGCTATAATTAACTAATATTATTTAGAGGCTAGGGAAAATCTCATGTCCTGACGTGCGGCTTACATTATGTGATTATAAGTAAACGCATTTCAAAATAAATTTGTTGCAGAATCTTCAAGAATGCTTGCTATCGGATGTTGTGCGCTCGCCGCGACTCTGTCAAGGGAAAGTGTCTACTTTGTCAATATTACCGACTCAGGAGACGAATACTCAGTGTACATCACCTGGCGACAACCTGAACGATGACTTGAAAATTGATTGGGACAAAAAAGGTATTAAAAATAATTACATAGAAATTCGTCAGCAGTCAGTAACGTCAATGATTTTTATCAACAATTTGTCAATAGGTTATTTGAATGTGTGAAAAATAAAGTACCAATTTTGGCATGTGTATTTATTTATTTATTTACTTACAAAATGTATCTTATATAATGAATTATTATTATTACAGCATTGATTTATTATTACATAATTATTTATTTATTTTACTTTGTTAACATAATATTCAAATATATTTGTATTTACTTATATCAACTGATAAAAAATATTTATTTTAACAATTTCTATATCACAACCGTTTCAATGTTATGACTACGAATTCACTCAATCTATACTCGAATATAACAGTCTGTGCACACTATTTATTAGGGTAATTATGCAATGATTTAACATGAATAATCGAAGGCATTGTTTTATCTTTATAACACAGAATATACGCAATATTTTTATATTGAGTGCACATGCAGCGTGTTTGAATGTCCAATTCTGACTTAATCAAATTGTGGTCATGCACCATATAATCGGAGCGGTAAAATAATTTAAGCAGATCACTTTTGAGCTGCGAGTGCTGTATCGTCCCTTTTTGTTTTAATGAATGTAACCGAAAACGCCTGGCGAGCGCAGCTATTCCCGATGAGCATGAAAGTTAGAGGGTAACTTGGCGAAGGAAGAACCGCGTCACGAGCGTTACACGCGACAATATATATATATATATATATTTTCCAACACTCACACCAATTAGCCTAGCCCCAAACAAAGCACTGTAAGGCTTGTGTTATGGGATACTAGGGTAACGGATAGAATACATATACTGTACATATACAAATACTATTTTCATTTTTAAGTACTAATCGTTCTACTGCAGCTAGTTTACGAAAAAAAACGATAATATGCACAAATTCAAACGCCTCAATCTCTCAATAATCTTCAATAAATTAGATCAAATTAATTACTGCGACATCGGAAATATTTGTTTCTTAGGTTTTCACGCACATCACTCATTAAATAAAACTAGTTTTTACGGGTTAATGCACGAAACTTTATTTATTTATTGACGTTTCGCAGCCTTTTCAGGTCTGCATCGTCAGAATAATGATTTTATTTAAAATTGTCGAGCTACCTTCGAAAGAATTATATTGTGCGTTCGGTTATTTCATTGGAAGATTTTTAAAATTTTTTTTTTTTTTTTTTTTTTTTTTTTATTGTCTATGTATGAATTTATTCGGAGCTGTTTCAGCGGCCAAACCGTAAGAGATAGATAAAGAGAATATTTAAGATATAAGTTAAGAATAGTCTGATAAGACTACAAACCGGATTCGAGTAACGTAGCACTTCCGGTTTTCGAGAAATCACGAATTTCAAACGAAACCACACAAAATCTCCGAAGTTCTCAATTAATTAAATACTTTTTTTTTTAAATCAGGTTTTGGTGAACATTTGGTTCACTAGTCTGTTTTTATTGTGTGTGTACTAAATTAGTAAATAAATAAATATTTTTTTTGCTGTTTTCATAGAAACTTCTTTGTATATCAGTGAAGATTACGACGATGATCGCCCTCCCAGTGTCACTGTTGACGCTCTAGATGTTGAAATCGAAACACTCATCGATAGGGCTAAGAAGAAAAGCAAAACGAAAGACAAGAAGAAGAAACCTAAAAAAACAACTAAACCCAAGAGAACTCGGAACGGATTAGAGGTAAGTGTTTTTATTTAGAATGAAGCTAATGATAAAATTGGGGAGCTTGATGGCGCAAGTGGTTAGGGGCTGTTCAAGTATTAGGTAAGCACTATAGGGGGCAGGGGGGTCTTTGCTTTGCTTATTTTTGATGACGGGGGGGGGGGGGGTCGAGATGATGATTACGTCATCATCATGGACTAAGCCTATTTAAGTACTGCTGCTCATGAAAACTTATGAATCAATAAAAAAACAGAATACATAAAAGGAAAAATGCATATAGGTACCAATGTTTACGTAAGCATGAGGGGGAGGGGTAAGAGCTTTGCTTACTTTTGCTGACAAGGGGGAGGAGGGGGTAAATAATTGTAATAAATCTGCTTACGTAACACTTGAACGGCCCCTTAGCGTTAGCAGTGGTCTAGATTTTAAGAAAAACAAAAAGACACATTTTAGTTCTAGTTACATATATTTCTTTAAGAATATAACTGCTAGATGTTTAAGTCTAAAGAACATTTTACTAGAAAAAATTCCACGCGTACCAGGCAGCAGGCGGGACTCGAACCTGTACCCTCTGCTATTTGGGCGGATGCACTGACCATTATGCTACCCAAAATGTCAAATGAATATGACATTGTGGGTTATCTACAATGCGAAGAGATGTCGCTGCCTAGCCTAAGAAATACTAGAGAAAATTAGATAATAACTAGCCGCGGTAGCATAACGGTCAGGGCATCCGCCCGGATAGCAGAGGCTGCGGGTTCGAGTCCCTGCCTGCCTGGTTCGAGTGGAATTTTTTCTAGTAAAATTTTCTTTAGTTTTAAACATCTGGCAGTAGAATAAAAATTGTAAAAATGCAATTGTGATGTTATTGCACCGATTGAAGAGTCAATTGTCCTTCATTCTCCTGCCCCTAGCATAAACACCGCGATATGAAATATAACGCGTTTTTATCATGCTCAACTGTCAAATTACCATGGAATTTGACAGTCAGACGCGATAAAAAAGTGATATAATGTTAATTGTAGTACTCGTGCAAAATTTTATCATAACAATTTGTTCTTCGCAAATTTATCCTAATGTATTTATTTATTGTGATGTTAGTCTATGGAATCTTGCAGAATCTTACTCGTTGCCCATTGGACAACACTCTAACCAATCATAGAGACAAATCTCCAATTACCATAGATGTAACAGAAAATAAAGAAGATAAACTAGATCCGGAACATAAAGACATACATGAAGACAACGATACAGACAGTGTAAATGTGGATCCTTTCGATGTAGAGATTGAATCACTCGTGTCCAAAGCCAAAGAGAAGAGGAAAGACAAAATCAGTAGCAAATTGAGGAAGGCGCAAAAACATATTAAGAGATTACAACGGGGATTGAAGGTAAGACCTATGCCAGACGGATGTAATCCAGCGTACCAACTTAGGTGAACTTGCCCGTTGCCATCCATCTAGCGCAGTGTTCCTAACCTTTCCAATACTGCTACCCCTGTAACCTATTAGCAAAACAGATTTTACCCCGACTTTAAAGTTTTATCATCAGTCCAAGAAATTCCAATTCGGCCGCTACATCTTCGTCTCTAATAATGTCATCATCAGGAGAAATTCTCGCACCGCTTCCCACACTCAGCACCCCGCGGGCTCGCTAGCAAGATGGAGCGCATGCTCTATTTAGTAGTATTATTATATACTAGCAAACCAGTGAACCAAATGTTCACCAAAACCTGATTTCTCGAAAACCGGAAGTGCTACGTTACTCAAATCTGGTTTGTAGTCTTATCAGACTATTCTTAATTTATAACCTAAATATTCTCTTTATCTATCTCTTACGGTTTGGCCGCTGAAACAGCACCACAGTCAGACGGACTTGTCTAATAGATAAGAGATATTACTAGCTGACCCAGCGAACTTCGTACCGCCACAAAAATAGGGGTTGGTGGTAGAAGGGTGAAAATTTAGGGTTGTATGTATTTACTAATGCTGTTTCATAAAAAAATTAAAAAAAAACAAAAATATCTAAAATTGAAAAAAAATATTTAGGGGTGGATTACCCTTAACATTTAGGGGGATGAAAAATAGATTACATCCGATTCTCAGACCTACTGAATATGCATATAAAATTTCACGAAAATCGGTCGAGCCGTTTCGGAGGAGTTTAACCACAAACACCGCGACACGAGAATTTTATGTATTAGATATATTTTCTTATTATTTAGATTTGACCAAATAATTAGTTTCTTTGTTACCCCCGAAGTATGGCTGATTTACCCCCGGAGGGGTAATTACCCCCAGGTTCGGAACTCAGGATCTAGACGAAGGATGTAATCCAAATTTTGATTTGACCTTCAACGTCCTTGGATTACGGGCGCGTGTTTACATCCGCGGTTGGAGCGCGTGGATTACAACCGTTTGGCCGGCGGATTACATCCAACCAAAGACAGTTGCGTTACTTCACACCAAGGACACCTTGGTTGGAACGCTGGATTTCATCCGTCTAGAATAGCTTTAAGGATTTGTGTGAAATCTCATATAAAATTCTCGTGTCACGGTGTGCGTAATTGAACTACTCCGAAACGGCTCGACCGATTTTCGTGAAATTTTATATGCATATGCAGTAGGTCTGAGAATCGGACAACTATCCATTTTTCATCCCCCTAAATGTCAAGGTAGATCTCCATTAAAAAAATTTTTTTGGCAATTTTTTTATAATAAATCATAGAAAAATACCCCTAAATTTTCACCCTTCTACCACCAACCCCTATTTTTTATGGCAGTACGAAGTGCGCTGGGGCAGCTAGTGAAAATATAAAAATGAAATATAGTTCTGTATCCTTAGCACGAGACAATATCGAATTCGTATCGTTTGCGAGTCCGAAATGTCATTGTCAAATGTGTACTGGTTTTTAGTTCTCGTTACGTACTTTGTGCCGCTGGTGTTCAAGTTTCCATACAAAATTTGACATTGACATTTCGTTTTGCAAACTATTCGAATTCGATAATGGTTCGTGTTTGGGGTTACTGAACACACTTACTCAAAAAATGCATTCACTGAGGTTGTATACATTATTCGAAAGTTCAAAATTATAATATATAATATAATAGGGTTTTTGACAAGTTTTAGAAAACGATCTCACGTTATTGACTAATGTTTATGGAGTCCGTAAAAAGTGGATATTCATCATTCTGTTGTGTATTTCAGTAAAAGTAACCACACAAAAACTCCATTTTCAAGTTGCCGCGAAAACGTTTCTCTGGACAATATGGCGTCTTACTAGTGTGTGACGTCACACGACTGTTATTAAAACGTCAAACAATACAATGTAATGTCACTTTAACCGGAAGTTTACTTGCGTGTGACATATTTTAGGCTCCGCCAATCCCAAGCGTTTTGGGTCACGTGACATTAGAAGAAAACTTTTATCTTTTTCGTGGGTTTTTGGTAAAATTATGTTTTTTTTGTAAAAATAGTCAGAACCCCTGCCAATATTCATTCCACTTCCACTTTGGGTATTATGGCTCCATCGTTATGAATATTCATTCTAAATATCGATGCTAACAATTGGCACTTTATTTTTAATACTGTCAAATACCCTATTTTGAACTTTCAAGGTTGGCCATACAAGTTAGTTACATCTTTTTTGTATTAAAATGAGACAAAAATATAAATTAAAAGCGCTTCCGAGGAGGTCCGACTCGTTCGTAATTTTGAACTTTCGAACAATGTACATATACAAGCTCCGCCGCTCCAAACGCATTTTTTGAGCAACTGTTGAAATATAAAACGTTCCAAAAAACGTGCGGTAAACTGTTTTACCGCACATTCTCATTCGTGGCGCCGCGCGTATCTGTTACAGTTTTCTTTATTTCGGTCGAAGCTCCTTGGAAGCGATTTTAATCAATACCTTTGTCTCTCGTTTATACTTAAAAGAAAAAGAGACGAAAGATGTTGTTCTAGTTTTCACCATACGCACGTGGCGCCATTTGGAAATGCAGGCCATTTTCATATTAGGAAAAGTTGCTTCATTACTCCAATAAGATAGGTACTATATTTTTTGTTTTTTTTTTAATCAAGTAACTGCTCGATGTCTAAAGGCCATCGCCATTATAGGCGACACCGCCATCAGGGGCGCGGTAACGTAATGGTCAGTGCATTCGCCCGGATAGCGAAGGGTTCGGGTTCGAGTCCCGTCTGCTGCCGCGTGGAATATTTTTTCTAGTAATATTTTCTTAAGTTTGGTACTGTTTTGTCGAAGCGAATGTGTTGAAAAACGTTGTAAGGCATTCAATAGATGTGTCTGGAAGTATATATTTTTTATTAAGTATAAAATAAATAATACGTTCAAAAGATTTATCCGTGCGGTGACGGAGAAAGAATACAACTCACCGCCCCTTTTCTTCCCGTGGGTGTCGTAAGAAGCGACTAAGGGATGTCGGAGCTTCCATCCGCTCTTCTGGTGGTAGGGTGCCTAACACCCGCCTGGTTTGTTACCACCGTGCGCATGGTGAAAAACCCGTGAAGTGCTTCTCGCGCGTTTCGGGGTCAGCCAGCGTACAACCAGAGCTCGAGTGGAAGTTATCGCGAAGGATTCGGTCCAGGGGAGGCATCCGTGGAACCGATGCCGGGAGGACTGCATCGACCCGTCGGCCAGGGAGACCCGTAGAAACGGCTGTCCCGCTGGCCGCCCGTGGCACAGTACAGGGGCCCAAGCGTTCCTAACCAGTTCGCGAGGCTGCCCCATCATGTCACGCATAATCTCGGGGTGGACCGTCGTGCCGGTTGGTGACCGGGGCGTGGGGTCCCGGCGGCCACTCCCGGGGGGGTGCGGGGGCCCTTCCGTCCGGCGGGTCGGCGCATCTCCACTGCAGGCAGACAATCGGGAAGACAAACCCCCCTTATTTGCCCGGACTCTTCGCGACGGCGTCCGCTCGTTTTCGCGTCTCTTTTTTTTTCACTTCCACCATGGCAGCCTCAAAAACAAAGTTTGGACGTACAGCGGTGCACACCCCCACGCCTTCAACGCTGTTTGAGGTCGAGTTCTGCAACATACGCGGACTCCACTCTAACCTCAACGCTGTCCACCACCATCTCGAGACAGCACGGCCAGCATTGTTGTTCCTGACGGAGACACAAATACTTCCGCCTGCTGACACAGGCTACCTTAATTATCCCGGCTACGTGCTTGAAGAGTCCTTCAAAGCGAAACCCGGTGTATGCCTGTATGTTCGGGCGGATGTTTGTTGTCGCCGTCTCCGCTGCTTGGAAGATCCCTCCTTCTCCATGCTGGGGGTACACGTAGACTCTGGCCCCCGGGCCAGACTCTACGTGTGCCTCTACAGATCCCACACCGGCGATGTTGAGACAACTCGACTTTTTGAACACCTTAGTCGGGCAGCAGATGACGCGCAGGAGCGATTTCCCAATGCAGAATTGGTGTTTTTGGGGGACTTTAATGCTCACCACAATTTGTGGTTAAGTTCTTCCAAAACTGACCATGCAGGGATCTCTGCTCACACATTCGCTCTCACGCATGACTTGAAGCAACTGGTTGATCAGCCCACCAGGATCCCAGATATTCCAAGTCAAGCGCCTTCTTTACTGGACCTTCTGCTCACGACCCATCCACAGGGCTATCAGGTTGTGGTAAGAGCCCCCCTGGGCTCGTCCGACCACTGCCTGATATCCGCCAAAGCACCACAGGCCAAGCCTCCGCGTCCAGCAGTGGTCAAGCGCCGAATCTGGCATTATGGGTCGGCAGATTGGGACGGTATGCGTGATTACTTTGCGTCCGTCCCTTGGAAGCAGCGCTGCTTCAGTGACAGGGACCTATCGGGCAGTGCCGTTGCCATTACTGAGGAGATCATAATGGGTATGGAATACTATATTCCTCATTCTGATCTCATCAGTAAGGGCACACGTAACCTCTGGTTCAATCACGACTGTGCTGAAGCTGCTTCGCGTAAGCAAGCGGCATATCGTGCTTGGATCAGAGGCCGCGCTCTCAAGGATCCCGGGTTCGATTCACTCAAAGCAGCCTACAATTCTGCTTCCAAGGCCTGTAAGAAGGCTTACATCAGAGCGGATGCCCAGCGTGTTGCACGTGTTGGCCAGGAACTTATAACGCATCCTGCGGGCTCCCGTAGCTACTGGCGTTTGGCTAAGGCCGTGCAAAAAAACTTCTGCCAGCCCTCGCTGCCACCTCTGAGATGCCCAGACGGAACACTAGCTCATAAGCCGCAGGAGAAAGCCGATTTACTGGCAAAACTCTTTGCGGCTAACTCCCGAATCGATGATTGCAATGCACTGCCACCATCATTACCTCACTGTGGCACAACGATGCCTGATATTAAAATCAGGCAGCGTGAGGTTCGTGCCGAGTTGCAATCACTCGACGTCCGGAAAGCTAGTGGACCTGATGGCATCCCAGCAGTAGTACTTAAAAAATGTGCAGCGGAGTTGTGTCCCGTGCTCACGCGCTTGTACCAATGCTCGTATTCTTTGGGGCGTGTGCCGGAGACTTGGAGAGATGCTAACGTGCAACCGGTACCCAAAAAAGGGGATCGCTCGGACCCGGCAAACTATCGGCCAATAGCAGTCACCTCAGTTTTATGTAAAGTTCTAGAAAAGGTCCTTAATAACCATCTGACCCGCTACCTAGAGGATCACTCCCTGATTAATGATCGTCAATATGGATTTAGACCGAAACGATCGACGGGTGATCTTCTAGCGTACTTAACTCATATCTGGGGTGTGGCTATCGACAAGCGTGGCGAGTCGTTGGCTATCAGCCTTGACATTGCCAAGGCGTTCGACAGGGTCTGGCACAAAAGCCTTCTCTCCAAGCTTCCGGCATACGGTCTGCCAGCCCAGTTCTGTTCTTGGGTAGCTGACTTCCTGCATGAGCGTAGAATTCGTGTCCTTACGGATGGTAGCAGTTCGCGGTTCATGTCAGTGAATGCCGGCGTTCCCCAGGGCTCCGTCCTATCCCCCACTCTCTTTCTGCTGCATATCAATGACCTGATTCCTCTTGGGAATATTCATTGCTATGCAGACGATAGTACAGTGCATGCGGGGTATCTCGGACAAGCAGCGGCTGGGCATGCAGTAACCAGGGAGAAACGGGAAAATCTTGTCATTGAACTCAATCAGGCTTTGGAACACATTTCCGAATGGGGTACCAGGAACTTGGTTGGGTTCAATGCCAAGAAAACTCAGGCTTGCGCTTTCACGGCAAAAACATCGCCATTCCTTCCCCTTCCATCTCTTCAGGGCACAACACTACCGCTGCAGAGCAACATTTCCATGCTCGGTATGGAAGTTCGCTCAGACCTGAATCCAAAGGACTACATCGAAACCGTGATCAAAACAGCTTCACGCAAACTCGGAGTCCTGAACAAGGTGCGGCGTTTTTTCACGCCCGATCAACTGTGCTTGTTGTACAAAACGCAAGTGCGGTCCTGCGTGGAATATTGCTCGCACCTCTGGGATGGCTCCGCCAAGTACTTGCTCGATGCTTTGGATAGGTTACAGCGGCGCGCGATCCGCATCATAGGCGATGAGGAGGTGACTAAACACCTTGAGCCTCTTCAATTACGCCGTGACGTGGCGTCACTAAGCGCGTTCTATCGTTTGTACCACGGCGAGTGTTCTGAGGAGTTATTCTCTCTTATCCCACCTTCCCCTTTCCTTCAGAGGACCACGCGCGCTGGCCTACGTTGTCACCGTTTTACTGTGGCTACAATTCCAACGCGTACAAAGAAATTTGGTGACTCATTTCTTTGTCGCACTATCCGTAAATGGAATGCTCTGCCCGCTCACGTGTTCCCTCCCTCTTACAACCTGGGATCCTTTAAAAGAGGCGTGAAGAAGCAGCATGCAGGCCGGCAGGGTGAGGATGGCTGGTGTGGCAGGTAGAACTGCTGTATCAGCTATCTTCGCGTCTGGACTTCACCTTCACTTAACATCAGGTGGGGTGGAGTCATTTGTCGGACCTAACTATAAAAAAAAAAAAAAAAAAAAAAAAAAAAAAGATACCTTTTTTGTTTCGAGTTGCCATACCAACTATGCTAGAGAAGCCATTCTTAGACGGACGTTTGGAAAACTTTTATTTAATTTGTCGAGCTACCTTCGAAAGACTTTTATTGAGCGTTTGGTTATTTCATTGTTCGATTTTTAAGTTTTATTGTCTATGTATGAATTTATTATTTAATTAACTTAATAAAGTATTTTATTTAAAATTCTTTTTTGTAATTTTGAGTTTATTTATTTGACCCTAACTACCGTAAACTACCACCGGTTCCAAACTTGGGAGACCTTTCTGAGAAGAACCGGCGAAACAAACTCAAGAGAGGTTTTCTATCTCCTTCTTATGTTAAATTATGCAAACAAAAAGAACTAGCCTCTCTTGAGTTTGTTTCGCCGGTTCTTCTCAGAAAGGTCTCCCAATTTTGGAACCAGTGGTAGTTTACGGTAGTTAGGGTCAAATAAATAAACTCAAAATTACAAAAAAGAATTTTAAATAAAATACTTTATTAAGTAAATTAAATAATAAATTCATACATAGACAATAAAACTTAAAAATCGAACAATGAAATAACCAAACGCTCAATAAAAGTCTTTCGAAGGTAGCTCGACAAATTAAATAAAAGTTTTATTCTGCCGACGAAGCCTGTAAAGGCTACGAAACGTCAATAAATAAATAAAGTTTCGTGCATTAACCCGTAAAAACTAGTTTTATTTAAACACATATTATGTTCATCTATTTAATACAAGGTTTTCCACAACAGAGCACGAGGCGTAGAAAAATCGACGACCAGCGCATAATTGTGATAGACCTATCTTACGAGGAGATGTTGTCGGAGAGAGACAAGGACGCGAAAAGGGACAGCTATATTAACGCCGCTTACAAGTGTGATACGTGCTTGATAGGATTCAACTACAAGAACTCTCATAAAGCTCACGTGACCGCAAAACATTCGCCGGTAAGTTTGTAAACTTGCCTTTTTTTTTCAATACAGGCAGTCCTCGTACTTACGGCATGTTAGGTTCTCGAAATACGCGACGTAAATCGAAACGACGTAAGTCGAGACATATATTTTCATATGATTATGTTTACATGTAAAACTCCTGACCTCGCAACAAGTGAATTCTCCTATTCCGTTTTTTTTATAGATAGGTCCGACAAATGACTCCGCCCCACCTGATGTTATGTGATGGTGAAGTACAGACGCGAAGATAGCTGGTACAGCAGTTCTACCTGCCACACCAGCCATCCTCACCTTGCCGACCTGCATGTTGCTTCTTCACGCCTCTTTTAAAGGATCCCAGGTTCTAAGAAGGAGGGAACACGTGAGCAGGCAAAGCTCATTTACTGATAGTCATCGAAACATTTGACGTATGCTTGAGGAATAGTGTCAAAACATTGTTCGACGTAACTTGAAACGACGTAAATCGAAACGAGGTAAGTCGAGGACTGCCTGTATAATGAATAATAATAATACTAATAACTTTTATTGCTTAAAAACTGTGTACAATTTTGCAGTTGGAATTACAATATTATAAACAAAGTCACAACAGTGTGCCCACAACGGGTATGCAATGGTGAAATTTATAAATTAAAACTGTGTTCAATACAAAAATACATTTTAGAGCGTAAATTATATTTAGTTTTACTAGTTAGTAATATTCATCAAGACTATAAAAGACATTATTTAGTAACCAGCTTTTTAACTTAAATTTAAGCAATGGCAAATAGGGTATTTGACAGTCTTAAAAATAAAGTGCCAATTGTTAGCATCTGTGTTTTGAATGAATATTGAAACCCAAGTGGGTTTTTACTATTTTTACAAAAAAAAAATATCATAATTTTACTAAAAACTAACGAAAAAGGTAATAGTTTTCTTATCTATTGTCACGTGACCCAAAACGCTTGGGATTGGCGGAGCCTAAAATGACGTCACCCGCAAGTAAACTTCCGGTTAAAGTGACATTACATTGTATCGTTTGATGTTTTAATAACAGTCGTGTGACGTCACACACTAGTAAGGTGCCATATTCTCCAGAGAAACGTTTTTGCGGCAACTTGAAAATGGAGTTTTTGATTTGGTTATTTTTACTGAAATACACAAATGAATGATGAATATCCACTTTTTACGAACTCCATAAACATTAGTCAATCACGTGAGATCGTTTTCTAAAACTTGTCAAATACCCTATTGAGTGCATTAATTTTTTTTTTAATTTGTTTTTAATGTCGCTAATCCTATCCTACTAATGTTAAATTCGAGTTTTTGGCGGGATTTCATCGAGCGCGGTTGGCGTCTTATTTTAATTACAAGATTTTATTTAACTTGCTATGTATGTTTGTTACGGTCAAATCTTACAACTCAATTTTAAAGCACTTGCTCTCAACCGATTAAGCTGAAATTTGATATGCTCGTTCAGTTCGGATGACAATGCATGATTAACAGTGTGACGTCATTCTAAATCCAATATGGCGGCATACCCAAAATGGCGGACCAATCATTTTTAATGCATTCCTACAATATGGGTATCAAATTAAAGGGCTTGCTGAGAGTAACTCGAAAAAAATGTGACGTCACTCTCAATCCAATATGGCGGACTCCTGAAATTTGAAAATCTATTTAGAAACAGATATCTTTAACTAATTTAGTTGAAATTTTCTTTTTTTCTTTTTAGCGCATTTGAATAAAAGCTTGTTTTTAAAAAGGTTTTTTTTACCTTAATTTTATTATTCTTTAATTCGTTCATAGTGGATATAGTGTTTGTGTTACAACCGTCTGCAAAAAACAATATGATTTTAATTATATGATAACATTAAGATATTATAAAAAGTGAATAACTATTGTAATAACCACCTTTTTAAACTATTAATTATATTATAGCTATTAACGGGATTGTTACCATGTTCTTTGTTTAAAATTATGAGTCTCCGATATTTCGGCACTGTTGCAAGCGCCATGATCACGGAGTAACCGAAGTAATTGCGGGTAGATGTTATTGGCAGACATATCAGTCTACCCGTCGTCTTTTACTGCGCTTGATACCCTTACCACTGATCAAATTCTCACTATTCACTCGCGCCTGTTCCCGACACACAATACTCACAGTATCAAATCGCGGAATGACACTTTTTTGATTTTTGCGGTTTTTGCACATACCAACCATTGGATTCCAGACACTTGACAATTTAAACCCATCCTCAGGATTGAAATTTTTGTGCTTTATGCGAGTGAATAGTGAGAATGTGATCAGTGGTTGGGGTATCGAGCGCAGTAAAAGACGACGGCAGAGGGTAGACCGATATGTCTGTCAATAACATCGTACGCATATAGTTTATTCACTAGATTAAGACATAGAATTCTTTTTAGCTCGTAAAAGTGTTAGGTATCTGTGGGATTTTCAAAAAATGTAAATTAACGCAGACATAGTGACAGGAGGCTACTAGTCTTACATTTATCACATATGAGTAGCTCGATGGCGCAAGTGTTTAGCTGCTGGGCTGCGATCATTAAAGTTAAGCAACTTTCGAAGCGGTCGGTCATTGGATGGGTGATTTTAAAAAAAAAATACTCGAGCTCCTCCGTGCTTGTGAAGGCACGTTAAGCCATTTGTCGCGGCTTAACCTTAAGGAATTTTATGACTTTTTTATGTAGATCTTAATTATTTTATTTTTAATTAATTAATTGATGATGATAAGATGATGATTTTATTTTTGTATTGATTGAATTGAAATAAAAATTGAATGCAAATTATGATTTTGTACTTTTGACATTTTAAAATAATTTTAATTATTGACATTGTACGTCCGAAATGGGCAGCTGTTTGGATCTGTATTTTAACACATAATGTTAGAGTCTGTGCGAAAAGAGAATGGGATTTAGATTGGAGAGCGCTGTAGTGCTTTTCTACCGTATTTGTAAGGTTTTACCCCTTTTAGACATGATTAAATACAAAAAACCGCAGGAAATCACAACAACAAACAAATCCGTATCAATACAAAACTTTGACGTTTTACAGATTGCTGGGTTTGATTGCCAAATAATAATCTTAATGTTAGTTCCGTTTTTCGCCACGCCCATTCTCTTTCCGCACAGACTCTACCGTCTTATTGTACCCAATTTTAACAATGAATAAATGAATCTGAATCTTAATCTGAATAACATGCCAGGCCGGATAAAAGATTAATTTATTGCTTGCATTGTTTTAGGGACGAGGCGATTACATTTGCCCGATATGTAGCACCATCATAACATCACTGGAATCCTTCACAGCGCACTATAAGAGGCATTTAAGAAGGTAGGTTTTTTATATATGTAGTAAAATTTGTTTTATCAAAGGCATTTGACCCCGTGAGATGTATGAAATGACAAAAATATCATATTATTTTCCTGTCTGCCTCTTTTATTTAATTTTAACGAAATTAAATAAAATTACTGTAGCAAATCCCTAATTGCTGAGTACATATAATTTTTAAGTTTTATTTTTCTTTTTAATTTTCGTTGACTTTTTACTTTTTTTAATATATATTTTTTTCTTTGAAATCAAAAGGTATAAGGTCCATACAGCCATTCAAATTATTATGTTTTATATTACTGCGTGATTGAATGTTTCAATAACCTTTGTTTTTAAGTTAATATGTGTTTAGAATCTTTTATGTTCTGACTTGTTCAATTGTTCATGTGTTCGTACTTATTTTCTTTTATTTATTTCTTGTTCATAACTAAAGTGTGTATATAACTCTAAGCAGGCCCTGCCAGAATATCACAGTGCGACACAATATCGCATCAGCTAATGCTGAGGCAGCGTGCTGGTTAGCCCTTACTGTATAAGTTTCTTTTAACATTATAATTTTTATTATTTTAAAGCATGTAACTGCTTGATGTTTAAATCTAAGGAAAATATAACTAGAAAAAATTCCACGTGGACCAGGCAGCAGACGGGACTCGAACCCGCACCCTTCGCAATCCGGGCGAATGCACTGACCAAATGTTTTTTCAAATGTTTAATACTTGTAAAAGTATTCGTTTGACATTGTGGGTTACCTATAATGCGAAGAGATGGCGCTGCCTTGCAGCTTAAGAATGGCTAGAAGAATTTCGACGCGGTCCGTGAGGGCCGCGGTAGCATAACTGGTCAGTGCATTCACCCGGATTGCGAAGGGCGAGGGTTCGAGTCCCGTCTGCTGCCTGGTCCGCGTGGAAATTTTTCTAGTTATATTTCCTTTTAACTTGTTGTATTTTTTAAGGGTTAATAAAATATTATTTTCTTTCTTTCCAATAAGCCTGCAATCTTTTGTGTTAGATACGAGTGTAGCGTCTGCCAGTGGAGAACGACCGATATGAAGGTGATGCAGCAACATTATTACACTACACACGGGATATCGCTCAAGCAGTACAAATGCGACGTCTGCGGCAAGATATCCAAGTGAGTAATAAGAGTAATAATAAAACAGGGAGAAAAAAACAGCCCTTGCTGAGTTTCTTGCCGGTTCTTCTCAGTACAAGGTCTCCCGCCGTAGATTTACGAACCGATGGCGTAGCTTCTAGACATTCATGAGTGCTTGTAACAGCCTAAACTGAATAAATGATTTTGATTATGATTATGATTATAGTTACGGGAGGGGGAGGCACATTAGCACATTTTTCATATTTGGACTCATAAAAATCAACTGTAAAGAGAAATTGAAAAAGCATAGTTTTCTTAACTTACTCACTCCTTTGTTAATATAAAAATGATGTAATGTTTGATTTTGCTGAAAACGTTAAAGAGAAATAGTGTGTTTTTTTTAAACACAAATTTGTTCGCTTGCCTTCCCATGGGGGCACATTTGAATCGACATGGGGCAGTTTTGAACAATGGGTTAAAAACCAGAAAAAAGGGAGGATAGAGTAATAATTTGTCTTTATTATAATGATATTTATTGTTATTAAAATATAAAATAAACTTATACGAAACTTCTAAAGTTACATCTTGCATGATTTCCTCCTTGTTAACAAAAGTAATCATATTGCACAAGAGTTTTAGTTTATTGCTATTATAATTATACTAGCAAACCAGTGAACCAAATGTTCACTAAAACTTGATTTAAAAAAAAAAATAAAAAAAAAAATGTATTTATAGTTTGTTGAGCGAATCCATATTCCTAATAAGAATACAAGTACTATCTTCATTCTTTCTGACGAATATCTTTCCTGACCGTACCCATACGTATTTATACTCCTTCTCTCTGGCTTCGATTCTGGTAGCTGCATGCAAAGCCTTATTGCTTGGTGAAAGATGTTCTGTCGCGAATATGGGATTCTTATTTCCAGGTAACCCGAGATGAGAGCTGTTCAGCTTATCCTGATTATTACTTTTGTTCTAATTAATGACAGCGGCGTTGGTTATAATTACTGCTTAAAGAAACGACAACATACTATAAGTATTTTTTTTCGCATTCTTTCACGGAGCTCAGCGGCATGTTGACTTTTCAACGGTCCGCGCGTGACTGTGAACCAAGAAGTGCTTGAGTGGTGTTCAAGCACTTCTCGATAGGGACACATTTTGAGCGCACGTAGCGTATCTAGGATATTTAATATCGTTGTTAAACATAGGCAACGTGATTTATTCCTCTGTAAACGTTTATTATCATATTTTTGTGAAACGTTTATCATTACTATCATATTTTTGTGAAAATTTTATCATTATTATCATATTTTTTTGGAACGTTTATCATTATTACCATACTTTTGTGAAATTTTTATCATTATTATCATATTTTTGTGAAACGTTTGACATTATTGACGTGACAACGTCTTAAATTAGGTTGCGGCTGGGAGTCACTTATGAAAAAGTGTAACGCTCGGTAACGTTACGATGAGTCTCTCGTGTTAAGTTTAAGTTTACATGTACAATGTTTTAGTAAACAAAATATATTTCTATAGTTAAAATTTGTGCAATTCTTATTTTCATTCAATTCCTTGTTCCTATTGTGCAATTTAATTATATTCATATCAATAAATATTCTACCGAGAAAAAGACGTTGTCACGTAAAATCTTCGCCCGTAAAACCGACTTTACAGGCAACCATTTTTTATCATATTTTTGTGAAATTTTTAACATTATTATCATATTTTTGTGAAACGTTTTCTGTCAACATTTTGTCTTGTCATACAATTCCAATGCCATTGACGATATCGTCCGTTTGTTCTAGCTCCATGGACACACACAGATACCACAAAGATTCCCACAAGGCTAGAGTGCAGTGCACGGAGTGCGATAAAACGTTTACGCATAGAGCAGGGCTTCTGAACCACAGACTGTGAGTAATCTTATTTGTTTATTAAGTTTTAACGCACACCACTCATTAAATAAAACTTTATCACCACTTAACATCAGGTGGGGTAGAGTCATTTGCTCACCTGGGGGCGATCGCCTAACGGAAATGCGAGGAAAACGCTAACGCTTTCGTATTTTTTCGCGCGAGGCATTTGAAAACCTCAGGCTGCTAGAAATGACAAAATGAAATCGTAAGCGTTAGCGTTTTCGAAAGCATTTCCGTTAGGCGAATACCCCATGTAAATAAAAAATATTAATTCGACGACGCAGCTTGAAAAGGATGCGAATCGTCATCAAATTAATAAGAAGAAGCATTAGGAACACGTTTAACTTTTAATCTTGTACGACCTCCGTGGCCGAGTGGTATGCCAGGTTCGAGTCCCGGTGGGAGCAGATGTTTGTGTGATGAATATGAGCATTTGTACTCCAATCATGGATGTTTAATCATCATCATCATCAGCCTATTAATGTCCCCACTGCTGGGGCACAGGCCTTCCCCATGGATGGAATAGGGAGATTGGGCCATGACCCACCACGCGGGCCCAGTGCGAATTGGTGGGTGCTAACGACTGCAGATGCAGCCGGGACCAACGGCTTAACGTACCTTCCGAAGCACGGAGGAGCTCGAGATAGTAAATTTTTGGTCACCCATCCAATGACCGACCACTGCGAAAGTTGCTCAACTTCAACGACCGCGGCCGAACGCGCTAACCACTGGCGCCATCGAGCTCCTCGGATGTTTAATATGTATTTCTATATAAATTACTTATAATATATGTATCATTATATGTATTCTAACCGTTACCCTAGTATTCCATAACACGAGCCTTAGGCATTGTCCTAATACAACGCGATAACGCGAATGAGCGATGCGATCATCGTACGAGTCGACGATCAAACATATTGATCTAGAATAGGTGTCCTAATAGGCGATCGCGCGATGCATTCGCGCGATCTTAGTTCGCGCGAACGCGCCATCAAATCTATTAATGATGAATAGGTGTCCTAACTGAAGTTCGCGCGATGTTCGCGTCGCGTCGATAGGAAGCGGGGAGAGGGGCAGGGCTAACCCGTTCCGTATTCGCGTTCTATTAGGACACCCAGTTCGCGATCACGCGATGGTCGCATCGTTTAAACGCGCGATGATCGCGTTATCGCGTTGTATTAGGACAATGCCTTACTGCTTACCTTGGGGCTAGGCTAATTGGTGTCTTGTAAAAAAAATTTGTTAGTAATCGGTCAATTATCTATCATCTGCATCACAGCCTATTAATGTTCCCACTGCTGGGGCACTATTAAGGTTCCGTGCGCTTCTGCTTTAGATTTAAAGTCTTAGTAATTGTTTTCAATCTCTTTTTTAAAGGTGTATTGCACGCTTAAAGGAATACTGACATATTAGTACTTAGTGCAACGTTGAATAATGTGCAATATTGAGGTGTTTGCACATTTTTTTGTTTACTAGGTATGTCATCATCATCATCATCATCAGCCTATTAATGGCCTGTGCCCCACTGCTGGGGCACAGGCCTTCCCTATGGATGGAATAGGGAGTTTGGGCCATGACCCACCACGCGGGCCCAGTGCGGATTGGGTGCTAACGACTGCAAATGCAGCCGGGACCAACGGCTTAACGTACCTTCCGAAGCACGGAGGAGCTCGAGATAGTAAATTTTTGGTCACCCATCCAATGACCGACCACTGCGAAAGTTGCTTAACTTCAAAGATCTCAGCCGAACGCGCTAGCCACCTGTGCCATCGAGCTCCTCGTATGTGGTATGTGTCTAATTTTAAAGTAAGGTGTTAATGACAGCGATATTTATGAAGCTATGTGGATAGAATAATATAGATGACTTTAGGATAATTTTTTGTCTGTATGTCTTAAGTACTAATAGGTCAGTATTCCTTTAAGCGTGCGTATAACCTTAGATTAAAACAAAAAGGGAAGATACGGTACGCTCATACTAGCTGTAGCAGTGCCGAGGTACACACTCAAATAAAATGTGAAAGTGACTTCATGAGTTATCTCATATTGAAGTCATTTTTCAAATTGACGACTCTGTATATAATACAGGGAGAAAAAAACAGCCCTTGCTGAGTTTCTTGCCGGTTATTCTCAGTACAAGGTCTCCCGCCGTAGATTTGCGAACCGATGGCGTAGCTTTTCTACAATCACAAGTGCTTGTAACAGCCTAGACTGAATAAACGATATTGAATTTTGAATTTTGAAATGCGCAAATCCGGGTTACAGACTGTATATTGCAAAGCACATGGAAATTATTGAACACAAGGTGACGTGAGGTGTCGTCGAACGTAAATCGCAGACTGGCGGCGGGAAGCCGCTGCGTAGTGCTCGCAGGCAACGTTACAGAAAAATATAGAAATACTTCAAAAATAATAATATAAAAATTACAAATAAAAAAATGTATGAGCGCGTCGCTAACACTAGCATCAGATAAAATATGATCCGACTCAACTACATAAGCAACTCTCACACACGCACACGTCTGTATATAAACATTCAATCGAGCGAGCGAGACAATCTAAAGTGTTGCCGAGGCATTTGTTATTTGATGTTGAACTATTTGTGTTCCTTATAAAAGCATCGATGGAATAGGGTATATGACAAGTTTTAGAAAAATGATCTCACGTTATTGACTGATGTTTATGGAGCCCGCAAAAAGTGGATATTCATCATTATGTTGTGCATTTCAGTAGAAATAACCAAATCAAACGTTTCTCTGGACAATATGGCGTCTTACTAGTGTGTGACGTCACACGACTGTCATTAAAACGTCAAACGATACAAGGTAATGTCACTTTATCCGAAAGTTTACTTGCGTGTGACGTCATTTTAGGCTCCGCCAATCCCAACCGTTTTGGGTCACGTGACAATAGATAAGAAAACTATTATCTTTTTCGTGGGTTTTTAATAAAATTATGATTTTTTTTTTGTTAAAATAGTAAAAACTCCTGCTAATATTCATTTTAAACACTAGATGCCAACAATTGGCGCTTTATTTTTAATACTGTCAAATACCCTATTGTTTTACCTTTATAACACGGAATATACGTAATATTGTTATATCGAGTGCACATGCAGCGTGTATGAATGTCCAATTGTGACTAAAGCGAATTGTGGTCGTGTACCACAATTTAAGCGGATCACTTTTGAGCCGCGAGTGCCGTATCTTCCCCTTTTGTTTTAATCTAATAGGGGTGATGACGGGGTACAGTGTAAACGAAATTTTATTTAGTCCGTCAGTTAGATGATCAAAAAATAATGGACACGTATTTTTTCTTTGGGCAATCAACCAAAAAATGACAGAGTTATAGCGCGTCAAAGTTTGGGAGTAGGGGCTCGTGACGTCACTTTTATGTGAAAATTGTACCAAAACGTGACGTCATGCGACTTTTCAAATCAATATTATCTCTGCAATGTTTATATTATGTGAGAAAAGAAAAAATACGTGTCCAATACTTTTTGATAATCTACCTGATAAACGAAGAAAAAAAAATGGGTGCGTGTACTTATGTAGGCGCGTGAGAAGTTATCCTTCTTTGGCATCGTTTAAAATTAGTTTTTAATTGCATGCAAATAATTAATTACAATAAATTAATAAAAAGTCTGGAAAAGGACACAGTCAATAAAGTTCAGTTTTAATTTAAAAAAATAAATAAATAATCAAAATATTCAATTAAAATTGCTACTGAATATAATTTATTAGAACATATGTGATTTGCACTTGTATGAAACTCAAACACGTATTCCGAATATACAAACTAGAAACATGTGGATAAATATTATAAATATGAATACCTATAACTGTTACTTTATTACAAAAAATAAAGATGTGGTTTTTGGTTCTACTACACCAATGGTCAAGAGATGGCGCTGTAGTCTCCTGAATCGCGCTTTGGTTCCGTTGTTCCAGATTAATAAATACTTTTGATAGGCCTTCACAATGCAGTCGTTAGCACCCACAAAATAGAGATTCTATTTCTATTTTGTTGGTAGATTTTCTTAATGTGCGGTAAACACAAAAGTAACGCATGCTGTTAAAATTTTGTGTTACAGTGATGCGCGCGCATCTTAAAATTTCACTCTCATCATTTTTTCATAACGCGTCTAAAGAAGTATACCTTCAAAAATTAGTCGTCATCCCTATTGTATAACCTATACACCCAACCTCTCTTAAATAGTATTGATAAGTATAGGGAAGGCCTGTGCCCCAGCAGTGGGGACATTAATAGGCTGATGATGATGATGATGATGATGATGATGATGAAGTATAGAAAGATTTATTAATAGGCTGATGATGACATATTATTACAAGGTCTGTCCACGAGTTGAACAACGCGTTTCCCTGCACTGTATGCGACAAGGTGTTCCGCTGGAAAACCAGCCTCAAGAGACATCTCGAGAAACATGATCTGAAGGTAATATATAGTGAGTTACCAAGGCCTTAGGGCAGGCGGGAGGCAGATAAGTGTTATTAATTAGAAAAAGAGATAGGTGATTTGTCCATTAAACAGTTAAGGTATTGTCAATAGAATAAAATTAAATGATTCATATAAAAAAAATAAAAAAGTGTGCACGGACCACACATTTGAAGTGAAACTTGATCAAGGGCGGATCCAGCTTTAGCGCCAGGGGGGGGTCATATACCCAGCTTTGGCCCAGGGGGGGGTCATATAGTCGTGGTATATTAAATATTGAAAGTACTTAAATAAAATCCCCCTGGGTTTGGTCCATCTGTACCCAGCCCAGGGGGGGGTCATGACCCCCATGACCCCCCCCCCTGGATCCGCCCTTGAACTTGATTGCTTAAATTACCTAACATTATAGTAGGGGAGCCCAAGCGGGGATTTTTGGATTTACTCGAGCGCGGCAGAATAACAAATGGGGAGCAACCTTGCACCTAGTTAAGTATTCCCACTATACCTGAGCCATCTATGTAGGGCCGAACGTCTAGGGCAGCAAAAAAAAAAATTCAACAAACGGCCATGACTTTTGGTCGGGTCCAAATCGTCAGTCTTTTGAATAGAAGCTACTGGGTTCACGTTCAAATATGACAATCTGTGTCCGTGATGCTAGCGTACCCACGATCAATATACGGTTTTTCGTTATGCCATTAAATACTGCGTAAATAGTGCCAAATTAGTGTAAAAATAAAAAAAATGGTGCCTCTTTAATTTAAGAAATAAAGACCATTTTTACTGTGTACGCTACCATGACGTCAAGCTAGCGTACCCATGGCCGACCCCAAGAACGGCATATATTTAAGCAACGAAATTGACACACAAAAATAGTTCGCAAATAGTGCCCTGGCTTTACGAAATTTCATAATCAATACTCTTAAAGGACCAGAGATATTGAACTAAACATTCTTAGCTGGCGTCAACCTGGCGTACCCATAATAGTTTTCATAGAAAATGAACTTTTCTCGTTATCAATTCTATATGTATAAATAGTGTGTCAAATAGTGCTTTTTTTTTATTTTTACACTAATTTGGCACTATTTACGCAGTATTTAATGGCATAACGAAAAACCGTATATTGATCGTGGGTACGCTAGCATCACGGACACTGACAATCTTCTATTTTGTTACTAGGACAAGTCTTCAACGGCGGCGTATTGCAACACTTGCGGCGTTACTTTCGCGTCGGTGTGTTCCTACCAGCGACACATGAGGAACAGTCTACGACATGTCACACAGGAACAACTCAGGTAACATATAAGTAGTCACAGGAGACCGAAGAGTTTGGGTTCCCTACAATGCGAAGAGATGGCGCTGCCTTGCAGCTTAAGGAAAATTTCATCGCGGCCATCAGGGCCGTGGTAGCATAATGAGGGCTACCGTTTTCTGTCTCACCAGATGGCGCCACTGTTGAGTGAGGTCCTAAATTGTAACTTTTAAAGTTTATTAATACGCACATGAAATCAAAGGTTACATTTAGATCGTATTTTAACACAAAAGAACCATATCCTAAACATAATAGGCCATGCCACAGTGACGCCCAGTTCCGTTTTATTCGGAAAAAATGGGAACAATCATTTTTCTAAGCTCAAAATTTTAATAACTGACATTCATTGCCACATAACTCATATTTGCCATAATTAAGCCGAATTGTTACCAATTATTCACAACATTATTTTAATAAGAAATAAACCCGCGTAGTCAACCAACAAGCAATAACATTTGACATTTCGGAGACCTCACGCTACACTAGCGCCTCTAGCGGCGGATTCATACGCGATAGCCCTCATTGGTCAGTGCATTCGCCCGGATTGCGAAGGGTGCGGGTTCGAGTCCCGTCCGCTGCCTGGTCCGCGTGGATTTTTTCTAGTAAAAATTTTCTTTAGAATTTAAAAACGCTTGAAATAAACGTATCACCCGTACAAAATACAGGCATAGAATAAAAAAACACGATTTCAATTTCGATATCGGTCACACAGGATATGAGGTCATACTATCTGGGGGCACGTCTAAAGAAAATTTTACTAGAAAAAAAATCCACTCCGGCCTGATAGCAGACGGGACTCGAACCCACACCTTCGGCTATCCGGGCGGATGCACTGACCATTATGCTAACGCGGCCCTAATGGCCGTGACGATTATTTGTAGCATTTGCCCTACACAATCAACAAAAATATATCATCATCATCATCGTCATCAGCCTATTAATGTCCCCACTGCTGGGGCACAGGCCTTCCCTATGGATGGATTAGGGAGATTGGGCCATGACCCACCACGCGGGCCCAGTGCGGATTGGTGGGTGCTAACGACTGCAGATGCAACCGGGAGCAACGCCTTAACGTGCCTTCCGAAGCACGGAGGAGCTCGAGATAGTAAATTTTTGGTCACCCATCCAATGACCGACCACTGCGAAAGTTGCTGCACTTCAACGATCGCAGCCGAACGCGCTAATCACTTGCGCCATCGAGCTCCTCAAAAATATATCAACATTCAACAAAATCGTCTACGCAAAACTTTGTTTCACTACATATATTTGTTTCCATGAACAATGTTGTGCCGGATAGCGACCACCGGTACTTAGTTTTCGTATAGCTTAGCTGCAGAGTTTTTAAGACTAAGATTTTGGATATTTAAATTTTTTTTTTTTTTTTACTCACACCAATTAGCCTAGCCCCAAGCTAAGCACTATAAGGCTTGTGTTATGGGATACTAGGGTAACGGATAGAATACATATACTGTACATATATAATTATATTTATATAGAAATACATATTAAACATCCATGACTGGAGTACAAATGCTCGTATTCATCACACAAACATCTGCCCCCACCGGGATTCGAACCCGGGACCTCTCGAGTCGGCGACACCATGAAACCCGGCGTACAAACCACTCGGCCAAGGCGGTCGTCAAATGATAAATAATGGATGTGATATCTTTGAAAGTCTAATAGCGTATATTGTATTCAAAATAATACTGTTACCTAATTCGAGGAAGAGGGGTTGGGAACAATATTTTTGCGCCCAATGGCAACGTCGATTTTGATATCGCGTCATGTAGCACCATACGGATTGGTGACTGAGTCGAACCTTAACTTGGTGCGTTCCGTCTCGCACAGAAATGCCAAACAATGTTTTTGCTTTCTGAGACTGATGTGCACAACTTGGTAACACGTATATTAAGAGAATCGCAGAAGAGCAAAGACCAATTTTAATTAAGTCTCTTATTAATTGATAGATAGATAAAACTTTATTCACACCAACATGCACACATACAAAATTGAATACAAATTTTACAATTATATAAATCCTTTAAAAATATAACAAATTATATTTATACAAAAATACTGATATTTTCGTGTGCAGCAGCGATGCGAATGGGCGAAAACTCAGCGTAACATTTACTCCGAGAGTAAATCGCTGATTTTCAGTTCTGACCCATAGAGATGGTTATAATTGGTTATTTCACGGATTTTTTCGTAGAAAAAAGTAGAGACCGACCTTATCATAACTCAGTTTTCATGCTAGAGAATTAGGAGGCTTTTTATAACGTTTTTTTGAAGTGAAAACTTTTTTAGCGGCATTGTACACTTTTTTTTGTACGGGTAAAAAATGTTAAACTCGCGTCAGGTTAAACACGTGGGCTGATCGCAACATGACACACAATAAAATTGCAAAGGTTGTTGACTTTCAATATATTGGACGAAACATAGTATTATTTTATTTTACCGTATTATAATAATAAGTCTCTATGTAGGACGTCCACGTGGCAGCTTTATTGCGAAGAAAATGTATTTTTTTTACAATAGATGTCGCTAGATGCGCTTAAATGTGATTCATGTAAGTTGATTTCTTTACAATAGATGTCGCTAAGTGCGCTTAAACGTGATGCATGTAAGTTGATTTTTCTGAGAGATAAACTTTTTTAATGTAATATAAATTGTCATGTTTGTGTACGATAGCGCAATAAATAAATATTGTATTCTACCACATACAGATAGTACTTTTATATTGACAATCAAAGCAATTCGTGCAAACTTATTCCCTAACCATTCCATAATATCAAAAATGCACAACGTTAATATTCAAGTTTTCACTTCTGCCGGCACTCCTGGAATGCTACCCGTCTTTTATTTTTTAATATACTTTACCCATCCAATGACCGACCACTGCGAAAGTTGCTTAACTTCAACGATCGCAGCCGAACGCGCTAACCACCCGCGCCATCGAGCTCCTCCGAGTATAATAAATAAATAAATAAATCATCATCATCATCAGCCTATTAATGTCCCCACTGCTGGGGCACAGGCTTTCCCTATGGATGGAATAGGGAGATTGGGCCATGACCCACCACGCGGGCCCAGTGCGGATTGGCGGGTGCTAACGACTGCAGATGCAGCCGGAACCAACCGCTTAGCGTGCCTTTCGAAGCACGGAGGAACTAGAGATAGAAGATTTTTGGTCACCCATCCAATGACCGAGCACTGCGAAAGTTGCTTAAGTTCAACGATCGCAGCTGAACGCGCTAACCACCCGCACCATCGAGCTTCTCCGAGTATAATAAATAGATAAATGATTAAATCTAAAGAAAAGTTTACCAGAAAAAAATCCACGCGGACCAGGCAGCGGACGGGACTCGAACCCGCATCCTTCGCTATCCGGGCGAATGCACTGACCATGCTACCACGGCCCTATTAGCCGCATTGAAATTTTCCTAGCCTTAAGCTGCAAGGCAGCGCCATCTCTTCACATTGTAGGTAACCCACAGTGTCAATCCGGATAGCGAAGGATGCGGGTTCGAGTCCCGTCCGCTGCCTGGTCCGCGTGGATTTTTTTCTAGTAAACTTTTCTTTAGATTTAAACATCTAGCAGTTAAATGCTTAAAAAATAAATAAAATCATAGATAAATGTTATTAAATCAAGGCTCATATTACCGAGCTTTTGTATGTGACCCATGGCTGTTTGTACACAGATACGTTTGCGATCATTGCAAACGACGTTTCGCCGACAAAACTAAACTGCGGGACCACATCGAAGAGAAACACTTGCACAAGACCTACCATTGCCACATATGCTTGAAGGTGAGTCAGAAACACCCTTGGTCACCCATCATGTGAACGGCCATTGCGAAAGTTGATTAACTTCTACAATTGTCGGCTGAGCGGCATCCATTCGCACTAATATTATAAAGGCCTAAGTTTGTAAGTGTAAACGATGCGCTCAAAATTACGATATTTTGCAAAAAATGTGAAAGGACTCTGAATGAAATGCCTAAGCTCTCAATTGATGTCGATTTTGGCATCATTCTCTAAACCAGAGTTCCCCAAACTTTTCAGAAATCAGAAATCAATATATCTTTATTCAAATTGGATGTATAGTACAACTCTTTTGAATCGTCCAAAATTTTTTTTTTCCCTACCATTTTTTTTGTGTCGTAGACCCCTTGCCATGTTTTTCCGTGTTGGGTAGACCCCCTACTTACCTGATATTGATTTTTTTCGCTGACGTAGACCCCTTGCCGGTTGCCATAGACCCCTAGGGGTCGATATAGACCACTTTGGGAATCACTGCTCTAAACCATGGAGGTTAGAGGGAAGGAGAACGATCGTTGTAGAAAATAGTGTCCCAGAAATATGGACAAAATGAGTGAGGCGCTGCGATCGATAAGTTGTCTCAATAAAAGCGGGCTTTTGTGCGCTAATTTAAAATTTGTGCATTATTCAACTAACTTCATCTACTTGTACTCATAAATCAGGTTCATTTCATCAGTGGGCCAATCGCCTAACCAGATTGCTTTGGAAAACGCTATCGCTTACGATTTCATTTTGTTATTTCTAACCGCCGCAGGTTAACAAATACCTCACGCTCATTTTCTTTAACATTGCTATTACCAATGCAAAAGAAAAAAAGAGCGCGAGGCATTTGAAAACCTCAGGCGGCTAGAAATAACAAAATGAAATCGTAAGCGATAGCGTTTTCCAAAGCAATCCAGTTAGGCGATTGGCCCCCTGGTTTTTATCGTGTTTATCTGTCAAACTCCATAGTAATTTGACAATAAGGCGTGATAAAAAAGCGTTATATATCATATCACGGTGCTCAAGCTAGGCCGGCTGAATCGACTCCACTGTTGTCGATTCTGGTATGTTTGTCTAAAATTAAAACAAAATTTAACATCAGTCTCTCCTTTTCATTCTTTATAGAGAATGACAAGGATACGCTGTTGTCAAATTTAAGTTTAGGTTAAGAGAGACATGTCGGAATCGACAACAATGACTGGCAATTTATTTAAACTTTAAATCTAGAGAAAATTTAACTAGAAAAAATTCCACGCGGGCCAGGCAGCAGACGGGACTCGAACCCGCACCTTTCGCTATCTGGGCGAATGCACTGACCATTAAAATACCTCAGCTCTCATGGCTGTGTCGATTTTCTATAGCCTTTCATAATCTACAAGACAGCTGATTGCTTCTTTCAAATGTTCAAAACTTGTAAAGGTATTCATTTGACATTATGGGTTACTACCATGCACAAAGACGGTGCTGCCTTGCAGCCTAAGCCTAGAGAAAATTCGACATGGCCGTCAGGGCCGCGGTAGCATAATGGTCAGTGCGTTCGCCCGGACAGCGGAGGGTGCGGGTTCGAGTCCCGTCTGCCTGGTCCGCGTGAATTTTTTTCTAGTTAAATTTTCTTTAGATGTAAGCATCTAGCAGTTCAATGCTTAAAAAATAAAAATATTACCAAAATTAGACCTTTTAGTTCTTCCGTTAAAGACTATAATTGTATAATCATTGCCTATTGCTATTTTTCTGTGGTTATTGTATTAGCAGTTTCATGCTTAAATAATTGAAAAATATAAAAAAATAAACTAGTCATTTTATTGCCGCAGCCGTCTAAAAACCGCGTGGGCCTCGACCAACACATCAGGAACGTGCATAAAGGCAGGCCCAACAACAAGATGTGCCATCACTGCGGCAAAGGGTTTCCCGTGAGTATAGACAGATCCGTCTTTCCCAGTGGGCACTTTGGGCAAGTGCCCAGGGCTCCGCGATCGATAGGGGGCCCCCTCAGATCAAATACCTAGTTCCTGTCACATCACCAAACGATAACCAATATTTATTACCAAAAAACTTACATAATTCGATGAAATCGAACCTAAATTACTGACTACAACACCAACTTACTAGCTTTTACATAAGCGATATTCTACTGTCGCCTAAAAATTAGGCTTACCGACTTCAGCATGCTTAGATAAATTTAAATATACATATAATGGTATGCTAAGCACATACACATTTTAAAGAAAAATCATCAGTAGTACACTCATCAGTATAACTCGCTCCATTTCAAGTCATAATCCACGTCAAAGTCATAGGGGCCCCATTATCCTAATATGCCTAGGGCCTCTAATAGGTTAAAGACGGCACTGAGTATAGATAACATGTCTATGTTTAAGGGAACACACACCCAGAAAAACATTGAACATTAAGCACAAAACCATCTAGTACAAGTGATGCAATAAGCGGCCAATCCAAAGCGGCCATCCAAAAGTTGCCTGGAAGAGATCGCTTTAAGCGATATTAAAGCGATCTCTTCCAGGCAACTTTTGGATGGAGAGGATTACTTTGGAAGGAAGTGGGAGAGACGGCGGCGTAAATCGCAGTAAAATATATGATATATTAGTAAATACATACATACACCATCTACATATACATATAAGACATTTATACATGTATATATATATGGATGTGCCATCAAAGGGTTTCCCGTGAGTATAGATAACATGTCTATGCCTAAAGGAAATGTTCTCAAACGACGACCTCCTAGGCCGAGTGGTTTGTACCCCGAGTTTCAAGGTATCGCCTACTCGAGAGGTCCCGGGTTCGAATCCCGGTGGGGGCAGATGTTTGTGTGATGAATACGAGCATTCGTACACCAGTCGTGGATATTTAATATGTATATCTATATAAATATACTTATATATGTATCAGTATATGTATTCAATCTTTTACCCTAGTATCCCATAACATAAGTCTACAGTGCTTACTTTGGGGCTAGGCAAGTTGGTGTGTAATGGAAAAAAAATATGTATTTAAACTTGATGTGGCGCTTTAAAATTCAATTTATTGTAACCCCTACCGAATTTAATTTTTTTTTTTTTTTTTTTTAAAAAAAAAAAAAAAAATAAATTTCTTTGTGTAATGTTGTTTGCTATTTGTGAGCTTATCAGTATATCCTTATCATCACTGTAGGCATTGAAAAGGAGAGACTGCTTTGAAATAAACAAATATCAAATGAGAATAGCCATGCAAAGTGCCAGCGTAATACAAAGGATTATTCAGTCTGTCACCTCTTTGGCAAACTCGGTTTTAAATTCTCTGTTAAATTTGTGTACATACCCAAGCTATAAACAGATATCCAATAATAGAACACGGAAAGAGGTTAGGAGGGTGATCGTAGACTGTTTTTTACGGGAACCGATGTCGCCGGCTCGCCCCCACTACACTACCACCTAATAGGAAATAGCCAATCAAACGGCACGACATCAAACAATCGAACCAATCAGCGTAGACGCAATCAGAACCAAGTTTTGGTCAACTTATGAGCATATACTGACACATAACTGTGGCGCACCTGCCCCGCCCACAAGGCCCTTCTAACCTCTTTCTATGTTCTATTCTTGTCATTCTCTATACAGAATGAAAAAGAAAGGCTGATGTTAAATCATGTTTCAAGTTTAGAGTATCATACCAGAATCAACACCAAATTTTTATGTTCCACAGACTAAATTGCAGCTGGAATCTCACATCAGAACTCACACGGGCGAGAGGCCGTTTATATGCGAATTTTGTCCTACCACGTTCTCTCAACAGTCTAATCTATACAAACACAATAGACAGGTAAACACACTTATTTATAGTTATAAGTTTTATTTTAAGCATGTGTGCTCGATGTTTAAATGTAAAGAAAATATTACTAGAAAAAAAAACGAGTGTGCTAATGACCACACGACTGAAATGAAACTTCTTTATCTCCATCTGTATGTATGTATATATATACAGATAGATACGGGCGAGGCGAACGGGAGTTGAGTGGGGGATATAAGCAAGAGAAGGCTGTGCGCGCGCACATTTTCTTTCTCTCTGTCTCTTATAGCTAGTAAATGAAATATGTATATGTACATACATGTATATATTGTACATACACACACATATACATACATACAGATGGAGCTAAAGAAGTTTCACTTCAGTCGTGTGGTCATAAGCACACTCGTTTTTTTTTAATATCGTTGGTTACAATAAATAACAAAGGTCTATTTTAGAAGAAATTTCTCAGAATATTTGTATTCCAGTCATGGATGTTAAACATGTATTTCTATATAAATATACTTATATATGTACAGTATATGTATTCTATCCGTTATCCTAGTATCCCATAACACAAGCCTACAGTGCTTACTTTGGGGCTAGGCTAATTGGTGTGAGTGTTGGTAATATTTATTTATTATATATTATTTTCATCTCGCAGGTACACTCAAATATAAAATCTAAACGTTATAATTCGACCAAGAAGAGAAAAGAAGATAAGCCCGTAGATGTACCAGCAGAAGGCGCGATGGACCCTTACCGCCCAGGCGCGGTATTACAGTACTCGCCGGACAGAGGGTTCGTTATGTGAACAGGGATAGGAAATGGTTAAGCGTCATGCTCGGAAACGGGTGCTGCTAGCGAAAGAGATTCCCCCCGCATACCAAAACGTGGATTACAGTTTGTGTTGGTTTAAACCCTAATGTTGTATCTGTCGTCTTTTTAGCAAACAAAAATGACACGCTTAATCGTCATGCTCGGGAACGGGTGCTGCTAGCGAAAGAGATTCCCCCTTATTCCAAAACGCGGACTACAGTTTGTCTTAGTTTAAATCCAAATGTTGTATCTGTCGTCTTTTTAGCAAACAAAAGTGACACGGTTAATCGTCATGCTCGGGAACGGGTGCTGCTAGCGAAAGAGATTCCTCCCTTATTCCGAAACGCGGACTACAGTTTGTCTTAGTTTAAACCCAAATGTTGTATCTGTCGTCTTTTTAGCAACCAAAAGTGACACGGTTAATCGTCATGCTCGGGAACGGATGCTGCTAGCGAAAGAGATTCCCCCTTATTCCAAAACGCGGACTACAGTTTGTCTTAGTTTAAACCCAAATGTTGTATCTGTCGTCTTTTTTGGCAAACAAAAGTGACACGCTTAATCGTCATGCTCGGGAACGGGTGCTGCTAGCGAAAGAGATTCCTCCCTTATTCCGAAACGCGGCCTAAAGTTTGTCAAGGTTTAAACCCTAATGTTGTACCTGTCCTCTTTGTAGCAAACAATAGTGGAAGCATCAGTTTAAGTCCAGTTTTAACTTAGTCTGCGTTTTGTAATAAGTCGGATTGTGTTTATTCGTGTGTGTTTGTGCGTGTGTATAGGTGAGATAGGCAAGGATGATAGATAGGTGAAAATGTAGGCTGCTCAAACGTCATGCTCGAGAACGAGTGCTGATTGAAAAACGCATGACAGGGATTCTTATGTCAGGGCACGAATAGAGAAATGAATTGATTAATTTTAATTGTATTTACCAACGATATTAAATACCCTAGATACACCACGTGCGCTCAAAATGTGTCCCTATCAAGAAGTGCTTGAACACTACTCGAGCACTTCTTGGTTCACAGTCACGCGCGGACCGTTGAAAAGTCAACATGCCGCTGAGCTCCGTGAAAAAATGCGAAATAAATACTTATAGTATGTAAAATGTCGTTTTATCGACAGGTGTCTGATCAATATTTGTTAATTTAACGCATTTGAAGCAGATTTTGTTTTAATACTTACTATAAACTGATTTAATAGAAAATATTTGACATTGTGACATTCAAAAGCATGGTCGGTAATATATCCGTTTCTTTTCCTTGCGGTCCGTACCTGCTATATTGCTAACAGCGCATTCAGATTGCGCGTAGAATCAAAGAAATAAGGTCTATATTCTTCCGCATATAGCAATAAGTCGTACAATTTTACGAGCTTGCGTTTCGGACTGTCATAAGTTTTTGACGCATGCGTTTTAATTAAGACTTTTTACAGTATGCTTTAAATAAGATTTTCAATGTTTACACTACGCGATCATCTTATGGAGCTCCGTGGATCGTCCAATGTACCTTTTGGACAGGTTTCGGGCATGATTTTGTTCGTGTTGGTGTATCTAGGGTATTTAATATCGTTGGTCCACCCCTAACATTTTTTAGGACATTTCTATTTTTTTATCACCCTTATCACTTAGGGGTGTGAAAAATATATAGTAGCCGATTCTCAGACCTACTGAATATGCATGTAAAATTTCATAAAAATCGGTCAAGCCGTTTCGGAGGAGTAATATGGTAACTAACATTGTGACACGATAATTTTATATATATGCTCATTAATGTAAGATGTATTTAATTACTATAACTCACTTAAAGTAAAAGATAAATATTGATACCCATTTTAAATAAATGTAAATGCATTTTGTGTACTTAAAAGTGTGACTAAAAAGGAAATTATATTATGCATAACGGAAAATGATTTAATTTTGTAAGTAACTTAGGAAAAGTATTAAAGCAATTTCGACTGATTTTTAAATTTTATATTTTATTTTATTCCCCTTCTATCTAAACGTTGGGGAGCCCAAGCGTGGATTTTTCGATTTACTCGAGTGCGGCAAAATAACATATCGGGAACAGCCTTGCATCTAGTTAAGTATTCCCACCATACCTCAGCCCTCTATGTAAGGCCGAACGTCTAGGGCAGCAAAAACAAAATTTCAACGAACGGTCATGACTTTTGGTCGCGCCCAAATCGTCAGACTTTATAATATAAGCTACTAGAGGGTTCATGTAACGTTGCTAAGAACGGAAAAAATATTGATCTGCCGCGGTTTGCATGAAATGGGGGTGGCCGTACGAAGGGGTAGAATATAGAAAAAAATAACCGAGCGCGTCAGACATTGAAAAGGGATGTTACGTGAACCCTCCCGTAGCTCCTATTCAAAAGACTGACGATTTGGACGCGACCAAAAGTCATGGCCGTTGGTTGAAATTTTGTTTTTGCTGCCCTAGACGTTCGGCCCTACATAGAGGGCTCAGGTATGGTGGGAATACTTAACTACGTGCAAGGTTGCTTCCCATATGTTATTCTGCCGCGCTCGAGTAAATCCAAAAATCCCCGCTTGGGCTCCCCTACCATTATATATAATACAACACCTATCCCGCAAATAAACTCACACATCCTTACTGGGATAAAAGTAGCCTATGTGTGAATCTAGGGTGTCAGCTAACTCCATACCAAATTTTATTAAAATCGCTCCAGCCGTTTAGACGTGAAGAAGTAACAAACATACATACTCACATACTCATACACTCACAAACTTTCACCTTTATAATATTAGTGTGATATGCACAAACACACGTACACACATACACATACCCATATCAGGTCACGGTAAACTTTTAGTAAAATTTAACTTTAACTAGCTCTGTGGTGTAACTTACACTATAATATTTTTAATCATAAATAAGCAACGTCCAGTTTCGGGATCATTTAGAGGGCAAGGCCAAATTGGCCTCTAAGAAGCTTGGTGTGCTCAATAGATCGAGAATGTACTTCACACCGGCCCACCGACTGCAGCTTTATAAGGCACAGGTTCGGCCTCACATGGAGTACTGCTCTCATCTTTGGGCGGGGGCACCCCAGTACCAGCTTCTCCCTTTGGAATCGCATCTAGCGCCGAGCAGCTCGAATCGTCGACGAGCAGGACCTTTCCGATCAGTTTGATCCTTTGGCTTTGCGTAGGGATGTAGCTTCGCTCTGCATCTTCTATCGCATTTATCACGGGGAGTGTTCTGAGGAATTGTTCGGATTAATTCCAGCTGCTGCATTTCGCCATCGTACATCGCGACAAAAATTTCATCCCCATCATCTTCTATCAGCTATCCACAACCGTGCGTTTTTGTCGCAATTTTTTACCACGTACGACAAAACTGTGGAATATGTTGTCGCCAGCAGTGTTTCCGGACCAATACGACCCAAGAACCTTCAAAAAAACTGATGATACTCCTGGTGTTGCAAGTGTCCATGGGCGACGGTGATCACTTACCATCAGGTGAGCCGTCTGCTCGTATGCCCCCTATAACATAAAAAAAAGTGAATAACCTTATCATAACGTAACTCATGCTATGGAAAAGTGCTTCCTTTTGGTACAGGTGTCTTTACATTTAAAAAAAAAGAGCCTACCTTTATCTATGCAAACAGATGTATGGTGAAGAAATAAAACAATTTTTTATTGAAATCATTGATTTATTATTGTTATCATTCCCGCTTTTTGCGGGGGGGGGGGGGGGGGAATATGCACACAAATGCAGTCCAACGTACTTTCGCAAAAACGATATCGTTATTACGACAAACACAACTCACTCGGCGCCAATGATACACTTAAGATTTTTTATTGACAGACCCGAAATTTGCCGAGTCTATGGTTTTGTCAAACAAGTCCGACGATTGAATTGTAACGAAATAATATGAATTTTGTGTTTAAAAGTGGTTAAATAGAAATATTATGTTAATAATTCTAGTTTTATGTGAATTTTAATTTATTCAGGATACCTATGTTATACAGCTAATTACATACATTACATTTGGCATTTTTAATCTCTAACATACACTCGCACGACTTGTCTCAGTATAGTGAAATATCCGAGCGAAACTTAGTTTTGTTTTCGAGCTGGCCAAAACAGCAGGGAAAAATCGACAGAGGTGAACGCTGTGAGTGCAGACTCCCCTCCTGGCTGCGTTGCTCTATGCCTAAAGGCTTCTAGGTTATGTTAAAATGCGTTTCATCAAATAGTTCCTATGCCGTCATGTTGGCATTCCTATCTGTCAACGTGTCATCACCAATCACGTTATGACATCTCTTCTGGTTAACTTGTTAACCAATCAAATTGCTTTGTTAAATTGTTAACCAACATGACGGCATAGGAACTATTTGATGAAACGCACTATAGGTTACCAATTGTGTTTTTTTTTGAGGACGGTTAAGAATCAGATTAACATTTTGTATACTAGATGGCAGGAATAGTCTATTGAATCGCGCTATCGTTTAGTTTTTATGTAAACATAAGTACTTATTTTATGTAGAAGCAATAAATGCTCCCCGTCTAAAGCAATTGGAACAGTGTGTAGTGGTTTGATTCATTCAGTTAGTTCGAACTCCTTTTTGGGATACTAAACAAGGACGTATTACTATTTTTGATGATCATTTAAATATGTGCCATTTTATACCAATATTTACCTACTCGTGTGATTCCGACAAAGTCGTTGGTACTTTAATGTCGTCAATCTCGTTTTTCATATCGTTGTCATTATCTAAATCTCTTCTAGTCAGCACTTTAAATCCAACTTTAAATTTCTTTTCGCCCTCTTTTTGTTTTGATTTCTCTGCCGTATCTGCAGTTTTGGTGAACAAACTTTCGAAGTAATTTTTGAAAGAGTCATCTACAATTTTTCTCAAAATATTCAGAATACTAGCACCACCTGCGGGTTCGCCATCAACAATTTTCTCCACTTCATTACGAAACCTTTCTTTTTCATTATCTTTCATTAGTTTATAACGATCAACAATTAGAAATTGTAGCGCATCTTTAATAGTTTGTGTGATTTTAGCTCTGTCACCCGTTTTGGCATCGAAATGTAGTCTTTTGATTATATTGTCCAAAGATTTTATATCATTTTCACCGAAGTATTTATCTAGTTTCCCTACTACTGCTAAAGATGTGATTTCATTGGGGTTGGCAGCGAAACGTCTAGTGATAATTTTTAATGCTGAAGGCTCGTAATCGGATAAGTCTTTTAACTTTTTCATGACGAATTTTCTGACTTTTTCGTTGAACGCATCCGGGCTGTAAGGACCTCTCCTATAATATTCATTTGCTTCTTTATGTAGTATTTCCGCTAGTTCTTTTAGCGTGTCTTCCTTATAATGTAACAGTTCTGTGCCCAAATCGAGCAAGAATTTGGACAAAACTCTAGCTTCTGGTGGTTTATCGTTCTTGTCAACGTCTTCTTCGTCGCCATTGGTGGCGCGTTGTTCGAAAGTGCTTTTGATGGTCTCGAAGAAGTTGTTTGCAGTTCGCAGAATGTTAGTGTTCCTGAAGAAATCGCCTGGATCCAATTGTATGGAAGCTTCTAGTTGTACGTTAACAGATTTCGGATCTGAAGCGATAGTCGTTGCTGCAACATAAGAGATTATAGTAGTACTAGCTGTCCCAGCGAACTTCGTACCGCCATAAAAAATAGGGGTTGGTGATAGAAGGGTGAAAATTTAGGGTTGTATGTATTTTTGAATGATGTATCACAAAAAAATTAAAAAAAAAACAAAAATGGAAAAAAAAATTAGGGTGGATTACCCTTAACATTTAGGGGGATGAAAAATTGATGTTGTCCGATTCTCAGACCTACTCAATATGCACACAAAATTTCATGAGAATCGGGAAAGCCGTTTCGGAGGAGTTTAACCACAAACACTGCGACACGAGAATTTTATATATTAGATATGTTATTTACGGGATTGTTACCATGTATCGTGTTTTTAGCGAGTTTCCGATATTTCGGCACTGTTGCACTGTTATTGGCATAAATATCGGTCTACCCTCCGACGAAGTCTTTTATTGCGTTTGTACTCATACCACTGTTTACATTCTAACTATTCACTCGAAATTGTTTTCGACACACAACACTTACAGAAGGGTACATGGTAACAATTCCATAAATAACTTATATTACTATAATATTAGTGACCATAAAAGTTTAAAATAATATAACATAGGGGTGGTTGAGTAGGTACAACGGATTATTGACTCGAATTGGAGTTGTCTAGGGAATTAACTAAAATTAATATGTTTCGTACCACAGAACACGGAAAGAGGTTAGAAGTGCCTTGTGGACGGGGCAGGCGCGCCAGTTATGCGTGAGCAAATACTCATAACTTGACCAAAACTTTGCTCTGATTGCACCGTTGCTCTCGGGTGTGAGCAGACCCCTCCTTCCCAGTGGACACTTTGGGCAAGTGCCCAGGGCCCCCCTCAGATCAAATACAAAGTCCCTAGCTCCTGTTAAATCACCAAACGGGGGTCATAGGGGCCCCATTATCCTAATATGCCCAGGGCCCCCAATAGGTCAAAGACGGCACTGGGTGTGAGCGTTGATTGGTTCGATTGTTTGATGACGCGTTGTTTGATTGGCTATTATCAATTAGGTGGAAGTATACTGGGGGACGCGCCGGCGGCATCGGTTCACGTACAATCAGTTTATGATTACCCTTCTAACCTCTTTCTGTGTTTCGTACACTCGCACAAATCAGCCTAGCTCTAAAATAAACACTGTAAGGCTTGTGTTATCGGATGCGAGGGTAACTACTTGCTTGAAAATAATTCATTAGGACTCACTTGCACGACGGTTCTAAATTCAAGTTTTAAACATAATCAGGTTTAACCCGCGTTCTATCTTTTTTTGACATTAAACAATGAGAGCTACCGTTTTCTGTCTCACCAGATGGCGCCACTGTTGAGTGAGGTCCAGAATTGAAACTTTTAAAGTTTATTAATACGCACGTGAAATCAAAGTTTACATTTAAATCGTATTTTAATACAAAAGAACCGTATCCGAAACATAATCGGCCATGCCACAGTGATGCGCAGTTCCGTTTTGTTCGGAAAAAAGGAGTACATACTATTTTTTCTTAGCTCCGCTTTTAAATAGCTGACATTCGTTGCCACGTAACTCATATTTGCCATAATTATGCCGAGTTGTTACCAAATATTCACAACATTATTTTAATTAGAAATAAACCCGCGTAGTCAACCCACAAGCAATAACATTTCACAGTTCAGAGACCTCACGCTACACTAGCGCCTCTAGCGGCGGATTCATACGCGATAGCCCTCATTGACAAGATGGAATGATGTGCTACACGCTATCACACCTTAACTCGAGTGAAGATCTGTCGTTCAAGTGTACCAAAGTGATTTTTGAACAAAAAATATACAAATAGTCATGACATGACTTATGCACTCGTATTCATTATACAAACATTTGCCCCACAGGGATTCGAACCCGGATGTTCTGAGTAGGCGACACCTTGATATCTGGCGTACATACCACTCCGTCACTGAGGTTTTTTTTATTAAGCCAGGTGGGCAAATGACTACCCCACCTGATGTTAAGTGACGATAAAGTCCAAACGCGAAGATAGCTGGTACAGCAGTTATAAACTGCCACACCAACCATCCTCACCTTGCCGGCCTGCAAAAATGCTTCTTCACGCCTCTCTTAAAGGATCCAGATTGTAGGAAGGAGGGAACACGTGCGCGGGCAAATAATTCCACTTACGAATAGTACGACAAAGAAAGTCACTAAAGGAGACCCGGCACTTTTCATAGAAAAAATGCTAAACTTGTATACAGTTGAATTTGATCTCAAAATAAAGCCAAAATTATTTGCTACATAAAACTACTTTTGCCTTATTTTTAGTGAATCGTGGAAATAATGGTTTAATGATTAATATTTTTTAATATAGAAACCCTTTTGATGACAAACCTACGTATTTGACATTGACAGCTAGCTGCTGATGACAAATATTGCCAGACTACGTTACCCAATTATGAAACATAGATAAAAAAATTAAAAAAGTATACAACTTTGGCACAAAATGCCGGGTGTCCTTTCTTTGTTCGTGTAGGAATAGTGGCCACAGTAAGTCTGTGGCAAGGTAGGCCAGCGCGCGTGGTCCTCTGAAGATAAGGTGATGGAGGGATAAGGGAGAATAACTCCTCAGAACAATCGCCGTGGTATAGTCGGTAGAATGCGCTTAATGATGCCACATCGCGGCGTAATTGTAGATGTAGTTGGGTCGAGTGATTTGCTGCGTCTTGTATAAAGATAAGAAACATTGTATTATTTTTATATGTTTTGTTGTAGTCAACAATTTCTCAAGTAAAACTTTCGCAGGGGGTGTAAATGAAAAAATCCTATGGAAAAGTAAAAACGGAAATGCGTCACGTGGGATGCGTTGTCAGTTCTTCCGGATGAGTATGAAAGTTGGAGGGTAATTAGGAGATGGCTGACACGCTACGAGCGTCACACGCGACAATATAAATACATATATATGAATGTTGCGTGCGCTGCTCCATTCCCCTATGCCTTATGCACCGCCTCATGTTAGGTTATTAAAAAAAAGAGGTTTCACTTCAGCTGTGTGGTCCGTGCACACATTTTTTTTAATAAACCTGTAGGTACCTTATATCATATAATTTATAATCTCGACACTTGGAGAAATATAATAAAACAACCTCGGACTTTACTATATATAATGATTATGACCACTCCCGGACAGAACAAAATATTTTATAATTCACTGAAGATTTGGCTTATTGCCTATAAACAAAAACAAAATAACAGATTTGGCCTTGCCTATATAATAATATATATGACAACTAAAACTATGGACGTAAGACTTGGCAGTATGGCTTAGTACCTTCGCCTGTCCCAATGGACGAAATTAAACTACTACTACTTATATTATATATTTTAGTATGATCTTTAAAAACTTTTGTTGAATAATTGGCAATAGAAAAAAAAAACATTGGCCTTATTATTCTATGCCTCATCCCTGGTACTATCGAACTCGGATATCAGACTTACCTGCAAATAAAATCGCAGCTAGAAACGGTACCATTGTAAGTTGCATTTATTTACTACCACTTTTGTTGTAGAACGAAATTCGTTATCCGTTTCACATAAAACACGACCATGAAAAAAATTGCTACACACATCAAGTTTAGTATCAAAATTGTTTAATTTCATTTTTATTGTAGTAGTGAGGTCGCGCAGCGCGCGGTTAGCGTTCAGTCTGTGATTCTTGAAATTGCAAAATGAGGGCTATCGCGTATGAATCCGCCGCTAGAGGCGCTAGTGTAGTGTGAGGTTTCCGAAATGTCAAATGTTATTGCTTGTTGGTTGACTACGCGGGTTTATTTCTAATTAAAATAATGTTGTGAATAATTGGTAACAATTCGGCTTAATTATGGCAAATATGAGTTATGTGGCAATGAATGTCAGTTATTAAAAATTTGAGCTTAGAAAAATGATTATGTTCCCATTTTTCCGAATAAAACGGAACTGCGCGTCACTGTGGCATGGCCTATTATGTTTAGGATATGGTTCTTTTGTGTTAAAATACGATCTAAATGTAACCTTTGATTTCATGTGCGTATTAATAAACTTTAAAAGTTACAATTTAGGAACTCACTAAACAGTGGCGCTATCTGGTGAGGCAGAAAACGGTAGCCCTCATTGGCAATAGTCTTTCTTTGGAAGATCACCAGCCTATTAATATCAACATAACAGAACACTGTTTCAGTGTTAGAAAGGCCTTGTGGGCGGGGCAGGCGCGCCACAGTTGTTTGAGCAAATGCTCATTATTTTATAGCTATTAACGGGATTGTTACCATGTACCTTGTTTTTATGAGTCTCCGATATTTCGGCACTGTTGCAAGCGCCATGATCACGGAGTAACTGAATTAATAGCGGGTAGATGTTATTGGCAGACGTATCGGTCTACCCCCCGACGAAGTCTTTTATTGCGTTCGATACCCCTACCACTGGTCAAATTCTCTGATTCATTAACCATCGCGGAACATTTAATTGATTCGGGTCCTAATCACTGGATTGAGCTTCATAATCCACAAATTAATAATAATAATAAATATTTTCAACACTCACACCAATTAGCCTAGCCCCAAAGTAAGCACTGTAGGCTTGTGTTATGGGATACTAGGGTAACGGATAGAATACATATACTGTACATATATAAGTATATTTATATAGAAATACATAGTAAACATCCATGACTGAAGTATAAATGCTCGTATTCATCACACAAACATCTGCCCCCACCGGGATTCGAACCCAGGACCTCTCGAGTCGGTGACACCATGAAACCCGGCGAACAAACCACTCGACCACGGAGGTCGTCAACTTATCCCGACAGAACGCCACTTCATACCAAGATTGGTCAGGGAAGCGATTGAAATAATCAAACACAAGAATTTCAATCGTGAGGATGGGTTTAAATTGTCAAGTGTCTGGAATCCAGCGGTTCGTATATGTAAAAACCGCAAAAATCGAGTAAGTGTCGTTCCGCGATCTGATACTGTGAGTATTGTGTGTCGGAAACAGGTTAGGTGCGAGTGAATAGTGAGAATGTGAACAGTGGTAGGGGTATCGAACGCATTAAAAGACGACGTCAGAGGGTAGATCGATATGTCTGCCAATAACATCTACCCGCAATTACTTCAGTTACTCCGTGATGATGGCGCTTGCAACAGTGCCGAAATATCCGAGACTCATAAAAAACAAGGTATATGGTAACAATCCCGTCAATAGCTATAATGTTAGTGACCATAAATACTTATTATTTGACCAAAACTTGATTCTGATTGCGTCTACGCTCTCGGATGTGAGCGCTGATTGGTTAATTTGTTTGATGTCGCGTCATATGATTGGCTAATCTATTAGCTAGTGGGGGCGAGCCGGCAACAACGGTTTCCGTACAAACGGTAAATGATCACCCTTCTAACCACTTTGTGTTCTGTGGTCTCGGTTGCTGGGGTACAGGCCTTCCCTACGGCTTGAATAGGGAGAATGGGCCATGACCCACCACGCGGTTATTAACGACTGCAGATGCAGCCAGCACCAATGTTTAACATGCCTTCCGAAGCACGAAGGAACAAAAGAAAAAAAATTAAGCCATTCCATCATCCAGAATCCAAAAGTAGGGATTTGAGAGAAACACACTATTTGCACATATCACATTTATTATTTATATAAAAATACAATATCTTTAAATCGATTGATTTACTTATGAAAAATGTTATCAAAAACATTTAATAAGTTTAGTAGTACTAATTACATCAAAAACCCTTGGGTTTTACAAAAATAATACATGCAGTCGTACACAATAAATAGTTATTTATTATACAAGAGTGGAAAGTTCCTTTTTAACCGCGTGCTCGATTTGGATGACCGAGCAAGCGAAGGATTCTAAAGTTGAATCACGAGCGCAGCGAGTGATTCTAAATTAGAATCCTGAGCGTCAGCGAGGGAAACAAACGAGCACAAGGTGAAAAATCTTTCCACTCGAGTGCAATACGTAACTTTTCATCCCACCTCAGCGAGGAAATGACAAAATGAAAAAGAAAACAATTTATAATGACAAAATATTTAAGCAATAAAACGTGAAAAACTAGAATGGCGCGAAGCACGCAAATAAAACAAAGAAACCAAGAAGGTTCCAAATTTAAATTTTTTCACAATTTAAAAAGTTCTAATCATAAATTTGGCACCATAGAGGTTACATTAAATAGGTTTAATGACGTTTTGAATTTACAATTATATTGAGTACTCATTATATGTGATGTTCTAAATTCAAATCTACTTTGCCGCTCAAGCGAATAAAATAGAATTTTCCAGCCAGATTTCGAAGCGCAAAATTACACTTTCCGAGGTGGTGGGATGAAAAATAAATTACACCTTATACGTATATTTTTGATTACAAACTATATTTGACAATATGTATATATGTATGTTGTACATATATTTATTTCAGTTTATTAAACTTCCAACCGCATTGTTCTTACTGTCTTTGCAATGCCTAAAGAGTTTTCGTTTTCGCCTTAATTGTTGATCGAAAGTGGCCGCTTGCCATCAGGCGGGGCATATGCATATTTTCCAAAAAAAATTACTATTAAAAAAATAATTTATTTTCTTAGGTTTTCACGCACATCACACTGAATTTATTTATTTATTGACGTTTCGCATACTTTTCTACATAATTTAGAAAGTAATTCATAATTTCGACGACGAATTCCTTGCAAATGCTGCGAAACGTAAATAAATAAATAAAATCAGTGCATCTTACACGTTGAAACATGTTTTATAAAAAAAAAATATTGAAGTCTGGAGGCCTACTTTATGTCAACGAAAAACGAAAATTCGATTGAAAGTTCACACGTTTCTTGCTCTGGAGCCCTACTCTCTTTATCCGAAACGAAATTTCGGTAACGAACGAACTTCAAATGAAATTTCGCCAGTGACTCTACTCTATTTCATCTTCGAACATGCACATAAAGTTCGGAATCACAGACGATTATCGTGAACGAATGGAATGAGTTATGTTTGTAAGTTCTTTTCGTCTACACTTTTGACGTGACAACGTCTTAAATTAGGTTGCGGCTGGGAGTCACTTATGAAAAAGTGTAACGCTCGGTAACGTTACGATGAGTTTAAGTTTACATGTACAATGTTTTAGTAAACAAAATATATTTCTATAGTTAAAATTTGTGCAATTCTTATTTTCATTCAATTCCTTGTTCCTATTGTGCAATTTAATTATATTCATATCAATAAATATTCTACCGAGAAAAAGACGTTGTCACGTAAAATCTTCGCCCGTAAAACCGACTTTACAGGCAACCATTTTTTACATATCGTTTTTTACTTCAAAACAATATTACTTTATGACAACATTTTTGATTACATTAAAACAACCTCTTTTGACAGTGTTAGCCGACTAATTTGTAGAGTTGATGCAATCGAATTTATTTTAACCTAAATTTGTCGTGTAACACTTTGAAGTATTGGCAATATAATAATAAACAAAAATTATATTTATTTGTAAATATTTCATACTAAAAAATGTTCCTCACGCTAAGCAGCCTTAATTAAAAATACTCTAGTAATAATTTAAGGGTTAATTTAAACGAAAATGAAAAGGTAACACTTTTCATTTCGTCAATTTGAGGTTAAAATTTCGAACAATTATATGTCAAATTCAACTTTTAGTTCAAAGGTTTTGTGAATTAGAGTAGGCTTAGAGAATTCAAATGTCAAACTATTTTCGGACAAACGAATTTTCGAAATGACATAGAAACAGAGTAAGGAACGTGTGAAATTTCGTTTTTCGTTGAAATAGAGTAGACCTCCTGTTTCTTTTTCAATTCGAAATTTCGTTCGTCCGAAAATGTTTGACAATCAAACTCTCCCTCCCTTATTAATAAACGAAGACTACGCTTGGATTAGTTACTCCATGTTTAGTGTCCGCCTATTGAATGACACATGGCATTTGAGTGACATGAACAAAACACGGCGTAACTAGTCCAAGCTTATTCTTTGTTTATTAATAAGAGGGTCCAAGTCTACTCTGATTCAAAAAACTTTCGAACGAAAAGTTGAATTGGCAGGTAAAAGGGATGATGACTATTTTTTTTTCTTCGTTTAACATTGCAGAGATATATTGATTTGAAAAGTCGCATGACGTCACGTTTGAGTACTCTTATAAGTGAAAATTCACTCAAAAGTGACGTCACGAGCCCCTACTCCCAAACTTTGACGCGCTATAACTTTGTCATTTTTTGCTTGATTGCCCAAAGAAAAAATACGTGTCCATTATTTTTTAATCATCTAACTGACGGACTAAATAGAATTTCGTTTACTGTACCCCGTCATCACCCCTATTGTTCGAAATTTTAACCTCAAATTGACAAAATAAAAAGTGTTACCTCACAAACATGACTCATTCCATTCGTTCACGAAAATTGTTTGAGATTCCTAACTATATATATGTGCATATTTGAAAATGAAATAGAGTAGAGTTGATGGCGAAATTTCGCTTAAAATTCGTTCGTTACCGAAATTTCTTTTAGGAGAAAGTGAGTAAAGCTCCTGGTCTGGCTGGTGCAGCCGATAGTATGTAAGAATTGTACATAAATATGTCATAGACGAAACAAAGTTTGACTGCATTTTTTTTGTAAAATCATATTTTTTTTAATATTGAACCACAAATTCATTTATTACAAATTATTAAAATAAATTAAATCTACATTATACAGAAATTGTATATAATTTATTTTATAGTTTAAGATGGGATGAAAATCACATGCCAGTACTACTTATGGTATTCTATGTTACATTGCATAACTGGCTGGTATAACTTTAGAAAAGGTTATTTATTACTACGTACAAATTTAATTGTTATTTACATAATTATGTAATTGATAAAAATAGGCAGCAATTTCTTTTAATATTTATTTGAGGAGGTGGCGAACAAAACGGTATAATAACATTAAATAAAATTTTACAAGAGCTGTAATAACTGAATGACATACCAACAGTGAGCTTTTGGCATGGTTTTTAATTTATAAAGAAGCGAAGCGTGGACAAGATTGTGATTTGTGGTCGCTCCGTTTTACTTAAAAGACAATTTTGCTATAACTAATAGAAAAAAAAAATTTGAAAAAACCCCAACCCATGCGGGGATTTTTGGATTTACTTTAGCGCGGCAGAATAACATAAGGGAGCACCCTTGCACCTTGTAAAGTACTCCCATAATACCTGTGCCCTCTATGAGTACGGTCGAACTAACTCAATTAATTCCCTTGTTTCATTAATGTTCGGTCGTTATAGTATTTGTTCCTTTTTAACTCAAAATAACTAAAGACCCCCGGGATGGAATTTGATGCGTTTTGGCACAGATGATCATGACTATAATACCTTTCAAACAAATGTAGTTTAAGCCGTGGCGAACATGGGTGCAGCGTTCATACACTTTTGTCCAATGTCCTTTAGTATTTTCAACAAACACCTTTGTAATATAGGTATTTCTGACAGCCCTCTGTGCAGAGCCTGCCTGGAGGACGAGGAGACGAGCGCCCATGTGCTGCTGGAGTGCAGGGGCGTTGCAAGACAAAGGATTTCTCTAATGGGAAGCCCGAAGACTATAGTAGAGGCCTGCAGTAACGTTCGGGGACTGCTGAGCTTTCTGGAGGAGCTGGGATGGCAGGACTGATGCCAATCCCCACGCAAAATAGGCACCAGATGTCGAGTTGCGGAAACAGCCCGCCGTTCTACTAAGACTAAGACTAGTATTTTAAACACTGTTTTAGGCGGTTTCGATTGAAAATTATTTGAGATTCAAATTCAACGGGCCCGTAACCTCCGGACTGTAAAAAAAAATAGTTTGACCAGATGCGTAATTACACCGATTTGTTCACCAGCTCTCATTTAAAGTGTCCCTTTATTTAGAATCTCTTATCTATTAGAAAAGTCCGTCCGTCCGTCCGTCCGTCTGTGGTGCTGTTTCAGCGGCCAAACCGTAAGAGATAGATAAAGTGAATGTTTAAGTTATAAGTTAAGAATAGTCTGATAAGACTACAAACCGGATTTGAGTAACGTAGCACTTCCGGTTTCCGAGAAATCATGAATTTCAAACGAAACCACACAAAATCTCCGAAGTTCTCAATTAATTAAATACATTTTTTTTTTAAATCAGGTTTTGGTGAACATTTGGTTCACTGGTTTGCTAGTTTACACTATAAACCTACACTTCACAGAGTCCCACCGTAGTTGTGGAACATAATTTTTTCCCATACAATTAACGCATAAATAACTTAAAAAATCTTATGTGTATATTTCAAGCATTCTTTCATAAAACTATGAGATCAATGTAGTGTAGTTGATTGTATAATACAATTAATAAAACCATTAAATAAAATTTGTAATGAGTGTTCACTCAAAGGCGAAATTCGTTTAAATTCAATCTTGATTTTGGATGGATATTTTGAGCGAGCGCAAGGAATTATAGGATTAAGTGCCAGAGCAATTTGAGCTATATGTGAATATACTTATTTGACTTACGCTAAATATATTTCATACGGTATTGTAAGCGTGAACAATTAACGAGAAAGGGCGTCGCCAACATTATTATTTTATTTATTTAATCTGTAATGCCTTTACATTGCATATGGCGGACTTAATGCCAGCATGGCATTCTCTACCAGTCAACCGGAAAGAACGTATATTATGCCGTATTGTGGGCATTGTGCACGCGGCTGGCATGTCTAGAGAGACAGGATTTGAGCCAGTTCTATATCACCATCATCATAAGCCTGTTAATGTCCCCACTGCTGGGGCACAGGCCTTCCCTATGGATGGAATAGGGAGATTGGGCCGTGACCCACCACGCGGGCCCAGTGCGGATTGGCGGGTGCTAACGACTGCAGATGCAGCCGGGACCAACTGCTTAACGTACCTTTCGGAGGAACTCGAGATAGAAGATTTTTGGTCACCCATCCAATGACCGACCGCTGCGAATGTTGCTTAACTTCAACGATCGCAGCCTAACGCGCTAACCATCTGCGCCATCGAGCTCCTTGTTCATCGAGTTCTTTATGTAGTCATTCATTATTGTTATGTAGCCATATTGTGAGCGTTGTGCACGCGCCTGGCATGCCGGGAGAGACAGGATTTGGGCCATTTCTATATACAGGGCGTCCCACAGCTACCTCACACGGGGGGAAAGTATATTAAATATTGAAGATAGGATATTTTATCGAAAGAAGACATCATTTTATTTTTAATAATAACTAACACTGCATTCACAGATTTTTTTTAAAATCGCCTACTACAACATTGATTCACTGTTGAAATTTCGAAAAAAAAAACACGACATATTTTATGATAACAATCGAAAGGGTTAATCATATGGATTATTTTTTGCTAAATAACATAGCATTTTAAATGAAAGAAAAGTCATTAAATTTAACATTTTATGTAAAATTATTTACACAAAATAACATAAAAACGAAACGGTGCAAAAAAAAAAAATTATCAAATGATTCAAAATGTCTGGACCAAATACGATTATTACGCAGATTGTACATATACATATGACATGGCCAGCGAGATTCCCAGATCTAACCCCACTGGACTTGTTTTGGTGGGGTTATGTAAAAGATGTCCTCTTCTCTATTTGCTGTGCCCTGTTCAGGATCTACAATGATCAAAGCAATATCTCTTATCTATTAGACAAGTCCGTCCGTCTGTCTGTCTGTGGTGCTGTTTCAGCGGCCAAGCCGTAAGAGATAGATAAAGAGAATATTTAAGTTATAAGTTAAGAATAGTCTGATAAGACTACAAACCGGATTTGAGTAACGTAGCACTTCCGATTTTCGAGAAATCACGAATTTCAAACGAAACCACACAAAATCTCCGAAGTTCTCAATTAATTAAATACATTTTTTTATTTTTTTAAATCAGGTTTTGGTGAACATTTGGTTCACTGGTTTGCTAGTACCTACTAAGATCTAAGAAAACATTGTAGAACGCAATAAAGTATTGATTGATTGATTGATGTAGTATACAATAACCGGTACGACAGTGTTCAGGAGTCACAAAATGAACTCAGACGTATTACAAACTTTCACAACGTAAAGATAATGAGATCGACCGACAGAGAACATATTAAAAGAGTGAGAATTTGTATACAACAAAATGGATCACATTTTGAACATTTGATCAATTTTTTTTTCTTGCAAGGTTTCGTTTTTATATTAGTTTGTTTCTTAGCTTTTCACGCACATCACTCATTAAATAAAACTAGTTTTTACGGGTTAATGCACGAAACTTTATTTATTTATTGACGTTTCGTAGCCTTTACAGGCTTCGTCGTCAGAATAAAACTTTTATTTAATTTGTCGAGCTACCTTCGAAAGACTTTTATTGAGCGTTCGGTTATTTCATTGTTCGATTTTTAAAGTTTTATTGTCTATGTATGAATTTATTGTTTAATTTACTTAATAAAGTATTTTATTTAAAATTCTTTTTTGTAATTTTGAGTTTATTTATTTGACCCTAACTACCGTAAACTACCACCGGTTCCAAAATTGGGAGACCTTTCTGAGAAGAACCGGCGAAACAAACTCAAGAGGGGCTTTCTATCTCCTTCTTATGTTAAATTATGCAAACAAAAAGAACTAATAGTATCTGATGGTCTTGCAGTGTGTGCTCGAGGTTGGGATTTTATCTCCTGTATAATAGGTTCCCAAGCTGGTGGTATATACCAACCATTTTCCCTATTGAATTTTGCATATTTTTTAATCTCAATAGCCTCGCGCATCATTCGAGGAACGAACCGCCGCTCAGCTGCAAGGATCTGTGGTCTATCAAATCTAATGTAGTAGTTTAATGTAATAAATAAATAAAGTTTCGTGCATTAACCCGTAAAAACTAGTTTTATATTACTTTTTGTGTTAAATAATTTTAAATAAAATGTAAAATTTAATGACTTTCCTTTCAAATAAAATGCTATGCAAAAAATAATCCTTATGATTAACCCTTTCGATGGTTATCATAAAATATGTCGTGTTTTTTTTTTCGAAATTTCACGAGTTAGATTCCCAGTTGTAGCAGGCGAATTAAAAAAAACCAGTGAATGCAGTTCTACTTATTATAAATTAAATGATGTCTTCTTTCGGCAAAACATCCTATCTTCAATATTTAATATACTTTCCCTCCGTGTGAGGTAGCCGTGGGACGCCCTGTATATATTATATCTCCTGACTAGTTGACCCCGCGTACTTCGGACGGATTAAAATAATTTGGAAGAAATGACGGACTCGAGTCTACCGTACCAAAAGGGACGAACGTCAAATGTTTGACAGGAAAGAAGATAGAACCGTTCATATGGGAAATAAAATTGACATTTTACCATCTTCCTAGTATTTTTTTCATATTTTCTCACCCTTTAAACCTTCCCTAGACCTCCACGAACATTTCAAGACCAAGATAAGATAAATCCGTTCAGCCGTTCTCGAGTTTTAGCGAGACTAACGAACAGCAATTGATTTTTATATATACAGACTAGCGGCCCGCCCTCGCTTCGCTTCGGTGTAGAGCTGAAGTGTAGACTACAGTTTTTGTTCTCAGGCTTGTATTATACACAATCATATACATCTATGATTCTTCTTATACCTGCATGCAAAGTCTCAGTCCGATCGGTTCAAAATTGACAAAGTTTCATACAAACTTTCATTCCCTATTTTATCCCCTTGGGGGTAGAATTGATCGAAATGCTTTCTTAGCGGATGCCTACGTCATAACATCTACCTGTATGCCAAATTTCAGCCCGATCTGTCCAGTGGTTTGGGTTGTGTGTTGATAGATCACTATGTCAGTCAGTCACCTTTGAGTTTTATATATACATATAGACTAGCTGTCCCAGCGAACTTTGTACCGCTATAAAAAAATAGGGGTTGGTGGTAGAAGGGTGAAAATTTTGGGTTCTATTTATTTTTGTATCATAAAAAATTAAAAAAAAAATATTATCTAAAATTGAAAAAAAAAATTTAGGGGTGGATTACCCTTAACATTTAGGGGGATGAAAAATAGATGTCGTCCGATTCTCAGACCTACTCAATATGCACACAAAATTTCACGAAAATCGGTCGAGCCGTTTCGGAGGAGTTTAACCACAAACACCGCGACACGAGAATTTTATATATTAAATATATAGATTTATCGTTATGTAGTCGCATTGTGCGCGTTGTGCACTCGCCTGGCATGCCGGGAGAGGCAGGAGCGCCACGTGAAGCGCGCGGGGCACGAGGGGCAGCCGTACGTATCGTTATGTAGTCGCATTGTGCGCGTTGTGCACTCGCCTGGCATGCCGGGAGAGGCAGGAGCGCCACGTGAAGCGCGCGGGGCACGAGGGGCAGCCGTACGTATCGTTATGTAGTCGCATTGTGCGCGTTGTGCACTCGCCTGGCATGCCGGGAGAGGCAGGAGCGCCACGTGAAGCGCGCGGGGCACGAGGGGCAGCCGTACGTATCGTTATGTAGTCGCATTGTGCGCGTTGTGCACTCGCCTGGCATGCCGGGAGAGGCAGGAGCGCCACGTGAAGCGCGCGGGGCACGAGGGGCAGCCGTACGTATCGTTATGTAGTCGCATTGTGCGCGTTGTGCACTCGCCTGGCATGCCGGGAGAGGCAGGAGCGCCACGTGAAGCGCGCGGGGCACGAGGGGCAGCCGTACGTATCGTTATGTAGTCGCATTGTGCGCGTTGTGCACTCGCCTGGCATGCCGGGAGAGGCAGGAGCGCCACGTGAAGCGCGCGGGGCACGAGGGGCAGCCGTACGTATCGTTATGTAGTCGCATTGTGCGCGTTGTGCACTCGCCTGGCATGCCGGGAGAGGCAGGAGCGCCACGTGAAGCGCGCGGGGCACGAGGGGCAGCCGTACGTATCGTTATGTAGTCGCATTGTGCGCGTTGTGCACTCGCCTGGCATGCCGGGAGAGGCAGGAGCGCCACGTGAAGCGCGCGGGGCACGAGGGGCAGCCGTACGTATCGTTATGTAGTCGCATTGTGCGCGTTGTGCACTCGCCTGGCATGCCGGGAGAGGCAGGAGCGCCACGTGAAGCGCGCGGGGCACGAGGGGCAGCCGTACGTATCGTTATGTAGTCGCATTGTGCGCGTTGTGCACTCGCCTGGCATGCCGGGAGAGGCAGGAGCGCCACGTGAAGCGCGCGGGGCACGAGGGGCAGCCGTACGTATCGTTATGTAGTCGCATTGTGCGCGTTGTGCACTCGCCTGGCATGCCGGGAGAGGCAGGAGCGCCACGTGAAGCGCGCGGGGCACGAGGGGCAGCCGTACGTATCGTTATGTAGTCGCATTGTGCGCGTTGTGCACTCGCCTGGCATGCCGGGAGAGGCAGGAGCGCCACGTGAAGCGCGCGGGGCACGAGGGGCAGCCGTACGTATCGTTATGTAGTCGCATTGTGCGCGTTGTGCACTCGCCTGGCATGCCGGGAGAGGCAGGAGCGCCACGTGAAGCGCGCGGGGCACGAGGGGCAGCCGTACGGCGCCGAGCCCGAGTGGAGCGCCAGCTGGTGGCTGCGGAGTTTGGGCCGGTTCTACAAATACAAATATATTTATGTTTTATTTATTTTTTAAGCATTTAACTGCTAGATGTTTAAATCTAAAGAAAAGTTTACTAGAAAAATATCCACGCGGACCAGGCAACGGACGGGACTCGAACCCGCACCCTTCGCAATCCGGGCGAATGCACTGACCATTATGCTACCACTGCCCTATTTGCCGCGTCGAAATTTTCCTAGTTTTAGTTTGACACTGTGGGTTACCTACAATGCGAAGAGATGGCGCTGCCTTGCAGCTTAAGGCTAGGAAAATTTCGACGCGGCGAATAGGGCCGTGGTAGCATAATGGTCAGTGCATTCGCCCAAATTGCGAAGGATGCGGGTTCGAGTCCTGTCCGCTGCCTGGTCCGCGTGGTTTTTTTTTCTAGTAAACTTTTCTTTACATATATATTTATTAAAATTTACATCATACAGTCAGCTTGTAACCATGGGTCCCACACTAGGAGGTCCTGTATCGTGGGCACCCAATGAATGTAAAAAAAAATATTGCAACAGATGATAAGTAAAATTACAGAATACAGAAACTAACTAATAAAGAAATAAAGTGTGTGTGTGTGCTTGTCTGTATGCATGTAGGACGATGAGAGCCAAGGACTTCGGGTAATGCTATTCCAGTCGTTTAAACAGGTTTTCGGATTGCATGTAAGTCATGGACAATAACCTTGAGGTGATAGTGCGCTTTGCCTGTTTCACGTTAAGTTCTCTGATATTACACAGTTTTGTTACCTTATTACTTAGATTAAAACAAAAAGGGTAGATACGGTACGCTCATACTTGCATCAAACAAAAACTGATCCCACGACAACGCGAACGGGACGGCGAGATCCGCGTCACTGCACTACCGACCCGAACGAAACAGCACGTTAAGTTTCAACGGCAGCGCGAACGAGACGGCGAGATCCGCGTCACTGCATTACCGACAAATCACGCGACCAGTCCTCGACGTCACTACCGAATAAGATTCAAAACAAACTTACGAATGAAAAGTGATGCAGTGGGTTTTATTTTTAGTTTTTGAGCAATTTGAGCACTTTTTAAAAACATACTTAGGCATCGTTTTATCATATAAACACAAAATATTATCAATATTTCTTTTTGGCGTTCACATGTACGTCGTTTGCATGTCAAGTTGTGACTAAAGCGATTAGGGTCGTGGACCACAATTGGTGCGGATCACTTTTGTGAGGCTAGTGCCGTATCTACCCTTTTTGTTTTAATCTAAGCCTTATTATAGATATACGGCAACATAAATTTTGGCAGGCGACGCGCGAAAGTGGTTTGTAGAATAACTGTGGGCACCTTAAATACTCTCTACTGAATCTAGAATTAGAATTCTGGTTCTATACGTAAATATATCGTTGTAACACTTCCAACAATAGGGAATATGCATGTAACTAACATTTTTTTATAACGAGGTAGGCAAATGACTCTACCCCACCTGATGTTAAGTGGTGATAAAGTCCAAACGCGAAGATAGATGGTAAATCAGTTATAAACTGCTACACCAACCATCCTCACCTTGCCAGCCTGCAAAAATGCTTCTTCACGCCTCTCTTAAAGGACCCCAGATTATAGGAAGGAGAGGACACGTGCTAATTTTTGTTTTAAATATACTCTATACATGGTGTAAAAAAAACGTATGACAAAGACTAAAACTACGCATTCTGTACACCCAAACAAGTAATAGTACAAAATATTATACGTGGGAAAAAAAAAGTAATTTTAAGTTAAAAAAATACTTTTTTCTTCCAGTACGAAATGTATAGCGCGGCGCGCTACTGTGGCGCCACGCAAAGAATGTGCCTGTGTTTATGTGTGTGCGTGTGTGTAAATGTAAATGCGAAAACATTAATGTATAAATCTTAAAAAAAAATGACTTTGACCTTCAATATTTCCATAACCCTAAAACTGCTAATTGTTATCTAATTTATGGTATTAATTGTTGTAATATTTTATTATTTCATGCATATATGTACTTATGAATAATTCTATGATATTTATAACTTGTACATTATGGAAATAAAGAGGCTATATTATTATTATTATTTCCATAACCATAAATTTCTCAGGTATGGTCCCGAAACAAAAAATAATCGTCATGATCTGGAAAATACATGGCCTCCGACTTCGTTAAAGGTTTTTTAAACATCTTGTAATTATGTTTTTTTTTTAAGCATTTAACTGCTAAATGTTTAAATCTAAAGAAAAGTTTACTGGAAAAAAATCCACGCGGACCGTCCGCTGCCTGGTCCGCGTGGATTTTTTTCTAGTAAACTTTTCTTTAGATTTAAACATCTAGCATTTAAATGCTTAAAAAAAAAAAAACAACCCATATCGTATTCAAATGGTTTGCGAGTACGATATCATCAATCAATCATCATCAGCCTATTAATGTCCCCACTGCTGGGGCACAGGCCTTCCCTATGGATGGAATAGGGAGATTGGGCCATGACCTACCACGCGGGCCCAGTGCGGATTGGTGGGTGCTAACGACTGCAGATGCAACCGGGACCGACGCCTTAAAGTGCCTTGCGAAGCACGGAGGAGCTCGAGATAGTAAATTTTCGGTCACCCATCCAATGGCCGACCACTGCGAAAGTTGCTTTAATTCAACGATCGCAGCGGAACGCGCTAACCACTTGCGCCATCGAGCTGCTCAATGTGAGTACGATATGTCATTGTCAAATTTTATATGGAAACTTGAACAGCAGCGCCACAACGGACTTAACGAAAACTAAAAATCAGTACACATTAGACGTATAAAATAGATCTAATTCAACTATTTCCATTCGATAATGGTTCGTGTTAGGGCACTGGACCCTTAGCACGAACCAATATCGAATTCGTATCGTTTGCGAGTACGAAATGTCATTGTCAAATGTGTACTGATTTTTAGTTCTCGTTACGTCCGTTATGGCGCTGCTTTTAAAGTTTCAATACAAAATTTGACATTGACAGTTCACACTCGCAAACTATTCGAATTCGATATTGTTTCGTGCTAAGGGTACTGTTCTTCAACTGCGGTCAGTACCCCTAGCACGAACCATTATCTAATTCGAATAGTTTGCAAACCGAAATGTCAATGTCAAATTTTGTATGGAAACTTGAACAGCAGCGGCACAAAGTACGTAACGAGAACTAAAAATCAGTACACATTTGACAATGACAATTCGGACTCGCAAACGATACGAATTCGATAATGGTTCGTGCTAGGGGTACAGTTAGCAACGTTAATTTAAAAGTACAAACTGGTCAGACCCGTTGTGATATTTATAATCTCAAGTAATTTCATATAATAATAAAAAAATGGGTGCGTGTACTTATGTAGGCGCGTGAGAAGTTATCCTTCTTTGGCATCGTTTAAAATTAGTTTTTAATTGCATGCAAATAATTAATTACAATAAATTAATAAAAAGTCTGGAAAAGGACACAGTCAATAAAGTTCAGTTTTAATTTGAAAAAATAAATAAATAATCAAAATATTCAATTAAAATCGCTACTGAATATAATTTATTAGAACATATGTGATTTGCACTTGTATGAAACTCAAACACGTATTCCGAATATACAAACTAGAAACATGTGGATAAATATTATAAATATGAATACCTATAACTGTTACTTTAATACAAAAAATAAAGATGTGGTTTTTGGTTCTACTACACCAATGGTCAAGAGATGGCGCTGTAGTCTCCTGAATCGCGCTTTGGTTCCGTTGTTCCAGATTAATAAATACTTTTGATAGGCCTTCACAATGCAGTCGTTAGCACCCACTAAATAGAGATTCTATTTTGTTGGTAGATTTTCTTAATGTGCGGTAAACACAAAAGTAACAGCATGAAGTTGGTCGCTTTAGCTTTAGCTGTTAAAATTTTGTGTTACAGTGATGCGCGCGCATCTTAAAATTTCACTCTCATCAGTTTTTCATAACGCGCCTAAAGAAGTATAACTTCAATAAATAATAAATATTTCTAACACTCACACCAATTAGCCTAGCCCCAAAGTAAGCACTGTAAGGCTTGTGTTATGGGATACTAGGGTAACGGATAGAATACATATACTGTACATATATAAGCATATTTATACAGAAATACATATTAAACATCCATGACTGGAGTACAAATGCTCGTATTCATCACACAAACATCTGCCACCACCGGGATTCGAACCCGGGACCTCTCGAGTCGGCGACACCATGAAACCCGGCGTACAAATCACTCGGCCACGGAGGTCGTCAAAAACCCATATCCCAAACATTTTATGTTTCAATAACAAAATAACAATGAAAATATTAGGGACTATCTCTTATCTATTAGACAAGTCCGTCCGTCCGTCCGTCTGTCTGTGGTGCTGTTTCAGCGGCCAAACCGTAAGAGATAGATAAAGAGAATGTTTAAGTTATAAGTTAAGAATAGTCTGATAAGACTACAAACCGGATTTGAGTAACGTAGCCCTTCCGGTTTTCGAGAAATCGCGAATTTCAAACGAAACCACACAAAATCTCCGAAGTTCTCAATTAATTAAATATATTTTCTTTGAAGTTATACTTCTTTAGGCGCGTTATGAAAAACTGATGAGAGTGAAATTTTAAGATGCGCGCGCATCACTGTAACACAAAATTTTAACAGCTAAAGCTAAAGCGACCAACTTCATGCTGTTACTTTTGTGTTTACCGCACATTAAGAAAATCTACCAACAAAATAGAAATAGAATCTCTATATAGTGGGTGCTAACGACTGCATTGTGAAGGCCTATCAAAAGTATTTATTAATCTGGAACAACGGAACCAAAGCGCGATTCAGGAGACTACAGCGCCATCTCTTGACCATTGGTGTAGTAGAACCAAAAACCACATCTTTATTTTTTGTAATAAAGTAACAGTTATAGGTATTCATATTTATAATATTTATCCACATGTTTCTAGCACAAGTGCAAATCACATTATGTTCTAATAAATTATATTCAGTAGCGATTTTAATGGAATATTTTGATTATTTATTTATTTTTTCAAATTAAAACTGAACTTTATTGACTGTGTCCTTTTCCAGACTTTTTATTAATTTATTGTAATTAATTATTTGCATGCAATTAAAAACTAATTTTAAACGATGCGAAAGAAGGATAACTTCTCACGCGCCTACATAAGTACACGCACCCATTTTTTTAAATCAGGTTTGGTGAACATTTGGTTCACAGGTTTGCTAGTACTTTCTAATTCATTCAAATCTTGCGTTGATTTTGGGACAGTCTATCCTTTATAATTAGTAAATAAATTTGGATAAACTTACCGGGAAATGTTTGCCGCAATGATCGCACAAATGCTCCGCGTTGTCCTTCTTGTGGACAACCTGCTTGTGTAGATATAGGGACGTGTGACTCTTGAATACCTGAGGAAAATGTTAAGTCATTAATACTTTTATTAAACACAGGAGAGATATACGAATGCTTAATTGAATACTGACATACTAGCAAACCAGTGAACCAAATGTTCACCAAAACCTGATTTCTCGAAAACCGGAAGTGCTACGTTACTCAAATCCGGTTTGTAGTCTTATCAGACTATTCTTAACTTATAACTTAAATATTCTCTTTATCTATCTCTTACGGTTTGGCCGCTGAAACAGCACCACAGACAGACGGACTTATCTAATAGATAAGAGATTAATACTTAGTTCAACGTTGAATAACGTACAATATTGAGGTGTTTGCACATTTTTTTGTATACTGGGTATGTGTCTAATTTTAAAGTAAGGTATTAATGACAGCGATGTTTATGAAGCTATGTGAATAGAATAATGTGAATAGATGGCATAAGGATAACTTTTTGTCTGTATGTCTTAAGTAGTAGGTCAGTAAGTAATAATTCAATACATGATTCATATTATATATCATAGAAATACCCGTTGGAATGATTGGAACAGCACGGATATGGGTCTAAAGTTTGTGGGATCAGATGTGCTACCCGATAAGTATGGTTAAGTCACATACAAGAGCAAGAGCACGGCAAATTTACAAATGTAGACATGGTTATTACAATCTTATATATTTTACCAGATTAATCACTTTTCATATTAATTTTATTTATAAATTACAAGTAACATTTGAAATTATTATAAAAAATCATTCATGAAACATATTCTAGATGTTTCTAATGGTAGATATCTCACTACCTCCGTCGCCTACTCGAAAGGTCCCGGGTTCAAGTCCCGGTGAGGGCAGATATTTGTGTGATGAATACGAGCCTTTGTACCCCAGTCATAGATGATAAATATGTATTTCTATTTATATATATCAGTTATAATAATAAATATTACCAACACTCACACCCTAGCCCCAAAGTAAGCACTATAAGGCTTGTGTTATGGGATGCTAGGGTAACGGATAGAATACATATACTGTACATATATAAGTATATTTATATAGAAATACATATTAAACATCCATGACTGATGTACAAATGCTCGTATTCATCACACAAACATCTGCCCCCACCGGGATTGGAACCCGGGACCTCTCGAGTCGGCGACACCATGAAACCCGGCGTACGAACCACTCGACCACGGAGGTCGTCAATCAATCAGTCAATCAGTATAATATGTTTTCTATCCGTTACCCTAGCATCCCATAACACAAGCATTACAGTGCTTACTTTGGGGCTAGGCTAATTGGTGCGAGTGTTGGAAATATTTATTCATTATCTCAGGCCCAGTCTACGCTCTATGGTTTACACTAACCTTCTGGCATGTGCTGCAGGTGTGTACGAAGTTCTTGAGATGCTCCCAGTCCACGTGGTCCTTGAGGCGAGTTTTATTCGCGAAACGTTTGCCGCAATCACTGCACATGTACCTTTGGGATGATGATAATTTATTACATTATTATTAATCTAATATATATAATTCTCGTGTCGCGGTGTTTGTGGTTAAACTCCTCCGAAACGGCTTTCCCGATTCTCATGAAATTTTGTGTGCATATTGGATAGGTCTGAGAATCGGACAACATCTATTTTTCACCCCCCTAAATGTTAAGGGTAATCCACCCCTAATTTTTTTTTTTTCAATTTTAGATATATATTTTTTTTAATTCTTTTATGATACAGCATTAGTAAAAACATATAACCCTAAATTTTCACCCTTCTACCACCAACCCCTATTTGTTTATGACGGTACGAAGTTCGCTGGGACAGCTAGTATTTCTATACTATCCATAATAATCCTTTGTCATTAAATATTCACATTGCATAAATATGTGAAAGTTTGTGTTGTTACACAATCACGCAAAAATTACTAAACGGATTTTAATGAAATTTGGTACGCATAAAGTTGTGTGTGGGAAGTGGGGACATTATTTTTTTTTTTAATTAATTCTTAATGCACAATTGTACAATGGCGGACATAATGCCGTAGGCATTCTGTACCAGTCAACCATAGGGTGTTGTGGAGAAAATTAGTATTATTAGTTAGTAGGGCGCACATGTGAGGTGGAAATCACATTTCAAGCAGTCAACATAAATATTATAATAATATATATTAATTAAATTACACAATAATTATATACATATGCATACATATATATACATATACGTATACATATAATAAATATACACATACGTAAACATATAATAAAATAACACTAAATAAAATTAATACATAATAATGACATTAATAGGCTGATGATGATGACAGGGCTTGAAACCGGTTTCGAAAATACCGGTAAATAAAGGTTATACCGGTTTTTAGTAAAGGTTTCATTCGGAGCGCGTCCGAAATAAAAGCGGTACCTAAAACCTTAATAAACCGGTTTAATCCAGGGCGACACGTGCACGCGTCGGTATCGCTTGAAGTTTGTTTTGTTTGAAGTAATCAAGTCGCAACTTGTTAATAAAAAATAAAATAAAATTCATTTATTTCGAGCAACATAACTCATAATCATAATAACAATACATAATCAATTATTATAGAAATAGGCACAGGTCACTAAAAAAAAAAAAAAAAAAATACACCTAATCAGTTATTTAATTTAATACATTACATAATTTGAATTTAATAATTTTCATCAAATAAAATAATTAAAAATCAAAGGTCAACTCAATAGTATTATAATGTCATACACAAAAATGCTGTTAACTGTTAATGCTCAGAGATTGATGCATTTATTGATACGTTTGCTAGCGTCTAGTGAGTCAAGTTATTCATTTATTATCGAGGCCGTCAGAAAGAGCGAAGTGAAACCCTTTAAAAACCGCTAAATTGATTCAAAACCTATTTGATTTTGCTCTTTAGGAAAACATAACGTTATAGAACAATGTATCCTATGTACATGAAACTGTCTACTCACTTAAAGTCGCTCTCAGAGACGTGTTTCTTGCTGATCTTCATGTGCTGTTTGTACGTGGCTATGGAAGAGAAAGTTCTGTTGCACGGCTCACACACCAGCTCGCCGTTAGCTCTGTTGGTAAATAAAACAGCATATTTGGACACCTTGACTGGAATGATGGTCCTTTATTAAACAAAGAATAAGCTTGGATAAGTTATTTCATGTTTTTTCTAGGTCTCTGTTCGTTGAATGACAATTTTTTAATAATTTAAGTTAGAGAAAATATAACTAGAAAAACAGACAGCAGACGGACTTAAGACTTGCAGCTTAAGAATGGCTAGAAGAATTTCGACGCGGCCATCAGGGCCGCGGTAGCATAATTGGTTAGTGCATTCGCCCGGATAGCGAAGGGTGCGGGTTCAAGTCCCGTCTGCTGTCTGGTCCCAAGGAATTTTTTCTAGTTATATTTTCTTTAGAATTAAACATCAAGCAGTTACATGCTTAAATAATAATAATTTAAGCTAGGTTTCTAAACTTAGATTAAAATAAAAAGGGTAGATTCGGCACTGGCGACTCAAAAGTGTTCCGCTTAAGTTGTGGTGCATGACCACAATTCGCTGTAGTCACAATGAGGGCTACCGTTTTCTGCCTCACCAGATGGCGCCACTGTTGAGTGAGGTCCTAAATTGTAACTTTTAAAGTTTATTAATACGCACATGAAATCAAAGGTTACATTTAGATCGTATTTTAACACAAAAGAACCATATTCTAAACATAAATAGGCCATGCCACAGTGACGCGCAGTTCCGTTTTATTCGAAAAAAATGGGAACATAATCATTTTTCTAAGCTCAAATTTTTAATAACTGACATTCATTGCCACATAACTCATATTTGCCATAATTAAGCCGAATTGTTACCAATTATTCACAACATTATTTTAATTAGAAATAAACCCGCGTAATCAACCAACAAGCAATAAAATTTGACATTTCGGAGACCTCACGCTACACTAGCGCCTCTAGCGGCGGATTCATACGCGATAGCCCTCATTGGACACTCAAACACGCTGTATGTACACTCAACATAAACAATATTGCGTATATTCTGTGTTATAAAGATAAAACAATGCCTTCGATGCTTTTATAAAGAACACAATTACTTCAAAATCAAATAACAAATGCCTCGGCAACACTTTCAATTCGTAAAACTGTAAAATCATTTTTTTCTCAAAAATCACGGTTTGTCGTGAATGTTATTTACGTAATCGCCATTTTGTTATCAAGAAAAGGACAACAATACAGCTCAGCCGTTCGCACTCGGAAGCTGATTCGCCGTTTCGCTCGTTCTGCGTTGAAGCGTACGCCCTTAGCACGAACCAATATCGATTTCGTATCGTTTGCGAATACGAAATGTCATTGTCAAATTTTGTATGGAAACTTGAACAGCAGTGCCACAAAGTATGTAACGAGAACTAAAAATCAGTACACATTTGACATTGACATTTCGCACTCGCAAACTATTCGAATTCGATATTGGTTCGTGCTAAGGGTACAGTACCCCTAGCACGAACCATTATCGAATTCGAATAGTTTGCAAACCGAAATGTCAATGTCAAATTTTGTATGGAAACTTGAACAGCAGCGGCACAAAGTACGTAACGAGAACTAAAAATCAGTACACATTTGACAATGGCATTTCGGACTCGCAAACGATACGAATTCGATAATGGTTCGTGCTAGGGGTACAGTTCTAGCTCGCTCGCTCGTGTTTGTGTGCGAGTTGCTTATGTATTTGAGTCGGATCATATTTAATTTGATGCTAGTATGAGCGTACCGTACCTTCCCTTTTTGTTTTAATCTAAGGTTCTAAATAACAAACTATAAATAAATTTGGCCTAGATTTAGAGAGTAAGTTGACACATTGTCACAGCCTCAGTAAGGATGGTTATTATTGGAACCGACCGCCTGACGTGTGTGTGTGCGGGCTAGCCCTATTCCCAAGTGCGTTTTCGCGAGTCATCATCATCATCATCAGCCTATTAATGTCCCCACTGCTGGGGCACAGGCCTTCCCCATGGATGGAATAGGGAGATGGGGCCATGACCCACCACGCGGGCCCAGTGCGGATTGGTGGGTGCTAACGACTGTAGATGCAGCCGGGACCAACGGCTGAACGTGCCTTCCGAAGCACGGAGGAGCTCGAGATCGTAATTTTTGGTCACCCATCCAATGACCGACCACTGCGAAAGTTGCTTAAGTTCAACGATCGCAGCCGAACGCGCTAACCACTTGCGCCATCGAGCTCCTCTTTTTTTTTCTTTTTCTTTTTTTTTCGCGAGTGCGCGTACGTTATTTTGCGAGTTCGATTGACTTTTAATTTTTAAGTTTCTCTATCTCTCTCTATTGTATTAGGTCTTGTACAAAATAAATTACCGTGTTATTTACTCTATTTCTATCTTTCTTTTAGTAGTCTATACATTCTTATTCTTTTCTTCCAAATTATTACATTTCTATTCTTTCTCTTAAGCTGGCGCTACGCTCTCCAAACTTCCCCCTCAGGTTCGAGTGGTCTGGAGGCTCCAGACGGAGTGGAGACTCCCCCCGTGGGGAGACGCCATCCGCCTGGAATACCTCTAGAGGCACTCGCCAATTCTCGGCTTGAGGTCCCCTTAGGATCTCGCCGTCCCCAAGCCCGGTGACGCTGTAAAGGTCATCTGCGACCAACAGCATACACACTCAAAAAAAAAAATGGTTGCCTGTAAAGTCGGTTTTACGGGCGAAGATTTTACGTGACAACGTCTTTTTCTCGGTAGAATATTTATTGATATGAATATAATTAAATTGCACAATAGGAACAAGGAATTGAATGAAAATAAGAATTGCACAAATTTTAACTATAGAAATATATTTTGTTTACTAAAACATTGTACATGTAAACTTAAACTCATCGTAACGTTACCGAGCGTTACACTTTTTCATAAGTGACTCCCAGCCGCAACCTAATTTAAGACGTTGTCACGTCAAAAAATCTCCAAGCTCAATCAGGGGAGTGTAACGTTACAGTTTTGGCGCCCAACGTAAAAAAAGTACTCTAAGCTTCTTGGCTCTACGCTACTCACTCTCCAGGTTATTTTTTTCTTTAGTCTTTAAGTTTCTCATATATCGAAATGGCTCTCTGCAGATATAATAAGGTAAATTTTTAAAGTAAATAGGAATGCCTCACCAGGCAGCATATTGCTCTGCTGTAGCATTTAAAAGCTGGGTGTCACAGACCTATCCAGATTAGTTATCAACATTGAGAAATCATTATTGTCATATAATTAAACGGAAGACTCTGTGTCTTATTATTTACTATGTCAATGAACATATTATTTTTTTACTTCATATAGCAACATAAATCTATTGAAAATAGTTTCTTATACCTGTAAGTTATCAGGGTACAACAGTTAATGGGTACCTGGGTTTATCTCGAGGCTATGTATTGTTTTGTACAGCCTGTATGTTTTTATAAGTGTATTTTCATCTGCGTCTGTGTAATGTTTTGTACAGCCTGTATGTTTTTATAAGTGTATTTTCATGTGTTTGTGTAATGTTTTGTACAGCCTGTATGTTTTTATAAGTGTATTTTCATGTGTTTGTGTAATGTTTTGTACAGCCTGTATGTTTTTATAAGTGTATTTTCATCTGTGTCTGTGTAATGTTTTGTACAGCCTGTATGTTTTTATAAGTGTATTTTCATCTGTGTCTGTGTAATGTTTTGTACAGCCTGTATGTTTTTATAAGTGTATTTTCATCTGCGTCTGTGTTATGTTTTGTACAGCCTGTATGTTTTGATAAGTGTATTTTCATGTGTTTGTGTAATGTTTTGTACAGCCTGTATGTTTTTATAAGTGTATTTTCATCTGTGTCTGTGTAATGTTTTGTACAGCCTGTATGTTTTTATAAGTGTATTTTCATCTGTGTCTGTGTAATGTTTTGTACAGCCTGTATGTTTTTATAAGTGTATTTTCATCTGTGTCTGTGTAATGTTTTGTACAGCCTGTATGTTTTTATAAGTGTATTTTCATCTGTGTCTGTGTAATATTTTGTACGGCCTGTACGTTAAGCCGTTGGCCCCTACTGCATCAGCAGTCGTTAGCACCCACCAATCCGCACTGGACCCGCGTGGTGGGTCACGGCCCAGTGACCCGCAGTGGGGACATTAATAGGCTGATGATGATATTATTTGTGTGTTGCTCTGTGTGTGTATTGTTTGTGTTATTCATATATTTATGTTACCTAGCCCGATGACTCCTGAGATGTCTCCGCAGATTCCCCCTCCACTGGAAGCTGCGTCCGCAGTGCGAGCACGGGAACTGTCTGCGCGCGTTGTTCACAGACCGAGCTATTTGTTCCACGGAATTAACCACGTCCAAGTGGGACTCCTTCAGTTTCCTTACAAAATGATAACAATCTGTTGTAATACTAGTTGCTACAATCTTAATTTTATACTTAACTAATGGCCCGCCCTCGCTTCGCTTCGGTGTAGAGCTGTAGTTTTGACTTCCCAATCTTATTTACACAATGACGCCCTATAGAATTGTTATATTTCTTAGTCTAAACTTTAGACTATAGTTTTTATTCTCAGGCTTCTATTAAACACAATGACTTTCTTTAAATACCTAATTACTACAGGCACGCGCCGCCGCCGGTCCCCCGACCAGTAACGCCCGAACCGGTATGTTCCTGCATTTTAAATCTGTTATATCTCCGAAAATATTCATTTAAATTACATGCTGTAAAGGGCCATATTGATCTATATTACATGCACAATGTATTTACTTAATTGGATAAGGATTAATGCTGTATTGCTTAAAATCGCTTTTTCGTAAATAAGCCATTATTTTCTAGTAATATGTAATTAAAAAATGGTTATTGTGGGTTATCCCTAAGAGATAGTCATGTACCATCGCGGTCTTTTTCGTAGACCTTTTTAAGGTGTACAATACTGTAGTACATTATTTTGATCTATCTCGTAGGATTCAGCCAGCGTTTGCAATGTAAGCAAAAAAAATGTGTTTATTTACGACCTTACATTAAAAACCTCTAAAATTATCAGTGTTTCTCTACTATATTATGCATGTTTTATACATATAAACTTTTCTCTTGAATCACTCTATCTATTAAAAGAAACTGCATCAAAATCCGTTGCATAGTTTTAAAGATCTAAGCATACATAAGGATATAGGGACATAGGGACAGACAGCGGGAAGCGACTTTGCTTTATACTATGAAGTGAAGTTGACTTTGGTACTTTGTAAGTATTTGATTTAAAATTTTGTCATACTTCATAACAATATACTTTCCTGTTTACACATATATTTTAACTTTTGTTTCATATTTTACTACACTCCAGCTCTGTACCATCTAATATTAGCACACAATCCTCCTCATAAAACAATATGATAAACCAGAATATGGCTGACCTTTAATACAATGCCCGTGGACAATGAACTGTAACCTATTTTTCACAAGAAAGATGATTGAAGAAATTCAACTTTTGATGATTGGGAAAAAATCTCTTAAGAAATTTTTACTAGAAAAAATTCCATTGTAACATAATGGTCAGTTCATTCGCCCGGATAGCGAAGGGTGCGGGTACGAGTCCCGTCTGCTGTCTGGACCGCGTGGATTTTTTTTTTCTAGTAAAATTTTCTTTAGATTTAAACATGTAGTAGTTAAATGCTAAAAAAATAAAAATATTCTCTTTATATTGTGCGTGTGTGGGATGCGTGCGCTGCTATTCCCGATGAGCATGAAACTTGCAGGGTAATTCTGCGAAGGCTAAAACGCTACGAGCGTCACATACGACACAATATATACAGGATGTGACAAAAGTCCGAAATAAAACTTTAGGGTTTGGTTGTGTTCCTTGTATAGAATTACCTACGAAAGTTTGACGCCTTTCAGACCACTTTTATTTTCTAATTAAATTAATAAAAATATCGTTTTACATCTGCCTATGATAACCCTATAAATGAGTACGATTACTACTACCTAAACAGACCCCCCTCTCACCTCCAGGCGCCCCTGCGCCCCGCTCAGATACCTACAATTTTTTATTTCGGAATACATACCTACAAATTTTATTTCGGAATTCTGTAACAGCCTGTATATACATATATGAGTCTAGCCTATCCATTAACCATTAGTAAAATAAGTCGCTTTATGCATAAACTATATGTAAAACATATTATATTAAATTGTTGTCACTGTAATGAAAAAACAATGTAAAATTAAAATGAAACCATCAATGTTGGGGTTGCAATAACCAATAACTCTTTAGATTATATATATATATATAAGCAAATATGATTGTAAACTTGTTAGTGGTTCTTTAAATAAATTTAATAAAATGTGTGCGTGTACTAGTGTACACACGTAAGAAGTGAAACTTCTTTATGGCCTTATTTTTTTCGAAAAATGATCTACATGCAACTTTCCAGAAATATATATATAGGCGTGCGCTAAGATTTTTCAAAAACTCACCCACTAAAGGGGTATAACTACACCTTACCTTACCTTACCTTGTGTGAAACACGAATATTTGCTGTCGATACTTTTTTTTTTTAAGTTGACATAAGAAGAAAATGTTCGGATGAGGTAAATAGTGCTCTTTTAAAAAAAGATGGCGCGTAACCAAAAAACGTGACGCGTAACCGAATAAAATGTGACGGTAAATTTTTTTCCAACGCCGATAAAGAAGTTTCACTTCAAAAAAATGAGTGATGCGTACGCTGCTCCATTCCCCTACGCCTTATTCACCGCCTGATGTTAGGTTATTTAAGAAAACCAGTTTCACTTCAGATGTGTGCTCCGTGCACACGATTTTATTTTTCAAACATTTTAATTGAAGGTGAATCTAATAATTTTTTTCTAGTAAACTTTTCTTTAGATTTAAACATCTAGCAGTTAAATGCTTAAAAATAAAATAAAAACATAACTATAATTGCTATTTCTTCATTCAAATGTTTAATACTTGAAAAAGTATTCATTTGACAGTGTGGGTTACCTACAATGCGAAGAGATGGCGCTGCCTTGCAGCTTAAGGCTAGGAAAATTTCGACGCGGCGAATAGGGCCGTGGTAGCATAATGGTCAGTGCATTCGCCCGGATTGCGAAGGGTGCGGGTTCGAGTCCCGTCCGCTGCCTGGTCCGCGTGATTTTGTTTCTAGTAAACTTTTCTTTAGATTTAAACAATCTAATAATTTGTGTACACCAACAAAATGTATTATGCTAAAGATTAAGACTGAAATCATAAAAAAAATGACTCACCAAAGTTTCAGTTGAATCTGATGTTTTGAACTTGTCTTAACATGCTTCTGTAGATTGGAAGTGGTTGTAAAAGATAACCTGTAAAAGATAAAAAAAATAACTTTTAACTAAAAATGTGTTTAAATCTAAAGAAAATATATCTAGAAAAAATCCACGCTGACTAAGCAGCAGACGGGACTCGAACCCACACCCTTCGCTATCCGCGCGAATGCACTGACCAATTATGCTACCGCGGCCCTGACGGCCGCGTCGAAATTCTTCTAGCCATTCTGAAGCTGCAAGGCAGCGCCATCTCTTCGCATTGTAGGTAACCCACAATGTCAAATGAATACTTTTACAAGTATGAAACATTTGAAAGAAGAAATAGCAATTTTTTCTTGTTATATTTTCTTTAGATTTAAACATCAAGCAGTTACATGCATAAAAAATATAACTAAAAATGTGTTATTTATTGTAACCAACGATATAAAAAAACGGTGTAAAATATCGTTTTGATTGTAACACACATACGAAGGGGCGTTTTTAATTTCGCGGGATGGAGGGCAGGGATTGAAAATAAAAATACAAAATTATGATTATTATTATTAGATGAGGAGCTCGATAGCGCAGGTGGTTAACGCGATCGGCTGCGATCGTTGAAATTAAGCAACTTTAGCAGTGGTCGGAAAATGGATGGGTGACCAAAAAGCTTCTATCTCGAGTTCCTCCGTGCTTCGGAAGGCGCGTTAAGCAGTCGTTAGCATCCGCCAATCCCCCAAGCTGGGTGATGGCAGCTCAAAGGCCAAGGATAGCCAACCAATTGTATGACGATCGCTCGGCTTATCGATAGTATCGATAGCACAAAACAAGCCAATACTATCGGATGAGTGAAATACTATCGATAGTATTGTAGTTCGGTAATAAAAAACTAGCCTAGCCCCAAAGTAAGCACTGTAAGGCTTGTGTTATGGGATGCCAAGGTAACGCATAGAATACATATACTGTACATATATAAGTATATTTATATATGTAGAAATACATATTGAACATCCATGACTGGAGTACAAATGCTCGAATTCATCACACAAACATCTGCCCCCACCGAGATTCGAACCCGGGACTTCTCGAGTCGGCGACATCATGAAACCCGGCGTACAAACCACTCGGCCAAGGAGGTCGTTAAACCAAGTCGATAGTATTGTTGTAGATAAAATCAACAGTATCGATAGTATCGATACTATCAATAGTTTGTTATTAACGAACTACATCGATAGTATTGCACTCATTCGATAGTATTGCCTTGTTCTGAGCTACCGATAGTTTCGATACTATCGATTGTATCGATAGGCCTATCGATAGCGCACATCATTTTCGATGTAAACTGTCGATAGTTGTAATATCGATAATTCGGCAACGGCAGCGCCGGTAGCGCCATCTCTTGAGGAGGCGAGTTACTATTTCCTCCATGTTGATTATGTGGGGCATGTAGATGTCGCCGCCACATAATGGACATTAATAAGCTGACGATAACCCACCTGCATGGTTCACAATAAGGTTTCCTCTTCTGTCCAGTCTCAATGCGATGCGTCTCCGAATGTTTTCTCAAAGAAGTCTTCCACCTGAACGTCTTGTTGCAGAATTCACACGGGAATGTAGCGGTGCTGACCGCCTCCTGTTTTGGGCTGGTGGAATGAAATTAGTTATTTAGGTTTCCATACGTTGCGAGCGCAGCGCCTAGTGTTGCCGATCGATAGTCGACTATCGATGATTGATCGATAGTCTATCGATAGCCAACCAATAGTATGACAATCGATCGGCGATACTATTTACAGTATCGATACTATCGATAACACAGAACAAGCGAATACTATCGGATGAGTGAAATACTATGGATACTATCGATAGTATTGTAGTTCGTTAATAACAAATTATCGATAGTATCGATACTGTCGATTTTATTTGCAACCGTACTATCGATAGTTTAACAATTTCTAGTCTAGTAGTTTCGAAGTCTTCCATCTGAATGTCTTGTTGCAGAATTCACACGGAAATGTAGCGGTGCTGACCGCCTCCTGTTTCGTGCTGGTGGAATGAAATAGTTATTTATGATATCACTGCGATAAGTTGGTTATTACAAACGAATAAACGTAATAATGTAAGTCCGAGACGAAGTCCAAGGCTTACCAGCCCCTCTAGCATGACCACAGAAACGGGATATGATAAAAAGATATAATAATAATAATAAATTATTTATTTGTTTCAACATACAATTGGTACAATACACAAATAGAATGACAGTAAATAATTGAAACAAAAAGGTATGTGGCTCAGCATGTGACAGTCAAGTTTTGACTTGTCGCTGGTATTCTGCCACCACCTCACAATAATTATATTCTAAAAAACACATTAATAAGGACAATATAAGCAAGTCGAGACAATAATTTAGTTTTAATTACTACAACAATTAAACAGCATCATATTTTGTACTTGCCGCCTCGTGTTGTTGTTCAGATAAATTAACATAATGCATATCGAACATAGCAATGGGAAGTAAGTATGAATTAATTTAGTAAAATCCTAAGTGCTAGCGAGTCTTAAAGAAGTCCATAGGTAAAAAAAAATCCTTACAGGCAAATTGTGATGTTTGAACGTAAATTTTTCTGCTTGATTTGGGGGACTCCTATCATGCGTGAGCAAGCCGAGTTGTGACGAAATATTCCGAACACCTTACTTAGATAGATATTATAATGATCGGCAAATTCTCTAGTCGGCCCATCTCTAGTAAATACCAATTCCGCGCGATGGCATACAACGTTTTTCAACACATTTGCGAGAAAACAGTGTAGGTCGTATTTAAGCAATGAAGCAAATTTTTTCTAAGTATAAAATGGGGTGTATTTCCAAATGGTGCCACCTGCGGGTGGTGAAAATTAGTAATACATCTTTTGTCTCTTTTTTTCTTTTAATTATTAAAGAGAGACAAAAGTATAGATTAAAAGAACTTCCAAGTAGGTTCGATCGAAACGAGCACGGCGCCATGTATGAGCGTGCGGTAAAATTTTTACCGTACGCTCCATTGTATTGCCCATAATATTGAACTTTCGTACAATGTATAGGTACAACCTCTTAAATGCATTTTTTGAGCAAATGTGTTGAAAAGTTAATTAATACAGCACTAAGGACAAGAAAAAAATGCCATTTAATCTTAGATTAAGTCAAAATAGAAAGATACGGTACGCTCTTACATAATTGAAATAAAAAATGATCTGACTCAACTTCATACGTAACTATAATGAACACACACCTATAATATTTCAATTGAGCGAGCGAGACAGAACTATACTTAGAATCAGACGTTCTTTATATCGATCTAATAGAAAATATTACTCTAGCAATAAATTTAAAGTTCCTTTCCATAATTCCATTTCAATTTAGGTCTCGAATCATGGAAGTGTACTTGCAAAACTAACAACATTCATTCAATCGATTCTCAACTTTATTTTTAACACATTAGTGTTGAAATTTATGGCTAAACTTACCTTTCATTGAATTCTTGTTTCAATGTTTTTGTTTCGGAGTCACCATTTTCGCAATACGACGTATCACCATTCAGTTGATAACTATAAGATAAATAAATGAATATCAGTCAGAGGTTTTAATATATTTTTGAATTGAAAGTTCTTTAGGCACGGAATTTTATATATGCATATTCAGTAGGTCTGAGAATTGGACATCTATTTTTCATCCCCCTAAAGGTTAAGGTTAAGGGTGGTTAAATTTGTTTTTTGGGAGTAAATTTTTGTTTTTTATTATTATGATACATCATACAAAAATACATACAACCCTAAATTTTCACCTTTCTACCACCAACCCCTATTTTTTTATGGAGGTACAAAGTTCACTGGGACAGTTAGTAGTCTATAATATTTCACAAGACATTTCATTCTTCATCCTTACCTCATTAGCATATGTGTAACTTCATAGTGTTTGGTGGCAGCCCTCTTACTGTTAAACAGTACATCACACACTGTACATTGAAACCGTTTTACATGTCTGTTCGTGTGGTAGTTATATGACACATCTGTTGCAAAGGTACACTCACAAATGTTGCATTTGAACTTGCTCTTGTTCTGAGAACAATTAAAAACATAAGTGATTTAGAACACAGATCCACACATCATCATCTAATTTCCTCACTGCTGGGGCACAGACCTTCCTGACGGATGGTATAGGGACAATGATCAGTGACCCACCACTCGGGCCCAGTGAAGGTTGGTTGGGCTGATGGCTGCAGATGCAGCCAGGAACTTAACGTGCCTACGGGAGCACGGAGGAGTGAGTGATAATAAGTTTTTGGTCACCCATTCTAAGACATACCATTGCAAAAATTGCTTAACTTCCACTATCGCAGGACGAACGCGTTAACCAATTGCGCCATCGAGCTCCTCACATAGCCACACAGTTTTATAAAAAAAAGGTTGTTCAGTTACACAAATTTGATATTTGGCAAAAAATAAATAACTAACTTTTCAAACTTACAGCATCATGTTTCAACTTCTGATGGTCGTTGAGATCATCAATGTTAGGAAACGACACGATACAATTCTCACACCGGAACATAGCGATCACATAGTCCTCTCTTTCCGCTAAAGTTCTTCTCTCTTCTGCTAACTCTTCGACTGTCAACTCTATTTCTCTTACAACTTCATCATTCTTCTCTTTTTTTCTTTTACGTTCTTTCACTTTCCTCTTTTTCTTCCTACTGAATTCTATTAGAAAAGTATTATCTTCCAAGTTGTCGGAATGTGTAGACTCATTGTCCTCATCTTTAATCTCTGATTTGATAGAATTTTCCACTTTGAGTTTTGGGTGGTACACATCTATTGTCACTTGTTCCCCGCTGTTTATGTTTGGGTCTATATCAAGATCGAGAACTATGTGCATTGACAGGTTAGGAAAATGAGATTGTTGCATCAAATTCGTATTCTGCAAACATTTATAAAACATTACCTTATTTTTATTTTAAGGATTTAACTGCTAGATGTTAAAATATAAGAAAATTTTACTGGAAAAATTTCCACTCTGTCTGATCAGTTTCAGACTGGATATGAACCTGCATCTTTAGCTATCTGAGCAAAAGTATAATACATTTAGGTACCATTTAAATATACCCCCAGACACATCTATCGGCCCACTTAGCATTTTAAGTTTTGAACTAGGTATGTGATATTGGCAGTCAGTAACATTGAGAATATTTTTTATGCAGTTTTGAGATTTAGTAATTATTATTGATAAGGAGTGGCAGAAAAGGACCAGGCAGAAAAGTACCACAGGCCAGGGGGCCATTCGCCTAATGGAAATGCTTTGGAAAACGCTAACACTTTTAATTTTATTTTGTTATTTCTGACCGCCAAAGGTTTTCAAATACCTCACACTAATTTTTGTTAATATTATTATTACCAATGTAAAAGAAAAAAAAGAGCGTAAGGCATTTGAAAACCTCTGGTGTCTAGAAATAACACAAATGAAATCATAAGCGTTAGCGTTTTCCAAAGCATTTCCATTAGGTGAATGGCCCCCAGCTGTTATAATTCCCTTACAAATGGTGAACTCTATTGGACAGAACATGTTGCAAAAAATTATTATTTATTCATAAGATATTTTTATTTATTCATAAGACTACAAACCTGTTTAGAGTATTCATTGAGAGCTTTATAACATGTTTTCACTTGTCGCTTAAATTTTATGAAGCGACTTATCAAGGCATCGCATTCCCAGCATGCAGTTAAGAGATCATTATCTGGTACAGTCATCTGAAAAAAATATTATCGATAAAATAAAACCTTAGAAACAATCAGTTCTATTGAAGAAATCTAGTGTTAAACTCAAGTGCTTGAGCTGAAATTAATTTAGCATCAAAGTGGTACGTATTTACTACCATAAATCTAAGAAACATACCGGTATTTCATTTATTATTTGTAAAAAACATTGTCTTTTTGCATCATCGTCGAGTGGTTTAAGTTTGCGTTCACTGCAAAGACAGCCGCAACACATAACATCAGCTTTTTGCTCCATTTTATTTAGGGACACTGCACAGACACTCTGATTATTGATTTTTTGTATTGTTCATACATACACAGTAATAAAAATAAAACAAATTCAATCGCTTAATAATTTGAAACGCTCTACGAGATTTGTATCTGTTTTAATGTCAAATGCGTTTCGATTCGATTCTAGTGATTACTGTGATAGCTCCGTGATTTAGTTTCCCAAAGACTATAGTTTGTTGAGTAGCATTATGTGTTGTTTTTATTAATTACCATTTATATATGATTCATCAATTAAAGTTGTAATATATACGCAGACTTTTTAATTTCTGAGTCTCAAATAGGATTTTATTAAATGCAAATGTTACCTAACAAAACGCTACCTTCAATACTCCGTTCCACGCATCTTCAAAAATATTCCAGCCTGTAATTTATCAATTTTCATTACGCTAAGTGAACGATCATTACCTACAATGGAATTCTTTGACATATAGTTGCTCGGCAGTGAATTGGACTCTTTTTGCATTTTTCGATAAAATGAACGAGTTTGTAAATATAAACACCTCGTACTTACAAACATTTGATCAAAATAATAAAACGATTACTTTTTCACAGAGTGTTTGCATCAGTTGCCTTCAACAAAATGTAGCTTTCATTAATTTATCGAGATGTAAACATGCAAATTTTTTCAATTTCTTCTACAAATATAAAGTGAGTATTTCTTTTTCGTTCACTAATTTACCTTACAAATTATTTACTTGATGTTTTATTAAACTGTTATTAGATTTTTTTTATTATAGTGATACTATATTAAAATGGCATCATAGGAGTCATCTAGGCAACTTTTAAAATGGCGACCAACTTGTTGTCGACTTAATCCCAAAAATATAGCAAATATAAGTACCTACTCAATTTAATGTATTTTTGTGTAATTTTGAGGAGCTCGATGGCGCAAGTGGTTAGCGCGTTCGGCTGCGATCGTTGAAGTTAAGCAACTTTCGCAGTGGTTGGTCATTGGATGGGTGACCAAAAATTTACTATCTCGAGTTCCTCCATGCTTCGGAAGGCACGTTAAGCCGTTGGTTCCGGCTGCATCTGCAGTCGTTAGCACCCGCCAATCCGCACTGGGCCCGTGTGGTGGGTCATAGCCCAATCTCCCTATTCCATCCATAGGGAAGACCTGTGCCCCAGCAATGGGGACATTAATAGGCTGAAGATGATGATGATGAAAATAAAAATAATTAATCTTATCAAAGACAAATAAATTATCTAAGCATTTCACGTATGGCTTTTGTGTTTAAATCTACTGCTGAAAATTTAGTTTTTATTTCAATACGAATGCATAATGCACATGTTATATTTTAATAATTATCAATTAAAATAAAATAGGTATAAGTATGTATATTTACAGAAATTAGTTTTTATTATTTTCCTTTTCTTTGATACTTACAATAAAATCACCATATCTTTTGAGGAAAACAAAATGTTTTTGTAATATCCATTATCATAAGTTTCTATTTGCGACAAAAGCTGCTAAACTGGTTTTGAAAAAACCCCGTCTTGATATAAGAGGGGCCTTGGGATATTGGTGATGCTGATGACATAACAACGCTCCTTTTCTTACAATAATAAGGTAAAAAGGAAATGAAATTGGGTATTGGAACCATTATTGTACGCAAAAACTGTCGCGAACATCTACTAGTTACGTAAAAATATGAATTCTCATCATGTTTTAACATGCTTCAAACTTTGGTCATGTTATATTACAACAATCAAATTAGATACTTTTTACCATTTCACAGGTAGGATATCAAAACTCGGTGATATGTCACGAATGCCATCATTTCCTAAAAAAGATAGAATTATTCAGGCAGCAAGTGGAAGAGAGTCTCGTGGTACTAAATGGGCAGGTATGAATATTATCATATATAAGTCCTTACAATAATAACGCTTTAATTCTAATAATACGAATCAATGATTGTTTGATGATAAATATAAGGTAAGTATAATATAGGGTGGCGGCAGCAGTTTGCTAAAGTATATTTCTCTTTCAGGACCGTATTTAAATCAGGGCAGTGGCAGTCCAAGGGCGGATCCAAAAGGGGGGGGTCATGGGGGTCATGACCTCCCCCCTCTGGGCTGGGTCCATCTGCACCCACTTCACAATCTGTACCCACTGTGACTTGACCACGACTATATGACCGCCCCCTGGCGCCAAAGCTGGATCCGCCCTTGAGTGGCACAGGTTTCCTAACAACAGAGATTAAAATAATATATTATGTAATTACATAAATAATAGCACACTGCCTTGCAGTCAAAGAAATACTATAAGAAATCCGACACAGCCACTATAAGGTCGTGGTAGTATAATTGGTCAGTGCATCCGCCCGAATAGCTGAAGATGCGGGTTCGAGTAAAATTTATAAATATGTTTTCTCTTTTACAGGCGCAAAACATCAAACCCGCGAAGAAATTTCAAGACCTCCAAATTTCGAACACACAAGGTGACGATGCGAGTTTCAAATACGAACATGATGAAAACGAGAAACGTGACAATGCACAACAGGATCACTACAACGACCTCACCACGGAGGTCAAAATCGAACACGAAAGCTATTCGGATTTCGAAATTGACGTACCTTTGTCACAGATTAAGAAGGAAATGAAAAAGGTTAAGAAGAAAAAGAAAAAAGTTAAAGGCAATGAGGTCGCTACCAAGTTAAAAAAACCCAAAAAGAGATCTCCTCTAGCGGAGAAGTATGAAGGAAAGATCTCCATTATTACGTTGAGCAGAGAAGAGATGTTGGAAGAGAGAGAAAGAGAAGCAAAGAAGCAGAACTATTTGAAGCTGCCTTTCAAATGCGAGAGTTGTATCACTGGATTCGATCATGAATTGACCCTGAAAGACCACATGGAGAAGAGACACGGTTCTGTAAGAATTTGTTTTAATTTTTTACTCAATGTTTCATCATCGTCATTACCCTATTAATGTCCCCACTGCTGGGGCACAGGCCTTCCCTATGGATGGAATAGGGAGATTGGGCCATGATCCATCACGGGGGCCATAAGATTGGCGGGTGCTAACGACTGCAGATGCAGCCGGGACCAACAGCTTAACGTCTCGAGATAGAAGGTTTTTTGTCACCCATCCAATGACCGACCACTGCGAAAGTTGCTTAACTTCAGCGATCGCAGCCGAACGCGCTAAATTTACTATAAAACAGTGCATAAACAATGCGTCATGTCTATAATCTATTTTAATTACGTTACGGTAAACTCGGCAAAGATAAAAAAAGGCGTTTAGATGGGTAAAATGGAGTATATTTTCAAAATTTCATGTCCAGATTTTTTGGTTATTTGCACATTCTATTATGACTTACCAAATAAAATCATAAAATACCATACTCCCACAATTTAATTTTACACTACAGCTCTCACAATCCGCGCGCCAGATGCGTAAACAAAATCGCGTTAGTAAAAACAAAGCTTGGATTTCAAGTGGCCCGATAAGGATTAAACGGGCGTCTGAATGGCTGTTATTTATGTTATAAGATTAGCTCCGAGTGTTTAGATAACATTACAACCAAGATTGTTATGAATAACGTTTGTCCATTTTTTAGGTTTAAGAACTTACAATGAGGCATTTAAAAATCGCCCACAAATATTGTTATTATAGCTATTAACGGGATTGTTACCTTGTTTTTTATGAGTCTCCGATACTCAGTCATGATGAAAGTTTAAAACAATATAATATTGTTATTTCCAGAAACAAGGTGGTTACGAATGCAACATATGTAAATCGATACTTAGCACTGACATTTCTTACAAGGAACACACGAAACGACACACCAGAAGGTATTTTTATCATTATTTTTGTCATCTAGTAAGACCGAACCCGGGACCGGACCTCTCGAGTCCGTGACACCAAGAAACCCGGCGTACGCCGGCAACACAACAACAAACCACCCGGCCACGGAGGTCGTTATTTTTGTTATATTTTGTTATATTTTGCCGGCCACGGAGGTAGTTATTTTTGTTATATTTTGCCGGCCACGGAGGTCGTTATTTTTGTTATATTTTGTTATATTTTGCCGGCCACGGAGGTCGTTATTTCTGTTATGTTTTGTATTTCTCCACATCACCAATTAACGCTCGGGTTGCGGGTCTATATAATTTTGTCCATAGAATCATGCCTCAATAGCTGATTTAATAGCCAAATTTGACTTTAAAACTATCTGCGATGAAAAAACATACATTGATAGGCTGCTGATAAAAAGTCCGGCTCGACGGACCAAGTCACTAATCGTCGTCAACAGCCTATTAATGTCCCCTGGGCCACAGGGCCAAGTGCGGATTGGTGGGCTAACGATGATGACTGATGTTGGTCGGACATTGTATATATAGAGTGTTGCCCTCCGAATTTTCCTTGCGCGATGTAGGCTTCCGTACTTATTGACCCCAGCACCGGTAGCGCCATCTCTTGAGGAGGCGAGTAATTACTTTCTCCATGTTGTTTTTAAGAAATGTTTTATTCCAGATATGAATGTCAGGCTTGCGGTAAACGCAATAACAGCATATACTCTGTGATCAAGCACTACAATGATCAGCACGGCACAATAGACACGCAGTTCGTGTGTCAGGAGTGCGGCTTCATTACCGAGTAAGTTTTTTTTATGGACCCTTACTTGTTAAAGTTATCTCTTTTATGTTGAAAGAGTGGCAAGCAGGCATATGGCCCACCATAACCTATAGACGCTTCATCATCAGCCTTTTAAAGTCCCCACTGCTGGGGCACAGGCTTTTCCTATGGATGGAATAGGGAGTTTGGCCATGACCCACCACGCGGGCCCAGTGCGGTTTGGTGGGTGCTAACGACTGCAGATGCAGCCGGGATCAACGGCTTCACGTGCCTTCCGAAGCACAGAGGAGTAAGAGACAGTTAATTTTTGGTCTCCCATCCAACGACCGACCACTGCGAAAGTTGCTTAACTTCAACGATCGACTGCTGGGGCACAGGCTTTTCCTATGGATGGAATAGGGAGTTTGGCCATGACCCACCACGCGGGCCCAGAGCGGTTTGGTGGGTGCTAACGACTGCAGATGCAGCCGGGATCAACGGCTTCACGTGCCTTCCGAAGCACAGAGGAGTAAGAGACAGTTAATTTTTGGTCACCCATCCAATGACCGACCACTGCGAAAGTAGCTTAACTTCAACGATCGCAGCCGAACGCCCTTACCACTTGCGCCATCGAGCTCCTCAGGGGATACACTGACCAAATTATGCTACCGCGACCTAAATGGCCGTGTCGAATTTTGTAGTGTATCTTAGACTGCAAGGCAGCGTCATCTCTTCTTTTCTACTTATATTTTTATTTTTTAATCATAACTGCTAGATGTTTAAATCTAAAGCCCCATCTGCTGCGTGGTCCACGTAGAATTTTTTCTAGTTAAATTTTCTTTAGACTAAAACATCCGGCAGTTAAATGCAAAAAACAATACAACGATGTCGATTCTGGCATGAATCCCCAAACTTTAAACTAAATTTAATCAGTCGCTCCTTTTTAATCTGTATACAGAATGACAAGGATACCCTGTTGTCAAATTTAATTTAAGGTTCAGAGGATCATGCCATAATCGACACCTATGTTATAATTTTATTTTTTTAAGCATGAAACGCATGCTATTTCTTCATTCAAATGTTTAATACTTGTAAAGGTATTCATTTGACATTGTGGTTGACCTACAATGCGAAGAGATGGTGCTGCCTTGCAGCTTAAGAAACGCTAGAAAGAATTCAACACGGCCACAGGCCGCAGTAGCGTAACCGGTGACGCGCCCAGACCGCTCACCCCGCGGGCCCCTCTAACGGCCACTTCAAATTACACAAAATTACAACGCGCTAGCGTTGGGTATTGTTTACAAAAACACGTTATTTATGACTCTAGATAAGCGGGAATGAGCGTTCAATGGTGTTTTTTAAAAGGGAATGAATGAATCTTTGTTTCTGTCCAAGTCCTGATAAGATTTATAGTTTCTTGTAATAAATAATCGGCACTAAAGTAGGAAGCGAGTGAATTTTGACACATTGCTTCATTAAAATACGTGTATTTCAAAATTTAAAGAGATAACCTATAACTTTTAGACTTTTAAATGCATTATGAACATATTCTTAAGCAATATTTATAAAAAACACACATAGTCTTGGAGAAAAAGAAATGTTTTGGGGTCTTCAAAGTTCTATAAAAAGTTAAAGAGTATGAAATTTTTTATTGCTCAATTTAAAAAAAATATTTATCAATGAACTTGGCACTTACGACTGAAATATTGATATCGGCATTAAAAGTATTAAGTACTCACTAAAAGTATTATAAAAGTACTATTAAAAGTATTAAGTAGTAATATTAAAATATTTATTGAAAACAATTGACGAAATGAGTCAACATGAAACAACAGACCAGATGACGCTTACGGAAACTATCGAAATATATACTAAAATATTGACTTACCCCTTTTAAAATGAATTCCATTAATTACGTATAGAACTATTTGTTGAATAAAAACACAAAATAAAGCAAACACAACACTTTTTAATTCATTTAACACAAAATAAAAACAACGCACCTCACTCACGTACGTCGTCTTGAGACGACACGAAGCCGAGACTGGCCGACAGATGTCAACGGTTTTTTGTTTATTTGGTCGATGAATACGAATGCTGCTACAGTTGAAAGAGGTCGGGAATATAATACAGAATTATTAAGAAGTCAAGACAAGCCATTTTAAATTGTATTTCATAAGCAGGAAGAACTTTTAGAACGCACGGTCGTTTGGGTATTCCTCTACCCAACCTCGTTTTACTTCATTTTAGATTTGGGCAAAAAAGTCCCCATAGACGTCTAGGCTGGTAATTGAACAGTGCATTGGCTCGGATAGCGAAGGGTGCGGGTTCGAGTCCCGTCTGCTGCCTGGTCCGTGTGGAATTTTTTCTAGTAATGTTCGTAAATATTAACCGGCGCTATGCCTTGCCCCGAACTTCTTTATTTTGTTAAGGAAACGCTTGTAAGTTCAGGGATAAATATATATTAGAGCGTACAGATATTATAAAAACACAAACTTATAAAAACTTACTTCAGTGGTAAAAACATGACACACAATATTTTTTTGTCTATCTATCTAACATGCCAAACTAAATTCAAATTAAATTATGCTGCCTGCATCTTCAAAAAAGGGTTCCACGACAAGTAATATATTCTTTAGATTCGACCACTAATATTGTTTTTTTTTCGATAGTTCCCACCGCAGCTACCGCTATCATCGTGACAAACACAAGCAGAAGCAACAATGCTCTCTCTGCGACAGTACCTTCGTCAACAACTCGGGCCTCAGGGTGCATATGTTGTGAGTCCACATCTTAAATTAAAACAAAAAGGAAAGATACGGTACGCTCATACTAGCATCAAATAAAATATGATCCGACTCAACTACATAAGCAACTCTCACACACGCACACGTCTGTATATAAACATTCAATCGAGCGAGCGAGACAGAACTGTACGCTTCAACGCAGTGCGAGCGAAACGTCGAGTCCGCTTCCGAGTCCGCACGGCTGAGCTGTATTGTTGTCCTTCTCTTGATAACAAAATGGCGATTACGAAAATAACATTCACGACTAGCCGTGATTATTGAGAGAAAAATGATTTTACAGTTTTACGTGGCATTTGTTATTTGATTTTGAACTATTTGTGTTCTTAAATAAAACTAGTTTTAGCGGGTTAATGCACGAAACTTTATATATTTTTTGACGTTTCGCAGCCTTTTCAGGTCTGCATCGTCAGAATTCTGACGATACAGATCTGATTATTTAACTAGTGATGTGCGTGAAAACTTAAGAAACAAATATTTGTGTTCTTTATAAAAGCTTTTATTAAAAAGATGCAACAGATGATTAGTTTTAAGGGCGCACACGCATAATGTACACACATTTCTCTATCACACACACATATACACTCACTCACTCATACACACAGTGTAAGGTATTATAAATAGCTTGTTTGTTTCTAATCATGTCTTAATGTGCCTGTCTTTTGAGATGGGCGCTAATAACTCTAACACAGTCTTAGGCTAGTATTACAGAATGACAACTAAGTGTTGATCTTTACTTGAGTACAGTTAGAAAGGGATGTCGCTATGTGCTATATTTTTTTTTTTTATCATTTATTTTGGCAACAAACAGTCATTTACATAATATTGAAGTACATGCATATATGTTAATATTAATAGACCAAACAGTGCCCAAAGTTTATTACATTTATAGCAGCAAATAGAGTCTCAACATAGTCAGATTTGCACGTGTATTCATCTAATGCTAACAATTTATTGACATTAAAAGTTAACAACTTATAACACAAATAGAAATTTTCATAAACACTCTTTTTTTGGTTTTTCCATCAATATATAATTTAGTTTTTGTTTTAAACTATTGATAGATATATTACAAAGATCCAAATCGGAGAACTCTTTGTTATAAACGTTGGTGGAACGACACATATAAGAATTACGTGTATAGTTTTTGCGTAACGGCGAAGGAACAAAATATTGCAATTTACGTGAGGAGCGCACCGGGAGACGAACTCGTGCTAAAATGGAAATTTTGCTGAGAAGAATGGACGAATCAATTTGTGAGTTTAAGAGTTTGAAAAGAAAAATAATGTCAAACATTTTACGACGATTAGAAAGACTAAGCAGTTTATATCTAACCAAAGCTTCACTGTATGATTCATCGGCTACATTGTTGCGAAAGTTAAGAGATTTAATAAATTTACCCTGCACTCTTTCTATTCTTTTTACATGTTTTAGATAACATGGGCTCCAAACCATGCTGCAAAAATCTAGAAGAGACCTGACGTAAGAAAAATATAAAATTTTAAGGGTGATAATTTCTTTGAAAGGCTTACATATTCTGAGTATATATCCTAATCTACGAAATGCTAAGTTTAATATGTGGTCTATGTGAGGATTAAAAGTTAGTTCCGAATCCATAATCAAACCAAGGTCTCTAATTTTAGTGACGCGCTTGATATTGTTGCCTTCAAATGTGTATTGAAAGTTGTACTGTTTCTTTTTTCGGGTAAAAGATAATATAGAACACTTATTTATATTTAAAAACAATTGATTGGATGAACAGTAATTACTCAGAGCTTCCAAATCTTCTTGCAACTTCTTACAATCATCCATAGATTTCACTACCTTAAAAATTTTTGCGTCATCTGCATATAGTAAGTGCTGACTATGTTTGATAACGTCACCGATGTCATTAATATACAAAGAAAAGAGTAAAGGGCCTAAATGAGAACCTTGCGGTACACCTGAAGGTACAGGAAGGAATTGTGATGTATAACCTTTGATACAAACTGCTTGAAATCTATTTTTAATATAAGATTCGATCCATCTCAGCAGGTTGCCGTGTATACCGGCCCTCATTAGTTTATCAATAAGCAGATTATGGCTAATTTTATCAAACGCTTTGGAAAAGTCGGTGTACACGACATCCACCTGGGAATTTTCTTCCATTGCTTGTAATAAGTAATCAGTGAATGTGATCAAATTTGTATCAACACTTCTATGCTTAAAAAACCCATGTTGTTGGGGAGATATAAAATTACGAACAGCTACTGTGATTTGCGAAGTTATTATTTTTTCAAGAATCTTACCCAAAACACAAAGCTTAGAAATCGGCCTGTATTCTGTCAAAATATCCTTTTTATTATTTTTGGGAATGGGAGTGATGAGAGAATACTTCCATTTCTCTGGAAAAACTCCATTCTCCAGAGAAGCACGAAATAACAATGTGACAGGCTTTGCCAGTTCTATAGCACACTTAGAAATTAAAATAGGATGAATATTATCAAAACCAGCCCCTTTGTGCACATTGACATTTTTCAACTCTTTTAAGACAATATCAAGATTAATATTTACCGAGTTAAGGTCAAGAGTAGAAAAACTATCTCTATGTGTATTGACTTGAGAAGAATCACCGGTAGATGAAATAAATACAGAATTAAAGTATGTATTAAATGACTCACAAATTTCTTTACCACAAGAAATTGTTTTGCCCATATAAACCATTTTGGCTGGGATATCATTTCTAGATTTTTTTGATTTAACATATGACCAAAACGATTTCGGGTCTTTTTTAATATTATCTTCGGAATACTTAATAAATTTTTTATAACAGTCCGCCGACATCCTTTTGAACCGACTCCTTAACATTGAGTATATATTATAATCACATATGTTACCGAAACGCTTCCATTTCCTGTGAAATTTACATTTTTCATTTTCTAATTTTATCAAGGGCTTAGTAAACCAAACTGGATATTTATGCTTCGTTTTTATATTGTAACTTGGCACATATTTCTCTATTAAATTATTCAAAATATTATAAAAATAATTTGTCATAGAATCTACATCACCCTAATGGAGTCAAAATCGGCTTTAAAGAATTGTTTTTTAATGCAATTTGAAGGTTGTAGTGCTACATTAATCATTAATTTTAAATCTAATTCTAGTGGGGGGTGGTGAGGATCACATGGCACCATTGGGTGGCTGCTAAGTGATACTTGACAATAATCGTTACAAAAAATTAAATCCAAAAGCTTACTGTTTTGATTAAATTGGCTGTTATACTGTGATAATAAAGATATTCCCATAAAATCGGCGGTAAGACAAGCTAAATTATCATTATTTGTTTGTATTTGCATAGAATCGCTGGTTGTATCGTAAATCCATCGTGCGTTAGAAATATTGAAGTCGCCGAGTATCAAAAATATATCTTCAGAGCTACGATTAATAAAATCACTGGCTCTGTCATAAAATGATTTGAGCAATGCGCTATGATTATTACCATGAGCAATATAGGTGGTTATAACGTGTAAGTATTGTGGAACGTGTTTTGATGCAGCAACGGCGGCCGCGAGCGCAGCGGCACCGACACCCATACTTCCTCAGCTGGCGAAGATGCACGCATGTCGCCGCGGTGCCGCGGTGCCGCGGGCACAAGTCGCGGCGCACCGCTATCAGCACTCCGCCACCACGTTCATGTTCGCTTACAGCTATATTACGATCACATCTAAACAAATCGTATCTACTATCAAAGTATTCCGAGTCGTGAAAGTTATTGTTAAGCCAAGTTTCAGTGATACATATAATATCGAAGTTACAAGTTAGAACAGCGTTAAAAAAAGAATGTGATTTTGTGCGTAAACCCCTCACGTTTTGATAGTATATTGTTAAATTATCGTTATCGAATTTTAATAATAAATATTATTATATTGATTAAAATAGTTCCACCGACGTAATTAAAAACAATGTGTAAGTGTAATTTAGTGACAAAATGATATGATCAGTGCCGTAACTAGCCTTTTATGCACCCAGTGCGAGCTTTCAAAACTGCGCCCCTGAAAAATGCTCTAACCAGGCTCTGAAAATAAAATTGACAAATGTGCATACAAATAAATCTATCTATTTATTGTTAACCAAAGTATGTAAGTACCTACTTAGTATATTTCTTTAAGATAAAAATTGTTTATTCAAAAATAGTTGCTCAAATACAGAAATGAGTACTTACTTTAAGATTACTTAAAGATTTACTTTCCTCGCTTTTCTCATTGCGAAGTCCTTTATTACATTTTCATATGACAGGAGCCGTGCTATGTCGCGTTCAATCGACAAAATTGCTAGGCCAGACAATCTTTCTTGACCCATCGTCGAGCGCAGATACGTTTTTATTAATTTGAGCTTACTGAACGATCTCTCGCAAGAAGCTACAGTCACTGGCATCGTTAAAAATATCTTTAAAACGACTACTATATTGGGAAACATTTCCTTTAAATCCAGTTCCACTATAGCTTTGAGAAGACCCATACTTGACTGACATTCACAATTATCAAATAATGTAGTCGCTTCAACTTGACTCTTCAAAGTTTCTATTTCGGACCAAAATTCTGTCGCATTTATATCTGCAGAATATTTGATGCTCAAATCAGCTGCATATTTTTTAGTTCTTCAACCGAATATGTAGTAATGTGTTTTAAGGTCAAAAAACCGAAAGAGTTATGTATGTCGCGTAGTTTTTCGAATCGCCATTTTAATTCAGAAATGATTGTATCTATTGCTTCATTTATCTGAATTTTGAAACTTTGTTGCTGAGTAATGTCGTAGCCGGAGTCTGAACTTTCAATTAAATCGTGTCTTTTTACTCGCTTTCGTCGCTTTTCAGGAAAATTGTCTTCAATGCCACATTGTTCACAAATCTTTTTTGCCTTTTCGAAAACAATGTCTATAGTCTCGCGAATATTTTGTATCTGGTTTGTTAATCCCTTTATTAATTCAGAAGCTTTGTCGATAGTCATAGTTTTAGACTGTAGAGCTACATTCACTTTGTCAACAGATTCCAAAATTTTATCCCAAATTTGGAGAGTACATATGAATTTATAATTAATTTGGTCCATTATGCTTTTAGCTGTAGAAATTGTTTCAGCATTGTAATCATTGGTAGTTTGAATCTTTAGCACACACCAGATTTGGGGTATTTGCGAGTTCAAAGCTTTGACAGCCCTAGCTTTAGAGGCCCATCTAGTGTCGGCGTGTTTTTTCAAAGAAATATTTAAGTATTTCATTAAAGTTTCCCATCTGACCGTTGAACTCGAAAAAAACACAAATATTTTCTGGATTAATCCAAAAAATGTGATCATGTCAGGTGTGACACTAGCAGCGTGTACGCCAGATAAATTCAAAGAATGCGCTGCACACGGCACATAATCAGCATTTTCATTAATTTGTTTTATTTTGGCTTGGACTCCGTTATATTTACCTGCCATATTACTACCATTGTCGTAGCCTTGGCCACGAAGATCTTGAATATTCAATCCATCAACTTCTAATTTCTCTAAAATCTCTTTCGACAATCCCTCGCCCGTTTTTTCATGAGACTGGATGAAATCTATGAACCGTTCTTCGATTGTAACTTTCTGCTCGGATACTTTTACGAATCTCAATATTTGTGACATCTGTTCTTTATGCGATACGTCTGGCGTACAATCAAAAAGTATGGAAAAGTATTTTGCCGCACGAACATCGTCTAAAATTTGTTTTTTGACCTCAGAGGCAAGAATATCTATAAGCTCGTTTTGAATATAAGGCGTAAAATATGAAATATTTCCTTTATGAAGCGATTCAATATGCGCTCTAAGTTCAGGGTCGAATTTTGAAATCATATCGACGGCACTTAAGAAAACTCCAGATCCTGATTCTCCAATACGCTCATGAGAGCCTCTGAGCGGTAAATTATTTTCCGCGCAAAACAAAAGTATGTTGGTACACACTTTTAAAATATGTCTCCACTTATTTGTTTCTTGATCAATAGCCTTTTGTAAGGATGCATCTATTGTGGTCTTACGTTTTATTTTCTGTTCAAGCATTTTCCACTTAATACAATTTTCTCTATGAAATGTAGAGTTTTCGTGCTCAGGAATACGTGGACTTAAATGACGCCAATCATTAAATCCTTTTTGTGCATCAGCCAGGGCCGGCATTATTTGCTTAGTCGAGGAAGAACCGAAAAGTATACATGGGAAACAAAATATTGCATCTCTTTTTTTACTGTAAATCAACCAAGACCTGGGTACCATCTCGCCATTGCTCATTTTTTTTGTAAACCAATGTATATTAAATTTTCGTCCTGCGTCTTCAGTTGAAGAAATATTTTGACTTACTTTTCCTTGATCAGGACCTTTCTCGACAAGGAAACAACGAATGTGATCAGTTAATGGTAACCATGAAACAGGATCGTTTATGTCTAACTGGATCTTATCAGTAGCAGCTGCTTTTTCAATTTGAATTTCAGAACTTGGACTGGTGGTGATGGGTAAGGTCAAGTCTTGCTGGGATGGGTTGACTGGGTTGTCTTCTTTTTCTTTATATATTATCTTTAAATTGTTTCCAGATTTAGTTCCAGACATACCAGTGAGGGCCAAAACGTCATCATTGGACACATCTTCCTGACTGTTTTCTTGTTGTGTGACTGTCCACTTTCGTAAGGTATTTTCCATTTTTTTTGCTTCCATCTCTCTAACGCGTTTTCTCTTACGAAATTCAGAACCAGATGGACGTTTTTGTGACATGTTGTTTGTTATAGCGTGAGTCCTTAGCTTACGGTAACCGACAGGTAATATTTCTGAAAAAAGAATCGCGAATCACGCCTAGTCTGATAAGTATATAATACAGGGTGTAAGTGACACCCTAGTGAAAACTATAACCAAGGCTTTAGACCGTCATCCTTAACAACCTACAGCAAGAACCGACCTCTCATACAAAATATTCAAATTGGTCGCTGATTTTGTACGAGAAGTCAATTTTTTTTTTTTATTTCCGACAAACGTTCTTGCTGTACGATATTTAGGATGATGGTCTGAAGCTATGGTTAAAGTTTTCGCAACGCTGTCACTTACATCCTGTATATGTAGTTCGGAAAACTTCGTGTTTCGGCTATCTTACTAGCCATTTTTTCGTTATTTTTTTTTATTGTTTATTATTGAGGGATTTTCAGACAGCAAATTAAAAAATAAAAACTATCGTTCAAGGATTGATCAAAAGGTGACATGTATGTCAAAAGCAAATATACGCTTTCTTTACGTAAAAGCCGAAAAAGTAATATTTATATGTCGTTCAATCAATAAATCTTTATTTTTGACATACCACACGCATAGGGCACCATCTCTATAAGATCTTATATTCTCTTTTTTTAATTTTCTATCTGAAAATTCCTCATTAGTACTTGACTTCACTTTGCCTGATGGACCTTAAATCTTTAAATACAATTTTCTAACTTACCCAAACGAGTTTATCAACGAACAACAAATCAACAATAACCTTATTCACTCTCACACACAATTTTACTTTAAATTAATGTCATTTTATACGAATAATGACAATAGTTGACAAAACAATCAATAACTATAACCTCCGCTACGGTCGGCCAATTGAATGCGTATTAGCGATGTATCGGGGAATCCCCGAACATTGGGACGGCGGCGCGGCGCGGCATGATCGATGCGTTCAGATATTAATGAATATTGGATGCGTTCTTAAAAGGACAAGTTTACATAGTAACTATTTAGTAATTTTTAGTTTAGCTCTGTCATGTGTTTTACTTTTTGTTTTATTTTTATAAAAAAATAAAAATATTTTTATTGGAGATTTTTTTGTTGTGAGATATCATTGAAAATAACGGTTTATGTAGGTACTTTTGTTTATGTATGTCATATTGCCAGCAAGACTTAAGGTGGATATACATTTGTCTGATGTATCGTGACGTGACGACTGACGCGTCAGAACTGTATCGGTTCCATACATAAACCATCACAACACGTTAAGCAGTAGTGTGAACGTTACCATACTAAATGTATAAAACCGATAATCCACCTTTACATGTGTTGTTGTTTCAAGATCGCTTGAAAATGCGATTTAAATATAACTATAGATAGTACAGTAGGGCGCGTCTACACCATGTTCGCAATAAAACAAAATGTACCTACTAGCTACCATGCATGAGATAAAAGTAGATACTAGTCTGGTCATTTCTGCGCCCCTCCAGGGTCTGCGCCCTGTGCCTGGGCACTGCTGGCACCGCCTTAGTTACGGCACTGGATATGATCTTATTATAAGTAAATTGTGACAAGTGTAATATAGGCGTTTATAAACAATTAAAGAAAACAATCTTATATATAAATAATTAATTATGGATGGATATTGATGGAAGTATAAAATTAGTCATTTAATTTTGGAAAGATCACCTTCATTCATAACATACACTATTTTGGATGCATCACTTTTGCGTAAAAGAATTTTACAATCAGACAACCAAATGTATTTATAATCCTTTTCTTTTGCGAGAAGTCTGGCTTGCTTATATAATAATTTGCTCGAAGGTGTCAAATGATCGTTAATAAATATGGGTTTGGCTGGTCCATCCAATCCAACATCGGAGGTAGTCACGCACCGCCGCTAGCATATCGCTTTTACGCTTCCTCTGTGTGAATTTAACAATAATATTCGGTATTGCAGTGGTATCGCGATTCGAAGCGTCTGCTGAATTGGATGATTCATTCGTTTTACCTGAGTTGAAACGCCGAACTCGTTGAACATAATCAATGTCGGAGGGGGTTAGATGAAATCCTATCTTTGTAGAAATGTTGTGTAAAATATTGTGCAAATTTTCACCTTTTAAAATAGGTATACCAGAAATTTCTAAGTTGTTCATACGCCCCTGCTGATCTTTTACACGAAGCTGTTCAGTTAAAGTATTGATAGTAGAACGCAATTCAATAACATCATTTGTGAGTGAATCAACTTTGTGATTATTTTTTTCATTTGTCAATGACAACTCGCTCAGATTTTTTTGAATGTCCAACTGTTCTGCAGTTATTGTTATTACTTTTTCATTAAGGTCACGTATTTCTTGTTTAAATGTAATAAAATCATCGCGTAATGCATCCAGGGTGCCCTTTAAACTTTGACTTTGTATCTCCAGGGTAGAACTTATAGAAGCCATGATTTTATTCTGAAACTCTTGAAACATATCTTGGTAATCGCATTGGCAATCTGACACTTTTCTCTTTTTATGCATGAATAAATTAATAGTGCTTTCATCCCGTAATTTAGCTAAATCAGGTTGCGATCCAGTGCCTTTATTAGGAGGACTTCTTTTTACGCTCATATTTAATTTTGGCCGCGTACGGTACTTGTTAACTGCAATGAAGTTCGTAGTTAGCTTTTGCAAGTCACGCTGCAACCGACGACAGGATCGAAAAGCTTCTGTCCTTTTTGCACTTACGCACCTGATGGTGATGAGCTTACGGCGAAATGATACGATTTCTCACGAAGCTTATAGGCTTATTGAGATGAAAGATTATCCGTTTCACACACACGATGAAGTAGTACACTATTACTGGCTTAGACAATTCCCACTCTATTATAAAGATGTAAAGAGTACAAAACGTAATGAAGTAACTTTTAAAGAATTTTAGAAAATCGAATACGCGTCTGACCATGCAAAAGCTCAAAGACTGACTATATATGGCGACATCCCTTTCTAACTATACTCAAGACTATATCAATCACTGAGAATCTCTTATCTATTAGACAAGTCCGTCCGTCCGTCCGTCCGTCCGTGGTGCTGTTTCAGCGGCCAAACCGTAAGAGATAGATATAGAAAATGTTTAAGGTATAAGTTAAGAATAGTATGATAAGACTACAAACCGGATGTGAGTAACGTAGCACTTCCGGTTTTCGAGAAATCACGTGATTTCTATTTCAAACGAAACTACACAAAATCTCCGAAGTTCTCAATTAATTAAATACATTTTTTTTTGGTGAACATTTGGTTCACTGGTTTGCTAGTCTTTCTATAATACGGGGCTTAGACTACTACGGTTGTTAAGAGCCCTTTTACAAAATTGCGCCGCTCCCTTACTGATCGGCGCGTAGATAGATTTGCACTAAATTAAATTGCATTTTACGGGTGATGTTTCGAGTCTTATAAAATAAATATTAATGAACTAATTATAAAAATATTTCAGTAGTTAAATGATGGTAGATTAGTTAAATGAAAGTTTTTGATAGTAATTCTATTTAATTCAATATCAAAATACGAGGTAAACCTGCATTATTTTTGGGAAAACTCACGGAGGTTAGATGTTTTTTTTAATAATTAATGAGATGGGAAATCAAAATTCTTATAGATTGTGTTACAACAAAAACATATTTCTGATGTCGTAGTAATTAACGTGATTTAATTTATTGAACATTATTGAGAGATTGAGGTGTTTGAACTTATGCATATTATCGTTTTTTCCGGTAACTAGTTGCAGTTGAACGATCAGTACAAAAAACGGAAAATAGTATTTGCAAATGTTCTACATTAACTTACATTAGGAAAAATAAATTTACTGTTAAATTGGAAATAGTCAAAATCTTATCTAAGGGGTAAATGTGTAAGGGCTGTTAACGCTAAATTGTTATATTGTATACGTCATGGTTCAGAAATAAAGATTATTATTATTATTATTATATTATAATACAGCACAGTCCACAAGCAGTCGGGCCGCGTATACACATGCGGCACGTGCGGCAAATCGTACAGCGGTCGGTCCGGACTCGCGGCACATACCGCTGCGGCACATTCCTCACATTCCGCATTGGACGCGTACTGCGCGCAGTGTAAAACGCACTTTAAAACGCCTCACAATCTGGCGCATCATCTACGGACGCATTCTAAGCATGTCACTACGCAGCAGAAGAGGTATTTACAATGATATAAATTTTTAAGCAAACGAAAATTGGTTCTACTCCCCCATAATAAAGTTTGATTCTTTTTCACCTCAAAAATTGCTTAGTGACGCACTCAACTTGCGAAATTTTCGCTGGTTTCAAAACTATCTGTTGGTTGCTTGCAAATTTTATTATTGTTCAGCAGCAGAAGAGGTTTTTATAATAGTTCTAAGCAGAAAAAAATCAGTAGCTTCGATTCTGGCACGATTCTCTAAATCTAAACTTAAATTTGACAACAGTGTATCCTTGTCATTCTCTAAACAGAATGAAAAGTACAGACTGATGTTAAATTTAGTTTTAAGTCTAGGGAATCACGCCGGAATTTACACCACTGTTGTCAAATTTAATTTAAAGTCTTAAATCATGCCAGAATCGACACCACTATTAAGTAATCTGTGGGCAGACGCCTGGCTCTTGGATCCAAATGTATATGTATAAAACTCAAAGGTGACTGACTGACATAGTGATCTATCAACGCACAGTCCAAACCACTGGACGGATCGGGCTTAAATTTGGCATGCAGGTAGATGTTATGACGTAGGCATCCGCTAAGAAAGGATTATGATCAATTCTACCCCCAAGGAGATAAAATAGTGAATGAAAGTTTGTATGAAACTTTGTCAATTTTAAACCGATCGGGCTGAGACTTTGCGTGCAGGTATAAGAAGAATCATAGATGAATGTCATTGTGTATATAATACTCAGGCTTGTATTGAAATTAAAACAAAAACTGTAGTCTACACTTCAGCTCTACACCAAAGCGAAGCGAGGGCGGGCCGCTAGTTTTAAATAAATATTTGTTATTTTCCTTTTTTTACTATGCTTGTTTTTGTGTATGTGTTCAGGTTCATATGTGACGAGTGCGGCGTGAAGTTTCTGACTAAGGGGTCGCTGCAGGAGCATATTGACTTCGTTCATCTAAAGAGTAGTAAACATAAATGCGATAAATGCAGTAAAGTAAGTATTTGTTCATTTATTTTCATGTTTCATTTCATTTATTTGTGGAGAGGCACTTTATAAAAAAAAATTTTGGTCACCCATCCAATGTGTGGTCGGTACCACTGCGAAAGTTACTTAACATCAACGGTTGCAGCCGAACGCGCTGACTACCCGCGCCAGCGAAGTCCTTGTATGCAATATGGTGACTTAAATATATCAAATTTAAATTTTTGAAGTGAAAACTTCTTTAGCGGCGTTGTACACTTTTTTTTGTATTGGTAAAAAATGTTAAACTCGCGTCAGATTAAACACGTGGGCTGATCGCGTCATGACACACAATAAAATTGGAAAGGTTCAATATATTGGACGAAACATAGTAATATTTTATTTTACCGTATTAAAATAATAAGTCTCTATCTAGGACGTCCACGTGGCAGCTTTATTGCGAAGAAAATGCATTTTTGTTTACAATAGATGTCGCTAGGTGCGCTTAAATGTGTTTCATGTAAGTTGATTCCTTTACAATAAATGTCGCTAAGTGCGCTTAAACGTGATTCATGTAAATTGAATTTTCTGAGAGATATACTTTTTTAATGTAATATAAATTGTCATGTTTGTGTACGATAGCGCAATAAATAAATATTGTATTCTACCACATACATGATAGTACTTTTATCGTGCAAAATTATTCCCTAACCATTCCAAAATATCAAAAATGCACAACGTTAATATTCAACTTTTCACTTCTGCCGGCACTCCCGGAGTGCAACCCGTCGTTTTTTTCTTACATTAACAACAATTACATTTTTAATTGAAGCGTTTGTATTTGCACTAGTTTAAACTGTTGGCAGGTACCATTAATAATATAGTGCAAGCAGAAACCAATCTTTAAAATAATCATAGATTGCAATAAGTTTTTTTCCAAAGAGATTAATCTTAGATCAAAACAAAAAGGGAAGATACGGTACGCTCATACTAGCATCAAATAAAATATGATCCGATTCAACTACATAAGCAACTCTCACACACGCCTGTATATAAACATTCAATCGAGCGAGCGAGACAGAACTGTACGCTTCAACGCAGCGCGAGCGAAACGTCGAGTCTGTGTCCGAGTCCGTACGGCTGAGCTGTATTGCTGTCCTTTTCTTGATAACAAAATGGCGATTACGTAAATATCATCCACGACAATCCGTGATTATTGAGAAATCAAAATGTTATAACAGTTTTACGAATGAAAAGTGTTGCCGAGGCATTTGTTATTTGATTTTGAACTATTCGTGTTCTTTATAAAAGGATCGAAGGCATTGTTTTATCTTTATAACACAGAATATACACAATATTGTTATATTGAGTGCACATGCAGCGTGTTTGAATGTCCAATTGTGACTAAAGCGAATAGGGTATTTGACAGTATTAAAAATAAAGAGCCAATTGTTAGCATCTGTGTTTAGAATGAATATTGGCAGGAGTTTTTACTATTTTTACAAAAAAGTATTCATAGTTTTACTAAAACCCACGAAAAAGATAATTTCGTATATTACATTGTATCGTTTGACGTTTTAATAACAGTCATGTGACGACATACACTAGTAAGACGCCATATTGTCCAGAAAACGTTTTCACGGCAACTTGAAAACGGAGTTTTTGATTTGGTTATTTTCTGAAATAGACAATAGAATGATGAATATCTCTTTTCACGGACTCCATAAACATTAGTCAATAATGTGAGATCGTTTTCTAAAACTTGTCAAATACCCTGTTGTGGTCATGCACCACAATTTAAGCGGATCACTTTTTTGTTTTTTTACCCTTCACAAAAAAAAAGGTACATGACATGGTAACAATCTCGTAAATAACATAAATTCTTGCTATTTGCTAGTGCTTGGGGCACAGATTGCGTAAACCTGTACCCTTAGTACGAGTTTTACAATTACGAAAACTATGATAGTATTCGTGAGCTCGCACAAACTGTCTGTTTACCTCACCAATGGTAGTGCCAGTTAATTTTTTCGAGCATCGTTTAAACGACATCGTCCATCGTTTACGCTATAGTACGAACTTTACGGTGCATATTTTCATCTCTCTTACACACTTAGAGAGAAAAAAGGACAGACTTCTGTCTATTAAGGATGTATAACTATTAACGAAATTAACTTATACTGCCGATTAAACTTCATTACAGTTACCGCTGGAGGCGCTGGTGTGAAATGTATGGAAACAAAACGAGACGATCATAGTTTTCGAAACTATCAAAACTCGTACTAAGGGCAACGATATTAAATACCCTAGATACACCACGTGCGCTTAAAATGTGTCCCTATCAAGAAGTGCTTGAACACTACACAAGCACTTCTTGGTTCACAGTCACGCGCGGACCGTTACAAAGTCAAGATGCCACCACAGAGCTCCGCGAAAAAATGCAAAAATAATATTTATAGTATGTGAAATGTCGTTTTTTCGACAGTATCTAATCAATGTTAGTTAATTTAACGCATTTGAAGCAAATTTTGTTCTAATACTTACTATAAACTGATTTAATATAAATATTTGTGATATTCAAATGCATGGTCGATTATACAGCCATCTCTTTTCCTTGCGGTCCGTACCTGCTGTATTGCTAACAGCGCATTCAAAATTGCGCATAGGGTCAAAGAAATAAGGTCTATATTGCTCCGCATACAGTAATAAGTCGTAAAATTATACGAACTGGCATTTTTAACTGTTACAACTCTTTGACGATTGCTTTATAATTAAGATCTTATACAGTTGGCATTAAAGGTGACTTTCCATGTTTGAATAATGCCTAAATAAATTTAAGAATAATTAAAACAAAAAATATACTATAACAATGAACCTAAAACTAAAAACCTTAAAAAATAAAATATAATAACTAAAATACATTATTAAAAGGAGTCCCTTTAGGCAAGGTTCCGAAGATACTGGCAGCGTTCCCCCTTTGGATAGCTAGACTAATTCTTTGTCCGAGGTAGCTGCCAGCTCTTCGGTCTCCTGTGATGTCGACTAATCTTTTCGCTATTTCTTTAAAAAGCCTTAAAGCGCTAGGACCCCACGGATCATGGGTCTCGACACCGAATGGGACAAATTCATATTCGGAGCCTAGACCCCTGTATTTGCCTGCCTTAGCTTTTTCAGCCGCTTCACAAGCCGCACCAGCTCTGTTGTTGGTTCCATGTAGATGGGAAGGGGCCAGCGTGTCTGAACAGGTTGCATCCCATACTAGCACCCGACCCATCTTCCATGGAATCAAACTCATACCGTCCGGTCTCTTGCCATCGTCTCTTGCAATACCAGTTGGCTCAAGTAGACAATATAAAAATAAATAAATAATGCCTTATATTGTTTTTGACAGCGTGATCATCTTACGGACAGGTTTCGGGCACGATTTTGTTCGTGTTGGTGTATCTTGGGTATTTAGTATCGTTGATATAAGGGTACAGACTGGAGCTGGCTAAGAGAGGAGCAAACACAAAAGTGTATGGTCCGGAACCTATTCTGCCCATACCTCAGGCCCAAATTAAAACGTGGCTGCGTGAAAGAACTCAGAAACTACACTTGCCTGAGTGGAAAACAGGTGAAGGATGCCAACGAAAAACGCAGTTCCGGCGGCAAACAAGAGACTTGCCCGCACCCTTAACAGACTTGATAGGGACAAACTCCGCATAATTATAGGAACCCTAACTGGTCATTGTCCCCTAAACAAACACCTATACACAATAGGAGTAACAGACAGCCCCCTATGCAGAGGATGTATGGAGGCAGAGGAAACGCCACAGCATGTCATTATGGAATGCGACTTCTCCAGCCACTCGCATCGCTTCCGGAAGCTTGCAGCAGTCTGCCAAGACTGCTCTCTTCTGGATTAACCTAGGCTGGCTGGAGTAAACGGGAATGTTTCAAGTAACATGTAACCGCCCTGAAAAACTAACTAACTAACTAACATAAGGGTACAGACTGGAATTACATAATATTCGATCTAACAAAATATTTATTAGATAGGTAGTAACATTAACAATTTCACATCATAAAACTATAAAATACACTAACTATAAACAAATAAGTCTCTATCTAATTACATAATTACTATATATAAGTAAAATATAAATACTAGAACAATAAAACTAAAAACCTTAAAACATAAAATTAATAACTAAAATATATTATTAAAAGGAGTCCCTTTAGGCAAGGAACCGAAGATACTGGCAGCGTTACCTCTTTGAATGGCTAGACTAATTCTTTGTCCGAGGTAGCTGCCAGCTCTTCGGTCTCCTGTGACGTCGACTAACCTTTTTGCTATTTCCTTAAATAGCCTTAAAGCGCTAGGACCCCACGGACCAAGGGTCTCGATTTTTTGTTTTTTTTTTTTATATTCGATTGTTTGTTTGATGTTTGCCAGGTCTTCATAAACGGATCAGCGTTGAAGAAGCACGTTAACTTTGTGCACGAGAAGATTAGACCACCCCGGAACAAGATATGCGATCATTGCGGACGCGGATTTACTGTGAGTTCGTGTCTTACTGTTTTGTACATCCTGTAAATAAATAAATAAATATTTCCAACACTCACACCAATTAGCGTTGCCCCAAAGTAAGCACTGTAAGGCTTGTGTTATGGGGTACTAGGGTAACGGATAGAATACATAATAAATAAGTATATATATAGAAATATAGTATATATAGTATTTATATAGAAATACATATTAAACATCCATGACTGGAGTACAAATGCTCGTATTCATCACACAAACATCTGCCCCCACCGGGATTCGAACCCGGGAACTCTCGCGTCGGTGACACCATGAAACCCGGCGTTCAAACCACTCGACCACGGAGGTCGTCCTGTAGGATAGAGGTTCATTATCTTCAGCCTATTACCGTCCCCATTGTGGGGGTACAGGCTTTCTCTATAGATAGAAGAGGGAGATTGGGCCATGACCCACCACGCGGGCCCAGTGCGCAGACCCTTCTTTCCCAGTGGGCACTTTGGGAAAGTGCCCAGGGCCCCGCGATCGATAGCCCCCCCCTCAGATCAAATACAGAGTCCCTAGTTCCTGTTAAATCACCAAACGGAAGTCATAGGGGCGCCATTATCCTAATATGCCCAGGGTCTCCAATAGGTCAAAGACGGCACTGCCAGTGCGGATTGGTGGGTGCTAATGACTGCAGATGCAGCCGGAAATAACGGCTTAACGTGCCTTCCGAAGCATGGAGGAGTGAGAGATAGTAAATTTTTGGTCATCCATCCAATGACCGACCATTGCAAAAGTTGCTTAACTTCAACGATCGCAGCCGAGCACGCTTACCACTTGTGACATTGAGCTCCTCTTAAAAGTTAATAGTTCAATAAAAATATGAGATAATTTTAATGGTTGAAAATATTAGTTAATATTTCTATGTATTCCACACAAACACAATATCTGATTTTTTTCACGAATTGATTTGTTGTCAATATTTTTATTAATTATTCATTACGATAATTTTAGCAGTCGATTATATTTATCTATATAACATATCATAATTATTGAACAAGTCATAATCTATATATATAAAACTTAAAGGTGACTGACTGACTGACATAGTGATCTATCAACGCACAGCCCAAACCACTGGACGGATCGGGCTGAAATTTGGCATGCAGGTAGATGTTATGACGTAGGCATCCGCTAAGAAAGGATTTTGATCAATTCTACCCCCAAGGGGATAAAATAGGGAATGAAAGTTTGTATGAAACTTTGTCAATTTTAAACCGATCGGGCTGAGACTTTGCATGCAGGTATAAGAAGAATCATAGACGAATGTCATTGTGTATAATACAAGCCTGAGAACAAAAACTGTAGTCTACACTTCAGCTCTACACCGAAGCGAAGCGAGGGCGGGCCGCTAGTTTCTTATAATTTTATTTTCAATATTTCAGAAAAGCTTTTAAATTCTTCTTTTTTATCCCTAGCTACTTTGTTTAATTTCAATTGTTCATAGAAGTAGAAGTGATGATAAAGTAATATATGCAGCTGCTTAATAATCAATATAATTTAGGTATTGGACTGCTTGTCCGAGTCAATCTTTTATCAGATAGACTATTGTTTAATTTTCTTCTTCTTCCGTCCCTGTTCCCGTTATCTGGGGTCGGGTCTCCTCACTCTACGGCGCCAGGTTAATCTGTCCTGGGTTGTCCGTTTTGGCAATTGGGCTTTCTTAAGGTCTCTTTCGATGTTTGACCACCAGGTCGATGGCGGGCGGCCTCTACCTCTCTTTTGTTCCGGCAAGCTTAATGCGATTTTCACGACATTGTCTTTGTCCCGTCATGACATGGCCATACCATCTAAGGCGATTTTCCGTCATTTTGTCTGTGATTGGTGCGACTCTAAAGACTATTGTTTAATACCCCTTCTTATATTATTATGGCAGTATCTCTTATCTATTAGACAAGTCCGTCCGTCCGTCCGTCCGTGGTGCTGTTTCAGCGGCCAAACCGTAAGAGATAGATAAAGAGAATGTTTAAGTTATAAGTTGAGAATAGTGTGATAAGACTACAAACCGGATGTGAGTAACGTAGCACTTCCGGTTTTCGAGAAATCACGTGATTTCTATTTCAAACGAAACCACACAAAATCTCCGAAGTTCTCAATTAATTAAATACATTTTTTCTTTTTTTTTTTGGTGAACATTTGGTTCACTGGTTTGCTAATTATTTACTAATTTGTATTCGGCAGACGTTATCGATATTGGAGTGCCACGTGCGCACGCACACAGGCGCGCGGCCGCTGCGCTGCTCGCGGTGTCCCGCCACCTTCGCGCACTCCGCCGCGCTCTACACGCACCACAAGCTGATACACAAGCGGGAGCCACGGGGGCAGACTAGCCAGAACTGATTGTGTGTTAATAAAGACACTTTTTGAATGAAATACATCTTTTTATTTAGTAAAACCCTTACCCCCTTATTAGCAAACGAAGATTACGCATGGATTAGTTAATCCATGTTTTGTCTCTGTCTGTTGAATGACAAATGGCATTTGAGTGACATGAACAAAACACGGCGTAACAAGTTTAAGATTATTTCTTGTTATATATTAATAAGGGGGTAAGATTCCAAATGAAAATCCCCAAAGTTAGTCTCATGAACACAGAAATCAGTGAGTTGTCATTAAACAAGATTACTCACTCCGCCGCGCTCTATACGCACCACAAGCTGATACACAAGCGGGAGCCACGGGCGCAGACTACCCACAACTGATTGTGTTAATAAAGATGGTTTCCGTTAATTATAATGGCGTTTTATTTTTGATAAAATCTCTGATGGCTAGCTACGTTATCCTACAGAAGCACGTTTTTCTAGGGTGTGCCCCAAGGTTCGATATTAAGCCCGATGCTTTTTCTTACCTATATAAATGATCTTCGTCATTTTACGAGAGATTTGTGTGAGACAGTATTATTTGCTAATTCTTTGCTCTTCAGTGTTTAAAGCTAGAAGAGGAAATAAATGTTATGACGAAGTAAATCGTGCTTTTTGTGAAGTCCTTTAAAAAACAAAGTTACTTTTAATCTCGTCAAATTTTCGGTTTTTATAGGATTCTTAAAAAAGTAACTATAACACAGACAAAGTGGCGAGCTGGAGCTATTAGTTAATTAATGTTTATATCCATCAGACTCTGTCCATTGGAGTGTCACTCCGACAATATTCCTCCTTCTTGACTTTTCGGAACGTCCAAGGTTAGATCAGTGAATTATCATAAAATAAGATTACTCACTCCGCCGCGCTCTGTACTCATCTCAAACTGATACAGAAGCGGGCGACAGGGGACAGACTAGCCAGAACTGATTGTGTGTTTATAAAGACACTTTTTGATAATAAAATAAACCTTTTTATTTAGACAAACATTTGGATTCCGAATGAAAAACCTCAAAGATGGTCTCAAGAACACAGAAATCAGTGAGTTGCTATAGAACAAGATTACTCACTCCGCCGCGCTCTACACGCATCACAAACTGATTCACAATGGGGAGGTAAGGGGGCAGACTAGCCAGAACTGATTGTGTTAATAAAGACACTTTTTGTTAATAAAATAACCTTTTTTATTTAGTAAAACCCTTGGTTTCCGAATGAAAAACCCCAAAGTTGGTCTTAAGAACACAGAAATCAGTGAATTCTCGCAAAACAAGATTGCTCACTCTGCCGCGCTCTATAAGCATTAAAAACTGATACACAAGCGGGAGGCACGGGGCCAGACTAGCCAGAAGTGACAGGGTGTTGATAAAGATACTTTTTGATGATTAAACTGGTTTTTTTATTTGACAAAACGCCATAGGTATTCAAGACTTGATTAAATGGGTAAATAAAAAAATAATGCGGCGGGCAACTGCCCCCCCCTTAGCGACGCCCTTGGAAAAAGCATTAGATAAATTGAGGAGCTGGCGAACAAATCTGTATAACTAAATAAAATAAAATTTTACAGGAGCTGTGTAAAACTGAATGACATACCTACAGTGAGCTTTTGGCCCGAAACCTCCGGACTGTGAAAAAAAAATTGTTTGACCAGATGCGTAATTATACCGATTTGTTCGCCAGCTCCTCAATTATGAATGATATGAAAGCATTACTTTCTAACAAAGGTCGCTAAAACATGGTTCCAAACTCACACAGCTAAGCTTCAATACTAACGCGAAACGCACACAGACAAAACAAAATACTTTGACAAATCACATAACTGCAAAGAAATTCGGCTATCCATTCATTGGGTAAGATAAAGTTTAAAGGAAATCGCTACCAATCCCATGAATGACGAGTTGATTGCAGTTTTTTCGCCCCGCCCACTTGACGGCAGTTTGCGTTGAACCACTTTTCAGCACAATTCGTATTCCATATTATTACTAACTAGTGGCCCACCCTCACTTCACTTCGATGTAGAGCTGTAGTGTAGACTAAAATGCCTTTTCATATTTCATTCTTCAATATAAAAAAATGAAAATGGTATATTTCCCTTTTCCAAACTTCTATTGACATCACGTCACTCAATTGTTTTGCTTTCCCAGAACCTCTCCACTAACATTTGAAATTTATGGTATGGTATTAACGTTCAAATTGATTTTTAAGTATTATTACGAGTCGTTTGTTTGGGAGTATAGAAAATTGAGGTTTTTGGGCCTGAAATGCATTTTTTAAAATTTTTCTCTGCGTAAGAACCAACCTCGTACTTCAAGGAATATTCTAAAAAAAGAATTATCGAAATCGGTTCAGCTGTTCTCGAGATTTGCGCTTAGCAACACATTCAGCGATTAATTTTTATATTATAGATTCGCTGGCAACAAGCTATTAAAATGCGGTCAAGGAAAGAATGTAATCCTGACAGGTCAGTTCCTTAAGTTAATAGAATAAAGTACACTTTCAATATACTTAGTAAAAAAATATAATGATGTGAAATACTAGCCAGTTTACGATAAATACACACGGAGAATTGCTCGGGATGCGTACGGTAAAAAATGACATAGGTCCTTCCTCGAAGGGCGCTGGCGCCGTACTGATTGGAGAGTAATTAAGCGCTGGTATATATTGCATTTTACGGCAGAAATCGATTGTACGTGTGCCAAAAGACGTTTCACATCAAAAAAAGAGCTCTGAATATAAACTCTACAGAACTATACAGAACATACACGACATGTCAGCATCGCATCCTTTCGTTGGGCGCATTGTAGTCCTGCTAGCGTATTCGCAAACTTTTTTGATATTTACAGTGTGTAACTAAAGTGAAAAATGCATATGGATGTTTTTCAAGTATCTTAATGGAGTTATAATAAAGCACCTACCGGTGAGAGAATAATTAAAACAACTCTTAGATAAATGGAATAATTTATTTATACAATTTAGTGAAATCTTTATACAATGTTGAGTATTAAACAAAGGACGTATACTAAGTCAAAAGTACTATTAACCCCTGTTTGTGTAAATGGCAGTTTTCTGCCACGAGTTGAGAAAATTATTTTAATTTTTAATATTTTGCATTTTATCATATTTAGTAAAGGTTTTTAATTTACACATCTAATATATAGACAAGTTTGTAGAGAAACTATTCAGGATTGATTGAAGACATAAATGAAGCCTGGATGTACAGTAGAATTCGAATAATAAGAGGATAAACGTCCGAAAAATAAAAATAAAATCCGGCCGTGATAAACAAAATGGCGGGCTAACACAGACAGGGTTTTGAGCGTCATTATGCTTACACAGTTCACGGTTATATATTTCTTAGTAGAGAGTCAATCATTGTTTCAAGTTTTCTCTAACAGATGGCGCTATTCTTACTTTTTCTCTTCCACCAAAGTGACGTTTTTTCTGTTCGGGAATATTTTATGCACTCGTTTTTTGTGTGTATATAGAGAAGCGCTCTGTCTGAATGTACACCCGCAAATTTCGCAGGATAAAGGCCTTTCTCCCGTGTGAATGAATTCGTGTTCGCGTAGTCCTTTTTTGTCCTGTAAATACATTAATAAATAGAAGACACGGTATAGGATGATGGGTGATGTGTTACATATCATTTGAAAGGTCTACTTCAATACAATAATGTCTACTATGGCGCTTGCCCTGATACGTTGTCGAAACGGAGTTATATAATAAATATTAAAAAAAAGTTTTTTCTTTTTAAATTGTTATACATTTTAGTATTTACATTATTTTAGCAGTTTTGTAAGTATTAACAATAGGCATTAGGTTAGAGCGTTGATATAGTTTAAAAACAAAGTATTGCAGCGCCTTCCGACTTAGTAACAATACAACCTCGTGAGAACTATTTAATGTTTATCTTTAACGAGAACTTTAATAAAAGAAAATGGTAAAAAACATAATTAAAAAAAACAATAACTAGGTTGTTATCTTGAACGGTAACCATAGGTGTATATAGAGGGGGGGCCCCCAGGATGTTGGACTACCGATTCGAAATTCTATAATCTCTTATCTATTAGACAAGTCCGTCCGTCCGTCTGTCTGTGGTGCTGTTACAGCGGCAAAACCGTAAGAGATAGATAAAGAGAATGTTTAAGTTATAAGTTAAGAATAGTCTGATAAGACTACAAACCGGATTTGAGTAACGTAGCACTTCCGGTTTTTGAGATATCACGAATTTCAAACGAAACCACACAAAATCTCCGAAGTTCTCAATTAATTAAATGCATTTTTTTTTGTTTTGGTGCACATTTGGTTCACTGGTTTGCTAGTCTCTTATCTATTAGACAAGTCCGTCTGTCTGTGATGCTGTTTCAGCGGCCAAACCGTAAGAGATAGATAAAGAGAATATTTAAGTTATAAGTTAAGAATAGTCTGATAAGACTACAAACCGGATTTGAGTAACGTAGCACTTCCGGTTTTCGAGAAATCGGGTTTTGGTGAACATTTGGTTCACTGGTTTGCTAGTACTAATCACTAACTTCAGATGACCCCCTGAAAAATAACCCTAGATACGCCAATGACGGTAACACTTAATAAAAAACTTTTTTAACAAAAATAAAAATAACAAAAATAGATTTTAAATATTAATCTTTTTTGGTACATTATGTTTTTATTCATTTATATTTTTATGTATGCAGTTATCCAGAGGCAGAGTGAAAGAAACACATTTTGGAGTAATGAGGGTGTTTATGAAAATTTACGTCACCATTTGGCGCCACTGTTACGTGAGGTCTTTTGTATGAAGTTTTTAGCGCCAACTCCATAGACCAGATTCATAGACTATGAGATCGTATGCGATTTGACGGATGATTAGACCTTTCGTCTCAGTACTGCCACCTGGTGCCTGTCATTCTAAAAAACCCTCAATACTTTATTCATTATCTATTATAAGGATGTTATTCAGGAACAGTGCAGGAGCGACGAATCCGGCGTGCCTGACATAGCCTAGATACCATATACTCGTAATTGATAATATGTGAGCACAAGTTCCTATGGTACGTCTACCGGTTAGACATGTACAATAATGTTGAATTATAATATTGTAATTACTAATAAAACCAGTGAACCAAATGTTCACCAAAACCTGATTAAAAAAATGGATGCGTGTACTTATGTAGGCGCGTGAGAAGTTATCCTTCTTTGGCATCGTTTAAAATTAGTTTTTAATAGCATGCAAATAATTAATGACAATAAATTAATAAAAAGTCTGGAAAAGGACACAGTCAATAAAGTTCAGTTTTAATATGAAAAAATAAATAAATAATCAAAATATTCAATTAAAATCGCTACTGAATATAATTTATTAAACATATGTGATTTGCACTTGTATGAAACTCAAACACGTATTCCGAATATACAAACTAGAAACATGTGGATAAATATTATAAATATGAATACCTATAACTGTTACTTTATTACAAAAAATAAAGATGTGGTTTTTGGTTCTACTACACCAATGGTCAAGAGATGGCGCTGTAGTCTCCTGAATCGCGCTTTGGTTCCGTTGTTCCAGATTAATAAATACTTTTGATAGGCCTTCACAATGCAGTCGTTAGCACCCACTAAATAGAGATTCTATTACTATTTTGTTGGTAGATTTTCTTAATGTGCGGTAAACACAAAAGTAAAAATAAAATTTTGTGTTACAGTGATGCGCGCGCATCTTAAAATTTCACTCTCATCATTTTTTCATAACGCGCCTAAAGAAGTATAACTTCAAAAAAAAAATTGAGAACTTCCGAGATTTTGTGTGGTTTCATTTGAAATTCGTGATTTCTCGAAAACCGGAAGTGTTACGTTACTCAAATCCGGTTTGTAGTCTTATCAGACTATTCTTAACTTATAACTTAAATATTCTCTTTATCTATCTCTTACGGTTTGGCCGCTGAAACAGCACCACAGACAGACAGACGGACGGACTTGTCTAATAGATAAGAGATTATTCGGTAAGTATAATAATGTAGTAATAATAGTAATAACGGTTCCGGCAAAAATGGTTCTGGTATTTTCTGGAAAAAATTAAAACGGACAACAAATATCAGAATGCCGCCATAGTAACTAATATTCTACATGAAAAGAGGTATTCAATGATATATCACGCATCGCTACTGATACCAAACACCAATTGGATACTAAAATGCCCGTCCTACTTTGTATGGAGAGTTAGTCAGTCTCCAAATTTTTATGGCACAAAATTGTTACTGAAGACGTTTGAAAAATACTAGAATTTATTTTATCCCCGTTTTTTTTAATAATTATTATAATATTTGTTTCTTAGCTTTTCACGCACATCACTCATTAAATAAAACTAGTTTTTAACTAAGGTAGCTCGACAAATTAAATAAAAGTTTTATTCTGACGACGAAGCCTGTAAAGGCTACGAAACGTCAATAAATATATAAAGTTTCGTGCATTAACCCATAAGAACTAGTTTTATTTAATTTAAAATGACATAGTTATTGATTGGCAATTTTACTGACAAGTTTTTTATGCAATGTTTGTTGTCAAAACATCAAATATGTTCTATTCACTTACTACACACTTAAGAAACAAATATAAGGGTCTAAAAAAATATAACTAGAAAAAATACCGCGCGGACCAGGCAGGACTCGAACCCGCACCCTTCGCTATCCGGGCGAATGCACTGACCAATTATGCTACCGCGGCCCTGACGGTCGTGCCGAATTCTCTCTAGCCTATCTTAAGCTGCAAGGCAGCAAGCAAGGAAGGGGTCACCTACAATGCGGAGAGATGCTGCCTTGCAGCTTAAAAAAGGCGAAAGAATTCGACACGGCCCGTCAGGGCCGCGGTAGCATAATTGGTCAGTGCATTCGCCCGGATAGCGAAGGGTGCGGGTTTGAGCCCCGTCTGCTGCCTGGACTGCGTGGATTATTTTTTTTGCAATATTTTCTTTAGATTTGAACATCGAGTAAAGTATAAGGATGTCGATTCTGTACCCCTAGCACGAACCATTATCGAATTCGAATAGTTTGCAAACTGAAATGTCAATGTCAAATATGGAAACTTGAACAGCAGCGGCACAAAGTACGTAACGAAAACTAAAAATCAGTACACATTTGACAATGACATTTCGGACTCGCAAACGATACAAATTCGATATTGGTTCGTGCTAGGGGTACTGATATGATTCTCTTATTTTGAAACTAAATTTAACATTAGTCTCTCCTTTTCATTCTGTATAGAGAATGACAGGGATACATACTGTTGTCAAAGGAGGTAGCGGGTTCAGGGGGGTCTGGCGGCCCCCACCGAATCTGGTAAAATCGTTCCAAAAATCTTGAAGAGGGTTGAAAAACAAGCAGTATAAGCTTTTTACCGACATTACAACCCCAAATGGAAACACAGTAACGGCGAAAAATATGTTTTTTTGTGATTTTTATTTTTTTCAACCAGTTTAATTTATTTTTAAATGGTTTAAATGCAATTAAAGATTTGTGTTTGATGTGTGGAAGTCCCCTGTATTTTTTTCAGATTTTTTGGTCAAGTAAAAACATGTGAATTTTAGGTTTAAATGCGAAAAAATCGTGAAAAACGCGTCATTTCCAAGATTCAACCCTCTTATTTTTAGGGTTGTTTTCATTTTCCCGAGGGGTGCTGTATAGTATAGATAGCGGCAATCGCCCTCTTTTGAATGCAGGCAATTGGACTCAATTTGGTCAATTCTGATGAGCGGGGCGATTTTTTGAAAAAAAAACTTAATTTTCAACTTTCGGTAAATTACGGCGCGTACTTGGTATAATGCGTCTTTGCTATAAAAAATACATCTCTATAGGGGTTTTTGAGGTCGCTGATCACGATTTTGATGTCAAAAAAAATTTTTGACGACAAATTCACCCATAAATATTTATTAACACAGGTTTGATAATGTAAAAATATTAATGAAAGATTTTTTTAATTTCTCTCAATTAACTGTTTTTTAGTTTTTAAAAAAATTTTTTGACATCAAATTCGTGATCAGCGACCTCAAAAACCCCTATAGAGATATATTTTTTATAGCAAAGACGCATTATACCAAGTACGCGCCGTAATTTACCGAAAGTTGAAAATTCGAGATTTTTTCAAAAAATCGCCCCGCTCACCAGAATTGACCAAATTGAGTCCAATTGCCTGCATTCGAAAGAGGGCGATTGCCGCTATCTATACTATACAGCACCCCTCGGGAAAATGAAAACAACCCTAAAAATAAGAGAGTTGAATCTTGGAAATGACGCGTTTTTCACGATTTTTTCGCATTTAAACCTAAAATTCACATGTTTTTACTTGACCAAAAAATCTGGAAAAATTCAGGGGACTTCCACACATCAAACACAAATTTTTAATTGCATTTAAACCATTTAAAAATAAATTAAACTGGTTGGAAAAAATAAAAATCACAATAAATCATATTTTTCGCCATTACTGTGTTTTCGTTTGGGGTTGTAATGTCGGTAAAAAGCTTATACTGCTTATTTTTCGAGCGTCTTCAAGATTTTTGGAACGATTTTACCAGATTCGGTGGGGGCCGCCAGACCCCCCTTAACCCGCTACCCCCTTTAGGTTTAGGTTTAGAAAGTCATATCAGAATCGACACCAAATGGATTTATCATACAGGTATTTTTATTAAAATATTCTCACCCGGAACGCTTTGCCGCACTGCTGGCAGATTTTGTCTCGCGCGTTCTCTTTGACCCCGTCGTGTGCTCGCCGCACGTGACGAGTTATACAGCGACGGGTCGCGAGTGCCTTCCCAACAAAAATATTAATAAACTAGCTGTCCCAGTGAACTTCGTACCGTCATAAAAAAATAGGGATTGGTGGTAGAAGGTTGAAAATTAGGGTTGTATGTATTTGTGTATGATGTATCATAAAAAAAATTAAAAAAAAAACTACCTAAAATTGAAAAAAAAATTAGGGGTGGATTACCGCCCGCGTGGTGGGTCGTGGCCCGCACTCCCTATTCCATCCATAGGGAAGGCCTGTGCCCCAGCAGTGGGGACATTAATAGGCTGATGATGATGATGAATCACTCACCTTCCCACGCACGGGGCACTGGTGTTGGTAGTTGTTTGTGTGTGTGTGTGTGTGTGTGACTGTGTGTCTCCGTCAGTGTTTGTGTTTGTGTGTATATCTCTCTCTCTCTGTATGTGTTGTTGAACACCTTCCCACACACGGGGCACTTGTGTTGCGTCTTCTCAATGTGTTGGTGGGTGTGTTGTGTGTATCTCTCTCTCTCTATGTGTATGTGTGTGTGTGAGTGTGTGTTTGTATGTGTTTTTTTATAAATAGGTCCGGCAAATGACTCCACCCCACCTGATGTTAAGTGAAGGTGAAGTCCAGACGCGAAGATGGCTGATACAGCAGTTCTACCTGCCACACCAGCCATCCTCACCTTGCCGGCCTGCATGTTGCTTCTTCACGCCTCTTTTAAAGGATCCCAGGTTGTAAGAAGAAGGGAACACGTGAACAGGCAGAGTATTCTATTTACGGATAGTGTGCCAAAGAAATGAGTCATCAAATTTCTTTGTACACGTTGGAATTGTTGCCACAGTTAGGTGGTGACAACATAGGCACGGTAATATTATCTATACAGTATTGTGACTCCACCCTGTCCTTGAAAATAAATGCCTACAGCCGAGCGCTGCGTTGGCACGCGGTAGGGCCGCCAGCCTACAGTATTTTATGTAGTTTTGTTTTTAACGCGAGTGTAGGTAGATTACTCGTTTGTCTCTTTTTTCATCCTAACCACTTATTTATATATTATTCCAGATATTTTGCCCGATGGAAAAACCGAAATACCTAAATATTAGAAACAAATAACGTACTAGTAGATAGGTATAAAAAAATATTCTATAAAGGTAAGACACCTTTCCAATATTTCAGGTAATTTAAAAAATGATATCTCTGGGTGTGTTGTTGAAGAGTTCAAGCAACCAAAAACAGCAATTGTGCTGTTGTACGATATTGATCGTTGTTTGTTCTTTTCCATACTAAATTATGTAGGTATCTACTTAATTAAATCAAATATTTACAATACAAAACGCATGTTTAAGCACGGCTAACTGCATAAAAACAATTCAGACCGTTCGGTCGTCGTTGCGGCGCGGCGGCGCATTCGCGACTGGGTGCCCGCCGAGAGCACATCGAACTCGAATGGCGTAGGTATGACTCGCTTTCCGACCGTTTGTATGAAGATAGAATACTGTATGATATTATTACCGTGACATAGGCCAGCGCGCGGTCCTCTGATGGAAAGGGTATGTGTGTGTGTGTTTATGTCTGTCTCTGTCTATGTGTGTGTTTGTATTTGTGTGTGTCAATCTCTCACCTTCCCACACACGGGGCACTTGTGTTGCGTCTTCTCCATGTGTTGGTAGTTGACGTGGTCCCTCAACTCCCCGCGCGAACGGTAGCCCTTGTCGCACATTGTGCATTTGTATCTGGGTACCACCGAAATTTGAACGCTATTTGTTTATATTATAGGGTATTTGACAAGTTTTAGAAAACGATCTCTCGTTATTGACTAATGTTTATGGAGTCCGTAAAAAGATGGATATTCATCATTCTGTTGTGTATTTCAGTAAAAATAACCAAATAAAAAACTCCATTTTCAAGTTGCCGCGAAAACGTTTCTCTGGACAATATGGCGTCTTACTAGTGTGTGACGTCACACGACTGTTATTAAAACGTCAAACGATACATTGTAATGTCACTTTAAATGGAAGTTTACTTGCGTGTGACGTCATTTTAGGCTCCGCCAAGCCCAAGCGTTTTGGGTCACGTGACAATGGATAAGAAAACTATTATCTTTTTCGTTAGTTTTTAGTAAAATTATGAATTTTTTTTTTGGAAAAATAGTAAAACCCCCTGCCAATATTTATTCTAAACACAGATGCTAACAATTGGCACTTTATTTTTAACACTGTCAAATATCCTATTGGAGATTTTTTAGTTAAAAACATTTCATTTTAATAAAAATACAAGTATGTATAAGTATTATATAAGGTGATCAGGAAGCTGGGTGCAAATGTATAAAGCACATAGACCATTCAGAAACCTTCGAGCTACATTTGTCTTAGACAAAGTATGGTTTTTCTTTATTCCAACTAACAATGTTTATGAATTTTGGTAAAAACCCAAAATTGTACAATTAGAACGAACGAATTCAGGTTATAATTTTAATTTTTTAAGCTTTACGCTTGCTCCTTTTTTTTTATAACGCAGGTAAAAAATCTTTTTACAGACGACGGCGCCTTTAAGAGGCACGCCGCCGAACGGACCTCACACCTGGCTCCCGCAAGTCTCACGGACCCCCCCAGTGGCTGCCCACCGAGGACCCCGCAATTCTTACGGGCGCTTTACGGCATAATATCCGCTAAAAAAGTCCTGCGAATACTCTACAGTGCTTAGCGCGAAGCCGCGGGATCCCCGGGATTCTTCCGCGGCTCCGCACCCAGCAGCCTCCCGGCCTAGCCGGGGCTCCACCGGCTCTCCCGCGGTATTTCGGGGACCCCATTCACTTTCGCAAAATCCACATTCGCATTCGCAAAATCTCTGCGAATCTTTTGCGAATATGCATATTAGAAAAAAACAATTTGAAGAAGTTGTAGTTCTGCCTTTCCTTGAATATTCATTGTTACACAGTTTACATTTAGCTCGTTCAGCATCGCAAAGTGTGAAATAAGTCCATGTTTCACTAGAATTCGATTTACTCATGTTAATAAATCACTATTACCACTCACAATCACTAACCTCAAAATTCACTTGCTTTGTTTACGGAAAGACCGGTGCGAGCGGAATGACACTGCAGTCGGATGAGTTCATATCAACTCGGCAATTCGAACGAGACTGCCACCATGCCATAGACAATAGGCGGCAATTTAAAAAAAAAATCATTTTTTCACCTTATTTTGACTTATTATCCAAAAAGCACCCTAATTTTCAATCGAAAATTCTCACGTCAAAATATCTGCTTTTTTAAAAAAGTTGGGGTGTTTTTTGTTTGTTGAAATCTCTACTTTCTGATGGTATAAAAAAAATATACATAGTATATATAAAATATATATAAAATTTACACTTTAATTACTCGAAAAACGTAAGATGTGCTTTTTCGATATTAAGTCAAAATAAGGTGAAAAGATGAATATTTTAAATAAAAAAAAATACTGTATTTTTGGGACATACAAAGGTAAGTTTTCAACAAATTTCGTGAAAAAATAAATTTTTTTGCAAAATATAAAAATCAAAAACCAAAAACTCGGTTATTCGCATTTTTCACATAAATTTTGAGGTTATGTGAAAAAAGTGTCGATACAAAAGTTGTAGATCTTTTTATTACCTACAACTTTGCCATTTAACTTTTTTTCATAGGACTTGCAGTTTTACCGGAAATCGAGATTAACCATTTTTTACCCTTAAAAACTCACCCCCTCCCCCTTCCCGACCTCCGATCGCCCGTAATTTATTTTTCCTTTCATTTTTAGGGTTCCGTACCTAAAAAGGAAAAAACGGAACCCTTATAGGATCACTTTGTTGTCCGTCTGTCCGTCCGTCCGTCTGTCAAGACCGTTTTTCTCAGGAACACGTAGAGGTATCAAACTGAAATTCATATATAATACTCAGGAGTACTGTCCCTTGGAGCTGCGAAAAAATCAAACTTCTAAGCCAAAGCAATCAAAAGATACAGCCGTTTATGTCGCAAATTTTCGAAACTCGCACGGGAATCAAAACCTACAGGGTACTTCCCGTGAACTTAGAATCTTGAAATTTGGTACGAAGTAACGTCTTATAGTACAGATAAAGGAAAAATTGCGAAAACCGTAAATTCTTAGTTACATCCTATAATATTTTTTTTTTAATAATTATTAAAATATACCTAGAGGTTTGTACGGAACCCTCGGTGCGCGAGTCCGACTCGCACTTGGCCGGTTTTTTTGTTATATTCTCTACCTTTTCTAATGGGTTTCATCCTACTATAATTTTTTTTGGTCTCAAATATTATCGACCCTGGTCTATATCGCGGGTAACACTAAATAATAATAGTTGGTATCATTATTTGCAAACTTGACATTAGCATGTGTCATTTTTGTCTCCGAGATTAAAGAACGGATTTCTAGAAAAAAATCACGCAGACCAGGCAGCAGACGGGACTCGAACCCGCACCCTTCGCTATCCGGGCGTATGCACTGATCATTATGCTACCGCGGCACTAATTGTCCGTGTCGAATCTTTTCTGGTATTTCTTAGGCTGCAAGGTAGCGCCATCTCTACGCATTGTAGGTAACCCACAATGTCAAATGAATACCTTTACAAGTATTCAACATTTGAAAGAAGAAATATACAAAGAGAGGGGTCAGTACTAAGGTTGCTTAGGTTATTAAATGCTAAATTATTTGCAAATACAAATAAATACAAATACAAGTGCTTTATTTCCATATCGTATCATATTAAATTATATGTAACTAATAAATATTAATAGGAAATAGGAATAGGCACAGCGCAGCTGGTTTTAAGCCTACCCATCGTCAAATTTTCTGTGGTTAGTTAAATATAAATTCAATAGGGTATTTGACAGTGTTAAAAAGAAAGTTCCAATTGTTAGCATCTGTGTTAAGAATGAATATTGGCAGGAGCTTTTACTATTTTTACAAAAAAAAAACATAATTTTACTAAAAACTAACGAAAAAGATAATAGTTTTCTTATCTTTTGTCACGTGACTCAAAACGGATTTTGGGTTGGCGGAGCCTAAAATGACGTCACACGCAAGTTAACTTCCTGTTAAAGTGACATTACATTGTATCGTTTGACGTTTTAATAACAGTCGTGTGACGTCACACACTAGTAAGACGCCATATTGTCCAGAGAAACGTTTCCGCGGCAACTTGAAAATGGCGTTTTGATTTGGTTATTTTTACTGAAATACACAACAGAATGATGAATATCCACTTTTTACGGACTCCATAAACATAAGTCAATAACGTGAGATCCTTTTCTAAAACTTGTCAAATATCCTATTAAATGTTTCAATTACAATGTCAATTTATTTAGTTAATTCATATTTGAGTAACATAGGCCATAATTTATCGAGTTAAAATTAATTTCACCGTGTAAAGCCGAGCTAATAAGATAGTAAATAATAAAATCTAGCATTTTTCAGATTTCAAGTTACAACTTACTTGAGTATATCTACAGCAGCGTGCGCCTGAGTGTACTTTAAGTGATGCTCGTAGGAAGCTCGGCTCACGAAACATTTGTCGCACTCCAAGCATTTAAACCTATGGAGGACTGTAGTTAATAAAACAAATTCATCATCAGCCTATTAATGTCCCCACTGCTGGGGCACAGGCCAGATTGGTCAAATTAATTTAATGTCATTAGAAATCAGGTGTTGTCGTCAATGTCCTGGGTTCGAAGCCCGGTAAGCCAAATGGTTTTGAAGTGAAATTTCTACTTCTTTTCTGACAGAGTGTAAATGAAAAGATGAAACGGAAATGCGTTACAAGCGTCACACGACTATATATATATATATATATATATATATATATATATATATACTAGCTGACCCAGCGAACTTCGTACCGCCATAAAAAAATAGGGGTTGGTGGTAGAAAGTTGAAAATTTAGGGATGTATGTATTTTTGTATGATGTATCATAAAAAAAAATTTAAAAAAAATATCTAAAATTGAAAAAACAAAATTTGGTGTGGATTACCCTTAACATTTAGGGGGATGGAAAATAGATGTAGTCCGATTCTCAGACCTACCCAATATGCACACAAAATTTCATGAGAATCGGGTAAGCCATTTCGGAGGAGTTTAACCACAAACACCGCGACACGAGAATTTTATATATTAGATATGGAGCAACGCACGCATGCCACACACACACACACTCATATATATATAGATGTAGATTATTTACGAAAAGAAGTTTCACTTCAGGTGTGTGACCGTGCTCACATTTTTTTTAATGATAAATACAAGTATTTGTTCTCGACTCATGGCTCTTTATATTGCATTTCTGAAAAAATATGGTATATGTATAGTGCAACCAAGATCTTTATGAATATGAGTGACAATTCAGGGAGCGCCACTTGCCACTGTTTACACAAATGACATATGAACTATATAAATAGATAAATAAACATTTCCAACACTCACAACAATTAGCCTAGCCCCAAAGTAAGCACAGTAAGGCTTGTGTTATGGGATACTAGGGTAACGGATAGAATACATATACTGTACATATATAAGTATATTTATATAGAAATACATATTAGAACATCCATGACTGGAGTACAAATGCACGTATTCATCACACAAACATCTGCCCCCACCGGGATTCAGACCTCTCGAGTCGGCGACACCATGAAACCCGGCGTACAAACCACTCGGCCACGTTGGTCGTCAAGAACCTATAACGTTTACAAAGATGGCGGCGTTAGTTTCAATTTTCGCCACATTATAATGAATGAATTATGGTATTTATTTACTCTTCATTGTTTTACAACAAATGGCGGACTTAATGCCACATGGCATTCTCTACCAGTCAATCATCAGGCTAAGCAGACACATGATCATAATTACCTGTCTCTTTGCGAATGTATTTTGGAATGTATCTTCTGTAGATCGACACGCACCATCTTGTGGCACACGGGGCATTCTTCACGAGGCGGCGGCGATTTATGCATCCTGAAGTTTTTGAATCATCATCATCATCAGCCTATTAATGTACCCACAGCTGGGGCACAGGCCTTCCCTATGGATGGAATGGGCCATGACCCACCACGCGGGCCCAGTGCGGATTGGTGGGTGCTAACGACTGCAGATGCAACCGGGACCAACGGCTTAACGTGCCTTCCGAAGCACGGAGGAGCTCGAGATAGTAAATTTTTGGCTACCCATCCAATGACCGACCACTGGGAAAGTTGCTTAACTTCAACGATCGCAGCTGAATGCGCTAACCAGTTGCGCTATCGAGCTCCGAGTTTTTGAATAGATAAATAAAATAGAAAAAGCTGTCTACGAAATTAAGTCACCTTTGCAATGGCCGTTCATTACTTAATCATACTCAACAAGCACTTATGAATGTTTAAAGGCTACGCCATCAATTCGTAAATCTACGGCGGGAGATCTTGTACTGAGAAGAACCGGCAAGAGACTCAGCAAGGGCTGTTTTTTCTCCCTGTTTTATCATTTACAGAGTCGTCAAGTTGAAAAATGACTTCAGAGATGATTCATAAAGTCACCTTTCATTACATAATGTGTAATTATACATTAATTGTTCACCTGCATTTTGATTGCTGTGTCACACAGTATAAATACAAATACTGTTATTTACCTATATTAGGTGTAACTAGACATTTACATCTTAAATATCAAAGTAGTTAGGGCAGACTCATCTCCGCTGGCAACACCCGTTCAAGAGCATGACGCATGAACCAGCATCGCTTCGCTTGCAATTAGATGGGTGACCGAAAACTTTTCTATTTATTTACTCTTTATTGTTTTACAACAAATGGCGGACTTAATGCCACATGGCATTCTCTACCAGTCAATCATCGGGCTAAACGGAGAAATTATGCGGTAAAGTAAATAAAAGCCTAAAAAGTAAATAGAGAAAAAAATATCGGCTGCATCTACAGTCGTTAGCACCCACCAATTCGCATTGGGCCCGCGTGGTGGGTCATGGCCCAATCCATCCCTACTCCATACACAGGGAAGGCCTGTGCCTCAGCAGTGGGACATTAATAACTAGCTGACGTTGTATATGATAAAACATTTTTAATTAATAAAAAAATCTGTAGTCAAGTCAATTAATTAGGTAATTGCAGCATTAATAATAATAATAATATTCTTTATTGATATACACCTCACAGGACATACAAAACATTAAACATGACAATGAAAACGTACACAATAGGCGGCCTTATAGCTAAACAGCAATCACTTCCAGGCAACCCATGACAGTGAAATAAATAAATAAGAGGAACATAAAGGGGGGTGTAGCAGGTATGGCAAATTTTTTTTTTTTTACCAACACACCAATTAGCCTAGCCCCGAAGTAAGCACTGTAAGGCTTGTGTTATGGGATACTAGGGTAACGGATAGAATACATATATTGTACATATATAAGTACTAGCTGACCCAGCGAACTTCGTACCGCCCTAAAAAATAGGGGTTGTCCAGCGGACAAAATTGTGAAACTAAACCATTCTCAGATCCCCTTGAACACACACAAAAAATTTCATCAAAATCGGTCCAGTCGTTTAAGAGAAGTTCAGTGACATACACACTCACAGAAGAATTATATATATAAAGATATTTATATAGAAATACATATTAAACATCCATGACTGGAGTACAAATGCTCGTATTCATCACACAAACATCTGCCCCCACCGGGATTCGAACCCGGGACCTCTCGAATCGGCGACACCATGAAACCCGGCGTACAAACCACTCGGCCACGGAGGTCGTCAAAATAAATAATGAATAAAAGATGCAATAGATATATACAAAGAGAGAGACAAGAGAGAGGTAAGACTTAAAGTTGGGAAAGAAAATAACCTCTAACTTGATTACTAAACGAGCTTAGAGTGCGAGCCATTACGCAGGACACATGAAAAATGTTCATCCTCTATTTTACCTTTTTATAACACTATACCCTGTCTGCGCGTCGCGCTTCGCGCTCCTGCATTGCGCAGTCGGGTAAAAATGATCTCTATTACACAATTCCATCTAAATCGGTTCAGCGTGAAGAGGTAACCCACTCACACACTTATGTATGCGTTAAAGTATTTTGGTAAGAATTGGTTTCTGAATCAATTTCAGTAAAAGAAAGTATCTAAATTATAATATCCGAAGAAATAATTAAGTTATATTTTTATTTTTTTAAGAATTTAATGGCAAGCTGCATTTGTATCTAAAAAAATTATGAGAAACCAATCCACGCAGACCAGGCAGCCCAAATCAAACCACGGGACTCGAAGCAGCAATTAGAGATTTAAAACATCTCTAGAAATTTTCTTTCGATTTACATTTTGCTTAAGAAAATAGCTTTTTGACTATAATTGCCAATAATTCTTTCAAATGTTTAATACTTGTAAAGGTATTTATTTGACATTCTGCTGGGTTACTTATTGTAGGTAACCCAGAATGTCAAATAAATACCTTGTATAAAGTGAGCAAAAGAGATGGCGCTGCCTTGCAGCCTAAGAAATGCTAGAGAAAATTCGACACGGCTATCAGGTCCGCGGTAGCATAATGGTCAGTGCATTTGCCCGGATAGCGAAGGTTGCGAGTTCGAGTCGAGTCCCGTCTGATGCCTGGTACACGTTGAATTTTTTCTAGTAAAATTTTCTTAATTCATAATAATTGAATCATCCTAAACAAAAGAATATGATACATAACACAAGATAAGTGTTATTTTTAAGAGCCCTTTCACATTTTTTGCAAAAAATCGTAATTTTTGAGCGCCTCGTTTAACCCCTTAGAAAAGATTTTGACTATTTCCAATAGATGTAAACAGTAGATTTATTCTTTCTATTGTAAGTTAATGTATAATATTTGCAAATACTATTTTCCTTTTTTGGACTGATCGTTCTACCGCAGCTAGTTTACGGAAAAAACGATAATATGAACAACTTCAACCGCTTGAATCTCTAAATTATGTTCAATAAATTAGATCAAATTAATTACTACGACATCAAAAATATGTTTTTGTTGTAACATAGTGTATTATAATTTTGATTTTCTATCTCATTCATTATCAAAAAAGACATCTAACTTCCGTGAATTTTCCCAAAAAATAATGCAGGTTTACCTCGTATTTTGATATTGTGTTAATTATTAAAATAGAATTACTATCAAAAACTTTCATAAAACTAATCTACCATAATTAAACTACAGAAATATGTATATATTTTTATAATTAGTTCATTAATAATTATTTTATAAGACTCGAAACATCATCCGTAATATGCAATATTATTAGTGCAAATCTACCTGTGCGCCGATCAGTACGGCACCGGCGTAATTTTGTAAAAAGGCTCTTAAATAAAATAATTTAACACATTGAGATATCTCTGGTTAAACCGATTTAATAAAAATAGAAATTACTAAAGAAAATATAACTAGAAAAAAAAACCACGCGGACCAGGCAGCAGACGGGACTCGAACCCGCACCCATCGCAATCCGGGCGAATGCACTGACCAATTATGCTACCGCGGCCCTCACGGACCGCGTCGAAATCTTTCTAGGCATTCTTAAGCTGCAAGGCAGCGCCATCTCTTCGCATTATAGGTAACCCACAATGTCAAATGAATACTTTTACAAGTATTAAACGTTTGAAAGAAGAAATAGCAATTATAGTTATATTTTTTATTAATTTAAAGCATGTAACTGCTTGATGTTTAAATCTAAAGAAAATATAACTAGAAAAAAATCCACGCGGACCAGGCAGCAGACGGGACTCGAACCCGCACCCTTCGCAATCCGGGCGAATCCTGGTCCGCGTGGATTTTTTTTTCTAGTTATATTTTCTTTAGATTTAAACATCAAGCAGTTACATGCTTTAAAATAATAAAAAATATAAATAGAAATTACTGTTATTAATTCCTTTGCATATTTTTCACAAACTACTTTCGTTATCGCTACTCACATTTCGTGTCGGCTCAAATTGTTCCTGAAGGCGAATCTCTTCCCACAAGTTGCACACTTGTACCCTTCCTTGTGTGTTCTCTGTATATGCTTCCAACGCTGATTCTTGTTACTAAAACAATTAAATTAAATAGGGTATTTGACAGTATTAAAAATAAAGTGCCAATAGGGATGATGACTAATTTTTTTTTCTTCGTTTAACAGGTAGATTATCAAAAAGTATTGGATACGTATTTTTTCTTTTTTCACATAATATAAACATTGCAGAGATATATTGATTTGAAAAATCGCATGACGTCACGTTTGAGTACACTTATAAGTGAAAATTCACTCAAAAGTGACGTCACGAGCCCCTACTCCCAAACTTTGACGCGCGTAATTTTTTGGTTGATTGCCCAAAGAAAAAAAAAATGGTTGCCTGTAAAGTCGGTTTTACGGGCGAAGATTTTACGTGACAACGTCTTTTTCTCGGTAGAATATTTATTGATATGAATATAATTAAATTGCACAATAGGAACAAGGAATTGAATGAAAATAAGAATTGCACAAATTTTAACTATAGAAATATATTTTGTTTACTAAAACATTGTACATGTAAACTTAAACTTAACACGAGAGACTCATCGTAACGTTACCGAGCGTTACACTTTTTCATAAGTGACTCCCAGCCGCAACCTAATTTAAGACGTTGTCACGTCAAAAATACGTGTCCATTATTTTTTGATCATCTAACTGACGGACTAAATAGAATTTCGTTTACTGTACCCCGTCATCACCCCTATTGTTAGCATCTGTATTTAGAATGAATATTGGCAGGAGTTTTTACTATTTTTACAGAAAAAATATTCATAATTTTACTAAAAACCCACGACAAAGATAATAGTTTTCTTGTCTATTGTCACGTGACCCAAAACGCTTGGGATTGGTGGAGCCTAAAAGGACATGACATGATAATTTTAAAAACAGTCGTGTGACGTCACACACCAGTGCGACGCCATATTGTCCAGAGATACGTTTTTCGCGGCAACTTGAAAATAGAGTTTTTGATTTGGTTTTTTGTTAAAGAAATACACAACGTAATGATGAATATTTTTATGGACTCTATAAACTTTAGTAAATAACGTGAGAGCGTTTTGTAAAACTTGTCAAATATCCTATTAAACCATAATTTTTATTTTTAAGAACACTGTAATGCTCGATGTTTAAAGCTAAAGAAAATATTACCAGAAAAAATTACATGCCTAAAAATAAAAATTATTACTATAATTGCTATTTCTTCTTTCAAATATTTGATACTTGTAAAGGTATTCATGTGACATTGTGGGTTTCCTACAATGCGAAGAGATGGCGCTACCTGGCAGCTTAAGAAAAAAATTATAACTTATTTTTAATCAATAATATTATGGATTTCTTAACATGTTTATGTGATGACATATGACGATTAATTGACATGTTTAAATGGAATTAATGTTTTGGAATGATTAACAATAGTGTGACCAATTACAATATTAATATAAAATTATTTGATATTTGCATGCTAATTTAGCGAATCATGTTTGAGTACCATATGTATTGTAACATCTTTTTATAGTACCATGTTTCTTGTAAATAAATATGAATATGAATATGAAAGGCTAGAAAGAATTCGACACGGCCGTCAGGGCCGCGTTAGCATAGTTGTTAACGCCATCTATCGTAAGCTTGCGAAAACACATTTACCTTATCCCTTCCTCTAAACTCACCTGTTGTCGACTTCGTCCGCGGCGCTGCCATCGCTGCAATTCGAACCAACGGACGAAAAAAGGGCAACGGCCTGTGTGTGCTCTGATCGCCGAGAGGAGACACCAAGAAACTCCCACGACGAGAAAAAACCGCGCTCCGGAGACGCTTTTCGCCTACACATATTTCCGCCCCGGGGCCCGCGAACATCCCGCGAACATTAGTGTAAAAAAGAAATAGTGGCGCGCCACAGGCGAACATTTCCAGGACAGGAAGAACAGGCGTCAAGGAACCAGCCCAACAAACCAACAGGTACCCCCTTTCCCACAGTTTCCCTCTAGTTTTTGTGTTTTCTTCTTGTATATAATCGCACATCCGCGCCGGGAATTTGTTTTGTTTTATGGCGTGACCATTATTTAGTGGTCCTTCAGCCGCATTCATCCACCCGCCCTTACTGGTATTTACCCAGTAAGAGTATTTATCCGCTCCAATATTGTGCATATTATATATATTTTCGCTTATTTTTCGTATTATAAGCCCGCAACGCATTTTCGTTCTCATAAAACGAAAGCACGGTGTCGTGGCTCGCTCATATATATATCTACCGCCCCATTAGAATAAAATTATTCATCTAATAGGAGAACAATACAAATTATTATAATACCCATATGTATTTATATAATTAATTAAAGGTCCCAGTAAATACTTAACCATTATAAGTATACCTACATTTCAAAGTACCTACATATTTGATATTTGTCACATTTATTTACCCGTGATTGGATATTTTATAAAGGTGCATAGAATAAAAACAACAACGCTTACATATTTAATTACTTACGCATTTGTCATTTGTTTGCATTCATAATGGACCCGAAAAAGGATTCGCCTAGTACGCAAAATCAAAAATTACTTATGTTGGAAGCTAAGCGTAATGCCTTATTTGAATGCATGCAAGAGATTTATGACTTGTCAAATACACTAGGATCCGGTAATCAAGGCGTGGAAATTTTCCTCGATGCTAGTAGTAACATTGACACATTACGTTCTGAATTTAAAAACTTATTAGATGAGTACAACAGGTGTTTACTAAAAGAGAAACCGAACTTTGCAGTAGATTACAAAAGCTTTGTCGCATTCGAACGACTATACGGCCGGGTTAAGAGATTGGTGACCATTCATAGCCGCGATCTGCTTGCCGAGAAGAAGAGTGAAGGTGCACCGCGTAAAACGCGTCCCTCCTTACCACCGTTAGAACTCGTGTCGTTTGACGGAGACATACGCAAGTGGCCTCTGTTCTTCGCTAGTTATAAGTCTACTGTTCACGAAAACCCATCGCTTTCAGACGCTGAGAAACTTTATTATTTGTTAGGTAAAATTTCGGGTAAAGCTCAAACCGCTTGCGCCGGGATTACCCCCTGCGCAGAAAATTATGATTTAATTATTCAAACGCTAGTAGAAAAGTATGAGGACAAGCGTACTTTAGTCAGTTCACATATAAACAATTTATTAGATTTTAAACCCATACAAAGCGCATCGGTTGTAAATTACGATGCCTTTCTTGAAAATTTCGTAAATTCAGTCCGCGCACTCCAAAATATCAAGGTAAACGACCTTAGCGATATTATTGTTTTGCAGTTGGCGTTGAGAAAATTAGACACTGAGACAGTACGTAATTTCGAACAAAAAACCGATTCTTCCAAACTACCTACATTCAATGATTTAGTAAATTTTATGCAAAATCAGTCAAAAATATTAACTCGTACGGCAGTAGCCACCTACACCGCCACCTGTTCGAAACAAACAATTGGAAATATTCGCTCGCGCTCTAATATTAAGAATAATAATAATTCGCCGCCAAACTATCAATCATATATTGTTAATTCTGTTGTGAACAGCGCCCGCGGTTCTCCGGCCTCCAAATGCATGTGTAGTAATTTCACACATCAACATTTATTTAAATGTTCAAACTTTAATAAATTATCTCCTTTGGAACGTTTTAAAGTGGCTAAAGATTTAAACGCATGTATAAACTGTCTTAGTACAGTACACAAAGTTTCGGCTTGTAATTCAAGTATGTGTTGCCGTGTGTGCAAATCGAAACATCACACACTATTGCATTTTTCCAACATAACAACGAATCCAGGCGCACCGGTGACGTCAGCCGACACAGCTGCATCGCTCACGCGCACACAGCCTACGTCGTTGACTAATACAGACGTAACGCTATGCGCTACATCTAGTGATTCATTACATCGCTCCAGTAAGACACCGCGTGACTGTTTCGCTGATACTACGCAATGCACACCGCACACAACTATATTATTAGCGACCGCGCAAGTTTATTCTTATGACTTGTCTCATAACAAACACACCGTTCGTGTTCTGTTGGACACCGCTTCGCAAAGCCATTTTATAACTAAGCAATGTTGCGAGCGTTTAGGTATACAAACTAACGAAATAAAGCGAACGTTAATCAAAGGTTTTGGAGGTTCCGAGAATATCGTAAATAATTCCGCTAACTTTAAATTTTCTTCTCGGTTTAATGCAAATATAAATTTTAATGTAAATTGTTTAATTGTTGAGAAAATCACTGAAAATTTACCTTCCGCTGTGGTTGACAAATCTTCGTTGCCACATTTTCTCAACTTGCCATTGGCAGACGAATCATTTTCGATACCTGACAAAATAGATGTTTTGATAGGCGCCTCGTTGTTTCCGCATTTATTATTAGCCGATGTACTCCACCACAACGGCTCGGCACCCCCCGCGATTAATACAGTGTTGGGTTATATTATTATGGGTTCCGTACCCACCGCTTACCACCGCGCCGACGCGTCGTCACCGCTCACCTCGTGTTGTGCTATCACCGCTCCCGAATCTATAGAAATGACTTTAAAAAGGTTCTGGGAATTAGAAGAAGTACCTTCGCCGTCCATTCAACGTCCGGATGACGTTGAATGTGAAGAATTTTATTGTTCCACCACTGTAAGGGATCCTACCAGTGGCCGATACGTCGTGGCGTTACCTTTTCGTGAGGACGCTTATTCCCTCGGGAATTCCGAGTTCATCGCTCGCAAGCGATTTTTGTGTTTAGAGCGCAAGTTAGAAGCGTCTCCCAAATTGCGCACCGCTTATGATGCCGCTATCAATGAGTATATTGATAAACAATATTTATCTCCCGCTCGCGCGGAAGACCCCACTCTTCCGTCGTATATTATTCCGCACCACGGCGTAGCCCGTGATGACAAACCGCTGCGACCCGTGTTAGACGCGAGCTGTAAAACGTCGACTAATATTTCGCTCAACGATATTCTGCACGGTGGCCCTAATCTACAGGGCGATTTATTTCAAATTATTTTAAATTTTCGTCTACATGCTATAGCTATGAGTGCGGACTGTCGACAAATGTTTTTACAAATAATAATACGCGATTGCGATCGTCGCTTTCTAAGAATATTTTATCGATTTAATCCGCAAGAGCCTCTGATGCTTTATGAATTTAATCGAGTTTGTTTTGGTCTCAAGTCAAGCCCGTTTCACGCATTACGCTGCGTTCGTCAGTTAATTAGCGACCATGGGGATAAGTACCCCCTCGCGCGAGATATAGCTTCTCGGTCGTTGTATATGGACGACTTGGCCTACTCAAGCCCCAGTAGCGAACAAGCCATTGCAGCCAGTAAACAGCTGATCGATATGTTCAAGGAAGCTCAATGGGACTTAGTAAAATGGAACAGCAATTCAAATGCTGTACTAGACACCATTCCTGATACTCACAAGCTCACCACCGCCGTTGAGTTTGACAAGCACGCGCCTTCTAAAATACTTGGTCTATATTGGTGTAGGGACTCTGATGAATTCTATTTTAATGTATCGGTCCCCACCGATAACACTTGTACCAAAAGATCAATTTTATCCACCGTGGCGAGGTTGTGGGATATCACTGGTTTTATCGCACCGACTGTGTTGTACGCGAAACTTATCATAAAGCGCTTATGGCAACTAGGAGTCGATTGGGACGAAGCTCCCCCTTCGGAATTGGTCAAACAGTGGTTACAGTTCCGTTCCGAGCTTCTAGCTTTAAACGATATTCGCATCCCGCGTCACGTCGGCGTCGCTGGCAATTGCGTCATTTCCTTAATAGGATTTTCAGACGCAAGTGAAAGCGCGTATGGTGGTGTAGTGTACCTACGCGTAGAAACTAACAGAGGTGTCACAGTACGGTTGGTCTGCGCGAAGTCTAAGGTCGCACCAACTACCCCTCATACTATCGCTAGATTGGAGCTCTGTGGGATTGTGCTTCTCGCAAAATTAATGCGTACGGTCTTAAATAATTATGCCGCCACATTAAATATAAATATTTTCGCTTTTACCGATTCTAAGGTAGCGCTTTACTGGATAAAGAGTTTACCCCCATCGTTGGCAGACATTCGTCGCAAATCGTGTCGTCAAAGTGACCGAAAATATTCCTGCCGAAAATTTCCATCACGTCGCCGGGTCCGAAAACCACGCTGATTGTTTATCGCGTGGCCTAACGCCACAGAAACTAGTGAAGCATCCCCTCTGGTTTCATGGTCCACCGTGGCTATTGTCCGATTGTTCACTTTGGCCATTCAACGATGGAGATTTTCTAACTTCCGTCTCCGAAGTGCCGGAACAGAAGTTATGTGTTTATACCGCTACCGCCCCCGCTAGGGAGTCTGTAATTTACGCTCTTGCTCTTCGCAAATCATCATGGAGCAAACTCCTCCGTATAACAGTTTATATTTTTCGATTCGCGAGAAAGTTGCAACGCCGCGCATCCGCAACTATTACGGCGGCCGATTTGAGTTTCGCCGAAGTTCAAATTATTAAAGTGTTACAGCACGTGTATTTCGCTGACGAGATTTCAAAGCTTAAGAGTGCTGAACCTTGTTCACCCGCATTTAATAAACTTCACCCGTTCATTGAGAACGATGTAATTCGAGTAGGTGGTCGGCTTTCAAATTCTGCCCTTAAGTACGCTCAAAAATATCCATTTATATTACCGCGACACGATCATATAGTGCATTTAATCGTAGATTATTATCATCGTACATACCTGCATGCTGGGCCCGAACTGCTTATGTCTTTGCTCAGACAAAGATATTGGATCATGTCCGCCCGCCGCATTGTACGCCAGCGCATACATAAATGTAATCTTTGCTTCCGCGCCAAACCGCGACCTACCCTTCCATTAATGGCAGATTTGCCCGATTTCCGCGTTCGTCCCGTTATAAAGCCGTTCACGCATACGGGATGTGACTACGCCGGCCCCATCTCGTATACGCCAGTCCGCCGTAGAGGTGTTCGATCCGAAAAGGCATATATATGCGTGTTCACTTGCCTCACGACTCGCGCTGTTCATATTGAATTGGTAACCGACCTAAGCACTCCTACCTTTCTCGCAGCTTTTAAAAGGTTTTTATCTCGTCGCGGTCCCGTGAAATGCATGTACTCTGATAATGGTACGAATTTTGTCGGCGCGAATTCATATTTGAGAGATTTTTATCGATTTTTACGCAATCAAACCTCATATTTCGAAGATTTCTTTTCGGGGAATCAAATAGAATGGAGGTTCAACCCCCCTTCCGCTAGTCATTTTGGTGGATGTTGGGAGAGCATGGTGAAAGTGATAAAGAATCACCTTTATAAGGTAATAGGACAGCAACTCCTTTCTTATGAGGAATTGCTTACGGTTTTAACACAGATAGAATGTTTACTAAATTCGCGTCCACTTACCGTGTTAAGCTCGGATCCTTCGGAGCCTACGGCTTTGACTCCCAGCCATTTTTTAAATAATTTCCCTTTACCGTCACTACCCGCACCTGAGGTTACAGATAACGTTTCTCTACTTCAGAGACATTCTTTATTAGACAAGTTGGTACAGTCGTTCTGGAAGCGATGGAGTGTAGAATATCTCCACAGCCTTCAAGTTAGACAGAAGTGGAATACGCTCTCCGCTCCTATCACCCTCGGCGTGATAGTGGTCATAATAGTAGATAATGCGCCACCTCTCTCTTGGCCTCTGGCAGTAGTAGAAAAAATTCACCCTTCTAAGGATGGTATCGTGCGCGTAGCTACTGTCAGAACCCCTCGAGGAACGTATACACGCCCGGTTGTGCGTTTATGTCCTTTACCAACTCAATAACATATTTATCACAACTACACTTTACACTAAAATTAGAATAATAATTTAAGATTAAGTATAATATGTAGTTTAATGTATGTAAGTATATATATTTTAGTCAATTAGTAAATTCCGCTTAATTCGCTATAACACAAGTAAGTGTTTGGATTATTGTTATTCTCGCCTTTATTATGATTGTTTTAAAGGTGACCCTTTAAGGGGGGGTGGATATGTTAACGCCATCTATCGTAAGCTTGCGAAAACACATTTACCTTATCCCTTCCTCTAAACTCACCTGTTGTCGACTTCGTCCGCGGCGCTGCCATCGCTGCAATTCGAACCAACGGACGAAAAAAGGGCAACGGCCTGTGTGTGCTCTGATCGCCGAGAGGAGACACCAAGAAACTCCCACGACGAGAAAAAACCGCGCTCCGGAGACGCTTTTCGCCTACACATATTTCCGCCCCGGGGCCCGCGAACATCCCGCGAACATTAGTGTAAAAAAGAAATAGTGGCGCGCCACAGGCGAACATTTCCAGGACAGGAAGAACAGGCGTCAAGGAACCAGCCCAACAAACCAACAGGTACCCCCTTTCCCACAGTTTCCCTCTAGTTTTTGTGTTTTCTTCTTGTATATAATCGCACATCCGCGCCGGGAATTTGTTTTGTTTTATGGCGTGACCAATAGTGGTTAGTGTATTCGCCCGGATGGCGAAGGGTGCGGGTTCTAGTTCCGTCTGCTGCCTGGTCCGCGTGCAACTTTTTATAGTAAATTTTCTTTACATTTAAACATTATATAACTTTCTATATGAACTAAATGATTAAATAAACATTCTAACACTCATACCAATGGCTGGTCATTAGATGGGTGACCAAAACCTTATTATCTTTCTCTCCTCCGTGCTTCGGAAGGCACGTAAAGCCTTAAGTTTCCCAGTGCCCCAGCAGTGGGGACATTAATAGGCTGATAAGCATGATGACTATCTTTCAAAATTTCTAACGGGTGGCGCACGGAGGAAAAACAAAGAGGAGCTGGCCTAAGCAACTGTGCACTGTGATTTTCAACTAGGTCCTGACGTCATCATTGTGGGCGGGGCCTAAGTCAGTATGCTTTCAGCGTTCGTCAGGTGCACACTTAACGAGACTCGCATTATAAGTGTTTTTTTGCGTTTTTAACAAGAAAAGGATGAAGTTTTGTGTTTTACTATGTCAAAGTTACTCAGACAGACGTTCTGATAATATGGATGGCATCACATTTCATTTGTAAGTAATTTTATACGTAATTAAATATATAAGTTCTAGAACATTCTCAGCCTCAGCTATCAGCGTTAAAATTCTACTACTTGACACCAGATGGCGACACTTTTAGGAAGAAAATACACAAGTTTACGTATAATTTTGCAGTAGTATATTGTAATAATCATACGTAAATACTGAAAACTGTTATACACTTATTCCTAAATAACTTTTAGTATCTAAAACAGTAATTTTATCAATATATAACTAACTGGCCGCCATCTGTCGTCATATAGAATAACTTTTTATACGTTACAAATATCCAGGGCCGTAATACGTATTAAATTATTTTACCAAGTAAATAAATTTTAATTATTTTTGTTCGTTTTAGATTTCCATCCAACGATAATTTAAAACAGCAATGGATTTCAAAACTTAATAGACCGGATTGGACACCATAGAAGAAGAAGATATTTCCATTTTAAATGAATCTTCTGTGCAAAAAATTAGTTTTACATCAGAACGTTATCGCATTTTAAATAAAATGAGTTTCGAGTCTTCGGATAGCACGGATGTCGAGCCTATTCCTGACGATATGTTATTGGAATTTGATGAACAATTAAATACAACTATAGGTGACTATTTGCGCCGTCAAATAGTAGCATATATTTCTGGGTATGTGGTCAAATATTTACATTCCAAGATCAAATGTGAGAGCTGTCTCAAAGAATTATATGCTGATAACTACGACGATAGTGACCTTGATTTGATAAAAACTAAAAATAAGGGTGGTCTTACTTTCCCATCTAGAGATGTCATAAAAATATGTATACGGACCGAAGGCAGTATTCGTTGTGTTAAATCGCAATCTTTGAATACTCCTAACTTTCGTAAACATAAAATTGTATCGAATACATTAAAATTACATTAATCGGCCAACCATATGTTTGACCAATCACCTACAGTTAATCATGTTGTATTTCTGATGAAATCGATTGCAGAAAAATATATTGATATTCGTTTTAAGAATTTTGCCACAATACTAAACGATAGGGCAACCAACCTACAACAACTAACCAAAACTATTATTTACAGGTAATTGATGTTTTTTAATAAAATTATGTTTGTAATAACATTTTGTCTATTATTTTTAAACTACCTTAAAATTTAAATCTAAAGAAAATATAACTAGAAAAATATCCACGCGGACCAGGCAGCAGACGGGATCGGGTGCGGGTTCGAGTCCCGTCTGCTGCCTGGTCTGCCTGGATTTTTTTTCATCAAGCAGTTACATGTTTTAAAATAATAAAGTTGATACCTTAAAAATTTTAAAATCGGTCAAATTTGTTAACGTTTATTTTATTTATTTACCTACATATTTCATTTTTTTGAAGCTTCAAGTTCTGAGTACGTCCCATTATATACAAAACTTTTGACATCTAGTGTTAGATAGCTGAACTACTACGTAGTAACATAAATATCAACCTAAGCTAGTTTTGCTATTAGCCGATAGATGAAATATTGAGAAGTGGGCGGAGCTGAACACCCCGCATCCCGCAAATTATCACGCGTCGTTTCTTGAGGAAATTTAATCACCACACCTCCTCTTTGTTTTTCCTCCGTGGGGTGGCGCCTTCATCCGCGGGGGCGTGTCCCTCCCTTATATAGTACGAAAAATGAAAACGAAGAATATCCAACGTAACGTTGTCGCTTTGCACGCTCTGCCTTATCGAGAGTAACTCACGAGGGAAAATGATGACCTCGAGAGTACCTCACGAGGGAAAGTGAACACCTCGAGAGTACCTCACGAGGGAAAGTGAGGATCTCGAGAGTACCTCAGGTGGGAAAATGAGGACCTCGAGAATATCTCACGAGAGAAAGTGAGGACCTCGACAGTAGCTCACGAGGGAAAATGATGACCTCGAGAGTACCTCATGGGGGTAAATGATGACTTCGAGAGTATTTGACGAGGGAAAATGAGGACCTCGAGAGTACCTCACGAGGGTAAATGATGACCTCGAGAGTACCTCCCGAGGGAAAGTGAGGACCTCGAGAGTACCTCACGAGGAAAAATTATGACTTCGAGAGTACCTCACGAGGGTAAATGGTGACCTCGAGAGTACCTCACGAGGGAAAATAAGCACCTCCTTCATCCTCAATAAAAATACGAGTGTGTAACTCGTAACATCGCTGGAGAAAGTCATTATTAAACTATTTATATTTCCATAAATATAAAAAATCTATAGCGTATTCTATCTCTGCTATCTTGTATACATAATGTTAAGTAATGGGATATTTGAGAAGATTCAGAAAACGATCTCACGAAATTTACTAAATTAAAATTTTACTAGAAAAAATTTAAATTTTACTAAAAAAAATTAAAATTTTACTACAAAAAACAATTTTACTAGAAAAAATTAAATTTTTACTAGAAAAAATTCTTTAGATTTGAACATCTAGTAGTTAAGTGCTTAAAAACTAAAAATAGAATTATTTACCTATGTTTACGTAGTCCATCAAATTATATTCATAACTAGCAAACCAGTGAACCAAATGTTCACCAAAACCTGATTTCTCGAAAACCGGAAGTGCTACGTTACTCAAATCCGGTTTGTAGTCTTATCAGACTATTCTTAACTTATAACTTAAATATTCTCTTTATCTATCTCTTACGGTTTGGCCGCTGAAACAGCACCACAGACAGACGGACTTGTCTAATAGATAAGAGATTTTGTTTAGCATTTTAGTAAGAAAAACTAAATCAATAATTCCCTTTTAGAGTTTCTCTGGACATTATGGCGTCTCACTAGCATATGACGTCACACGACTGTCATTAAAACGTCAAACGATACAATGCAATGTCACTTTGGCCGGAAGTTACGTCACGTGATTATGGAGCAAAAAATCAGTTCTACTGATTGATTTAACACAAAAGTTATTAATTATTTGTTCTTTCTGAATAGTAAAATAGCTGCTAATATTCGTATTAAATACAGACTAGCAAACCAGTGAACCAAATGTTCACCAAAAAAAAAATGTATTTAATTAATTGAGAACTTCGGAGATTTTGTGTGGTTTCGTTTGAAATAGAAATCACGTGATTTCTCGAAAACCGGAAGTGCTACGTTACTCACATCCGGTTTGTAGTCTTATCAGACTATTCTTAACTTATAACTTAAACATTCTCTATATCTATCTCTTACGGTTTGGCCGCTGAAACAGCACCACGGACGGACGGACGGACTTGTCTATTAGATAAGAGATAACAACAATTGGTACTTTATTTTTCATAGTATCAATTAGCTTATTCAATACTCACTCGAAATATTTATTGCATTCCATACATGAGTACCCTTGAGTTGGCCTTTTGTCCACAATTGGTGGTTTCTTGCGAGACTTAGTACCGGGTCTGAGCACTTTACGCGTTCTTCTAGAAATCTACAAACGTATAAATCTTATATATAAAATTCTTGTGTCACAATGTTATTACCCTCCGTTCTTCGAAACGGCCTGACCGATTTTTATGAAATTTTATATGCATATTCTGTGGGTGTGAGAATCGGCTATTATCTATTTTTCATATCCTTAAGTGATAATGAAATGAAATGAAATATCATTTATTCAGTCTAGGCTGTTACAATCACTTGTGAAAGTCAAGAAGCTACGCCATCGGTTCGCAAAACTACGGCGGGAGACCTTGTACTGAGAAGAACCGGCAAGAAACTCAGCAAGGGCTGCTTTTTTCTCCCTGTATTGATATATACAGAGTCGTCAAGTTGAAAAATGACTTCAGACATACTTCTGAAGTCACCTTCCATTACATTATTTAGGGTATAGATATATAGTTACAACAAATTTTATATTTAGTATATATAGGAAGCGGCATTAGATAGGTACCATACTACTGTTACAAAACTGACTTATACCCATCAAATAAGAAATTACAAGAAACACTATGTCCATGCATTACGATCATTTAGATAATCATTAACTTTATAATAGCCCTTATTCATAAGAGTATTCTTAATCTGAGATTTAAATTTCGTTAGTGGAAGCTCAATCAGATCTTGGGGAACTTTGTTAAACAATGCAATACTACATCCCAGAAATGAACCTCTAGATTTTTGGAGTCTGAAACATGGAACGGCAAGCTTGTTCTTAAATCTCGTGTTTAAGTTATGGGTTTGACTTTTTTTTTAATGGTTGTCCACCTGTAACGTAGTGTACTGAAACCTACATTACGCCTTCGCGCCGATATTCAAACTATTGGGTATTGTATCGTAGTGTTCTCATATGGGTAAGGAGGAATGTTATCCCAGGAAATTGATAGAACACTACGTTACACACACCTAAAAATTTTTTTGACAATTTTTTTTTATGATGTGTTATTAAAAATACGTACAGCCCTAAATTTTCTCTTCTACCACCTGCCCCTATTTTTATGGCGGTACGAAGTTCGTTGAGTCAGCTAGTAAATATATAAATAAGAGACCAAACGCTGGGTTGAGAGCGAGATGAAAACATAGTAAGCAGCAGATCATCACTTTTCCCACGATGCAAGAGCTCTAAGTAAATAAATAAATATATCTTACACTCACACTAAATCTGACGACCTCCGTGGCCGAGCGGTTTGTACGCCGGGTTTCATGGTGTCGCGCGACTCGAGACGTCCCGGGTTCGAATCCCGGTGGGGGCAGATGTTTGTGTGATGAATACGAGCATTTGTACTCAAGTCATGGATGTTTAATACGTATTTCTATATAAATATACTTATTTAAGTACAGTACCGAGTAACTGCGGGTTACTTTGACCTAAAATGTGCACTATTTTTTTCAAATAAAATTGTAGCTTCTCTTTGTGATGAATATGTCACATTTAGATCTTTCCATTGTGAACTTTAAAGTATAAGTTACAAAGTTATCATACGAAAATAGGAAAAAATAATATTTAAGGGTTCATATATATTTTTTTAATTTTGGACCAAAGTTGGCCCTAAAGAGGGTTACTTTAGCTCGTTGAGTTTTCTCTGTGAAAAAAACTCATTTTAAGCCATGTTGGGGTTAAGTCACCCTTATAATAGATCACCATTAGCATACTGTATACACAAATGGAAGTTTTTACCCAAAAATAATTAAGTTAAAGAAAAAATTGTAAACTTACCGAAAACCCACAGTTTTGAGAAAGTTTGCGCATGAACTTGCGAACTATTTCAGTTACAAAAAATCCCGCGTTACAATGACAACTTGATACAGGAACGATGTCGGTTAAACAACACCACACTACGCGCATATATGGCTATCTGTGATTTTCAACTGGAACTATTACGGTCACCCAAGAGATACTGATGGGGCGACAAGTTCAATATTTTTTCTGATTTGGGACAAAGTTACCCGCCCGAGCTAAAGTAACCCTCACTTACGGTATATGTATTCTATCCGTTACCTTTGCATCCCATAACTAACACAAGCCTTACAGTGCTTACTTTGGGGCTGGGCTAATTGGTGTGAGTGTTGGAAATATTTATTTATTTAATTAGCTTTCCGACTTAAATTACAATGAGGGCGTTTAGGAAAATTAACGCCACCAACAGGGTATTGGACAAGTTTAAGAAAACGATCTCAAGTTATTTACGAATAAATAAATAAATATTTCCAACACTCACACCAATTAGCCTAGTCCCAAGCTAAGCACTATAAGGCTTGTGTTATGGGATACTAGGGTAACGGATAGAATACATATACTGTACATATATAAGTATATTTATATAGAAATACATATTAAACATCCATGACTGGAGTACAAATGCTCGTGTCATCACACAAACATCTGCCCCCACTGGGATTCGAACCCGGGACCTCTCGAGTCGGCGACACCATGAAACCCGGCGTACAAACCACTCGACCAAGGAGGTCGTCTAATGTTTATGGAGTCCATAAAAAGTGGATATTCAAAATTCTGTTGTGTATTTCAGTAAAAATATTGAATCAAAAACTCTCTGCCAGAATTGGTAAATCAAATAATTGAGGTTACCTACCGATATTATTACTGGCAGAAAATGCAACTCAAAATGCAATTTAAAAAAGAAAATCCTATTCTAAGGAAAACAGTAGATTAATGTAGAAAAAGAGTAGATCAGGAGAAATTTCAGGAAAAACAGGAGTTCTCCTGTAAAATCGGGAAACCTGGCAACACTGATCTAGATGGCACTGTCCTACCACTCATGAGTTGCAGACTCTAAGTGTAGCACACGGGCCACCGCCCACAACCACAAAACGCCGCCGCCGGCATATTTCTTGTAGTTTTCATACGTTTTATGTATGTTTCGTATGGCCGCCACACGCTACAAATCGTCGTTGCTCGCTTCTTGTGGCCCGCACCGGCCACTTAATGCGCCGATACAAAACGCCGCCACACGTCACTCGCGCGATTCCCCACCCCTCTCTCCCTTACCTTAGTCGGCCGCTGTCGCGCGCTTCAGCCACTTAAGTAGCCGCTTCTAGCTCTCGTGGCGGCGTTTGTGGCTGTGGCGTGTGGCCCGTGTGCGGCGACACTAAAGGAAAATGTTTTCAATAGAAATACACAGCCCAATAGTAATACATACCTTCAAGTCATCCTTAGATACATTGATGTTATTCTTTGCGTGTACGTCTTCCAAATGCTTAAAAATATCCTCTATTGTATATGTAACATTTTCACATAATTTGCATTCATACTTAACATAGTGTGAATCTCTATGGGCTGTCAACGTAGACTTCTTGACATAGACAAGGCAGATATAGCACTGTTTATGCTTGTCTTTCTGAAACAAATTATACGGTGGTCAATCAATCTTAAGTCTTGAGGAGGAGCCTGTAAAGTCAGTCATTTGGGCTGTGATTATGAATGTTTTGCGATGGCCAATCATTGGATGGGTGACCAAAAACAGTGTTTCTCACTTCTTCGTGGTTCGGAAGGCACGTTAAACCGTTGGTCTCAGCTGCATCTGCAGTCGTTAGAACCCACCAATCTGCACTGGGCCGTGTGGTGGGTCATGACCCAATCTCCCTATTCCATCCATAGGGAAGGCCAGTGCCCCAGCAGTGGAGACATTAACAGGCGATGCTAATGACCAGGTCATAATTAACCAATGCTCAAGCCATAACCACTTACCTCAGTATGAGAATCTACTATATGTCTATCCAAACAAATTTGATTCTCAAATACCACAGCACAAGACTCACATTTGAATGACGCATTTGACACAGCAGATTTTCTCTTTGATCTACTATCATTCATTTCCACATCATTCATTTTTGTTATAGAAAAGCAGTCGTTATACATACTACCATTGAGATCTTTTTCAATCACCAAAGGTTCTGTGTTCTTTTTTTTCTTAAAAGTATCAGCTGTTTTGTTTAATTCTTTTTTGGAAAGAGGTTTGTTAATAACGTCTTTGGACCCACTATGTGGCATTTCATCATCTGAATGTATTCGGTCACTTGCTACATTGGTGTGTAACAGAGACAGAGGTATATCTTCGTCACTCTCATTTCTAAAATCAGGTCCGCAGTCAATGAAATTGTCAGCTATTGAGTCCGGTATCACGATATTTTGGTCATATGAAGATTTGTGTGTGTATCTTAGTTGCGATAAACATGTGTTGAGGTGCTTAAGCTGAAAACAGATAAATTATTTAAATACGTAATCTGAAGTGTCTCAATCACATACAACAAAGTATCTTTACCTGGCTGCCTATGCTTTGGTACACCTGTGTAATCATAACTCACATGGCTCTAACAGAAATTTAAATTTTCTATAAAATGTAGCTACAGTATAACGCCGATTAACCGAATCGCCAATTATCCGAATCAGTCCTAAGCGTTACATAAAAAATTAAAACCAACTTATTTTTGTTTTGCTTTGCTGTTACAAGTTGGAACTAGCTGGAGTCCAGATATATTTCATGTGTTAGGGTGCGGCCAGAGTGCACTCAGATTCAGATTCCGAAAACAAGCGCGAGAAATAAACAGTGTAGTCGAAGGGTACGGCCAGAGTGCACTCCTGATTCAGATTCAGATTCAGACTCAGAAAACAAAGCGCGAGAAAAAGCAGGCAACCATCTTAGGGTGCGGCCAGAGTGCACTCAGATTCAGAGTCAGATTCAGATTCTGAAAACAAGCGCGAGAAATAAACAGTGTAGTCGAAGGGTACGGCCAGAGTGCACTCCTGATTCAGATTCAGATTCAGACTCAGAAAACAAAGCGCGAGAAAAAGCAGGCAACCATCTTAGGGTGCGGCCAGAGTGCACTCAGATTCAGAGTCAGATTCAGATTCTGAAAACAAGCGCGAGAAATAAACAGTGTAGTCGAAGGGTACGGCCAGATTGCACTCCTGATTCAGATTCAGATTCAGACTCAGAAAACAAAGCGCGAGAAAAAGCAAGCAACCTGCTTAGACTACACTGTTTATTTCTCGCGCTTGTTTTCGAAATCTGAATCTGAGTCTGAATCTGAGTGCACTCTGGCCGCACCCTTAGACTACACTGTTTATTTCTCGCGCTTGTTTTCAGAATCTGAATCTGAGTGCACTCTGGCCGCACCCTTATGGTTGAAAGCAGTGTTGCCAACTACTAGCATTGCCCAGTTGCTAGACATCTTACAAAATGTTGCTAGATTGTCCGTTTTTTTACCCCAAAAAGTTGCTAGAAGTAGCTAAATCTGCCAGTAGGTAAAAAAGATACTATATTACAAGAAGGGATATCAACACTGACCGCAGACGCATAAAAGTGAGTTTGAGACCTTTATTATAAAAAGAAAAATTTGTAAACTAAAATTATCATGCTAATTTTTCCCATCAAAAAAGTCTGCTTTCAACAAAACGAGTTTAAAATTCACGTACCCGTTTGGAACTCTACTTTCTGTCTAAGTTTTTTGTCCTAGTATGTTTCTTTATGTCAAATAGTTTAAGAAGAATTTCCGTAGAACAATAAGTACAAAACACTTTGCTTGAGTCTGTTTGTGGGCGTATGTTTTTTTTTCTCAAGGGTTAATCCAATTTATTAGTTTTATATGGATAAAAAAAACATTGGGTAGAATACGAGTGGTGCGTACTACTTTGGTTTAGTAAATAAGTACCCACGAATGGGGAATTCCCGGCTAAGGCCGACCTACGACCGATACCATAGTATCTTTAATCTATCTATAGTCGCGTTCAGTTTTTAGTTTTCGTTAAAGATTTGGTACCCTACTCTATGAATCTCTCATGAAATGAAAAGTTGCTAGAAAAAATAGCTAAATAGTTTAGCTACAAATTTTATTAAATTGTAGCTGTGTGATACCAAATAATAGCTAGATCTAGCTATAAAGTTGCTAAGTTGGCATCACTGGTTGAAAGTTAGAGGCAAGACACTAGGTACATATTTTGCGTGGCGCGTTTTTTTTTGCTACTATGTACCTTTATTATTGTATTTAGTATTGTAGAACTGTGTTTGTTTAACTTGTAAGGTTTATTCTATGTGACAGTTCGTTTTTCTTTATTACCAGTCTATGTCCGATTATCTGGATCGACCCGGTCCTGATTAATTAGGATAATCAGCATTCTTCTGTACTTTATTAATTTGATAGACGAATCCAATAGAAGTTTATTAACTGTATCGTTATTCTTTAGCAGCATCATAGACGGACACAAAAGCTGCTTACTTGATTGATTTAGTTCTGATAATCTTAAATTTAATTTTTAAATAAAGCACTTTTTTGCTCAATGGGTTTTAAACTGAGCTTTTCGATATTTTTATAATTTCCTGATGTTCCGGATCTTTTACAAGCTCTGTTCTCACAAGTATGTTTTTCAATATACATTTTTATTTATTCATAAGACTGCTAGGTTTGGTTAACTGAAATATATAAAGAATTCTACTAAGGATTTTCTTTCAATGAATTATTTTAGAAAATAATATTAATTAATGAAAACTGAAATATCTGGTGTGACTTGGGAGTATACTTTGTTTACAGCCCGAATGTAAGTTTAACTACCTTTTAGGATAAGTATGGACAGGGGAAAAAAGTCAATAATACCCATTTATATTATATATAATATTAGACAACCTCCGTGGCCGAATGGTTTGTGCACTGGATTCCAAGGTTTCGCCTACTCTAGAGGTCCTGGGTTCGAATCCCGGTGGGGGCAGATGATTGTGTGACGAACACGAGCATTTGTACTCTAGTCATGGATGTTTAATATGTATTTCTATATAAATATACTTATTTATGTATCAGTATATGTATTCTATTTGTTACCCTAACATCCCATAACACAAGCCTACAGTGCTTACTTTGGGGCTAGGCTAATTGGTGTGTCTTGGAAATATTTATTTATTTATTATTTATAATCTTACATCAGTCCTCCCTTCGGCAATGTCAGATAGCTGTCGCTGAGCAATACAAGCTTGATTCTGGAAGTTGCTGATCCTCTTCATGATGGCCCAGCATTCCCAGCAGATATACCAACTGGCTGTGTCTTTGAAGAAACCTTCCTGACAAGAAAAACAGTAAGATAATGATGATTAAATAAATGTGGGATATGAAAAAACCACCTTATTATAACTAGACTAAACTTAGTCTTGCTTTAAACCCAATGCTGTCTGTCTTCTTTTATTGGTTGTGAGAAACTGTGGTGACTTAGCACAGCATAAAAGTTGGTCCATGTCGCCATACAGCCAGTGTCTGTGGACATTCCGTAGGCACTGGCACATTAGAAATTAAGTTTTATATTTATGTTCTTTTTGATATTTTCTGTTGAATTTTTAATTGTCATTCAAAAAAGAAACTTCAGAAGAAAATTTCGTCCTTACAAATTGTATTTTTATAATTGTGAATAATTTTCAAATATAGTGCTGATAAGTTGACATATCGCCGTTTTATTATTCTATTCCGCTAGTGGGGAGCAGCGGTTAAACATCTCCAAAAAACTTTATTTTTAAAGTATGTAACTTTGTTATTAGCTAAGATTAAAATTTTGAAACTTGTACTTATGAGCAAGTACTGCTTTTAAATTATAATTAATTTTACAAAATAAGTTTAATAAAGTTATATTAATAAAATACTTACCCTGTAAGCTTCAGAATCTTGAGATAATATTAAATATAAATTATTTATACCATCTTTTAGTCTACATAACTGTGATAATTTGCGGTCGCAACTAAGGCATGTACAACAAAGCTTCTTCAACGCAAATTCAGAGCAGTCATCCATTTTGAAATAAAATTTGTTTTTTGTATTAACTTTTTACATTTCCAAACCAAACATAAACACAGCTGTTTTCCAAGCCCAGTGAATGAATGATCGGTTTGGTTTGGGAGTGAATGAAAACAGATTGCTATTTTCACGTTTTGTCAGGGGGGGGGGGGAATTGATCATACCGATTATTCCATAGAATTACTCGGACACTCGATGGCTTTAATTTACACCGATACTCAGCATTGTCAAACCATCGTCAGCTCTTGCACTCATAGATACACTATACTGGTTAGAAAGAATGCATGGAAAACAGTTCCTTCCGTCATTCAGGCTGTCAAACTTGTGGTTCCGACCATTTGATACTATGTCTATGAATTATTCAGACCCGGTGCGAAAGGAAAAAAAACGGTATAAAAACTTTACAACGTAACACTACTAATGTCAAATTAACAATCTATTTTGTCTACGGACAAATGGCGACGGAACAGCGCTTTGTTGACTGTTAATGTCTAATTCGTAAATAGTGCTGCTAAAGTGCTCTTACAAAACTGAGTACATACATAAATAAACATTGTCTAAGTCCAGTAGCGGTGTTAGTACAAAAGATACAATATGACGACCCACGAAATAATACACCAGTCCCAATCTCTGGTGCATGAAGTGCCTGTGTTAAACTTGTTAGTACCTATGCAACCACCCCCTCATCAGCATCAAACACAAACAGTTTTAACGCAACTAGGTCCACCAGAACAGCAACAGCCAATACAACCCGTACAGCCAGAACCTCAGCAGGTGCAAGTGAAATCAGAAGAGAAAAAGCCTAAAAACGACAAGAAAAAAAAGGAGGCGATAGATGGTCAAGCGAAAGAGATAATTTTCAAAGTTATCAAGTTCTTTGAGAGCGAAAAACAGAATAGAGGTTACGCTTTTCCCGTTGAAAATGTCGTTAAAAGGGCATGCGCGGCTACAGGGCTCTCCGAAAGTACGATTAAACGCATCAAAAGGGACGGTTTACATGCAGAAGCGACACAAACAAAGATGACCGGTCCCAAGAAAAAGCGCGTACGAAAAACAAAAGTGCAGCTCGACTATTTCCAATTGTGTGCTCTTCGAGGCATAGTAAATGGCTATTCGGTGAGAAAAGAGGTGCCTACGTTGGGCAAAATTTTAGCATCTGCTAAACATGAACTGAACTTCAAAGGGGGCAAAGAATCTCTACGGTTAATATTGTTAAATAAGCTCGGCATTAAGTTTAAGAAATGTGAGAAGAAGAATAAAAAACCACCCGAGCAGAATCCTCCACAGCCCCAGCCTCCCATTCCTAATATGATGCAGCACCCGCAGATGCAACCGATGAAAACGATGGAGAATCACTGTGTTTACACACATGTGATGCCACAAGTACCTGTATCATATTAGAGACTTCAGATGCAGACTAAAATGGTGTGAACATTTAAAGAGAGTTGTGAAGAAGCATTTTTGCAGGCCGGCAAGGTGAGGATGGTTGGTGTGGCAGTTTATAACCGCTATATCAGCTATCTTCGCCTTTGGACTTTATCGACGCTTTACATCTGGTGGGATAGAGTCATTTGCCTACCTGGCTAAAAAAAAGTTTTTATCTATGCAGCGAAAACAATTGAAAATTTTAAAACCAACAATTGCAATTGGGTTGGAAGTGAGTTTTGTTAAGAAGCTCTATGCCCTGAAAGTGTAAAGTTATTCTATTCTATAAGTTTTGATAGAATAATTGTGTTTTTAATAATAAAAAAAAAAACAATGTTGTTTGTACATTTAAAATTGTATGAGTTGTCAATATTACCTGTAGTTTGTAGCTCACTACGCTTTGGAAATGCAATGAAATAGTTTTTTTTATGTTATGATAATGACAGAAATTTAGGCATCCTACTAGTCACTTTTATTGCTAAATAGACAAATCGTTATTCTGTTCTATAAATATGAAGTACACCAAACCAGGCATTTTAGACATGCCTAATTTTGAGGCAAGCTACCAACCAATACATGAATTGAATTAAATGTGAGATTGGTGACAATCTGTAGAAAATAATTGATGGTACGGAGGTGTTGTTATAATGATTGGTTTGTCTTATAGTATTTCTTTGTGAGCTACAATAATTGAATGATGCAACAATGTGATGATCAATTTTATAATAATGCCATCATAGAAGTTATGATTTTTGTAATATGTAATTAAGATCAATGAAATTATGTTAAAATTATTATTATTTACACAGTGAAATATGAGTAATATTTAAGATCATATATATTTTTTATTCAATCTTTCTTCTACACTTACACATTTTAGTTTCAGTCATTCTTTCCTGGTGCAAGACTTTTCAGCTTTCAATTGACAAGTCTCTTTAGCACTAGGCTAGGTTAGCAGTGTCCACCAAAATGTGGAATTTGCATCAGGCCCACCAGATACTTACAATGTTTCCAGCTTTAGTTACATACACACCTAGATACCGTATTAACGGCACAAACAATATCTACTACATATGGTAGGTATGCTCATCGCTTATCTACCATATGGAGTAGATATTTTTGTGCGTAATGCGTAAAATGATGTGTTTTTTTTGCGTGGTTTATTTAAATTGCTCTATCTTGGCGTGTATATAATCAAAGGTTTCCAGTCATGATTGCATTAGTTAAACTCTTTGAGCACGACTGGTTAGTTAGAGGGTTCAATACTTCTATTCTTCTTTCCAGGCAAGAATGGGACATTTCATATGCAAATAGTACTACAAGCTAAATTTCGACTGATTTTAAAATTTGAGTTATTCTAAGACTGTTTTTGTGAATGATATGGAGAGCTCGTCACTGCTAAGAATATTTCTAACAGTGATCTACTACTTGTGAATTTACAGAAATACTCCCAGGAATGCCACATCAACATCGTATCCCCTACTAAAAATATAAATGCGAAAGTATAGACGTTCGCATTTTTAATATATTGATATTTTTGTTTCTAAATCAAAAACTACTGACTTAGATTGGAAGAAATTTGGTACGCTTATAGTGGATGATCTAAAATGAGAGAGAAGATACTATTTAACCCAGGAAAAAGTTTACTGTGGAATTCTCAAAAACTCAAAAGTCGCTGGCTATGTAATAAAACGAGCCAGTGTAACTTAAATAATCCAATAACTGAAAAATACAAAAGCCATATTTTCATTTATTATTGTTTTCCTCAACCAATGTATGGCCCTCTAAATGCTACCCTCTTCAGTATTATTATAATTTTCTTTATTTCTACCACTTCTCATTACATTAACACTTTAATAATAATCATTCATATTAACAATCATTAAAAAAAAACTATTTGTAAAAATTCACGGTAATCGATTTTTCTGGTATCGATTATGATGAATGGCGTTAATTCAATTACGATTCTACTCCTTAAGTTGTTATAAACAGCACATTATGATATCATGCAGCAATTTATGGACCCTTTTTGAGTTTAACACCAATGTCACTGTATCACATCACATGATTACGCCATGCTGATGATTCAATTAATTTTATAAATCTGTATTCTGCTTTGACCAAACTACAACAGAGGTAAAGATTTGTTTTAGTTTATGAGGTTGAAACAATGTTACTATATAAGATCTCGTAGTAATGCTATAAGTCGCGGCACGAAACTCTAGCGCTGACCATCATTGCGTAGAAGTAAAAATTAAGACGTGTTGGGGGGAAACGAGGTGCCCGCGCGTGCGTTGCGCCGATTGGCTCTCCAGTCGTACCCATGCGCAGCTATCCCCCCAGCATGAGTTCCTTGCCGCGATCTGTAGCACTTCACAAAGCTATTTCCCGCTCTCTCTCGTTCGCTTCGAATTGGAAATGTGTCACAGGCATATCAAGGGCCAATTTTTTTCTTTTTTTTTTTGAGTGTGTATGCTGTTTGTCGCAGACTCGCAGATGACCTTTACAGCGTCACTGGGTTTGGGCGAGAACTTAAGGGGACCTCAAGCCGAGACTTGGCGAGTGCCTCTAGAGGTATTCCAGGCGGATGGCGTCTCCCCACGGGGGGAGTCTCCTCTCCGTCTGGAGCCTCTAGACCACTCGAACCTGAGGGGGTCGACTCAACTAGAGGGCGTCTCTGAGACTCGGACCTCGGCTCTAGTTAGCCGTTGTCATGGGGGGCGGGGAAAAACGCCCAGGTACCTGTACCTGGTATAGCGTGTCGTGTGTAGACCGGGTCTTCGCACTCTTATCCTACGGGTGCGGTGTCTGCCTAATGCTAAGCTAGTGTACACGTTTGCTAGCTTTGTAGTGTTGGTGTTTGTGGCCTGTGTGGGAGGAATCGGAGGTGCGTTGGCGTTGGTGATTTCGTCGTCGGAGTAGTCTAAAACGTGCCTAGGCCGACGGAATCGGAGGGACCTACGATTAGAGGACGGGAGGGTGGACGTATGATAACTGATCGTTTTAACTACTAAAGGGTTCGGTAGATGCGGGACTTTCTAAGAGTGCGGTACAGTGAGAGCTGCCAACTCGAAGAGAATGCGTTGTAGCTATTTGTATATTTGACAGCAGTATATCCTTCATCATCATCATCAGCCTATTAATATCCCCACTGCTGGGCCACAGGGGCTTCGTTATGGATGGAATAGGGAGATTGGGCCATGAGCCACCACGCGAGTCCAGTGCGGATTAGTGAGTGCTAACGACTGCAGATGCAGCCGGGACCAACGGCTTAACGTGCCTTCCGAAGCACGGAGGAGCTCGAGAGAGTAAACTTATGGACACCCATCTAATGACCGACCACTGCGAAAGTTGTTTAACTTTAAAGATCGCAGCCGAACGCGCTAAGCACTTGCGAAGATATGGGCACTATGTTATGTAGCTTGTATAAATACTTATTGTTATAATATGTTGCTGTGAATATATAGTATCGATCGAATTAAATTAACTGATGGATTCACACCTTATTGCATTGTATCCATAATAGTATAAGTCCTAAATAAGGCTGAATTAATTATACATTATTATTATGAAATTATAATTATGATTTTAAAATAAAACTACGTAATAAGTTGTGGCATTTGTTTTATTTACAATATTATTTTGTGTAATTATATATTATTATGCCAGAATTAAAACATTTCACTAAAACATGAAATTTGAAATATAAAATTACTTACACGACATACAATTAATTATCACAAACTTATTAAATAGTATAATTGTTACAGTTCATTCACTATAAGTTTTCATAAAACTATTTTGACAATTTCTCTTAAAATATATGTACCACGAAATATAGATGACTGAACCACAGATGCTTGTACCTAAATAAGATATGATTTTTTAATAATTATTTAAAATGTAAAGCAACATGCCAAACATGAAGGTTAGAAATCAGGAGAACGATCGCTGTAGAAAATAGTGCCCCAGAAATATGGACAAAATAAGTGAGGCGCTGCGATCGATAAGTTGTCTCAATAAAAGCGGGCTAATTTGTAATGACCAATGCCGCGAAGAAAATTTGTACAATATTCAACTAACTTCATGTACTTGTACTCATAAACAGCTAACTTCAAAGATACTGCTTACCGACGGCAGCGCGGTTGGTGGCTGAAAAATGAACAAATTCTACAAATTTTCAGGGACAGGCGGGATAATGCTTTAGCACGTAGCGATTCCTTCTCTCTAACCTCCATGATGCCAAAGATGGAAGAAAAATTTGTAGCAATGTAATAATAATCGTATAACTTTAAGGCCTGTATTACAGAATGACAACTAAGTGTCGATCTTTACTTGAGTACAGTTAGAAAGGGATGTCGCTATGTGCTATATATAGCGACATCCCTTTCTAACTATGCTCAAGACTAGATCAATCACTGAGAATCTTTCTATAATACGGGCCTAAAACAGCATATTTATAAAACCATTTTCTAATTCAATTCAAACTAAGTACATTGATGTCTTAAATGTATAGAGTGGCAATCTGATTTCTACCAAAATAATACTTATTAAAACTTAGGCAGGCCTCTTTGAATAGGATATTCATTTTTTTTTCAATGTTAAAACAGTGCAACCATAAAATAACGCAGCTCAATATAACGCCTTCCTTGATTGAACAAATTCTTCGTAATCCCCTTGGAATTTTCCATAATAATCAATGTAAAATATACCTTTATAACCTTTTATAACACATTTGCTCGTACAGCGTCTCTTATTGCACCAATTTCAATATTATAATCTATCACATTACACACGCGTGCGGTAATGTAAAGTAAAACGCACGGCTTATTATGTTCCGACTAAAAATGAACGATACTTTTGGAAATCTTAACAAAGAGTTTTTATATCAGAAAGGTAGCCAACGTTTTCTTAATAAAACTAACTTTGGCATATAATATATAAACATTTAATTCTTTAATTTGATTCATTTTGACAATAAATTACAACCATGTACCGGTAACAAAATCACAAAAATATTAATTTACTTTATTAGTAAGACTGGCTGACTGGCTGTTTTTTGTTCCTTTGCCTAAAAAAAGCGTTGATGCGCGCACCGCTAACCTGTGAAAAAGTTATTTCTTTTTCTTTTCGCTGTATTGTTTTTATTTGAAAATATTGTCAAGTTGTAACGAATTTATTAATTTGATACCGCTAGAAGTCGAAAAAGGCTACCCTAAGCCTCTTGCTAAAAAAATCCATGGATTCATCAATCCACCATCTTATAGAAGACAAACAAAGGTGCAAATTCATTTTCAGAAAGTACGTACGTAGGTAGTATTATTTCCTCGCAAATGTGTTATAAAACGTATGATATACGTGCGGTTTGATAATTATTATTACAGCCTCTGCCTTCTTATAGCCCTCACCTACGGCTCGGGCTAACAATATCGCCTCGGCTGTAACTCTCAACTTACCGCACTTATATCATAATGTACTATTACATTGCGAACAACCTCTTTATAACAAATTTTAGACCAACCTAACCTCAATATAACAAACCTCGGTTGAACGAATTACTTAAATCAACGAATATTTACTTTCTCCATTACGATTTGTTAGATCGAGGTTGCACTGTAATTGAATTCATCAATCAGTTATTCGGTGTTTACGTAATGCCGGCACTTCACTTGGCTATTCGTGTTTGCTATTTGGAAACTTGACAGTATAGATGTAAAACAACCGATTTAAAACGTTATAAACAAAATGTTGCCGTTTTAAACCCCAAATAAATCGTTTTAAACGGTTGAAAACTGGCATACAAAAATAAAAGAACTATGTTTTTCACACTTCATTATGGTAAATTTTTGGTCACCTGCACGGAGCACCCCCACTAGAGTCCGCATACAAGGGCAAGCGCTTACGTCAAGCTTAAGTAGTATTTTACCTATGCGTAAGACACACCCACAGACGTCGCGATACATCGTTTCATTCGGTAACCGAGCGTTGGTCGAACTGCTTCTCTCGTTTTCGTGTTAAAAAACTGTAAAAAATGCCGTACTGTGCAATTAAATTGTGTGGAAAGTCGAGTACAACTTCCAGTCTTCAAAAAAATGGTGTTGCTTTTCACTGGTTAGTTTAAATGCATTACAAAAAGACAAAAATACTGATTAAATTGCTGTTAATTGTATTTATTTTTTGGTGAACTCGTTGATGTCTTTTTACACTATCCCTTTCTCGCATGGGCTACATCATATATGCTATCTCGCTCTCACACCGGCACGTGTATTGCTAGTGACTAGACGCAGAGCTATGGAAATGAAAAAATAAATAAAAACTATTTATTTCATCGTATACAATAATAGATGTCATAAGTATACAACCAACAGTCTTTATTTGACTTCAAACATATCCTAATAAAATTGAAAAAACGCGAAAATTTGTATGCATATTTGTTACTCTTTCACGCTAAAACGGTTAAACGGATTTGTATGAAATTAAGTGCGCATAGTTTATGACCTAGATAAAGACATAGAATTAACGATATTAAATACCCTAGATACACCACGAGCGCTCAAAATGTGTCCCAATCAAGAAGTGCTTGAACTCCACTCAAGCACTTCTTAGTACACAGTCACACGCGGACCGTTGAAAAGTCAAGATGCCAAAAAGTTCCGTGAAAAAATGCAGAAAAATAATAATAGTACGTAAAGTGTTGTTTTTTCGAAGGGTATCTAATTAATGTTTTTTAATTAACGCCTTTAAAGCAAATTTTATTGTTGTAATACTTACTATAAACTGATTTAATTTAAAATATTTGTGATATTCAAATGCATGGTCGGTTATACGTCGCCCTTAGCCATCTCTTTTCTTCGCGGTCTGTACCTGCTATATTGCTGACAGCGCATTCAGAATTGCGCGTGAAAAGTCAAAAAAAAAATAAGGTCTATATTCTTTCACATATAACAATAAATCGTAAAATTTTACGAACTTGACGCATGCATTTTAATTAAGATCTTATGCCGTATGCATTAAAGGTGACTTTCAATGTTTAAATAAGGCATTATATTGTTTTTGACCACACGATCATCTCTTACGGACCTCCGTGGTCGTCCAATGTACCTTTTGGACACGTTTCGGCCACGATTTTGTTCGTGTTGTTGTATCTAGGGTAGTTAATATCGTTGCATTAATACTTCTTGTCCTGGATGTGTTTTTTTTGTGTTGCTTATATATAATTTAGTATGTAGTTACTAGTCGCGTCATGTAATTAGAACGCTGGAAGAAAGTGGAGAGGGTATGATTACGCGTTTGCGCACCAAAGTACTAGGCCTCTATTCTAAATTGTTTATCGATAGAAAATATCGATATTTTCTAAAATCGATCTTACCCTCATCACTTCGCTGCACTGAGTATATGATCTGACCTTGACGCGTCCAATCACAGCGGGGCTGACCTCCCTGCACCGCACCGACTTTGGCGATTTTGATTCCTAACAAAATTTGTGTGATGCGGACTCTAGTGGGGCTGCTCCATGGTCACCTGACATCATGTTTCGTTTTACTTAGTAGGTATAAAGAAAATCAATAGAAAGTACCTACGTACATTACCTAGGTACCACGAAAACTTAAGTGGGTATGTAGGTACCTTCATACTTAAGCACTTATTTATTATACATATATTATATAACACACACTAGATTAAAAAAAAAGACATTATTAACACACTGCCAACATTTTTTTCATTTCTTTTTGTGTTGACATAATTAACACCAACCGCTTTAAATCGAAAAAAATGGTTTATTTCGGTTTTAAACGGTTTTTTTTTTCGTTTTAAACGGATTGGTTTAATTTGTTTTAAACCGGCCTTACATCTATACTTGACAGTCGGTCTGACTTTTTCATTCCTTATAAAGGATGACAGAGAAAACATATTTTCGCCCACCCATCTTATAATTTATAATTGCGAAAGTTGTTTATCCACGATCTCTTTAATAGTTCGCGGTAGTATAATTGTTTAGAGCATCCGCCCGGATAGCGAAGGGTGCGGGTTCGAGTCCCGTCTGCTTCCTGGACCGCATGGAATTTTTCTAGTAAAATTTTCTTTAGATTCAACATCTAGCAGTTAAATGCTTAAAATATAAATATACTTCCGGCCTCATCTATCGGCCCACTAAGGCCCGTATTATAGAAAGATTCTCAGTGATTGATCTAGTCTTGAGCATAGTTTTTTTTTTTTTTTTGTCATAAGAATCTATGTTTCGTTTAATTTTTAATTTATTTAATCAAGCAATATTACAATTATAATACATATTATAGTGCAAACAAAAACCAGAAAGGTTCATTCGTGCACTACATTCACCGCTGTACATCTAGTTACAATAAATAAATATAGGTTGTCACACTGTAGTAACTATCATTAAATAACAATATTTTATAAAATAAGTGGGTATGTTGAAAATAGCAAACATTGGCATGACAATTAATTTGCACTCGCACGAACCTATACCGGTTGGGTAAGTTTTTTTTTTACTAGCTAAGCATACAAGTCGAAATGCAGTTATCGTAGATAAAGGATGCTCCAATTGTAATGATAAATATGACTTTTTTTATGTTTTTATTTTAGGTTCGTTGTAACGGTTATTTTAAATTAATTATTTTTAATTTATTGATAAAGTGACTTTTTAATGTGCGTTTTATGTTTCCTTTATTTAGTGCGTTTTTTATTTCAAATGGTAACTTATTTACTAAATTTGGAACAATGAATTGTAATGTTCGTTGCCCATATAGGTAATTTGATTTTGGAATTAATAATTTATTATTTGCAACGCCTCGAGTTAACTTACTATGAGATGAAACCTTTTGAATATCAGTATTGAAGAATTGTTCTGTTAATATGTTATATTTAAATTTCTCCTGAACCGGCATCAATGAGCAATAAGAGATAATGAGTTCGAAAGGGATGTCGCTATATATAGCACATAGCGACATCCCTTTCTAACTGTACTCAAGTAAAGATCAACACTTAGTTGTCATTCTGTAATACGGACCTTAGTTTATAAGTTTTAACGGTCTGTGGCTAAAATATATGTTTATGGATGAGCAATAATTTTAAAACACGCGCGAAAATGGCAAATAAATCAGCTTCAAAAATACGTAGGTAATACAATTTTTGCTCAATGTTACATTTGATTTTAGCTAGGGGCCGTGAAAACTTAAAATAGTGATGCAACAAATACCTACTTTTACGAATCAAGGACGTATAAAAAAAGTATTTTTACCTACGTCCATGTTACGAATACTTAGGGCTGCCATCTCTAAAATGTGGCAACCAGGATAAGACGAGTGATAACCCCGGATTTTGAAGCCCAGAACCCGGACAGACCAATAAAAAAACAGTTAAAAATGTCACAAATCAACTTTTTTATGTTGATCTAGGCAAAAGAGCTAGCGGCCTACCTCATAATAAGTGGTCACTGCTGCCCATGGACACTTGCAGCACCAAAGGCCACTCATGCGTTGCCGTAAATTTTTAAACCCGGACTACAAATAAAACCCCGCCCGGACGCTCCCCGGACGCCCCTTAAACTATGACAAATCCGGGGAAACCCCGACGGATGGCAGCCCTACGAATACTTTATATCAAACCTACTATCCGGCGAATACGAATACGAACCACTCAGCAGAGCAATAAAAGACTCATTCAATATACCTTTTTCTATATGTTTTATTGTACTTATAATTAAAAACAACTGGCTAATTTTTATTAAAACACAACATCTGTACATTCGCTGGTGACGCGATTTCAATTTTCCATTCAATAAAGCCTGGTTTGTATGAAAAACTATTTTTTCGAGTGTTTTCAATCTCGGACTGAGTGCAATTTCTTACTTGGATCTAAAATGTATGAAACGTATGTCTAATTTGACATTTGTTGCAACCTGGAGCGAAGGTTTGCGACGTAAATATTTATTCGCCGCATACGAATATTCGGTAAATGTCTTAGATCAAAACAAGAAAGTAAGATACGGTACGCTCATATTAGCATCAAATAAAATATGCTCCGACTCAAATACATAAGCAACTCTTACACACGCACACGTCTGTATATAAACATTCAATCGAGCGAGCGAGACAGAACTGCTCGCTTCAACGCAGAGCGAGCGAAACGGCAAGTCCGCTTCCGAGTCCGCTGAGCTGTATTGTTGTCCTTTTCTTGATAACAAAATGGCGATTACGTAAATAAAATTCACAACAAACCGTGATTTTTGAGACGAAAATGTTTTTACAGGTTCATGCAAAAATGTTGCCGATGAATTTGTTATTTGATTTTGAACTATTTGTGTTCTTTATAAAAGCATCGAAGGCATTGTTTTACCTTTATAACACAGAATATACGCAATATTGTTATATTGAGTGCACATGCAGCGTGTTTGAATGTCCAATTGTGACTAAAGCGAATTGTGGTCATGCACCACAATTTAAGCGGATCACTTTTGAGCCGCCAATGCCGTATCTACCTTTTTTTGTTTTAATCTAAGGTAAATGCCCACTATTTAGCGAATACGTTGCATCAGTACTTCAAACGCTAGATGGGACGATAGATGTGTCCGGAAGTGTGTTATAAATAACTTTTTATTATCTATTGTTTTAAACTTTCACGGTCTCTAACATTATACATATTAACGGTATTGTTACCATGTACCTTGTTTTTTTTGAGTCTCCGATATTCCGGCACTGTTGCAAGCGCCATGATCGCGGAGTAACTGAAGTAATTGCGGGTAGATGTTATTGTCAGACATATCGGTCTACCCTCTGACGTCGTCTTTTACTGCGCTCGATGCCCCTACCACTGGTCACATTCTCACTATTCACTCGCACCTGTTCCCGACACACAATACTCACAGAATCTGATCGCGGAACGGCACTTTTTTGATTTTTGCGGTTTTTGCACATACGAAGCACTGGATTCCAGACACTTGACAATTTAAACCCATCCTCACGACTGATTTTTTTATGTTTGGTTATTTCAATCGCTTCCCTGACCAATCTTGGTATGTAGTGGCGTTCTGTCGAGATAATTTCTGGATTATGGAGCTCAATCCAATGATTAGGACCCGAATCAATTAAATGTTCGGCGATAGCTAATTTTTGTATTATTTATTACTAGCGGCCCGCCCTCGCTTCGCTTCGGTGCCGAGCTGAAGTGTAGACTACAGTTTGTTCTCAGGCTTGTATTATACACAATGACATTCATCTATGATTCTTCTTATACCTGCATGCAAAGTCTCAGGCCGATCGGTTTAAAATTGACAAAGTTTCATACAAACTTTCATTCCCTATTTTATCCCCTTGGGGGTAGAATTGATCAAAATAATTTCTCAGCGGATGCCTAAGTCATAACATCTACCTGAATGGCAAATTTCAGTCCGATCCGTCCAGTGGTTTGGGCTGTGCGTTGATAGATCACTATGTTAGTCAGTCAGTCACCTTTGAGTTTTATATATATAGATTTCTCATTCTCCCATCAATTTCCTTCTCTATCTCCTAATTCTAACAACGTGGCAGCGGCTGATAATGCGCTATGGTTATCCCACTTGTCCTTATGTTGGGTTCGCTCATGTGTTTTCATGGCAGTTCTTTGAGCGAATGTCGCAGGACAATACGCACATTTGTATGGTCTCTCGCCCGTGTGAGTCCGACGGTGGTTGGTAAGTATGCGATTTGTCTAGAAAAGTTGATAACAAAATATAATAATAATAATCTTTATTTCTGATAACTAGCAAACCAGTGATTGATTGAGAACTTCGGAGATTTTGTGTGGTTTCGTTTGAAATTCGTGATTTCTCGAAAACCGGAAGTGCTACGTTACTCAAATCCGGTTTGTAATCTTATCAGACTATTCTTAACTTATAACTTAAACATTCTCTTTATCTATCTCTTACGGTTTGGCCGCTGAAACAGCACCACAGACGGACGGACGGACGGACTTGTCTAATAGATAAGAGATGATCTTTATTTCTGAACCATGACGTATACAATACAACAATTTAGCCTTAACAACCGTAGTAGTCTAATGCCCGTATTCATCATCATCATCATCAGCCTATTAATGTCCCCACTGCTGGGGCACAGGCCTTCCCTATGGATGGAATAGGGAGCATGGGCCATAACCCACCGCGCGGGCCCAGTGCGAATTGGTGGGTGCTAATGACTGCAGTTGCAGCCGGGACCAACGGCTTAACGTGCCTTCCGAAACACGGAGGAGCTCGAGATAGTAAATTTTTGGTCACCCATCCAATGACCGACCACTACGAAAGTTGCTCAACTTCAACGATCGCAGCCGAACGCGCTAACCAAATGCGCCATCGAGCTCCTCCCGTAAGCCCGTATTACAGAATGACAACTAAGTGTCGATCTTTACTTGAGTACAGTTAGAAAGGGATGTCGCTTTGTGCTATATATAGCGACACCCCTTTCTAACTATGCTCAAGACTAGATCAATCACTGAGAATCTTTCTATAATACCGGCTTAAGACTGTTTTATAGTTATTAGCGCCCACCTCAAAAGACAGGCACATTACAGACATGATTAGAAACAAACAAGGTATTTATAATACATTACGCTTCGTGTGTGTGTATATGGGGTCATCCATAAATTACGTCACACGAATTTCATGATTTTTTGCCCCTCCCCCCGTCCTTGTCACAGCTGGTCACATTTGTGAGACACTGTCCTTCCTTAGTGTGACGTCACATATTATGCAAATTTACATTTAGAAATTATTGAATGAAAACAGCGGTTCTGAAATCAGTTTTATTTCCATTTAAATAGTTTTTTAATAATATTAACATCAAATCAAACAAATAACAAAACAAAAAACGATTAAATAAAACGTTCCCGTTTGGGTTATTAATGTTTTCATAAAGTAATAGTTTCAACACTTAGATTACAATAGATTTTGAAATGTGACGTCACGAAATTTAGGACCCCTCCCACCCCTTTGTCACACGATGTCACACTTCGACGACCCCCTCCCTCCCCCTTAACGTGTGACGTAATTTATGGATGGCCCCTATGTGGTGTGTGTGTGATAGAGAGATGTGTGTGTATGTGTATGTTTTACTTGATCTATAACTCCACAGTGTCATATTCCAAGTCGAGTAACCACCCGCTCAATTTGATTTTACATTCATGCTTTGAATGAGGGTAAATTTTAAGCCTTTCATTTACTTTGTTATAGAGACGGGGATTATTAATATCTCTTATCTATTAGACAAGTCCGTCTGTCTGTGGTGCTGTTTCAGCGGCCAAACCGTAAGAGATAGATAAAGAGAATGTTTAAGTTATAAGTTAAGAATAGTCTGATAAGACTACAAACCGGATTTGAGTAACGTAGCACTACCGGTTTTCGAGAAATCACGAATTTCAAACGAAACCACATCAAAATCTCCGAAGTTCTCAATTAATTAAATACATTTTTTTTTTAAATCAGGTTTTGGTGAACATTTGATTCACTGGTTTGCTAGTGTAATTTAATTCAATAAAACATGCTTCAACGGGTTAGATGCAATGATGTTATTTATTTACTAACGGCCGCCCGCGACTTTGTACGCGTGGAGTTAGTTATAAATAAAGGTTCACTGCTCGTTCCCCGTAGGTGATAGCGTGATAATATGTAGCCTATATGTTGACCCGACTTCTTAATAATATTCGTGCCAAAGGACAATGGGCAAAACGCACCCAGCTCCGCCAACAATGTAATTAGTATGAATCGATAGATCTATGGAAAACTAGCATTTTTTATTATGACACCGAAAATAAATATCCTGGGAGTCAAAAGATATGACACCGTAAAAAATATCCTAGTAGTCAATAGATATGACACGTGGGCATATTTAAGTAGCTGAATAAATTCTTATTGATTGGATAAATAGTACCTTAATTTTATATTATTAGTAATCATAATATTATGCCATATCGTACTATACAACCGGATATACAAAGCCTGACGAACATCCAGCGATTGCTCTTACTGAGGCATTTCAAAACGGTTTACGGATGCTGAAGGACTTGCAGTTGTAAATAGTCGACTCGTTGTGATTGTGCGCTCCCTGCTATTTGATTAATTTTTACCTAACATGCTTTGGATACTGGAACACGAATTTAGTGACAATTAGTATGGATGAACTGGAATCATGTGTTCTCCGAAGCGTGGACAAGTTTGTGTAATCTGTGATCGCTCCGTTTTACATAGAAGACAATTTACTATAACGAACAGAATGTTTAAAAAAAGCCCAACCCATGCGGGGTTTTTTGGATTTACTCTAGTGCTTCAGAATAACATAAGGGGGCACCCTTGCACCTTGTGAAGTACTCCCATAATTCCTGAGCACCCTATGTAGGGTCGAACTAACTACATTAATTCCCTTGTTTCATTAATGTTCTTTCGTTATAGTACATGTACATATTTATCTTAAAATAACTAAAGACCCCCGGGATGGAATTTCATGCGCTTTAGCACAGATGATCTTGACTATAATACCTTTCAAACAAATGTAGTTTAAGCCGTGGCGGACGTGGGTGCAGCGTCCATACATTTTTGCCCAATGTCCTTTGAAGTAAATCCATGCAGTACTTTTTGAGTTTATCCCGGACATATATACAGACAAACAGACAAAAATTCTAAAATCTATATTTTTGGCTTCGGTGTCGATTGCAGATCACACCCCAAGTTTTCTTTTAAATGCCCTGCCATTTTATTATATGTATAGATTGACGTTTCCGCAGCCTTTGCAGGAATGCTTCGTCAGAATAATGACTTTTTATTAGACTTGCAATGAGTAGTATATTCGGCAGTATACCGAATACCGAATATTCGGCGAGGCCCCTGACCGAACAGCAACAACAATATTAGGCAAAAGTATTCGGCTGGATTTTAGCGCCAAAAACTTGTACAGACGTGATTGTTTCGCGCTCCTTTGTTTTGTTCTAATCTGCCGTCCTCAAGCTAAAATGCGGCTAAATGACAAAACCAACTTTTGAGATATGGCCAAAAACGGCGCGTAAACTTTAAATTATTGCTATTATGTAACCATTCATCACACGACTGAATGAATTAAAAACTGTTAACTTGTTTAATACACAAAAAATGATTAAATTATGTACCTGTTTTATGTACCAATGACTACTTAATAAATGATTATAAAAGAAATGAGAACCTTACCCTTTTAAATTTTGATTACCACAATAATTCAAATACATAGAATTCTCCATTTTTCCAATTCAGAAGATGATTATGTACCTGTGTTATGTACCAATGACTACTCAAATGATCATATAACAGAAATGAAAATATGAATATATACGTTATCAATCGATTTTGATTTTTCATTTACCAATTATTTCTCTATGACAAAATAAATTATTTAAGTATTCGGTATTCAGTCGAATAATATGTAGATATTCGGTATTCGGCCGAATATAATAAAAGCAGCCGAATAGGCCGAATACCGAATAGTAACCGAATATACGTTGCAAGTCTACTTTTTATTTACTTTTGAAGTTAATAATTACTTTTGAAGTAAATAATAAAATCATAAAGGCTGCGAAACGTCAATGAATAAATAAAATCAGTGAATCTAACACGTTGAAAGTAGTTTTATTAAATGAGTGATGAGCGTGAAAACCTAAGAAACAAATATGTAATTTAATTACCTATACATAAAAGTCAAAATCGAACTAGTCAAGCTACTGCATACTGTATTTTTTTCAATAAATTGTAGATCTTGTATCTTACAACATCACTATCGCAGTTTAATTAATATTTTGCATAAGGCCAAGCAAATCGGTATTAGATGAAACAACATATCAAGCTACCACATTATACAGGATGTTACAAAAATACAAATAAAGATTGAAGGGCGTTGAAGTACATCATACATATAAGGAGTCTTTTCTAATTTTCTTAAAATATTTGCATGACCTTTTAACTTTTTATAAAAACAGTTATTTTTAATGATTAATAAAAATATCGATAATTTTAAGACACGTCACTAGTTCGAGGACCTATAAAAATAACTGTTTTTATAAAAAGTTAAAACATCATGCAATTTTTTTAAGAAAATTTGAGAAGACTCCTTATTTGATGTACTTCAACGCCCTTCAAGCTTTATTTGTATTTTTGTAACAACCTGTATAATGTGGAAAAAGACTGCAAAATACCTACTACGAAAAAAGATATAAATTTTTGAAACCTCGCTGGCAGAAATCATTTAAAATACACAAAAAAAATATAACTCGAAAAATAAGAAAAATCGCGGAACATACATGGGGTGTTTTCGGATACCCCCAGGTGCGAGGAATCTAAAAAAAAAATTGTTGACGTCACTAATTGGACCACCCTGTATGTATAAATATACACATATATATGAGTGATGCGTGCACTGCTCCACTCCCCTACGCCTTATGCACCGCCTAATGTTAGGTTATTTAAGAAAAGAAGTTTCACTTCAGATGTGTCTTAACAATATGCATACTTACGCTAAATCCTCGTCCACATATATCGCACATTTTGTTCTTGGGCATTGGTATTTTCTCGTGTACATGCTGCCTGTGCGTACGCGCCGAGAACGCAGAACAAAATGTCTAAAAGAGAACATATTGATATCTATTATAATGTCCCCACTGCTGGGGCACAGGCCTCCCCTACGGATGGAATAGGGAGATTGAGCTGTGACCCACCACGCAGGTACTTTTGGTGGGTGCTACGGAGTGAATACAAATAGCAAATAAGAGCAATAAAAGTATTGATAATTTGAGGAACTCGAAGGCGCGGGAAGTTGAAGTTAAGCAACTTTCGCAGTGGTCGGTCATTGGATGGGTGACCAAAAATCTTCTATCTCGCGTTCCTCTCCGTGCTTCGGAAGGCACGTTAAGCCGTTGGTCCCGGCTGCATCTGCAGTCGTTAGCACCCGCCAATCCGCACTGGACCCGCGTGGTGGGCCATGGCCCAACCTCCCTATTCCATCCATAGGGAAGGCCTGTGCCCCAGCAGTGGGGCACAGGCCTTCCCTATGGCTAAATAGGCTGATGATGAAAAGTATTGAACGTAGCACACAGCACTGATGACGTCACTCGATAATAGTTCTAGCCATTCACCACCAGAGGCGCTGATTCTAATTTGACCCTAGTTTTTAGATAGATAGATAGATAAGACTTTATTCTCACCAACAAGCACACATACAAAATTTAAAAGACAAATTTTACAATTAGATAAATCCTTTAAAACAGGGAACAAATTATATTTAACCAACTATACTATTGTAGGAAGCCCAAAGGGGAAGATCTGCCTCCGAGCTGGGTGATGGTAGATCGGGGGCCGCGGCTCGACCGATATTGGTCGGGCATTGTATATATGGAGTGTTAGCCTCCGAATTTCACTTGCGAGATGTAGGCTTCCGTACAATAGGGTATTTGACAAGTTTTAGAAAACGATCTCACGTTATTGACTAATGTTTATGGAGTCCATAAAAAGTGGATATTCATCATTCTGTTGTGTATTTCAGTAAATATAACCAAATCAAAAACTCCATTTTCAAGTTGCCGCGAAAACGTTTTTCTGGACAATATGGCGTTTTACTAGTGTGTGACGTCACACGACTATTATTAAAACGTCAAATGATACAATGTAATGTCACTTTAACCGGAAGTTTACTTGCGTGTGACGTTATTTTAGGCTCTGCCAATCTCAATCGTTTTGGGTCACGTGACAATAGATAAGAAAACTATTATTAAAAATAGTTAAAAACCCCGCCAATATTCATTCTAAACACAGATGCTACCAATAGGGTTGATGACTATTTTTTTCTTCGTTTATCAGGTAGATTATCAAAAAGTATTGGACGCATATTTTTTTCTTTTTTCACATAATATAAACATTGCAAAGATATATTGATTTGAAAAGTCGCATGACGTCACGTTTGAGTACACTTTTAAGCGAATATTCACTAAAAAGTGACGTCACGAGCCCCTACTCCCAAAATTTGACACGCTATAACTTTGTTTGGTTGATTGCCCAAAGAAAAAATACGTGTCCATTATTTTTTGATCATCTAACTGACGGACTAAATAGAATTTCGTTTACTGTACCCCGTCATCACCCCTATTGGCACTTTATTTTTAACACTGTCAAATACCCTATTGTGATCACAGCGCAGGTAGCGCCATCTCTTGAGCATATGTGCAGCATAATGTAAAAAAAACTCACCTTATTACAAATATCGCATCTGTGCTTCGTAGTGTTCCTGTGTACGGAATTGTAGTGGTTCGTCATGCGGATCTTGCGAGCGAACACTTTATCGCACTCCGGACACGGAACCCTAAAGTGATAATAAATAAATGTTGAACACTTATGCAACGGTCATGCGAGATAAACAAATAAATATTTCTAACACTCACACCTAGCTTAGCCCCAAAGTAAACACTGTAAGGCTTGTGATATGGGGATATTAGGGTAACGGATAGAATACATATACCATGACTGGAGTACAAATGCTCGTATGCATCACACACACATTTGCCCCCACCGGGATTCGAACCCGGGACCTCTCGAGTCGGCGACACCATGAAACCCGGCGTACAAACCACTCGGCCACGGAGGTCGTCACGGTCGTCACGGAGATAACGGTGTCGATTCTGGCGTGATTCACTAATCTTAAAACTAAATCTAATATATAAAATTCTCGTGTCGCGGTGTTTGTGGTTAAATTCCTCCAAAACGGCTTTCCCAATTCTCATGAAATTTTGTGTGGATATTGGGTAGGTCTGAGAATCGGACAACATCTGTTTTTCATCCCCCTAAATGTTATGGGTAATCCACCCCTAATTTTTTTTTTCAATTTTAGATATTTTTTTTTTGTAATTTTTTTATGATACAGCATTAGTAAATACATACTACTCTAAATTTTCACCCTTATACCACCAACCCCTATTTTTTTATGGCGATACGAAGTTCGCTGGGTCAGCTAGTTAAATATAATATTTTTTAAATATTTCCAACACACACAAATTAGCCTATCCCCAAAGTAAGCACTGTAAGGCTTATGGAGATACTAGGGTAACGGATAGAATACATATAATGATACATATATGTATATATTTATATACAAATATATAAAGGGTGTAAAAACCTATGACAAAGACTAAAACTACGCATTCTGTACACATCATCAGCCTATTAATGTCCCCACTGCTGGGGCACAGGCCTTCCCTATGGATGGAATAGGGAGATTGGGCCATGACCCACCACGCGGGCCCAGTGCGGATTGGTGGGTGCTAACGACTGCAGATGCAGCCGGGACCAACGGCTTAACGTGCCTTCCGAAGCACGGAGGAGCTCGAGATAATAAATTTTTGGTCACCCATCCAATGACCGACCACTGCGAAAGTTGCTTCACTTCAACGACCGCAGCCGAACGCGCTAACCACTTGCGCCATCGAGCTCCTCATTCTGTACACACAAAGAAGTAATTAATATTACAAAATATTATATGTGGGATAAATTTGTATTTTTAAGTTCAAAAAAATCGCTACTGTGGCGCTACGCAAAGAATGTGCCTGTGTGTATGTGTGTGCGTGTGTGTAAGTACGTCAATAAAAAAGTTTCTAAATAACGTTTTGAAAATATTAATGTATAAATCTTAAAAAAAAATGACTTTGACCTTCAACATCTCCATAACCATAAATTTCCCAGGTATGGTCCAGAAGAAAAAAAATGATCGTCATGATGTGGAAAATACATGGCCTTCGACTTCGTTAAAGGTTTTTTTACACCCTGTATTAAACATCCATGACTGGAGTACAAATGCTCGTATTGATCACACAAACACATACATATTATATATTTTAAGATATGTTAATTTTTTGTTCAATGTCTATTTATGTATTTAAATATTGTGCACAATAGTAATTGGGCACAGGCATGCCCATATTTTTTTCTTTTTGTACTTTTTTGTCTGATGCCTGTTATTGTGCCATTTTAAATAAATAAATAACAAAAGAGAAATTCCACGCGTTCATCACGCAAAAATTTGCTACATAGTCAGGCGATCTCTCACATTAACTAAACAATTGGTATACAAAAATGCTGAATCTCATAACTTAAGATAGCTTTAGGACGGTTCGCACCACCAACTGACTGAGGTTGAGATTGAAAACAGTAATAATAGGCTGGTTGACTCATGTCAAATTGCAATATACAAATGTTTATTTCTTATATTTTTTGGTATGAGCAGACCCCTCTTTCCCAGCGGGCACTTTGGGCAAGTGCCCTCAGATCAAATACAAAGTCCCTACTTCCTGTCAGATAAACAAACGATAACCAATATTTATTACCAAAAAAATTATATGATTCGATGAAATCGAACCTAAATTACTGACTACAATACCAACTTACTAGCTTTTACATGCGCGAAGCTATTCTACTCTCGCCCAAAAATTAGGCTTTCCGACTTCAGCATGCTTAGATAAATTTAAATATACATATAAATGGTATCCTAAGCACATACACATTTTAAAGAAAAATCATCAGTAGTACACTCATCAGTATGACTCGCTCCATTTCAAGTCATAATCCACATCAAAGTCATAGGGGCCCCATTATCCTAATATGCCTAGGGCCTAGGGATGCAACATCGTTCTGAAAAACATCGATATTTTAAAACATCGATGTTAGCATGAAAAACATCGATGTTAAAAAATATCGTTGCTAAGAGCGATATATCGATGTTTTTGCCGATGTTTTTTTTATTTTTAATAGGATGCTTCATTGAAACAATTAACAATACCGCTCTTTTCGGTATAAGTATGCTCGATGCTTAAAGGTTAATAAAAATAAGAAGTACATGATGGTAAATTAAATTATAACAAAATGATTCTCACCATTCAATTACGCAAATAAACAAAATAATATGAACTGTCAGTTCACAAGCTGCTTTAATCAACAAGCTATTCGTTTTGTAATTTTTTTTAACCTTAAAATTATACGCTCTATTTTCACGTACCTAAAGAAAAAACAAACCATCAAAACCTAACTACTATAAAAATTAATTCAACGAGTACATTACTCACCCAATCAAGAAATCTAAAATGTGAATAGGTATGTAGTCAAAGAATCAAATTATATTTAATCAAATTCATCTACGCTTTCCGTGCCAGCACAACAATGCAATGCGAGCGAACGTCACAGTGATTCCGAAATCCGAACTGACAAGAACGATGTCGATGTTTGTAAATGTAGCGAACGATGTATCGACGATATATCGCTCATCAAAACATCGATGTTAACATCGATGTTTATGACCGATACCTCGATGTTTTTCTAACATCGATGTATCGTTTGCATCCCTACTATGGCCTCCAATAGGTTAAAGACGGCCCTGGGTATGAGGAACCTTAATACATCGAATTCACACACACTTCATTAAATTAGCAGATGGCTGTAGTAATTCAATTTGAAAATTAGTTTTTTAGTCTATGCTTTTTAAACACTAAGCACGCTGTCTTCCATGATCGTGACGTCATAAAATTTGTAAACAACTAAACGTCATTGTCGCGTTACTACGGTTTCTTTCGCCAGACTAAAATATGCTTGCGAGTGTTTGTTTACAAATGTTTTGAAATCATAGTATAGATAAATCTATAAACTAAAATGTGAGACAGCGTTTTTGCATATCCATGAAAAGTCTATTTTAAAATTAAAGATTTGTAGCTTTCTAGGTATAAAAAAAATACAATACATTTTTTTTTCGGTCTAATAGAACATTTACTAACCATTTAAAACCTTTTTTCAAAAAGGCTCAACTAGCCTATTATTTACAAATACAAATAAATACTTCTGTTGCTAAAAAGAAGACAGGGACAACATTAGATTTACACCAAACATAATCGGCCTTATTACAAAACGTAGTCCAGACTCAAACCTGGACTTAAACTGATGCTGTCACTTTTGTTTGATAAAAAGTAGACAGAGAAAGAAGACAGGGACAACATTAGGTTTAAACCAAGACTAACTTGAGTCCGCGTTAAACTTGGAACTTGGATTAGTTACTCTATGTTTTTTTTCTGCACATTGAATGACAAATTGCATTTCAATGATATGAACAAAACCCGGTTTAACTACTCTAAGCTTATACCTCGTTTATCAATAACGAGGATTAGGTTTAAACCAAGACTAACTTGAGTCCGCATAAACTTGAAACTTGGATAAGTTACTCTATGTTTTTTTTCTGCACATTGAATGACAAATTGCATTTGAATGATATGTACAAAACCCGGTGTAACTAGTCTAAGCTTATACCTCGTTTATCAATAATGAGGATTAGGTTTAAACCAAGACTAACTTGAGTCCGCATAAACTTGAAACTTGGATAAGTTACTCTATGTTTTTTTTCTGCACATTGAATGACAAATTGCATTTGAATGTTATATACAAAACCCGGTGTAACTAGTCTAAGCTTATACCTCGTTTATCAATAATGAGGATTAGGTTTCAACCAAGACTAACTTGAGTCCGCGTTAAACTTGAAACTTGGATTAGTTACTCTATGTTTTTTTTCTGTACGTTGAATGACAAATTGCATTTGAATGATATCAACAAAACACGGTGTAAGTAGTCCAAGCTTATACCTCGTTTATTAATAATGAGGATTAGGTTTAAACCAAGACTAACTTGAGTCCGCATAAACTTGAAACTTGGTTAAGTTACTCTATGTTTTTTTTCTGCACATTGAATGACAAATTGCATTTGAATGATATGTACAAAACCCGGTGTAACTAGTCTAAGCTTATACCTCGTTTATCAATAATGAGGATTAGGTTTAAACCAAGACTCACTTGAGTCCGCGTTAAACTTGGAACTTGGATTAGTTACTCTATGTTTTTTTTCTGCACATTGAATGACAAATTGCATTTCAATGATATTAACAAAACCCGGCGTAACTAGTCTTAAACCAATTAGGTTTAAACCAAGACTAACTTGAGACCGCGGTTTACTTGGAACTTGGATAAGTTACTCTATGTTTTTTTCTGTATATTTAATGACAAATTGCATTTGATGATATGAACAAAACCCGGTGTAACTAGTCTAAGCTTATACCTCGTTTATCAATAATGAGGATTAGGTTTAAACCAAGACTAACTTGAGTCCGCGTTAAACTAGAAACTTGGATTAGTTACTCTATGTTTTTTTTTCTGCACATTGAATGACAAATTGCATTTGAATGATATGAACAAAACACGGTGTAACTAGTCCAAGCTTATACCTCGTTTATCAATAATGAGGATTAGGTTTAAACCAAGACCAACTTTAGACCGCGTTACAGAATAAGGCGAAATGAGTTTATATATTATACTCTTTATTGTATCATATATTTGACGACCTCCGTGGCCGTGTGGTTTGTACGCCGGGTTTCATGGCGTTGCCGACTCGAGAGGTCCTGGGTTCACATCCCGGTGGGGGCAGATGTTTGTGTGATGAACACGAGCATTTGTACTCCAGTCATGGATGTTTAATAATGTATTTCTATATAAATATACTTATATATGTTCAGTATTTATATTCTATCCGTTACCCTAGCATCCCATAACACAAGCCTTACAGTGCTTACTTTGAGGCTTGGCTAATTGGTGTGAGTGTTAGAAATATTTATTTATCTATACTTAGTTCAAAACAGAAAATCAAATACATAGTCAGCAAAGGTGGGCTTATCTCTTAAAGAGATCTCTTCCAGCCAACCTAGGTGGTGTCGGAGATTCCAAACATAGCGGGGAACAGAAAATGCAATAAAAATTAAACTACTTTAATATCCTTACCTAACAGGTTTCGGCGGGGTATGTTTTGCCGCAGTCGCCAAATGTCTCCTGCCAAAATTAAAAAAAAATCTTTATTCAGATTGGATGCACAATACAACTCTTTCGAACCGTCCATATTTTTCCCCTACCACCAGTTAAGGGCATTTTTTTATCTGTGAAGAAGAACTGGGGAAAAAATCTTAATTATGTAAAAATATTTACAAAACATTATATTGTTACGGTGTCAATAGAAAATCATATCATCTTCTTCATAATTATAGAAAAAGCCTGCCGGAACGTTTGCAACAGTTTAAACCCAAGCATTTTTGTCTAAAATACATACTAGCGGCCCGCCTTAGCTTCGCTTCGGTGTAGAGCTGAAGTGTAGACTACACTTCAGCTCTACACCGAATTACTCTCTACTTCTTATAGCTGCACGCAAAGTCTCAGCCTGATCAGTTTAAAATTGACAAAGTTTCATACAAACTTTCATTCCCTATTTTATCCCCTTGGTGGTAGAATTGATCAAAATCCTTTCTTAGCGGATGCCTACGTCATAACATCTACCTGCATGCCAAATTTCATCCCGATCCGTCCAGTGGTTTGGGTTGTGCGTTGATAGATTACTATGTCAGTCAGTCACCTTTGTGTTTTATATGTATAGATAATCAGACATCTTATTATACTAATAAGAACTTTTTTAATAGCAGCTTCAAATTTATTGACGCTTAATTGTTGAAGTGAAACTTCTTTAGGCACTGACTTGGGGGGTAAACTGGCGAATGTGTTACGATTTCGCGTTACGATTAGTGTCATCGGTGACTCATCGGTAAACAATGAACAATACCCGCCACAAATACATGAATCTAGTGCTAAATGGGTGATAACCGACCCAGCGCGGATTGGTGGGTGATAACGGACCCAGGGCAAATTGGTGGGTGATAACGGATCCAGCGCAGACTGGTGGGTGATAACGGATCCAGCGCAGACTGGTGGGTGATAACGGATCCAGCGCAGACTGGTGGGTGATAACGGATCCAGCGCAGACTGGTGGGTGATAACGGATCCAGCGCAGACTGGTGGGTGATAACGGAACCAGCGCCGATTGGTGGGTGATAACGGACCCAGTCGGGATTGGTGGGTGAAAACGGATCCAGTGGCGATTGGTGGATGATAACGGACCCAGCGCAGATTGGTGGGTGATAACGGACCCAGTGGGGATTGGTGGATGATAACGGATCCAGCGCAGACTGGTGGGTGATAACGGAACCAGCGCCGATTCGTGAGTGATAACGGACCTAGCGTGGATTGGTGGGTGATAACGGACCCAGCGCAAATTGGTGGGTGATAACGGACCCAGCGCGGATTGGTGGGTGATAACGGACCCAGTGCGGATTGGTGAGTGATAACGGACCTAGCGTGGATTGGTGGGTGATAACGGACCCAGCGCAAATTGGTGGGTGATAACGGACCCAGCGCGGATTGGTGGGCGATAATGGACCCAGTGCGGATTGGAGGTTTTTTTTCTATTAACAAATCTTCAGGTTAAGTTCATGATTTTCAGATCAAGGGAGCTAAAGAAGTTTATCTTCAGTCGTGTGGTCATAAGCACACTCGCTTTTTGAAGTGAAAACTTCTTTAGTGGCGTTGTACACTTTTTTATGTATTGGTAAAAAATGTTAAACTCGCGTCAGGTTAAACACGTGGGCTGTTCGCATCATGACACACAATAAAATTGGAAAGGTTGTTGACTTTCAATATATTGGACGAAACATAGTAATATTTTATTTTACCGTATTATAATAATAAGTCTCTATCTAGGACGTCCACGTGGCAGCTTTATTGCGAATAAAAAGGAATTTTTTTACAATAGATATCGCTAGGTGCGCTTAAATGTGATTCATGTAAGTTAATTTCTTTACAATAGATGTCGCTAAGTGCGCTTAAACGTGATTCATGTAAGTTGATTTTTCTGAGAGATAAACTTTTTTAATGTAATATAAATTGTCATGTTTGTGTACGATAGCGCAATAAATAAGTATTGTATTCTACTACATACATGATAATACTTTTATACTGATAATTGAAGCAATTCGTGCAAAATTATTCCCCAACCATTCCAAAATATCAAAAATGCACGAAGTGCAACCCGTCGTTTTTTTTATTATTGGATATTGCTAGGGACTTAATTGTAGAAGCGTACACAAATACCTTTAAATGAATTATTGATTTTAATCATACTTACTCACCTGTACTTATAAACACTCGGGAACTGTTTATCACACTCCACGCAGTAGGCCAGCTCTGTACGGTTATCGGCTCGTATCTTTTGCGGGTGATACATTCGATAATGGTTCTCCAATACGTGGTAATGAGCGTAGGTTTTGTTGCATTCTAGACAGGTGGCTGGAGTATGGTGGCGTCTAAGGAGAGAAATTACCATTGACTTTTGAGGTGAATTCATAGGAAATTTAATTTAAGAAAAACCCTATCCAAAGGTCAAAAAACATATTGACGATTCGTAAGAACTTTTAGTGCCGCCGCACACGGGCCACACGCCACAGCCACAAACGCCGCTACGAGAAGATAGAAGCGGCTACTAAAGTGGCTGAAGCGCGCGACAGCGGCCGACTAAGGCAAGGGAGAGAGGGGTGGGGTATCGCGCGAGTGACGTGTGGCGGCGTTTTGTATCGGCGCATTAAGTGGCCGGTGCGGGCCACAAGAAGCGAGCAACGACCATTTGTAGCGTGTGGCGGCCACCGGCGTACCGTGTGTGGCGAGTCCATATAAAATGTATGAAAACTACAAGAAATATGCCGGCGGCGGCGTTTTGTGGTTGTGGTCGGTGGCCCGTGTGCGGGGATACTTAGAGAGTATATTTGAATTCTATCAAGGACTTCCAATCAAGTTCAATTGCATAATCTACAACGTGAAATTAAAATAACGCATTAATTGAATGTTTCAGTATCGGCAAAAAAGTTTCGATTTTAACATTTTGGTTTTGGGCGCAACTGGGGCCAACGTCTCAATGTATTCATTGTAAACAATGTTGCTGAAACAACACGTAAGTGTATACAGAAAGAAAGTTGGTGTTTACAGAAACAAAGTTTCTGGAACTTCGCCGTCCTCATCTCAGTTGTTTCAATGAGATACTTTATTTATTTAATATAATTTAAAAAAAAATTAACATGCTAAATGTTTAAATCTGAAGAAAATATTACTAGAAAATATTCCACGTGGACCAGGCATCAGACGGTACTCGAACCCGCACCCTTGGTTATCCGGGCGAATGCACTGACCATTATGCTACCGCGGCCTTGACGGCCGTGTCGAATTCTACACTGACCATTATGCTACCGCGGCCTTGACGGCTGTGTCGAATTCTTTCTAGTATTTCTTATGCTGCAAGGCAGCGCCATCTCTTCGCATTGTAGGTAGAGTCTGTGCGGGAAGAGAATGGGCGTGGCGAAAAACGGAACCACCATTAAGATTTTTATTTGGCCATCAAACCCAGCAATCTATAAAACGTGAAAGTTTTGTATTGATACGGATTTGTTTGTTGTTGTGATTTCTTGCGGTTTTTTGTATTTAATCATGTCTAAAAGGGGTAAAACCTTACAAATACGGTAGAAAAGCACCACAGCGCCCTCCAATCTAAATCTTATTCTCTTTCCGCACAGACTCTGACCCTCATTTTTTTATATTTTTGTAGTATTTCTTTTTTTAATGTAATTTTCTTTATATAATAATATTCAATAATAAATTGTACTCACTTAATGTGCACTTCTAACGTTCGTTTCTTGATGAAACTTTTGCCGCAGTGGTCGCATATGATTCTCTCGTGCCTTTGCTTGTAGTGCTCGCTGAACTCCTTCAGAGTTCTGAATGTATGGAACATACATAAGAATGAATGATAAAGTGACTGGAATGAGTTCGGTTACGTTTTGTGCGTCGCCGAAGTGGCCAATGTACTACACTCGTTAAATTACATTAAGTTTAAATAGAGAAATATAGTTCAGCAACAATATCTAATGTGGATTCATATATTACTATAATATTACTAGCTGTCCCAGCGAACTTCGTACCGCCATAAAAAAATAGAGGTTGGTGGTAGAAGGGTGAAAATTTAGGGTTGTATGTATTTGTGTATGATGTATCATAAAAAAATAAAATATGGGTGCGTGTACTTAAGTCCGCGCGTGAGAAGTTATACTTCTTTTTGGAATTATTAAAAAATAGTTTTTAATTGCATGCAGATAATTAATTACAATAAGATAATAAAAGGATTGGAAAAGGATAGTCAACGCAGTCAATAAAGTTCAGTTTTAATTTGAAAAATTTAATAAATAATCAAAATATTCAATTTAAATCACTACTGAATTTAAGTTATTATATATGTAATTAGCACTTGTAAGTAACTAAAACACGTTGTGTCTATATAGAAACTAGAAACATGTGGATAAATATTATAAATATGAAAACAGTGATCAGAGGCGACGAGCGTGCCAACATTGTTTTTGACAACGCGATCATCTTATGGAGCTCCGTGGATCGTTCAAAGTACCTTTCGAACAGATGTCTAATAATGGTGGATTATTAACCACTAAGTGGTTAATAATCCACCATTATTAGACACTAACATTCATAACGCGCCCGCGGCCAACTTCATGGTGTTACTATTGTGTTACAGTGATGCGCGCGCATCTCGAAATTTCACTCACATGATTTTTTCATAACGCGCCCGCGGCTAACTTCATTATGTTACTTTTGTGTTACAGTGATGCGCGAGCATCTTAAAATTTCACTCTCATATTTTTTTCATAACGCGGCTAAAGAAATATAACTTCAAAAATTATCTAAAATTGAAAAAACAAAAATTAGGGTTGGATTACCCTTAACATTTAGAGGGATGAAAAATAGATATTGTCCTATTCTCAGACCTACCCAATATGCACACAAAATTTCATGAGAATCGGGAAAGCCGTTTCGGAGGAGTTTAACCACAAACACCGCGACACGAGAATTTTATATATAAGATAAAGAGGAAAGGTTTGTATGTAAGTATGTTTGTAACGAATTGGCTCGAAAAATACTGGACCGATTTGAAAATTTTTTTACCATTTGAATGCTACATTATCACTAATTAATATAGGCTATAGGGTATTTTCAAAAAAGTTAGGGTTCCGTATGAAAACTTTCATAATGTAACCCGACGTGTGTAAAAAATACCTAAAAATAGCCTTATATCGCGTACGCTGCGGAAGTCATTGACAATAGAGTAAAGTGATGTACTAAAGTTTTATAGAGGATACCAATATCTACAAAAAAGTCCGCGATACCATATGTGTAACTATTAGAGTTATGTCACAACTAGAGGTCCTCTGCGATTTCATCCGTGTTAATTTGAAAAAAAAAAGGTTTATTAAATAAAACTAGTTTTTACGGGTTAATGCACGAAACTTTATTTATTTATTGACGTTTCGTAGCCTTTACAGGCTACGTCGTCAGAATCAAATTTTATTTAAATTTGGCGAGCTACCTTCGAAAGACTTTTTATTGAGCGTTCGGTTATTTCATTGTTCGATTTTAAAAAAAAATATTGTCTATGTATGAATTTATTACTTAATTTAGTTAATAAAGTACTTTATTTAAAATTCTTTTTGTAATTTTGAGTTTATTTATTTGACCCTAACTACCGTAAACTACCACCGGTTCCAAAATTGGGAGACCTTCCTGAGAAGAACCGGCGAAAAAAACTCAAGAGAGGCTTTCTATCTCCTTCTCATGTTAAATTATGCAAACAAAAAGAACTAACAGTATCTGTTGGTCTTGCAGTGTGTGCTCGAGGTTGGGATTTTATCTCCTGTATAATAGGTTCCCAAGCTTGTGGTATATACCAACCATCTTCCCTATTGAAATTTGGATATTTTTTAATCTCAATAGCCTCGCGTATCATACTAGGAACAAAAAGTTGCTCAGTTGCAAGGATCTGTGGTTTATCAAATCTAATGTAATGGTTTGGTCCCCCTAACGCACATTCACACACATTGACGAAACGTCAATAAATAAATAAAGTTTCGTGCATTAACCCGTAAAAACTAGTTTTATTTAATGAGTGATGTGCGTGAAAACCTAAGAAACAAATAAGGTTTATTAAGTCAAACTTAAAACATAGACATAGGCTATAGTGGGCTTTTTTACAGAACTTTTAAAGGTGAAGAATTCCGTCATACATGATTTTTGTGTAACTTTAACCGTTTATCCAGCGCACGCGACGGAATCTCACAAATGGAATATTTTTACCCGTTTTTGCAACATTTTTCATCGATGCTCCGCTGCTACTAGTCGTAGCCGGGTAATATATATCCTCGATATATGCACTGTCCAATACAAAGAGATTTTTTTAAATCGGAACAGCAGAGCAATGTTGCATTCGGTACAACGGGTCCTAAACTACGCAACAATTTTTTTACTTGGAATGGAAGGTTTATAATAATTATGAAGAAGGTCATTGTGTATAATACAAGCCTTTGAACAAAAACTATAGTCTACACTTCAGCTCTACACCGAAGCAAAGCGAGGGCGGGCCACTAGTATATTAGGGGCCGTTCAAGTATTACGTAAGTACTATAGGGGGGCAGGGGGGTCTTCGCTTTGCTTATTTTTGATGACATGGGGGGGGGGGGGGGGGGGGGGGAGTCGAGATAGTCATTACGTCGCATCATGGATTCGGGTGCCATGTACTGAAGACTGTTAATTGGAATAATTAATATGTATACCAAAAATTCGAAAGAAGTGTGTTTAGTTCATAATAGTACCTACTTAATAAGATTATATATTTGTACCTTTCTCTATGTTGAATACTGTAAGTTTATTTAAATTAATATTAAGCCTATGTAAATACTGCTGCTCATGAAGCTCATGAAATAATAAAAAAACAGAATACATTAAAGGAAAAATGCATATAGGTAACAATGTTTACGTAAGCATGGGGGAGGGGGGGGGGTGTAAGAGCTTTGCTTACTTTTGCTGACGAGGGGGAGGAGGGGGTAAACAATTGTAATAAATCTGCTTACGTAATACTTGAAAGGCCCCTTATAAACCCAGCGACCGCCACATTGAATGGTCCTTCGAGCCGGATCACAGACCGACCGATCGATCAAGAACAGATCTCACTGTAAGTTCTAACGGTCAGTTTGATGCCTGACCCACGATAAGTTTATTTTCTTACAACCATTTAAAAGGAGCTCGATGGCGCAAGTGGTTAGCGCGTTCGGCTGCGATCGTTGAATTTAAGCAACTTTCGCAGTGGTCGGTCTTTGGATGGGTGACCAAAAATCTTCTATCTCCCGCGTGGTAGATCATGGCCCAATCTCCCTATTCCATTCATAGGGAAGGCCTAAGCCCCAGCAGTGGGGACATTAATAGGCTGATGATGTTGATTTTAAAACAATAAGGTAGATTTTTGCTTCAATGTTTGTATTCCGGCATAACAAACTTGAGTTTCTTCTCAACAATCATATTTGACGTGACTTTGCCGCCTTCAATATGCCACACATGGTCATAGCCCAATCTCCCTATTCCATCGATAGGGAAGGGCTGTACCCCAGCAGTGGGGACATTAATAGGCTGATGTAGATATTAATTTTAGATTGTAAGTAAAAAAATTGTATGCATGCCATAAATGGTAAATGTGCAGTACTTATCATATATTGTCACCTTTCTGTTTATACTACGTTTGCGCAAATGAAGAAATGAATTATGAATTATATATGTTTCAAGGTGTCGCCTACTCGAGAGGTCTCGGGTTCGAATCCCGGTGGGGGCAGATGTTTGTGTGATGAGTACGAGCATTGGTACACCAGTCATGGATGTTAAACATGTATCTAATATATAAAATTCTCGTGTCAAGGTGTGCGTAATTGTACTACTCCGAAACGGCTCGACTGATTTTCATTAAATTTTATATGCATATTTAGTAGGTCTGAGAATCGGACAACATCTATTATGCATCCACCTAAATGTTAAGGGTGGTTCACCCTTAAATTTTTTTAGGACCAATTTTTTTTATGATGCATCATACAAAAATACATACAACCCTAAATTTTCACCTCTCTACCACCAACCCCTATTTTTTTTATGGCGGTACGAAGTTCGCTGGGACAGCTAGTATACTTATAAATGTATTTGTATTCTATCTGTTACCCTAGTAACTATAACACAAGCTTACAGTGCTTACTTTTGGGCTAGGCTAATTGGTGTGAGTGCTGGCAATATTTATTTATTATTTATTGCTACCAATACTTACCGGCTAGTGACGTCACACGTGTTACAGCAATACACAGTAGTGTGCACCCTGTGGTGGTGGGTCGTCATCGCGGCCAACGAGTGTGACACCCACTCGCATCTGTCACACCTGTAGTAACCGTTGTGTTTCTTCCAGTGCTCATGGAGGGAGTCCCATGAGCGTATTGTCATTTTACACTGTAAACATTTCGTGGGAAACGTAGGCTGAAACGAAAGAAGTTTATTGCAATCAGAAGCTATATTATTATATATATGACGACCTCCGTGGCCGAGTGGTTTGTACGCCGGGTTTCATGGTGTCGCCGACTTGAGAGGTCCCGGGTTCGAATACCGGTGGGGGCACATGTTTGTGTGATGAATACGAGCATTTGTACTCCAGTCATGGATGTTTAACATGTATTTCTATATAAATATATTTATATACAGGGTGTCCCAAAAAGTAGTGTCAAGCAGTAGTCCCGGGATAGAACACCCCTTGGGGAATCCGAAACACCCCCATGTATGTTCCGCGATTTTTTATAGTTTGCGAGTTATGAATTTTTTACTAAAATTTTGAGAATTAATGACCTAAACAACTTAAAAATTTAATAAAAAAATTGGATAAGTCTTTTCCGAGATATTTTATTTGCAACTCAATTTACATGAATTGTACTTAAATGACTAATACCTTCGTCTTTGCAACTATGATGGAAGTTTAAAAAATATTTTTGGGACACCCTGTATGTACAGTATATGTATTCTATCCGTTACCCTAGTATCCCATAACACAAGCCTTACAGTGCTTACTTTGGGGCTAGGCTAATTAGTGTTTTGTTAAAAAAAAAATCTAAAAATTTTTTGTAGCGAAACTGTGGAAGGAATGTTATGTAAATGGAAAAATCCTATGGAAAAGATGAAGCGGAAATGCGTCACACGACTATATGTATATATGATATATATGTATATATATACGTAAACTATATGAGGAGCTGGCGAACAAAACGGTATAATTACGCACGTGGTTTTGACCATCTAATACTTTACTTTTACAGGTTGGAGGTTTTGGGCCACGAAGGCACGTTGAGCCGTTGGTCCCGGCTACATCTGCAGTCATTAGCGCCCACCGATTAGTACTTTACCCGTGTGGTGGGTCATGGGTCTCCCTTTTCCATCAATAGGGAAGGCCTTTGCCCCAGCAGTGGGGACATTAAAAAGCTAATGATGATTATAATGATGAATAATGACGTCGCAGGCCCAATGCAGTTATAGGGTGTATTCCGAAATATACATCAGTATACTGGCCAGTGGTAATGACGTCACGAATCCGACGCCATATTGTACTGATATACTACCATATTTTTACCGGTAAAACGAAAATAACGTGTGACCGAGCGTGCGTAAGATGCATTCGAATTTTATTTCTTTTTTATTTAAAGAACAATAATGGCATATGAACAAAACGAATTCTTTTTAATTGGTTTTATTTTAATATTTCGTCGATCGATTTGTGACGTCAGTGCACTAGCGAGTATATTTCGGAACAATTCACCAGTATAGCGTCGATTCATGACGTCATTAGCACTGACCAGTATACTGGTATATATTACGGAATACACCCATTATATTGCTATCAATACTGACACGAGACTTCAAATGTTAAAATTAAAAAAAAAAACTCCAGACACAGCCTAGTTAATATTGCTATCAATATTGTTGTACCTCATACAAACACTATTTGTATTTTTACTGTAGAAATTTGAGTAGACATTGTATCGGTAGCAACATGATTGTCTGTAACTGTGGCTATTTAATAGGCTGATGATGACCTTACCTTTGTATGATTAAATGTTACATGTCTTCTCATATCTACACCTCTCTTATAAGAACTCTTGCACACACTGCATTTGTGCGGTAACTTAGTACCACCTAACCTCCTTTTATCCCTAGTCAAAATATCGTCAATTTCCTTCTCAGTAAGGATTACTTTGACAAAGAGCTTCTTCAAATCATCTTCGTTGACATCCAACGTTTTCACCGTAGCTTTACTTGCATATTTTTTGATGCTTTGGTTTTTTTTATTGTTACGTTCATTGATTTTAATATTATATTTTGTTTCGTTGATTTTAATTTCTTGCTCCTTCTTTATATTGTCTTCTATTATTTCTAATTGTTTGAGTTTGTTAAAGTCTATGGTTAATAATTCGTTATCGCTGTACGAGTCGTCAATGACCAACTGATTGGAGTCATCATCAGAGTCGGTATTCTCCTGTTTGATGTACGTTTTGATGTCCTGTTTGGCATTTTTCTCTTCCTGAACGATTGGTTCTTCGTAGACAATTGAATTATCATAGAACTTTTTGGTAGCTGTCGATAGATTCGAGAGTGATTTGCCTGCAAGATCTTCCTACAAAACAATTAACAATAAAAATAGATGGAATATACTGAGCGCAATGGTGAATTAAAATTTTGTTCAATTTCTTTTTTTTTTCAATTTTGTTTTTCAGCTAAGGCTGTTACAGGCAGTTGTGAAAGAAGACAACAACGACCTATGTGGCCGAGTGGTTTGTACGCCAGATTTCAAGGTGTCAACTACTCGAGATGTTCAGACCCCATACCGCCCATCACTAAACGAACTTCCACGTGCCTTTTCGACAGATATATAATACTTCTAGGATATCTAATAAAAAAAATAACCTAAATAGTACCTGACTAATATTCATAATAAAAGACAAAAATAGACTTACCAAGTCATACAGAGATTGTTGCAATATAAACTGTGCATGCTGTATTCGATTTTGGAAGGTCCTAATATTCTTGAGATGGGCAACACATTCCCAACATAGCAACACTTGTGTTGTCTGTGAAAATTAAAAAATACAGTATAAAGTGCAGTTTAACCACTCTTCCTGCTGCCCCTAGTAAACTTACGCCTCTAGCCATGGCCACTTTTGCTTCTAGAGTAAATTGGCCTCCAGTGTCAGAGTACCATAAAAATCATTCCCGATTATTCCACGAATAAGTTACTTATGAGAAACCTTAATAAATTGCTTCGGATCTGGGTGCTTAAAGTATATTTGTTGTTTTTCAGTTGCTAATCACAAATGCTAAGTTGAAAACTTTGTGATCATTCATGATATCTTGTCTAACATTTTATATCAATTGATAATAGTTAAAATATTATGCGAAACGTATGAAACTTACATAAAACTCTTGTTGGACTCCCAAAAGATTCAAAAACACATCTAGGTTATTGCTTAGCAGGACTATTTTCCTATCTGTGCTGAGACAACCGTAGCAAATGGACACCCCTTTGCATTCCAACTTAACAGAGAACATGGCTGATAATAAATAATCACATTATTGATAAAATAAATATGTTTATTTCAGCAAAATAGCTTGAAATCGTGAATTCGTGCACTGAGCATAAACAAAACAAACTGTCAATGTCAAAGTATTTCTGTTTTTTTTTTTTTAGTTCTATTCTTCTCTATTGAGAAAGGCAAAGGCATAGCCATGCAGCCATCGTCTTATTTTTGTATTAATCTTCCTTTTTTTTACATTAGAATGTGGGTGTGACGCATTCTAATGCTTCTCGGAGTGTTTGGCACGAAATATATCGAGTTGGTTTTTTCGATAAGCTTCTGTGAGGTAGTCAATACTACAATAAAATTCTCACGTCCACTTGACCGGAATAGCGTATATTTTAAAGATTCCACTAATTCTTCAGTTGCCCAGACGGTTGTAACACAAAATCACACCAATTTTATTTCACAATATCCACTATGAACAAATTTAAGAATAGTTAAATTAGGACGCCAACCGCACTCGATGAAATCCCGCCAAAAACTCCAAAAGTATTTTTGATTGAATTTTCTCTTATTTAAGGTAAAGGTTGGTTTATGATTCATACAGCCTACTCTTCAGTATTTTTTCTTGATTAACATTGCTCCATCATCATAGAAAACAACACGGCCGGGTCTCACATCGTCATTCAAAGATACGTAAAGACTATGGTATCGATTCTGGCATGATTCTCTAAAGCTAAAATTAAATTTGACAACAGTGTATCTCTGTCATTCTCTATACAGACTGAAAAGGACAGACTGATGTCAAATTTAGTTTTAAGCTTAGAGAATCCTGCTAGAATCGACACCTATTTGTATTTAAAATAAAAACAGAAAGAATCAATCAACCTACTGAATTTATAAGGATGTATGCATATAATAACTTTTGTCTTCAAGTAAGTTTAGAAATTTAAAAAAGATAATGTCAGTAATGATTCCATTCCATAGAGTAGATAGACTAAATCTGGCTATAGACAGAACCAAGAAGCTTATATACAACACTGGAGTTTGCAGTGCAAACAATACCTTGAAGTGAGAAAATATGGCCTTGAATGACGTCACATATGTTTGTTATCTCTTTCTAAGGGTGACCATGTTGGAATATACGTTTAGGATACATACTTACTGGTATCGTCTTTAAACAATTTATAAATCAAAGCGTTGGAGTTGATAGGAACTTGGGAACACATTATTTAATAGTAATAAAATTCACAAGTACAAAAATCTTTTTATTCATATTAGATGCGTCTTATATTATGCAATGTCAAAAACGTTTATAAAAAATTAACGAGAAAGAATATGCAAACCCCTTTTAAAATCGCCAGAAATGCCTTTTACTAAGAACGGACTAGAAACTCTAAGCTACATATTTTGGCTGATAAATAAAATTGACCTTTTAATGGTATTGTTACGTGTCGGGATGGGGTGCGAAATTATATGCCAGTTCACGATTGACAGTTGTTTATTCACCACACAGTTCACACAATTAACACACAATGTTAATTACAAAACGAGTGTTTTGTTTAGTGAGTACTAAACACTGTATTTTACTGTACAAATCTCTAAACAACCTCACTTGAACACTTTTGTTGCTCTTTGATCGCCTTTGGATTCGCTCCGAAATCGCTGTTGAAACTCAACTGTCGCTGCGCGGCGCGCCAATCGCCCTTATATACGCCGATCGATGCATTCTAGAAAGTAAATAAATAAATAAATATTTCCAACACTCACACCACTTAGCCTAGCCCCAAAGTAAGCACTATAAGGCTTCTGTTATGGGATACTAGGGTAACGGATAGAATACATAAACTGTACATATATAAGTATATTTTTTTTATAGAAATACATATTAAACATCCATGACTGGAGTACAAATGCTCGTATTCATTACACAAACATCTGTCCCCACCGGGATTTGAACCCGGGACCTCTTGAGTCGGCGACACCATGAAACCCGGCGTACAAACCACTCGACCACGGAGGTCGTCAAAAGTCGAAGTTCTAGAAAGTACCTGTTAAATTGAGAATTACCTAGCACCCGCGAGTACGAAATACCTACTTATACCTACGCAAGTAACACGCATAACTTGTAAACAAGTGCAGATATCGTTTTTTCTCTCTTTTACGTCGCACTGCATAAGGCTCATTTTAGAATGAGCCGCCTTACTCGACTTCTATTGCGACCCGCGGTGCTCTGGCAAATTCGATCTCTAGCACATTCGCGGTTCCGTTTCGAGAGCGTTTGTGACAGTATAATGGACAACCAAGAATTGCTTTTAATGACATCTTTCGGGAAGCGGAAACATAAACAAAGGTATAAGATCGCTGCTAGATAGCTGTTATTAAATAGGTTTTCTACATCTAATCAACATGATCTACTACAGTACTTATTATAAACTTATTTTCATATTTTGAACTTTGTAATTAATATTCACAATAATACTTATGTATTATAACTTTCTCAAAATATCTCAAGTGTAGTGATAATGGTTACCCTACAAAATCAAAATTTATATTATTTTAATTTAATAAACTGCTGAATATGGTACCAAATGTAGTGAATAAAACAAGAATAACGTTAATTTATAGCCTCAGGACACTATGATTTATAAATACTAACGTTTTATTATGATTACAACATAAAAATATAGGAATATGTTTATTTCGGTATTGGCGTAATGTAATAGACTTACCTGTGAAATTTAGTGCTGGAATTTGGTTCCCAAACACTTCTGCAATCTCACACAACACAATACATATTATAAATAGCAAATTGAACAATTTAACACTTTTTAATAATAATCTAAACATTCGAAGCGGTACATTTTTTTTGACAGATCGGAGATATTCTTCAGTTGATTTTTTAATAAGTGTTGCTATTATACCAAAATGGTAGCAACCAGCAAACAGGGAAATAAAGGGCGTATTTATTATTTAGTTTTAAATATTGATTTCAAAGTAGTTGGTTAGAATTTGTCACACTCATCTTATAATAGTAATACAAGAGTAGGACTTCTGGAGATTGTAAAACTGATTGATATCTTGCATAGTTCTGTTTATTTTCACTTTCTGATTGGAATTTCTTGTATTTAACATGGTAATTTCAGATAGTGTGTGAGAGAGATAAAAAACATATCATGGGGTTAATGAACTCATCTTCATACAGAAGTTCTACATGCAATCTCCAGTGTTGTATATAAGCTTCTTGGACAGAACTCTAATTTGAAAATAGTTTATCTCTATCTTAATTTATGAAGAATGAAAGGGAGAGCCTGCTGTCAAATTTATTGCATGAAGCATGCCTCCCATACATGTGTGTGCTTCTATGTTATTGTTTATGTTTGTGAGTTACTTTTTATAAACAAGAAAATACGTTCATAATGTTCGAAGCGGAGATAGAAACTAAAAAGGAATTAAATATTAGATTCCAATGCATAACCTGCCTCAGTTTTGGTCGTAAAATGCTCACAATTGGCAAATATTCGCGTACAATGTCTGCTTTGCTACCTGAACATTGTTTCCAAGTAAGATTTTTTTGCATTATTATAAATTAGTAATTACTTGGCCTATTAACATAAAACAAAGAGCTGTAGTAATTTTCTAGACACCTTTTAAGTCTTGTTCCTGCTGTGCAAATAAAGCTTTTTAATAAACTTCATTTATTATGCCCCTGGTTTAAATGCATAAACATTTAAATACATTCAAACGTTAAATTTGCTACAAAATAAATGGACGGAAACAGCCACAGAACAAAAAAAAAAAAAAATCCATTTGACGCCAACTTATGTTCAATTGCTGAAGTCTTTAATTACGTACATGCCTAGGTAGCGCAATCCAACTAAACCATGCAAAGAAAACTGCTTATTTTACAAAATGTGTGAGTGAAAACCATATCAACCAGACTTACTTAGTAGATGTTTTTTCGACCCTTGGTGTGCAGTTTATACAGCATCTAGGCATGTCTTTAATCAAAGCCTGCAAGCACCCAAATCGAGGAGCTCAATGGCGCAGGTGGTAGCGCGTATGTCTGCATTCGTTGAAGTTAAGCAACTTTCGCAGTGGTTGGTCATTGGATGGGTGACCAAAAATCTTCTATCTAGAGTTAAGCCGTTGCTCCCGGCTGCATCTGCAGTCGTTAGGCGCCAATCTGCACTGGACCCGCATGGTGTGTTATGGACCGATCTCCCTATTCCATCCATAGGGAAGGCCTGTGCCCAAGCAGTGAGGACGTTAATAGGTTGATGATGATGGAGCACCCAGATTAAAAGATGTTCTTTACTTTTACTCTTAATTAATTCATCATATATTTCGCAGTTGCCTTTTGAAGACACTTTGTTGTGTTGGGAGTGTCACGCGTTGGTGAGACGTGTGGCCCTGTTTCAAGAACAGATACAGAGGGCCAACAATCTTTTGCGGAGTGGTCAGGTTAGTAATATTCAAATTCAGTAGCTATTTCTTCTTTTAAATGTTTAATACTTGTTAAGGTATTCATTTGACATTGTGGTTTACCTACAATGTGAAGAGATGGCACTGCTTTGCAGCTTAAGAAACACTAGAGAAAATTCGACATGGCTGTCAGGGCTGCGGTAGTATAATGGTCAGTGCATTCGGCCTGATAGAGAAGGGTGCCATCTGCTGCCTGTTCCACATATATTTTTTTAAGTAAAATTTTCTTTAGATTTAAACTGACAAAATTTGATTTCAGAGTCGCTTATACGGTACATTATCAAATTTAACTACCGTTATAAGAACAGACACTGAGCCAAGTTCTGTGTACCTCTACAACACCAATATGACGATCAAAGAAGAAGATGAAGTAAAAGAGGACTTTAACGATGAAAACATTGACTCTCCAATACCAGAGTGTGCTGAAATCTGTGAAGATAAAACAGTGAATGCTGGTAAAAGCAAAAGTGAGGTTTCAACAGAAAAAGTCGTAAGCAAAAGGAAATATAAAAATAAGTGGGCCAAAAAACGCGCCTTGCAGAATAGAAAGCCCAAATTCAAGTTGTTGAATGCTAAAGAAGCGCTTATTGATTCCGTGTTTAGAAAAACGATGGATATTAGAAATTCTAAGAGAAATATTAAATGCGATCAATGTAAGTTGGAATTTGAGAGTGAAACCGTTCTAATGATGCATTTCAAGGAAAAGCATGTTAATGTAAGTCCATTTGCTGTACCTCATGAAAAGGAGAGACTGATGTTAAATTTAGCTTTAAGAGAATTATGCCAGAATCAACACCTTACATCATCAACCTATTAATGTCCCCACTGCTGGGGCACAGGCCTTCCCCATGGATTGGAATAGGGAGATTGGGCCATGACCCACCACGCGGGCCCAGTGCGGATTGGTGGGTGCTAACGACAGCAGATGCAGCCGCGACCAACGGCTTAACGTGCCTTCCGAAGCACAGAGGAACTCGAGATAGAAGATTTTTGGTCACCCATCCAATGACCAACCACAGCGAAAATTGCTTAACTTCAACGATCGCAGCCGAAAGAGCTAACCACCTGCGTTATCGAGCTTCTTAAATAATAAATATTTCCATCACACGCCAATTAGCCTCGCCCCAAAGAAAGTACTGTAGGCTTGTGTTATGGGCAGTGCCGTCTTTGACTTATTGGAGGCCCTGGGCATATTAGGATAATGGGGCCCCTGCGAACTAGGGACTCTGTATTTGATCTGAGGGAGACCCCTATCGATCGCGGGGCCCTGGACACTTGCCCAAAGTGCCCACTGGGAGAGACGGGTCTGGTTATGGGATACATCGGTGACAGATAGAATACCTACATAAATAAGTATATTTATATAGAAGTACATATTAAACATCCATGACTGGAGCACAAATGCTCGGATTCATCTTACAAACATCTGCCCCCACTAGGATTCGATCCTGGGACCACTAGTAGGCGACCTTGAAACCCGGCGTACAAACCACTCGGCCACGGAGATCTTCCGTATTTATTAAATTAAATTATACAACACGATGTCAAATGAATACTTTTTCAAGTATTAAACATTTGAAAGAAGAAATAGCAATTATAGTAATGTTTTTATTTATTTTTAAGCATTTAACTGCTAGATGTTTAAATCTAAAGAAAAGTTTACTAGAAAAAAAAATTGTTTACTAGAAAAAAAAAGTTTACAATGCGAAGAGATGGCGCTGCCTTGCAGCTTAAGGCTAGGAAAATTTCGACGCGGCGAATAGGGCCGTGGTAGCATAATGGTCAGTGCATTCGCCCGGATAGCGAAGGATGCGGGTTTGAGTCCTGTCCGCTGCCTGGTCCGCGTGGATTTTTTTTCTAGTAAACTTTTCTTTAGATTTAAACATCTAGCAGTTAAATGCTTAAAAATAAATAAAAACATTACTAAATTATACAACTTTGTTTCAGGAAATTGCTTGCGACGTGTGCTATTCATTATTCTCCGAGAAAACTGACCTCTTATTACATTTGAAAATGCATGAAACAATTTATAATTGCACTTTATGTGAATTTACTGGTAAAACTAAAACCCAAGCTCGTAACCATATGAATAAAAGGCACCCACATATCTTCGTTTGTATCAAGTGTGAGTTGAAATTCCAGTGAGTATCAGAGGATCATTATCAGCCTTATAATGACCCACTGCTGGGGCACAGGCCTTCGCTAGGGATGGTATAGGGGAACAGCCTATGAACCCATTACTCATGCCCAGTGCAGATTGGTGGGTGGTAAAGACTTCAAATGCAGCCAGAATGGCTTAATGTGCCTTCCAAAGCACGGTGAGTGAGAAATAGTAAATTTTTGGTCACCCATCCAATGGCCGACCACTGCGAAAGTAGCTTAACTTTCACGATCGCAGACAAAACGCGCTAACCATTTGTACCATCGATCTCCTCGGCTCAACTGTACTTTCTCGGCCTACGAGTTGGCTTTTCACAGTAGGTTAAGTTAATGATGTGACTTTTACAAGCGAACCCAGCGAGCAAAGCGAGCGTGCCGCTACAGCGACCGGCGAAGCGCCAGTAAACTCCTTGGTTATGAAATAGAGCTTTTCAACGAAAAATTGTTCAGTATCAACTCCTGGGGGTCAATCGCCTATCGGTATTGCTATGGCTATCGCTATCAATTACGATTCCATTTTGTTATTTCTGACCGCAGAAGGAATGCTTCGCGCTCTTTTTTCTTTTGCATTGGTAATAAGAATATTGATGACAATGAGACATTGTTATGTATTTAAAAACCTTTAGTGGTCAGAAATAAAATAACAAATTGAAATCGTGAGCGATAGCGATTGCCATAGCAATCCCGTTAGGCGATTGGCCCCTAAGGCCCAGAAAATACAGTTATCAGCTCCATATATTAGCATTTTGAATGTTAATTACCAGTACAATAGAAAGAGATTCCATGTAAACAGAAGAGATGCATATTTTAATAGCTGACTGTTGACATTGCCGGCGAGAACTCGCTCTACTAGTTTGTCGCCGAGAACAAGAGCTATCAAATAATAGTACTCAAAACTCAAACTCGGTCGGTTCAAATTCAGTCTAGGCTGTTACAAGCTCTTGTGAAAGTCTAACGTTACGCCATCGGTTCGTAATCTACGGCGGGAGACCTTGTACTGAGAAGAACCGGCAAGAAACTCAGCAAGGGCTATTTTTTTCTCCCTGTTTTGTTTCGTACAGTGTCGTCAATAGGGTATTTGACAAGTTTTAGAAAACGATCTCACGTTATTGACTTATGTTTATGGAGTCCGTAAAAAGTGGATATTCATCATTCTGTTGCGTATTTCAGTAAAAATAACCAAATCAAAAACTCCATTTTCAAGTTGCCGCGAAAACGCTTTTCTGGGCAATATGGCGTCTTACTAGCGTGTGACGTCACACGACTGTTATTAAAACGTCAAACGATACAATGTAATGTCACTTTAACCGGAAGTTTACTTGCGTGTGACGTCATTTTAGGCTCCGCCAATCCCAAGCGTTTTGGGTCACGTGACAATAGATAAGGAAACTATTATCTTTTTCGTAAGTTTTTAGTAAAATTATGAATATTTTTATTGTATAAATAGTAAAAATCCCTACCAATATTCATTCTAAACACAGACGCTAACAATTGGCACTTTATTTTTAATACTGTCAAATACCCTATTGAAAGATGACATCAAAAATTGAAAACATGTGTTGATGTCAACTTCCATCACATTAATATTATTAATTAACAAAAGTTAAGTATAGCTGTTCGCTTAGTTAGCTAAGTCGACAGTGCGTGATTGCTCATGCGCATTTTTGTTCAGCCGGCTTATTCGCTAACTGCTTTTGGACAGGTGAAGTTTTAAACATGACGTGACACATTTCCGTTTCATCTTTTCCATAGGATTTCTCCATGTACACCCCACCCCGTCAGAAAAAAAGATTCATTTTGTTTTTATTTTTTAAGCATTTAACTGCCAGAAGTTTAAATCTAAAGAAAAGTTTACTAGAAAAAATTCCACGTGGACCAGGCAGCAGGGTTACCTACGATGCGAAGAGATGGCGCTGCATTGCAGCCTAAGGCTAGAAAATATTCAACACGGCCGTCATGGCCGCGGTAGCTTAATGGTCAGTGTATTCGCCCGGATAGCGAAGGGTGCTGGTTCGAGTCCCGACTGAATTTTTTTTAGTAAACTTTTCTTACGAAGTTTCATCCCAATAAGCGAAATAAATTTAGTATATTGATTGCACAGATCGCGTCGCGAGTTCTTCCAACACTACAAGGAGTGGCACGAAAAGTTCATATGCGACCACTGCGGAGTTAGCTTCAAGATGAGGTACTGCATCAAGGATCATATCCGGTGAGTTTTTTTATTCACTAGTGGCCCGCCCTCACTTCGCTTCGGGGTAGAATTGATCAAAATCCTTTCCTAGCGGATACCTACATCATAACATCTACCTGCATGCATGCCAAATTTCAGCCCGCTCCGTCCAGTGGTTTGGGCTGTGCGTTGATAGATCACTATGTCAGTCAGTCCTTTGAGTTTTATATTATATAGATTTTCACGTTATCAGCCTCTTGAAGAAGAAGAGCCCTTTCACATTTTTTGCAGAAAATCGAAATTTTTGAGCGCCTAGTTTACCCCCTTAGAAAAGATTTTGACTATTTCCAATAAAAGTAAACAGTAGATTTATTCTTCCTATTGTAAGTTAATGTAGAATATTTGCAAATACTATTTTCCTTTTTTTTGTACTGATCGTTCTACCGCAGCTAGTTTACGGAAAAAACGATAATATGCACAACTTCAAACGCCTCAATCTCTCAATAATGTTCAATAAATCAGATCAAATTAATTACTATGACATCAAAAATATGTTTTTGTTGTAACATAATGTATTAGAATATTGATTTTCTATCACATTAATTATCAAAAAAAACATCTAACCTCCGTGACTTTTCCCGAAAAATAATGCAGGTTTACCTCGTATTTTGATATTGAATTAAATAGAATTACTATCACAAACTTTCACAAAAATAATTTACCATCATTGAACTACTGAAATGTGTATATATTTTTATAATAAGTTCATTAATAATTATTTTATAAGACTCGAAACATCACCCGTAAAATGCAATTTATACTAGTGCAAATCTACCTACGCGCCGATTAGTACAACAGCGGCGCAATTTTGTAAAAGGGCTCTTAATAGAAATTAAATCTTAGATCTACTCTTCTACCGTGTAACTGTTGTTGATATTAAGCACAGAACACGGAAAGAGGTTAGAATGGTGTTCATAGACCGTTTGTACGGAAACCGATGTCGCGGCTCCACTACACTTCCACCTAATAGATTATAGCCAATCAAACGACGCGACATCAAACAATCTAACCAATCAGCGTTCACAGCCGAGAGCGTAGACGCGATCAGAACCCAGTTTTGGTCAGGTTATGAGCTTTTGCTCACACATAACTGGGGCACGCCTGCCCCGCACACAAGGCCCTTCTTACCTCTTTCTGTGTTTAATATATTAACTTCTTGTATAATTTAATATTCCAAACTTATCTTATACATATATAAAATTCTCATGTCACAATGTTAGTTACCATACTCCTCCGAAACGGCCTGACCGATTTTTATGAAATTTTATATGCATATTCCGTGGGTCTGAGAATCGGCTACTATCTATTTTTCATATCCTTAAGTGATAATGGTTGTCCACCTGTAACGTAGTGTTTTGAAACCTATAATGCGGCTTCGCGCCTAAATTCAAACTATTGGGTATTGTAACGTAGTGTTCTCTTAAGGGTTAGGAGGAATTTTATCCTAGGAAAGTGATAGAACACTACGTTACACACTCCTAAATTTTTTTTTGGACAATATTTATTTTTTATAATGTGGTATTAAAAAATACATACAACCCTACATTTTCTCTTCTACCACCTGCCCCTATTTTTATGGCGGTACGAAGTTCGCTGGGTCAGCTAGTTTTTGTATAAATTTACATATCTTTTGTTCAGTTTAGACTGGTATAAGCACATATTCAAACTCAAACTCATTTATTCAGTCTAGGCTGTTACAAGCTCTTGTGAAAGTCAAACGCTACGCCATCGGTTCGTAAATCTACGGCGGGAGACCTTGTACTGAGAAGAACCGGCAAAAAACTCAGCAAGGGCTTTTTTTTGTCGCTGTTTTGTTTCATACAGTGTCGTCAATTGAAAGATGACATCAAAAACTGAAAACCTGTGTTGATGTCAAGTTTCGTCACATTAATATTATTAATTAAGAATAAGTTAAGTATACCTAGCTAGGTACATTTTTTTAATTTAGCAGTGGCGATTAAACAATTAATTCTAATGGCGTAGAAAATATGAAATAGAGGTTTTGACAAGTTTTAGGGCACGATTTCACGTTATTTACTAATGTGTGTAGAGTCCATAGAAAGTGGATATTCATTATTCTGTTGTGTATGTCAGTAAAAAAAAAAGAGTGTGCTTATGACCACACGATTGAAATGAAACTTCTTTAGCTCCATCTGTATGTATATATCTTTATATATATAATTCTTCTGTGAGTGTGTATGTCACTGAACTTCTCTTAAACGACTGGACCGATTTTGATGAAAATTTTTGTGTGTGTTCAAGGGGATCTGAGAATGGTTTAGATTCACAATTTTGTCCGCTGGACAATGTTTTTTTAATTAATTTTTAATTTATTAGTAGTTGTTGATTTTGGAATGTTTTACATTGGATCCGACAGACGGCTATGTGTATATTCCTGTCAAACATTTGACGTTCGTCGTTTATCATTTCTTCCAAATTATTGTAAGCAATACGAAGTACGCTGGGTCAGCTAGTGTATATATATGAATGTACATATATTTCATTTACTAGCTATAAGAGAAAGAGAGAAAGAAAATGTGCGCGCTCACTGCTTTCTCCTGCTTATATCCCCCACTTCCGCTGTCCAGGATGAAGCTGAATTCAGGCATGATTCTCTAAATCTAAACATAAATTTGACAACAGTGTCAGTTTCATGGTGTCGCCGACTCGAGAGGTCCCGGGTTCGAATCCCGGTGGGGGCAGATGTTTGTGTGATGAATACGAGCATTTGTACTCCATTCATGGATGTTTCATATGCATTTCTATATAAATAGACTCATACATGTATTCTATCCGTTACCCTAGTATCCCATAACACAAGCCTTACAGTGCCGACTTTAGGCTAATTGGTGTGAGTGTTGTGTTTGGAAATATTTATTTAAATTTATATTAATATTTTACTATAGGAAACAACACTCCCCATTCGTATGCGTGCCTTGCAACAAACAGTTTGCTCGCTACAACGGCCTGTGGTTACACAATAAAGTCCGTCACTGCACACTAGCGCCGCCCGCATACTGCGTGGAATGCGACAAACATTATCCCGACCTGTACCGATACAAGTGGCATTTGGCGAATAGCGCAAAACATAAGCCTAGGAAACGAGTTAGGTAAGTCTTTCGGCGTACCTATTGTGGCGGCGACATCTACATGCCCCATATATAATCCACATGGAGGAAATAGTCACCCCGACGTGATGTTGCTTGACCTAATGAGGAAGGGGCATGAGGAATGATTTAACTCATCCAACTAAGAATAGGACCCACTGGGCGCTATATTTTGACGTCATAGCTGTCAATTCAAACCAAATAGGTAGAGTGAGCAAAAAAAAGTTTCTATTTAATAAAACTTATTTACTTAGATTAAGCGAGAAAAAACATCAGATTTTTTAATAATATTTCTTTATTAAGACTGTGAGAAAAAACATTAATCAGAATCTAGCTCTGTAATTCCGCTCATCTCTGCATTACCGCCGGAGTAGTTATGAATAATCATGCAGGTCACATACGAACATGCATCCTATATGTAAACGAAAGTTTTTAATCGAGTTTCTGAACGCAACTTTAAGTGACATTTGGTTGACGATTTAAGTTATGAACCATCCATAGCCAAAGCTCAATAAATTAAAAAAAAATATCAACCAATATTAATTATCAATATTTATTATTGTTTGTTTAAAAATGTTTTTTCTTAATCTAGAATTAGCTGAGTGCTAAAAAGGTGTTCCGAGTTTTTTTGCAAACCGTACTTTTCATGCGGCAGTTGACAGATGGAGGTCATTGGCTTTCCTATTCTTATTTAAATCGCATTATAAAGGATGTGAAACTTCAATAAATAAATAAAATCAGTGCATGTAACCCATTGAAACTTGTTTTATTTTATGAGTGATGTGCGTGAAAACCTAAGAATCAAATACAAAAATAATTCTTTAATAATCATGTTCTCTTCCAGAGTACCTTGTCCGGACTGCGATAAAGTATTCTCAAAGAATATCTATATGAAAGACCATCACAATTTGATACATTTAAAGCAATACAACTACAGGTGTGAAGATTGTGACAAGGTGACGTGTTAACTTATAAATTTATGAACACCGGCTGCACGCACGAAAAAGTGTCACGTTCCGCTTGAGCCTGAGCGTGCAAGCGAGAGCGCGGAACAAGCGATAGAGAGGCACGATCGGCCCAAGCCGAGGCTTGTACATTTATCTCTCTTCTCGCGTGACGTCAGAGTCAGCAATTGTGCAATTTTTCACCAATGTTTCTTTATGATGTCATCACGTAAAGCTATCGTCCGTGAACCGATTTTACAGACAACCATTATTTAAGGAGCTGGCGAAAAAAACGGTATAATTAAGCATCTGGTCAAAACTACTTATTTTTTACTGTCCGGAGGTTCCGGGCCCGTTGAATTTGAATCTCAAAAAATTTTCAATCAAAACCTCCTAAAACAGTGTTAAAATTACTAAATACGTATGTCATTTAGTTTTATACAACTCTTGTAAAATTTAATTAAATGTAATTATACTGTTTGTTTGCCAGCTCCTCATTTTTGAATTCTGAAGTTTTAGGACTAAAAACAAGTAAGGTATAGTGGCCCGCGTGGTGGGTCACGGCCTGTACTCCTTACTCCACCCTTAGGGAAAGCCTGTGCCTGTACTGATAATATACCAGAATAAAACAATAATGTTGTCAGAAATTGTTTCAGAACTTCATACGGAACGCAGATCTCGTGAAGCACAAGCGACGTGTACACGACGGCATATTGCCGCCTAAGAACAAAATATGCTACGTCTGTGGGAAGGGATTCACTGTGAGTGTTGCCAGTTCCAATAATACAAGTATTGATTTTTTTACTGTTTTATAAAAAATGAGGAAATTAATATTTCCTCCGAGTATGTTCAGACTGATTTTTGTAATTTTCAAATGAAACTTTCAACCAACATAATCACACCACAATATTTTGAAATACTCCTTTCATATTTATGTAATTTGTACATTCTCTTAAGTATTATCTGTTTTTCTTTTAGACCAACAAAATCCTAAGCAATCATCTACGCACGCACAATGGCGCAATACAACAGCCTCGAGACAACAAAACGTAATAACTAAATAAAGATGAATATTATAATTATGAATGCTTTTTAATTTAACCGGTTTTTGATGTGAAATATCTTTTGGAGCACGTACAGCCGATTTTTGGCGAGGCGACGCTCGCCCGTAAAATGCAATATATATCAGTACCCTTAGCACGAACCAATATCGAATTCGTATCGAATGCGAGTATGAAATGTCATTGTCAAATGTGTACTGATTTTTAGATCTAGTTACGTACTTTGTGGCGCTGCTGTTCAAGTTTCCATACAAAATTTGACAGTGACATTTCTCACTCGCAAACGATACGAATTCGATTTTGGTTCGTGCTAAGGGTACTTTACTACTCCCCTATCAGTACGGCGCCAGCGCCCTTCGAGGCAGGACCTATGTCTTATTTTACCGCACGCATCCCGAGCAATTCTCCGAGTGTATTTATCGTAAACCGGCTAGTGTTTCAAATCTGCCAGGCGTCCCGTGATGGCTCTCATTTTTTTTTAATACTGAATTTCAAGGTTGTGAGCCCGTGAAGCGTTACTACCTTAGACAAATGGAATGCACTGAGCGATACTGCTTATCATAGAAGACAGAAAGAGGTTAGAAGTATGTGTGAGAAAATGCTCATTACTTGACCATAACTCCTTTCTGATTGGGTCGTTGCTCTCGGGTGTTAGCGCTTATTGGTTCGATTGTTTGATGTCGCGTCTTTTGATTGGCTGTTATTTATTAGGTGGAGGTGTAGTGGAGGCAAGACGGCTACACGACGGCAGTTCCCGTAGAAACGGTATATGATTACCCTACTAACGTCTTTCTGTGTTCTGTGCTGCTTATCTGATTAGAATCTGAGAATAGTAAGATTATTACTTTAATAATTTTTTACCCACGAAACAAAAATTATTTGAGAATTTGAAAAAAATTTATACCCACGAATTATGATGATTGGCAAAAATTATAACGCAACTTTTGGAAAAAAAAGGTGATTAGAGTCTGTGCGGAAAGAGAATGAGCGTGGCGTAAAATAGAACTAACATTAAGATTTTTATTATTAGCAATCAAACCCGCAGCAAACATCAAAGTTTTGTATTGATACGGATTTGTTTCTTGTTGTGATTTCTTGCGATTTTTTGTATTTAATCATGTCTAAAAGTCCAATCTAAATCCCATTTTCTTTCCGCACAGACTCTACTTGGATGATTTACGGTAGGATTTATCCGGCTCGAAGGACCAAAAATGGATTATGTGCGGGACAGAAAGGAATTTGGACTTACGATTTTGTTGTCTACGATAACTTTTAGAGCAACGCCGGTCTGCCTGTTCTTCCGTAAGTTTTGGATGTTGTGGGAATGTGATTAATTTGACCAAAGTCGACTGATCGCTGTTGCGGCATTGTTGTAATAGACAGCTGACAGATACTGCCTGTCTACCCTCGTATTACAATAAAAAAAACGTCTAAGGGATAGGAAAAGGTGTAATATTACGTTATCATATCCAATGCATTCAATATATTTGAAACATGGACTCTGAACACCTGAAACTGACAATTCTTGACTAACCGCATTAATGGGTCAATCAAGTCACGAAACTCACCCGCGGCGGTCCGCCGCTAATGGCTTGATGGCGGAAACTAGAACTCTTAGTTTGCGCCGTTACTGTACAAACTGTATTAAAAAAAACATAAAAACTCTACCGTAGCTTGTGGACGGTTTAGTTGCCGCAATTAGTGGTTTAATGTGCGCTTGCTCTTATTCTCGGAACTCGTCTCACTACTGAAATGATGAGTACGTATAATGCTATATTGTTTTTTAAACGTAACGGACAGTTTTCTTCTTTCCGTTTATTAATTTATTGTACAGCACTATCAACATGTGACTGTATCAACTTAGTATCCGTTGCCTTCCATAGCGAGTTCAACTTATCTTGTCACTTGTCAGTGTCAAAGTGTCGAAAAAAATGTGTTGAATTTTATGTTGATTTCGTTTTTGTTTCTTTTATTTATGTAATTATTTTAAGTCTGATTTCTTGTTTATTTTTATAAAATGGGCCAAGACAATGGTGAGAAATTATCAAGGAAGCTACCAACTAAAAATCTATGTCACATATGCAACAAACATATATCTGGGGGCTCCTACTTTTTGAAAGCACATTTATTTCAACACAAAGTAGTGAAACCGCGATTCGACTGTCCATTCTGCAGTAAACAGTATTTTAGGAGAGATGTTTACAAGAAACACTTGGAAATACACACGGGAAGAACAAAAGTTTACGTGTGCGATTACTGTGACCGCGGCTTTGTCGACAAACGAAATCTAATAACACATCTAAATGTACACGAGGACGTAAACTACGTAACACGACAGAGGTATGACTGCAGGGCTTGCGGCGCCCAATACTGTGAAGAGAGATTACTGAAATACCACATAAGAAAAGAGCATTTCAACCTCCAACAAAAGGAAAAACTCTCAGACACAAAACACCTCAACGAAACGTGGGTAGAAAAAGTATTAGAATCAAATGTGTGCGTGCAAATGACTAAGATCAACAACAATGTTATCACTATAAAAAAATGTTCTACAATCAAAGAGGAGAATGGTGAATCGAAAATGGATAAAGACAGTCAATTTGCCAGTTACATAAACTCCGTGTTCGGTAATAATGATAAGTCGCAGTATTCTAAAGCGATATGCGATTATTGCAACAAGCAAATGTTAAAGAAAAGCCTCCTGAACCACATTAGGGAAAGGCATTTGAACATACGTAAGTTTAAATGCGTAGAATGCAATAGGAGTTTCAACAGACAATATCAATTGACCGATCATTCATGTGGAAAAATACGTAGGAGAGGTCTTAAGGGCACCTTAGGATTTTCTTAGGAACGCATAGTTTATTAACACTTATTAGTTTTAACTACTAGTACTCATTTAATTGTTTTTGCAACACTATTATTTCTCAATACTTATAAGTGAGTGAGTGATAATAATAGTGAGTTTAAAGTGTAAACTTTGACAATGGTGTCGATTCTGACATGATACTGTAAACTTAAACTTAAATTTGACAACAGCGCATCCTTATCATTCTCTATACAGAATGAAAAGGAGAGACTGATGTTAAATTTAGTTTTAAGTTTAGAGAATCATGCTAGAATCAACACCACTGTTTATGGTATCTTTCTTGAAGATTTGTTTGTTTAAACTTGCTTATGTGACTCAATTATTATGAATATGAGTGGTGTTAAGCAGAATGCGATATATCAAACAAGATTAAATGATAACATAACATATGTAGAACAAAATTTTCACTTGCTTCATAAATTTCCATTGGTGGCTTTCTGCTTAACTTAATATTTAGTATATTTGTTTCTTATGTTTTCACGCACACCGCTCATTACTCATTAGGACGTAAACTAACAAAGCTGAAATTGCGTTATTATTTGTTACTTGATGTTTTGCATTCTTTTCAAACTGCATCAGTTTTATTATAAAAATCATAATTCTGATGACGGAGCCTGAAAAGGATGCGAAACATTAAGTTACAAATAAATTAATGTATTTAAACCTATGAACCTTTGTTTTATTTAATATTTAATCATGAAAACTAGATATTTTATTGTTATGACATAAAGAGGAGTGTTATAGACAGTCACAGTAATGTTGAGATTGAAGAAAATATTATATGCATTGTTAATGTTGTCTGTTTCTTAACAATTGGAAGGATAATGCATGTTCCTGACAATATCTTGTTCTATTTTACTGTCAATAAAATTATATATTATATACTTCAAATACAAACATGTAGATAAAATTGTCCAATTTATTAAGGTTGATTTTAACAGAAAATATTGTATTTAAACACTTTACGCTGTGACAGTAGTGTTTAGCTACTTGAAATCTGAGCAACTAAGCTGGTTCTGTTCAAATTGTTTTTTACATTGTTGCATCTTTAATAGAATTTTTAAAAGCTTATGTTATTTGGCCAAAATGAGAAGCCAAACAAAACAATGTCTGTCTGTGTCTTCCTATTTGTCGTAATCGTAAATTATTGGATCGTACTTTTGCATGAAAATCTAGGTATGTAGTCTCTCAATATAGCTTTAAGGAAGTTCTCTTTTAGGTTATTCCAACGAATTAGGATTGATGTGGAAGAATAACATTATAATGAAGTATGGGTTTAAACTAGTACAGCTATACTTCAATACTAATGTGACACAGTGTGTGTGTGCACAGACAAAACAAAATACTTTGACAAATCATATATCTACAAATGAATTCGGCTATCGGTTCATTGGGTAAGAAAATATTAAAATGGAAATTCTCACTTATTCCATGATCATGTGTAGATTGCATTTTTTTCAGCCCGGCCCACTTGATCGCAGTTTGCCTGAAACCACTCTTAAGCACTGTTTGTATCATATATTATTTCTAATTCGTTGGATTTTTCACAGTTTGTATGTGTGTTAAGTTTAGTTGTTTATGTAGCACAATTCTTAAAAGACTGATATATGATTGTGCCTTGATTGATATATTTTTGTTTAGTATATAAGTGACTAGGCTAGAGTTTGTATAAATTTCTTTTTTGCCAGAATAAAATTGTTATTATTGAAGGCTGCATTAAACTCAAGATGACGCTGCGGCTTGAAAGATTCTAATTTCTCACTGACAAAGTGTCTTTCTTAACTTCAGTTTTTATAGACAAGTCAGTGTAATTGTATGTGCAAAGCTGGAGATTTGCACCGAATGTTTGTTAAAAAATGTGCTGCTTACTATTTTGGTGGAATTGTACCTTTAATCTTTTTAGTTTTTTTTTATTACAGCATCTCTGATTTCCAGGTGCAGTTGTGCATCATACTGTTTAAAATGTTATATATGCATAATAGGCATGATGACGAGGTAAAGTAAACGAAATTCTATTTAGTCCGTCGGTTAGATGATCAAAAAATAATGGACATGTATTTTTTTTTGGGCAATCAACCAAAAAATTACTAAGTTATAGCGCGTCAAAGTTTGGGAGTAGGGGCTCATTACGTCACTTTAAGTGATAATTGTACCAATACGTGACGTCATGCGACTTTTCAAATCAAAATCAATATTGCTGCAATGTATATATTATGTAAAAAAAGAAAAAAATACGTGTCCAATACATTTTGATAATCTACCTGATAAACGAAAAAAAATTAGTCATCATCCCTATTTTAAAGAGACATGTTTAATATATTTTTATATAAATTTTAGCAGTAAAAGAGTTAACAGCAGTTTTATAGAACACTAGAGAGATGTGGGAGCTCACACATTTTCTAAAGTATAGATGTCCCACAATCTTGTAGGATTCATTATGAATATAGTAAGGCTTTCAGCAGTATACCATGGATTTATGACCAGACCATTTTACAAACCAATATATGTCATAAAATGTGGAAGCAAATGTGGAAACGTTACAGGAGACTGTAACGTTTTATGCTTCAACTGCTTAACCAATTTTGATGAATATTGGTATAGAAACAAATTGGACCTTTTGTCTCGAAAATGGAAGTTGAAGCTGTGATTGAAAAAGGGAATGAAAGATTGTGTGTTAATACAATTAATATTACTTACTACAAATATTCTCCAAAGAGAGAAAGGACAATAATAATTGTTTTGTGTAGGTATACATAAAAAATACCTAATAAACTGTATCTATGATTAATTTACAAGGTGTAATAAATTAAGTTCATAATTATTCAGTTGAGTGTTTTAAAATTAACATCCTATTGGTGTCGATTCTGGCATGATTCTCTAAACTTTAAACTAAATTCAACATCAGTCTCTCTCTCATTTTTATAATGAGAATCATGTCAGTATCGACACCGCGTTGATCGAACCCCCCTTCCGCCCCTGTAACTCACCATAACGTTTTACAAGACCCCCCCAAGAACTCGCTGTTTTTTTTTTCTATATGGTTTCGCACGGTTTTGTGCATTTAGCTTAGCCAATGTCAAGTGTAAAATGTTTACATATTCTATAGCACTCGTGGTCAAAATATTAGTCAAAGCAAAGTAAGTGGCAGTCAAGTCAATCCCCCTTTCCGTATGTTTCAGAAATTGTGTTGGGATTTACTGGAGAGGTTCCAGTCCCGTCCCGTCCCGTGGACTTATTGAGGGAACGTCAAAAGACACTTTCCGCTATTTTGTTTCACTTGCCATCACTTGTGCATGTTTCCGAATACTTAGTAGTTAATAATCCACCATTATTAGACACTAACATCCGCCACAACACAATTTTTAACAAGAAAAACAAAACTGCTAAAGTGACGCTTCCCGATCCCGCCAAAAAGTCCAACTCGCTGGTTTGTAGCTTGTAAACTCGCCCCGTGACATCGAGGCTTTTCTCTCCGATAGAAACATAACAAAAGGTAGTGTTGATTGTTTGTGGTCTTCTGTAAGGTGGACATTACTTCCCTAGACAGGCGCTCCAATTCGAGCAAGAAATCCGCTTCTATGTAAATTTTCTATTAAGTATTTTTTGGAAATCAAACTTCGCCTGCGATGCAGATGGCGGCGTTGTTAAGGTGAGAGCGCGACTTGAACAAAAACAAAGAAGTTTGTTTGATCATTTAGTTTAATTAAAAACGCTGACTGTCTTTAGTCAATATCATTTATTTCATAATCTTCCGTTGCCGTTTTTCTACGTAACTTGGAACAAACAGATTCGGTAGTAGGCGTTATAAGCATAGGTAAATATTTGGCTTTAATTCTTTTCAATTGCTCTTGCAGTGAAAATATCGTTCTTTTTAAAGTTTCTTCATTGCTCGTCTCAAAGATATTTTTGATTTTTCCCGCCTCTTTTTTACTGACTTTATACTTTTTAATAACTTTTTTTCTTGGCTTAGTGTTGTGAAAATTAAATATGGATAACTCGTTTTCACGCTTGCTAACGCGTTTTTTTAATAAACTAAAAGTTAAAGGCTTATCATCTGTAACGTTATTGCTCTTGGAATCGGTACTCCCACAGTTTTTAATACAAACGTAATTTTTGTTCCCATATTTCATGATTCGTGAATATATTATATCATTGCTGGAATTTACCACTCTAAAAAATATAAAATCTTTATAAATCTGAAATAAACATTATAAGTTTGTTAGTTCTTTAGTACACAATTAAACAAGATAAACGAAATTAAGTTACCACGTATGTCATCATCAGTCATTAGCTCGCCCCACTACTGTGGCACAGGCATTCCTTAGAGACTGAATCATATATTATTTTGAATTATAGGCCATCGCACAGGCCCAGCCCAGATTAGTAAGTGTGTTTGCTGGTTGTCACAACTACATATGCAGCAACCAAATCCTAAATAATTATGTTTTTCGAAACAAGAATAAGTTAAAGGTATTAATGCAGAAACCATGCGATGACTAGAAATTGCGAAAATTTAACAAGCTTCCAGATTTGCAGATCGATTTTGTTACCTATATGTCATCAAGTTCCTCTTATTTACTCATATACATGGTTTTAATGTATTTTATATAGCTTTAAATAAAAAGGACGTTTACATGATGCTAACATCCGATAACAATTTACATAAAGTAAGTGAACTGCCATACATCCTACAGTACTGTAGAAAAAGACCGTTCAGTGTTCTGTGGCTTTGCAAAAAGTACTGAATGGTTTTGGATGAAATCGGTACGCATATCGCTTATGACCTGGAGTGAGATATATAAAAAGGGATTCTCAAAAAACTAAAGTTAACACAGACACAAACGGCCGCTATTACTTAAATTTATTAAGTCTATGCTACTGTTGTTCTTATAATGTGCATTTACACCTCAACCTAATGTCATTGGAGTTATCATTGACTTTTTTGGAAATGACTCGACACAGACTTCCCTCAATAAGGCAGCACAAACAGGACCTTATAATGCTGATACTAAAGCAATTATTGATCTGATATGATTTATTTCTCTTTGCTGGGTAGTAACGTGCTTTAATCGAACATTGATTGAAATATTCCATCCAAAATTGTATTTATTATGTGTTTTATTTATACTCAACTACTGCTATGTCTTCTTTGGACCTTTATATGGGATATAATTAATATATTTACACTTTGTACTATTAGGTACTTACTCTGTAATAAGTCGATATTTCGCAGTAGTCGCGTTTACCACAAATAGTTTCCGGTAGCCCTTTAGATTTTTTGAACAACCTTGTGATCTGATATGTAGTTTTGATGGGATTATCACAGCTGCTTACAATATCTGCGAATTTTATGACGACGGGGCAGGCATCGGTGTAGTTATAAATTTGGGTAAATTTGGCCCCACACACATGGACTGGGCTTATGACGGAAAATAAATCTACAGGGCAAGGGGGTGTGTCTTCTTCGATAGTCTGTTCAATAATAAAATAAAATTTAAAAAAATGTTATAATTATTGTTTTATGTATGAAAATGATGATCATACAGTATCTTATAGTTAAGGTCCATTGCGTGTTACATATAACGTTAACTTAAGGTAGAGCTAGTGAGTTTGGGACCAGAACCTGTCTTCGCATCTCTGAACTTTACCACCACTCAACATCAATTGTGGTAGAGTCATTTCTTCACTAAATAAGAAAATAATTTTCACAAGAAATATGTGTGACATTATGTATACATGTAGTTTTTCAAAATTCTGCTCACTGTGATAATACTACAGAATAAAAAAATAATACAAATAACATTTTATCCTGTAGTGTTATCGCAGTGAGTAAGTTGGCAGATCATAACATCAGGTGACAGGGATGAAATCAGCAAGATAGGCAATTCCAACATGTTTTATTCTACTTGGTATCGCAAGCGTCTATAGCCATAGTTGTTGGTTATCATAGACTTCTTTGTAGATATGCCTGAACTACTCCTTTCTCGAAAAAAGTAAAAGTAGTAGGTAGCTAAATTTTAACTCATTTATTTTTTATTAATTATTTATCTCTTACCCAAAACCCAGGACACTTTTTGTACGTTGTATTTATAGCATTGTTACATTTATAACAAACAATCTTCGCTAAGTTGTTTGGATAAACCACTTTTTTCCATGTTCGCCAAAAATGGTCTCTTTTATAAACATAACTTACTCCAATAGCAGCCAAAAGTCCCCTAAGGTCAAATTCGATTTCATTTATTTTATTCCAACTCTCTAATCTCTCATCTACCACTATATGTGCTATGCCGTTTAAGTAAACCGTATCCTTTGAAGACAATTTATTTAAGAGTTGAATTCTCATTTCTTTTGCTCGTCTTTGATTCTTTCTCTCTAAAAATATTTCTCTCAAAGACGGTTTGTTCTCTATATACCTATCGACATAATATTCATAGTCAGGCAACTCGAAAATATGGTTGTTGCTAGCTTCTGATTCAAACAAATAATATAATGGGATTATGAAGAAAATAATTTGTTTATTCATAATTTGATTATGTTTATCAGAAGATCTTATCTTATTCTGACGATGCAGACCTGAAAAGGCTGCGAAACGTCAATAAATAAATAAAGTTTCGTGCATTAACCCGTAAAACTAGTTTTATAGAAGATGTTTAATTTTATTAACGGTAGAGTCAGCTGATTGAACACTTTATCATAAAAACAAGTTTTTGTAAAGTATATTTGTCGTGAATTTCTAGCCAAAACGCATTCCTTTCATTTTATCTGTCGTATCATAAAAACTTTATCTTAAAAATTTGTTAAATACCTAAGTCCACTACCATACCCAATCCATCCATCCATCAAGCCAGAATATTTATGTTTTCTCTCAAAACTTATGCAATCAAAACTCAAAACATCACCATCACTTATCCAAAGAATCACTTTTAAAAAAATGTGCTGAAATTAATAATAGCACAAAAATGTTTCATTAAATACTATATGCTCTTTAATATCCGCGAACAATAGTATGTGGTGTTGAACAATTCAGAATCTACATCATTCTTGTTCCATTTTTACTTTGCGGTATCCATATTTATAAACAATGGCTCGATTTGCGGTTTATCGGTAATAACTGCTCACATTCTTTTATTTTCAAGTCAGGAAACATTCAATAAAATATTTCATCACAGTGTTTTTAAAATAACAATGAAACAATCAAGTGCGAGATTGATTCTCACTGAAAGGGTTTCAAACCATTTTATGAACATGACTTAACTTTAGTTTGAGGAAAAGAACGTTAGAAATGTTTCGATTTTTGTATGGGTTACCTTCCTTTATTTTTTATAAATACTTAAAATTAATTAGATGTTTGTATCTTTCATCGGCAATTAAAATTTGCATTCTGTGAAAATTTTAAACGTTCACTCTTAAACATCTATGAGATACCTGCACCTATTAACAGACAGACTTTCAAGGGACTTTCATATGCAACGATCCTGCGCTTTTCGTAGCCAGTGTCCACCCTCCCCTCGCTTGCTATCGTCAGCCCCCTTGATGAGGACATTACCGATACTGCGTTTCCCGGTGCGAGGTCACCATTGCAGCACCTTGGGATCCAACGTCCATCGGTTCACTGCCACTTCAGCTTAGTGATCGTTTGAGCTTTGCCGGTTGTTCTAGTTAGCACTTGAACAACTAGACGGATTTCCTCATTCTTGATTCAATCACATAGAGACCGATCTGCTATCTTCATCTCTTGCTGTGCGACTCTAACCTTATCTATGAGGCCCATAGTCAAAGAGTACGTCTCAACTCCTTATGTCATCACTGGCAACACGCACTGTTCGAAGACTTTGGCCTTCAGGCACTTAAATATTACGGACGAGAAACATTGCGTTGTTTCACAAACGCTGCCCAGCCGAATTGCATTCAAAGACAATATTTATAAGATCTGAGTTATTGAATTCGTTTCCGCCCCTAATAGCAGAATAACTAATAAAATATCCGAAAAATCACGGAAAAAAAGTTATACAAAAAAAATGGATGCGTGTAACTTATGTACGCGCGTGAGGAGTTATACTTCTTTAGCATTATTAAAAATATTTTTTAATTGCATGCAAATAATTAATAATTACAATAAAATAATAAAAGGACTGGAAAAGGATAGTTAACACGGTCAATTAAGTTCAGTTTTAATTTGAAAAATTAAATAAATATTCAAAATATTCAATTAAAATCACTACTGAATTTAAGTTATTAGTCCATATGTAATTAGCACTTGTAAGTAACTAAAACACGTTGTGTCTATATAGAAACTAGAAACATGTGGATAAATATTATAAATATGAAAACAGTGATCAGAGGCGACGAGCGTGCCAACATTGTTTTTGACAACGCGATCATCTTATGGAGCTCCGTGGATCGTTCAAAGTACCTTTCGAACAGATGTCTAATAATGGTGGATTATTAACCACTAAGTGGTTAATAATCCACCATTATTAGACACTAACATTCATAACGCGCCCGCGGCCAACTTCATGGTGTTACTATTGTGTTACAGTGATGCGCGCGCATCTCGAAATTTCACTCTCATCATTTTTTCATAACGCGCCCGCGGCTAACTTCATTATGTTACTTTTGTGTTACAGTGATGCGCGCGCATCTTAAAATTTCACTCTCATAATTTTTTCATAACGCGGCTAAAGAAGTATAACTTCAAAAAACTTTCTTCTTAATAATAAATTAGGTTTGGTATTCCGCCTTCTTCCAAATGACAGCTCATATCACACATATACAAAGTCTAATATACTGCAATCAGTAAGATTAGTCCATTAAAGATATTTGAAAATAAAAATCAAAACGTAAATGTGGTAATATAGTTTTCTAAATGGACGTGATCACTCTAGAGCATGACATTGTAATTTAAAGAAAATACTGTAATCATAAGATTCTTATAAGACTTTGCAATACTTGGTGATATTTAGGTGCGAAGTATATAACTTCACTATACTGAGGTATTAATAATTCAATATCATAGTTTTCATTTCAACATGACATAATTTTTTCTCCATTTGGTTTTAGTTTTCAAATTATAAAATCATTTCTACTTTCCCTAGAAGTCTTAAGGTAGGTATTGAGAGATTAAAGGATGGCTATGTTTGGAGAATATCGGGTAAATACCTGGCAACAAATTTACCCCGTTTTAAATTTCGCTGATACGCCAATGAAGTAATATTATTGGAATTTATTGACCATTTCTACCACAAAATAATGTCGTTTTAACTTTTAAATGAGTGGCAACACAGAAAAGTCATGGTTTATAATATTATTAATATGAATACTAATATACCCAATATATTAGATACAATATACGATCAACGTAAGCCTATTGACATCAAACAAAAAACGAGCGAGCCTTACAGTAGCCGCGTATGATGTGTAACATTTGAAACCTCACCTTATATTTCACGAAATCACTCCGACAAATTGCAAGAAAGCAAGAGGAAAGATGTTACACATCAATTATATCATACAATAACGAATTGCCGTATTTAGTTATTAAAAAAATAACGTTTTTCTTATCTCATCCTCAATAAAAAAATAAACACATAGCCAATGGTAAACTTGGTAATTCGTTCGTTCATTCATATTTTCATTCAATGTCTTGTGTTTCTTTCTTTCTCGTCTTTCTTTCAATTTCTATTCGCTCTGTCTACGGTATTTCGTGTGTCGTTCGTGTGTACGTCTGTCTCATTCCATTCACGTTCATTTCATTGATAGCAAAAGTAGGTATGGAATGGAGGAAATGCTTTGTTAACAGTTTCCATTTAAATTATAAAGTCAATTAAATGTGACCGTATGATTAAAAGACGATTATGTGACAAGACCCTTTGGGTTCGCTTGTGAATATTTGTGATAAGATTTGTTTAGTGTTATCTAAATTAAGTGTTTTTGTGACTTTATTTTGACAACGGATCCAATATCCAACATATCGGTAAGTTGTGTAAAATTATGCACTTCACTTTTATTATTCACTTAGAATCCAGTCCAATGTTTGCAAGTAGATTTAAAAAGTGTTCTTCATAACTAAAAAAAAAGATCTTGCATAAAATGTATTTTTCAGGTGAATATTTTATATAAGTATCTTTCTTTTTGCTCTACTTTTGATCTCTACATTTATCAATGTTTATAAAAATTATCATTTGCTGCTTCCAATGTCTGATTTCTCTTTGTTACTCACTCTTGCTTGTGTATACTGTACCTAGCATAAAAAACGAGTAGTATAAACCTTTTGATAACATAGAACTATGCTGAATAATACTCATTATAATTATTAACAGCTAATAACTCTGTTTAATTAGTAGTTATTACCTGAGAATGGATAGAGATGAATGCAACTGTATCATACTACACACATCAAAGAAAAATGACAAATCTGAAGCAACATGCAACACTTACACAAAGTGCAAGTTCATCAGTTGACTAGCGGCCCGCCCTCGCTTCGCTTCGGTGTAGAGCTGAAGTGTAGACTACAGTTTTTGTTCTCAGGCTTCTATTATACACAATGACAGTCATCTATGATTCTTCTTTTACCTGCATGCAAAGTCTTAGCCTGATCTGTTTAAAGTTCACAAAGTTTCATACAAACTTTCATTCCCTATTTTATCCCCTTAGGGATAGAATTGATCAAAATCCTTTCTTAGTGGATGCCTACGTCATAACATCTACATGCGTGCGTGCGGGCAAGTGCCAAATTTCAGCCTGATCCGTCCAGTGGTTTGGGCTGTGCGTTGATAGATCACTATTTCAGTCAGTTGGTCACCTTTGAGTTTTATGTATATAGATATTTAATGTTATTGATATAAAATGTATAATTTATTCAAGTTTTTTTGGGTTATTCACTAAATCGGTGAAACTGTACTTCCTTGACCCAAGAGGTGATACTTGACATTTTGGTGGTGAAAAGGTGTCTATTAACAACTTTCTTTTCTGGATTGTTATGGTCACAACACTAACCTAACCTAGTGTGAAGTACCTATCACCTCTGGGGTCCAGGAAGTACAGTGTACAATAAATCAATTTGGTTATTATTAACAAAAGAATATTAGTATTAAGAATATGTCAGAAGTTCAATAAACTTCATGTTGCTTAAGACTCTTGATGAGTATATGTTATAAAATAAATTTCCTCACCACTTCAGCTTGTCCTTAAATTAGTAGTTCCATGAATTTTTTATACAAGTACGGTTTCTTTGAATGATGTCATTCAAAACTGCATCACCCATGAATGTCTATTTTTGGCATCAACAACAATTTTTAAATAACTAATTACATTTTTATAATCATATGGATGGATAGACATTAAACAATTGTAGTATGAATACCATTGCATACCAGGGGGCCATTCGCCTATAGGAAATGCTGTGGAAAACGCTAACGCTTTCGATTTTATTTTATTATTTCTGACCGCTGAAGGTTTTCAAATACCACCTGCTCATTTTTTTAAATATTGTTATTAACAATGCAAAATAAAAGTAAAGGGCGCGAGGCATTTGAAAACCTCAGATGGCTAAAAATAATAAAATGAAATCGTAAGCGTTAGCGTTTTCCAAAGCATTTCCGTTAGGCGAATGGCCCCCTGATGTCATGAGAGGTCGGTGTCTGAACTAAGCCAAGTTTGTCTATATACAACCACTTCATTAACACAAACACAATTTTGGGCCAAATTATCAAAAACACAGAATGCCAGAAAAGTTGGAACTAGCTTGTATCTTATACATAAGCATATAAAATATACTTATGCATTACTTAGGGGTTGTGTTAGCCGAAACCGATTAATTACCCCAAAAATTTGTTTCATTTATTTACAGTGCCCTTATTGAATTCGCTACATTTGAATTTTTGGCTTGGTTTATGCGTTCTTCTAATGTGGCTATTGAAGTAAAATTTTGGAATAAAAACTTTCGCTGACTTTGAGCTTGACATTGCTTTGTTGTAAAATTCATAATCTATAGATAGAAGACAGTTTACCTATAGTAACTTGGTGTGTGCTGTCTATACATATATTCATAATAAGATCATCATACTCATAAATAAATGGATACTTATTCGCAGCAACACAAATAATAAACATATCGAAATTATAATTACCTATATTATTGATGTGTTAGGCAATGATCATGAAAACCTTGTCACATAAGTGTTAAATATTGTCCAAACAAATATGGACTTGATACTCCTATGTATCCACAACTATGATTAATGAATTATTATATTACGATTGGTATTTGTTTCATTTTCAATAATATTATTGTACTATGGACATACAGCTTGATAGCCCAAGAGGTTAACGCGTTCGGCTGTGATCGCTAAAGTTAATCAACTTTCGTAGTGGTCGGTCATTGGATGGGTGACCAAAAATCTTCTAACTCGAGTTCCTCCATACTTTATTAAGCCGTTGTGAACACACTCTGTGAACACCAGGTACTGATACGACGACAACAGCTAACTAAGGTCGTGATCCGAGTCTCAGACACGCCCTCTAGTTAAGCCGATCCCCTCAGGTTCGAGTGGTCGAGACGCTCCTGACGGAGAGGACCTCTAGAGGCACTCGCCAATTCTCGGCTTGAGCTCCCCTTAAGATCTCGCCGTCCCCAAACCCGGTGACGCTATAAAGGTCATCTGCGACCAACAGCTTACACACACAAAAATAAAGGCATCGGTCACCGATCGACTCGCATCCACCAGATCGTAGGTCCACCTGGTGAGTGAGATGCCTGCCCACTGAGCGTGGTCCGGTGCGTGGTTGCTATTCGAGAACCTTTCCACATAAACGGACATGGGCTCTTCTTGCTACTTCTCCCGTCCACTGCCGCTTCAGCTGAGCAATCCTTCGATCCTAATATGTCGGTTATTTTGGTTCTACTGCGAGAGGAATACTAAACAGAGAGAGAGAGAGAGAGAGAGAACCATTTTATTGACCAATAAAATACAAACATAAAAATTATAAACTGCTAAAATAAAAAAACATATATAAAAAGTAAGCATTACACAATTTTCTAAACCTAACAGCCTTCATATTGGTCAATCAGGACCCTGCCTCAGCATAATGCTGCCGTGACATGTAACTAAACGTGTCACGACAACGCTGGTATTCTGACAGGGCCTGTATGGTGCACGGTTTTTTGGTATACACACAACAATATAATAAATTTAATCAAGAATACAAATAGATTTATAATTACATAAATAGTGATAAGTGCAAAAATGAAAAAAATCTAATAAATAAATAACTATATATGTAACCCAGTATAATAAGCTAAACATAACTTTTCGATTGTCCGCTGTGCGACCATACGTCTTTTTCGGAAGACGTAAGCTCTTCTGAGAATGAGACCACTACGTTTCTCTTCTGTAGAGCATTACTGGCAACACACACCGGCCAGTCAAAGATTTTGTCTTGATCAGAGTTATATATATACAATGCCCTAAGAGACACTCCCAAGAAATCGACCACTTTCTACTAGACAAAGAAAAAGCGACAATGCAGGCAATATCTATACGAACTATTATAGGCCGCAAGATCACTTTGTCCCTCTCACACTAATCTGTCCAGTTTTACTTGCTTAGAATGCTGGCTGAGCACATTGTATTGCAGTAATAAACTGCTACACCAACCATCCTAACCTTGCCGGCCCGCAAAACTGCTTCTTCACGCTTGTAACTTCATTTCCTATTGAACAGTTGGTTCTAATAATAATGAAAAGATAATCTTCACGATATGTTATGAAATATATCAATACAGTTGGCGACTGTCCAGATTGCCAAATGCGTGATTTTCACAGTAATTTTATGGAGATTAGTAGGTTGGTAATTTACTCGTACAGGGAAATGGATGAATCATATTATATTTCAGTATATATTACCATAAATCGATGGGCGTCGTGCCAACAAATATCATTAGTTATCTTTTTGCCTAAAAACAGCGTGGGCAACACTGAAGTTCGTTCATGTCTAGGGTTGCCAAATTAAGACAAAAAAGCAGGACACTTGTCCCTTAAATCCCCATATTATTGCTAGAATGTCAGTAAAATAAGAACGAAGATAGCTAGATTCATATACGCTTACCGAGAAGTTAAAAAACGAGTAACATTCAAACTGCCTTATCATGGTTAAGGTACGTTATAATAATACTCTGGCCGTATGGGCGCAGTATTTTTTGCCTTCCCAGAACGGGCACCGACTCACCTTCTATTTCTATTCTACAAAAAAAGTTACTAAGAATACTAGACAACCTAAGAAATACTCAGTGTTGTAAACCTATCTTCAAAAAGTACAATTTACCTGCTCTCATCATCAGCGACGACCTCCTTTTTCCAGTGATTTGTACGCCGGGTTTCAAGGTGTCGCAAACTCGGAGGGGTCCCAGATTCGAATCCCGGTGGGGGCAGATGTTTGTGTGACGAATACGAGCATTTGTACTCCAGTCATGGATGTTTAATATGTATTTCAATATAAATATACTTAGATATGTACAGTATATGTGTTCTATCCGTTACCCGAGTATCCCATAACACAAGCCTTACAGTGCTTACTTTGGGGCTAGATTATGGTTATGAGTGTTGGAAATATTTATTATTATTATCATCAGCCTAATAATATCCCCACTGCTGGGGCGCAGGCCTTCTCTATGGATGGAATAGGGAGATTGGGCCATGATCCACCACGCGGGCCGCAGTGCGGTCCGACATTTTTAACTCGGCAACATCCGTGGCCGAGTGGTTTGTACGTCGGGTTTCAAGGTGACACCTACTCGAGAGGTCCGGGGTTCGAATTCCGGTGGGGGCTAATGTTTGTGTGATGAATACCAGCATTTGTACTCCAGTCATGGATGTATAATATATTTTTCTATATAAATATACTTATATATATGTATTCTATCCGTTACCCTAGCATCCCATAACACAAGCCTTACAGTGCTTACTTCGCTTCGGTGTAGAGCTGTAGTGAAGACTAAAATGACTTCAACTGAAAATGGTAGGTATATTTGCTATTTCCAAACTTTTATTGACATCACGTCACTCAATTGTTTTGCTTTCCCCGAACCTCTCCACTAACATTTAAAATTTATGTTATGGTATTAAAGTTCAAATTGACTTTTAAGTATTATTACGAATCGTTTGTATGGTAGTATAGAAAAGTGTTGTTTTTGGACCTATTATGGCATTTTCTTCAATTTTTCTCTGCGTAAGAGTCATCCTCATACTTCAAGGAATATTCTAAAAAAAGAATTACCGAAATCGGTTCAGCTATACTCGAGATTTACGCTTAGCAACACATTCAGCGATTAATTTTTATATTATTATAGATTACTAGCTGTCCCAGCGAATTTCGTACCGCCATAAAAAAATTGGTGATAGAAGGGTGAAAATTTAGGGTTATATGTATTTTTGTATGATGTATCATAAAAAAATTATAATTTTTTTTTGTATCCAAAAAAAAGAAAAAAGTGGGGGGGGGGTACCCTTAACATTTAGGGGGATGAAAAATAGATCACATCCGATTCTCAGACCTACCCAATATGCACACAAAAATTCACGAAAATCGGTCGAGCCGTTTCGGAGGAGTTTAACCACAAACACCGCGACACGAGAATTTTATATATTTAGATATAAAATATCGCAAGTTCATCTTTCTTACCTCTACAATTAAAATGACATTGAGCTAGAACATTTTGTTTTTAAAATAAACTCGTTGATAAAATAATAAAGTGTGTACAAGATTATCATTGTCACACACTCGTGTTGACACACAAAGGCCATTGTTCCGTGTATGCATGCAGGCAGGCGGCTCGTTTCAACCGCCCGTGTTTGTTACTCACGTTACCGGGAATTCAGAGACCACGGCGACGGGGGTACTATTCTCAACGTATTTTGATGTGAAATAAGATTGTGCTGAACAAGTGTGACGGAGAGGATGTGATTATGTTCCCTGTCCAACTGTGAAATAAGATTGTGCTGAACAAGTGTGAGGGAGAGGATGTGATTATGTTCCCTGTCCAACTGTGAAATAAGATTGTGCTGAACAAGTGTGAGGGAGATGATGTGAGTGTGTTCCTTGCCCAACTGTGAAATAACATAAGCTGAACAAGTGTGAGGGAGATGATGTGATTGTGTTCCCTGTCCAACTGTGAAATAAGATTGTGCTGAATAAGTGTGAGGGAGAGGATGCGATTGTGTTCCCTGTCCAACTGTGAAATAAGATTGTGCTGAACAAGTGTGACGGAGAGGATGTGATTATGTTCCCTGTCCAACTGTGAAATAAGATTGTGCTGAACAAGTGTGAGGGAGAGGATGTGATTATGTTCCCTGTCCAACTGTGAAATAAGATTGTGCTGAACAAGTGTGAGGGAGATGATGTGAGTGTGTTCCTTGCCCAACTGTGAAATAACATAAGCTGAACAAGTGTGAGGGAGATGATGTGATTGTGTTCCCTGTCCAACTGTGAAATAAGATTGTGCTGAATAAGTGTGAGGGAGAGGATGCGATTGTGTTCCCTGTCCAACTGTGAAATAAGATTGTGCTGAACAAGTGTGACGGAGAGGATGTGATTATGTTCCCTGTCCAACTGTGAAATAAGATTGTGCTGAACAAGTGTGAGGGAGAGGATGTGATTATGTTCCCTGTCCAACTGTGAAATAAGATTGTGCTGAACAAGTGTGAGGGAGATGATGTGATTGTGTTCCCTGTCCAACTGTGAAATAAGATTGTGCTGAATAAGTGTGAGGGAGAGGATGCGATTGTGTTCCCTGGCCAACTGTGAAATAAGATTGTGCTGAACAAGTGTGACGGAGAGGATGTGATTATGTTCCCTGTCCAACTGTGAAATAAGATTGTGCTGAACAAGTGTGAGGGAGAGGATGTGATTATGTTCCCTGTCCAACTGTGAAATAAGATTGTGCTGAACAAGTGTGAGGGAGATGATGTGAGTGTGTTCCTTGCCCAACTGTGAAATAACATAAGCTGAACAAGTGTGAGGGAGATGATGTGATTGTGTTCCCTGTCCAACTGTGAAATAAGATTGTGCTGAATAAGTGTGAGGGAGAGGATGCGATTGTGTTCCCTGGCCAACTATGAAATAAGATTGTGCTGAAGAAGTGTGAGGGAGAGGATGCGATTGTGTTCCCTGGCCAACTATGAAATAAGATTGTGCTGAATAAGTGTGAGGGAGAGGATGCGATTGTGTTCCCTGGCCAACTATGAAATAAGATTGTGCTGAATAAGTGTGAGAGAGAGGATGCGATTGTGCTCCCTGGCCAACTGTGAAATAAGATTGTGCTGAACAAGTGTGAGGGAGACGATGCGACTGTGCGGCCAATAAGTATAAGTGTTGCGATCGGTCGCGGTAATGTTGATTCGAAACAGAAACTTTGTGTAAATTACAATCATAACGATGCCGACGTCAACTATTGATTTTCCTTTATCATTTCCCAATTATTTTATAAAAGTACGAGCTGTGCCCCGCGGTGTTACCCCCGGTTTATTAGGGATACTTTCCCGCAGTAAAACGTAGCCTATGTGTTAATCCAGGGTGTCAGCTAACTCCATACCAAATTTTATTAAAATCGCTCCAGCCGTTTAGTACGTGAAGAAGTAACAAACATACACACTCACAAACTTTCGCCTTTATAATATTAGTGTGATGAAAAGGATAAATAAATAAATAATAATAATAAATATTTCCAACACTCACACCAATTAGCCTAGCCCCAAAGTAAGCACTGTAAGGCTTGTGTTATGGGATACTAGGGTAACGGATACAATACATATACTGTACATATATAAGTATATTTTTATTTAGAAATACATATGAAACATCCATGACTGAAGTACAAATGCTCGTATTCATCACACAAACATCTGCCCCCACCGGGATTCGAACCCGGGACCTCTCGAGTCGGCGACACCATGAAACCCGGCGCACACCACTCGACCACGGAGGTCGTCAATAGACTGATATGAAACAAGAATAGCCAAGTAAAGTGCCGCCATTACAAGCACAGCACAGCTTATTGTTGTTTTGACATCCTAAAGCTCGCTTACAATAAAAATGATATTATAAAAACTAAGTTCCTTAATATTGAAGTTAATGTTTAGTCACACTGAATATAAATAACACTATTTGTATTTATACTGTATGACACAGCAATCAAAATGCAGGTAAACAATTAATGTATATTTAATAATTATGTAATGAAAAGTGACTTCATGAATCACCTCTGAAGTCATTTTTCAATTTGACGACTCTGTATATAATAAAACAGGGAGAAAGAAACAGCCCTTGCTGAGTTTCTTGCCGGTTCTTCGCAGTACAAGATCTCCCGCCGTAGATTTACGAACCGATGGCGTAGCTTCTAGACATTCATATGTGCTTGTAACAGCCTAAACTGAATAAATGATTTTGATTATTTGATTGATTATTTGATTGATAAGGAATATCGAAAGCATTAAAATTTTCGGGCGTTGAGAATAGCACCCCAGAGTTTGTTTACCTGATATACTTGGAAGAAAATATGTTTTGTTTACAAGCTTCGAATGCGAGGACGTTATTGCCAACCGGATCCCTTGGGTATAAAGCAGCTGTAGCACTGCCCTTGATTAACGAGAAGCAACTAGATTTTATTTTTCTATTTAACTTTTTGTATTGTTTCGTGTCTACAAATGCAAAATCAATAATTCGTTTAAAGGTCTATGTGTTCGCTTATACAATAAAGTACCAAGCAATATCCAAGAGTTAACCATAAATAAATTCAACGATAGTATAAAAAAAGCACTTATTAAAAAAAAATATGGGCGCGTGTACTTAAGTACGCGCGTGAGAAGTTATACTTCTTTTTGGAATTATTAAAAAATAGTTTTTAATTGCATGCAGATAATTAATTACAATAAGATAATAAAAGGATTGGAAAAGGATAGTCAACGCAGTCAATAAAGTTCAGTTTTAATTTGAAAAATTTAATAAATAATCAAAATATTCAATTTAAATCACTACTGAATAAAATTTATTAGCACATATAAATTTCGCATTTGTATAACATTATAACACGTCGCAATCCGGGCGAATGCACTGACCAATTATGCTACCGCGGCCCTCACGGACCGCGTCGAAATTCTTTCTAGCTATTCTTAAGCTGCAAGGCAGCGCCATCTCTTCGCATTATAGATAAACCCACAATGTCAAATGAATACTTTTACAAGTATTAAACATTTGAAAGAAGAAATAGCAATTATAGTTATAATTTTTATTATTTTTAAAGCATGTAACTGCTTGATGTTTAGATCTAAAGAAAATATAACTAGAAAAAATTCCACGCAGACCAGGCAGCAGACGGGACTCGAACCCGCACCCTTCGCAATCCGGGCGAATGCACTGACCAATTATGCTACCGCGGCCCTCACGGACCGCGTCGAAATTCTTTCTAGCTATTCTTAAGCTGCAAGGCAGCGCCATCTCTTCGCATTATAGATAAACCCACAATGTCAAATGAATACTTTTACAAGTATTAAACATTTGAAAGAAGAAATAGCAATTATAGTTATAATTTTTATTATTTTTAAAGCATGTAACTGCTTGATGTTTAAATCTAAAGAAAATATAACTAGAAAAAATTCCACGCAGACCAGGCAGCAGACGGGACTCGAACCCGCACCCTTCGCAATCCGGGCGAATGCACTGACCAATTATGCTACCGCGGCCCTCACGGACCGCGTCGAAATTCTTTCTAGCTATTCTTAAGCTGCAAGGCAGCGCCATCTCTTCGCATTATAGATAAACCCACAATGTCAAATGAATACTTTTACAAGTATTAAACATTTGAAAGAAGAAATAGCAATTATAGTTATAATTTTTATTATTTTTAAAGCATGTAACTGCTTGATGTTTAAATCTAAAGAAAATATAACTAGAAAAAATTCCACGCAGACCAGGCAGCAGACGGGACTCGAACCCGCACCCTTCGCAATCCGGGCGAATGCACTGACCAATTATGCTACCGCGGCCCTCACGGACCGCGTCGAAATTCTTTCTAGCTATTCTTAAGCTGCAAGGCAGCGCCATCTCTTCGCATTATAGATAAACCCACAATGTCAAATGAATACTTTTACAAGTATTAAACATTTGAAAGAAGAAATAGCAATTATAGTTATAATTTTTATTATTTTTAAAGCATGTAACTGCTTGATGTTTAAATCTAAAGAAAATATAACTAGAAAAAATTCCACGCAGACCAGGCAGCAGACGGGACTCGAACCCGCACCCTTCGCAATCCGGGCGAATGCACTGACCAATTATGCTACCGCGGCCCTCACGGACCGCGTCGAAATTCTTTCTAGCTATTCTTAAGCTGCAAGGCAGCGCCATCTCTTCGCATTATAGATAAACCCACAATGTCAAATGAATACTTTTACAAGTATTAAACATTTGAAAGAAGAAATAGCAATTATAGTTATAATTTTTATTATTTTTAAAGCATGTAACTGCTTGATGTTTAAATCTAAAGAAAATATAACTAGAAAAAATTCCACGCAGACCAGGCAGCAGACGGGACTCGAACCCGCACCCTTCGCAATCCGGGCGAATGCACTGACCAATTATGCTACCGCGGCCCTCACGGACCGCGTCGAAATTCTTTCTAGCTATTCTTAAGCTGCAAGGCAGCGCCATCTCTTCGCATTATAGATAAACCCACAATGTCAAATGACATGCCTTGCAGCTTAAGAATAGCTAGAAAGAATTTCGACGCGGTCCGTGAGGGCCGCGGTAGCATAATTGGTCAGTGCATTCGCCCGGATTGCGAAGGGTGCGGGTTCGAGTCCCGTCTGCTGCCTGGTCTGCGTGGAATTTTTTCTAGTTATATTTTCTTTAGATTTAAACATCAAGCAGTTACATGCTTTAAAAATAATAAAAATTATAACTATAATTGCTATTTCTTCTTTCAAATGTTTAATACTTGTAAAAGTATTCATTTGACATTGTGGGTTTATCTATAATGCGAAGAGATGGCGCTGCCTTGCAGCTTAAGAATAGCTAGAAAGAATTTCGACGCGGTCCGTGAGGGCCGCGGTAGCATAATTGGTCAGTGCATTCGCCCGGATTGCGAAGGGTGCGGGTTCGAGTCCCGTCTGCTGCCTGGTCTGCGTGGAATTTTTTCTAGTTATATTTTCTTTAGATTTAAACATCAAGCAGTTACATGCTTTAAAAATAATAAAAATTATAACTATAATTGCTATTTCTTCTTTCAAATGTTTAATACTTGTAAAAGTATTCATTTGACTTTGTGGGTTTATCTATAATGCGAAGAGATGGCGCTGCCTTGCAGCTTAAGAATAGCTAGAAAGAATTTCGACGCGGTCCGTGAGGGCCGCGGTAGCATAATTGGTCAGTGCATTCGCCCGGATTGCGAAGGGTGCGGGTTCGAGTCCCGTCTGCTGCCTGGTCTGCGTGGAATTTTTTCTAGTTATATTTTCTTTAGATTTAAACATCAAGCAGTTACATGCTTTAAAAATAATAAAAATTATAACTATAATTGCTATTTCTTCTTTCAAACGTTTAATACTTGTAAAAGTATTCATTTGACATTGTGGGTTTATCTATAATGCGAAGAGATGGCGCTGCCTTGCAGCTTAAGAATAGCTAGAAAGAATTTCGACGCGGTCCGTGAGGGCCGCGGTAGCATAATTGGTCAGTGCATTCGCCCGGATTGCGAAGGGTGCGGGTTCGAGTCCCGTCTGCTGCCTGGTCTGCGTGGAATTTTTTCTAGTTATATTTTCTTTAGATTTAAACATCAAGCAGTTACATGCTTTAAAAATAATAAAAATTATAACTATAATTGCTATTTCTTCTTTCAAATGTTTAATACTTGTAAAAGTATTCATTTGACATTGTGGGTTTATCTATAATGCGAAGAGATGGCGCTGCCTTGCAGCTTAAGAATAGCTAGAAAGAATTTCGACGCGGTCCGTGAGGGCCGCGGTAGCATAATTGGTCAGTGCATTCGCCCGGATTGCGAAGGGTGCGGGTTCGAGTCCCGTCTGCTGCCTGGTCTGCGTGGAAATTTTTTAGTTATATTTTCTTTAGATTTAAACATCAAGCAGTTACATGCTTTAAAAATAATAAAAATTATAACTATAATTGCTATTTCTTCTTTCAAATGTTTAATACTTGTAAAAGTATTCATTTGACATTGTGGGTTTATCTATAATGCGAAGAAATGGCGCTGCCTTGCAGCTTAAGAATAGCTAGAAAGAATTTCGACGCGGTCCGTGAGGGCCGCGGTAGCATAATTGGTCAGTGCATTCGCCCGGATTGCGAAGGGTGCGGGTTCGAGTCCCGTCTGCTGCCTGGTCTGCGTGGAATTTTTTCTAGTTATATTTTCTTTAGATTTAAACATCAAGCAGTTACATGCTTTAAAAATAATAAAAATTATAACTATAATTGCTATTTCTTCTTTCAAATGTTTAATACTTGTAAAAGTATTCATTTGACATTGTGGGTTTATCTATAATGCGAAGAGATGGCGCTGCCTTGCAGCTTAAGAATAGCTAGAAAGAATTTCGACGCGGTCCGTGAGGGCCGCGGTAGCATAATTGGTCAGTGCATTCGCCCGGATTGCGAAGGGTGCGGGTTCGAGTCCCGTCTGCTGCCTGGTCTGCGTGGAATTTTTTCTAGTTATATTTTCTTTAGATTTAAACATCAAGCAGTTACATGCTTTAAAAATAATAAAAATTATAACTATAATTGCTATTTCTTCTTTCAAATGTTTAATACTTGTAAAAGTATTCATTTGACATTGTGGGTTTATCTATAATGCGAAGAGATGGCGCTGCCTTGCAGCTTAAGAATAGCTAGAAAGAATTTCGACGCGGTCCGTGAGGGCCGCGGTAGCATAATTGGTCAGTGCATTCGCCCGGATTGCGAAGGGTGCGGGTTCGAGTCCCGTCTGCTGCCTGGTCTGCGTGGAATTTTTTCTAGTTATATATTTTCTTTAGATTTAAACATCAAGCAGTTACATGCTTTAAAAATAATAAAAATTATAACTATAATTGCTATTTCTTCTTTCAAATGTTTAATACTTGTAAAAGTATTCATTTGACATTGTGGGTTTATCTATAATGCGAAGAGATGGCGCTGCCTTGCAGCTTAAGAATAGCTAGAAAGAATTTCGACGCGGTCCGTGAGGGCCGCGGTAGCATAATTGGTCAGTGCATTCGCCCGGATTGCGAAGGGTGCGGGTTCGAGTCCCGTCTGCTGCCTGGTCTGCGTGGAATTTTTTCTAGTTATATTTTCTTTAGATTTAAACATCAAGCAGTTACATGCTTTAAAAATAATAAAAATTATAATTATAACACGTGTTAAGAATATAGAAACTAGAAACATGTGGATAAATATTATAAATATGAAAACAGTGATCAGAGGCGACGAGCGTCCCAACATGTGCGACTAAGAGATCCTATTACTATTTTGTTGGAAACTTTTTTTCGAGACTTACGAGTAATGTGCGGTTTAGCGGCCGACTTCATGGTGTTACTTTTCTGTTACAGTGTTGCGCGCGCATCTTAAAATTTCACTCTCATCATTTTTTCATAACGCGCCCGCGGCTAACTTCATTATGTTACTTTTGTGTTACAGTGATGCGCGCGCATCTTAAAATTTCACTCTCATAATTTTTTCATAAAGCGGCTAAAGAAGTATAACTTCAAAAAAGCTTATTACAAAGTGTCTGATTATATTACAGACAAAAATGCTTGGGTTTGAACTGTTCCAATCATTCCAACAGGTTTTCTATATTAAATAAATCATGATTGTATTGACGTTGTAACAACATAATGATTTGTAAATGTTATTACTTTATGTTTTTAATGTTGTGGAGTTTTTTTTCGCTCGTTTTTCTCCGCAGCTAAAAAATATGTCCAATAACGAGTGGTTGGAAAAAAAAAGTTTGGACGATTCAAAAGTGTTTTAACTATACATCCAATTTGAATAAAGATATATTGATTTCTGATTTCTGCAAAAAGAATAACGGCGTAGAACTAATAAATAACACATGGTCACGATACTGGTCCCTAAAACAAATTATGAAAAACAATTATATACCTAGCCTACACAAAAATAAAGTATTCGACACTTTCATACTTCCAGTACTCACCTATGGATACCAAACTTGGTCCTACTCACACCATACAATACAACGGTTAAACCCATGTTCGTCCACTGCTGGACATAGGCACGTAAAATTACCTATACAGTATTGTGACTCGGCCCTGTCCTTGAAATAACTGCCTACGGCCGAGCAGCGCGTATCCACGCGCTAGGGCTGCCCGCCTACAGTATTTTAATTTCATCTACATAATTGAGTTTCTTTCTAGTTTTTTGATTGTAAATATTTTATTTCATATGTAAAAAAATGTTGTGAATGAATTAGGAAGTGTTACACAAAATATATGTTATTTTAAGTGTAATATTTAATAAAAAAAAATATATAGATTTGAGACAGAAAGATATTTACGCCTCGACTGAGACACACGAAAAGCTTTATTATTAAATTTAACAGTATAATAAATACGCATTCGTGTAAAAAGTTTAATTATTGAAGAGTTCAAGCAACCAAAAAATAGCACAATATCTTGCTCTTTGCCATATTAAATTATGTAGGTATCTACTTTATTCAATTAAATATTCACAATACAAACGGTTAAGCACGGCTAACTGCTTACAAAACAATTCACACCGTTCGGTCGTCGCTGCGGCGCATTCGCGACTGGATGCCCACCGGGTGTCCCGCGAACTCGAGTGGCGTAGGTATGACACGCTTTCCGACCGTTTGTATGAAGATAGAATACTGTATAGATAATATTACCGTGACATAGGTCTCCCCTAATGTACGCCACTGCTCCCGATTTTGTGCTACTCTCATCCAGCCCACTCCAGCCAGCCTACGAATATCATCATCCCATCTTGTCTCAGGGCGTCCTACACTACGTAAAAAAACGTAAAGGTACGGTTTAAAGTATGCCAACAAGGAATTGAAAGAAGTATGCTATAATGCGATTCAACTAAGAATAGGACCGACTGGGCGCCATATTGTGACGTCATAGCTGTCAATTCAAACCAAATAGGTAGACTGAGCAAAAAAGTTTCTCTTTAATAAAACTTATTTACTAAGATTAAGTGTGAAGAAAAAATCAGATTTTTAAAAAAAAAATTTTTACTAAGGTTGAGAAAAAACAACCAATTTATTATAATTATTCTTTAATAAGACTGTGTAAGAAAAACATTAATCAGAATGTAGCTCTTCAATTCCGCTATCTCTGCATTACCACCGGTGTAGTTATGAAGCAGGTCACATACGATACGAACATGAATGCTTTATGTAAACGAAAGTTTTAAATAAAGTTTCTGAACGTAACATAAAGTGACATTTGGTTGACGATTTAGGTTATCAACCATTTATAGCCAACTAGTGGCCCGCCCTCGCTTCGCTTCGATGTAGAGCTGTAGTTAAGACTATATTTTTGTTCTCAAGCTTCTATTAAACACAATGACTTTCTTTAAATACCTAATTACTAAAGACACGCGCCGCCGCGCCACCCCCCCGGCCAGTACCGCCCAAACCGGTATGTTCCTGCATTTTAAATCTGTAATATCGTCGAAAATATTCATTTAAATTACATGCTGTAAATTGCCATATTGATCTATATTACACGCACAATGTATTTAAGGTACTTAATTGGATAAGGATTAATGCTGTATTGCTTAAAATCGCTTGTTCGTAAATAAGCCATTATTTTCTCGAAATAAGTAATTAAAAAATGGTTATTGTGGGTTATACCAAAGAGATAGGCATATACCATCGCGGACTTTTTTGTAGAACTTTTTAAGGTGTACAATACTGTAGTACATTATTTTAATCTATCTCGTTGGGTTCAGCCAGCGTTTGCAATGTAAGCGCAAAAAAATGTGTTTACTTACGACCTTACATTAAAAACCTCTAAAATTATCAGTGTTTCTCTACTATATTATGCATGTATTATACATATAAACCTTCCTCTTGATTCACTCTATCTATTCAAAACCGCATCAAAATCCGTTGTGTAGTTTCAAAGATCTAAGCATACAAAGGGACATAGGGACAGAGAAAGCGACTTTGTTTTATACTATGTAGTGAAGTTCAATAAAAGAAAAAAAATATCAACCAATATTTGTTATTGTTCGTTTAAAAATGTTTGGTTTTTATTCTAGAATTAGCTGAGCGCTAAAAAATGTTCCGAGATTTTTTGCAAACCGTACTTTTCAAGCGACATTTGACAGATGAAGGTCATTGGCTTTCCTATTCTTATTTGAATCGCATTATAGGTGTCAAACTAAAAGACAAAGTTCGTCTCTCTGCCATAAGAAAAAAGACTAAAGTAATAGATGTAACCAGAAATGTTAGAACACTGAAGAGGAGATGGACTGGGCATATTATGAGGTCAAAGAGGGACAAGTGAACAAAAAATATCATGGAGTGGTACCCTCGAGATGGTCAACGTAGAAGAGGTAGACAACACAAAAGGTGGGAAGACGATCTACCCAAGAGTTGGCGACGAGCAGCCACAGATAGGAACCAATGGGCACATTTGGAGGAGGCCTATGTCCAAGGACAACCTGATTGTATACGTGCCGATGTCAGAGATTAATCTGAAAGTTTTAATTTTAAGTTACTTTTAACATGTACAGCAGCGAATAAAGGCTTATATCTAAAGAAAAGTTTACTAGAAAAAAATCCACGCGGACCAGGCAGCGGACGGGACTCGAACCCGCATCCTTCGCTATCCGGGCGAATGCACTGACGCTACTGACCATTATGCTACCACGGCCCTATTTGCCGCGTCGAAATTTTCCTAGCCTTAAGCTGCAAGGCAGCGCCATTTCTTCGCATTGTAGGTTAACCCACAATGTCAAATGAATACTTTTTCAAGTATTAAACATTTGAAAGAAGAAATAGCAATTATAGTTATGATTTTATTTATTTTTTAAGCATTTAACTGCTAGATGTTTATATTTTCTTTAGATTTAAACATCTAGCAGTTAAATGCTTAAAAAATAAATAAAATCATAAAGGCTTATGTTTAATTTTGAAGTGAAAACTTCTTTAGCGGCGTTGTACACTTTTTTTGTATGGGTAAAAAATGTTAAACTCGCGTCAGGACACGTGGCCTGTTCGGATCCGGACACGTGATTAGGGCACGTGTCGAAAATTCGTAAGACGAAAACAATGAAATTGGAAAGGTTGTTGACTTTTAATATATTGGACGAAACATACTGGTATTTTATTTAATCGTATTATAATAATAAGTGTCTATCTAGGACGTCCAGGGGGCCATTCGCCTAACGGAAATGCTTTGGAAAACGCTAACGCTTACGATTTCATTTTGTTATTTCTAGCCGCCTGAGGTTTTAAAATGCCTCCCGCTCTTTTATTTTTTTTTCTTTTGCATTGGTAATAACAATATTAAAAAAAATGAGCGTGAAGGTATTTGAAAACCTTCGGCGGTCAGAAATAACAAAACAAAATCGAAAGCGTTAGCGTTTTCCAAAGCATTTCCATTAGGCGAATGGCCCCCAGGTGGCAGCTTTATTGCGAAGAAAATGCAATTTTTTACAATAGATGTCGCTAGGTGCGCTTAAATGTGATTCATGTAAGTTGATTTTGAAGTGAAAACTTCTTTAGAGGCGTTGTTCACTTTTTTTATTTTTATTATTGTTTCGTGTCTAGTTATGGTACCGCGGTTGTTTCTGATTTTAGTACCTTAGGGTACGGCCAGAGTGCACTCAGATTCAGATTCAGATTCCGAAAACAAGCGCGAGAAATATACAATGTAGTTTAAGCAGGTTGCCTGCGGTCACTATGGCCACCCTGCTTTAACTACACTGTTTATTTCTCGCGCTTGTTTTCGGAATCTGAATCTGAATCTGAGTGCACTCTGGCCGCACCCTTAAGAGGGGAGGCGCGCAATGTTTTTCTTCCATACAAACATTCTCGATTGATTCCACCTTGATTTTTATCGCTAAAGAACTGATTTTCATACTTAAAATATGATTTTACTCATTCTAAGCTTCTATGTTTTCCTTTTTTCGATAACTGGTATTTCAGAGGAGCTCGATGGCGCAGGTGGTTAGCGCGTTCGGCTGCAATCGTTGAAGTTAAGCAACTTTCGTAGTGGTCGGTCATTGGATGGGTGGCCAAAAATCTTCTATCTCGAGTTCCTCCGTGCTTCGGAAGGCACGTAAAGCCGTTGGTCCCGGCTGCATCTGCAGTCATTAGCAGCCGCCAATCCGCACTGGGCCCGCGTGGTGGGTCATGGCCCAATCTCCCTATTCCATTCATAGGGAAGGCCTTTGCCCCAGCAGTGGGGACATTAATAATGATGAATGAATGGCTGATGATGATGATGATGATGGTGTTTCAAATAAACTAGAAGCCCTCGAAAAAGGCCAAAAGTAAACAAATTTTAATCACCACTAAAGACGTCTAGTGTGGAGATTTAATAAGCATTTACTAACAAATCAAAACATAGGGGCATAGTATAACTACTTATTATTCTTTGTGTAAAATTTCTTTTATATATCTGATTTTCGAGTAGGAAATCGTGGAGAGCCAAACCTCGAATTTTGCAATTTTTGTACGCAATTTTCAGCGTTAACTACTGTTGTCCCTATCAAACGGTATTTGTCAATGCGTGACAGCTTAGTTTTTTCAAATACCTATTTCTCAAATGTCTCTCAGCTCGCGTCCGCTCTTAAATGCTAACGTTGTCATCATTAGTCTTCTAATCACCCCACTGGTGGGGCACTGCCCTGCGCCCTCTCTAAGGATGAGAGTAAAACTACCAGTCGCGCCCCGTACGGATTTGAGAATGAGCAGCAAGCTTACTAAAGGTACTGTCCGACGGTCTGTGTGGTCCCGGCCGAGGCCGCGCCGAGCAGGGTTGCCAAACCTATGAGAACTCTAACGTTTGAGATTTAGCAGTATCTATACACGATACGAGGTAAATGGAAATCTCGTACGTCGTATCATCGTACACTTTGTGATGGCATAATGAAGCTGTACTTATTTAGTCGATCTTTTGCGGACTGGACATTTTATTTACTTTCTGATAATATTTTTGGTTTGTGTACATGACACAAACAGTCAACATTGTTAAAATTTCATATCAAAGTTTACGAGATTTCTATTTTCCTCGTATCATGTATATGGACTGCTAAATCTCAAACGTTACTTCCCATACGTTTGGCAAACCTGCGCGGCGCAGCCGCGCCTGCGACTCCACAGGCCGTCGGAGAGCACCTCTATTAAAGAACCCCAGATTGTAGGAAGGTGGGAACACGTGCGCGGGCAAAGAATTCCACTTACGAATAGAACGACAAAGAAATGAGTCACCAAAGGACATCGACGAATTCGGCCCTAGCATGCCCAAAAGAATGTCCTTCACTATTATTTTTTTAACTTATTAGCAATTAATCATAGTAAACGGACAATCTGTTTAAAAAATAAAAGTTCTGTTACTAGATACTACAGTCTGTTCATCCAACTTGGCACTCTTATTGAAAATACAGCATTAAAAATCAACTGATAACTGGATTCAATAGGTTTCAGTATATAATAACGATTTATTTTAATAGTTTATTTTCTTCGTTAATATTTTAATATTAAATGGGTGATTCTGTTAAAAAGTTGTGCCAAGATTGTTAATCTTAGTTATGCAATATAGGCGACCATAGGTATTTATCAACATAAAAGTTACAACATATAACCTTAGTTAATAATACTTATTACTAGTATTTATATTATATTTATAAAAAGATTATTTCTGAAATTATCTAAAGATAGTTTATACTCCCATCCCATGTAATATCTGTTTATTTTTATGAAAATCATAATGATAACCAGGTACATACCTAATTACCGTTAGTAAAATATAGAAACAGGTAAATGGAAAGACTGTTCAGTCTTTTCATTTCATTTGAAAAGAAATCTATCATTACGGTAAAATCAATATGAATATAAGCATTTATTATTTTTATTATAAATTGCATTTTATGTTCATTTAATGCATATTATTTAAGTGCTTACATAGGGGTAAACACTAAATCTATTCAGAATATATAAAGTGTACATCTTTTATGATTAAGTATAACTAGAGGTCGCCCGCGACTTCGTCTGCGCTAACTTAGTTTCTTGAAAATCCTTCTGGAACCTATCATTTTTTCGGGATAAAAGTAGCCTATGTGTGAATCTAGGGTGTCAGCTAACTTCATACCAAATTTTATTAAAATCGCTCCAGCCGTTTACACGTGAAGAAGTAACAAACATACACACTCACATACTCACAAACTTTCGCCTTTATAATATTAGTGTGATAATTATAACCTCAAAATCTAATACATTCTGTAGTAGGCCACGGTTCCTCAAGTTGTCCATATCTCAACAAATGCGTATTTAGAGTTTATGAATGATTCCGAACACAACTAGCATTTTCTCATTGCTGGGCGTTCTAGGGCATTCAATGTATGGGGAACGAGCAATGTCCTTTCTTTGTTCTTGTAGGAATAGTGTCCACCGTAAGTCGGTGACAACGTAGGCCAGCGCGTGTGCTCCTCTGAAGGAAAGTTGATGGACGGATAAGACAGAATAACTCCTCAGAACATTCGCCGTGGTAAAGTCGGTAGAATGCGCTCAATGATGGCACATCGCGGCTTAATTGTAGAGACTCGAGTTTGTTAGTTACCTCTTCATCGCCAATGATGCGGGCGGCGCGCCGCTGCAACCTATCCAAGGCATCTAATTACTTAGCTGAGCCATCCCATTGACCATCGACCCGTAGACGGTTGTCACTCCTAAATTCCCTAGTCAGTAATCTGAAGAGTGTAGCAAGTCGGCTTAGCCCATTCGCCGCTATTTGTGTGGTGCCGACCGGACCGAACCATCTGCTGCATCCAGCAATACCGACGACGCCGCTGTACGTGTCCCGATTGCATTACTCTACGAAGGAAGAGGAGATCGTAGAGTACTTTCGGATTAAGACCAAATTCTCCCTCAGAGTCGCACGGTTGGAGTCCCGTCACAATGTGAATTTTAATTCCTTTGTGGTGCGGGTGCCAACCGAACATCTGGCGACGTTCATGAAGGAAGGTTTTTGGCCGAAAGGTGTTGTGTTCCGGCGGTTCCGAGGCCGGCTACCTGACACCACTCCGCGTCACACGTCGCCGTCTATACGTGTTTATTAGGTTTCTACTAACATAGTTATTATTATTTTTTATTTACTAACATTTAACGTATTACCTATATCTGTATTTATGTTAGACTATAAGTTATTTATCTATGGGTCTACGTTGCCTGATTATAAACAAATAAAATAAAAATTAGCCCCCAACTATAATTTATTTCATTTCTTCTAATTTATCACTAGTTCCCTATAAAATAATGTTTTTATTAACGAGCGTCTTCAAACGTTATCATCATTGTTGAAGCGGTCATCAACAGTTATTTTGTTAAGTGGTTCGCGTCCCGACCGAGTGAGTTACGTATGATTGGTCTGTTAAGGAGACAATTGAAGCTGCATGACTTGTGTGAATTGTGACGTCAGAAGCCGCTGATGTTTATGGGTGTGGCTGCACTGTACATGGTGCTATGTGCTTCCATATGAGTAAAGCCGGCTACACGTTGATAAGTGATAATGATGAGTCATGACGTCGTATTTATAAACAAGTTATTGCTTGTTGCCAAGTATATTATAACAATAAAAAAATTCTTCGAAGTAACAAATGGTTGCTTAACAATGAACATGGTGATAAGAAACGACGGGTTGCACTCCGGGAGTGCCGGCAGAAGTGGAAACTTGAATATTAACGTTGTGCATTATTGATGTTTTGGAATGGTTAGGGAATAATTTTGCACGAACTGCTTTAATTATCAGTATAAAAGTAATATCATGAATGTGGTAGAATACAATATTTATTTATTGAGCTATCGTAGACAAGCATGACAATTTATATTACATTAAAAAAGTTTATCTCTTAGAAAAATCAACTTACATGAATCACGTTTAATCGCACTTAACGAAATCTATTGTAAAGAAATCAACTTACATGAATCACATTTAAGCGCACCTAGCGACATCTATTGTAAAATCTTCGCAATAAAGTATTGTAGGTACCCACAATTTTTATTTTGGTATGTCCTTGTAAGGAGCTCGATGGCGCAAGTGGTTAGTGGTTGCGATCATTGAAGTTAGTAACTTTCGCTATGGGCGGCTATTGGATGGGTGATCTAAACTTTACCATCTCTCACTCATCCGTGCTTAGGAAGGCGCGTTAAGCCGTTGGTCCCGGCTGCATCTGCAGTCGTTAGCACTCATCAATCCGCGCTCGGCCCGAGTGGTGGGTCACTGCCAAATAAAATGATGTCTTCTTTCAGTAAAATATCCTATCTTCAATATTTAAAATACTTTCCCTCCGTGTGCCAAACCCGTGGGACGCCCTGTATATAATATAACATATAGCTTTCCTCAATACAAGTGCTATCCATATCATTTTTTTTTCAAATCTGACCATTAGTTCCCCAGATTAGCGCGTTCAACCAAACAACAAACATACATAGCTTTCTAATAATAATAATAAATCGTTTATTTCTCATCACAAACATTTTGGCATTGATAACAATTTTTAAATAGTTGATTACATTAATGTTCGTGTGAGACTGATGCCCGTGCTTTAATGTTATCTTCTTATATATAAAATTCTCGTGTCATAATGTTAGTTACCATACTATTTTATGCATACTCCGTGGGACAGAATCGGCTACTATCTATTTTTCATATCCTTAAGTGATAATGGTTGTCCACCTGTAACGTAGTGTTCTGAAACCTGCAATGCGCCTTCGCGCCTAAATTCAAACTATTGGGTATTGTAACGTAGTGTTCTCATATGGGTTAGGTGGAATGTTAACCTAGGAAATTGACAGAACACTACGTTACACACCCCTAAAATTTTTTTGGACATTTTTTTTTTATTTTTATTATGTGGTATTAAAAATACATACATCTCTAAATTTTCTCTTCTTCCACCTGCCCCTATTTTTATGGCGGTACGAAGTTCGCTGGGTCAGCTAGTCAACGCACAGCCCAAACCACTGGGCGGATCGGGCTGAAATTTGGCATGCAGGTAGATGTTATAACGTAGGCATCCGCTAAGAAAGGATTTTGATCAATTCTACCCCCAAGGGGATAAAATAGGGAATGAAAGTTTGAATGAAACTGTCAATTTTAAACCGATCGGGCTGAGACTTTGCATGCAGGTATAAGAAGAATCATAGATGAATGTCATTGTGTATAATAAAAGCCTGAGAACAAAAACTATAGTCTACACTTCAGCTCTACACGAAGCGAAGCGAGGGCGGGCCGCTAGTATGATATAAAAGTATAGGTATAATGTAAAAAAAAGGTAAATTTAAAAAATCAAAAAACCCGACTGCTTAATTATACTTCAAATAAAAACTGAAAAGAAAAAACAAGTCCAGTAGTCTATAATTCTGTTAATAAGGAACAAAGCTACTTTAACAGTCGGGACCCATTAGATATTCAAGAATACATATTATTTTTCAACAGTGGGTTTCACATACCGTCCGATACTATAACTGAGCAGTTGTGTTACGATTTGATCCGATAATTTTATTTAGTTTTACCTGTCAAAGGCCAAATTTTGAAGTCCGAATTGTGTGTGACTTGTAGATTGAAGCAGGCTTATATTTTTGGTAAAGTCAGATAGAAAGTGTACTACACCAAACGTATAGTAAAAGTGAATGTTTGTGATGATGAATCTAGTGAATCTGCTGTGAACATAAGTTATAAATTATCTACCTTCAAGTTGACTGTTAACTAATATCGAACATATGAGAAGAGTTCTATAACTATTTTCGACATAATCATTGAAGAACGATTGGCGTGGCGCACAAAATTTTTGCTTTGACTCAAGAGTCCCAGGTTCAAATCACATCACTGTTTTTTTTTGCTTATTAATTTTTACTGCTTTTTTATTATTATTGAAAACAAAATTATAATTAAATATATATATATATATATATAAAGAAAATTACATTGCTTCAACAATCGCTACATATTTTTTAATTTACAAAATGAAGTTTGCTTGCTGCAAAATTACAATGGAAGGTTCGGCTTCAAATGGCTTATCCTGTGTAAATTGTAAATCAAATTTCCATACATCATGCTTGTTTCCTGGTAGTAAGAATAAAATGATTTTCCGGTGAAGATAAGAAAAAATGGATCTGTCCAGAATGTTCCATAAAAAACCTAGAGTGATGAACAATGACAACACACCAATAAGAGGCAGTAATACTCAACAGTCATCAGTCAGTCCCGATAATATAACATTTCGTAGAGGAGGTTCCATTCAATGTGGTAAAATAACAGATACGAAAACTAACTGTAATTGTGCCGAATCTCTGAGAGATTTATTTACAACTGAAATGCAAAAGCTTAGGCAAGTTATTGAGTCAGTAGTGAAACAAGTGGTGTCTTCTGAACTTAGCATTGTCAAAAATGAGATATCACAAATGAAAGAGTCTCTGACCTTTATTAACTCTGACTTTGAGGATATGAAGAAGAGAATTGGAGCATTAGAAAATGAATCTAAGACTACGACTTCAATTTCTTCCAATCTTGGTGAAGTAAGACAGCGTGTGGAGACTTTAGCAGTTGAAAACAATAATAGGGAACAATGGGCCAGGCGATCAAATATTGAAATTTACGGCGTTCCGGAAAAAAAGGCAGAAAACTTGGTCCATTTGATTCAGTACATCGCCGATCAGACAGAATTTCAGCTTGACACCTCCACAGATATAGATTTTGTTACCAGAGTGGCTCCAAAAACTAAGGATGATAATAATAAACAAATAAAGCCAATTGTAGTTAAATTCCTGGCACGCTATAAGAAGGATGACTTTTTGTCCCATTTAAGAAAACTTAAATTGAAGGCCTGTGATATTGGATTTACGGGTAACAATACCAATATTTATTTCAATGATCACCTCACAGGTAGCAATAAGGAAATATTGAAAAAAACTAAAACTTTGGCCAAAGAAAAGAATTACAAGTACGTATGGGTGAAGAACTGCGCCATTATGGCTAGACAGTCGGCTACTAGTCCAATTATACATGTTTCGTGTGTCAGAGATTTAAACAAGATAAAATAAGAATTACCTCGCTGTTTGTGTTGTTTATTAATTTGTTCACTAAATTATTATTTATCAAATTATTTTTAATCTGTATTTTGTTTACTATCGCGGATGATCTTGCTCTTCTATATTGTACTTTGACTGTATTCATATTGACTTATTTTTCGGGAACACTGAATGTTATTGTATGTTTGTCGATTAGCGGGGGTATCTGGTCTCTCGAGTTGCGCTTAGGTTTTCTGTTTTATATCAGCGTTAATTCAATGTTGTTAATTTTAATTTCCTCTATTTTAAATGGCTTATAACAATAATCTCATGATCTATTATCAAAACGTACGCGGTCTTCGTACCAAGACGAACACTTTTATTCGAAACTTAATGACTAACAATTATGATATAATATGCTTAACAGAAACTTGGCTCTTGCCTGGAATTTTTGATGCTGAGCTTTTTGATGTTAGGTATAGTGTATATAGGTGTGATCGTGATTATGCATCTCGAGGGGATCGTGCTGGGGGTGGGGTACTGGTTGCGGTGCACCAACGGATTTCTGTTACTGGATTTTCCACTATTTCAATGACAAACTGGGTGGCGGACGCTTTGTATGTTTCGATTTTTATTAACAGGGATGCATTACTTCATGTTTATTGCGGTTACTTTCCCCATTGCCATTTACAGCTTGAGGCAATGGATACTTTTTTTGAAGCAGTCTCTGATCGAATGGTGGCACGGTCATGTGATAGGTTCTTGGTTGTAGGTGATTTTAATGTGTCACATGCTCAATGGGCACTATCAGCCAGTGATGGGTGTTTAGGACTCATTGATAGCAACTGTAATGACAAACTTATACAGTCGGTCTGCAATTTCTTGAACTTCACTGACTTAAAGCAGTACAATAACATTTTTAATACCAATAATCGATTACTAGATTTAGTTTTTTGTAGTTCAGTCTGTAAAGTGAGTCGATGTTTGGAGCCACTTGTGCCTGAGGATGGTCATCATCCTGCATTGCACTGTGACTTCCGGATAACAAATTACCAAAACTTAAGCCCTGCGCCTCGAATCGTCAAATTATTTGATAAGGCAAACTATAGTTTAGTAAATGAAGCCTTAATCGCAACTGACTGGTCTAATCTTTATAACTTAAAAAACATTGAGTTGGCCATAGTTGAATTTTATGATATTGTTGACAGAGTTATTTCCCGGTTCGTACCTGTAATGAAGGTGAAACGTGGATCGCGGTATCCACCTTGGTTCTCTCGAAGTTTAGTGAAAATTGTAAAAGAAAAATTGAAATTTCATAAACGTTGGAAATTGTATGGCAGATTGAGCGACTATAATACATTCGACCTTCTTCGTAGACGTCAAAAACTGGTGCAACTTGACTGTTATGATAAATATATTGACACTGCTGAGGATAACATCAAAAAAAATTGTAAGAAATTTTGGTCATTTGTAAAGTCTAAAAAGAATTCGGGTGAAATACCTAAAACGGTATTCTTGAATGATGTGCAATGCACGGAGGGTAGTGATGTGTGCAACTTATTTAGTACATATTTTCAGTCTGTATTTGAGCCTAACCAAGGGCAGAATATTCCATCTCATACTTCAACAGGTAGTTGTAGTAGTATCTCAATGGGCTCTGTTGACATCCGTAAATCCTTAGTTGAAAGACTTTTAAAAACTCTTGATGTCACAAAGGGTTGTGGACCAGATGGTGTACCAGCAGTATTTCTAAAAAAATGCTGGAAATCTCTCTCTGGCCCCTTAACCTTTCTTTTTCGTCTATCTTTATGTAGTGGTTCTTTTCCTGTCGATTGGAAGCGGTCTTATATTGTACCAGTACATAAATCCGGTGATAGGCATAATGTTCAAAACTATAGAGGTATTTCCAAAATTAGTATAATCCCGAAGTTATTCGAAAAGTGTGTTTATGATATAATTTATCCCTTACTACGTCCTTTTATTATTGAACAACAGCACGGCTTTGTAAGTAAAAAATCTACTGAAACTAATCTTTGTGAGTTTGTGCATAAAGTAGCTTCTTCAATGGATCAATCCTACCAGGTAGATGCTGTGTATACCGATTATTCCAAAGCATTTGACAAAATTCCACATGATCTATTAATTATGAAACTTGGCGAAATCGGTATACATGGTGATCTGCTTCGGTGGCTGGAATCTTATCTTAGAGAGCGCAGTCAAGCCGTCGTTATTAAGGGCTTTTGCTCATCTTTCGTCCCTGTTACATCTGGTGTTCCACAGGGTTCGCACCTTGGTCCCTTATTTTTTAATTTATTTATCAATGACATCAACTCACTGTTCAATCATTCGTGTTTCATACTTTACGCGGATGACATGAAAATATATAAAACTATTAAAAGTTATTCTGACTGTTTATTACTACAACAAGATTTAAATAATTTGGTTACTTATTGCAATAATAATTGCTTATATCTGAACGTAAGTAAATGTTGTGTTATAAGTTTTACTAGAAAGAAAAAATCAAAAATATTATATAATTATCAACTAACTGATCAGTCCTTGAATCGTGTTACTTTAGTTAGGGACCTGGGAGTAATTCTGGACAGCAAATTATCGTTTAATAATCACATTGAAAATATAACTTCTAAAGCTTATCGAATGCTAGGTTTTGTTCTAAGGGTTAGCAAAGACTTTAAAAGATGTTCCACTTTAATTCTATTATTTAACTCCTTAGTTAGATCTATTTTGGAATACGCATCGATTATTTGGAATCCTCAATATAAATATTTTATTGACATGATAGAGAGAATACATAAAAAGTTTGTTAAACACATTTCATTTAGGTGTTCGCATTGTAAAGTAAACAATGAAACGATTCTCAAAGATAGTTTGAGTAATCGCCGCTGCGTGAGGGATCAGATCTTCCTGTTTAAAATCTTAAATGATATGATTGATTCTCCTTTTCTTTTGAGTAACATTCGATTTAAGTGTTCCCGTATAAACTCAAGGTCTAACAGCCTGTTTAGTGTTCCCTTTCTTAAAACAAAATATACTTCTAATACATTTTTGTACCGAGCCTGTGATTCGTATAATAATAAATTTAATTTTATTGATATGTTTAAAAATGGAATCATTGAATACAAAAAACTTTTAAATGATGTAATTGAATGAATGAACTGTTATTATTAAAATTAAAATTTATTTATTTGTCAATTTGATTTGTGTAAACTTCTCTGTTACTTTGTTTTTGTTTGTTTTTTATTTAATTTAACTTTATATGATTATTTATTAAATACACAGCTGCTTATAACTGTACTAATTGTTAGTGGAAACTTTGTTGATGTATGTTAATCTATATTTAATTTATCTAAATGTAATAAAATATTGTATGTTTCCCAAATAAAAAAAAAATAAAATAAAAAAAAAATTTATTCGTCGACTATTTAAAATTGGCAGTGGATGCATTGTCATGTCAATGCCGGACGTCTAAGATTGTGATATACATAAATTCAGTGTCAGTCCCTAGTCTCATAATTTGATAAACCTACATAATTCACAGAAACCCAATATGTAGATGCCAGAAGTTAACTTCAAATGTTTTTAATCACCCTATATACAATACCAATCAATGACGTTTATGTCGCAGGTTGAAGAAAGCAGTAATTCCCGTCTGTTGTTTTGGACAATGGTGGCAATTGCCTTAGATCACTAAATTAAATAATTATGCAATCACCAAAGCAAAGTTTATAATATTTGATTTAACTAAAGGCGCATAATAAAATTTTCATAAAGTTAGGTAGAGCACCATAGCAATCTCATTTATTATCAATTTATAGTTCTCTTTGTAGTTTCCTTTTAAAGCGTTCACATTTAACAGGTCAAAGACTTTGTGTTCGACCCTTTTTTATTGGTAGTGTAAAGCTCGAATGAAGAGTACTCCCAGTAGTGCAATCATGGCAATTATTTTCCAATTTTTTTTTTGTTTAAAAAAATACCGAATAACGTGTCACTGTTAAGCACAAATGCTAAGTAACTTTTACAAATATAATCAAATAAACCTATTACTTACTTTATTTTTAAATCTTTTTCATCAATTAAATACTTATCTTATCCTAACTACCTATACTAATATTATAAAGAAGCAAGATTTGTATGTTTGTAACAAATAATCTGTCAAACTACTGAACCGGTTTCAAATATTAATTCATCATAAGGTAGCTACGTTATTTATTATAACATTTTTCTTTATATAAATATATTTTGTCCGAGTGACATAGGCTATATTTTATCCCGATGAATAAATTTCGCCCGTACAATGCCCGGGTGGATCACTGGTAAGTATAATATAATATTATAGATGCGAAAGTGAATTTGTTTGTTGCGCTTCCGTGCCCTAATAGCTAAATCGAATATAATGAATTCCCATATAGAAGTAGATGGGAACTGGGTTCTTAGCTACAACATCGCAATACTTATAGGCGTAGGGTGATGAAAGGGGTGATTTACCTATAAAAATCTACATTATTTACTTTGAATTTTGCAGTATTATTACAAAACCAATATTATCGCGAGCTGATTAATAAATACAGGGATTCCAATAAGTATGTACTTACTAGCGAAAAATGGGTTATTTGTCATTATATTAAGTAAACCTTTTTTGTAACATTAAGTAATATCGTTAAAAAAATGAATAACAGTAAAATTCTGAGTTTTTCATTAAAATTCAATAATCATAAATACCTATTATGATAATATATTTTTCATCATTTAATAAGAAGGAACTGTATCACAGTTTTATTGTTAGTACTTCGTATAGGATCAGATACTGCGATCAAAAAAATGGGGTACATTTTTTTTTCTTTTACATAGTACACCGCGCTATCACTTTGTCATCGTTGTAACTTTTTAAATATTTGTCGAAATGACATTATGTAAAAAGCAAAGTTTATTGTCTTTAAATATCAAAAGCGATAAAAGTATGTGTTTGGATAAAAAATGATTTGTTAATACAAAATGTGCATTTTTGAAATAGATATCAAATAATATTTTAGTTTTGATTCACTATTTTAGCGGTAATGACTTACACATTAAAAATAGATATATGGTGTCACGGACTTTTTTTTAGAACTATTTAAGAGATACATTTTCACTCTACATTACATTCATGTAACTTTTATTGTCTTTGCAGTGCAGGCCAAAATGGCTCGCAGATGGGAGATTTTTTTCCGTCTTATGTGACACTTATTGTTATATATTGGCCAATTCAGTGAATAACTACATAAATTATTATATATATGTAATTATTATATATGAGCTATATTACTGTTAAGTTTCATTAAAATCCATTCAGTATTTTTTAGGTGAAAGAGTAACAAAGATCCATACAAACGTAAGATTGAAATTAAAAGCGGAAGTGGTTAATATACAACAAGCGTTGTAGATCCTAAACAATCATATAAAATGAAAAATGGTGTTAGGAACCTAAATATGATTTTTGATTATCTAGACAGTGATACCCCACTCGACATATTTTGTCAACTTATTTTTTTTACTTCGTCACAATATGGCGCCTAATTTTGCCCATATTGAATTTTGATTACTATCATATCTTTAGTAGCACTCCCATGATTGAGACGAATCGATTGATGTATGAATCATCAAAATCGGTCCAGGCGTTTGGTCTCTAGTGTGCCACAAAGGAACAAACATACATATATAGACTGTTAAACACATAACCCTGTCTGCGCGTCGCGCTTCGCGCTCTTGCATTGCGCAGCCGGGTAAAAACACACAACAACACCAATGAAAATTAAAATTAACGACTACAATATTACTAATATCAGTAGGTAAAACCACGACAAACAACGGAAATGTTCAAATGCAGTCTTGCTAAACACACAAGCACACTTATGTTCACCAGACAAACATTACTATTACCGTACAGAGGAATATGACCCTTAGTGTGTACATTATGGGTGTATTCCGTAATATATACCAGTATACTGGCCAGTGCTAATGACGTCGTAAATTGACGCTATACTGGTGAATTGTTCCGAAATATACAGGCCAGGGGGCCAATCGCCTAACGGAAATGCTTTGGGAAACGCTAACGCTTACGATTTTATATTGTTATTTCTAGCCGCCTGAGGTTTTCGAATACCTCACGCTCATTTTTTTTTAATATTGTTATTACCAATGCAAAAGAAAAAGAAAGAGCGCGAGGCATTTGAATACCTCAGGCGGCTAGAAATAACAAAATAAAATCGTAAGCGTTAGCGTTTTCCAAAGCATTTCCGTTAGGCGATTGGCCCCCAGTGCACTGACGTCATAAAACGACGAAATATTAAAAATAGTGCTAATAAAGAAGACTTTTTTTTTATTCACCTCATCAATTAAAAGGAATTCTCTTTGTTCGGATGCCATTATTGTTCTTTAAATAAAAAAAGAAATAAAATTCGAATGCATATCACGCATGCTCGGTCATACGTCATATTCGTTGTCCGGGTAAAAATATGGTATCATACCAGTACAATATGGCGTCGGATTCGTGACGTCATTACCACTGGCCAGTGTACTGATGTATATTTCGGAATACACCCAAAATGACTCATTAATTATCACATAAGTGTTGTGGACAAAACAATGTGTGAACTTTGCTCTGATACTTGGGTTTTAATTGAAAATACAATGGAGTTAGAGTTGTCAGCCTATTAATGTCCCCACTGTTGGGACACAGGCCTTCCATATGCATGTTTGAAATGGGGAGTTTGGGCCATTACCCACCACGCGGGCCCAGTGCGAATTGGTGGGTGCTAACGACTGCAGATGCAGCCGGGAGCAACGGCTTAACGTGCCTTCCGAAGCACGGAGGAGCTTGAGAAATTTTTGGTCACCCATCCAATGACCGACCACTGCGAAAGTTGCTAAACTTCAACGATCGCAGCCGAACGCGCTAACCACTTACGCCATCGAGCTCCTCTCAACCCTGTTACTGAAGAAGTATTTGAGAGGGTTAGCGGAAGATTGGAGCTGTGCCAGTTTTAGATTTAGAGTTCAGAGAGAATTTACATAGTGTCCTCTTATGTGAGTACTAGCGGCCCGCCCTCGCTTCGCTTCGGTGTAGAGCTGAAGTGTAGACTACAGTTTTTGTTCTCAGGCTTGTATTATACACAATGGCATTCATCTATGATTCTTCTTATACCTGCATGCAGTCTCCGCCCGATCGGTTTAAAATTGACAGTTTCATTCAAACTTTCATTCCCTATTTTATCCCCTTGGGGGTAGAATTGATCAAAATCCTTTCTTAGCGGATGCCTACGTCATAACATCTACCTGCATGCCAAATTTCAGCCCGATCCGTCCAGTGGTTTGGGCTGTGCGTTGATAGATCACTATGTCAGTCAGTCACCTTTGAGTTTTATATATATAGATTTCGCGAATACTGAAACTTTTCTTTAGGCTTGAAAATTAAAATGTGAAACCCGGCCAGGTAATTTGGCCGGGCAGGCTCAAATTAGCCAAATACCATACATGTGTATCTCATCCTACCCCGTGTAGGTCACAGTATACTCGACAACTCATACTTATCAAACAGGCAAGTAATGAGGAAAACAGCTGATTTCTCGCAACTGGCCACATAAAGCCGTAAGGAATGTCAGCAATTAAATTATCAAGGCCCAACGCGTGACAATTCCGTTCTCAAATAGAGACGTGTCACTCTTTAGAGAGTCGACTCAGTGATCCGAGTGATTCAAAAGAGTTGTATCAGTTCAATGTTTCTTTCGGAACTCATCTTTTTCATGTTAAAGTGGCAAACAAGCGTATGGCCTATAGAGTTTACCAAAAATAGCTTTCGTACCGTTGGCTTATCCTGACCCAATCCGTTATCCCGTGGAGCTCTGGAACCTTAATCAACGACAGAATCACAGTATCACCAAAAGGTAGTGTCATTTTACTGTGATCTTCTGTAGGTGGAGGTTGCTTCCCCTGACGGGCGCTGCAATAAAATAGAATAGAATTAATTTATTCATAAACATAGGTACAATAGTGATGTTATAATAAAGGTATTAGCCCTATGTTTCACCATTTTAAACATTAAAAAAAAATACAGTGTAAACTCTATATAACGACACTAAAGGGACTGTACATTTTATGGCGTTATAGACAGTGGTCGTTGAATGGAAAGAAGAAATATTATGAACTAGCGGCTCGCCCTCGCTTCGCTTCGGTGTAGAGCTGAAGTGTAGACTACAGTTTTTGTTCTGAGGCTTGTATTATACACAATGACATTCATCTATGATTCTTCTTATACCTGCATGCAAAGTCTCAGCCCGATCGGTTTAAAATTGACAAAGTTTCATACAAACTTTCATTCCCTATTTTATCCCCTTGGGGGGAGGAATTAATCAAAATCCTTTCTTAGCGGATGCCTACGTCATAACATCTACCTGCATGCCAAATTTCAGCCCGATCCGTTCAGTGGTTTGGGCTGTGCGTTAATAGATCACTATGTCAGTCAGTCGCCTTTGAGTTTTATATAAATAGATAAAAATAATAAATAACAAATCTGAATCTGTAGATTTTCTTTTTTCATATCTCTCCAGATACAAATGTTCCAATCTGATTAGTGACACATTATTGTCATACCACTGTTCTTAAATAAACATCTGTTTTCTTAGCTTGTTCGCTCTTGACGTGCCACGAAGTATATGTATGTGTACATACATTTACTGATAAGAGTATCGTGTGCGCTTATTTCTCGTCAACCTTCAATTGGAATAATATTAATGTTTTGTCCTCTTATAAAGGCCTGGGGAACGAATCCATCTGATGTTTGTTGAAATGAATATGTCTCACTCTAATTACAGATAGTCTTTCAATCACACATAATTTGTTTATTTCCGCTAAAGGCTTCATTTCTTAATCTTAATGACTTATCGTAGAGCATGATACAAAGCATTCTTATGCTCATCATGCCAGTTGTTGTAGGTGTTCTGGTGGTCAATCGCCTAACGGAATTGCTATCAGAAATCGATATATCTTTATTCAAATTGGATGTATAGTACAACACTTTTGAATCGTCCAAACATGTTTTTTCCCTACCACTCGTTATTGGACATATTTTTTAGCTGCGGAGAAAAACGAGCGAAAAAAACTCCACAACATTAAAAGCATAATATAACAACATTTACAAATCATTATGTTGTTACAACGTCAATACAATCATGATTTATTTAATATAGAAAACCTGTTGGAATGATTGGAACTACTATGTTATTACTATGGCTGTCGATATAGCTTATGATTTTATTTTGTTATTTCTGACCGCCGAAGGTTTTAGAATACCTTACGCTCATTTTCTTTTATATTGTATTTTCAAAAAGCGCGTCAAAGTTTGGTAGTCCCGGCTCATGACGTGTGTGACGATAACACTTATGTGTAAAATGAAAAAATACTTGTCCAATACTTTTTGATAGTCCACCTGATGGACGAAGAATAATTAGTGTGCATGGAGCACACATCTAAAGTGAAACTTCTTTTCTTAAATAACCTAACATTATGCGGTGCATAAGGCATAGGGGAATGAACCAGTGCACGCATCACTCATACATAATAACAAATATTTCCAACACTTACACTAATTAGCCTAGCCCCAAAGTAAGCACTATAAGGCTTGTGTTATGGGATACTAGGGTAACGGATAGAATACATATATAAATATATTAATATAGAAATTACATATTAAACATCCATGATTGGAGTACAAATGCTTGTATTCATTACACAAACATCTGCCCCCACCGTTATTTGAACCCAGGAACTCTCGAGTCGGCGACACCATGAAACCCGGCGTACAAACCACTCGGTCACGGAGGTCGTCAACATAACATATATGTAAATAGCCGTTTGAAGCTCGTGACGCAATTCCGTTTCAACTTTTCATAGGATTTTCCATTTACATCCTGACCGAAAAGAATTTTCACTTCACAAAGTTAGTCATCGTCCATATTCTCTCAAGTTTATCTTAAGTCTAGACATTTGTTTTTAGCCTCGAAAGCGACTCTGGTACAGCGCGACCTAATTAAAACAAATTAAATATTCAAGACGTGCTCCTTCATTGCTAGCTTCATAAACCAGCTCATGGTTACTCAAGAGTGCAATGGGAAGCGGTATGTTCGGAATTCCTTACAATATTAAGAATGAGATCATTGGAAAAGATAGATAAATAATATAATAATAATGGGGGTCATGACCTCCCCCCCCCCCCTGGGCTGCTGTACCCACTTCACAATCTGTACCCACTGTGACTTGACCACGACAAGATGACCCCCCCCCCCCCCCTGTCGCCAAAGCTGGATCCGCCGTTGGTTCCTTGAGAGCCTCCTCCGATTTTTTCGTCGGTTAAAAAAGATAAACTTCTCCATAAATGAAGCTCATCTTCTGAAAAATATGGACTTTCTTAGGCGCTCTGAAATGGCGTTGCGTAAAAACACTTTTCCACTTATCAAAATTAGTATGTCTATATGGAAAATTTTTAACGACAGTTCCACACATGACGGAACTTTAAAAATGCTGGTAACTAACAAACTCGAGTCTCTACAATTACGCCGCGATGTGGCATCATTAAGCGCATTCTAACGACTATACCACGGCGAGTGTTCTGAGGAGTTATACTCCCTTATCCCTCCATCACCTTTTCTTCAGAGGACCACGCGCACTGGCCTACGTTGCCATCGACTTACTGTGGCCACTACACGAACTAAGAAATTTGGTGACTCATTTTATTGTCGTAGTATTCGTAAATGGGATGCTTTGCCCGCGCATGTGTTCCCTCCTTCCTACAATCTGGGGTCCTTAAAGAGAGGCGTGAAGAAGCATTTTTGCAGGCCGGCAAGGCGAGGATGGTTGGTGTAGCAGTTTATAACTGCTGTACCAGCTATCTTCACGTTTGGACTTTATCACCACTCAACATCAGGTGGGGTAGAGTCGACGCGGAAGAATCTCTAAACGGGGATCCCGTGGCTTGGCGCTAAGCAGCTTAGAGGGTGTTCGCAGGGTTTTTAGCCGGATATTATCTAGCTTAGATAGCCGACTTCAAAACTTTTGCATCCGCTTCATATTTGGCTTGCGCAAATATGATCATGTTTCTCAATTTCGTTCGCAACTCAAGTGGCTACCTATTCGTCTTCGCCGGAATGCTCATATTCTCACTCTTCTTTACAACATATTGTTTAATCCTAAGACCCCGCGCTATCTTAAGGAATGTTTTAATTTCCTTCACACCTCTAACACGTTATCTCTTAGGTCATCAGAAAATCTTACTCACATGACTCCTGTACACGGTACAACATTTTATAGCCGTTCGTTTGCAGTACGAGCCGTACACCTGTGGAATTCTCTCCCAGTTAGCATACGACGTGCAGAATCTATTCACGCTTTTAACAACCTTGTAAAGTCCCATTATCTGTCCATATAGAACTTATGGTTTTAATCTTATTGGTGACTACTACTGAACTAGATTTGTTTATTTATATGTATGTATGTATTTACTTAATACATATTTATATTTATGTAAGTATATGAATGTATATATTATTACCTATATCACTCAAGTGATTTACGCCGCCGTCTCTCCCACTTCCTTCTAGTCCTCTCTATCCAAAGGTTGTCTGGAAGAGATCGCTCTCAGCGATAAGGCCGCCCATTGTTACACTTGTTTTTAATAGTTATGTACTAAATGTTATGTTATCTGTGGTGTACAATAAAGTGTTTTGTATTGTATTATATTATGCCGTAAAGCGCCCGTAAGGGTTACGGGGTCCTCAGTGGGCAGCCACTGCTGGGGCGTAAGGCTTGCGGGAGCCAGGTGTGAGGTCCGTTCGGCGGTGTGCCTCTTAAAGGCGCCGTCGTCTGTAAATAGTATTTTTTTCCTGCGTATAAAAAAAAAGGTGGGGTAGGGACACTTGCCTTCCTGGCTCTTTAAAAAAAATGCATCTCGAAAGTTGAAAAGAGTTTTTACCTACTCACCTGATATTGGTTTGTAAAAAACAATAAAAAAACCTAGTACCTGTCTTTAAAGACACACGTTCGCGACGCGTCGAGATAAAGCTGTTATCTATTTCTCAGAATCTAGTGTCAATGACCCCATTTGAAATTTATCATCCGATCAGTATTCATATGAAGTTTTTTTTTTAAATATTGTATAATGATATTGTGGCTTTTTTGTGGCCAATGTTGTGGAGTTGTTTTGCGCTCGCTCGTATTAATCACTGGTTCTTTTCCACAACAAAAAAGTTGGGCCATTCTGAAGCAGTTGTATCGTAATGAATTATTTTTTTGTGACTAACTCGATGGCGTAGTGTTTAAGTTAAAACGTAGCTTAAGATAACTTAGCATATATACAGACAGATGTCCCCACTGCTGCGGGACAAGCTTTTCCTACGGATGGAAATATGGAATAGCAAGAATGGGATATGATATGACTAGTGTTGCAAAGTCCGATTTGTTTTAAATCGGTACATGATGTCAAAAAATCAGGATTTAGGGTTACAGATCGGGACAGAAACAAAAAACAAGGGGTTTTTAAGTCTGGGTTTCATTTATAGCATTTTAAAGCGTGCAAGTATAGTATTAAGTATATTAATTACCCAAATTTCATTTTTTGATTAATCGGGACATTTAGCGTCCCGATCAGGTACAAATCGGCACGCGTCCTCAGACCGCAAAAAATCGGGACGTCCCACGCAAATCGGGTCATCTGGCAACCCTAGATATGACCCACTACGCGGTTTGGTGGGCACTGATGACTGCAGATGAAGCCGGGACCAACGGCTTATCTTGCCTTTCGAAGCACTGAGGGACTCGAGACAGTAAGTTTTTGGTCACCCATCCAATGACCGACTATTGCGAAAGTTGCTTAACTTCTAGGATCGCAGGCCGAACGCGCTAACCTCCTGCGCCATCGAGCTTCATCAGTAGACCACAGATATATACATATAACTTTTAATAACCTCACAACCCCCTATACATCGGACATCTGTGGGCCAATCGCCTAACCAGATTGCTTTGGAAAACGCTATCGCTTACGATTTCATTTTGTTATTTCTAACCGCCGAAATACCTCACGCTCATTTTCTTTAACATTGTTATTACCAATGCAAAAGAAACAGAAAGAGCGCGAGGCATTTGAATACCTCAGGCGGCTAGAAATAACAAAATAAAATCGTAAGCGTTAGCGTTTTCCAAAGCATTTCCGTTAGGCGATTGGCCCCCTGGTCGGTCATTGCTGGACCGATTCACAATCATCATTTTGGTTTTATCCCGATTGATTGCAAGTCCAAATTCTAACGCTGTTGTCTCCCCAATACGTGGCAGCAATGAGACAGATATAACTATTACTCATCGGTTTAATTAAGCTATCTCTATTGCGATACGATAGGTGTAGGTACCCAACAAACATTATCAAATGAACACTAAACAAATCAAGATATCGTCGGTCGGATAATCTAGATCGCATTACGCGCTAAGCCTAAGAGACGGCGACAATGTTCGATAGATCTAGGGTTGCCAACAAACCATATATAGGCTTATGTCACAGATCTGCAGCGAATGTGTTATTTTTTTTGAGTGTGTATGCTGTTGGTCGCAGATGACCTTTACAGCGTCACTGGGTTTGGGGACGGCGAGATCCTAAGGGGACCTCAAACAGAGAACTGGCGAGTGCCTCTAGAGGTATTCCAAGGCGGATGGCGTCTCCCCACGGGGGGAGTCTCCTCTCCGTCTGGAGCCTCTAGACCACTCGAACCTGAGGGGGTGCCCAACTGATGTTGGTCGGGCATCGTATATATAGAGTGTTAGCCTCCGAATTTTACTTGCGCGATTTAGGCTTCCATACCTTGTGAGCGCAGCGCCGGTAACGCCATCTCTTGAGGAGGCGTAAGATTATTCAAATCAAATTAAAAATATATTTATTTTCCATCACAACAGAGATTCATAGTTAGTCTTGTATAGCAATTACAGTGTTGTGGCTCCTTGGTGGGTTTCAGCAATAGAAACCTGTGCTTACAGGTCACCAGCATGTTTCCTCCATGTTAGTTATATGTGGGGCATGTAGATGTCGCCGCTACAAACTTATATAAGTACAGTACTTCTGACTTATGTAAAAAACATCTAAAATCCAAAGAGCACTTATTTTTATTCACAATGCCATCTACATATTTTTCCTAAACTAAGGATGTAATCGCTACATAGCTTCTATCTAATCTTTGTAGAATATGTAAATAATTTGTTTTTTAATTCGTTTTAGTGCCGCCATCTATCTAGAAATTAAGCATTATCTTATACGATTACGGCAGTGCTATTGTAGCAAGACTAGCATATAAGCAATATTCGATAGGCGTAGGGTTGCCAGGAAACCTTATATGGGCTTATGTCACATATCTGCAGCGAATGTGTTAAACCTAAGTGGTTTAACAATGAAAGAACACCCTGGCCGTTTCATGATTGTCATAATATATCTTTGAATATTTATGTGATTCTTCACTACTTTATATATTTTCAACTGCGAGCCAATAGTAAGCTAATAGAGAGTCTATTAATAAACAATGCATTAACCTCATTTCGCAGATTTTTTTTGCATTCATTCATTCATGAGACATTCAAAATTGGGTTTTCTACGCCATATCGAATGATGATGCACTGACCCATTATATATTTTTTTTCTATTAAAACTTTTCTTAGGTATAAGCATCTAGCAGTTAAACGCGGTAGTATAATTGGTCAGTGCATTCGTCCGGATTCCGAAGGGTGCGGGTTCGAGTCCCGTCTGCGGCCTGGTCCGCGTGGATTTTTTTCTGTTAAAACTTTTCTTTAGATAAAAACATCTAGCAGTTAAATGCTTAAAACATAATTTTAATTTTGTTACAAAAGATTGGACAACCCTACGTACCAGGATAATGACTTTATTATTGTACCAAGTACCAATTATTCATCATAATGGCGGCCTTTTTTCCACGGATAAGATAACGTTACAATTCATAAATTGAAACACACCTTGGTAACAAACAAACAAGACAATTGCGCAGTCATTCCTTTCGGGTGATGATAAATTATTTCATCATCATCATAAGCCTATTAATGTCCCCACTGCTGGGGCGCAGGCCTTCCCTATGGATGGAATAGGGAGATTGGGCTACCCACCAAGCGGGCCTAGTGCGGATTGGTGGGTGCTAACGACTGCAGATGAAGCCGGAACCAACGACTTAACGTGCCTAAGCACGGAGGAGCTCGAGATGGTAAATTTTTGGTCACCCATCCGATGACCGACCACTGCGAATGTTGCTTAACTTCAACGATCGCAGCCGAACGCGCTAATCACTTGCGCCATCGAGCTATTTATTAATCTATAATAAGTATTTAAACAAGTAAATCCCCGTTTGCCTTGGTCTTACGTCCGTAACATGATAAAAACTTTACTGACATCGGCTAATAACGTTACAGCGGCCATCTTTTTTGAAAAGTTTTCTAAATCTTTGTAGAAGGTTCTTACGCAAGAAGTGTTGGCAATCAATAACTTTATCCTTAAGAAACTTTTTAACGACTTGTCTTATAAATAAATGAAATATTCATTTATAAAAAGTTTGTTGATCCCCTGGTGCCTGAATGAGTAAAATTTTCTCATTCCAGGATCTCTTTCATTTATTTTTAAGGGAACACGCAAAGAAAGTTTTATTTGCCCCATTTTTATTTTTATTTATTTATTTATTTTATTTATTTGTTATAAAGACAATCACAGGTCGATATATTTCTACATGAAAATTTGTTTGTAATATTGTAGGCCAATTACGATTATCCACTTTATAACATCAAACAGATAGATTTGATAAGTACCTATGTGCTCAAGGAAAACCAATTTATCATTAACATAACAATACATGTGTCTACACATAAATATAATAAGGTGTTTATACACACATACATAAGCTCGACAAAGTAAATAAAAAATCATTATTCTGACGATGCAGACCAGAAAAGGCTGCGAAACGTCAATAAATAAATAAAGTTCATGCATTAACCCATTAAAACTGGTTTTATGCTTTAGCACCGTTGTGATTTGATATTCGATGAAACGAAAGTAGAGTATTTTCTAAACAATTTGTTAAAATATAACAGACTTATCTTTTGAACGAGCGAAGCAGCGGCCAAACGCCAAATAAATATAAATATTTCCGACACTCACATCACACCAATTAGCCTAGCCCACGCTCACACTCGCTTACACGCACTGAGTAGGCTTGTGTCATGGGATACTAGGGTAACGGATAGAATACATTAAGTATATTTATATAGAAATACATATTATCTGATATACGATTTAGATCCTTGTTTGGTCGAAATAAATGAATTGATTTGCGAAGAAAAGGATTTTTTTTTACAATAGATGTCGCTAGGTGCGCTTAAATGTGATTCATGTTAGTTGATTTTTCTGAGAGATAAATTTTTAATGTAATATAAATTGTCATGTTTGTGTACGGTAGCGCAAGAAATAAATATTGTATATTCAACATCCATGACTGGAGTACAAATGCTCATATTCACCATACAAACATCTGCCCCCACCGGGATTCGAAGACCTCTCGTGTAGGCGACACTTAAAAACCCGGCGTACAAACCACTCGGCCACGGAGGTTGTCAGCTAGTTAAGTATAACAGCCTTATCTTTTGAATTGAACTAAAAGTTAATTAATTTTTGCCACCGTCAACAATCGCTATGACCAATCGACCCAAATGACTTTTTTTTTCTCGCTAATTAAACTTCCTACTTGCTAAAACTGATTTGTTAGTTCGACAATCACTGTGTTATGCGTTACATGTCCTTTTTAACTGTAGAAAGTCCGTTTAAATTAATATTTTCCCAGGAAAAAGATGTTACGGCATTAACAGTAATAATAAATGATAATGATTTCTAGTAAGATTTTTCTTTAGGTTTAAACATGTAGCAGTTGAATGATTCAAAAATAACAATATACATTATATTATATATTAGCTAACCCAGCGAACTTAGTACCGCCATAAAAATAGGGGCTGATGGTAGAATGATGAAAATTTAGGGTTGTGTGCATTTTTTTAATAGCAATTTATAAAAAAAAATGTAAGGGGTTGGCAACCCTTATTACTTACATTTATGAAGAATAGGTAGTAGCCGATTCTCAGACCTACTGAATCTTTATATATATAATTCTTCTGTGAGTGTGTATGTCACTGAACTTCTCTTAAACGACTGGACCGATTTTGATGAAATTTTTTGTGTGTGTTCAAGGGGATCTGAGAATGGTTTAGATTCACAAAGACGTGTAGACAGGACAACGTCTGTCGGGTCCGCTAGTATATAAAATTTCATAAAAATCGGTCAAGCGAAAGGTTTGGGGACGGCGAGATCCTAAGGGGACCTCAAGCCGAGAATTCTCGAGTGCCTCTAGAGGTCTTCCAGGCGGATGGCATCTTCTCACGGGGGGAGTCTCCTCTCCGTCTAGAGCCTCTAGACCACTCCAATCTGAGATCCTGGACGACTCTCGGCCTGGTCGGCTCAACTAGAGAGCTTCTCTGAGACTTGCAAGTTGTTTCTTCACGCCCCTTTTAAAGGACCCCGGTTTATAGGAGGAAGCGAACACGTGAACGGGCATAGCATTCCATTTTCCGTCCGTCTATAGATATTAGTTTAGTATAGGTTCTTGTAAAATGTTTAGCCAGTAGCGTAACAGACAAGCAAGGAACCGTGAAGTAATCATATTACATGTGAAGCAGAAATGTAGACATTCGATAAGTCGATCGAAGGGGGCTACTATGAAACGGCGGAGGCGTAGAAATAAAATATTGGATTTTATTAAGATAATAACTTAAGATGACACCTGTATCACAATACTGTTTGTCATATAAGAATTGTAAATAAGTAAATAAATATTTCCAACACTCACATCAATTAGCCTAGCCCCAAAGTAAGCACTGTAAGGATCGTGTTATTGGATACTAGGGCAACGGATAGAATACATTTATTGTACATATTTAAGTATATATTTTTATAGAAATACATATTAAACATCCATGACTGGAGTACAAATGCTCGTATTCATCACACAAACAAATGCCCCCACCGGGATTCGAACCTCTCGAGTCGGCGACACCATGAAACCCGGCGTACAAACCGCTCGACCACGGAGGTCGTCAAATCGTCATTTGTTCCACTGCTTTTATGTCATAAATAAATTAAAATAGAATAAAACTAGCAAACCAGTGAACGACATGTTCACAAAAAAAAAAAGTATTTAATTAATTGAGAATTTCGGAGATTTTGTGTGGTTTCGTTTGAAATACGTGATTTCTCGAAAACTGGAAGTGCTACGTTACTCAAATCCGGTTTGTAGTCTTATCAGACTATTCTTAACTTATAACTTAAACATTCTCTTTATCTATCTCTTACGGTTTGGCCGCTGAAACAGCACCACGGACGGACGGACTTGTCTAATAGATAAGAGATGGTTAGCGAAGAAGTGACTTTACTTAACTGCTTATGATGTCTGTCACATATAGGGTAACTATTTAAAAATTCGAAAAGTCCGGATATTTCAGTCACAAAATGCAAACATCACCCACTTAGTTACAATGATATTACACAGAGGGGGTCTCGTTGTTGATTTATAAATTCAATTGATTTATTGTTAAATGTAGGTTAGTACAGCAATTTGGTGTTAGTTAAAAAGTTTAGTGTCACTACATTTCGACCTTATTACAAGGTATACAATATTTTTGACGTGACAACGTCTTAAATTAGGTTGCGGCTGGGAGTCACTTATGAAAAAGTGTAACGCTCGGTAACGTTACGATGAGTCTCTCGTGTTAAGTTTAGGTTTACATGTACAATGTTTTAGTAAACAAAATATATTTCTATAGTTAAAATTTGTGCAATTCTTATTTTCATTCAATTCCTTGTTCCTATTGTGCAATTTAATTATATTCATATCAATAAATATTCTACCGAGAAAAAGACGTTGTCACGTAAAATCTTCGCCCGTAAAACCGACTTTACAGGCAACCATTTTTTAAGTAATAATCAGGTTTACAATTATATAAAAATCAAAAAGATAATTTTTTATTTTGTTTTAAATTAATGAGAACTTAATTAGGTTATTTGACTAATTTCATATAACTTAATAAGTAGTGTTACTCATATTACATCAAATTAAAAAATCCGGACAAATTAAGAAGCCGGACAAGAGGCAAAATGACTCATTACATATAACTAAATAAGTAGTTTTACACATATTACGTCTAATTAAAAAAATCCGGACAAATTAAAAAGCCTATCAAAGTCCGGATAAAAGGCAAAAGTCCGGGCATTTCCGGATAAATCCGGACGGATGGTAACCCTAGTCACATAGCACTCACAGCCACTTCAAAGTTAATCCAAATAGATCTCAGTGCCTCCTATCACCGCTTATCAGATTTCTTTTACTAAAGATTTAGTAAACGGTAGTGAGAGTTTTCTATGACTCAAAGAGAGATTTGCTTTTATCTAAAGATTTTGTTTGTGTTGTGTCGTAGAATGATTTGATATGATCGATTTTTTGCGAAAATCCTAGAGATTTTGCGTAAACGTGAATAATTAGATAATGGCAATGACATTTCTCAATTTCAGAATAACCTAACCTTGTATGAACCTGAGAACACAAAAGTATTTAAAAAGAAGCCTACTTTTCTATTCGCAGTCTTACTGCAAAAGTCCTACTTTCATCCTTTATTTAGTAAGATTGAGAAATGTCATCATCATTGTCTAATAGGGGTGATGACGGGGTACACAGTAAACGAAATTCTATTTAGTCCGTCAGTTAGATGATCAAAAATTAATAGACACGTATTTTTTCTTTGGGCAATCAACCAAAAAATGACTAAGTTATAGCGCGTCAAAGTTTGGGAATAGGGGCTCGTGACGTCACTTTTAAGTGAAAATTGTATAAAAACGTGATGTCATGCGACTTTTCAAATCAATATATCTCTAATGTTTATATTATGTGAAAAAAGAAAAAAATACGTGTCCAATACTTTTTGATAATCTACCTGATAAACGAAGAAAAGTCGTCATCCCTATTATCCGTGTTTTCGCAAAATATCTAGGTTTTTACGAAAAATAGATTTATCAAATCATCCTATGACATACAACAGTGAAGGGTTTTTATTGCTTACTATAATGTGATTTAAATGACGACTGCGAAGTTAGCACAAGTGTGGTCCCCGCCCCAACTTCCCTTGGTAACAGCCGCCAATAGAGCGCATTAAAATGGTCTCTTTCACACTCATTCAATAAGCAATTACATTCCGCTCTTTATCCTTCACGTGTCAACGGTGTCTACTGTCAAAATAAGTAATTACAGTAGAACCCGTTTAATACGATTTCTCGCATAATACGCCATTTTGCGTCAGTCCCTGCAAATTGAGATATGTTTTCATACATTTCTTAACGCTTAATACGATTCTTCATCCCGTTTAATACGCCCAAATCACCAACACGCACCACACATATTACCTCTTGCGGCAGCATAAAATTCAATGAGAATGTGAATAACACACAAGAAGAACCTAACCTAACTAAGTGATAATGATCAAGAAGAAGATGATTTTGCCACACTCCCAGGCATAATCAGCAGTTAATGATTTAAGACGCTATGTAACTTCTTTGAATAAAAGCGAAGAATGACTGCAAATGTTAAATTATGTTTAAAATTTTGTAATTGCTAATGCCTCAAAATCTTTTTCAAGAAACTTAATAATATACTACATTTTTATAACATACATAATTCTTAAATATTGTACATACATTTAATACCTCAATACTTACATTCAAAAGTTCCCTATCCCGCTTAATACGCTTTCTCGCTTAAGACGCGTTTTTGGTTGAGTCCCTGTGAAATCGTCTTAAACGGGTTTTACTGTACTATCAATTTATAACAAATCTGTTTTTACGAATGAAATGTCACTTTTTTGTCTCTAATAGTTCCCGTGCATTATGTGTACACACATAGGGCTTTTTGACTGAAAAAACGTAGAATATGTACACGTCATTGTTGCGAAGTGTAGCCGCGGCGAGAGAGCGTGCCAGACTGAATGCAAATCGGGCAATTACCTGACTTTCGTATTGCTAAACTAGAAGCGTGCATGACGTATCTATAACTTTAAAACATCATAGTTTATTCCATTCTGTTCTGTTATTCTGTCTGTTACATTACGGCAACAATATAATATAAAAATACCTTCTTTGTTTCAGATAAATCGAGGCCAGCCAAACAGAAGACTGATTTTTTATGCTATGTAGCACATAGTCTAAGAGGAATTTAGCACATTCCATTTGTAGCATGCACCAGTGACGCCATCTTGTTATAGCCGCCATTACGCATTCGCTGCAGCTGTAGTATAAACAATATGGCGTCGGCGCCCATCCGCTCCGTGGTGGAGGAGGGAGACGCGGAGGAGAAATTGTTGGCGGAGAATAAAGTGTTGGTTGTGCCAAATACAGCTGCTGCCAAAGAGGAGAATTTCCTCCTGTCCATTAAGTCTTCTAAGAAAGGTGAGGATTCTTTAAAGTTATATTAATTATATCCAGGGCTAAGATTAAAACAAAAGGGGTAGATACGGTACGCTCATACTTGCATCAAACAAAAACTGATCCCACGGCAGCGCGAACGGGACGGCGAGATCCGTGTCACTGCATTACCGACCCGAACGAAACAGCACGTTAAGTTTCAAAGGCAGCGCGAACGGGACGGCGAGATCCGCGTCACTGCATTACCGACCCGAACGAAACAGCACGTTAAGTTTCAAAGGCAGCGCGAACGGGACGGCGAGATCCGCGTCACTGATTTACCGACCCGAACGAAACAGCACGTTAAGTTTCAAAGGCAGCGCGAACGGGACGGCGAGATCCGCGTCACTGCATTACCGACCCGAACGAAACAGCACGTTAAGTTTCAACGGCAGCGCAAACGAGATGGCGAGATCCGCGTCACTGCATTACCGACCAATCAGGCGACCAGTACTCGACGTCACTACCGAATAAGATTCAAAACAAACAGCAATTTTTATGAAAAAATATATTTTATAGTACTTACGAATGAAAAGTGATGCCGTGGGTTTTATTTGTTGTTGTTTGTTGTTGGTTGTTTTATCATATAAACACAAAATATTAGCAATATTTCTTTTTGGCGTTCACATGTATGTCGTTTGCATGTCAAGTTGTGACTAAAGCGATTAGGGTCGTGGACCACAATTGGTGCGGATCACTTTTGTGAGGCTAGTGCCGTATCTACCCTTTTTGTTTTAATCTAAGATCCAGGGCCGTCTTTAACCTATTGGAGGCGCTGGGCATATTAGGATTATGAGGACCCTATGACTTTGATGTGGATTATGACTTGAAATGGAGCGAGTCGTACTGATGATCCATCTTCTCGTTTAGGTCTAAAGTCAAAGATCATTTTCTCAAACAGAAATCTCAAACTTAATGAATCATTCTCACGAAGTATCTTGTTTCTTATTATTATTTATTTATCAGGCTTATATGTATGTTATGTATATTTAGATAGGTATTGTATTTATCTATGTATATTTATGCAAGTTTATTTATGTAGGTATATGTATTGTATAATGTGTATAGTATATATATATATATATATATACAACTATTATTTATTAAGTCTATTTCCTATAACAGTAGTAATAAATTATTTTTAGTTTAATTTTTATTGCACTTTCTGTTTCCCGCTAAGTTTTGAATCTCCGACACCACCTAGGTTGGCTGGAAGAGATCTCTTTTAGAGATAAGCCCACCTTTGCTTACTATGTATTTGACTATATGTTTTGAACTGTATGATGCAATAAAGAGTATAATAATGATTTTTCTTTAAAATGTGTATGTGCTTAGTATACCATTATATATTTATGTATATTTAAATTCATCTAAGCATGCTGAAGTCGGAAAGCCAAATTTTTGGGCGAGAGTAGAATAGCTTCGCTTATGTAAAAGCTACTGAGTTGGTTTTGTAGTCAGTCATTTAGGTTCGAAATCATCGAATAGGGGTGATGACGGGGTATAGTAACCGAAATTCTATTTAGTCCGTCAGTTAGATGATCAATCAAATCAAATGGACACGTATTTTTTCTTTGGGCAATCAACCAAAAAATGACAAAGTTATAGCGCGTCAAAGTTTGGGAGTAGGGGCTCGTGACGTCACTTTTGAGTGAATTTTCACTTATAAGTGTACTCAAACGTGACGTCATGCAACTTTTCAAATTAATATATCTCTGCAATGTTTATATCTGAAAAAAGAAAAATTACGTGTCCAATACTTTTTGATAATCTACATGATAAACGAAGAAAAAAAATTAGTCATCATCCCTATTATATCAGTTTTTTGGTAATAAATATTGGTTATAGTTTCATGATCTGACAGGAACTATAGGAACTTTGTATTTGATCTGAGGGGCGCCCCTATTGATCGCGGGGCCCTGGGCACTTGCCCAAAGTGCCCACTGGGAAAGAGGAGTCTGATTATATCCACAGAACACAGAAAGAGGTTAGAAGGGTTACTAAAGACCGTTTTGTACGGCAACCAATCGCCGGCTCGCCTCCACTACACTTCCACCTAATAGATAATAGCCAATCAAACGACGCGACATTAAACAATCGAACCTATCAGCGCTCTCGTCCGAGAGCAACGACGCAATCGGAACCAAGTTTTAGTCAAGTTATGAGCATTTGCTCACACATAAATGTGGAGAGCCTGCCCCGCCCACAAGGCCCTTTTAACCTTTTTCTGTGTTCTGTGATTCTATCCTACAGTCATCATCATCATCAGCCTATTACTGCCCACTGCTGGGGCACAGGCCAACTCTATGGATGAAATAGGGAGATTGGGCCGTGACCCACCACGCGGGTCAAATGCGGATTGGTGGGTGCTAACGGCCGCAGATGCAACCCTGACCAACTGCTTAACGTGTTTACCGAAGCACGGTGGAGCTCGAGATAGTGAATTGTTGGTCACCCATCCAATGACCGACCACTGCGAAAGTTGCTTAGCTTTAACAATCGCAGTCGAACGCGCTAACCACTTGCGCCATCGAGCTCGTCATCCTACACTCGCGAACTATTGATCCGAGGTAATAGTTTTCAAGATCAAATTATGTTCAGTTTCTCATCATCATGAGCCTGTTAATGTACCCACAGCCAGGGCATAAGACTTTTCTATGGTCGGGATAAGGAGAATGGGCCATGACCCATGACCCAACAACGCGTTACTGGTGCCTTTTATTTCCCACTCCCAGGCGGGGGAGGAGAATATGGCCGATATTCGTGAAATCGTAGTGAAAAGGACAATGGGCAAAATTGCATGGACACTGCACCCACGTCCGCCACGGCTTAAACTACATTTGTTTGGAAGGTATCATAGTCATGATCATTTGTGCCAAAGCGCATCAAATTCCATCCCGGGAGTCTTTAGTTATTTTAAGTTAAATAGGTACAATTCCATAGGTAAAAGTAACTATAACGAACATAATATTTAAAGATACAAGGACGAGTATATAGAACGGATATCTGACCTCCGTGGTCGTCAATTAATATATCCGAGTCGAGTGGTTTGTACGCCGGGTTTCATGGTGTCGCTGGCTCGAGAGGTCCCGGGTTCGAATCCTGGTGGGGGCAGATGTTTGTGTGCTGAGTACGAGCATTTAAATTGATCCATAGATTTTTTATTAGCTCGTACGATTATAATGACGTACGCGATGATAATCGTGTTCCTATTTCTAAAGCGTGTTAGTTAAATATCAATGAAATAACAGGGAGCGCACAAAATGTAAGACATAGGACTGCATACGAGTAGACTAGTTGCAACGGCAACTGCAATATCACATCCTTCAACCCCCATACCCTGTTAGACGTTTTGAGGAGTCTCAGTAAGTGCAAGCAGCAAGCAAGCAGGATAGTCGGTAGGCTTTGTTGTTTAGTATTTTGTATCTGATTGTACAGTAAGATATGATTCACTCACTTATTATTGCTAATATTATAAAACGAAAGTACTATTGATATTGAATGAATTTCTTTAGCTATTTAAATATCATCATCATCAGCCTATTAATGTCCCCACTGCTGGGGCACAGGCCTTCCCTATGGATAAAATAGGGAGATTGGGCCATGACCCACCACGCGGGCCCAGTGCGGATTGGCGGGTGCTAACGACTGCAGATGCAGCCGGGACCAACGGCTTAACGTGCCTTCCGAAGCACGGAGGAACTCGAGATAGATGTTTTTGGTCACCGATCCAATGACCGACCACTGCGGAAGTTGCTTAACTTCAACGATCGCAACCGAACGCGCTAACCACCTGCGCCGTCGAGCTTCTCTATAAGGAGCCATTTAAATATGCCCGTGTGTAACCGGTCCCCATGACTTACACACAAAGGTCGTCTATAAGGACTATGTGCGGAAACCTTAACCCCTAATATAGAACATACCCAGGTGTATATCTTTTGACCCCCAGGTTATTTTTTTTTGGTGCCATAATAAAAAAGGCTAGTTTTTCATAGATCTATCGATTCATACTAATTACATTGTTGGCGGAGCTGGGTGCGTTTTGCCCATTGTCCTTTGATATTTTTTTTTCTTGAAACAAAAATACCTGATAACATTATAAGAGATGAACGGAATCATTATCACTGCTGTAGTTGCGTATTGAATAGAATGGTAGTAGATAGTTTTTATAATCCACACTAAGGTAGCTCATATTCTATCGCCATTACATTTCATCTCCTACACTTTTACTGGTTGACTGGTAGAGAATGCCCATGGCACTAAGTCCGCCATTTACTGTTTTTATGGTAATAAAGTATAAATAAATAAACGTTATTTGCTGTAAAAATACATGAATAAACCAAAAACTTGTCAATTACCAAACAATAACTATGTCATTTGGAATTATAATATTAGAAAAAAAAATGGTGATAATATCAATTCAACTTTTTTTGTGAAACGATTTATAATTAGGTGCACTACATGCTATGCCGTAAAAATACGCTATATAGGAGTCTGTCGGAGACTAGACTACCAACCTCCATACAAAGTTGAATGTGTCATTAATTACTCCCTGTCCAGTGAGGTAGGAATATAATTGATTTATCGTGTTTTCTGAAACAAAATAAAAATAATAAATAAATATTTCCAACACTCACACCAATTAGTCTAGCCCCAAAGTAAGCACTGTAAGGCTTGTGTTATGGGATACTAGGGTAACGGATAAAATACATACACAGTACGTATATTTATATATAGAAATACATTATTAAACATCCATGACTGGAGTACAATGCTCGTATTCATCACACAAACATCTGCCCCTACCGGGATTCGAACCCGGGACCTTTCGAGTCGGCGATACCATGAAACCCGGCGTATAACCCACTCGACCACGGAGGTCGTCGCCACGAACAGATTGAAAATACATCTAATAGTCCCTAGTATTGTCAGTATTAGTAAATTATTTTCATTCGAATTTTATAAATTAAATAAAGAGGTGGTTTCATTTTCTCACATAAATATTTCATAATATTTTTTAAGACTATGTTCGTAGTTTCTAAACGCAACTAAGAAAAATTAATATTTTGTGGGGGTAGTTTGATAAAAGTTCACATTTCTGCCCTCGCTCTTGTCATCTCAAAGTCATTCTATTTTATTCGTGTTAAGAAAACATTATACTTTTAACAAAATAATGAAGAAAGCGAAATATAAAAAGATTGCGCGACGTAAGTACAATTTTATCTATACTTCTATATTAATATTATAAAGATAAATTATTAGTAATTTGCAACTAATGAACCCGAAAACCAATGGACCGATTGAAAAAAATCGTACACCATTGAAATGCTGCAGTATTACAGTGTGTTTCTGCATTATCCCACTAAGACCGTGTTGTTTTATCAAAAGTTAAATTTGACTACTGTTAAATCCTATAGAAAAATATAACCATGCCTAAATTTTTAATCTTCGTTAATTAAATAAAATTTTACTAGAATTTCACGCGGTCCAGTACCCTTAGTACGAGTTTGAGCTCACGAAAACTATCGATAGTTTTCGAATTGTAAATTATGTTTCCATGTCCATTTTGGTGAGAAGTAATCAAATATAGTTATAATTTTTATTATTTTTAAAGCATGTAACTGCTTGATGTTTAAATCTAAAGAAATTATAACTATAATTGCTATTTCTTCTTTCAAATGTTTAATACTTGTAAAAGTATTCATTTGACATTGTAGGTTTACCTATAATGCGAAGAGATGGCGCTGCCTTGCAGCTTAAGAATAGCTAGAAAGAATTTCGACGCGGTCCGTGAGGGCCGCGGTAGCATAATTGGTCAGTGCATTCGCCCGGATTGCGAAGGGTGCGGGTTCGAGTCCCGTCTGCTGCCTGGTCCGCGTGGAATTTTTTCTAGTTATATTTTCTTTAGTAATCAAATATACTTAAAATTTATGAAGACGCAAACGATATAATGATAGAATTTAAACACTGTTTATTTTTATTGAAACGAAAACAATAAAATCAAGTACCCTTAGTACGAGTGCGAGCTCACGAAAACTATCATAGTTTTCGTGATTGAAAAACTCGTAGTAACGGTACAGGTAGCAGACGGGACCAGCCCCTCTGGTATGAGCATTGCGATATGATATTTATCGTGTTTTTATCTTGTTTTAATTAAACAAAAAAAAAACGTTTATTCAGTCTAGGCTGTTACAAGCACTTGTGAATGTCGAAAAGCTACGCCATCGGTTCGCAAATCTACGGCGGGAGACCTTGTACTGAGAAGAACCGGCAAGAAACTCAGCAAGGGCTGTTTTTTTTTTGCAAATTGAAAGTTGACATCAAACTTGCAAACATGTGTTGAGGTCAACTTCCATCACATAATGTCAAATATGTAAAAATAATGTCCAATTACTATGGCGTTTCACAGTTAGACGCGATAAAAAACGTGATATAATGTTAATTGGTGGTGCTCATGCTACGGGGACAGATGGGAATATAAGCTATTGTCAAAATTTGACACGTTTACTGATGTCTTTGACATGACATTAACTGTAGTCAAAGGAGAATGGCGAACTTCCATAGGACCTTGGGCCTAACCATTACAACGATAATTTTTGGCCAGTTTTGTTGATAAATTCATACAGATTTCATGTATGTTAAAATTATAGAGTTATTCTACGGGATAGTATAAATATCGATAGTTAAATAACCAAAAGTTGGGTTATGTAAGGTTGGTCAAATTGATGAATTGTATTCATTAAAAGACTATATAAATACTTAAATCTAAGCTACAAAGGATTCAGGTGGCTCATGACATCCCCTCCCCCTGACAACAGTATGATGATTAATTTTAATAACTATTGTTTTAACAATGACATGGAAAAAAGTAGTGCTTACCTAACAGAAATAGAACTTATGTGCCTCCTGAATATAAATAACAAAATATAATACTTACATAAACAAAATCTACATATAAAGTTATAATATAATAATAATATATCAATAAGAAAAAATACAATAACCATTTCAAAATGTGTCAAATATGTTATGATAAAACGCAAAATAGGAAAAATGAAAATAATTTTCTCAACCCCTGCCAGAAGTCATCCACTTACACAGACGAGGGGTTATACTACTTTCAGGTATATATATCATTATATGCATTTCTGTCCGTCCGTCACACAAGGCTCACACACAGCGCTCACTTTGGGCATAGGCTGGTGGATTTTGTAACAAAAATATTTATTCATTTACTAAAACAATTTTAGTTCAGTAAATCCTCATTGAGATCTAAAACTTTTCAATGATCACAGTTCTTTGCGTATCACCTTGCTTCACCGATAGATGGCGCTGAACCAAATGACTCATTCTAAACTTCATAAATTAATTGTTCGGTATGCGTTAATTACTAGTAGATACTGCAACGTTTTTTTAATCTTCTTATAGTAACTGATTTCAACTCGTATTTTTGCTCTCATTAGAGCAGTTTCAAGGATATGTATGTATATCGTTTTTTGTTTCTTAGTTGCACGCAATTTTTATATCTAACAATCCGTGTTTCTGGTCTTGTGATATATAAATTGGGCAGGTTTACGTTTATCGCACACAAAGGGATAATGAAAATAGGTAATCTTTCTATCTTATTTTCTTAAAGAAGTTTTTTAATCGCAAAACTGATTATCCAATTTTGTTTTAGTATAACTTTTTTGCTAAATAATTAAAACGATTTTAATTTGTGTGGAAATCTTTTTGAGGATATTGTATCCATTTCAACCGACCTGAAGATACTTATTTTTTGAAGTGAAAACTTCTTTAGCGGCGTTGTACACTTTTTTGTACGGGTAAAAAATGATAAACTCGCGTCAGGTTAAACACGTGGGCAGATCGCATCATGACACACAATAAAATTGGAAAAGTTGTTGACTTTCAATATATTGGACGAAACATAGTAATATTTTATTTTATTGTATTATAATAATAAGTTTCTATCTAGGACGTCCACGAGGCAGCTTTATTGCGAAGAAAATTCATTTTTTTTTTTCAATAAATTCGCTAGGTGCGCTTATATGTGATTCATTTAAGTTGATTTCTTTACAATAGATGTCGCTAAGTGCGCTTAAACGTGATTCATGTAAGTTGATTTTTCTGAGAGGTAAACTTTTTTAATGATATATAAATTGTCATGTTTGTGTACGATAAGCGCAATAAATAAATATTGTATTCTACCACATACATGATAGTACTTTTATACTGATAATTAAAGCAATTCGTGCAAAATTATTCCCTAACCATTCCAAAATATCAAAAATGCACAACGTTAATATTGAAGTTTTCACTTCTGCCGGCACTCCCGGAGTGCAACCCGTTGTTTTTTTTTTAATATGTTCACGTAGAAGAAGGCTTACCTATAGCACATTACATGTTTCTCGATCTCTGTTTATGGATTACTTATGACTTGGCATGGCCATGGCCCAAACTCCCTATTCCGTCCATAGGAAAGGCCTGTGCCCCAGCAGTGGGGACATTAATAGGCTGATGATGATACTTATGTCTTCGTGGAAAATAGGAGCTATAGTCTTAACGCATCAAAAAAAGAAAAGAACGAAATTAGTAATTTATAGGTGATGGTGTTACTCAATAACGCTTTGTAAACATACGCGACAGTATTTGACAGAGCCGTGCCGTATAATTATTAATGATGTCTCATCCTATTTCCTTACTACTATCTGGCGGCCATATGCTTTTTTGACACTCTTTTTACGTCTAGCCTTCAAATCAATATAAGAGATCATTTTAATATAATTTTATTTGCGATATAATATGATATAAATAATAAATCAATTAATATAATATTGAGCTAAAGTGATTGAATAATGTTGATATTCATATATTTTTATTTGTGAGGTAAAAAGATGATCGTATTTTAACTAATGTTTTGTTTGTGTACCTATAATTAACTTAATTACAAATTGTGAATACGTCCTGTTCTTTATTCTCTATTTGCTGCCCTGTTCAGGGTCTACAATTATCAAATCAATGTTCCTACTAAGATCTAAGAAAACGTTGTAGAACGCAATAAAGTATTGATTGATTGGGATCAAGGTAGGCAATGGTGATAGTGTTATTTTTTGTATCACAAGCGTCTATAGGTTATGGCGGCCGCTTACCATCAGGCGGGGTATACGCTTGTTTGCCCCTCTACTAATATAAAAAATAAGATCGTATCTTCCGGATAAAACGATAAACTGAAATTGGGAATTGTAATTAATATTGACATAAATTTTAATTTTAATTGTTTTTTTCAACACCAATTAGCCTAGCAACCTAGCCCCAAAGTAAGCACTGTAAGGCTTGTGTAATGACATACTAGGCTAACGGATAAAATACATACACTGTACATACATAAGTATATTTATATAGGAAAACAAACATCTGCCCCATTATAATGATAAAATCATTGTTATTTGAATGAATGATAGGTAAAATGAGAATACTGTAATATGACTGTTGTATTTTAATATGTTTAATTTTTTTTGCATGCTATTAATATGGCTTAATAGGTTTAAGTTTCTTAGTTTAACCTATCCTGTATATGTAAACATCTTTTGCCAAACTTATTAAATGCAAATAAATAGTATTCTATAAAAAAATTAATGATTTAAGGTTCTTTGTAATGATGACCCGTATTCAATCAGTATCCAGTTCCATAATATTGGCTACTAGCCAGACTGCATGAGATTTGAGAGCTATAAATACATTAAGCTAAATTAGTTCTCATTCGCGCTGTAATTAAGAGAAACTTATTATTGGAAAAAAATAAATAATAATAATAATAAATAAATATTTCCAACACTCACACCAATTAGCCTAGCCCCAAAGTAAGCACTGTAAAGGCTTGTGTTATGGGATACTATGGTAACGGATAGAATACATGTATTGTACATATATAAGTATATTTATATGAAATACATATTAAACATCCATGACTGGAGTACAAATGCTCGTATTCATCACACAAACGTCTGCCCCCACCGGGATTCGAACCCGGGACCTCTCGAGTCGGCGACGCCATGAAACCCGGCGTATAAACCACTCGGCCACGGAGGTCGTCAAATATGTATCATCTATCCATCCATCCATCAGCCTTTCTCCGTCCACTGCTGGACATAGGCGTCCCCCATAGAACGCCACAATGCGCGGTCCTGCGCTATCCGCATCCAGCGGCTCCCAGCACATTTGACGATGTCGTCAGTCCACCTTGTTGGGGGCCGCCCCACGCTGCGTCGTCCGGTACGTGGTCGCCACTCGAGGACCTTTCTTACCCAACGGTTGTCAGATCCTCGAGCGATGTGGCCTGCCCATTGCCATTGGAAAGAAATATGTATACCTTGTTTCAAATGTTTAATACTTGTAAAGGTATTCATTTGACATTGTGGGTTACCTATAATGCGAAAAGATGGCGCTGCCTTGCAGTCTAAGAAGGGCAAAAGAGAAATCGACATGGCCATCAGGGCCGCGGTAGCATAATGGTCAGTGCATTTGCCCGGACAGCGAAGGGTGCGGGTTCGAGTCCCGTCTGCTGCCTGGTCCGTGTGGATTTTATTCTGGTAAAATGCTTAAAAAAATAAAAATATAAATATATATATATACCTACAACACTGACTTGCAAAATTAAGTATCACACTTTTATATATCCAATAACTTTTTAAGTACACAAGATATACTTTCGAAATAAAAACTACGCGAAAAGGAGTTTAATTTTGTGCTACTCTTACAAAGAAAGCTGATAAAATTTGCTTTAAAACGTTTTTTATTTTGTACATCTCTAACTTCTTTAGTTTAGAAAATATTGAAATTTTAGAAATGTGATGAGTACTTAGTTTGTTTTGCAGGTCCAGTGTATTTAACTTATACCGAGTTTGTTTGGGTGGAATTTACTAGCATGTTTTTTAATCTCAGAGACAAAAATTACATTACCCTGTGTAGCCGGTTTATTGCAGTTCTTAAATAGTGATGTATTACTGTCGGAAATTACCTCACATTAAATATTTAGTATCGTTTTTTTATTTAAAAGAGTTTAATAAAGCATTATTGGAACCAGATTATGTTATTAGAAAGTCTGAGCCACAGTAACCGCTCGCCACCTAGCGGCATGAGTGCCTGTATCTCGTTTCTTTCGTATAAAAATTAAAATATAAAAAGGGTCTGTAGCAGGCCTATGTTGATGATGTTAAATTTTTTGTTCACAGTGAAGTTACCCGAAGATGAGAGCGGTGTGGGCGGCCGATTCACAATCGGGCCCGCCCCAGAACGCGACTGGGAGATGGTCCCGCCCGACGGCAAGTGGGGATGGTGCGTGCTCGTAGGTAAACAACGCTCACATGTAGCGGTCCACAGATAATAATCTATATTTATACACAATCAGGTGGTTTACAATCGGACCCGCTTCAGGATGCGACTGGGAGATGGTCCCGCCCGACGGCAAGTGGGGATGATGCGTGCTCGTAGGTAAACAGTGCTCACATGTGGCGGTCCACAGATAATAATCTATATAATAATACACAATCGGGCCCGCCCCAGAACGCGACTGGGAGATGGTTCCGCCCGACGGTAAGTGGGGATGGTGCGTGCTCGTAGGTAAACAACGCTGCTCATGTAGCGGACAACAGATAATAATTTATATTTATGCACAATCTGGCGGTTCACTATCGGGCTCGTCCTAGAGCGCGACTGGGAGATGGTCCCGCCCGACGGCAAGTGGGGATGGTGCCTGCTCGTAGGTAAACAACGCTCTCATGTAGCGGGCTACAGATAATAATCTATATTAATGCACAATCGGGCGGTTCACAATCGGGCCTGCTCTAGAACGCGATTGGGAGATGGTCCCGCCCGACAGCAAGTGGGGATGGTGCGTGCTCGTAGTAAAACAACACTCACATGTGGCGGACCACAGATAATAATCTATATAATAATACACAATCGGGCGGTTCACAATCGGGCCCGCCCCAGAAGGCGACTGGGAGATGGAATGAGGCTTAAATCCCTGTATTCTCCTGGACCCACATTGTCTCTCTTCATCATCAGCCTATTCATGTCCCCACTGCTGGGGCACAGGTCTTCCCTATGGATGGAATAGGCAGATTGGGCCATGACCCACCACGCGGGAGCAGTGCGGATTGGCTGGTGCTAACGACTGCAGATGCAGCCGGGACCAACGGCTTAACGTGCCTTCCGAAGCACGGAGGAACTGGAGATAGAAGATTTTTGGTCACCCATCCAATGATTTACCGCTGAGAAAGATGCTTAACTTCGACGATCGCAGCCGAACGCGCTAACCACTTACGCCATCGAGCTCCTCACTCAACTTGCCTCCAAGGGCGGATCCAGGGAGGGTGGGGTCATGGGGGTCATGACCCCCTCTTGGGCTGGGTCCATCTGTACCCACTGTGACTTTACCACGACTATATGACCCCCCCTGGGCTGGGTCCATCTGTACCCACTGTGACTTGACCACGACTATATGACCCCCCCTGGGCTGGGTCCATCTGTACCCACTGTAACTTGAACACGACTATATGACCCCCTCTTGGGCTGGGTCCATCTGTACCCACTGTGACTTGACCACGACTATATGACCCCCCCTGGGCTGGGTCCATCTGTACCCACTGTGACTTGACCACGACTATATGACCCCCCCTGGGCTGGGTCCATCTGTACCCACTGTAACTTGAACACGACTATATGACCCCCTCTTGGGCTGGGTCCATCTGTACCCACTGTGACTTGACCACGACTATATGACCCCCCCTGGGCTGGGTCCATCTGTACCCACTGTGACTTGAACACGACTATATGACCCCCCCTCCGGCGCCAAAGCTGGATCCGCCCTTGCTTGTCTCTCTTACAACAGTTTATCTACTAAGAAATTTTCTTCCTCTCACCAGGTGCGACTCTAGTGAATATCCTTATACCGGGCACAATCAAGTCCTTCGGAGTTCTGTTGGTGGAGTTTAACGACGTGTTCCATACGAGTGCGTCAGCGGCGTCCGGCATCGTGGCTCTATGCTATTTCCTATACAGCAGTCTTGGTAAGTCATCAGGGTATTTATGTTTTTTAAGTGTAAATGGAAAAATCTATTTAAACTATAAAGGGGAGACCTGGGAGAGTTGTGACACAGACGATTTCTTCCAACTGATAATAATAAGGGAGATGGCATAAACGCACTTTTGTAGCTTAAGTTACTATTTCACTCAGTACCCGCCGGCGACGCAACATAAGCGGTCCCCCTCAGGTTCGAGTGGTCTAGAAGCTCCAGACGGAGACGAGACTCCGGGGCCGCGGGGAGTCGCCATCCGCCTGGAATACCTCTAGAGGCACTCGCCAATTCTCGGCTTGAGGTCCCCTTATGATCTCGCATTCCCCAAACCCGGTGACGCTGTAAAGGTCATCTTCGACCAAACACACTAAAAAAAAAACAAAAGCGGTTGCGTAATTACGACGTCTGCGTACAAAAAAACGCTAAAACTAAATTTTTCTTCAAAATTTTAATTGAATTTATATCATTTCTTAACACATGTGCGTTGTTGTGATATTTTTTCTTAAGTTGTATGGTTATTTAAGTCTTAAAACGTTGCTCTGATCTTTTGTGTTTTCATAGTATTTAGAAATTATGATTTTTTTATTCGGAAAAAGTCGTGATTTTGAGCACTGCACCCACTCCTCATTAGTTTCTGTGCATTAAGGAGAGTTGTGACAGTCTTTTTATGAAAAAATATATTTTATAGTACTTACGAATGAAAAGTGATGCCGTGGGTTTTATTTTTAGTTCTTGAGCAATTTGAGCACTTTTTAAAAACACACTTATTGATTGTTTTATCATATAAACACAAAATATTAGCAATATTTCTTTTTGGCGTTCACATGTACGTCGTTTGCATGTCAAGTTGTGACTAAAGCGATTAGGGTCGTGGACCACAATTGGTGCGGATCACTTTTGTGAGGCTGTCACAACTCTCCTTAATGCACAGAAACTAATGAGGAGTGGGTGCAATGCCTAGAATGCAAACGCTGGTCACACGCAGATTGTACTGGGGGCGAGTTGCAATACGTTTCTCAAAATTGCCTATTAGGTTTCATCAGATTTTTGACTGAATATAATCTTGAAGATCTCGAAGCCATGCTATAATTACTTAAAAGTATCATCATCATCAGCCTATTAATGTCCCCATTGCTGGGGACTATTGGGCCATGACCCACCACGCGGGCCCAGTGCAGATTGGTGGGTGCTAACGACTGCAGATGCAGCCGGGACCAACGGCTTAATGTGCCTTCCGAAGCACGGAGGAGCTCGAGATAGTAATTTTTCATAGGATAGGTCACCCATCCAATGACCGACCACTGCGAAAGTTGCTTAAGTTCAACGATCGTAGCCGAACGCGCTAACCACTTGCGCCATCGAGCTCCTCATACTTAAAAGTATAACATCATTTTATGGCAATATCATAGGTATTTGATATGGTAAAAGATGATAACATTACTTATGGTAAGAAAAGAAAAACATGTTTCATTATTTTTAATATGTGTTGGTGATTTTTAATACTTAAATAGTCGTAATATAAAGCTGTCACAACTTCCTCGGTACCTGTCACAACTTACCTCGGTGATAGGAGAGTTGTGACAGAGGGTTGTTTTTGTTGATTTTCTCAAAAAACGTAATACTTTAACTTATTTTGATAACTGATTTCAAAAGGGAAGAAATGGTGCTATATTTATTCATATAAGCCATAACTTTAAATTGTTCCATAAGTGAGATATTTACCTAAAATTAAAAATTGTCACAACTTTCCTAGGTCTCCCCTATATATGTGTATAATATATATATATACAGGGCGTCCCACGGATTTGTCACACGGAGGAAAAGTATATTAAATATTAAAGATAGATTATTTTACTGATAGAAGACATAATTTTGTTGTTATAATAAGTAGAACTGTATTTTCACCGTTTTAAAAAAATCGACATCCAAAACCGGGAATCAAACTCGTGAAATGTGATACAAAAAACTACATGTATTGTATGATAACCGTCGAAAGGGTTAATCATAAGGATTATTTTTTACTTAATAACATAGCATTTTAAATGAAAAATAATCACGAAAATTTACTTTTATTTTTACATAATTGAACACAAACTACAATTAAAAAAAATGCAAGGTTTGTATAAGTATCGCTTTATAATTTTTTTCACGTACTTATAGTAAAAAAATCCTGTATTATTAAATGAGAAGTACTAGTTAGTAAATACTTTTAAATTATAACATTAGCTGTTGTTAGCACGGAACATACCCTGAAAAGATTTTCATTTAAGATGCTGTGTTATTTAGGAAGAATTAATCCTCCTAGTGATGTAACGAATGTCATTTTTTGAACATTCGCGAATGCGAATGCGGATGCGAATGCGGATGCGAATGTCTGGTACCGACATTCGCGAATGCGAATAATTAGTTTTTTTTAAATTGGCGCTAATTGTCTATGGCATGGTGGCAGTCTCGTTCGAATTGCCGAGTTGATATGAACTCGTCCGACTGAAGTGTCATTCCGCTCGCACCGGTCTTTCCGTAAACAAAACAAGTGAATTTTGAGGTTAGTGATTGTGAGTGGTAATAGTGATTTATTAACATGAGTAAATCGAATTCTAGTGAAACATGGACTTATTTCACACTTTGCGATGCTGAACGAGCTAAATGCAAACTGTGTAACATTGAATATTCAAGGAAAGGCAGAACTACAACTTCTTCAAATTGTTTTTTTCTAATATTCATATTCGCAAAACATTCGCAGAGATTTTGCGAATGCGAATGCGAATATTCGTTACATCACTAATTAGCCCTTGCGATGGTTACCATAAAATACATCGTGTTTTTCTTTAATTTCACGAGTTTTACTCTCAGTTGTAGCAGGCGATTTTAAAAAAACTGTGAATGCAGTTCTAGTTATTATTAAAAATAAAATGATTTTTTCTTTCTGTTAAATATCCTATATTTAATATACTGTCCCTCTGTGTGACAAACCCGTGGGACGCCCTGTATACACATGCACACCCGTGCACACTAATTTTTTTAGGCTCTCTTAAAAGTCTCTTCGGTGGTGTCGTGTGAGGCGGGTCACACGACCCTAAAATATGGTTGAGCGAAGCGATGACTGGTTCGTGCGTCATGCCCGTGAACGGTTTTTTTCCGAAAATTGCCTATCTTCGACATATGCAGACCGAACCACGCGCCTTTTTAAACCCCTCGAACACAGAGTGGTGAAAAATTATAAATTTTTGATCACCCATCCTAAGTCTGACCATAGCGAAAGTTGCTTAACAAAGTTTTTTTTCTATTTTCCTAGGTCCATTATCTTCGATATTGTCAGTGAAATGGTCGTATCGGACGGTGACCCTAATAGGGGGCAGCTTTGCCGCCTTTGGAATGATATTTAGCAGTTGTGCCTTCTCTATAACGTATTTATACTTTAGGTAAGTTGTAAATTATTTTATATATATACATATCATATATATATATATGATAAGGTGTTTTTTAGAATAAAATGTATATATATAAAACTCAAAGGTGACTGACTGACTGACATAGTGATCTATCAACGCACAGCCCAAACCACTGGACGGATCGGGCTGAAATTTGGCATGCAGGTAGATGTTATGACGTAGGCATCCGCTAAGAAAGGATTTTGATCAATTCTACCCCCAAGGGGATAAAATAGGGAATGAAACTTTGTAATTTTTAAACCGATCGGGCTGAGACTTTGCATGTATAAGAAGAATCATAGATGAATGTCATTGTGTATAATACAAGCCTGAGAACAAAAACTGTAGACTACACTTCAGCTCTACACCGAAGCGAAGCGAGGGCGGGCCGCTAGTCTATCACAAGATTACTGTACTGTAACATATTGACTTCTACGCAATAATGCGCAAAAAAGTTACTTCTCTCATGAAGAGAGTTTGCGACAGCCACAAATAGCATCTTGAAGATTGTAGGGGGTAGGTCCGAGTGAGGACACTCGGACTCGGACGTACAGTTGTTGCTACTTGTAGGAACAAGTAATCACTGGACAACTGTACATTTGTAGAATTAAATAAATTTAAATACCTATAATGCGAAGAGATGGCGCTGCCTTGCAGCTTAAGAATGGCTAGAAGAATTTCGACGCGGTCCGTGAGGGCCGCCGTAGCATAATTGGTCAGTGCGTTCGCCCGGATTGCGAAGGGTGCGGGTTCGAGTCCCGTCTGCTGCCTGCTCCGCGTGGAATTTTTTCTAGTTATATTTTCGGTAGATTTAAACATCAAGCAGTTACATGCTTTAAAATAATAAAAATTATAACTTTAAATAACTTATCAATGTAATTATTTTTAATTTGTAATTTTATTGATTTAATTTTGTAATTTCTTTTTGTTGACATTTGTAATTTTGTATTTATTTTAACTATTTTGTTTTTGAATTCGTAATTTGTAAGCTGCTTTTATTATTTTTCTTGTTTTTATCTAATTTTTTATGTTCTTTCTTTTATCGTTCATTCTATTACCGAATTTCATTTAAATCGGTTCAGCGATTTAAGCGCGATGAACTGAAGAAGTTCTTCTGCAGTCTATCTTTACTAATATTATAAATGCCAAAGTGTGTCTGTATGTCCTTCTGTTCCCTTATCAATTCTTGAATAGTGACATGTTGCTTTAAAACTAAAAGAACACGTAATTGAGGAGCTGGCGAACAAAACGGTATAATAGGGTATTTGACAGCATTAAAAATAAAGTGCCAATTGTTAGCTTCTGTGTTTAAAATGAATATTGGCAGGGGTTTTCACTATTTTTACAGAAAAAATATTCATAATTTTACTAAAAACCCACGAAAAAGATAATAGTTTTCTTGTCTATTGACACGTGACCCAAATCGCTTGGGATTGGCGGAGCCTAAAATGACGTCACACGCCAGTAAACTTCCGGTTAAAGTGACATTACATTGCATCGTTTGACGTTTAAATAACAGTCGTGAGACGTCACACACCAGTGAGACGCCATATTGTCCAGAGAAACGTTTTCGCTGCAACTTGAAAATGGAGTTTTTGATTTGGTTATTTTTACTGAAATACACAACAGAATGATGAATATCCACTTTTTACGGACTCCATAAACATTAGTCATTAACGTGAGTTCGTTTTCTAAAACTTGTCAAATACCCTATTACGCATATTGTTTTGCGCATACTTTATTTTTACAGCCCGGAGGTTTTGGGCCAGTTGAATTTGAATTTAAACTAATGTCAATCGAAACCGCCTAAAATAGTGTTCAAATTACTAAATTAAAAATCACGCCAAAAGCTCAATGTAGGTATGTCATTCAATTTTTTGGTGCTCCTGTATAATTTAATTTGATGTTATTATACCGTTTTGCTCGCCAGCTCCTCAATTTTTTTTACGGCTGAAAAATCCAACCAGTAATATTTTCATATCCAGAACTGTCCATTTATTTGTCATTCGGAAAGAAAAGTGACATATTCGTTACATAGATAGGGACGAAATTCTTCATACTACAACAACGTCCAACTTGCAGCGTATTTACTCCCAAAACTATCGTTTGCAACAAAGTTGTCGTTCGGAAAAAATAGTGACAATATTTTTTTTTCTTTTTTGTTTTTCATCCAAGTTTCGGAGCTATGGTGGGCACCGGCGCCGGTCTAGCGTTCCCCCCCACCGTGTACATAGTGACGTCATACTTCGTCCGCCTGCGAGGGTTGGCCAACGGCATATGTATGTCTGGTTCCGCGTTCGGTAGCATCATTCTACCGCCGGTGCTGAGATACTTGCTTGAGACGTATGGATACAAGTGAGTGGCCTTTTTTTTGAGATTTTTGTATGTCTATGTGTGTGTTTTTACAGACATGGCGTCGTCAAAAGCTTGAGAGCGTTAGGGCATTATTGATACTTTGGTCTGAAGTAAAGTTTATTATTTTTTTCAATTTGAAGTTTCAACGGTATAGATGCACTGATTTATTTATTTATGACGTTTCGCAACGTTTTTAGACTACGTCGTCAGAATAATGATTTTATTTGCTTTGTCGAGCTATCTTCGAAAGATTTTTTGGCTTATTTATTTTTGTGCGTGAAAACTTAAGAAACGACTTCTTTAGCACCGTTGTGATTTAAAACTCCTGAAACGAAAATTTAACAGTATTTGACACAAGGTATCCGTAATTGCACGCCTCACAACGCGTAAGCGTGAGTGCTTTACTGTCGATAGGCCGCTGATGTCGTGACGATTTTACAATATAAAATCGCTCTTATCTCCCAAGTTAGACACGAAATCAATAAAAAGGAGTGTTTTGAAAACTAGACATATTAAATTATAAAGTCACCGTATTTTTTCATTAATTTTTTTAGTATACATATATAACAAAAAAATGTAGTTAAAATATTATTAGTACTGCTGTCCGTTGGTCTGTGCACTTGTTTGTCTACACATTTAAGAAAAATATACGCAATTAATTGTTATAAATCCTTTTGAATTAATTTCCACTTATACTGCGGATGAACCCTATTTCTTATCATGATTGAACTGATAACCGTTTTAAAGATATTAATGAAATTCAATGGAATTTATTTACTGGGTTTCTGTTTCGTGAATCTGAGGCGTGCACTTTTGGATTTTCCATAATTTTTTGGAACTCTCTGCAGGAGACTGATAGCCGAACGATAAGGGTCTCGGGGTCGACTCCAAATGATTGGTGGTTTGACCCCGAGCTCGGTTATTTTTTTTATTGTATTTTTTATTAAGCTATTATTTATTTTTCGAAACAATTTAAGTAGGCATAAATTATAAAATTTTGATCATTATTTTACAATACCTGAATAGTTGAGTATTAAACGTTTGGTAGGTGCCTCAGTTGTTTATTAATACGGGCTTGGTTTTTATCAACAACCCTTACATTTCCAATGATTGCAATTTTTTTACAGTATTTTTTTATTATAGATATTTCGAAAAACACCTAAGATAAGAAAGACATAACAAAAGAAATAAAATAAAAAGAGCGGGAGTTCTATTTCTGAATCACTCGCCTTGCTCACTCACTCTATTTCTACTAATTTTCATTCGACACAATTAAATCCGTATTTTTGAATCGCTCCAGTGCAACGAATGGGTGAGACCACTCGTTGCATGACGAATGGTGGAGGCGAATGATAGAATAATTGTCGAATTCGTGTCATACGTCACGTTAGTGTCAAACTTATAATTATTAAGATTTCTTGTGTGATTGGATTTAGCCACTGAGTAAAATAAACTATTAGAAACAGTTTTGAAAGGAGTGTTGTGACGTTTGAATTTTTCAAATGCCGGCACTTTACTTTGCTTTTCATTTTGCTATTAGACGACGATAATCTATCTTTGTCATGCTTTATATTAAACGACAAGGGCAGACTGACGTCAAGTTTCTTCTTCTTTTATTGTGGCATGAAGGCTAATGCAGGTCAAGTTTACAAACAGCAATCACGAACAGCTAAGTGAAGTGCCGGTAATATAAACAACAAAATACTATTGTATTATACAGCCATGTACTAAGAATTTTTCGTTTCGTTTTCATTGCGGTAATTACCGGTTTTATTTAGTATGCGTGAAATGAATAAAATTTTATATTTCTTTTTAAACTGGTATCATCGGTGACGAACGATTTAAATATACGGAAAATCAGTATCATGCGACTTGGAATTCGAAGGTGACTTATGTCGCATTCGACGATACTATGTCAGACGAGCGATTTAAAAATAGAGCTCATTATTAGTAATATTTAATGCTGAATAGCTGAATGTTTATAATATCTATTAAAAAAAGACTCGGGAACTTTTGATAAAGTCACAATTTTGAAAATTATGAGAACTCCTACTATGTCATAACCTTGCTACATTTGATAAAAGATGTTGCCAATTATTTATAGAGCCATCAATTGCGCATTTTCTTAGGATCCTTCCTCCCATTTCTCTGATTAACATTTCACAAAAAGTGTTTTTATTACAAAAATAAATATAAATAGTCATCGGCCTGACAGGAAGTCTGTGAAGTTTTATTTTGTTCATTTGCATAAATCAAAGAATTAATTATCATACAGCCTTGTCTCAAGCATGATCAGAATAATAAAATCTACTATTTCAGGCTTTCAGTGTTATGTTATAATAAAAATTAGGGCCAAATATGTCATAGTTTAAACGAGTTTGGAATTAATATTGTTTATTTCGATAAACTCACACAAATATTTTTTGTCTACATTTATTGTTCATTTCTTTTTGTAAAACGGAACGTTTTCCTTTTGAAACAGACATGGAGTCAATTTTCATACTTTTAAATATTTTATTATTTCACGAAAGTTGTACTCGTATGAGAATAATAAACATGTCATAATTATGAATTTATTCATGTCATGTCATAATTGTTAAAAAAAAATTATAATGTTATGGGCTAGTGCGAAATAATTATACACGTTAAGGGCAGTTTCTTAGCCATGTCCTTTCTATCTATCTTTGATTGATTATATTTTTGCTTACACATCAATCAACAATGCTGTGTACACTTTTAAATTAAATTCATTTTTTTATCACGTAACTAGATATCGTGTATTTTTAAGAATTGTGTAAATTAAATTTTCATTTATATTTGTTTTATGAACAGTTCAAAAGATTTTATTCATGTAGTAGTATGCATAGCGTAGCGTAGCTGTGATAAAATTATGCCAATTTAAATTCTGTATTTATTATTACAGAGGGGCAGTGCTTATATTGGGCGGTATAATGCTGAACGTATGGGCCGCCGCTTTGCTGTTCCAACCCGTAGAAGAACACATGGTGAAGAAGTATAAAGAACCAGAGGAAGACGAAGAGGGACCTCAGGTAAGAACGTAGAAAGTATTCATTAAGACGGAGTGAGAGTGAAATATGTAACGGTCAACATTTCTGGGGTTCGGAAAAGAAAGTAACAACCTGTCACTTTTATTTCCGAACAACGACACAACTTTGCTAAATGGAGGTGAGACGTGCGTGGTATATCCGTATGTTGGCTTAACGCTGACAACTTGTCACTATTCGGAAATAATTCCGAACATTACTTTGTACCATGTGTGATGGGTTGGTAACTTGTCACTATTGTTTACGAATTAAAACTTAATTCCGACCAGAACAGAAATGTCTGTAGCTGTGTTAGTGATATTTTTACTGACTGATGCGTTTACCCGTGTTTTTCAAAGAAAGATGATTTTCTAAGTTTTAAAATCAGTTTACCTACACATTTTTGAAAAAGGACGATTTAAAGGAATAATTACTGGTTATTTTAAGTATTTTATCACTTGCGTACAAACTGAGACATGAGGAGAGAAAGTGGGACGGCTCACCCAAATATTTATTTAATTGCGAATAACACCAGTATTATCTATTTAATAACATAATTACCTTATTTATCTGTTTGTCACTAACATAATACATTGACACGACAACGGTAATGTTTATAAAAAAATATTTTTTCTCATTTTATTTTTAAATTTATTCTGCATAACTTGTTTGGTTTTTTTAAAATAAGTATGTTTAATTTATATAAATAGTGCTCGAAGATAAAAACCTATATTTACTATTATGAACTAAATTGTTATATATTTACGAATTTTAATTATTCATTGTTATTTCATGGTTTATTATTGAGATATTTTTATTAAATTTTAAATTAATATAACTGACTCATTTTATAGAGACGATGGAAAAACTGACAATATATAAATATTTTATTACTAAAGTCTTCCTTGAGGAATTACAAAATGTTTTTCTAAATTGTGTTATCGCCGTTTTGACTTGTGGGTGGTATTTTTTTCTAATTTACAGTGTTGTTTAAACGTTTTGACATGATTTTTGTAGCCAACATTGGGAGTTATTGGCTATCCTTGTTATTTTATTTAAAACTCATTTTTGCCAACCTGTGGGGGGCACTCTTGGCCAGTTACTAGACAAATATTCTTCGGAAAAAATATAAATTACCTTAGATAAATAAAATTAGGCAAAACTAACATTATAAAAAGGGTTTGTGTTGGAAGACTTTTATGTAATTTTAAAGTTCAATTAAAGCTAATCTATTAAAGTTTAGCATTTGCTTGGAAACAAAATAAATAACGTATATTGAGTTGAAAAAAAAAAAGGATTTGGAGAATATTTATTATTCTTAACATATTTATGTTAGTTTTAAAATTTGGTTAATATTATTAATTGTTCAAGCGACAAGTGTGTACTTGGTTGAAGTGTATCAACACATGGAGTAGCTTATCAAGCTATTGTAGGCGATATTATGGGATACTGACACTTATTGTGTCTTAGAAAAAAGCTCGAATTTATGCGTAAGTTATATTTACATAATTGTGACATAATGATAAAGCATATTTGCAACTTTGTCACACAATAAAGGAGATGGCGTGATTGAATTATTTAAAAAAATAATGATATCAGTTTTTTTAATGAAAACAATAATAGTTTGAATATATATTCATAAAGTCGTAGCTTCTATAAATCTCGTGCGTTTTTTAATAAACCAAAATTAGTGGTTTTATTTTATTACAAACGGACCCTATATTTTTTTTATTTATAAAATTTCTTGAAGTGATTTTATTGGTACACGTTTTCTGGGATTGCACCATTGCATAAGAAAAGTAAGCAACTTCATTTTTCATTATAATATCCTTGCTATATTATAACAATTTGTGTTTTCTTATTCGACTTATTTGGTGAACATTTATTTCGACAAAAACAAAATATTGTGATTACCTTTGTAATAATTCAGTGTCTTGGAAAAAATAAAAAAAAAAGTTGCAAAAATAGAAATTGAAAATATAAATACAAATATTATATTTCAATGTTAATTAAATTTTGCTAAAACAGCATTTTGAATGATATATATTATAAAACTATTACGGTTAAATAAAAATTGTTTACGAATAAGTCGAATATGAAATAAATAGTTTAATTTAGAATATTTTATCGTCGATGATTTGCAAGAAGTATGATTTGAAAATTGCAATTTCGTTGATCTTTAGATGGCTGCAAATAAAACATATTTCAATTTTCGTAGTATGGAAGAAACTGATATTACCAATGATTAAAGTATAGAATTCATATAAAGCTATGATTAGCAAAATATCAACTCTTAAGTTGTTTTAATATAATAGGGTATTTGACAGTATTAAAAATAAAGTGCTATATGTTAGCATCTGTGTTTAGAATGAATATTGGCAGGGGTTTTTACTATTTTTACAAAAAAAATATTCATAATTTTACTAAAAACCCACGAAAAAGATAATAGTTTTCTTATCTATTGACACGTGACCCAAAACGCTTGGGATTGGAGGAGCCTAAAATGACGTCATACGCAGGTAAACTTCCGGTTAATGTGAAATTACATTGTAACGTGTGACGTTTTAATAACAGTCGTTTGACGTTACACACTAGTAAGACGCCATATTGTCCAGAGAAACGTTTTCGCGGCAACGGAGGATTGAAAATGGAGTTTTTGATTTGGTTATTTTTACTGAAATACACAACAGAATGATGAATATCCACTTTTTACGGACTCCATAAACATTAGTCAATCATGTGAGATCGTTTTCTAAAACTTGTCAAATACCCTATTGCACTTGAAGTTTAATCGTTTTAAAATTACCAACATGATAAACGCCCTCCACGGAATTGCAAATTATGGATGCATGACTTCGGCAATATGATGGAAAAAATTTCTTGCGTTTTTTTTTATTACAAAATTTAGCTTACGATCGGTATGTAACATTTTGTAATGCCAATACCATTAGTATTGTAGATTAATTAAATAAATAAATTGCTCCTTTTACAAAAAAGTTTGCAGAGAATTATACTATTGTTTTTTTTTTATTTAACATTTAAAAAAAAATTTTTTTTGTAATATTTTCTTTAGATTTAATAAACCTTGTGTTCAGTGTTGCAAGTTCCTTCAGATTATTGGGTAAGATGAATAAGCTGAATTTTGTAATTTGTCAAGGAGTGTTTGGCAATAATCGTGTTTGCTATATAATATGCTATGATTTTATTTATTTTTTAAGCATTTAACTGCTATATGTTTAAATCTAAAGAAAAGTTTACTAGAAAAAAATCCACGCGGACCAGGCAGCGGACGGGACTCGAATTTGACATTGTGGGTTACCTACAATGCGAAGAAATGGCGCTGCCTTGCAGCTTAAGGCTAGGAAAATTTCGACGCGGCTAATAGGGCCGTGGTAGCATAATGGTTAGTGCATTCGCCCGGATAGCGAAGGATGCGGGTTCGAGTCCCGTCCGCTGCCTGGTCCGCGTGGATTTTTTCTAGTAAACTTTTCTTTAGATATAATATGCTTCTTATGTGTTGCATGGTTGGCGTTTGTGTCCTCTTTTATATGTATTGGTGTCGATTCTGGCACGATTCTCTAAATCTAAACTTAAATTTGATAACAGTGTATTTTTTACAGAATGAAAAGATGAGACTGATGTTAAATTTAGTTTGAAGTCTAGAGAATCCCTCCAGAATCGACACCATTGTTTTAAATTTTCATGGTCACTAACATTATAGTAATACTAGCAAAGCAGTGAACCAAATGTTCACCAAAAAAAAAAAAAACATGTATTTAATTAATTGAGAACTTCGGAGATTTTGTGTGGTTTCGTTTGAAATAGAAATCACGTGATTTCTCGAAAACCGGAAGTGCTACGTTACTCACATCCGGTTTGTAGTCTTATCAGACTATTCTTAACTTATAACTTAAACATTCTCTATATCTATCTCTTACGGTTTGGCCGCTGAAACAGCACCACGGACGGACGGACGGACTTGTCTAAGAGATAAGTTATTTACGGGATTGTTACCATTGTACCTTGTTTTTAGCGAATTTCCGGTATGGATGCACTGATTTATTTATTTATTTATTGACGCATTCCTTTCCAGAATGCGCCGTCAGAATTATCATAACCATGATCATCATAATAGGGTATTTGACAAGTTTTAGAAAACGATGTCACGTTATATACTAATGTTTATAGTGTCCATAAAATGGATATTCATCATTCTGTTGTGTATTTCAGTAAAAATAACCAAATAAAAAACTCCATTTTCAAGTTGCCGCGAAAAACGTATCTCCGGACAATATGGCGTCTCACTGGTGTGTGACGTCACACGACTGTCATTAAAACGTCAAACCATACAATCAAATGCCACTTTAACCGGAAGTTTACTTGCGTGTGACGTCATTTTAACCTCCACCAATCCCAAGCGTTTTGGGTCATGTAACAATAGACAAGAAAACTATTAGCTTTATCGTGGGTTTATAGTAAAATTATGAATATTTTTTCTGTAAAAATAGTGAAAACTCCTGCCAATATTCATTCTAAATACAGATGCTAACAATTGGCACTTTATTTTTAATACTGTCAAATACCCTATTTCATTGACTAGAAATTTTGATAGGCTTCATATTCATTTTATTTATGCTCATAACCTGTACTCATTGCCTAACCCAAGCAATGCTGACGGCGGGCCATCATATTATCATGCTTTACAATCTTTGCGTGATCTATTTTTTTACAAAGTTTTTATCGAAAATATTGAATTACCTAGATATCCTAAAACTTATTTGTCTGGTTATCTGAAAATGACACACGTTTAAAACAAATTTTAAAAGCAGCTCTGATTTATTTATTTATTGACGTTTCTCATCCTTTCCATGATGCGTCGTCAGAATAGGGTATTTGACAGTATTAAAAATAAAGTGCCAATTGTTAGCATCTGTGTTAAGAATGAATATTGGCAGGGGTTTTCATAATTTTACTAAAAACCCACGAAAAGATAATAGTTTTCTTATCTATTGTCACGTGACCCAAAACGCTTGGGATTGGCGGAGCCTAAAATGACGTCACACGCAAGTAAACTTCCGGTTAAAGTGACATTACATTGTATCGTTTGACGTTTTAATAACAGTCGTGTGACGTCACACACTAGTAAGACGCCATATTGTCCAGAGAAACGTATTCGCGGCAACTTGAAAATGGAGTTTTTGATTTGGTTATTTTTACTGAAATACACAAGAGAATGATGAATATCCACTTTTTACGGACTCCATAAACATTAGTCAATAACGTGAGATCGTTTTCTAAAACTTGTCAAATACCCTATTGTCATAATCATGATCATCATAATTCTGACGACGCATTCTGAAAAGGATGCGAAACGTCAATAAATAAATCAATCAGTGCATCTGTACCGTTGAATCTTGTTTTATTTATTGAGTGGTGTGCGTGAAAACCTAAGACACAAATATTATTTTATCTCACAAAATGATATCTATTAATTTACATTTATGAAATTAAAATCATATCATCTCCTCATTAATGGTTTTTGGCTCTCGCTCAAAAGGGTGTTTCGAAGCTTGGTATTCACATAGACAAACATATTGAACACTAGCGGCCCGCCCTCGCTTCGCTTCGGTGTAGAGCTGAGGTGTAGGTTACAGTTTTTGTTCTCAGGCTTGTATTATACTCAATGACATTCATCTATGATTCTTCTTATACCTGCATGCAAAGTCTCAGCCCGATCGGTTTAAAATTGTCAAAGTTTCATACAAACTTTCATTCCCTATTTTATCCCCTTAGGGGTAGAATTGATCAAAATCCTTTATTAGCGGATGCCTACGTCATAACATCTACCTGCATGCCAAATTTCAGCCCGATCCGTCCAGTGGTTTGGGCTGTGCGTTGATAGATCACTATGTCAGTCAGTCACCTTTGAGTTTTATATATTTAGATAAACCATGGACAAACTAACTTGCGCGATAGATGTTATTCCTAACAAATATTTATTTATATACATTATATATGTATAATTCATAGTACTAAATTTTGTTAGTTATCCTCGTAATTGGTGTTGGTTGAGTTGGCCGAAAATAAATTTTAACTATCGTGCTTTAGTAGAATATTAGATTAATTAACATTTGGTAGAAAACTGTGGAGTTGGTTTTGGCTTAATTAGTTTGTTTTAGTTGCGTAGAGTGTGTGAAACTGTAAAAATTTAAAGGGTACTCGCAATTGTGTAGCTTTTTAAAATGTTTTGTGTAAGAGTTCTAAATTGGTGCTAAAATTTCAATATTTTAATGACCATATTGAGTTACGGTCAGTTTACACAGAGTTGTACTTCTAGAAGTTGCAAGATGGTAATCGAATATATTATAGTTGTTCCCTGTATTTTTAATGAAAACGTAAAATTTTTCGTCAATAAATTTATTAGTAATGCTATTAAAAGTACATGTCCGTCGTTGTGACTTCAAGACTTCCCTTGTGTCATTTTTGTCGAAAAACCTTTTTTATACGGGTTTATTTCAAATTTTGGCGCCACATCGAAAGCAAGAACTCTCATGTGAATAAGTCTTTTCAAATTCTATTTATTAACTTTATTCAATATATCTTAAGTGCTTGCTCAAGTAAAGTTGGCATTTTAAATATCTTATGTGCTAAATCTACACATGAGAGTACTCCACATTGTCATGTGATACAAAACGCGCAACCAAAACCTCTTATGTGTCACATTGAATGGTTTTTAATTTTTTTACTACAATTTCCTTTTTTATTCAAAATGACAAGAGCAAAATAAAAATTATAAAAGTTTTAATTATCCCTTTTATTTTTTTCAGTTCACGGTTTTTATTGAATATCTCGCATTGATGAATTTTACACATGGGAGGTCTTAAAGTCGCAACGACAATGTAAAGAATCGCGTCTCTGTGTGAACTGGCCCATACAACTCACTCGTTCATTCCCTTCGCTCGATGAATGAATGAATGAATGATAATAATTTCATGGGTTGGTGGTTTTATTATTTATCTGTGTTACCCTTCTCATTTCACAATGTCCTGCAATACTCAACACTTTGCGGCTTTTATCAACAAAACGTATATCAAGGAAGACTTTAGTAAAACATAGTTTGGTGATGTAGGTGTATATGACACGATATTATTGACATTATTGACGCTAACATTATGATATAGTTTTTATGCCAGTTTAAGTTTTGCCGGGCATTGTCGAATAGTATTAATATACTGATTTCTTATTTAAAAAAACACATAAATACTATTAATATAATTTGGTCGGTGATAAATGTAAAATCGTTGCAATTCCGCGGTCGCTGATTTATCCAACAGTAAAAAATAAAAATATATAGATAAAAAAATATAGAATTTTAATTTAAATTGTTTTTTTTTTTGCAAAATATATAATGTCCACGATATATGGTAAATAATATCGAGCCCTTACCGCCAAATTATCGTAAGCGACACTCGCCAAATTATCGTAAGCGACACCTTTGTCGAAATGCGTTTTTTGTGGAAACTAATATTTTAAACCGTAACGGACCCATCTCTGTTGATATTTCCCTCTATTCTTCCCTCTATTATATTATAACGGTGTTCTTTTGGAGGGAAATATCAACAGAGATGGGTCCGTTACGGTTTAAAATATTAGTTTCCACAAAAAACGCGTGTCGCTTACGATAATTTGGCGAGTGTCGCTTACAATAATTTGGCGGTAAGGGCTCGATATGGTAGACCAATCTTGTGAACTCTCTCGAACACGCAAATTTAAGGCTGGAAAAGATAGTAGATTCCGTCGAAGTAGTCCAACGAATTAGAAATTATATAGATTACTAATTGCGCTAAAATGTGGTTCCACGCAAATTACGATTACGCGGGCAATGCGAATAAAATGCGATCAACTCGCCGATCGTGGGATTCCCCACGACAACGGCTAACTAGAGCCGAGGTCCGAGTCTCAGAGACGCCTTCGAGTTGAGCCGACCCCCTCAGGTGCTCGTGGTCTAGAGGCTCCAGACGGAGCGGAGACTCCTCCCGTGGGGAGATGCCATCCGCCTGGAATACCTCTGGAGGCACTCGCCAATTTTCGGCTTGAGGTCCCCTTAGGATCTAATAGATAGCCGAATTCATTTGCAGATATTTGACTTGTCAAATTATTTTGATTTATCTGTGTGCAAGTCGCGTTAGTATTGAAGTTTGATTGTATGAGTTAGAAATTATGTTTTAGCGGCCATTGTTTGAGAGTAATGCTTCCATATAATTTCTAATTCGTTGTCCATATAATATATTAATTAAAATGTGATCATACATTTTACTTTAGAAACTATAAGCAAGCACTAAGTTTACTTATAAGTCCTTAATTTTTTTTTGCAACTTACCGTCTTTTAGTAAGGTCACGGAATTGCAAATCATAGATCAGCGATTTGGCAAAATCACCAACGATATTATCATTACCATTGAAATATTATCAAAAATAAAAAAAAAAAAATTGTGTTAAACTCACTCACTCACTCACTCTTTAGAAATCAGTATAACTGTTTTGTCTGTCCGTATTTATAGTAATATCTGTGCCCAGTAGTTTTGAGAGTTGTTGAAAAATACGATCGTCTCTTATTTAAAATTAAATATAAAGAAATTTACGATAGTAAACATTTCATAACTGAAACTTATTCTTTTTGCACAAGAGTACATCGTTTCTGCTAAAGACACTACTGTGAAATATACAGTAAGCAAATTGTTCAATAGACCAAAAATGTCAAATTTATCCAAGCGACTTTTGGGATTTATTTTGCTTGATATATCCTCTCGTATGTGTAAGTGGATGATTTCTGCGAAGAGTTGAGAAAAATATTTTAATTTTTATATTTTTCATTTTATCATATTTAGTAATGGTTTTTAATTTACACGTCTAATATGTAGATAAGTTTGTAGAGAAACTATTCTGGATTGATTTAAGACATAAATGAATCTTGGATGTACAGTAGAACTCGAGTAATCGAATAGTAAGAGGAAAACCGGCCGGAAAACTTTGCAAAACAAAGTACTTATATGGCTACACAGCCGAGGCAATAAAATCAAAACAATCTATTGGAAAGTATTTATATATAGAGACGGTCTTTGTTTTCCTATACTCTCAAATAAAACAGAATTATACTCTAATACCCTTATTACAAGACGTTGACTAAAAGTTGAAAAAGTTAAACCTGTTCTGAAAACTGATGCTGTCACTTTTGTTTGATATAAAAAAGACAGAGACGATGTCACGTTAAAATCATGACTATAGTCTGCGTTTTGGAATAAGGCAGTATAAGCTTTTATCATAGAAACACTAAAAACGACAATTTCTTTTCAGGACGACATATTGTTCGAAGAGGAGGAACCAATCGCTACAATTCAAGAAGAGTTACCGCAAATAGTGTTGCCAAGCAACGGCTCAAAAGAGCTACAGAAAGATTTGTCACAAAGCCAAATTAATAACAGTCAGAATTGCATGCCATCTCTGGCGTCACAGAACCAATTGAGACACAACATGTCCAAAAAGAAATTGGCGAGACCAATGTCCAAAGCCAATAACAGTTCTGCTTCCATAGCTCACGATATCAAAAGATTAGGTTCTCAAGAGACATTTGGCAGGAGACTCAGTGTCGCCGGCCCCAAAAGAAATATGTCTACTTCCAGCTTTGCTTACGTTTCAACGCCTTTCCACGGCTCAACACTTTCAGCTTTCGAGCAGCCAAACGAATTCGCTTCCCAATTCTCTTTGAAATCCATGACTGAAAGTGTAGCTGATGTAGCGTACTGCTGTTTTTGCTGCAAAAGGCGTAAAAGCAAAGAGCCTAACAAATTCTTTGATTTGAGTCTCCTCGCTGATCCCTCTTATCTTGTCATCCTTATATCTTCCAGTACAGTCGCTATATCTTGTACTAATTTTATCATTTTACTACCCTCCCACGCGCAAAACATAGGTTTCGATAAGGCTCAAGGCGCTTATTTGCTCAGTACCGTCTCAGCTCTCGACCTGGTAGGACGCATAGGAGGTTCCGCTCTCTGCGATTTGAATTTGATTCCGAAGAGTTTTTATTTCGTTGGCGGTTTGCTTTTCTCGGGAGTGGCTTTGGTTGTGATGCCTTTCCTGAAGTCCTACGTCACTATAAGCGTTTGTTGCGCTTTCTTCGGTTTGGCTTCCGGCGTCAACAACAGTGTTACCACTCTTGTAATGGCTGAAGTTTTGGGCGTGGAAAGACTCATGTCCACTTATGGGATCAGCTTGTTCGTAAACGGTATTTTGCAGTTGATAGGACCCCCAATTTGTGGTATCTGGTTCGAGATAGCGCACAATTACACGAATATGTTTATAACATTCGGTTTTATATTCATCGGTGGCGCGTCCTTGTGGATTCTTATGCCGTTCATCAATAAGCGAAAGAAGAAAGTAGATGCTGATTTAGTTGAATAATTCATTCGTTCTTCATTCATTCATTAGTTCCTTTTCATTACGGATTCCAAAGATTATGAAATGTATTGGACTTTAACCTTTCTCTTTTTTTTTGTAAGGGTCGAGTGGGGGAAACTGTAACTTAAGGAATGTCTCTGCCCTTTTCTAGCTTATCTATGGTCTATCTTGACATGTTTCTATTAGTTTTTAAGCCGTCACTTTAAGCAGCTGTCATCGCACGTCATATAGCCGGGTATGATACAAAAATATTCCTTGTGCCCCCTTGTTACATTTGCCTCCCCCCCCCCCCCCCCCCTTGACCCTACAATAATTAGTTCTCAAAAAAGAGTTTTTAAGACGATAAATTTGTGTGTTTTCGAGTGTCTGTGTTTCTGTATGTAAAATGAGCCTTGTGTGTCTACGGAATAAGGCTTCTTATCGTTTATTCCGATTTGTCAGTAGTTTGTAATCGAATTTATTGCCATGTTAGAGGCAGTTATAGTTAGCGGCAAACTTCTAGAGCAAAACCATAGACAAAAGAACTTGCGCAGTAGACGCTTTTGTATGTGAAATTGGTACTGCGCAGGCTTCGTTGTCTACGGTCGATGCGATTGAGTTTGACGAGATGTATACAATGGAATTTTATTAAAGGGCTAAGATATATTATTTTTATGATAATTTAACTTTAAAAGTACAGGAGGCCTACCCTATTTCGACGAAAAACGAAATTGCGATCGTAACTTCGCACGTTTCTTACTCTATTTCTTTTTCATTTCGAAAATTCGTTCGTCCGAAAATAGTTTGACAGTTAAATTCTCCAAGCCTACTCTAATTCACAATACTTTCGAACGAAAAGTTGAATTTGCCATATAATTGTTCGAAATTTTAACCTCAAATGGACGAAATGAAAAGTGTTACCTTTTCTTTTTCGTTTTGGGATTTTTATTTGAATTAAGTCTAAAATGCTTGATAGAGTATTTTTCATCCAGGCTGCTTAGCTCGAGGAACATTTTATAGCATGTAAAATTAAAAAAGAAACGAAATTTTTATTATTTATTGTATTTCCAATACTTCAAAATATTAAACAACAAATTTAGGTTGACGTAGAATCGATTGTATCAACTCTACAAATTAGTCGGCTAACACTGTCAAAAAAGGTTCTTTCAATGTCATCAAAAATTTTGTCATAAAGTAACATTGAATCCAAGTAAAAAACGTTATTTAAAAAGTACACATAAAAAGAACTCACAAACATGACTCATTCCATTCGTTCACGAAATTTTTTTGTGATTCCGAACTTTATGTGCGTTTTCGAAAATAAAATAGTGTCACTGGCGAAATTTCGTTGGAAATTCGTTCGTTACCGAAATTTCGTGACGGAGAAAGAGAGTAGAGCTCCAAGTTGGTTATAGGAAAAAAGTTGGACGGGACAAGAAGCAGAATAACAACAAACAGCAAAACACTTATAATCATCACTATAAGGAATTTTACATATTTTGCCCGAATTTAATCGCTCTCAAAAATAAAAGTGAAATTAATACGCGCAAATAAACAAAATATTCATATACATTCCATTCCGTTATAACAGTTGCCCCAAGCACGTTGTGTTCCGAAAACAGTTTCTGTAATACCCAAGACAGCACCATGGAATAAGTAAAAATATATTTGACTAGCTGTACCCCGCGGTTTATAAGGGATATTTTCCCGCAGTAAAACGTAACCTATTTATTAATCCAGGGTGTTAGCAAGCTCCATACCAAATTTTATTAAAACCGCTCCTACCGTTTAGGCGTAAAGAAGTAACACACATACAAACGCACAAACTTTCGCCTTTATAATATTAGTGTGATACTAGCAAACCAGTGAACCAAATGTTCATCAAAACCTGATTTAAAAAAAAAATGTATTTAATTAATTGAGAACTTCGGAGATTTTGTGTGGTTTCGTTTGAAATACGTGATTTCTCGAAAACTGGAAGTGCTACGTTACTCAAATCCGGTTTGTAGTCTTATCAGACTATTCTTAACTTATAACTTCAATATTCTCTTTATCTATCTCTTACGGTTTGGCCGCTGAAACAGCACCACAGACGGAAGGACTTGTCTAATAGATAAGAGTTATCGGACACTGTGTCTATATTGAGATTCATTAGCCTCCTAAAAGATTGTCTTTATATGAAATCTTTTGTGTCCGTTGTTTATGATCTCGATATTTTTTTTTATAAACCGAAAATTAAAAATACATTGTCTAGGCTGGTAACAAGATCAGGGGGCCATTCGCCTAACGGAAATGCTTTGGAAAACGCTAACGCTTTCGATTTTATTTTGTTATTTTTGAACGCCGAAGGTTTTCAAATACCACACGCTCATTTTTTTTAATATTATTCTTACCAATGCAAAAGAAAACAAAGGGCGCGAGGCATTTGATAACCTCAGGCGGCTAGAAATAACTAAATGAAATCGTAAGCGTTAGCGTTTTCCAAAGCATTTCCGTTAGGCGAATGGCCCCCTGGTGTAATTCGAAAAGTTACTTCTTTAACTCCCAAATATACAGACTATTTGTAGGTATTAAAAATAAAGTGCCAATTGTTCGCGTCTGTATTAAGAATGAATATTGGAAGGGATGCTTAATATTTTTTTAAAAAAAATTCCTATTTTTACAGAATAAATATTCCTATTTTTACAGAAAAAGTATTCTTATTTTTACACAAAAAATATTCATAATTTTACTAAAACCCCACGGAAAAGATAATAGTTTTCTTATTTAACGACACGTGACCCAAAACGTCTGGGATTGGCGGAGACGGAAATGACGTCACACGCTAGTTATCTTCCAGTCGGAGTGTAATGTTATACATTGCATTGTTTGACGTTTTTATGACAGACGTGTGACGTCACATACCAGTGAGACGCCATAATGTACAGATAAACTTTTTCGCGGCAACTTGAAATGGGAATTTATAATTTAGTTTTTTACTGAAAATACACAACAGAATAATGAAAATCTCCATTAACATAGGTAAATAACGTGAAATCATTTTTTCAAACCTGTCAAAAATCCTATTTATATTGAAAAAAAAATCACGCAAATATTACGAACAAACGCACAACGAATACATTCCATTTATACAATTTTAGCTTCCATTAGAAACGCAAAATATTAATGTTTAAATTGAAAATGCCCGTATTGTAAGTCTTCCATTGGACCATTGTAAGATAAATTGTTTATTTCATAAGGGCAAATTTTTCAATCTCTCATGGCAAACTTCCCCAAGGAATTGAAGATTATTTTTCTTTTTTAATATGGCAATAGTTTTTTTTACTTTTTAAAAGGGTTGAAAATCAAGGTTAATGCGCTCCTTATGTAAGCAGCCACCATAGGCTACGGTAATATAACAATAATCACTCGCTCCGTTGCCTACCCTGACACAATCCCGTACCTCGTGGAGCCCTGGAACCTTACCAACAGAAACACAACACTACCATAAGCTAGTGTTTTTTCACTGTTACCTTCTGTAAGGGTGGGCTCTCCAATTCGAGAGGAGAACCCGCTGTGCACTACCTCTCCTTCAGTTTATTCGGCCGATAACTTTTAACTAGGACTAGTGTTGCCGAACTATCGATGTTAAAACTATCGACATAGGATTATCGATAGTTTCGATACTATCGGTTGTATCGATTGGACAAGGCAATACTATCGAATGAGTGCAATACTATAGATACAATCGATACTATTGTAGTTCGTTCGATACTATCGATAGTGTTGATTTTATCTGAAACAATACTATTGATAGTATCGATGACTTTGTGATTGACTATAATACCTGAAAAATGTAAACAATACTGTTGCAAATGGTTAAACTATCGATAGTATGGTTGCAAATAAAATCGTCAGTATTGATACTATCGATAGTTTGTTATAAACGAACTACAATGCTATCGATAGTATTTAACTCATCCGATAGTATTAGATTTTCTGTGCTATTGATAGTATCGATACTATCGTTAAGCCGATCGATTGTCATACGATTGGTTGGCTATCGTTAGACTATCGATTAGTCATCGATTATCGATTATCGATCGGCAACACTAAAGTCTATTCACTTTGGCCTGAGACAAAATGTAAACAAAGAATCTGAGGTTCTAAAACTTTTTTAATGTCAGAAAGTACCTACTAGTCAATGATCAGGTCTAGCTTCACCACTCATTAGTATAGCCACGAAAATGTCAATTTAACAAGAAAACAATCACAGACAACTTTAAACTAAACAGTATAAAAATAACAAAAATTAAACAAGGAAATAACAAGAATTTAACAATTATGATATAATAGCATGTGCACGCTCGCGTCAACAGGTTGATCGGGAGAGTAAAGATGGCTGATGTAAAAAACCAACCGATTATAAAATACAACATTTTAACGTAAAATACTTATATCATGTATACTCTTAAATTTTGTCGTATTATAATACGTCTTAGTTTGGGAATGATTGTGTTTTTAGGTCTTTTACCATGTCAACTGAAGTTGTTAAAATACTTTTATCAGCAATATAAAAATATACGAATTTATGATGTGTATGTACGTTAAATATATGTAAAGTATTTTATTTTCTTATTCAAATGTATGTACCAGCTTTTAAAAAAAATAACTTAATGTTTCACTGCATTTCCTATGTAAATAGTATTTAATCTTTACTTTTGTCAAAAGTGACCTTAAAAAGTATCCTTTTTATGGTTTGTTTACATTTTTTCTCACGCCAATGTGAATAGACTACAGCTAAGACCTAAAAAATCGGACCTTAGTAGACTTGGCTTTGAAGATGGATAAGACAGTTGAGCCTCTCTTTTTCATTATTTATAGAGCTTGATAAGGATGTACTGGTGTCAATTTTTGCTAAAGTATTTTTTTATATTTTGAATGGTTTATCTGTTGATCGGCTATCCAGCCAGAAGGAGAAGACAGAGAGCCCCTCTTTTTCATTCTTTATGGACCTTCATAAGGATGTACTGGTGTCAATATTTTCTAAATTTTTTTTTTAAATTTTGAATGGTTTATCTCTTGATCGGCTAACCAACCAGTAGGAGAAGACAGAGAGCCCCTCTTTTTCATTCTTTATGGACCTTCATAAGGATGTACTGGTGTAAATTTTTGCTAGTTTTTTTTAATTTTGAATGGTTAATCTCTTGATCGGCTATCCAGCCAGAAGAGGTAGGATCTAGCCGTAGCGAGCTTGCCCAGAAGGATAAGACAGTGAGCATCTCTTTCATTCTTTATAGAGCATGATAAGGATGTACTGGTGTCAATTTTTGCTAGTTTTTTTTTTAATTTTGAATGGTTAAGCTCTTGATCGCCTATTCAGCCGGAGGTGGTGGGATCTACGCTGTAGCGAGCTTGCCCAGAAGGATAAGACAGAGAGTCCATCTTTTTCATTCTTTATAGAACATGATAAGGATGTACTGGTGTCAATTTATGCTATTTTTTTTTAATTTTGAATGGTTAGGCTCTTGATGGTATATCCAGCCGGAAGAGGTGGGATCTACGCTGTAGCGAGCTTGTCCAGATAGAGAGGTTGAGATAATATTGTGAGAATTAATTATTTGAAATCGAATCAAAGGATTCGGTTTTGGTTCTCAAATATAGTGAGAACTCCCAATTATTCGGGCGACAATTTCCATTTTTACAAGATATCAAAACTGGCAAATGCGAGGCAGTACTTAAAATCAAAGCTATGAATTGTAATGTTAATTAACATTATTCTTGTAAGGATAAAATTAAATTAAAAAAAACTTGTTATTTAATAGAGTTTTATCTTTTATGGAATTATTTTTATTAATATTATAAAATGTATGTTTAGATGTAAATGTCTAATGACTTATATACACGAGAAAACCTACAGTGATATTATAAAAATATATATTTCATTATAAAAGTTTAATGTACAAGTGAATATTTAAAAGGATGAAACAGTTTGACGACCTCCGTGGCCGAGTGGTTTGTACGCCGGGTTTCATGGTGTCGCCGACTCGAGAGGGTTCGAATCCCGGTGGGGGCAGATGTTTGTGTGATGAGCACGAGCATTTGTACTCCAGTCATGGATGTTTAATATGTACTTCTATATAAATATACTTATTTATGTACAGTATATGTATTCTATCCGTTACCCTAGCATCCCATAACACAAGCCTTACAGTGCTTACTTTGGGGCTAGGCTTGCAAAAAAAAAAGTTTGATCCTATTAAATATTTGCGTTTTCAATATCGTCAAAGAGTAATTTGGAAGCCGATAAATTATGCCATTATATGTATTTTTTGTTTGGCAAACAGGGCGTAGAGATGCTTTTTAGCTAAAGAAATATATTTTTCTAAATATTATAGACAAAATGTACAAATTTCCAAAAGATATTTTAGTTTAAGTGTATGATCCTATTTTTAGGTATTGATAAATGTTAACAATCAATTTGCAATGTAAAGTTACCGATAAATACATATTTTTTTATAATAACTTTAGTATTTCTAGTTTAATTAATGTAATCATATTATTATTTTTTTAAGATCATATTGTCTTGTGTATCAATAAAAAATATTTAAATTCTATAAATTTCCAATAAAAATATGTACATATATAAATAATCATTCCTTTTTTCACGTAATTTTAGGTTTTAATAAGTTAACCTGATCATATTCTACTATTTTCAATGGCATTATAATTTCTTATAACTTTAATTATTCTTGTACCTACGAACCTAAGTCAAGTATAATTCTTGCCAATACCTCTACTAAATATTTTTTTACCTTTATATAATACTGACATAAACAGGTTATTTGAAGCACCCACAAACTCTTTATTTAACAAATTCGTATTATAAAATTTGAACATTCCTAGTTTTGTAAATGTACCTAGATACCTTTAATCCATTTTGTGAAAGACTGAAGTCTTCCATATATTTCTAAATAAGGAATATGCATGTAATTAAAAAAAGGCTAATTTTTTGGTACGAAATTCCTTTTCGAACTTTATGCTAGGATGATTATTTTGTAAGATTTTTCCGTCACAACCTAGATGGGCAGCTGGGTGGGTAGCTAAATGAGCAGCTAGGTGGCCAGCTACAGACCGTGGTGGCTAGCTAGGTGGCCAGCTACAGACCGTGGTGGCCAGCTACAGACCATGATGGCTAGCTAGGTGGCCAGCTACAGACCATGATGGCTAGCTAGGTGGCCAGCTACAGACCATGATGGCTAGCTAGGTGGCCGGCTAAGGACCATGATGGCTAGCTAGGTGGCCAGCTACAGACCATGATGGCTAGCTAGGTGGCCGGCTACAGACCGTGGTGGCCAGCTACAGACCATGATGGCTAGCTAGGTGGCCAGCTACAGACCATGATGGCTAGCTAGGTGGCCGGCTACAGACCATGATGGCTAGCTAGGTGACCAGCTACAGACCATGATGGCTAGCTAGGTGGCCGGCTACAGACCGTGGTGGCCAGCTACAGACCATGATGGCTAGCTAGGTGGCCGGCTACAGACCATGATGGCTAGCTAGGTGGCCAGCTACAGACCATGATGGCTAGCTAGGTGGCCAGCTACAGACCATGATGGCTAGCTAGGTGGCCAGCTACAGACCATGATGGCTAGCTAGGTGGCCAGCTACAGACCATGATAGCTAGCTAGGTGGCCAGCTACAGACCGTGGTGGCCAGCTACAGACCATGATAGCTAGCTAGGTGGCCGGCTACAGACCGTGGTGGCTAGCTAGGTGGCTAGCTACAGACCATGATGGCTAGCTAGGTGGCCGGCTACAGACCGTGGTGGCTAGCTAGGTGGCCAGCCACTGACGGTGGTGGCTGTGGACTTGGTCTCAAGTTTTGTTCAATAGTTTGACGGCATTTGTAAACTGCAAAAAAACACATGCATATTCCCTATTGCTAAAATAAATAGAAATTGTATTGATAACGCACAAAACACATACTACAATATATATAATCCGTTTAAACAATACCATAGAATATTTATTCCCTATTCAATTCATCAATAAAACACTTTCAACGGGTTTTAAATGTGTTTTTTAATACTTTTCTCTACGCTTCGGATCTCTGATCAATCTTTCAGATCTGTCTCTTGAGGACGGAGCCTGTAAATAAGGGTTAATAAACGTAGATATATAAAAGTATGAAAAAGCACATTTATGGTCCGTTAAAAAATTGTTTTATTTAATACCATAATTATAAATTTAATCATGTTTGATATTAAAAAATAGACCAACGAAAAATCTATTAATTCAATACTGTGTGATAACGTGTCCTTTTGCTAATGTCGTATTTAAACGACAAAGCTTTTTTTATTTTTAAACTTAGACAATTTATTTGATTTTATTTTTATAATTTAATTCTTTACATAGCATACAGGGCACGGTAACACTTACAAAATGATGTAAAAAAAAATCATATAATTATAAATGAATTAATAAAAACTTGATATACTTTGTTGTATTAAATGTGTTTTTATTATATTGATTAGCAGATTTCATGCAATTTTGCTTAGAAACTTATGAATTTATATTATTAATATTAATAAAAATCTGCGTGTTTATTATTGTAATTGTTACTTAATTATAATGATTATTACTTAAATGTGGTGATAAATAATTATGTGTAACTAATAAAGAATTTGAATTTTTAATTATTTGGTTTATTTATTTATTTATCCCATCTATTATATTATCAATATTTATATGTGATAGAGCTTTTGTCAAATTTTAGACCCAACTTTAAGGATTATTGAAATATTATTTGTTTGCGATTATAATCTTAGATTTCATAAATATATATTATGCCCCTATATAAGCATCGGTATAACAGGCGATTTGACCGAAGACGTTTTGTTTGTAATAAATTGTACGGTGGGCTGTAATCAAAGCGCGATGGAAACACGACAGTTTGAAAATTACGCACAATAGATGCGTGTGCGTAATATTGTGTGCGGCTATTGTGACTTTTGTTTTATAGGTCAAATTAACACAATAGGGATGATGACAATTTTTTTTTCTTCGTTTATCAGGCAGATTATCAAAAAGTATTGGACACGTATTTTTTATTTTTTCACATAATATAAACATTGCAGAGATATATTGATTTGAAAAGTCGCATGACGTCACGTTTTGGTACACTTTTAAGTGAAAATTCACTAAAAAAAGGCGTCACGAGCCCCTAATCCCAAACTTTGACGCGCTATAACTTTCACATTTTTTGGTTGATTGTCCAAAGAAAAAATAAGTGTCCATTATTTTTTGATCATCTAACTGACGGATTAAATAGAATTTCGTTTACTGTACCCCGTCATCACCCCTATTTTGAAGATTGAAAGTTAATGAAATTCACCTCAATTTCACCCTATTAAACACTACAGGCAAATAAGACTTCTGTTGTGCCTGAAGTCTGTTAAATTGTCATATTCTTTTCAGCTCGAAGCATTCGCAGAAGAAGACGTGTGCGACACAGAGGATTTGGAGCACCCTAAACTCCTCACACCCGCGGAGACCCCACACGAGAAACTCAACGGTTCCCCGCCAATATTCAAGAACCGATCCAACGCCAACCTGGACACGTCGCCCAGCAAGCAGGACAACTTCGTCCGATCGGCTAGTGCTGCCCACGTGTCGCGCGATATCGATAAAACCAGGAAAGTCACGCCGGTATCATCGAAACACGGCCTCCAAAATTTATCGAGCAAGAACCATTTGCCGAGCAATCTTTCGCTGTTGGAGTCCGTCCCCGAAGGTAGGAGAAGTAGAGTGAATTCCAATGAAGCGTTCGGCAAGAAGCTTACAGTGCCGAAAACGCCGAAGCGGAGCCCTTCAACTTCTTCTTTCCAGTACATGTCCACTCCATTCCACGGCTCTACACTATCAGCCTTCGAAAAACCCAGCGAATTCGCTTCCCAATTCAGTCTGAAGTCAGTCACAGACAGTTTAGCCCCAATAACCTACTGCTGTGGTTGCAAAAAGCGGCCCATTGACGCCGAAGCCAAAAAGGAGCCCAGCAAATATTTCGACGTACAGTTATTAAAAGATCCCATTTATTTAGTTATTCTAATAAGCAATTGTACATGCGCCATTTCTTATACGAATTTCATTATCCTAGTGCCGTCTTACGCTCAAGAACTCGGTTTTGATAAATCTCTAGGGGCGTATTTACTATCGATAATTTCGGCTCTGGATTTAGTCGGCCGTATCGGTGGTTCAGCTCTGTCCGACATTGTCCAGACTCCGAAGCGGTATTTCTTCATTTTCGGCTTACTTTTGTCCGGTATTAGTTTAGCTATGATACCACTAGTGACCAGTTACTCAGCCATTTCGGCTTTTTGTTCGGTATTCGGTATCGCTTCGGGTATCAACGTGGGCGTCACAGCACTAGTCATGACGGAAATGCTGGGTACTGAAAGACTCATGTCTTCGTACGGTATAAGTTTGTTCATGAACGGTATTTTGCAGTTGATCGGTCCCCCAATTTGCGGTTTTTGGTTTGAGTATACGCATTCTTACAAATCTTTGTTTGTGACTCTCGGTTTGATTTTGGTTGGCGGCGCAGCCTTATGGGGTTTCGTCCCTATAATAAATAGGAGGAGAAGATTGGCGCAGAAGAGGAAAGACAACGAGAAAGCGTAGTGAATGGGAATATGCTCCTTATTTCTGTGTGCGCACGGCTGAAATTCGTCTGTAGTTTTATGTAAGGAATGTTTGTAGTAAGTGTCGTTGAATCGCACTTTTTAAGGCTAAACTCGTATTGGTTTAAACGATATGTGATTGCTACTTTATAACTGTGGGCCGTTGGGGTCAATTCTGTCGCTCCTTATTTATTAAATGTTTAAAGTTCTTCGTCTTATTTCTTTTCTTAAATTGAAAAGAGAGCACAGTGTATTATAATGTGACGTAGGGTGCACTTAAAAGAATTAAGGATTTAAATCTTATATTTTGCGTTGAATTGTCCGTGGATTTGCTGTGATCTTCGTCAAATCAGTAATATCTGCTACTATCAATCATTTCTCATGTCGATGTGCACAAGAAGAGAGATAATTTATTTTTACTTTGAATTGAGATTTAACGCTACAGAAGTGACTCTCAGTATCAATTTAATATGACTACTCGAATATCAAACGGTTTTGTAGTCTAAAAGTGATATACATTTTGTATGCCTCTATCTCGTTTCAACATAGATACTATAATCGCTAACTTTGAAACGGAGGTTAATTTACCATAAAACGTGCCTTCAGAGAAATATGAATTAAAAATTCAGTTGAAAATCGCTATTAAAAAGAAATAAGTACTACATCTCACGCATTCTGTTCCTAAGGTGAGAGACAAGGACAGCTAACAAATATCTTTTAATTAAAATACCTAGTAGAAATTTAATAAAAACTAGAAGCGTGTTATTTGGGAAAAATACATGCATTTTTTATACTTAAACTTGTATAAAGTCATAGGTACTTGTATATATCTTTGTATACATTCGGAAATACTTTTGAACTGACTGTATTACCGTTTTAAGATTGTTCTTAAAATATTCTTTTTATTTGTATATAATTATAATTATGTACTAGGTGTTCGTCGCGTAATTAATTTAAAACAAATATACAGATAAAAAAATTGTTTGGCCTTAAGGTTGGTAACGCGACATACATCTTGTGGGTACAATCAACAACACATGAGGTACCTACACTTTCTAAATTTCTCAATTGATTTTCAATATTATGTCAGGCTATCTAAATCCAAAATTCAACTGGAGAAATTTTACTCTTTTGTCATGGGTCATCTACAAAGTGCGTCACATAAATTACGTGATTTTTTTACCCCTCCATCCCTACCCTCCTTGTCACATTAGGTCAAATTTATGAGTGACCCACCCTCCCTAGTGTGACGTCACATATAATGAATTTAGAAATGTTTCATACAGCAGTTCAGTTCCGACTTACGTTCCGAAAATTAGCCAAGAAACAAATGAAACCCCATATACACATAAGATCTACATATTTTAAAAGATTTTTGATGATGATTCAAAAGTAGGTATTAGATTTTGAAATGTGACGTCACGAAACTTAGGACCCATCCCAACCCTTGTCACACTTCGTCGACCCCCTCCCTCCCCCTTAACGTGTGACGTGATTTATGGATGGCTCCTGACTTCAGCGTTGTTATTGTGCAAAACGAAAATAAAAAATTGTTAAACTAGTAAAGGCCATTTGCACCAACATCCTTTAAGGTACAGCCAAGGGCGGATCCAGCTTTGGCGCCAGGGGGGGGGGGGTCATATAGTCGTGGTCAAGTCACAATGGGTACAGATTGTGAAGTGGGTACAGATGGACCCAGCCCAGGGGGGGTCATGACCCCCCTGGATCCGCCCTTGCTAACACCCCCATAAAAAAATATTGATTTACAGTAGAACCCGTTTAATACGATCACGCTTAATACGATTTCTCGCGTAATACGCCATTTTGCGTCAGTCCCTGCAACATGAGACATGTTTTCATACATTTTTTCACGCTTAATACGATTCGTCATCCCGTGTAATACGCCTAAATTACCAACACGATTGACGTGACTACTGTCGAGCGACGCACCCTCTGGATCCGCCCTTGGGTAAAGCTTTAGGCAGTTTAGCACATCGCCTCATCCTTGTCTTGTCATTTGGTTTCAAAAGAGATGGAGCGAGGTTTAAAACAGAATTCGTTGTAGGTAAATATCATTTGAGAACTTTGGTGCAAATGGGTCTTAGTATTGTAGTTCCTGCATAAATCACACTAATATTATGAACGCGAAAGTTTGTGAGTGTGTGCGTATGTTTGTTACTTATTCACGTCCTAACGGCTGGAGCGATTTTAATAAAATTTGGTATGGAGTTAGCTGACACCCTGGATTAACAACGCATTGGATAATCTTTATCCAAAAACTTTTCAAAAACTAAGTTAACGCGGATGAAGTCGCTAGTTTATTATAAGGTAATTTTGGTGATTCGGGTAGTTGCTATAACTATAATTATATTGGTATACAGGGTCTTTTCAATATTACACTATTAACTACTTATTATAAAATCCTATAAATATGACGAAAATGCACATCATGTACCTAGTTTCCATACGTTTTTTATGATGATTACTTTTTTCACTATTTTCTCTTAATAAAATGCAATATTTCTTGTTTTAAAATTAAAGACACCCTGTATACATGATTTCGAATTTAAGCGTTAAGATTGTTAAATTTAAGTTTCAACAATTATCTAGTTGATTTATCATTTGTTAATTAATACAACAAATGCAACAAAAACTGTTGTATACTTCATTAAATTGTATTTACGCGGAGCATATATATGTATGTTGCTTCCAATTAACCGGATATGGTATTTTGCTGTCAGCTTTCAAGTTACCATGAAATTGTCGAAATTGAGCTTTGACACCAACCAATACGGTTAATAAAAGATTGGAGAATTTCAACTGTTTTTTATAGCCCGAAGAACTGCTTTGTCTACTTTTGTTAGTTACATTATTATTTTATTATAGCCAAAAAATACTCAGAATTATACATCACAGTCAATAATTGCGAATATATGTATATAATTAAGTAGTCAGGAACGTCAATTATCATAAAAAAATTATAATGATTGAGCTGAAAAAAAAAATATTATTATGACGGCACTTCACATTATTCGTATTTGCTGTTTGTGAAATTGACAACACTCTCTCCTATGATTTTTTTATAGAGCATGTTAAGGACAACCTGACGTCAATACCACAAATAGCAAACACGAACACCCATGTGAAGTGCCAGCATTATACAAATATTTGCAACACAGCGCAAAAATTCGTTTATATCTAAACTACGAACAAAGTAAGTAGGACAGAAACTGTACCCTAGTAATTAGATGCTTAAATTAAAAGATAACAAACTACCTATAAAAAAGACTATAAAGTTTATATGAAGTGCCTAAACCTTGTTTAGCTGTATATAGCCTTTTGTTAATACACCGTGAATTTTGAGTTACCCGAGAAACTTAAAAATCGTGTTCATAAACATAATATATAACTGAACAGATACAAACAGCTACTACCACCCAACTAACACCCAACGTGCGGATCCAGCTTTGGCGCCGGGGGGGGGGGGTCATATAGCCAGCTTTGGCGACAGGAGGGGGGGGTCATATAGCCAGCTTTGGCGCCAGGGGGGGGGGTCATATAGCCAGCTTTGGCGCCGGGGGGGGGGCATATAGCCAGCTTTGGCGCCAGGGGGGGTCATATAGCCAGCTTTGGCGCCAGGGGGGGTCTATAGTCGTGGTATATTAAATATTGAAAGTACTTAAATAAAATCCCCCTGGGTTTGGTCCATCTGTACCCAGCCCAGGGGGGGGTCATGACCCCCACGGATCCGCCCTTGCTAACACCCCCATAAAAAATATTGATTTACAGTAGAACCCGTTTAATACGATCACGCTTAATACGATTTCTCGCGTAATACGCCATTTTGCGTCAGTCCCAGCAACATGAGACATGTTTTCATATATTTTTTAACGCTTAATACGATTCGTCATCCCGTATAATACGCCTAAATTACCAACACGATTGACGTGACTACTGTCGAGCGACGCACGTTAAGCGGCCCCCAGGGTTTTCCTGGATTTCTTCCATTGATGACAATATGGCTACGTATAAAATTCAATGAGAATAACATACAAGGAGAGGCCTTATGATAATGATCAAGACACTGCCGGATTTAGGGGAGGGCAACCGGGGGGCCCCCACAATAGAGACTTCGGAAAAAAAATCTTTCAAATTCCAACTAGTAAACACTAGTAAACATCTTTTCCTTTGGTATTTTTTTTTGCTCTTTTACCTTTACCCAGGGCCGAATTTAAGGCAGGGCAAGTGGGGCTGTGGCCCAGGGGCCTCCACAACAGCTTAAGAAATAACAACATTTCAATGGGTTAACAAGCATGCAAATCCTAAGTGGCCCGGGGCCTCCACAATCCTAAACCCGGCCCTGGATCAAGAAAAAGATGAGTCAACTCCGATTATGTCACACGCCCAGGCATTAACAGCAGTTAATGATTTAAGACGCTATGTAACTTATTTGATTCAAAGCAAAGACGCAGCAGAGAGGAGCTCGATGGCGCAAGTGGTTAGAGCATTCGGCTGCGATTATTGAAGTAAAGCAACTTTCGCAGTGGTCGGTCATTGGATGGGTGACCAAAAATTTACTATCTCGAGCTCCTCCGTGCTTCGGAAGGCACGTTAAGCCGTTGGTCCCCACCCATCAATCCGCACTGGGCCCGCGTGGTGGGTCATGGCCTAATATCCCTATTCCATCCATAGGGAAGGCCTGTGCCCCAGCAGTGGGGATATTAGTAGGCTGATGATGATGAAAGACGCACTGCAAAAGTTAAATTATGTTGAAAATCTTGTATGTAATTGCTAATGCCTCAAAAACTTTTTGACAAACTATAATAAGTATTTAATTTAAATAACGTTCTAATAAATAATAATATACTACCTTTCTTTTACCGCATATAATTCTTAAATATTGTACATTTAATATCTCGATACCTACATTCGAAATTTCCCCTATCCCGCAATCCCGCTTAATACGCTTTCCCGCTTAAGACGCGTTTTTGGTTGAGTCCCCGTGAAATCGTCTTAAACGGGTTCTACTGTATATCGTAAAACGGCACAAATTTGTAAATAACATACTTATTACGGAATTATTCTCCGTTTAAATTACGCGGATCCTAAAGATAGGATATAGATATTTAATCTATTTCCGTAAAATATTTTTTCACGGACAATGTCCCCCACATTTACTCACTATTTCTGCAATTATGAAACGTTAACAATATGATTTGTTATAAACTGATTCAAATAGAACTGAGGAGTTGGCGATCAAAACCGTATATTTACATAAAATTAAATTTACTGAATGACACAGCTACAGTGAGCTTTTGGCGTGGTTTTTAATTTATTAATTTTAACACTGTTTAGGCGGTTGTGATTGAAAATGAGTTGAGATTCAAATCCAGCGGGTCCGAAATCTCCGGACTGTAACAAAAGTATTTTTACCAGATGCGTAATTATACGTTTTTGTTCGCCAGCACCTCAAATAATCTTTGTATTTCAGAGGGACATCTTGCTTCAAAATCGGATTTTTAATCGTGTTTACAAATCATAATAGTAAGACCCCTAACAGCTTCCAATAACTAGGCTTTTTTGAATTAGATTAGTAAGTAATTCCAGTAATACTTTTAGGGTTATTTTGTAGATTTTAATTGAACAAAGCGAAATTGTGCCGCTTTGGCCATTTCCGAATTTACCTACTCAATTAAAAAAAACTATAGAAATAAGTTGGTTATTATTACCACTAATACGCTTTTTATGAATCAATTTACAAAGTAGTTGTAATATACAATTAACAATAACTTTTTTAACCATACATACCTTATAGTCATTAATCCTTTTTTTTATAGAGTGACAGTATATTCAAACAATTTTCTTATACGCACTTTGTAGTAAAATTTAGTAAAGACCTTTGTTTGATACTCCAAGAGTCTGCTCTTAAAAACACTTTTCTTTAAAAATCCTAAAAGTTATGTATAATACATTATTTGGGTAGCAAAAATTATGTATTCAGTTGTTTTGTAATGCACAGATAGCCATTTTTATATGTGTACATACACAGAGGAAGAAAAATTATAAACCATCTTTAGCACACCAAAATATATATTATTTATGTCTACGTAATATTTTACGTATCACAATTTATCTTTATTATTGTTAATGAATTAGGTAGGTATTATCAGTTGGCTTGCAATGCAAATACAGCTCGAAGATTTATCGTTAAATTATTTGATTTGATAAGATTCATCTGTATACAAACATTTCAATCGAAACGAACTATATTTTCCATGATTTTTTGTTTCCATGGGTTTCTTCTAGTTTATTGTCATTGTTAACAAACGTGTATACATGCTGTGGGAATAATGTATACATGTTATACAAATGTATATTCAAGTAGAATTTGCTTCTATTAATTATTAAATTAGCTTGTATACATACAGTATACAATTAGGGTTATGTTATTCGTAATACCTAAGTACATATTGTTTAGAAATTATGGAATATTATTATCAATTATGTACGATTATTTATATTTATGTAAAATTATATTATTATGTTGAAGGTAAGGTAATGAATAGTAATGAATGCAGGTGTGGCTGTATTTAACGAGTCTTGTAAAAACAATTATGTGTCTTCTAAATAAATACATATTTTGATATATTGAATTGTTTTGTATTTATTTAACTCCGACATTTAGAGGTGTGGACGCCCTAAAAAAGTCCTGCGAATACCCTCTAAGCTGCTTAGCGCGAAGCCGCGGGATCCCCGTTTAGGGATTCTCCGCGTCTCCGCACCTAGCAGCCTCCCGGCCAAGCCGGGGCTCCACGGCAGGGGTCTCCCGGGGTATCGCGGGGACCCCGCAGACGTGCGCGGGGGCTGAGTACGCGGCCTAGTGCCCACCGTACCGCCCCCCGTCCGCTGCGGAGGGCTACTTGGGCGTGCCCGTGTAGCTCCCTCCGCCGCCCCCCTCTTTGCAGGACAGAACTACAAGGGGGGGCTGCCGTCACGGGGTCCGTCGGTGGCCGGCACAGCTGTAGCTATGCCGGTCAGCGAGGGACCCCCCGGGTAGGGTCATGGGACGGGCGCAGCCGGGGCGCGCCGCCGTCCTCTCCTACCCGTCCTCCTTTGGCGGGAGGGAGCGGCCAGAGGATCATCCTCCCGCTCCCTCTCAGCCGCCTCCTTCTGCGAGATGACGTTCTCGCAGAAGGAGGCGGCTGCCTCCCACGCCCTGTCGCTGCGGAGCATGGCCTCCACCATGCTCCGCAGCGAGAGGGCTCCGAGGTGTGGACGCCCTAGGTTAACGAAGGAATGGCTCCTAACGGTTGATACTTAGTTATATTTTTTTAAGCTTTAACCTGCTAGATGCTTAAATCTCAAGAAAGTGCTGTAGCATAATGGTCAGTGCATACGCCCGGATAGAGGAGGGTGCGGGTTCGAGTCCCGTCTGCTGTCTGGTCCGCGTGGAGTTTTTTCCAGTAAAATTTTCTTTAGGTCGATTCTTGTTTATTTTGTGTTCCCTCAGTGTCGCCGCACACGGGCCACCGACCAAACCACAAAACGCCGCCACCGGCATATTTCTTGTGTTTTTCCTACATTTTATATGGACTCGCCACACACGGTACGCCGGTGGCCGCCACACGCTACAAATGGTCGTTGCTCGCTTCTTGTGGCCCGCACCGGCCACTTAATGCGCCGATACAAAACGCCGCCACACGTCACTCGCGCGATTCCCCACCCCTCTCTCCCTTACCTTAGTCGGCCGCTGTCGCGCGCTTCAGCCACTTTAGTAGCCGCTTCTAGCTTTTCGTGGCGGCGTTTGTGGCTGTGGCGTGTGGCCCGTGTGGGGCGACACTAAGTCACGGCCTCGCCTGCTCAGTCTTGGTTTGACTACCTCCGTGGCGGAATGGTAGGTCCCCGGGGTTCGAATCCCGGTGTAGCAAATGTTAATATGGTGAATATGAACATTAGTACATAAGTCATGGTTGTTTTTTATCTATTTCTACATTAAATATACTTAAATATCAGTATATGTATTCTATCCATTACCCTAGTATCCCGTACTAAAAGCCTTACAGTGCTTACTTTAGGGCAAGGCTTATAGGTATGACAAAAAAAAATCTAGAAGCGAAGATTTAAAAATAAAACCAAATTTATATACAAACTCACCATTTATTTATGAACTTACAAAAGTTAGAATCACAAGTTCGAAGATATGTAGCTTACAAGGTAAATGATTGTAAACATTTTTTTATTATTAATAAGTTTAGTTACTATATATGTAACAATAAATCACAATAATATTTCACTTACGAAACTAAAAAGATCATTGAGTAAAATAATTTTTATTTATTTTTTAGGACAAATAGAATTTTAATAAATTATCAGAACTAATTAAGAGATCTAATCATATGCATATTTTTTAAAATATGTAATAAAAGCAAACCATCCCAAGTTCCAATTCATGATTAACCAAATATATTTTGGCATTTTTTATTGCTTTTAAAATAAAAAATAAAATCAAAGAACAATTTTATTCACCGTTTACTCGATAAGATTTTTAGTTTTTTTTTTATTAAAATACGAGTTACTCTTGTCATTTAAGGACGGCCTTAGAAATATCAAATTCTTCAATTTATCTAAAGTTATAAGTGTAAAAAACACAAGGGTCAAGTCGGGGCAAGTGTTACAAACGACACAGTTTAACAAAAGTAATATCTCTGCATTATACATAAAGATGGCAGTTTTTATAATTTTTTATTTTTAACATTTGGGAATGTAGAACAGTACCCCTAGCATGAACCAATATAGAATTCGAATAGTTTTAGTGTCCAAAATGTCATGGTCAAAGAATGGAAACTTGAACAGCAGCGCCACAACGGATGTAACGAGAATAGAAATCAGTACACATTTGACACTGATATTTCGGACTCAAACTCTTCGAAGTACCTAGTTATACACTAAATATTACTAAAATGTATAATGTATATACCGTAAGTGAGGGTTACTTTAGCTCGGGCGGGTAACTTTGTCCCAAATCAGAAAAAATATTGAACTTGCCGCCCGCCCCATCAGTATCTCTTGGGTGACCGTAATAGTTCCAGTTGAAAATCACAGATAGCCATATAGGCGCGTAGTGTGGTGTTGTTTAACCGACATCGTTCCTGTATCAAGTTGTCATTGTAACGCGGGATTTTTTGTAACTGAAATAGTTCGCAAGTTCATGCGAACTTGTTCATTCATTCATGTTCCTAGTAAGTAAGTTCGGTAAGTTTACTATTTTTTCTAAATTTAAAGTTATATTTTGTATTTAACTTAATTATTTTTGGGCAAAAACATACATTTGTGTACTCAGTATGCTAATGGTGATCTGTTAAGGGTAGTAATAAGGGTTACTTAACCCCAACATGGCTTAAAAGAATTTTTTTCACAGAGAAAACTCAACGAGCTAAATAACCCTCTTTAAGGCCAACTTTGGCCCAAAATTAAAAAAAATATATATTAACCCTTAAATATTATTTTTTCCTATTTTCGTGTGATAACTTCGTAACTTATACTTTAAAGTTCACAATGGAAAGATATAAACGTGACATATTCATCACAAAGAGAAGCAACAATTTTATTTGAAAAAAAAAGTGCACATTTTGGGTCAAAGTAACCCGCAGTTACTCAGTATATAATATATTAGATACAAAAAATCGCGATGAACCGGCATCGATACAAGTATGATAGCAAAACCCATCAACCTGTTCTATTACATAATGTTTCTACTGCCATTTTTTAACTTTAATGTTGAGAAGCTAAAAATGTCTAATTCTGTAAAGTTTGTGTTATAAATTATCTATTAGTCGACAATAGCATTGATACTGAAAAAACTACGTTAAGACAGACCATAGATAAACAATAAAAGCGCAGAGAGATTTCTTATGTTACACCATGGAGGTTAGAGATGAGAACTGAAAATTTGTAGAATTTATAGTTCATTTTTCAGCCGCCAGCCGCGCTGCCGTCGGTAAGTAGTGTCTGTGAAGTTAGCTGTTTATGAGTACAAGTAGATGAAGTTAGTTGAATATTGTACAAATTTTCTTCGCGGCATTGGCCATTACAAATTAGCCCGCTTTTATTGAGACAACTTATCGATCACAGCGCCTCACTTATTTTGTCCATATTTCTGGGACACTATTTTCAACAGCGATCATTCTCCATCTCTCTAACCTCCATGTGTAACACTTGCCCCTAATTAACCTCATTTTTTAATATCATAAAAAAATCATTTTAATATGACTAAGGACAGTCCACTCACTAAAGTCACAAAGTATACTTAAATCTTTAGTTAAAACTTAGATTTTTCGTACTCACAAATTGACTGAAATTATTAAGTTATACAATAATAATTATTATTATTATCACAATTTTCAATTGCTTACGATTTAAGTTTTTATATATATACATATTCGCGTACTATATACGCGGTTACAAAATACTAAATAATATTGTTATAGTCATCTTAACAATGTAAATTGTTAATAGACAGATATTTTTAAAATTGATCCAAATTTCGACTTTTTGCTGGCAAAATATTCAACAGTCAAAAATTTTTAATATTATAATAAATTTATATTTAGCCCGTCAGTTAAATTGTCAAAGATAATGGACACCTATTATTACTTTTGGTAATCAACCAAAAAATTACAAAGATAAAGCGCGGTATAGTTTGCGAGATTGGGGGCCTCGTGACGTCACTTCTAAGTAAAATTGCACGAAGGCGTGACGTCATGCGACATTTCAAATCAATATATCCAAGTAATGTTTTGATTGTTTGAATGAAAAAAAAAATCATCATCCCTTTTCAGGTTGACTGGAATATTCTTATTAAAAACCTAAAATGAGTAAAGATTTCCATTTTGTTATTCTTTGTCATACATAAATAAATTTAAATTATTTTTTTAAAATAAGATGAGATATTTTTCACTTAAAACTTAAACATAACAATAAAACTAAATGGGATTAAATATTTCTATGGAATTCTTACAAGTAAGATGTTAAAATAACTACTAGCTGCTGTTGCGGTAAAAATGTTGTAGAGAAAAAATAAATATTGTACAGTCAATAATATCAGCCGGAGAGTTCAATCGGTGATTTTGGGATTAACAAAAATTGGCAGAATAACATAGGGAAGCCAACCTTGCACCTTGTGAAGTAGTCAAATTGACTTTAAATCAGTTCAAAAGAGCTCTCTTAAAGTCAATTTGAATAAAGTTCAATTTCATTTCAGACATTGAGAAGAGGTGTTACATTAGCCCACACTTGTAGCTCTTAAATTGCGAAGACCTGGTCTACACACGACACGCTATACCAGGTTACAGGTCCCCCCCCCCCCCCACGACAACGGCTAACTAGAGCCGAGGTCCTCGTCTCAGAGACGCCCTCTAGTTGAGCCGACCCCCTCAGGTGCTCGTGGCCTAGAGGCTCCAGACGGAGAGGAGACTCCCCCCGTGGGGAGACGCCATCCGCCTGGAATACCTCTAGAGGCACTCGCCAATTCTCGTCTTGAGGTCCCCTTAGGATCTCGCCGTCCCCAAACCCGGTGACGCTGTAAAGGTCATCTGCGACCAATTCAAAAGACCGAGTATTTGGATGCAACCAAATGTCTCGCTCCGCGCTCGGATTGGACTCCCCTACAGTATTTAGTGTAGTATACATTTGATTTGAGGAGCTCAATGGCGCCAGTGGTTAGCGCGTTCGGCTGCGGTCGTTGAAGTTGAGCAACTTTCGCAGTGGTCGGCCATTGGATGGGTGACCAAAAATTTACTATCCCGAGCAGTGGCGGGGCAAGACAGATTTCGCGAGGCCCTGTTCTGTGGCGACCTGAAGACGGATTTTATAAAACAATAAACAAAAAGGAAATTCGCTTTAAAGCAATGCATAAAAATTTTTGAGGCGCGGGGCCCCTTGTACAGTCGCCATCAGATATATCTGAGCATACAAGATGACCAAATACATCTGAACAGTTAAAATGTCAATAAGTTCTATACACTACAAGTGACCATAAATATCTGATCATTCATTACTACCGCGAGGCCGTAGGCGGTGGCCCACGTCTCCCACGCCTTACGCCGCCTCTGATCTCGAGTTCCTCCGTGCTTCGGAAGGCACGTTAAGCCGTTGGTCTCGGTTGCATCTGCAGTCGTTAGCACCCGCCAATCCGCACTGGGCCTGCGTGGTGGGTCATGGCCCAATCTCCTTAACCCATCCATAGGGAAGGCCTGTGCCCCAGCAGTGGGGACATTAATAGGCTGATGATGATGATGATGTACATTTGATTGTCAAGTTATATAAAAAAATCCTATGTCTATGAAAAACATGCATTATGGAACTTATACAATTTTTGATGGCTGTATCCTTTTACGATCTATGCCCAATATCGTCTATTCTCTTTGGTCAAAATAAGAGTCGAATTTAACTAAGAACTGCAGTTTATTTCAAATTTATTTACTGTAAAAGAGCAGTTAATATAACTTAAAATTTGCGTTTTTACGAAGAAGTAAATCCACGCGGACCAGGCCTGCAAAGAGCCTAAGAAATACTAGAGACATTTCGTCACGGTCATTAGGGTCGCGGTAGCATAATGGTCAGTGCATCCGCTAGGATAGCGGAGGGTGCGGGTTCGAGTCCCGTCTGCTGCCTGGTCCGCGTAGATTTTTTTCTAGTAAACTTTTCATTAAAGTTAGTGTTAACCCAAAAAAGATTTTCAGATATTAACAAATGCATTAGAAAGATCCAAGACTACAATAATGATATAAATATATATAAAAATTGTATACAATATTAAAAAATATTTTTCCTTACGCGAAATATTGCTCATTCGTGCTATAAAAATTACACTAGTAAAGTTCAAAATGGTGTAAAATTTTCTCTAAAATCACTATTAGTATTTCTTTATAAATACAACATATTTTTTCCACGAGTTTCTCAAATAAATACGTTATTTGACAGGTTTTAGAAAACGATCGCACGTTATTTACTAACATTAGTAAATAACGTGAGACAACTCCCATTCGCCTCGCCCGAACACACTTTTCGTAACGCGTAACGCATTAGCCAGTTAACCCCCCAAATCAAGCGTGCCTTAAAAAGTTTCACTTCAAGAAGGGTGGAAATGTGTTGATTTAGTAAAACAGTCTCAGTGATAGAGTAAAACAATAGTTATATCATAGACAGCAGAGTCTTATTTGCCTTGCATTTGAATTGTTCTTCACAGTTTCTTTAGACATAAAAAAGGCTAGAATGCGTGTTACAGAGTAAAACCTTCCTTATTGCAAACACAATATGTCTTTATATAGTAAAATAGTCTATGAAATTTACATTTTCATTTGTCCTAAATTTTTAGTTTCTTTAAAGCAATGGTTCCCAACCAGTGGTCCGCAGAAGCCAAAATATGGGTCCACGAATTTTTAATTAATTTGTGTGTTTGTTTACGCATCTGGCGCGTGGATTGTGAGAGCTATAGTGTAAAATTAAATTGTGGGAGTATGGTATTTTATAATTTTATTTGGTAAGTTATAATAGAATGTGCAAATAACCGAAAAACCTAGACATTAAAATTTTGAAGATATACGGGTGATTCTCAGTTAAGAGGTAATCGGTTGCATGGAAGCAGTGGCACAGCAAAAAGTGTCGATATTTATATAACTATACCTCTACTTTTATCAAGACAGATGATTTTAATATGATTTTAAGATGATCAGTCATTTTTTTAATTTATTCTCGTTTTACGAGACACCAGGGGAGATACTGAGTACAGGGTAGAGACAAGATGAACTTTATTGCAATGCGCTTAGAGCGCATATTAGGATGTAAAGTACTTATCCGTGCAATCAGATTTTAGTGGAATAACGATATAAAGCTAAACAATTATCTAAAATTATATGCAATTGTATATTCTCTAATAAATTATCATTACTGTTATTGAGCTATTGCATCGTTTTCATAGTTTTGTTAGTAGCTTGGCACCATAACAGCCAGGGGAAATATGATAAGGGACGAGACATTTTCGTTAAAAATCTAAAATTGCCGTAAAACTAATAATTTTACAAAGATTACAAATAAAGTAAAGGTTTGCAGCACTATTTAAAATAAATGTATATAGATATTGATGTCGATTCTGGCATAATTCTCTAAAGCTAAACTTAAATTTGACAACAGTGCATCCCTGTCATTCTCTATACAGAATGAAAAGGAGAGACTGATGTTAAATTTAGTTTTAAGTTTAGAGAATCACGCCAGAATTGACACCACTGTAGTATTTAAACACATAAATACGAAAAAAAATTACCAGGGTAAATACTTCGATCACTCAACACGGATGCACTCATAGAGCACAGTTGCGCAAATGGCCAAAAAAATTGCCACGCGGATGGATTGTGCAGCGCTTGCTGCTAACTTCACGTGACACTCGGTGTCTTCAAGGTCAAAACTACCACAGACTATGGTAAACAAATACGATTTTCAAACTAAACCTAAGGCGAGACACGAAACTCGGAGGACACAGTTTGCGATTAATATTTTTTATAAAAAGTGCAAATATAAATGAATTTAATGGTTACATACTGTAACTAAGTTATCAGGGTTCATGTTATTACCGATAGAAAAGTAATAATTAAATTTCAATGGACTCAAAATTACTGATTTACAAAAAAAAACGGTTAGGGGACAACCCAGGGGAGAGATGTTTTTCCTCTTTGTGCTGTTATTGTAAGTAAATTATGCACATTTAGAATATAATTTTAAGTGACGATTTAGAACACATTTAGTTAATTGAAATTATTCAGATGTTAGACCATAATTTCCAAATATAATGATTTTTTTGGCTTAGCCGTCGAACATACCTCTTAACTGAGAATCACCCATACTCCATTTAAACCATCTGAACGCCTTTTTTTATCTTTGCCGAGTTTACCGTAACGTAATCAAAATAGATTATAGACATGACGCATTGTGTAGACACTGTTTCATAGTATTTCTTTTAATTTAATTTCATATTAGATTTTTAATTAAAGTTTCAGTTTGATTATTAGTTTATTTTTATTACACTAAAATTTGTGGTGGTGCCAAAAAAAAAATAATGTAAAAGTAGTCCCTGACCAAGAAAACGTTGGGAAACCCTGCTTTAAAGAAAGCAAAAAGTCTAGGATGGATGTTATAAAGTTAAACCGTTCTTATTATTTTATGATTTTATTTTATTTTTTATTATAATTTTGTTTACACTTTTGCTTTTTTCTAATTTTGTATATGAATTTTTATTGGGTTTTTTATGCCTGGAATAAACAATTATTATTATTGTAAACACAATATGTCTTATTTTCTCTAAACTCCCTCACATTTCCCTAGAAAGTGTAGTATCAAAGTGCTATAGTAAAATAGTCTTTATTTCATACACTTTGTGTCGTATTTACTCTAAATTGCTTCAAATTACCCTGGAAGGTTTAATATAAAGTCATATTCATCAGACGACCTCCGTGGCCGAGTGGTTTGCACGCCGGGTTTCAAGGTGTCGCCCACTCGAGAAGTCCCGGATTCGATCGATTTGTACTCCAGTCATGGATGTTTAATATGTATTTTTATAAAAATATACTTATACTAGCAAACCAGTGAACCAAATGTTCACCAATTAAAAAAAAAAATGTATTTAATTAATTGAGAACTTCGGAGATTTTGTGTGGTTTCGTTTGAAATTCGTGATTTCTCGAAAACTGGAAGTGTTACGTTACTCAAATCCGGTTTGTAGTCTTATCAGACTATTCTTAACTTATAACTTAAACATTCTCTTTATCTATCTCTTACGGATTGGCCGCTGAAACAGCACCACAGACAGACGGACGGGCGGACGGACGGACTTGTCTAATATATAAGAGATATGTATTCTATCCGTTAGCCTAGTATCCCATAACACAAGCCTTACAGTGCTTACTTTAGGCTAGGCTAATTGGTGTGAGTGTTGGAAATATTTATTATATTGTAAAACAGTCCTTATCTCATTAACAGTAGATGCTTGTTTGCCCTAAAAGTTTCTCACAATTTCTTTAGAGACTGTAAAATATCTAGAAATATACATGATATAGTAAAACCATATTTTTTTGCATACACTATGTGTCTGATTCTCTCTAAACTGTTTCAAATTACCCTGAAAAGTTTAATAAAAAGTGATATGATAAAATAGTCCTTATCACATACAAAACAAAGACTTCATTGCCCTAAATTGTTCCTGACAGTTTCCTTAGAAATAAAAAAGTCTAGAATGTGTGTTATACGACAATAAAACTGTTTTTGTTGTCTTATTTACTCTGAACTGCCTCACATTTCCCTGAAGAGTTTAGTGTAAAAATGCTATAGTATAACAGTCCTTAACTCATATGGGGTCGTTCAAGTATAACGTAAGCAGATTTATTACAATTATTTCCCCCCCCCCCCGCCCTCTTCCCCCTTTTCAGCAAAAGTAAGCAAAGCTCTTTCCCCCCCTCCCCATGCTTACGTAAACATTGAGCTATATGCATTTTTCCTTTAATGTTTCATGAGCTTTCGTGAGCTTCATGAGCAGCAGTACTTAAATAGGCTTCGGATAGAGGACTGTAACGCACATAATATTCATATAAACAAACTTTATTGACACAGTATTTAACATATAGTAAGGTACAAATATAATATTATTAAGTTTCTTACGAATTTTTGGTATATGTATACCGAACAGCCTTCGGTCCATGACACCTGAATCCATGATGCTGACGTAATCACTATCTCGACCCCCCCCCCCCCCCCATGTCATCAAAAATGAGCAAATCAAGGACCCCCCTGCCCCCCTATAGTGCTTACGTAATACTTGAACGGCCCTTAGACAGGACGTGCTTGCCTTGAGGGAGGAGTTTGTACGATAAAAAGTGCAGCAATGTATGACATAAAGCAAAATCGTCCTTACTGCATTCCTAACAGAGTTAAACAGAGTCTAATTCACTGTAAACTGTCTCGCATTTCCCTGAAAAGTTTTATATATAAAAGTGATATAGAAAAACAGTCCTTATCTCATATACAACAGAGTGTTATTTGCCCTAAAATTGTTTTAAAGAGACAATGAAAAGTATACTAATGTGTGTGATTTAGTGAAACCGTCTGTATCACATAAACAATAGAGTGTATTATTCACTCTAAACTGCCTTGCATTACTTTCAGAAAATACAGTTAATACAGTCTTTATATAATAGACAACAGAGACAATTATTGCTCACATTTTCATTTAAAATTTAATGAAAAAGTGATTACAGTAAAATAGTCCTTATCTCATAGACAGTAGATGCTTGTTTGCTTTGAGGGCGGCGCGCAGTTTCTTGACTAGAGATGACGGCTGAAGTAAAACAGAAACTTCTGTGCCGTGTAGACTTATCCGATGCATTTCATCTTCTCCCCCCTAGTAAAAATACAAAATAAATATAATTAATTAAAAAATCAAACTGCTTACAATATCTAAATAAATAAAACAATTACATTTCATGTATAAAAGCATTTAAATGCTTAAAATAAAAAATATATTTATCTACAATAGACTTATTGCCAGTGCGAAAAGTATTCAATAAAGTTCTAATTTTATTACTTGTACTGGCAACTGTATTTAAAATGAATATGGCAGCGATTTTACTATCTGTCAGAAAAAAATAATTAATAATATTTTGGGCTAAAGATTTTGTAAGATTGAAATAAAGATTGGGAAGAAGAAAGAAAACCTCATGCAAAGCCGAGTTCAATAGTGGACCAAAAAACTATATCCCCTCTTTGTTGACTGCAAGTGCCCAAATCTGACATGACCAGTATTTTTTTGGCTACAAGTAAAATGTCTAAACAGCGACAGCTCATTCACATTTCATTTCTTTCACTGTCTCAGTTTTTATTCTTTAATTAAAAAGCACGACACAGACATTCACGTAGGAATAGGGGTGATGACGGGGTACAGTAAACGAAATTCTATTTAGTCCGTCAGTTAGATGATCAAAAAATAATGGACACGTATTTTTTCTTTGGGCAATCAACCAAAAAATGACAAAGTTATAGCGCGTCAAATTTTGGGAGTAGGGACTCGTGACGTCACTTTTGAGTGAATTTTCACTTATAAGTGTACTCAAACGTGACGTCATGCGACTTTTCAAATCAATATATCTATCTCTGCAATGTTTATATTATGTGAAAAAAGAAAAAATACGTGTCCAATACTTTTTCATAATCTACCTGATAAACGAAGAAAAAAAAATAGTCATCATCCCTAATCCACAAGGAATAGAATATATTAAGCTTTCATCAAAAAGTGATGCGTCTTTATACAGACGATGCATTTTACTGTTCACCATTCACAAATCATTGCATATATGAATCACATTTGATGAATCGTCTTATTCCGTTTTAAGTAACATTGCTCGGTCTGGTTGCATGTTGAGGGTAAACTTGTAACCCCTCGTTTACACCAAGGTTTAATATATGTATTTAACAAGTTTCATACAATGTTTTCATTTTTTGTTCACACTATATGTAGTATACAATACTTGTATCAAACTTGTAGGAGAAACAAAATATGTGCAGTGAATGAGTGATAGATACTTGTCAGAGACTAGTTGTCTACGCAGTGTAAACGACAAAATGTTTTAATGTATATTTTGAATTTAAATGTATTTCCAGGCTGAAATTAAACGAATTTCTTCACTTTGTTTTGCATTGCTTTGCTTGCTGTTATTCTGTTGTTTTTTACTGACTTTTTTTTTATTGTTACTTGAATGGAGGATGCTAGGTCCATACATACATCCTTTCAAGTAAGTAATGAAAATTTTTTACAAGTCTTTATTTGTGTCACTTAATATCCATAGGGAAGGCTTGTGTCCCAGCAGTGGGGACATTAATAGGCTGATGATGATGATGATGAAACAGGCTCAGCCAGAATAACAGAGCTGGTGCCTTATCAGCGCTGTTATCCTGGCAGGGCCTGTTGCGACACAATGTCACATCAGCTAATGCTGAGGCAGGGTCCTGGTTAGCCCTGAGATTTTTGAATTTGTATCAGTAAATGAGGGTTAATAAAATATATTCTATTCTATATTTTTTCAACAAGTTTCGTACAAAAGTAGTTTGGACTTGATTTTTGGTGTAAACGAGGTGTAACACTACATTGAATACATTAATCGTGCTACCGAGACCGCGATCTAAATGAACAGTACTTCAAAGGCTTGAAGAAAACATCATCTTTTTCTTAACGACATGAAAATATGAAAGAGTGCAATAAATGAAGTAAACGAATGGAATGAATGTACACCTGGCCTTAATGAATGAAAGTACGAATGACATGAATGAATGAGTGTACAAATGAGGTGAATGATGATTGAATGTACTGTTGAAATGAAGAATGTACGAACGAGGTGAATTAATGATAGAATGTACGAATGGAATTAACGAATACACGAATGGAACGAATGAGTATACATGTGAAATGAATGTACGAATGATTGGAATGAATGAAAGTACATATGGAAGGAATGAAAGAATGAAATGTCACGAAGGAACGATTGGATCGGTGGTGACATTCGACTCACCTTGAGCAGGTTGATGGGCCGGTTGTTGACCTCGGTGAGGGCCCACGCCCCCGGGCCAGGGCCCGCGGGAGGGGGAGGGAGCCCGCACCGCGCCGCGGGGGAGTTGCGCTCCACACTCACTATATTGCATTCATTGTCTAGTTTTATACCTACAACGAAAGAAAATATAATTTTTTGTAAGCCAGTTAAAACACTCTTTGAAACACTTTTGTTCGGTAGACTGAAATGTTTTTTCTTCAAAACATGGAAAAAAGTTAAAAACAAAACGGTGTAATCGTTAGCAGGCAACAACCTTATAGATACGTGTATGTACACACATCAAAAAAAGTTTGAGATCACTTGCAAAAGCTGATATATTTTCAAAATTTAACTTAATCAAGAGAAAATGTTTACGTTATATCTTTCTTTATTTAAAAAATACACTTTCTGAAATTTAAAAAATAAATCAATTTTTATTTTTTTGTATAAAAATTTAATAATTCAATCCTAAGGTGATTGTAATAGAACTTTGATAAAAATAAAAAGATAATTTAACCAAACTTAAAAACCGTTTATTAATAAATTGTTGTTTATCTAATTCTATCCGTTACCCTAGTATCCCATAACACAAGCTTTACAGTGCTTACTTTGGGGCTAGGCTAATTGGTGTGTTACAAAATAAACACATACAATAAAAAGGAATAGATGAAAAAAATATGCTGCTTGCCTATGCTTTCTTGATCCCTCTTGTTGATAACGTAGATTTTACCCAGCGGTACACGATGAAACAATATGTCTACCTGGAAATAAAACAATGAATGTAGGAATGGCATGAATGTACGAATGAGGTGAATGAGTGATTGAATTTACGAATTGGGTTGGAATAGGGTATTTGACAAGTTTTAGAAAACGATCACACGTTATTGAATAATGTTTATGGAGTCCGTTCAAAGTGGATATTCATCATTCTGTTGTGTATTTCAGTAAAAATAACCAAATCAAAAACTCCATTTTCAAGTTGCCACGGAAACGTTTCTCTGGACAATATGGCGTCTTACTAGTGTGTGACGTCACACGACTGTTATTAAAACGTCAAACGATACAATGTAATGTCACATTAACCGGAAGTTTACCTGCGTATGACGTCATTTTAGGCTCCTCCAATCCCAAGCGTTTTGGGTCACGTGTCAATAGATAAGAAAACTATTATCTTTTTCGTGGATTTTTAGTAAAATTATAAATATTTTTTTTGTAAAAATAGTAAAAACCCCTGCCAATATTCATTCTAAACACAGATGCTAACAATTGACACATTATTTTTAATACTGTCAAATACGCTATTAATGAAATTGTATGTTTTAGTCCAGCCATTACTTGTTAGTGGTTCGTTTGTTTACAAAGTGACAGGACAAGACAGTAACATTATAAACTGACGGTATAGACAGAGTCAGATGCTTTGGTTTGTGAACATTAGTGTTCAATACTGCCATCGACATCGTAACGAAAAATGGTCATATCTAAAAAGTTTTGAAATTGGCGCAAGTGGTTAGCGTGTTCGGCTGCGATCGTTGAAGTAAAGCAACTTTCGCAGTGGTCGGTCATTGGATGGGTGACCAAAAAGTTCCCCTGTGCTTCGGAAGTAACGTTAAGTCGTTGGTCCCGGCTGCATCTGCAGTTGTTAGCACCCGCCAATCCGCACTGGGCCCGCGTGGTGGGTCATGGCCCAATCACCCTATTCCATCCATAGGGAAAACCTGTGCCCCAGCTGTGGGGTCATTAATAGGCTGATGATGATGAATAGTAATAAAACACAAAAAATATGTTTCTTAGATCTAGTGTTGGAAATGACACACAAATGAAATGAAATTATGCTATACTATGACGACCTCCGTGGCCGAGTGGTTTATACGCCGGGTTTCATGGCGTCGCCGACTCGAGAGGTCCCGGGTTCGAATCCCGGTGGGGGCAGATGTTTGTGTGATGAATACGAGCATTTGTACTCCAGTCATGGATGTTTAATATGTATTTCATATAAATATACTTATATATGTACAATATATGTATTCTATCCGTTACCCTAGTATCCTATAACACAAGCCTTTACAGTGCTTACTTTGGGGCTAGGCTAATTGGTGTGAGTGTTGGAAATATTTATTTATTTATTTATACTAGCTGTGCCTCGCGGTGTTACCCGCGGTATATTAGGGATATTTTCCCGCAGTAAACGTAGCCTATGTGTTAATCCAGGGTGTCAGCTAACTCCATGCCAAATTCTATTAAAATCGCTCCAGCCGTTTATACGTGAAGAAGTAACAAACATACTCACAAACTTTCGCCTTTATAATATTAGTTGTGATTCAAATTGTCTTATTGAAAGCTATAATTTTTATTTTTTAAGCAGGTAACTGCTTGATGTTTAAATCTAAAGAAAATATAACTAGAAAAAATTAAGCCGAATGAATTAGGAAGTGTTACATAAAATACATGTTATTTTAAAATCAATAATTCATTTAAAGGTCTTTGTGTTCGCTTATACAATAAAGTCCCAAGCAATATCCAAGAGTTAAGCATAAATAAATTCAAAGATAGTATAAAAACAGCACTTATTAAAAAAGCTTATTACAAAGTGTCTGATTATATTACAGACAAAAATGCTTGGGTTTGAACTGTTCCATCATTCCAACAGGTGTTCTATATAATAAATAAATCATGATTGTATTGACGTTGTAACAACATAATGATTTGTAAATGTTGTTACATTATGCTTTTAATGTTGTGGAGTTTTTTTCGCTCGTTTTTCTCCGCAGCTAAAAAATATGTCCAATAACGAGTGGTAGGGAAAAAAATGTTTGGACGATTCAAAAGTGTTGTACTATACATCCAACTTGAATAAAGATATATTGATTTCTGATTAAATGTAATATTTGCTTTTGCGTATGTTCTACATATCAAGACCTGCCATACCACTGTGTTACTAGCCCTTCTGTGACTGTAATAATTAGAATAGGTAAATTAAAGTGTATATTCGAAGTGACGTGTTTGAACTGAACCAAGACTCGACGACTACCTATATATTCCATCTACTACCTAGCCATAAGACATATAATAAAATGGTAGGCAAGTTAAAACTGTACATTGAATATATTTTAAAAGAATACTTGGGGTGTGATCTACAATCGATATCGAAGTCAAAAATATAGTGTTTAGAATTTTTGTCTGTCTGTATGTATGACCGGGATAAACTCAAAAAGTACTGCATGGATTTACTTCAAAGGAGATCCGCCAAATCCCATACAAAATTACCCCAGGCCCGGCGCCAAAATGAAGTAACTCATTTGTTTCTTAGGTTTTCACGCGCATCACTCATTAAATAAAACTAGTTTTTACGGGTTAATGCACAAAACTTTATTTATTTATTGACGTTTTTTGTAAAAAAAAAAAAAGTTTTATTCCGACGACGAAGCCTGTAAAGGATACGAAACGTCAATAAATAAATAGAGTTTCGTGCATTAACCCGTAAAAACTAGTTTTATTTAAAGTAACTCAATTTTTAGAGTAAAAATAGCAAAAATATTATATAGTTTCGGTATTGCTAAATTCACATGCTAACTTAGTTTTTTTGCCAGTTGAATTTTAATAGGTGCTCTTTGTAAAATAATATTTTTTAGAGAAACGTCGTTATTTTTAGTTCATTAATCTTGTAATTAGTGATTATGGCATATAAGCATGTATGTACTGTACTGTAAATATCATTAGAATATAATACAAACAAAAAGCAAAAACTGAAACGTTTGACTTGATTCTTCTATTTATTTATGGGAAGATTAAACTATTTTTTTTTTCTAAATAAAAATATAACTGCAAATGAAATATCTTTATATATATAATTCTTCTGTGAGTGTGTATGTCACTGAACTTCTCTTAAACGACTGGACCGATTTTGATGAAATTTTTTGTGTGTGTTCAAGGGGATCTGAGAATGGTTTAGATTTACAATTTTGTCCGCTGGACGACCCCTATTTTTTTAGGGCGGTACGAAGTTCGCTGGGTCAGCTAGTTTTTATATAATATGATTGATATACATGCTTATATGCCATTATTATTTATTACAATGTTAATGAACTAAAAAGGACTCTTTAAAAACTATTTTTTTTCATAAAGTGCCTATGAAAATTCAACAGACAAAAAAACTATGTTAGCATGCGAATTTAACAATACCGAAATTATATAATATTATTGCTATTTTTGCTCTAAAAATTGAGTTACTTTATTTTGGCGCCGGGCCTGGGGTAATTTTGTATGGGATTTGGCGGATCTCCTTTGAAATAAATCCATGCAGTACTTTTTGAGTTTATCCCGGTCATACATACAGACAGACAATAATTCTGAAAACTATATTTTTGACTTCGATATCGATTGTAGATCACACCCCAAGTATTCTTTTAAAATATATTCAATGTACAGTTTTGACTTGCCTACCATTTTATTATATGTCTTATGGCTAGGTAGTAGATGGAATATATAGTAGAAAACTGAGACACATTGCTTTAGCGCCGGGCCTGGGGTCATTTTGGCGGATCTCCTTTGGCACGAATATTATTAAGAAGTCGGGTCAACATATAGGCTACATATTATCACGCTATCACCTACGGGGAACGAGCAGTGAACCACTAACTCCACGCGTACGAAGTCGCGGGCGGGCGCTAGTCCCTAATAAACCGTGGGTAACACCGTAGGGAGGAGCTCGATGGCGCAATTGGTTAGCGCGTTCGGCTGCCATCGTTGAAGTTAAGCAACTTTCGCAGTGGTCGGTCATTGGATGGGTGACCAAAAATTTACTATCTCGAGCTCCTCCGTGCTTCGGAAGGCAAGTTAAGCAGTTGGTCCCGGCTACATCTGCAGTCGTTAGCACCCACCAATACGCACTGGGCCCGCGTGGTGGGTCATGGCCCAATCTCCCTATTCCATCCATAGGGAAGGCCTGTGCCCCAGCAATGGGGACATTAATAGGCTGATGATGATGATGATGAACACCGTAGGGCACAGCTAGTGTATGATATATTCATCCCTTAAAAACTGTTTTTATTAAGAACTAGCTGTGCCCCGCGGTAATACCAGCTGTTTATAAGGGATGTTTTTCTGCAGTAAAACGTAGCCTATGTGATAATCCAGGGTGTCAGCTAACTCCATACCAAATTTTATTGAAATCGCTCCAGCCGTTTAGACGTAAAGAAGTAACAAACATACACACTCACAATTTTTCGCCTTTATAATATTATTAGTGTGATAAACGATTTTTTTTTTGGAAAAAAATACAACTCCGCCACGGTTTCAGAGAGGACTCGAGGACCTGAGGTTTCCGCTGTCCAGGCGAATGCATTAATTGCTATTCTATCGACGTTTTAATTTATAAATCGAGCTGATTAATGACTTTAAAAAAAATTCAAAAAAAAAACCAAGTCATGTTTTTATTTTTTAAAGCATTTAACTGCTAGATGTTTAAATTTAAAGAAAAGTTTTACTAGAAAGAAATCCACGCGGACCAGGCAGCGGACGGGACTCGAACCAGCACCCTTCGCAATCCGGGCGAATGCACTGACCAATTATGCTACCGCGGCCCTGATGGCCGCGTCGAAATTTTCTTAGCCTTAAGCTGCAAGGCAGCGCCGTCTCTTCGCATTGTAGGTAACCCACAATGTCAAATGAATACTTTTACAAATATTAAACATTTGAAAGAAGAGATAGCAATTATAGTTATGTTTTTATTTTTTTAAGCATTTAACTGCTAGATGTTTAAATATAAAGAAATGTTTTACTAGAAAAAAATAAATACTGCGAAGGGTGCGGGTTCGAGTCCCGTCCGCTGCCTGGCCCACGTGGATTTTTTTCAAATAAAACAAGTTTCAACCTAAACATGATGATTACAGATTATACCGACAACGCATACTGTAAAGGCTGCGAAACGTCAATAAATAAATACAATCAGTGCATCTAATCCGTTGAATCTTGTTTTATTTAATGAGTGATGTGCGTGAAAACAGGCCTTCCCTATGGATAGAATAGGGAGATTGGTCCATGACCCACCACGCGGGCCCAGTGCGATTGGCGGGTGCTAACGACTGCAAATGCAGCCGGGACCAACGGCTTAACGTGCCTTCTGAAGCACGGAGGAACTCGAGATAGTAATTTTTGGTCACCCATCCAATGACCGACCACTGCTAAAGTTGCTTAACTTCAACTATCGCAGCCGAACGCGCTAACCACCTGCGCTATCGAGCTCCTCCTAGGGAGGAGGACTAGGGAAGGCCTGTGCCCCAGCAGTGGGGACATTAATAGGCTGATGATGATGATATGCGTTAAAACCTAAGAAGCAAATAACTTACAACAGGCGTCGGGCAGCTGTTGATCAACAGCTTGGCGTGCTGCAAATCCCTGGGCATCGAACCCCTTACGGCTGCTAGCCGATCCCCGCTACGGCCACTACACCGTGCCCCGCCCATGCCCCACCACGCTATCCTGTTATTCATTACACAAATGTTATTTACAATAATAATACAGTGTAAACTCTATATAACGACACTAAAGGGACTGTACATTTTATGGCGTTATAGAGAGTTGTCGTTAAATGGAAAGAAGAAAAATCAGAATTATGAAAAGAAAAGGTTCATTTAAAGCTAGTAGTTATGTACATAAAAAAATAATCTTATTTGAACGCTATTGCGTATATTCTGTTATTTTTGTCTGACGTCTTTTGCTGCACCAGTAATTTAGTTGTATTAGGGGGCGTCCATAAATTACGTGAGGTGTTTTTTGAAGTTATACTTCTTTAGGCGCGTTATGAAAAAATGATGAGAGTGAAATTTTAAGATGCGCGCGCATCACTGTAACACAAAATTTTAACATAATGAAGTTGGTCGCTTTAGCGACCAACTTCATTATGCTTTAGCGTCCAACTTCATGCGTTACTTCTGTGTTTACCGCACATTAAGAAAATCTACCAACAAAGTAGAAATAGAATCTCTATTTAGTGGGTGCTAACGACTGCATTGTGAAGGCCTATCAAAAGTATTTATTAATCTGGAACAACGGAACCAAAGCGCGATTCAGGAGCCTACAGCGCCATCTCTTGACCATTGGTGTAGTAGAAAAAAAAACCACATCTTTATTTTTTGTAATAAAGTAACAGTTATAGGTATTCATATTTATAATATTTATCCACATGTTTCTAGTTTGTATATTCGGAATACGTGTTTGAGTTTCATACAAGTGCAAATCACATATGTTCTAATAAATTATATTCAGTAGCGATTTTAATTGAATATTTTGATTATTTATTTATTTTTTCAAATTAAAACTGAACTTTATTGATTTCGTCCTTTTCCAGACTTTTTATTAATTTATTGTAATTAATTATTTGCATGCAATTAAAAACTAATTTTAAACGATGCCAAAGAAGGATAACTTCTCACGCGCCTACATAAGTACACGCACCCATTTTTTTTTTTAATTTTCTGTCCCTCCCTCCCCCCCTGGTGAGATGTCGTGAGATTTTTTTCAACCTCCCCCATCCCCCAATCTCACGTGAGATTTTTCAAAATGTGGGTTTCTTACTCAAATGCGTTGGATTGTTATTGTTAAAAGAAAAAGAAAAAATGCTTCGTGCTTTTATTTACGACTAGTTAAGACTAGTAATCAATATTTCTGAGAGTTATTTCTTTCGAACGAAATAGTAATGATCTTAATCGTATTACGATAAATACGCTTAAGATTAAATTTTAAGCATGTACAATCTGGATTAAATGGACCAAAATAGTTTTTTTTTGTTTCAATCAGAAAAAAAATTGCGTGATATTTGACTCGACCCTCCCCCTCTCCAACGTAAGATTAGATGAGATTTGACTCGACCCCCTCCCCCCCTTAAACATCTCACGTAATTTATGGACGCCCCCTTATATTTTTTTTAGTCATGGTCAACAACAGTCTACACGCGCAATCCCAATTTGTAAACAAAAGAAAGAATTTCTTAGAAAGTTTGGTTTTCATGATGCCGGCAGTCGAGTTTATTACGGGCTAGGATAATAAAGCGACAAAAGAACGTACACAGGTGCGCGATTTTCACTAATTTTGGCAACTTGAAAGGTACTTTTTATTACTTAATTGTTGTCGTTATTGAGAGTGGGTGTAATGCTATGTGGAGTGTATCATTGTATGGAAAACAAACTAAACCAACCAAAGACGAGTGATTTCGACGCAGTGTTACCAACCCTTACCAAAATTTTACCCTAAGTATTTTTTAAAATCCCCTAAATATTGAAATTTATATGTACCTACTTATCTTATTACCTAAATTTTTTGGTTGCTCATAAATTAAAACGTTACATATTTAGTTATAGTAAATTATTTTATTGAATAAATACATTTTGCGAATGGAAAATCAAAAGAAAATAAGCTGACAGGCTGTTAAATCTTATTTAGCTGTTTTGATTGGTGGAAGGCAAAGAACTTTAGTCCATACAGCCTTAAGAAACAACCTGCCACACAGTTAGATCAGTCGTTTCATATCGTGGTGCGTTCCATTCTACACACAAAACTGAAAGAAAACACTCGCTTTATTTTTCGATTTAATTGCAAGTTTTGTTAAAAGACCCTAAAAAACCCCCAAAAAATTCCAGCCCCTAAAAAGTCCGTTTTAACCCTTCTAGCCCCTAAATCTGGGGGCAAAACCCCTAAGTTTGGGTTTCGACGTTTTATTGAGTTTGTCGTTAAATCGAGTGACGTTACATAAGAGTTTACACTGTAGTTTAAAAACACTCACCATATATGGTTATCGTATTCAGCTAATAGGGGAGGGCGGTGCTTAGGGGCCGTGGTGGGGATAGCAGCTCGCCTCTGTTGGTCAGCTTCTAGGGCGAGTGCTTGCCGACGACGCAGGGGGATGAGGCCTCCCCCGGGGCCTGCGCGACCTGGGAGGGAGGACATTTTGAGCCTTATTTGCCGTTCAAGTATTATGTAAGCAGATTTATTATCATCATCAGCCTATTACTGTCCCCACTGCTGGGGCACAGGCCTTCCCTATGGATGGAATAGGGAGATTGGGCCATGACCCACCACGCGGGCCCGGTGCGGATTGGTGGGTGCTAACGACTGCAGATGCAGCCGGGACCAACGGCTGAACGTGCCTTCCGAAGCACGGAGGAGCTCGAGATAGTAATTTTTGGTCACCCATCCAATGACCGGCCACTGCGAAAGTTGCTTAAGTTCAACGATCGCAGCCGAACGCACTAACCACTTGCGCCATCGAGCTCCTCAGCAGCTCAAGCAGATTTATTATATTGCGATTCAACTAAGAATAGGATCGACGGGGCGCCATATTGTGACGTCATAGTTGTCAATTCAAACGAAAAAGGTAGAGTGAGCAAAAAAGTTTTTTATATTTAATAAAAGTTATTTACTAAGATTGAGTGAGAAAAAACATCCGATTTTTTTATAAAATTTATTTACTAAAATTGAGAAAAGAAAATAACCGATTTTTAATAATATTTATTTACTAACACTGTGCGAGAAAAAACATTAATCAGAATTAAGCTCTTCAATTCCGCTCATCACTGCATTACCGCCGGAGTAGTTATGAATAATCATGCACTATTACTAGGTCACATACGAACATGCATCCTATATGTAAACCAAAGTTTTAAATCGAGTTTCTGAACGCAACTTAAAGTGACATTTGGTTGACGATTTAGGTTATCAAACATTCATAGCCAAAGCTCAATAAATGAAAATAAAATATCAACCAATACTAATCAACAATATTTGTTATTGTTTGTTTACAAATGTTTGGTTTTTATTCCATAATTAGCTGAGTGCTAAAAAAGGGTTCCAAGATTTTTTTGCAAGCCGTACTTTTCAAGCGACGTTTGACAGATGGAGGTCATTGGCTTTCCTATTCTTATTTGAATCGCATTATACAATAGGGTATTTGACAAGTTTTAGAAAACGATCTCACGTTATTGACTAATATTTATGGAGTCCGTAAAAAGTGGATATTCATCATTCGGTTGTGTATTTCAGTAAAAATAACCAAATCAAAAACTTAATTTTTAAGTTGGCGCGATAACGTTTCTCTGGACAATATGGCGTCTTACTAGTGTGTGACGTCACACGACTGTTATTAAAACGTCAAACGATACAATGCAATGTCACTCTAACCGGAAGTTTACTTGCGTGTGACGTCATTTAAGGCTCCGCCAATCCCAAGCGTTTTGGGTCACGTGACAATAGATATAAAAACTATTATCTTTTTCGTGGGTTTTTAGAAAAATTATGAATATTTTTCTGGAAAAATAGTAAAAACCCCTGCCAATATTCATTCTAAACACAGACGCTAACAATTGGCACTTTATTTTTAATACTGTCAAATACCCTATTACTAGTGGCCCGCCCTCGCTTCGTTTCGGTGTAGAGCTGTAGTGTAGACTATAGTTTTTGTTCTCAGTGTTGTATTATACACAATGACATTCTCATCACTGCATTTTAAATCTGTTATTACAAAATCTTCGAAAATATTAATTTAAATTACACGCTTTAAAGAGACAAATTGATCTATATTAAATGTACAATGTATTAAAGGTACTTAATTGGATAAGGATGAATGTTATATTGCTGAAAATCGCTTCGTAAATAATCTAATATTTCTCGTAAAAAGTATAGGATAAAAAATGGTTATTGTGGGTTATCCCTAAGAGATAGACGTTTACCATCGCGGACTTTTTTGTAGACCTTTTTAAGGTGTACAATACTGTAGTACATTATTTTGATCTATCTCGTAGGGTTCAGCCAGCATTTGCAATGTAAGCGCAAAAAAAATTGTTTATTTACGACCTTACACCAATAAGCTCTTAAATTGTCAGTGTTTTTCTAATATATTATGCATGTATTATACATATAAACCTTCCTCTGGAATCACTCTATCTATTAAAAAAAAAACGCATCAAAATCCGTTGCGTAGTTTTAAAGATCTAAGCATACATAGGGACAGACAGCGGGAAGCGACTTTGCTTTATACTATGTAGTGATATATAAGAAAATAAACTTAACCTAGGTATTAATGATCACAAGCTCACCGTTGGTTAGACTAGAGCTCCGCCGTCTAGAGTTATTGTTGTCTGTGATAGCTTCCGCTCTAGACCGATTGTTGACTTTGATAGAAGAATTCAGTACTCTGCAACAAGATAAAAATAAAATATTTCTTAAGGGCCCCATATCGGGTAAAGATAGACGGAAGAAGTAGAGTTGGGGTTTTTATTTATTTTTATTTTATTTTATTACAAACAGTTGTACAATATATGTTAAGTGAAGGCTTACAATTATGTTATACTTATTGTACAACCAACAAAATTATCCACAAAATAATACTAGGATTGTTTTGTTATATATATTCTTATTATTCTTCTTCTATACTAAAAGAAAAATATGTTGTACACTACACAAATAAGTATCCAGTAGAAACAAAAAGCTTGTCGAGGCATACCAAGGTAATACACATCATCATCATCAGCCTATTAATGTCCCCACTGTTGGGGCACAGGCCTTCCCTATGGATGGAATAGGGAGATTGGGCCATGACCCACCACGCTGGCCCAGTGCGGATTGGCGGGTGCTAACAACTGCAGATGCAGCCGGGACCAACGGCTTAACGTGCCTTCCGAAGCACGGAGGAACTCGAGATAGTAAATTTTTGGTCACCCATCCAATGACCGACCACTGCGAAAGTTGCTTAACTTCAACGATCGCAGCCGAACGCGCTAACCACTTGCGCCATCGAGCTCCTAAGGTAATACACATATTATACTTATTACGATAAAAGATCATACACATTGGCGTTTTTAGATATTTGTAAAATCGATGCACGTTTATCAGATAAATCGCATCCGATGCGCGCATCGATATCAAGTGAATGTCAGTCTAGCAGGGGTGCTCTAACGGTCGATCGCGATCGACCTACGAATATCTATATACATGCTACGGTACACCCTACCTAGATAGGTAGGTAGGTGGAGTGTATCGTGTATGTCCGACAACCCAGCATCACACATACTTGCAGCCTCTCAGAGTCGATCGTAAGTAGTCTAAAAATTTTGAGGTAGATCGCCAGGTATCGTAGTATAATAATTTATTCATAAAAGATTTGGTTTCCGTCAACTAGCACCACATATGGGATTGTGTACACAGATTTATGAATCGAAAGAATACATCCGTATCATATAAACAACCTTAATATCAAGCTCAATCGCGAGTCCTCAACGTACGCGTAGACACTTCCTTATTTAAGCGTTAAATAAAAATACCTGAAGAGGAGGAAATTTCCAGTGATTATTTACCATAAAATGATTATTGATATTAATACTTGTAAAAGTATTCATTTGATATTGTGGGTTACCTATAATGCGAAGAGATGGCGCTGCCTGGCAGCTTAAGAATGGCTAGAAGAATTTCGACGCGGTCCGTGAGGGCCGCGGTAGCATAATTGGTCAGTGCGTTCGCCCGGATTGCAAAGGGTGCGGGTTCAAGTCCAGTCTGCTGTCTGGTCCGCGTGGAATTTTTTCTAGTTATATTTTCTTTAGATTTAAAAATCAAGCAGTTACATGCTTTAAAATAATAAAAATTATAAGTATAAAATGATTATTTTTATTTTCGAATGAGCTCCACTTAAACTTAAAGTGATAATAAAACTTAAGATTGACAAAATATGCAAAGATACTACGAAATTATAAAATATTAAAATTACTCGATTACCGGTACAACACCTTGAACAACAGATTTCAGCAAATAATGCCCCATTTAGTACATCTTTTTTTGTATTTTAATTAAAACTTATGTAGCCGGACAGCTTTTAAAATTAGTCAGAAGTTATGGAACATCTATTTTCATTTTTTTTATTTCAATTGAAAATCCATTCTGTATTACTTGATTCATTTTTATTTAGTATCGATATTTTTTTTTTATATCTTAGGTTAAAGTTAGGAAGGAGATTATTTTACTTATAAAACTACAAGCAATAGCATTATGTCAAAAAAAAAATATCGAAGAAAAATCGACCCAAAAAGAAGTTATACTTTTTTAAAGTTGTCTTATCGTTGAACTTAAAAAATAACGAAAAAAAAATCTAACTCGAAAACTACGCAAAATCGTAGAACATACATGGGGGTTAAATTGATAGGTATGGTACTCCGCTATCAGCTCGCACTCGCTTGACACCCTAGAAGAAACATCCTGTATATAGCACATAGCGACATCCCTTTCTAACTGTACTCAAGTAAAGATCAACACTTAGTTGTCATTCTGTAATACGGGCCTAAGTCATCTGAGGTTCGCAGACGATATTATGATCTTCGGGGAAGAAGCCAGAAGCTCCTGGAGAGTAAGATACAGGAGTTATCCAGAGAGAGCCTAACATTCGGGACTAAAGATGAACTCTGATAAAACGAAACTTCTAAACGACTCATCAAAAGTTACTATTCAAATCAATAATCTCCCTTTCTCCAACGTCAAAAGAATACCTTTACAAGTATTAAACAATGTCAAACGAAAGACCTTTACAAGTATTAAACAATGTCAAACGAATACCTTTAAAAGTATTAAACAATTTCAATCGAATGCCTTTACAAGTATTAAAGAATGTCAAACGAATACCTTTACAAGTATTAAAGAATGTCAAACGAATACCTTTAAAAGTATTTAACAATTTCAAATGAATACCTTTACAAGTATTAAACATTTGAAAGAAGCAATAGCAATTATAGTTATATTTTTTTAAGCAATAAAAGTGCTAGTTGTTTATTGTGGGTTTCCTACAATGCGAAGAGATGGCGCTGCCTTGCAGTCTAAGAAATACTAGAATAAAATTTGACACGGCCCTTAAGGCCGCGGTAGCATAATTGGCCCGGATAGCGGAGGGTGCGGGTTCGAGTCCCGTCTGCTGACTGGCCGCGCGGAATGTTAAAATTTTCTTAAATAAAATCTTTAGATACATATAAACATACCTTTCGTTGGATTCTGTTTCTTGCCTCGGAGGGCTTTCGTGCCTCTTGCCTTGGCCGATGCCTCGCAGACGATTCAGCAAAGACAATTCAGTCAAACCCCTCTTCCAGATGGGTTTCGCTTGTGTAGACTCAGTTTTATCTGGGGACCACAGTAAATAAATAAATATTTCCAAAACTCACACCAATTAGTCTAGCCCCAAAGTAAGCACTGTAGGCTTGTGATATAGGATACTAGGGTAACGGATAGAATACATATACTGATACATATATAAGTATATTTATGTAGAAATATACATTAAACATGCATGACTCTGGTATTAAAATGCTCGTATTCGTCACACAACACCTGGCCCCCACCGGGGTTCGAACCAGGAACCTCTCGAGTAGGCGACCTTGAACCCCGGCGTACAAACCACTCGGCCACGGAGGTCGTAAAAAAACCTTAGTGGAATAACACTACCTTTTGGAAGGGGGCTGTGGTAATTAGCCGAGTCTTGTTATTAAAAATTTCTCAGACCAAATTAGAGATCCATCGAATGGATACAGTTTAGCCACGGTAATATTATCTATACAGTATTGTGACTCCGCCCTGTCCTTGAAAATAAATGCCTACACCGAACGCTGCGTTGGCACGCGGTAGGGCCGCGAGTGTAGGTAGATTACTCGTTTGTCTCTTTTTTCATCCTAACCACTTATTTATATATTATTCCAGATATTTTGCCCGATGGAAAAACCGAAATACCTAAATATTAGAAACAAATAACGTACTAGTAGATAGGTATATAAAAAATATTCTATAAAGGTAAAACACCTTTCCAATATTTCAGGTAATTTAAAAAAATGATATCTCTGGGTGTGTTATTGAAGAGTTCAAGCAACCAAAAACAGCAATTGTGCTGTTGTACGATATTGATCGTTGTTTGTTCTTTTCCATACTAAATTATATAGGTATCTACTTAATTAAATCAAATATTTACAATAAAAAACGCATGTTTAAGCACGGCTAACTGCATAAAAAACAATTCAGACCGTTCGGTCATCGTTGCGGCGCGGCGGCGCATTCGCGACTGGGTGCCCGCCGCGAGCACATCGAACTCGAGTGGCGTAGGTATGACTCGCTTTCCGACCGTTTGTATGAAGATAGAATACTGTATGATATTATTACCGTGGTTTAGCGATTGTGAGAGTGAAGCAATTATCATTATTGACACTCATCCTACTTCTTATACACAACACAGTTGTAAGCAATTTAAAAATAAAATATAAGTGCTATTTGCCGATGTTCTCAAATGTGGCGTTTTGTGGGTGTGATGAGTTTTTAATTGGGTCCAGTCTGCAAAATAAGTCATTTATGTCAGTGTTTCATGGTTTGTTTACCTTGAAAATGTGTTGTTGTGTTATTTACTGTTTATATGAGACTAGAGGTCGCCCGCGACTTCGTCTGCGTTAACTTAGTTTCTTAAAAATCCCTATGGAACCTAACATTTTTTCGGGATAAAAGTAGCCTATGTGTTAATCTAGGGTGTCAGCTAACTCCATACCAAATTTTATAAAAATCGCTCCAGCCGTTTAGACGTGAAGAAGTAACAAACATACACACTCACATACTCACAAACTTTCGCCTTTATAATATTAGTGTGATTACTGAATATGTTACTCACTTAACTTTTTTTTTGTTCACTGGTACAATTTGTAATATTCCATTTTTATTTAATATAAAATCCTTTAATCTTGTATCATAGTGTCTGGCATCCACAAATCAGAAAGGGAACCAGTTGAAAACCAGCGTCAGTGCAAACTGACACATGTTGAACTGGATCCTTTTCGGTCCAGCTGTGGATATATGTAATGTATGTCTTTTTAATGTCCGTCATTTAGTGTATATAAATGTGTATGTGTATATATGTGTATATGTGTGTTTATAAATTTAACCATTTGTAGTAGTATCCGCGTCTGTTCCGAATAAATGTTTTTTCATTTCATTATAGCCAACGATGGGTGACCAAAAATTAACTCAAACGAATCACCATGCGTGCCCGGTATGGACTGGTGTCTGCTATTGACTGCAGATGCAGCTTAGGGGCCAATCGCATAACGAGATTGGTATGGGTATAGTTTACGATTTCATTTTATATGACCAATGAAGGATTTTAATTTGTTTTTATTTTGCATTCATAATAAAAATATTAAAGACAATGAGCGTGGGGTATTCTAAAATCTTCGCGGGTTCAGAAATAACTATATTAAATCAATATCAATCCGGTTAGGACACCGACCCCCTGGACTAGAATTAAAGTACAATCCAAAGCATGGAGGAGCAAATGACGGAGAATATAAATGGTCACCCATCCTACGATCCGCAATAGCGATGGTTGCTTAATTTCAACGATCGCAGATTGAATGTGCTAACTTACTGCTTTGTAAGGCACTCTAAGTTACTTCTCAAAATTATTACATGCTAAAAAAAAATATCATCATCAGCCTATTAATGTCCCCATTGCTGGGGCACAGGTCTTCCCTATGGATGGAATAGGGAGATTAGGCCGTGACCTACCACGCGGGCCCAGTGCGGATTGGCGGGTGCTGACGACTGCAGATGCAGCCGGGACCAAAGGCTTAACATGCCTTCCAAAGCACGGAGGAGCTGGAGATAGTAAATTTTTGGTCACTAATCCAATGCCCGACCACTGCCAAAGTTGCTTAACTAAAACGATCGCAGCCGAAACGCGCTATCGAGCTCCACAAAATAATATATAAAACTTAACATATAGCATATTAGTAATGTTAACCAAACACCTCGATACATCGTGGATCTTATAATGAACGAAATAAAGCTCAAAGTCAGTTGGCAAATTAATAGTTGAGGAGCTGGCAAACAAAATGGTATAATGAGGGCTATCGCTTATGAATCCGCCGCTAGAGGCGCTTGTGTAGCGTGAGGTCTCCGAAATGTCAAATGTTATTGGTTGTGGGTTGACTACGCGGGTTTATTTCTAATTAAAATAATGTTGTGAATATTTAGTAATAACTCGGCTTAATTATAGCAAATATGAGTTACGTGGCATTGAATGTCAGTTATTTAAAAGCGGAGCTAAGAAAAATAATTATGTCCTCCTTTTTGCCGTACAAAACGGAGCTGCGCAACACTGGTATGGCCAATTATGTTTAGAATACGGTTCTTTTGTATTAAAATATGATTTAAATGTATACTTTGATTTCACGCGCGTATTAATAAACATTAAAAGTTACAATTCAGGACCTCACTCAACAGTGGCGCCATCTGGTGAGACAAAAAACGGTAGCCCTCATTACATAAAATTTAATTTTACAGGAGCTGTATAAAAGTGAATGACATAGCCACCACAGCACAATACATACAAGAGCAGTACTTTTACTTCATACTAGCGCCCGAATCGACGCACGCACACAGACAAAAGTCATTTACACGGACTTTTTGGCGGGATCGGGGAGCGTCACTTTAGCAGTTTTGTTTTTCTTGTTAAAAATTGTGTTGTGGCGGATGTTAGTGTCTAATAATGGTGGATTATTAACCACTAAGTGTTCGGGAACATGCACAAGTGTTGGCAAGTGAAACAAAATAGCGGAAAGTGTCTTTCGACATTCCCTCAAGAAGTCTTCGGGGAGGTTCCAATAAATCCCCACACTTTTACTGAAACATGGGGAAAGGGGGATTGACTTGACTTATTACTTTGACTACGAGTGCTATAGTATTTTTATACCTACATTTAACACTTGACATTGGCTAAATGCACAATCCGTGGAAGCCATTTAGAAAAAAAAAACGTCATTTACACGGCCGCTAACCAATCTTGGCAAGACAAATCTACGCAGTGCCACGTCGCGCGCCGCCGAGACTGGTCGTTGGCCGAGTAAAGTTAGCTGCGCCTCGCCGCCCGCGCCGTCTGCCTCCGTTTCGATTCCGTAACGTGGCAATACTACTCGGCACTGATATAAAATACTAGCGGCCCGCCCTCGCTTCGCTTCGGTGTAGAGCTGAAGTGTAGACTACAGTTTTTGTTCTCAGGCTTGTATTATACACAATGACATTCATCTATGATTCTTCTTATACCTGCATGCAAAGTCTCAGCCCGATCGGTTTAAAATTGACAAAGTTACATACAAACTTTCATTCCCTATTTTATCCCCTTGGGGGTAGAATTGATCAAAATCCTTACTTAGCGGATGCCTACGTCATAACATCTACCTGCATAAAATATAACTAGAAAAAATTCCACGCGGACCAGGCAGCAGACGGGACTCGAACCCGCACCCTTCGCAATCCGGGCGAATGCACTGACCAATTATGCTACCGCGGCCCTCATGGACTTGACGATTGTGGGTTTACCTATAATGCGAAGAGATGGCGCTGCCCTGCAGCTTAAGAATAGCTAGAAAGAATTTCGACGCGGTCCATGAGGGCCGCGGTAGCATAATTGGTCAGTGCATTCGCCCGGATTGCGAAGGGTGCGGGTTCGAGTCCCGTCTGCTGCCTGGTCCGCGTGGAATTTTTCTAGTTATATTTTCTTTAGATTTAAACATCAAGCAGTTACATGCTTTAAAAATAATAAAAATTATAACTATAATTGCTATTTCTTCTTTCAAATGTTTAATACTTGTAAAAGTATTCATTTGACATTGTGGGTTTACCTATAATGCGAAGAGATGGCGCTGCCCTGCAGCTTAAGAATAGCTAGAAAGAATTTCGACGCGGTCCATGAGGGCTGCGGTAGCATAATTGGTCAGTGCATTCGCCCGGATTGCGAAGGGTGCGGGTTCGAGTCCCGTCTGCTGCCTGGTCCGCGTGGAATTTTTTCTAGTTATATTTTCTTTAGATTTAAACATAAAGCAGTTACATGCTTTAAAAATAATAAAAATTATAATCTACCTGCATGCCAAATTTCAGCCCGATCCGTCCAGTGGTTTGAGCTGTGCGTTGATAGATTGCTATGTCAGTCAGTCAGTCACCTTTGAGTTTTATATATATATATATACATGTAGTTTGACCAGATGCGTCATTATACCGTTTTGTTCGACAGCACCTCAGTTTACAGTTACTAGATGGGTTCTGTACAAAATAAAACTCACCATTTCTACCTTCTCTCTTCGGACAGCTATTCTGCACTCTTCTATACAGATGCTCTCTCATTCTAGGCGATGTGTCGTAAGCGTTCTGACTATGAGATCTCTCCACATTGCACCTTAAAACTCTTGCATTAGAGTTCAAATTCGCATTCACCGTTGTAACACTGCGATTCCTATCACCACTATTGTTACTAACACACTCGTTTCGCCTATCACTATTCACTGTCACTGCACTAACACTATCGTTTGGGAACAAACACTCATACGTAGAAGACTCCGCACTATCCAAATTGGGCAAAGATGATTTCCTCGGTCTGTCTGCATTTTTTATTCTATTCACAGGCGTTTCGTTCGAAGTCGAAGCCAAACACAAGCGTTCGTACACTCCATTGTCGGTCGCTTTGACATCTGTCACTTTGACAGCTGTCGCGGTGACGTCCGCCGTCACGTTGACAGTCGTTGTCAGACTCAAATGGCCGTAGTCCGAGTCTTTGGTGAAGACAGTTCCGTATCCATTGTCTGTGGTCACGTCCACTTCAGTATTGACTATGTTCACGAAACCAGAATCGGAATTTGCGAAGCTGAAGTCGAATATGTCAGTTTCAGAGCCTAATACTGGTATGGCTGTATGGGGAGGGCCTTTGTTTGACACTTGAATCACGGTCACGTTCACGTTCACGTTGTTAGGTTGGGAGTCGCTGAAAAGGTAAAAAAAACTGGTAAATGAACGATTAACATTAATCCAACCACAGGTCCAGTTACCAAAAAATATCTATTCAAATGATTTTAGGCTTTACGCTTCTGATATAAAATTCATAATAATAAATAAATAAATATTTCCAACGTGGGTGTTTTTTCCAACACACACCAATGAGTTTTCTGCCTCACCAGATGGCGCCACTGTTGAGTGAGGTCCTAAATTGTAACTTTTAAAGTTTATTAATACGCACATGAAATCAAAGGTTACATTTAGATCGTATTTTAACACAAAAGAACCATATCCTAAACATAATAGGCCATGCCACAGTGACGCGCAGTTCCGTTTTATTCGGAAAAAATGGGAACATAATCATTTTTCTAAGCTCAAATTTTTAATAACTGACATTCATTGCCACATAACTCATATTTGCCATAATTAAGCCGAATTGTTACCAATTATTCACAACATTATTTTAATTAGAAATAAACCCGCGTAGTCAACCAACAAGCAATAACATTTGACATTTCGGAGACCTCACTCTACACTAGCGCCTCTAGCGGCGGATTCATACGCGATAGCTCTCATTACTTCAGTTACTCCGCGATCATGGCGCTTGCAACAGTGCCGGAATATCGGAGACTCATAAAAAAACCGGCTAAGTGCGAATCCGACTCGCGCACCGAGGGTTCCGTACAAACTCAATTTAAAACCTCTACGCGTTCATGAAAAAAGAGGTAGTAACTTTAAAATTTTCAAAAATGATTTTTATAATATGATGTAACTAAAAATTTACGGTTTTCGCAATTTTTCCTATATCTGTACTATAAGACGTTACTTCGTACCAAATTTCAAGATTCTAAGTTCACGGGAAGTACCCTGTAGGTTTTGATTCCCGTGCGAGTTTCGAAAATTTGCGTTATAAACGGCTGTATCTTTTGATTGCTTTGGCTTAGAAGTTTGATTTTCTCACAGCTCCAAGGGACAGTGGACCTGAGTATTAGATATGAATTTCAGTTTGATATCTCCACGCGTTCCTGAGAAAATCTTCTTGACAGACGGACGGACGGACAACAAAGTGATATAGTGTTCCGTTTTTTCCTTTTGAGGTACGGAACCCTTAGTTACAATGTACATGATAACAATCCCGTTAATAGCTATAATCTATATATATAAAACTCAAAGGTGACTGACTGACTGACATAGTGATCTATCAACGCACAGCCCAAACCACTGGACGGATCGGGCTGAAATTTGGCATGCAGGTAGATGTTATGACGTAGGCATCCGCTAAGAAAGGATTTTGATCAATTCTACCCCCAAGGGAATAAAAATAGGGAATGAAAGTTTGTATGAAACTTTGTCAATTTTAAACCGATCGGGCTGAGACTTTGCACGCAGGTATAAGAAGAATCATAGATGAATGTCATTGTGTATAATACAAGTCTGAGAACTGTAGTAAAAACTGTAGTCTACACTTCAGCTAGCGAAGCGAAGCGAGGGCGGGCCGCTAGTGATTAATAAATTACTCACCTAGTCTCTTCTCTGATATCGACATTCGAAGAACCAGTATCGGTGACAACCAAAGTCTGCTTGTAATCAAAATCTATATTTTCCACATCATCACTTATCCGATCTATCTCATTGAAGAACTCTTCATCACTTTCTGTCGATTCAACGTTCCTTTTCAAGATAGAATCGTCGAGACATATATTTTGACCGCATATTTTGGTAACTCTTCTAGAACTATCTATACTTTTACTGCGTATTTCTTTAGTGGTATCTTGACTTGTGCTTGGAGTTGCGTCTTCCCAGTTCGATATGTCTATTTCCTCTTGGACCGGTAGTTCCGGTCTTAATACCGGTAGTTCTGGTCGTGTGACTGGTAAATCCGGTCGTTGTACCGGTTGTTCCGGTTGCTGAATCGGTGCTGAGGTGGTTTCCGGTGCGTTTTCCGGTTCCTGTCGAGTTAGTGACGGGGGTGTTGTCAACTCTATGCCTGGTACTCTGCAAAGTATAAAATTTGATATTAAATTGAATGTACATTTATTATCATCATCAGCCTATTAATGTCCCCACTGCTGGAGCACAGGCCTTCCCAATGGATGGAATAAGGAGATTAGGCCATGACCCGGGCCTGCACGATTGGCAGGTGCTAACGACTGCTGATGCAGCCGGGACCACCGGATTAACGTGCCTTCCGAAGCACGGACGAGCTCGAGATAGAAGATTTTCGGTCACCCATCCAATGACCGACCACTGCGAAAGTTGCTTAACTTCAACTATAGCAGCCGAACGCGTTAACCACCCGCGCCATCGAGCTCCTCAGTACATTTATTAAATAATATACATCCAAAACATTTTATCACAAACTTGACTTTATTAGTTTATCTACAAGATGGCAATTCAAAATTTAAAAAAAAAATCGTTTACTCTGTCTAGGCTGTTACAAGCACTTGTGACTGCCGAAAACCTGGGATCCTTTAAAAGAGGCGCGAAGAAGCAACATGCAGGCCGGCAAGGTGAGGATGGTTGGTGTGGCAGTTTTAACTGCTGTACCAGCTATCTTCGCGTTTGGACTATATCACCACTTAACATCAGGTGGGGTAGGGTTGGAGGCGGAGAATCCCTTAATGGGGACCCCGCGGCTTCGCATCAAGTAGCGTAGAAGGTATTCGCATTTTAAGCGGATAGTACACCTTTAAGCGTGCTCGTAAATGGCGCCAGTTACTTTGGGAGCTCAAGCGGGGATTTTTGGATTTACTCGAGCGCGGCAGAATAACATATGGGGAGCAACCTTGCACCTAGTTCAGTACTCCCACCATACCTGAGTCATCTAAGTAGGGCCGAACGTCTAGGGCAGCAAAAACAAAATTTCAACGAACGGTCATGACTTTTGGTAGCGCCCAAATCGTCAGTCTTTTGAATATAAGCTACTAGAGGGTTCATGTAACGTTTCCAAGGACGGAAAAAATATTGATCTGCCGCGGTTTGCATGATATGGGGGTGGCCGTACGAAGGGGTAGAATATAGGAAAAAATTACCGAGCCCGTCAGACATTGAGAAGGGATGTTACGTGAACTCTCCGGTAGCTCCTATTCAAAAGACTGACGATTTGGACCCGAACAAAAGTTATTGCCGTTTGTTGGAATTTTGTTTTAGCTGCCCTAGACGTTCGGCCCTACATAGAGGGCTCAGGTATGGTAAGTACTCTCACTTAACTAGGTGCAAGGGTGCTCCCCATATGTTATTCTGCCGCGCTCGAGTTAATTCAAAAATCCCCGCCTAGGCTCCCCTACTATAAGGGGTTAGCCCATCGTGCCCGTGACGTTTGCGAGTGCTGGGTGTGGGGTCCGTTCGTCGGTGTGCCTCTTAATTCAATTCAATATATTTATTGTTTCATGTGGTAATTACAATTTCCTAGATTTAGAGTCGGATCCAAACATGAACCCTGTAAGGGCACTACAATATCAATCTACATAAAATAAGCAAAATACACATAATTATAATCAATCACAATAAAATTTTAGATTACAAGTACCAGCTACCTTTCAACAAAAAACTCTTGCATACTATAGAAGGTTTTATTCAATAAATACTGTTACAAAATTTGTGCAAACTTTTTAACGTTTTGTTCTACGGTTATATATTTAGGTAATTTGTTATAAATTTTAATTGCGTTTATTTGTGGACCTGAGCTATGGATTTTAAGACTTGATGAGGGTAAGGCTAAATTATCTTTGTATCTCAAATTTATAGATGTACTAGAACAGTCCTGTTTTTGGGGAAATAATGGGGGATTTAGTTTTACAAACTTACAAATTTCAAAAATATAGAGTGAAGTGAGAGTTAGGATTTTTAGTTCAGCAAAATGTGATCTGCAGCTTTCCATTTTGTCCACATTATTTAAAATTTAAAAATTCTTATAGGCGACGTCTGTAAATAAAAGTTTTGCCTGCGTCAGAAAAAAAGGGGGGGTAGTCATTTGGCTAATTCGCTATAAAAAAAAGTACTCACCTATCGGGCGGCACGGGCGGAGTGGGGGGTAAGGGGCTGGTAGGGTCGCGGGCTGCAGCGCGGGGCGCGGGGGGAGCCGGGGGAGGAGCGTATACGTTCTCCCCGCACGATAAGATGCGTAGCTCATGGAGTTTATTGCGCAGGGTGGACACCCAGTCTTGCATCGTATCCCTGTTCGAATCACGAATAAAAAAAAAATTGTGTGTGTCAGCTCCGACGCACGACTGGAGTTTACTCCTTAAATTCGATAGTCTAACCAGCAAGGACCCATTAATCGGATTAAAAGGTTAACCGGTAAGACCAAAACCCTGTATATTGATTAATCCTTGCAGTATGCAGTAAACTGTTTATTGTAATATGGATTAATCCTAAGAATATTGCTGATTAACCCGTATGAAAGAGACTGTACATGTAGACTAGTGTAGAGTACTTTCCATCTACGAGCTCCGCCATTCCGTGGCATTGTAATTAAAAACTTTAAGAGAAAGCACCAAAGAATCAATTTAGCTTGGTGTAATGACGACGAGGTCATGTCAAGTTATAACTCGTCACTTCACTGGTGTCAATTCTGACACGATTCTCTAAACCTAAACTTAAATTTGACAACAGTGTATCCTTGTCATTCTCTATACGGAATGAAAAGGAGAGATTGATGTTAAATTTAGTTTTAAGTTTAGAGAATCACGCCAGAATTGACACCACTGAAGGGCCAATCACAGCTAGCTAGCCGTGTGTCTCTTTCTATGTATGAATTTTGAACAAAAAAGGACTCTACGTAAGAACCGGTTTATATAGAGGTTATTAATCAATTATACAGGTTAACCCTTTATGTCAGGTTTTTAACCTAATCGTTAAAATTAAACCGATTAAAACACCTATACGGGTACCCATATCGGTCCTTGCTAACCAGACGCAAAAAGAGTTTATTTAACTTAAAAATGATTGATACTGTAAATGCCATATCGACGTTTACTTGTAAAGCTCAATGGTTTTGTGTTCAACGAATGGCGCGGTCACGGTAATATTATCTATACAGTATTGTAACTCCGCCCTGTCCTTGAAAATAAATGCCTACACCGAACGCTGCGTTGGCACGCGGTAGGGCCGCCAGCCTACAGTATTTTATGTAGTTTTGTTTTTAACGCGAGTGTAGGTAGATTACTCGTTTGTCTCTTTTTTCATCCTAACCACTTATTTATATATTATTCCAGATATTTTGCCCGATGGAAAAACCGAACTACCTAAATATTAGAAACAAATAACGTACTAGTAGATAGGTATGTAAAAAATATTCTATAAAGGTAAGACACCTTTCCAATATTTCAGGTAATTTAAAAAATGATATCTCTGGGTGTGTTATTGAAGAGTTCAAGCAACCAAAAACAGCAATTGTGCTGTTGTACGATATTGATCGTCGTTTGTTCTTTTCCATACTAAATTATGTAGGTATCTACTTAATTAAATCAAATATTTACAATACAAAACGCATGTTTAAGCACGGCTAACTGCATAAAAAACAATTCAGACCGTTCGGTCATCGTTGCGGCGCGGTGGCGCATTCGCGACTGGGTGCCCGCCGAGAGCACATCGAACTCGAGTGGCGTAGGTATGACTCGCTTTCCGACCGTTTGTATGAAGATAGAATACTGTATGATATTATTACCGTGGCGCGGTGGTACACCGACGCGGTTTCTTTGTCGTCGTAGGCAATAAAGGTACGCTACGATACTGTGCTACGGTGTAGCACTACGGCTGCTACAGCGTAGACAGTAAAAACGTAACGAGGTCATTCATCGATAGATTTTACTCCTCACATTTTTCTCATACCGGGCCCCTTATATATGCAAATCGATTCTTAAGGAGTAAACTCCAAAACCCTTTGAATAAGGCGGCGTGCTTATGACCACACGACTGAAGTGAGGTTAGAGAGAAGGAGAACGATCGCTACGTACTAAAGCAGTGTTTCCTAACCTTTCGAATACGGCTACCCCTGTAACCTATTAGGAAAACAGATTTTACCCCGACTTTAAGATGTTATCATCAGTTCAAGAAATTCCAATTTGGCCGCTACACATCTTCGTCTCTAACAATGTCATCATCAGGAGAAAATCTCGCCCCGCTTCCCACACTCAGCACCCCGCGGGCTCGCTAGCAATAAGGAGCGCATGCTCTATTTAGTAGTATTATTATATAGTATTTTCTTATTATTTAGATTTGACCAAATCTTTGTTACCCCCGAAGTAAGGCTGATTTACCCTCGGAGGGGTAATTACCCCCAGGTTCGGAACCCAGGTACTAAAGCATTAGCCCGCCTGTCCCTGAAAATTTGTAGAATTTATAGTTCATTTTTCAGCCACCAACCGCGCTGCCGTCGGTAAGTAGTATCTGTGAAGTTAGCTGTTTATGAGTACAAGTAGCTGAAGTTAGTTGAATATTGTACAAATTTTCTTGGCGGCATTGGTCATTTCAAATTAGCCCACCTTTATTGAGACAACTTAGAGATCGCAGAGTAGGGATGTCGAAAGTTGAAAAAAATATCGATACATCGATCTTTTAAAAAATATCAATATCGGCTTCGATATATCGCGAAAAAAACATCGATATATCGGACCAATTTTCCCAAAAATATCGTACAGTAGCTCACGAAATATGACACGCGGAATAATAATGGAACGAAAATTATCTCCCTTAAAATAGACCCTATTTTCGAATGATGACATAGACAATACTAAATACAGCACAGATCATAGATATGTTGAATATCATTAATCTGAGATCCAGTTACGATTTTTCCAGATACGAATTTAGTTAAATCGTGATATGCCGCTACTAATCAAAAAAATATCGTTTTTGATACGAATTTCGATATTGGTTATTTTGTATCGATATATCGAAATATCGAATCAAAATATATCGGCAAAAAATATCGATATAACGAACAAAAAATATCGATATATCGATACATCTATATATTTACAACAAGCCTATCGCAGCGCCTCACTTATATTGTCTATATCTCTAAGGCACTATTTTCTACAGCGATCGTTCTTCTTATCTCTGAGCTTCATGGTCCTATGTTCTTAGCTTGGCACTCACCAATCGGGAGCCAGCATCCTCACCGGCCCCTTATCCGTATCCACTAAGAAGTCATACTCCTTGCCCCAGTGAGGTTTCACACTGGCCGTCACATGTCGCGCAGTCTTTAAGCAAGCACGCCATACTGGCTTATGGGCTAGAGTCGCCGGACACTCAGCTAAAGGATATTGTTCTAAGTACGGGGCACGGCCGTTGTGTACACAGAACTGTGTCCACATGGGCTTGAGGGCTGGTTTCTGTAAGCAAAGAGATTTGGTCTTAGATTAAAACAAAAAGGGAAGATATGGCACTCGCAGTTCAAAAGCGATCCGCTTAAATTGTGGTGCATGACCACAATTCGCTTTAGTCACAATTGGACATTTAAACACGGTGCATGTGCTGGCAATATAACAATATTGCGTATATTCTGTGTTATAAAGATAAAAAAATTCCTTCGATGCGTTTATAAAGAACACAAATAGTTCAAGATCAAATAACAAACACGCCAACACTTTGCATTCGTAGAACTATTAAATTATTTTTTTCTCAAACAGCACGTTTTTTCATGAATGTTATTAACTTTTTCGCCATTTGTTATCAAGAAAAGGATAACAATACAGACTAGGTCTAGTTCAAGGATGGCTGAAAAACAATGTAGTTTTAGGCCGACACTGGTGTCGATTCTGCCCTGATTCTCTAAACCTAAACTTAAATTTGACAACAATTATATAATAATAATAAAAACGTTTATTTGACACAAATTACACAAATAACTTATTGTGTCACATATAGGTGATTGTGTACCAAACAGGCCACTGCTCAGTATATGTCAAGGCAACATGTGCCACGACACTGATTTTCAGCAGCAGCCTACTTAAATTAAATGACATTTAAGGTCATCGATAATAATTTTAATTAAATGGCATATTAAAATTGTATACACTTTATTTGTGTTGAATCAGGTCGATGAAAGGTGTTTCTCTACTTATCTTTGTTTATACAATGATTTATCTTTATCTTACAAGATATAGAAACACAACCTCGATAATAAATACTTCAGTTAAATTGAGGGACATCTCATACTTCACATTCTGATCACCTAAGTCAATAATTTCAAATACCTAATTACCTCTGATTGTATCTTAAACAAGATGATCTATTACACAAGTATGGAGCCTAGTACATATTGATTTTGCTTGTAGTGTTATTCGATTAGGCGCACAGCATACTGTATCTGTTATGCAGTCATTGCTTATCAACAACAATATCTTGTTGAGTCGAGTTGAAGCATATTTGTTAATTTGCATCGGAAGCAAAATAATAACTAGCAAATTGTTCACATTTCCGGGTGTCTGAGTACTAGGCAGGGTAAGTTAATTTAATGACTATTTTCACATGAACTAAACAAAGGTTTTTTTTAAATGCCTGAGTAATCTCCAAAAAAATACAAGAATAACGGTATTTTTACTTTTTTATATCTTTAAAAATGGCTGAGAAAATTAAATTTAAAGTATGCATTTTCACACAACACTGGTGTCGATTCTGGCATAATTCTCTAAACTAAAAACTAAAGGAGATTGTTCAAATTGGCCCAAATGCACAAAAAATATTGACATACACGGTAATTCTTGGCGTAATTTATAATTTAATTTACAGTCATTAGATTTCAACGGACACCTATATATAATATATTTACTTTAAAAAGGACTTTTAATTTTACCGGTTTGGAAAACATACGAATCATTTTTAATAGCTATGGGTGTAGTAACATTCAGCCAAAGACTGATCGAAGTTGTTTATATTTTAACATAAAAACAAATCTATTTTGTAAAGATCGAGATTTTTTTTTTATTTTTTTATTACACTGTGGTATTAATATCCACAACTATATTATCATTTTCATTAGATGCAAATATACTCAAACAATTATTATAGATGGTAGGCGACATCATAAAGTCTATTACCATACATTTTTCGCCAAACACCTCCATAAACACATTATAATCTGTATATATGTTAGACTTTAAGGTATGATATCTATGGGCCTACGTTCCCTGACTATAAATTAATAAATAAATAAAATTATAAGGTGTGATACACTAAAAATCTTAAATATGGTTATCTTAAAAACATAACAAAAATAATGAACCTATTGAATATATGGCTATAGAACCTAAATCTCTTAGGTTTCTTTGGTTAACGAGAGTTTAAAAATTCTCCCTAATCTGTGGCTCATTCACAATCATCACATAGTTTCTGTCACAGAGTACCTTATTATAACCGGAAATGACACCTGATTTTAAAAGTTACTTTTATGCATTAACTCTAAAAACAGGCTACTATCTGTCAATCTACATGCTCTATATAACTGAATCTAATCAATAATTTCGGTACTTGGCTTGATTTCCCTAGTTTACTATATAACTTATTGGTTTTTTATTATTTTAATATGTTCAGTGTATAAGGTTTATAGAAGTTCTCAGGGGTGTCCGTCAATAATATTCGTTTCTTCAGTAATTTATATATAATTTCGAATCTAGGAAACAATTTTTCATGATTATTGGTCTTTAGGCCAAACATATATGGAAGCTGAGCAATCTCCTTTAGGATCAGTCTCTCATTTGACTGTCAAATTTAAGTTTAGTTTAAAGGTAATCTTGCCGGACTAGACACCATTATTAAAAATGCGGACGGCCCGAGAATATGCGATGACGACACTCGTCGTGTCGCGGCCCCAGGTCTGCGTTCAAAACCTACGTTATGGGCGCATATAAATATCATTAGCTTTAACAAAAAGTTGACATTAATTTCACACACATACATTTTATGTCAAAATTGAAACGTCAGGAAGCACGAAATCTCGGAATTTACATTAAGGAATAAACTTTTTGTATTCTTAACTTCGCTAATATTGCATGTATTTCCATGATTTAAAAACTAATTTAACATATAATTACAGTCTATACTTTGATGGGAGATCATTGTGTGTTTTCCACTGTCAAAAATTTAATATTTCAAAGTAGACATATACATTATTAAATTTTTGGGGCAATATATTCCCAATGTATTGTGTATCAATATTCTGAGTTCTGAAATAAGTGAAAAATACTAACAAACACATCTGCAAGTTTGCTAAACTTAAATCAATCAAAAATGGATTAATTGTTAAAATGTGAAAATATAATGCACAACTTACTTCACCATGTGCTTATTTTTTTTTAATTTAATGATTTAGCTTGCTTTATATAACGATTTAGCAGTAACATAACATATAATGGACAAACACATTTGACGACCTCCGTGGCCCGAGTGGTTTGAACGACAGGTTTCACGGTGTCGCCAACTCAAGAGGTCCCAGGTTCGAATCCCGGTGGGGGCAGATGTTTGTGTGATGAATACGAGCATTTGTACTCCAATCTTGGATGTTTAATATGTATTTCTATATAAATATACTTATATGTGTACAATATATGTATTCTATCCGTTACCCTAGTATCCCATAACACAAGCCTTATAGTGCTCAGTTTGGGGCTAGGCTAATTGGTGTTGGATAAATAAGTTGTAATGTAAAATATTTATTTTACATTACAACTTATTTATCCAAAGTAGGTACCTTATGCCCCAATGGTATGAGTTTGCTACTGGACGTCTCATTCGGTATCCGTTTGAGGTACGCATTCTTCTGTATCTCTCTGTAATACACTGGACCTTCATCGTGTCCGTATGACATAGTGTTAATCTTCAAAATAATCTGGAAAGAGAAACAAATAATGGGTTGTATTAAACAAATTCTTCAAGTTTACCACTATTTAAAGAAAAACATCAGACTGTCAGCTTGTTTGCCTGTCTAAACATAAAAAAGTGTGATATTAAATATAACTCTTTATTTTTTCTTGTTATCTGTATTTATTTTACCAAACTGCAGCAATATTTGTGGCACAGACTTGATTAGTTAGGTATGTACCAAGAAAAAACCAAAGTTTAAATTACAATAGAAAGATGGCATACAAACTATACAATCTTTATATCAATCAAGACTAATAAACGACGCATGGTTGTAAGTTATACATAATTAACAGTTACACCGTGAGTCAATACAAAAGAATGCAATGGTATTCGTACCTACTCAAGATTGGTTAGGTGTCGCTCTAACATGCCAAATAAAGGCATTGCATAAATAAAAGCTACCATCCATAACGGTATGAAGATAGACTAATCGACATTCAAACGTAGAAAGGAAGTATTTACACACAATTGTGTAAGAAACATCAATAAAACAAAGCGGAAATTGGTTAATCAACAACTACCTTTAATTAAAACTGGCGCACTACCGATTTCTTTTCACGGATGACATTCACGTTGAAGCCTTTATGGAAATTGGCTTTTGGTTGTGAAATTTATTAAATTAAGATCATAATTTACTTGGAATAACGATACACTAAGATTTCAAACACAACACAACACACACACAGCTGCTGAACGCCATATTGACTTTCAGTGACATTTAGTTTTTTTTTTGTTGAAGTTCTCCCGTTTTAGGAAAGGCAAAGGGGAGAATGCCCATACAGCCTAGTCTTTAATTAAATTTATCTTCTTTTTATTTTTACATTAGAATGTCGGTGTGACGCATTCTAATGTTTCTTGGAGTGTTTGGCACGAAATGTATCGAGTTGGCTTTTTCGATAAGCTTCTGTGAGATAGTCAACACTACAATAAAATTCTCACGTTCACTTGACCGGAATAGCGTATATTTTAATGATTCCGCTAATTCTTCAGTTACGCAGACAGTTGTTACACAAAACCACACCAAATTTATTTCACAATATCCACTATGAACGAATTTAAGAATAATTAAAATAAGACGCCAACCACACTCGATGAAATCCCGCCAAAAACTCTTAGTTTTTTTTTGAAGTTATACTTCTTTAGGCACGTTATGAAAAAATGATGAGAGTGAAATTTTAAGATGCGCGCGCATCACTGTAACACAAAATTTTAACAGCATGAAGTTGGTCGCTTTAGCGACCCACTTCATGCGTTACTTTTGTGTTTACCGCACATTAAGAAAATCTACCAACAAAATAGAAATAGAATCTCTATTTAGTGGGTGCTAACGACTGCATTGTGAAGGCCTATCAAAAGTATTTATTAATCTGGAACAACGGAACCAAAGCGCGATTCAGGAGACTACAGCGCCATCTCTTGACCATTGGTGTAGTAGAACCAAAAACCACATATTTATTTTTTGTAATAAAGTAACAGTTATAGGTATTCATATTTATAATATCAAAAGTATTTATTGTTATTTTTGTATTAAGTAAAGGCAAAACATACTAAGTAGGATTAAATATAATGCTGCCACTTCACTTTGCTATTTGTTACCTATCCTGTCAGTAGTCTGTCCTTTTCATTTACTACCAAAGTATGTTATGGACAGACTGTTGTCAAGTTAACAACACGAACAGCCAATTGAGCTGCCAGCATCATCATCAACAGCCTATCATAGTCCACTGCTGGACATAGGTCTCTCCAAATGCACGCCACTCAGATCGATCTTGGGCTACTCGCATCCAGCTCCTGCCAGCCATCTTGCGCAAATTGCCAGCATCACACTTTCTTTTTCTTTGCATGTTCAGTGTATTTCTTTGTCTTTCTCTTATATAATTGGTTACTATTGCTTCTGTCATAGTGTTTCTTAAATTTATTTATTTCAATTATTATAAATAAGAATAATAAGTAATCTATTAGTCGTTATTAATCAAAATTCTGTTATAAGTGAATGTTACCTTATGCCTATAGAAATTACCGATATGGTCATATACCTTACTAGTCAATACACAGAGGCCGATAGTGTTTCTGTTCAGAGGCTGTATTACGAACTGTTGCAGGTCTACTGTGCTCGTGACTGTACGTACATATATTTGTGTGCGATTTCACAAAACCCCACAAAACTCTGACGGGATTATACTCTTAGACAATTACTGAGGATGATCATTTATTTCATAAAGTGTTATTTTTGTTCAACACATGAACATGAAGCCTCAAAACTTTAAAGATCTTTGAATAAGTCGAATTGAATATTAATTGAATTTTATTGACGGTCGTGTTAATTTTTTAACAGGTTTATTCATAACTAGCTGCTCTTGCCCACGATTTAACCTCCGTGAATTTTGTTTATAGGAGGAATTTATTCATAGGTATTCAAGTGGCGTGGTAAATAAAATAGGCACGTATTCATTCAAAACCTTCCAGCCGTTTAGCAGGAGAGGTAATAAATACACGAATACTTTTGCATTTACAACATATTATGTATTGTGTGATAACAATCTCAATGACAAAAATCACTAATCACTAATCGAAACATCGTCACTAAATTATTTGTGTTTATGAAGATATCGATATACAATGGGGCAGCCCAAGGGCAGCCTTGGGCCGTATACAGAAAGAACGCCGAAAGCTGATCGGCGCCGATCAGCGCCGATAGGCGCTTATCGGCGCCTATAGGCGCTGATCCTTTTTCTATGGACCAGCGCCGATCGGCGCCGATAAGCGCCGATAAGCGCCGACTCGCGCTGGTCCGAATAATAAATAATTTGTATTTGAATTATTTTCCTTAAATTAAATCAATCTAAGTTATAATCTTTTTATAAATCTAATAACTTTATCTTTTATTAACTAAGCGCTAAAATTATTTGTTTCGTACTTATCGAATGGTGACAACAAGTCTTTCTTCTGGAAGGATTGGTTGTTTATGCCAATTGCCCCAATTTTTCATCAAACAGTTTTTCACTAAATCCAAAATGTAATAAAATGTTTCTTGAATCATTCTTGTATATGTATAAAATCTTTGTTCATCAAATTTTTTTTTTTTACAAATAAATTATGGTATTCTCCGAAACGTTTCCTTTCTCTATTTATAGGATGTATAGCTGTTTTTCGCATTTTTAAATAAACATTTTCTAACAAAACCAAATCATCGTCCGATGAGTCCGACATTTTGCTTGATCTGCTTTAATCGGCTTCCTTTATGTAGGAAGGATCGGCGCCGATAAGCGCCGATCGGCGCCGATCGGCTTTCGGCTTTCTTTCTGTATACGGCCTAAGGGTAGCACTATGTAAAGGTGGCATTATCGTTTCCTAATACACGTGTTTTTCGTAGATATGCCATCTCCATAGGTTTCAGTACTCAGAGAAAAAAAGTGACTGGAACTCTTGGTATTGAAGGCTATGAATGATATTTAAAAATAAATAAAATAAAATTGTCTGTGGTTTGCGTTGACGTTTCTAGCTCGCATGTTTACTGGGAAAAGTATTGTTAAAATCCTGAAACTGTAAGTGTTTGTAATATATTCAGTATTGTTTCTTAATTCTGTTTCGACTTTAACTTGTCTAATGAAATCGTAAGCTGAAAACTAGTAAAAAATGTATGATTTTCCTGTCGTTTAAAGTACTGTCAAAACATGTAACTTTTTAATTGTAGTTCGGTTTTTGTCCGCAAGAGGAGCTATGGTCGGAACTAGGGATGATCGATATTCGAAAAACATCGATGTTGACATCGATGTCATAATCGAAAGCCCGACATCGATGTTCGATATTTATCGAAAACCGAACATCGATGTTGGATACCATCGATGATTTATGCAATAATAACTGACAAAAAAATAAAACACTGTAAAAGTTCGGGATTTATTAAGAAACAGATCAAATGATTACATATTCCAATATTTTGTATCAATTGACTGAAGGAAGAGTAATTTTGATAATGAAGAACCTTTTAATCTATTTCTTTGTTGATAAAGAGTAGAGCCAGCTTTTGAAAACAGTCTTTCGGATGGCGTTGATGTCGCGATAGTACTCAAATATTTCACCGCTATTTTTTTCAATTTCGGGTAAGTGGAACCGAGGACATTGTTCCAAACTTGGATAGGATCTTGTTTAAGATCAGATACTGGATTTTTCAAAAAGTAGCTCAACTCGGAAGGCATTTCGTGATCATGAGGAGAAGGCGTAGAGTTTTTGACATTTACAAGTTTATAATGTTATATTATATAATAAATCCTCAAATTAAATTGTTCTGTTGGATCACTTGGATCTGGCGAGCGAGGAGACGACGAAGAACGTACGAATGAAAAGAACAAACGACCGGTGCGCCCTCAATGAATACGCGTTCAAAATAAACTTGATTTGTGGATGCGTTCATAAAAGACATATTTTGTTTCGTAAGTTGCATTGGTCGTGTCGTGCGTGAGGCCGTGAGTTAACATCGATGATAGATGCCGTTAACATCGATGTTACGATATTTTTCGTATAGTAATATCGATGTTAAAACAGCGATGTTTTTGCTTTCAACATTGATGATCATCGAACATCGATGTTCATCGAGCATCCCTAGTCGGAACATATTTTGGTCACGTGATCATTTCAACCGCCAAAACAGTTGTCATTTTTTACAGACCGCAATTTTTGTGCAAGCTGCGACCTGCATAAAATCACGGATATAAAATATTATTTAAAAAATAAATCTATTTAAATACGTAATATTGATCGTGATATAGCATTATTGCTTACATCTAGTCGTGTGAATAGTTTGATACAATGGCTAAGGTGCATATAACCAATGTTGTCGTCCTCGACAATCCTAGTCCATTTCTAAACCCTTTCCAATTCGAATTGACCTTTGAGTGCATAGAAGAACTGAAGGAGGACCTAGAATGGAAAATGATTTACGTGGGATCAGCAGAAACGGAGGAACACGACCAAGTTTTAGACACAATTTACGTCGGTCCAATACCAGAAGGCAGGCACATGTTTGTTTTCCAAGCACCGCCGCCGGACGTGAACCGTATACCTGAAAATGACGCGTTGGGGGTTACAGTCGTGTTATTGACGTGTTCGTACCGCGGCCAAGAGTTCGTTAGAGTTGGGTATTTCATAAATAACGAATACAGTGACACGGAACCAGAGTTGAGAGAGAACCCACCGGCGAAGCCCCAGTTCGACAAAGTTGTGAGGAATATACTGGCTTCAGAGCCCAGAGTGACAAGGTTCAAGATAAATTGGGCGGAACCGGACGCTGCTGCGGCGGCCGACTCCGGTGATGGTAACTTGGAAACCTCACACGCTCCAAGCAATGATTCTTATGGAGCCTCCTTCAATGCTGACAGCCAAATCAGTGGTATGGAGTTCCACGGCAGTCTTAGTGGTTACGGTGATAATTCCAATTCTATAGCACCGATGGAATGCTGAGGTAAGTACTAATAAAATATTCCTTATTTGTAATACTTGGTCAGACCTTTACAAACCTCTACAAAACGTCATTGTAGTAGGCATAATATAATTAAGTAATGTATTATTATAAAACGGCCAGGTAAAACTGTACTTTCTAGGCCCAGAAGTTGGCATTTCACAACGTTTTGTTGAAAAGGTCACAACACTAATCTAACCTAGTGTGAAGTTCCACCACTTGGGCCCTGGAAGTACAGTTTAGCCAGTAAGTTCATTATATTTATAACAGGTTTATAACCTCTCCTGTGTTGGTGGTCATGCGCCGTTCGCACCGTCAAGTGTTTGACTCCTTTAAGGGGCCCCCCGCTGGGTGGGAACGATTGCATTGTTTCGCTGATATCTCTGTTATTTTGTATGAATACCCTGTACAAACTATATATATTTGTATTCTCCATAAAATTTACTATAAAACAGTGTGTACACAATGCGTCATGCCTATAATCTATTTTAATTACGTTACGGTAAACTCAGGTAAGATAAAAAAAAGGCGTTCAGATGGGTAAAATGGAGTATATCTTCAAAATTTTAAAATTTCATGTCCAGGTTTTTTGGTTATTTGCACATTCTATTATAATATAAAGTAGTTTTATAGTAGATTTTAGCATATACTGTATGTTTTCTCAAACTTTGCAACAAAGGTGACTATTAAAACGGCTATGAATCAACATATTACTAATCATTGATTATATCCATGCCCAGATACCTTATCAACTGCTAGGATGCACCCCAAAAATCTGGGCCTTGACCCACAGCTTAACATGCCTTCCGAAGCATAGAGAAACTCGAGATAGAAGATTTTTGATCACCCATCCAATGACTGACCACTGCGAAAGTTGCTTAACTTCAATGATCGCAGCCGAATGCACTAACCACCCTCAACAGCAAGATCCTCTATCCTTGTCGTTACCACAGAAAATAAATCTTAACAGTAAGGAACATATCCACAGATGCATGTCTTAACACAGTCATTTACATGGATCTTTTATGCATAGAGTTGCTATAAACTATAAGATTATTATGATTCATAAAATGTTTTAATTTTTCAGGTTACCGAATACTAGTGGAATGTGAACGAACTACAGTGATGTGACGAACGTCCAGAGACTTGTATAGTGTTAATACATGTGACGATAGTGAGTCTCATAAGCATACGTTATGAATTAGTAATGTTGGAGATTTGCCACTTTTAGATCTTAATAAATTAAAGAGCTCCAGGGCTCAATTGCCTAATAGGATTGCTTAGGCTACGACTATCGCTTATGATTTCATTTTGTTTTTTCTGACCGCCGAAGGTTTTCAGATACCTCACGCTCATTTTCATTAATATTGTTATTACTAATGCAAAAGAAAAGAAGGAACTCAAGGCAATTGAAAACCTTCCACGGTTAGAAATAACAAAATGAAATCTTAAGCGATAGCCATAGCAATTTCGTTAGGCGATTGCCCCCCTGATATCGAGATTGGCAATGCACACATTACATTTCCAGTGTTGCAAGAGTTTATAAGCTCAGTATCTCTCATCAACAGCAGAGCTCTGTGCTTATATGTCATCTCTACTTTAAATAAAATAAAGTGACTTAAACATACGGTAGACTGTACTTTGGAAATTTGTTGTGAGAAAAATAGTGTGATACATATATATTTTTGCCTTCATATTCAACTATTTGTATATATCGTAAGCCAATTCAAATTTCAGGTACATATTTAATACCTTGTGTTTTGCAATTAAAGTATTTCGTGTGTGATTGTATACGAAATTGAACTAAACTGAACTAAGTATTTTTATATATTATGTACTCATTATTACAATCGCTTCAGATTTGTGTAATTATGTTTTTAAGGTTGTATACTAAAAATATGAAGATCGAACCGTGTTACTAACTGCCCGTTTCAAAAATACAACTTCAATTAGAGATCTGTCTATTAGAGCTTTGCTGCCTAAATTTTTTTTATTATTTAGATCGTAATAACAACTGTTGCTGAGAAACAGACCCAGGATCTTATTCTTATTTTTTGATTATTCTTTGAATCTTTTTGGTTCACTTTTTCCTTTTTTGTAGACCCTGCTCTGTTAATGTGACTGTGAAAGTACAATGTGTTTCTAATAAATTAATTAAAATTTTGGACTACTTTTAGACAACGAGCCAACTGAGGTCTCTCTTATCCAAACTTAAAACAAGGACAGACGCATCGCAATATCTACACGCAGTGTTAGTACAGACGAGAAAATTATAGCCTGATGTTATTGTTAGTTATAGAATCTCAAAAAACATCAATAAATGGAGAGTTTATTAACTACCATTTACCAGTTTTTAAACAATGATTGAAAATTTTGTTTTTTAGTGATGAATGTATCGTGTTTGTGACACAAGGCCTCCCCAAGCCTCTACAGCAGTGTTTCCTAACCTTTCCAATACTGCTACCCTTGTAACCTATTAGGAAAACAGTTTTTACCCCAACTTTAAAATGTTATCATCAATCCAAGAAATTCCAATTTGGCCTCTATATCTTCGTCTCTAATAATGTCATCATCAGGATATAATCCCCGCTTCCCACACTCTGCACCCCGTAGGCTTGCTAGCAAGAAGGAGCGCATGTTCTAATTAGTAGTATTATTATATAGTATTTTCTTATTATTTAGATTTGACCAAATAATTAAGTTCTTTGTTACCCCCGAAGTATGGCTGATTTACCCCCGGAGGAGTAATTACCCCCAGGTTCGGAACCCAGCCTCGACAGGTTGTCTAGTTGATGTTCGAATCTTTGAAGAAATGCTGTTTCTAATCTTTTCAACTCAGATCTGTTTAGGCTATTCTTCTCCAGTAAACTCCCAAACTGTTTAAGCTCGTCTGTCCGTCTAGTAACTATCTAAAATGGAAAGTTACTTTAACTTAAAATCAATTTGAAATTAGTGGGTTTGGGAATGTACGGTGGATGGATATTTTAAAGGAAGACAGGGTATCTAGGACAATTGAAGAAAATGTGAATTGATAATCCCTCATCTAGGCCGCATTGACAAGGTGCTATCCCTAACCTGTATTTTTGCTAGGAAGACATGGGTGTTGGTATGACCTAATCTAAGCCGACAGATAGTAGATGTGCAGGATTTAGATGCATTCTTTAACGTGGTTTATAAGCTATCTTCTGGTCTGGACTTCATAACACTCAGGTGGGGAGGAGTTATTTGTCGGACCTATCTATAGAAAGATAACAGCTTGTATGTCAGCATAGTATTTGACAGAACCAGATAATCTTTTTCTAGTAAACTTTTCTTTAGATTTAAACATCTAGTAGTTAAATGCTTAAAAATAAATAAAAACATAACTATAATTGCTATTTCTTCTTTCAAATGTTTAATACTTGAAAAAGTATTCATTTGACATTGTGGGTTACCTACAATGCGAAGACATGGCGCTGCCTGGCAGCTTAAGGCTAGGAAAATTCCAACGCGGCGAATAGGGCCGTGGTAGCATAATGGTCAGTGCATTCGCCCGGATTGCGAAGGGTGCGGGTTCGAGTCCCGTCCACTGCCTGGTCCGCGTGGATCTTTTTCGAGTAAACTTTCCTTTGATTTAAACATCTAGCAGTTAAATGCTTAAAAATAAATATAAACATAAGAACCAGATAATACTTACCTTATACTGTGGGTTTGGTTATTGAAACTGACATAAACTTTAAGAGAATCACCCCAGAATTAGACGTCGCTGTAAAGGTGCTATCCCAAACCAATCAGCGTTCAAGGCCGAGAGCAACGACGCAATCAGAACCAAGTTTTGGTCAAGTTATGACAATTTGTTCACACATAACTGTGGCGCGGCTGTCCCGCTCCACAAAGCCCTTTTATTCTCTTTCTGTGTTCTGTGGGTAATACTCTGGTATTGTCATACCATCAGACAGACGGTATGCTTGTTTTTTTATAGTAAAAAATCTTTTTAAGGGCAATCGACCATGTTTTGCTTCTAAAACGTATGCGTATTGCCCTATGGATGTTTTAACTTGATGAATATCATTTTGACAGACATATTCAGACCCGTCTTTCCCAGTGGGCACTTTGGGCAAGTGCCCAGGGCCCCGCGACCGATAGGGGGCCCCTTCAGATCAAATACAAAGTCCTGAGTTCCTGTTAAATCACCAAACGGAAGTCATGGGGGCCCCATTATCCTAATATGCCTAGGGCCTCCAATAGGTCAAAGACGGCACTGGACATATTTTTAAGTTCCTCTTGAGCTATTCAATATCTTAAAATTGTGGCTCTACCCTCATCTTTGTTGTTCTACTTTGAAAGTTCATTTTGCTGTAACCTGTATGACAGTGTCAATTGGAACCATTCGTCTGTTGTGTTATGGGAATGTAGGCTTTATTGTGTTGCTTTAGAGTTGTAATTATCACTGTTGGGGCAAAATAAAACTCTTCATCAAGACCACAGTAAAATTTACCTTTTGGTGGTGTTGTGTTTCTATTGGTAAGGTTCCAGGGCTCTGCTCCCCGCTCGATTGGTTCAGGGTTGGCAACGTAGCGAAAACTCCTCTATACAGGGTGTTACAAAAATACAAATAAAGCTTGAAGGGCGTTGAAATACATCATATAAATGTTACTAACAAAACAAAACTATGGACACTTTAGTCTGAAATAAATTATTATTATTATTATCTCATTTATTTAATTTAACAGTTAGGTTTTTTTATAAAATAGTTATTAAAGTTGTACAAAAACGTAAATACAAAAATAAATATCATATAAAAAACCTAACCTAGAAGGCCACCAGTAGCGGGACTAGGTCCAAGCTACCGGTGGTTAGGGCCGCAGAGAGAAACTATTATTATTATATAAGAAGTCTTCTCTAATTTTCTTAAAATATTTGCATGAAGTTTTAACTTTTTATAAAAACAGTTAATTTTAATGATTAATAAAAATATCGATCATTTTAAGACACGTCACTAGTTCAAGGATCATTAACTGTTTTTATAAAAAGTTAAAACTTCATGCAAATATTTTAAGAAAATTAGAGATTACTCCTTATATGATGTACTTCAACGCCCTTCAAGCTTTATTTGTATTTTTGTAACACCCTGTTTAATATTTATTTGATCTCGACACAAACTCAAACTATAGTGTCAAGTCCAAGGCATTGGCCAAATATCGGAACATTATTTTTGTATATATGAAATTCTGAAATTTATTTTTACATAAGAGTTCAAAATCATTTATGGAATCCCAAAATTATGTAAAATCCTATTATGTAAAATAATTTACTGTGTAATTCCTGATATTTAATCACCCTTAATACGATGAGAATAACATTTTTATAGGTCCTAATTCTGGCATAGCTCTACGTCTTTCTGTAATTAAAAAAAAGCTTAATTTGTGGATTCTCTTAATTATTCTTAAACCTAATATTTATCTATATAGTATATCCTTTTTGTACTCAGTAAAGAATGAAACTGTAAAATTTCGTTTAAGTTTAGAGATTTGCCAGAATGTACTCTGTACCTCGTATGTCAAATTTGTACCATATTAAACTAGAATGTACTCAAGGAAGAAATTGGGATTAGAATCACCACCCCTAATTTTCTCGTGTCTCTTTCACTACGGGACATATTTTTGTAGTTTTACCGCCCTGGGTTCTGGCTGATGCATCAGCCAAAATTTTTGTGGAAAACTGAAAAGCCACAGACAATTAAAAAGATAACTTTTTATAAGCGACAGACGGAACAATCGAGGTAGACTTACTAATCACACTATATTTTAAATTGTAATGAAATTATCTAATGTTGCAAAACGTTGTTGTGTACAGTGCGAATCACTGTGAAGCCGTGAAGTTAGCAGCGAGCGCAGCTATACGCAGATTTCAGTTTAATGACATCCTTCTCGCATCTATATCACCCTGCATTTTGTTTACTACGCCGGCATTCGCGCTAACTTCACAGCCGCAATTAATAAGGTTGAATCGCACTATTAGAACAGGTCACGACACGTAACTCCAGCGTTGAACAAAACGCGGAGGGGATCACTACGCATGGGTACGACTGGAGAGACAATCGGCGCAACGCACGCCCACCCGCGCACCTCGTTTCCCCCCAACACATCTTAATTTTTACTTCTGCGTAATAACGGTCAACGCTAGAGTTTCGTGCCCCAACTTATAGGGCCCAAGCGATGATTTTGGGATGTACGCGGCAGAATAATATAAGCGGGGCGATCTTGTACCTTGTGAAGTATTGCCAACATACGTTCTCGACGCGGCAGAATAACATAAGCGAGGCGACCTTGTACCTTGTGAAGTATTGCCAACATACCAGCAAAATAAAATTGTTACAATCGGCCATTTGTACTCGCGTTTAAATCGTCAGTCTTTCCAATGTCTCCATGTCTCCGCCGCTCGTATTTTTTTTTCATATTTACTACCCCTTCGTAAGGCCGCTGCACACCATGCTAATCGGCAAACTCCTATTCAAACGAAGATTTAAAAAGTAATGACAGATTATTTATTTTTGCTGTCTTAGACGTTTGGATTCAGGTATAAGTCGCGGCACGAAACTCTAACGCTGACCGTTATTGCGCAGAAATAAAAATTTAGATGTTTTAGGGGGAAACGAGGCGTGCGTTGCGCCGATTGGCTCTCCAGTCGTACCCATGCTAAGCTATCCCCCCAGCGATTTGTTCAACGCTTGAGTTACGTACCGCGACCTGTATGTTGGGAGAACTTCACAAATTATTCTGCCGCGATCGAGTAAACCCGAAAATCCCAGCTTGGACACCCGTACCATAAATCTAACTACATTTAAGTGGGATTTTCTGCAAGTGTGTACTGCTATATTTTTTAGTTAGCTGATTGTGAAAAATATTTCCTATGTTTTGTCGAAGTTGACAAACTGAAGATGTAACCATGTCATTCTGTAAATGATACTGGCAGCAGGTCTTTTTTAGGTGCAAATTATTATGAAACTCGAATAAACTGCTCGTAACGTAGTAATAGATAATGTAATATAAAACAACTGTGTAGGTATTTATTTAAGAAAATTTGTAACGGACTACAGAAAAAAAACAAATTAATAAAGAAACTGACTAAAACCACATTGTCTTTTTCTAATAAATCCCCTAATTTAGCGATTTGGAAACTACTTGCCATACAAAAAAACATTAATGATTTTATATATTTTTGAGCATTGCACTCGACGATATTAAATACCCTAGATACACCAACACGAACAAAATCATGCCCGACACCTGTCCATAAGGTACATTGGACGATCCACGGAGCTCCGTAAGATGATCGCGTAGTCTAAACAATATAAGGCATTATTTAAACATTGAAAATCACCTTTAAAGCATACTGTATAAGGTCTTAATTAAAACGCACGCGTCATAGAGTTATGACAGTCCGATATGTAAGCTCGTAAAATTTTACGACTTATTGCTATATGCAGAAGAATAAAGACCTTATTTCTTTGACTGTACGCGTAATTCTGAATACGCTGTTAGTAATACAGCAGGTACGGTCCGCGAGGAAAAGAGCCGGCTATATTATCGACCATGCATTTGAATATCACAAATATATTCTATTAAATCAGTTAATAGTAAGTATTAAAACAAAATTTACTTCAAGTGCGTTAAATTAAGAAACATTGATTAGATACCTGTCAAAAAAACCGACATTTTACATTGTTTATGTATATCTTTCGCCTGTTTTCACCGAGCTCAGCGGCATGTTGACTTTTCAACAGTCCGCGCGTGACTGTGAACCAAGAAGTGCTTGAGTGGAGTTCAAGCACTTCTTGATTGGGACACATTTTGAGCGCACGTGGTGTATCTAGAGTATTTAATATCGTTGATTGTACTGCTAATGTTTAAATCTAAAGAAAAAAAACTTGAAAAATTTTGTTATAAAAATTACAGAAACCGTCAATAACTAACTGCTGCCGTATTTAATTACACAATAAAGTGTTCTTTATTTACTAAACACTTCGTCTCTTTGTAATCCATACCTTTCAGCAATTTGCTAAGTTTTATTTTGCAGTTATACATTGTAAGGGAATGAATGGATAAAAGAGAATTTATTTTTTTATATAATTTTGCGCTCATATACCTATTGGTAGTTTTTTTGGGGAAAAGAGGTTTTACAAATGACATTAGGGAAAGGTTGCTTGGGTCGTCTAGCAACTTCTGCAACAACAACATGACCGGTCGGTGCAGGATTAGATTTATGAAACCGAAGAATTGAACGTAAAATATACAGTTGCCGTACAGTGAATAGAATAGAATAATTCTTTATTGCAAAACTGTTACATTTAGTGATACTGCTAGATGTTAGTGCACACAATTGAAATAAACAGTTACCCTAATCGGGCATGCAATAGTCATTTTCACAAATCATTATTATTAAAATATTCATTTAGATTATAAAATGCATTATATAATAACTATTGCTTCAGGGATCTTACAAACTTATATTCAGGAAGTGACCGCAGATAAAGGGGTAAATTATTGTATATTCGTATGGCAGACATATAAGTACCTACTTTTTTCAAAATTGCTGAATTTGACCGAGGTAAATATAATTTGTCTTCACGTCTCATCGGGGTTATTCTAGCTCTCTTGTCAGAGATCTTTGGGAATTCAGACATATGACATCTTAAAAATTTACACATTTCTAATATATAAATACAGGTCAATGTTAAAATTTGTTTTTCTTTAAAAATATTACGCATTGATTCGTCACTATATTTATTAAAAATTATTCTTAAACACCTTTTTTGTAATAGGAATGTACTTTCAACATTAACAGAATTGCCCCAAAATATGATTCCATAGCTTAATAATTAAATTCTTTTTTAGTTTAAATTATAATTTATAGTTTTCGTTTTATAGTTTTCGAGTTGGGTGTCTGTAAGTATTAGTTTGAAACTAGCAAACCAGTGAACCAAATGTTCACCAAAACCTGATTTAAAAAAAAAAAATAAAAAAAAAATTAATTAATTGAGAACTTCGGAGATTATGTGTGGTTTCGTTTGAAATAGAAATCACGTGATTTCTCGAAAACCGGAAGTGCTACGTTACTCAAATCCGGTTTGTAGTCTTATCAGACTATTCTTAACTTATAACTTAAATATTCTCTTTATCTATCTCTTACGGTTTGGCCGCTGAAACAGCACCACAGACGGACGGACGGACTTGTCTAATAGATAAGAGATTATGTTTATGCTCTTTAATTAATACCGTGACCTTTACCGGAAGGTTGTCGTGTATCTTGAAATAGCCAGCTCAGGTGTGTTTTTCCATCGACTGAGCCACCGGAGAATTGGCGCAGTGACCCGGACATAATGCATCATAGTTTGCAACTTGGAAACTCTTTTATTAGAAACCTTTATGAACTTCCTAATGTGTTATGTTATTAATATATTACCTTCTTCTTATCTTATATATAAAACTAGCGGCCCGCCCTCGCTTCGCTTCGGTGTATAGCTGAAGTGTAGACTACAGTTTTTGTTATCAGGCTTGTATTATACATAATGACATTCATCTATGATTCTTCTTATACCTGCATGCAAAGTCTCAGCCCGATCGGTTTAAACTTGACAAAGTTTCATACAAACTTTCATTCCCTATTTTATCCCCTTGGGGGTAGAATTGATCAAAATCCTTTCTTAGCGGATGTCTACGTCATAACATCAACCTGCATGTCAAATTTCAGCCTGATCCGTCCAGTGGTTTGGGCTGTGCGTTGATAGATCACTATGTCAGTCAGTTAGACCTTTGAGTTTTATATATATAGATTCTCGTGTTACAATGTTAGTTACCGTACTCCTCCGAAACGGCCTGGCCGATTTTTATGAAATTTTATATGCATATTCCGTGGGTCTGAGAATCGGCTACTATCTATTTTTCTTATCCTTAAGTGATAATGGTTGTCCACCTGTAACGTAGTGCTCTGAAACCTACAATGCGCCTTCGCGCCTAAATTCAAACTATTGGGTTATTATAACTTAGTGTTCTCATAAGGGTTAGGAGGAATGTTATCCCAGGAAATTGATAGAACACTACGTTACACACACCTAAAATTTTTTTTGGACACTATATATTTTTTTATAATGTGCTATTAAAAAATACATACAGCCCTAAATTTTCTCTTCTACCACCTGCCCTTCTAATAATGGCGGTACGAAGTTCGCTGGGTCAGCTAGTACTATATAAAGGGGAAAAATGGTGTGGTTGCAAGTGATACTTTTAAAATCATTCATGTGATATAATATATAACGCGTTTTTATCACGTTCAATTGTCAAATTACTATGGAGGTTGACAGTAAGGCGCGATAAAAACGCTGATATAATGTAAATTGCGGTGCTCATGCTACAGGAACTTGGCTGGGACCTAGCAGGCGAGATTTCTTCACATTAGACGGCCACGACCACGATCTGTCGTGGCTGGTGTTGCCAGGTCCGATATGTTTTAAATCGGTATAAGAGGTCAAAAAAAAAATATTCATGATGCGATCAGCCCACGTGTTTAACCTGACGCGAGTTAACATTTTTTACCCATACAAAAAAAAAGTGTACGAGGCCGCTAAAGAAGTTTTCAAAAAAAATTAATCGTACGGTATACGCAATGCGTGCCACCAAAGCGAATACGAAGTCAAAACTAAATGCTTTTTTTGTCTTTGTGAATAGGAACAGTTTTACGATGTATGAGAACAAGGCGGCAAAGTTTTGATAAAAAACTTAATAAATAAAACTAGTACGGGTTAATGCACCAAAAAATATATTTATTTATTGACGTTTCGTAGTCTTTACAGGCTACGTCGTCAGAATAAAACTAATTATATAAATAAAGAGTTTTATTCTGACGACGTAGCCTGTAAAGACTACGAAACGTCAATAAATAAATAAAGTTTTCGTGCATTAACCCGTAAAAACTAGTTTTATTTAATGAGTGATGTGCGTGAAAACCTAAGAAACAAATATAAAAAACTTAATATTCATGGGACACGTTCACAACACGATGCGTTCTGGTTTAATGACGCGAATTGATAGTCTCTATGGTACGGAGTTTGGCGCGTGTTCCGTGCGTTCAAACTGCCTTCAAGGGCGGATCCAGCTTTGGCGCCAGGGGGGGGGGTCATATAGTCGTGGTATATTAAATATTGAAAGTACTTAAATAAAATCCCCCTGGGTTTGGTCCATCTGTACCCAGCCCAGCCCTTGATCCGCCTTTGACTGCCTTTTGTTCTGTAATCTGAGACTGAATGTGTGATAGTAATATTACAATCTCTCTAGCCGTATTTTATTGGTTTTCTTACCAGAAGCACGTTCAGTTATGTATCCAAAATACGAACTGTTAGTGAGGTAACTAAGTCGAGTGCAAAACTGTTATTGTTACACCAGCCTATTAATGTCTCCACTGCTGGGGCACAGGCCTTCCCTATGGATGGAATAGGGAGATTGGGCCATGACCCACCACGCGGACCCAGTGCGGATTGTTAGGTGCTAAGGACTGCAGATGCAGCCGGGACAAACGGCTTAACGTACCTTCCGAAGCACCGAGGAGCTCGGGATAGAAAATTTTCGGTCACCCATCCTATGACCAACCACTGCGAGAGTTGCTTAACTTCAACGATCGCAGCCGAACGCGCTAACCACTTGCGCCATCGAGCTCCTCAGTTATTGTTACAAAACAGTTTCATTTATTGAGGTCGTCACTACACAATTTGTCAACTGTGTGACAAGCAAGACGCGTTTGAAACCGTTCGAAAAGAAAAATAAATTCAATGTAGCTTTAAAAAGAGTGCCATTCGTTAAAATAACGTTATTTTTTGTTATATTTTGACGCGATTTCGTTGTTATTCTTTGGCGAAACAGCAACGCTGTTTTGATAATGATTTTGAAATGAAATTCGTATTTTCTATGTGTTACTTTCTGTGATGTGAAATCAGTGTCGGCTTCGTGTGTAAAGTGGTGACGACATGCAACCTAGACTTTAGAGAGCTTAGGTGTCCCAAAACTTTGCAACGTACTATAACGCCCGAAGCGTTACGGCCTCCTTGCGTGTGTAAACTCTTTGCATATACCTAGTCAGGTCATAAATTTTGTCACATGTTTAATATAAAATAATTGAAACAAGTTTATTCATTATGTAACCATTTAAATACCAAAATGAACTTAAAAAAACATAGATTCTTTATGACAATAAAGTTTCTTCAAAATGACTTCCGTGATTTTGAATACAGGCCTTCAATCTGCGCGGCCAGTCGTCAATCGCAGCACGAACGTGGTCCATGTCAATATCGGCGGCTGCCTTAATCAAGGATGTCTTGAGTGACTCCAAATTGGGATGAGGCTTTGAGCACGCCTTTTCCTCTAAGTGTTGCCATATCTTGTAATCTAACGGACTCAAATCTGGACTGGAGGAGGGCCAGTCTTCGTGCCGGATGAAGTCGATTTCACGCGTCGCCAGCCAGTCTTGTGTGCTCTTCGCTCTATGAGCTGGCGCCGAATCTTGTTGGAATACCCAGTGCCTGTTATTGAACATGGTATGAGAAACAGGTTCCACAAGGTTCATCAGGACTGTATTTTGATACACAACTGCATTCGTTTTTACACATTTCTCACAAAAATGTGGTACCTACATTACTCTGTTAAGCCCCACTAAGAAACTCCCAACCATACCTACGAGGATGGAAAATCACCCGTTGGACACGCGGAATACGGTTGCTCGCTTCTTCACTACTGTGTGCGTACATCCTATCATTTTGTTTGTTGTAGCTCTCTTCTACGGTAAAATTTTTTTCATCCGAAAAAAGAATTTCCCGATATTTTTTTCCCGCGTACCGACCGCTTCAACAAAGCGCGGCATCTCGTCAGTCTCAGGTCCATTAGACGAGCATTCAAACGATGTCCTGTTTTTCTTCGATATGCCCGAAGCCTTAACACCCTTCTTCAACGTCTTCATTTAACACCCTTTTCACCGTGGTTCTGCTTAACCCCATCTGAAGGGCCAACAGTTTCTGCTTACGTTTGAGATTTCTTTGAATTCGCGCCTTCACAGCTTTTATCACTGCTGGAGTCCTAACAGACCGAGGGCGACCACTTCTTGACCTGTCATCTACACTAGAGTCTTCATTGTATCGTTTGATGGTACGATAAACGAATTTTTTGGTTATATTCAAAATTTTCAGTATGTCAAAATTTTTTTTTGGCGCGTAACCGCAACGATGCAACGCAATAACTGCAACACCACTCCATGTTTAAAAATGAGTAAAATTCTAAAAAGTATTCATTTTTATTTTCATGAACAATTCAAAATTCGAATTCAATAAACTTTTTTGTGGCCAGCATTCTAAAAGAAAAGTTTTTACTGTGTGACAATACTTATGACCTGACTGTGTATAATGCCTACGGTTGGCAGTTATATTAAAAAGTGAATGTCATTATTTCAAAGATTTGAATATGAGAATCTTTTGTCTCATATCGAACATGCCAGCAAATAGAATTCAGACACAGACACGTTCGGTTGATGGAAAAACGATTGTATTATTTGCTCAGTTTTAACAAAACAAAGTTGAGCATCCTAAATGCTCTTATTGTAATAATTACTACGTTCTAATACCTACGTTCCCTTCAGGAGAGATAATTACGGTACCTTGAATATTGTTGATAGAAAATTTTGATAGGAATTCATTGCAGTGTTGTCTACTGTTATTGGTGTCTAATACTAAATTAAAAAAGAAAGTTGAATTATCATTTTTATTAAAAAAAAACATAGTGACACTTAGAAAACTAAGTAGGTACTGGCTGTTTGTAGCAGTATCATTTTTCATCATTATCAAAAGTTGCTATAAAAATTAAATGGAGCGAATAGGGCGTAGAAATAAAAATTATATTATATATTACGATGCTCCTTCTGCATTTTCAGCACAGCACTAATTGATTGCGAAACTTAATTATTTATTTGTGAAATAAAACAAGTTTCAACGTTATAGGTGCACTGATGACTGATTTTATTTATTTATTGACGTTTCGCAAATCGATCCTGCAAAGGATGCGAAACGAGACGATCTCCGTGGCCGAGTGGTTTGTACGCCGGGTTTCATAGTGTCGCCGACTCGAGAGGTCTCGGGTTCGAATCCCAGTGGGGGCAGATGTTTGTGTGATGAATACGAGCATTTGTTCTCCAGTCATGGATGTTTAATATGTAATTCTATATAAATATACTTGGGGCTAGGCTAATTGGTGTGAGGGTTGGAAATATTTATTTATTTATTTATACCGTTGAAGCTTGTTTTATTTAATGAGTGATGTGCGTGAAAACCTAAGAAACAAATTTAAAGAAAATATAACTAGAAAAAATTCCACGCGGACCAGGCAGCAGACGGGACTCGAACCCGCACCCTTCGCAATCCGGGCGAATGCACTGACCAATTATGCTACCGCGGCCCTCACGGACCGCGTCGAAATTCTTTCTAGCTATTCTTAAGCTGCAAGGCAGCGCCATCTCTTCGCATTATAGGTAAACCCACAATGTCAAATGAATACTTTTACAAGTATTAAACATTTGAAAGAAGAAATAGCAATTATAGTTATATCGAACCCGCACCCTTCGCAATCCGGGCGAATGCACTGACCAATTATGCTACCGCGGCCCTCACGGACCGCGTCGAAATTCTTTCTAGCTATTCTTAAGCTGCAAGGCAGCGAGTCCCGTCTGCTGCCTGGTCCGCGTGGAATTTTTTCTAGTTATATTTTCTTTAAATTTAAACATCAAGCAGTTACATGCTTTAAAAATAATAAAAATTATAACTAAGAAACAAATATTTATTTGTTAGCTTAATGTTATTTGTAAATTCGGGTCGTTCTTTTTCTGTTTTGTGAATGTGATAACTTCAAAGACTTTTATTAAAGTACCTAATAAGATATTTCCATCAAATTAAGTCGTCATCTCAATGAAAATAATAATGTTGTGTAATGAATATGGCGTTTTTAACAACTGTGTGTTACAGCCGTTTTGTATATGGTTAATGTACGTATGTTATTATTATTATAACCTATATATAATTATAATTTTACAATCCTGTAGCCATAACGTATGCTTTTCGCAATAAGTCCAAAAAACCTATCTCATTTTATTCTTGCAATGCAAATTTTATACGTAACATGGAAAACAATATATACAGGGTGTATAAAATAATTTGGGACAAGTGTTTAAATGAGATATTTTTGTGTATCGAAAATACAACGGATTTGCAATCTATCTATATGTATATCTATAAAACTCAAAGGTGACTGACTGACATAGTGATCTATCAACGCACAGCCCAAACCACTGGTCGGATCGGGCTGAAATTTGGCATGCAGGTAGATGTTATGACGTAGGCATCCGCCAAGAAAGGATATTGATCAATTCTACCCCCAAGGGGATAAAATAGGGAATGAAAGTTTGTATGAAACTTTGTCAATTTTAAACCGATCGGGCTGAGACTTTGCATGCAGGTATAAGAAGAATCATAGATGAAAGTCATTGTGTATAATACAAGCCTGAGAACAAAAACTGTAGTTTACACTTCAGCTCTACACCGAAGCGAAGCGAGGGCGGGCCGCTAGTATAACATGTACGTCTCAATCAATTAGTCAACAACTTTTACTTGGTTGGGGGGAGCAGTACCAAAACCCTATTTTTAATGTCGGGAAAAGGCGTATGGCGCCTTCCTGATCTTCCTGTTCGACTGTATGGAACGATGATGATGAATATCTACATGTCCCAACGGCTAACTAGAGACGAGGTCAAGGGCGGATCCACGGGGGGGTCATGGGGGTCATGACCCCCCCTGGACTGGGGTCCTGGGGGTCATGACGCCCCCCCCTGGACTGGGTTCATCTATACCACTTCACAATCTGTACCCACTGTGACTTGACCACGACTATATGACCCCCCCTCCTGGCGCCAAAGCTGTATCCGCCCTTGGACGAGGTCCGAGTCTCAGAGACGCCCTCTAGTTGAGCCGGCCCCCTCAGGTTCGAGTGGTCTAGAGGCTCCAGACGGAGCACATCAAAAAGGAACCGGTGAATCCATATTTTGAGAGCTTGTTTACTAATATTTTGTGACAAACTTTGTCAAATGCCTTGGAAAAGTCAGCATAGACAGCATCGCTTTGCAACTGGGAGTCCATATTGTTAACAATGAGATTAGTGAAAGTGATGAGATTTGTGCTGGTAGACCTAGATCTCAAGAATCCATGCTGGCGATCAGTAATAAGATGTTTTATTTGGGCGTAAAGATGTGGATATATTAGCGCTTAAAATATTTTTGGTATAACTGATAAGATTGAGATTGGTCTATAATTAGCAATATTGTTTTTGTCACCGCTTTTGTTTGATTGGAGCGAGAGCGGAGACTCTCTCCCGTGGGGAGATGCCATCCGCTTGGAATACCCCTAGAGGCATCTATATGCCCCAACTATAGTCATTAGTACAGATAATAATTCAAATGTTTTTTTTTTCAGAGTAACCGTCAATGTTGTCTTCGTAAGAAGTGCCGCTACGGATTCTTTGATCCCAGTTACAGGTAAGTACCTACCTCCCATCTTGTAGTAGTCTCATCTTCGATTCCCGGTAGGTTAACATAACTAACTACATATAAACACATCAAACAAGTAAGCAACCCGCATCATGTACCTACAGAAACTGTATTTTTCTTAGCAAAGTTAATTGGCATACAAGTTATTTTGTTCTCGAAAATATAATTGGCTGATTTTAAAACAAATAAACTTTTCCATTTAATTTATTTAAGGTCTTTACATAATTTTGAAATTAGCGTTTTGTCGCACTGACCACATTGATCTGAAATATCTCCTTTTTGGTTAAGAACTCCAAAACAACCCTACCAGTGCCGTACGCATCATTAATCCTTCGAGCTGTTTCTGCAGCATTGGTGCCACGGTAGATATTAAATATCGGTATATTTACGAGTATGAAATTTTCATGTTTTCCATTGTGCGCTAGGAAGCGACGTCAAAAAAAAAAATAATGAGAAAAAAACAGACGAATGACTGTTTTCAAAACTCAAATGTAAGTACCGGCTAAATGAATTTATAATTTTTTCCTTAAATGTATTCTGTTTTTTTTTTATTTATTCATGAGCTTTCATGAGCTTCATGAGCAGCAGTACTTAAATAGGCTTAGGATAGAGGAATGTAATATTATAATCTTATTAAGTACTATTAGGAACAAAACAAACTTCTTTCGAATTTTTGGTATACATATTAATTCCAATTAACAGTCTTCAGTCCATGACACCAGAATCCGTGATGCTGACGTAATCACTATTTCGACCCCCTCCCCATGTCATCAAAAATAAGCAAAGCAAAGACCCCCTTCCCCCCTTTTGTGCTTACGTAATACTTGAACGGCCCCTGATGAAAAGTGTATACTTTACGATAATCGGAAGCGCTCGGCGCAATGGCTGAACCCTGGAGACCCACCCAATCGTGCCCTAAACGAAAATTGACTCAGAAAAAGTTACTTGTGAGTGTTTGGTGGACTTGCGCCGGTGTCGTTCACTACAGCTTTTTTTTTATGCTAAATAGGCAATGCGTTTGACCACAATCTCACCTGATGGAAAGCAATGATGAGGCCTAGGATGGTACACACCTGCCTAGAAGATGCCTGTTCACTCTGGCCTTGAAGGTGTCCAGGTTATATTGGTCCGGGAAAACAGACCTCGGCAAGGAGTTCCACTCCCTAGCCGTTCGTATAATGAAGGCCGAAGCAAATCGCTTCGTGCGAATGGGAGGAACTTCGACAACATAAGGGTGGAAGCCTTCGCCGCGCCTGGTCGTTCGGTGGTGGAAAGGGGAAGGGGTTATCAAATTATGTAATACCTCCGCACACTCTCCGAAATGTAACCGATAAAACACCGAAAGGCAAGCTACACGTCTTCGGTGGTCAAGGCTCTGAAGATTAGAATCAGCTTTCTAAAATCTGGCCAACGTTTACAGCAGATATCTTTTGTCAGCAACTGCAAACCATGAAGGAAGAACTAGCTGATAAACAACCGAGATTGGTCAATCGCTCTAGGCCACTGCTGCTTCACGACAACGCAAGACGACACACTGCACAACAAACAACCACTAAGTTAGATGAACTACAATAGGGTATTTGACAAGTTTTAGATAACGATCTCACGTTATTGACTAATGTTTATGGAGTCCGTAAAAAGATATAATGGATATTCATCAATCTGTTGTCTATTTCAGTAAAAATAACCAAATCAAAAACTCCATTTTCAAGTTGCCGCGAAACCGTTTCTCTGGACAATATGGCGTCTTACTAGTGTGTGACGTCACACGACTGTTATTAAAACGTCAAACGATACAATGTAATGTCAGTTTAACCGGAAGTTTACTTGCGTGTGACGTCATTTTAGGCTCCGCCAATCCCAAGCGTTTTTGGTCACGTGACAATAGATAAGAAAACTATTATCTTTTTCGTGTGTCTTTAGTAAAATTATGAACATTTTTTTTGTAAAAATAGTAAAAACCCCTGCCAATATTCATTCTAAACACAGATTCTAACAATTGGCGCTTTATTTTAATACTGTGTAATACCCTATTGGAATGTCTGCGATCCACCGTACTCACCGGACCTTGCTCCAACAGATTACCATTTTTTCCGGAATTTGGACAACTTTACAAAAAATTCAACTCCGATGCGGCAGTTCAAACCGCCTTCAAAGAGTTTATTGATTTTCGCCCCCATGGTTTTTTTAGTTAAGGGATCAATGAACTACCTATGTAATGGCAAAAGTGCATAGATAACAACGTTGCATACTTTGATTAATTTAATATAAAGAAAGTTTACTAGAAAAAAAAATCCACGCGGACCAGGCAGCGGACGGGACTCGAACCCGCATCCTTCGCAATCCGGGCGAATGCACTGACCATTATGCTACCACGGCCTCTTCGCCGCGTTGAAATTTTCCTAGCCTTAAGCTGCAAGGCAGCGCCATCTCTTCGCATTGTAGTAACCCACAATGTCAAATGAATACTTTCAACGCGGCGAAGAGGCCGTGGTAGCATAATGGTCAGTGCATTCGCCCGGATTGCGAAGGATGGGGGTTCGAGTCCCGTCCGCTGCCTGGTCCGCGTGGATTTTTTTCTAGTAAACTTTCTTTAGATTTAAACATCTAGCAGTTAAATGCTTAAAAATAAATAAAAACATAACTATAATTGCTATTTCTTCTTTCAAATGTTTAATACTTGAAAAAGTATTCATTTGACATTGTGGGTTACCTACAATGCGAAGAGATGGCGCTGCCTTGCAGCTTAAGGCTAGGAAAATTTCAACGCGGCGAAGAGGCCGTGGTAGCATAATGGTCAGTGCATTCGCCCGGATTGCGAAGGATGCGGGTTCGAGTCGCGTCCGCTGCCTGGTCCGCGTGGATTTTTTTCTAGTAAACTTTTTTAGATTTAAACATCTAGCAGTTAAATGCTTAAAAATAAATAAAAACATAATTTAATATATTTTACAAAAAAAATGACTATATGCTTCCCGTACAAAACGCCAATTTCATATGTAAGGACCTCTTAATAATATTGGGCCTCAGCACGCTTGTCGTTTGTTACAAACGCCGAACATGTCAAACAAAGTGCCAAACGCCGATGACAGATGACATGAATGTCTTTTGTGCACACGAATGCGTCCTAACGAACAAATTAATGACCATAACACAAGCCTACAGTGCTTACTTTGGGGCTAGGCTAATTGGTGTGAGTGTTGGAAATATAAATATTTATTATTATTATTCATACTTGCTGTATCAGATCACCACGAGATGTCGCTACAGCGTCTGACGGCGCTCCGCTCGCTCATGGCGAGTCAGCCCACTGTGCTCGCGGCCTATATAGTGCCCACAGCAGACGCACACAATGTAAGATTTGTTTTATTTAATTATAAAAATACATAAACTATATTTAAAATAATAAGATAAACATTATAAGATGCACACACACACACACACATACACACGCATACACATACACACACACACACGCATACACATACACATAAACACACTCACACACACAAACACACATAACAAACTCCTTTTTGTATTCCATTGAATTTATAAGTTAAGAACATTTTCTGGATCTGGACAACAATTATGAATAGGGTGGAGGGTTGATTACCTGAGACACAGGATTCATCCTAGTTCAGGTGTCAACCCACCATAATCTGATCAATACGTACCTTTTATTTTTGGTAAAAAAAAATGCATGTTTTTTATATCATTGTTTTTATGTAGCCATTAATACCAACATTGTGAACATTGTGATTATGGTGAGAAATAAAGGTTATTATTATTATTTTTTATGTTTGGGAAATACGTGATGCCGTATGGCGCTGCCAGGTCTAGGCACGGCTTCTACCCGGGCCGGTGTCGACTGCAGTGTGAATAAGGGTGGGCGTTTTTAGAATAACGATACGCGATAACGATGCCAGGTTTGGATGCGTTATTGGATGACGATGCCATCTAGTTTTTGTCAACGTTACTATAGCAACAATAACATCTTCTATAATATCTCTTATCTAATAGACAAGTCCGTCCGTCCGTCCGTGGTGCTGTTTCAGCGGCCAAACCGTAAGAGATAGATAAGGAGAATGTTTAAGTTATAAGTTAAGAATAGTCTGATAAGACTACAAACCGGATGTGAGTAACGTAGCACTTCCGGTTTTCGAGAAATCACGTGATTTCTATTTCAAACGAAACCACACAAAATCTGGGAAGTTCTCAGTTAATTAGATACATTTTTTTTTGGTGAACATTTGGTTCACTGGTTTGCTAGTAAAAATTAATCGCTGAATGTGTTGCTAAGCGCAAATCTCGAGAACAGCTGAACCGATTTCGATAATTCTTTTTTTAAGAATATTCTTTGAAGGACGAGGTTGGTTCTTACGCTGAGAAAAAATTTAAAAAATGCCTAAAAAAGCCCAACAACAACACTTTTCTATACTCATGGGAGTATAGATATACAAACGATTCGGAATAATACTTAAAAGTCAATTTGAACTTCAATACCATAATCCGTGCGGTGACGGAGAAAGAATACAACTCACCGCCCCTTTTCTTCCCGTGGGTGTCGTAAGAAGCGACTAAGGGATGTCGGAGCTTCCATCCGCTCTTCTGGTGGTAGGGTGCCTAACACCCGCCTGGTTTGTTACCACCGTGCGCATGGTGAAAAACCCGTGAAGTGCTTCTCGCGCGTTTCGGGGTCAGCCAGCGTACAACCAGAGCTCGAGTGGAAGTTATCGCGAAGGATTCGGTCCAGGGGAGGCATCCGTGGAACCGATGCCGGGAGGACTGCATCGACCCGTCGGCCAGGGAGACCCGTAGAAACGGCTGTCCCGCTGGCCGCCCGTGGCACAGTACAGGGGCCCAAGCGTTCCTAACCAGTTCGCGAGGCTGCCCCATCATGTCACGCATAATCTCGGGGTGGACCGTCGTGCCGGTTGGTGACCGGGGCGTGGGGTCCCGGCGGCCACTTCCGGGGGGGTGCGGGGGCCCTTCCGTCCGGCGGGTCGGCGCATCTCCACTGCAGGCAGACAATCGGGAAGACAAACCCCCCTTATTTGCCCGGACTCTTCGCGACGGCGTCCGCTCGTTTTCGCGTCTCTTTTTTTTTCACTTCCACCATGGCAGCCTCAATAACAAAGTTTGGACGTACAGCGGTGCACACCCCCACGCCTTCAACGCTGCTTGAGGTCGAGTTCTGCAACATACGCGGACTCCACTCTAACCTCAACGCTGTCCACCACCATCTCGAGACAGCACGGCCAGCATTGTTATTCCTGACGGAGACACAAATACTTCCGCCTGCTGACACAGGCTACCTTAATTATCCCGGCTACGTGTTTGAAGAGTCCTTCAAAGCGAAAGCCGGTGTATGCCTGTATGTTCGGGCGGATGTTTGTTGTCGCCGTCTCCGCTGCTTGGAAGATCCCTCCTTCTCCATGCTGGGGGTACACGTCGACTCTGGCCCCCGGGCCAGAGTCTACGTGTGCCTCTACAGATCCCACACCGGCGATGTTGAGACAACTCGACTTTTTGAACACCTTAGTCGGGCAGCAGATGACGCGCAGGAGCGATTTCCCAATGCAGAATTGGTGTTTTTGGGGGACTTTAATGCTCACCACAATTTGTGGTTAAGTTCTTCCAAAACTGACCATGCAGGGATCTCTGCTCACACATTCGCTCTCACGCATGACTTGAAGCAACTGGTTGATCAGCCCACCAGGATCCCATATTCCAAGTCAAGCGCCTTGTTTACTGGACCTTCTGCTCACGACCCATCCACAGGGCTATCAGGTTGTGGTAAGAGCCCCCCTGGGCTCGTCCGACCACTGCCTGATATCTGCCAAAGCACCACAGGCCAAGCCTCCGCGTCCAGCAGTGGTCAAGCGCCGTATCTGGCATTATGGGTCGGCAGATTGGGACGGTATGCGTGATTACTTTGCGTCCGTCCCTTGGAAGCAGCGCTGCTTCAGTGACAGGGACCTATCGGGCAGTGCCGTTGCCATTACTGAGGAGATCATAATGGGCATGGAATACTATATTCCTCATTCTGATCTCATCAGTAAGGGCACACGTAACCTCTGGTTCAATCACGACTGTGCTGAAGCTGCTTCGCGTAAGCAAGCGGCATATCGTGCTTGGATCAGAGGCCGCGCTCTCAAGGATCCCGGGGTCGATTCACTCAAAGCAGCCTACAATTCTGCTTCCAAGGCCTGTAAGAAGGCTTACATCAGAGCGGATGCCCAGCGTGTTGCACGTGTTGGCCAGGAACTTATAACGCATCCTGCGGGCTCCCGTAGCTACTGGCGTTTGGCCAAGGCCGTGCAAAAAAACTTCTGCCAGCCCTCGCTGCCACCTCTGAGATGCCCAGACGGAACACTAGCTCATAAGCCGCAGGAGAAAGCCGATTTACTGGCAAAACTCTTTGCGGCTAACTCCCGAAACGATGATTGCAATGCACTGCCACCATCATTACCTCACTGTGGCACAACGATGCCTGATATTAAAATCAGGCAGCGTGAGGTTCGTGCCGAGTTGCAATCACTCGACGTCCGGAAAGCTAGTGGACCTGATGGCATCCCAGCAGTAGTACTTAAAAAATGTGCAGCGGAGTTGTCTCCCGTGCTCACGCGCTTGTACCAATGCTCGTATTCTTTGGGGCGTGTGCCGGAGACTTGGAGAGATGCTAACGTGCAACCGGTGCCCAAAAAAGGGGATCGCTCGGACCCGGCAAACTATCGGCCAATAGCAGTCACCTCAGTTTTATGTAAAGTTCTAGAAAAGGTCCTTAATAACCATCTGACCCGCTACCTAGAGGATCACTCCCTGATTAATGATCGTCAATATGGATTTAGACCGAAACGATCGACGGGTGATCTTCTAGCGTACTTAACTCATATCTGGGGTGAGGCTATCGACAAGCGTGGCGAGTCGTTGGCTATCAGCCTTGACATTGCCAAGGCGTTCGACAGGGTCTGGCACAAAAGCCTTCTCTCCAAGCTTCCGGCATACGGTCTGCCAGCCCAGTTCTGTTCTTGGGTAGCTGACTTCCTGCATGAGCGTAGAATTCGTGTCCTTACGGATGGTAGCAGTTCGCGGTTCATGTCAGTGAATGCCGGCGTTCCCCAGGGCTCCGACCTATCCCCCACTCTCTTTCTGCTGCATATCAATGACCTGATTCCTCTTGGGAATATTCATTGCTATGCAGACGATAGTACAGTGCATGCGGGGTATCTCGGAAAAGCAGCGGCTGGGCATGCAGTAACCAGGGAGAAACGGGAAAATCTTGTCATTGAACTCAATCAGGCTTTGGAACACATTTCCGAATGGGGTACCAGGAACTTGGTTGGGTTCAATGCCAAGAAAACTCAGGCTTGCGCTTTCACGGCAAAAACATCGCCATTCCTTCCCCTTCCATCTCTTCAGGGCACAACACTACCGCTGCAGAGCAACATTTCCATGCTCGGTATGGAAGTTCGCTCAGACCTGAATCCAAAGGACTACATCGAAACCGTGATCAAAACAGCTTCACGCAAACTCGGAGTCCTGAACAAGGTGCGGCGTTTTTTCACGCCCGATCAACTGTGCTTGTTGTACAAAACGCAAGTGCGGTCCTGCGTGGAATATTGCTCGCACCTCTGGGATGGCTCCGCCAAGTACTTGCTCGATGCTTTGGATAGGTTACAGCGGCGCGCGATCCGCATCATAGGCGATGAGGAGGTGACTAAACACCTTGAGCCTCTTCAATTACGCCGTGACGTGGCGTCACTAAGCGCATTCTATCGTTTGTACCACGGCGAGTGTTCTGAGGAGTTATTCTCTCTTATCCCACCTTCCCCTTTCCTTCAGAGGACCACGCGCGCTGGCCTACGTTGTCATCGTCTAACTGTGGCCACAATTCCAACGCGTACAAAGAAATTTGGTGACTCATTTCTTTGTCGCACTATCCGTAAATGGAATGCTCTGCCCGCTCACGTGTTCCCTCCCTCTTACAACCTGGGATCCTTTAAAAGAGGCGTGAAGAAGCAACATGCAGGCCGGCAGGGTGAGGACGGCTGGTGTGGCAGGTAGAACTGCTGTATCAGCTATCTTCGCGTCTGGACTTCACCTTCACTTAACATCAGGTGGGGTGGAGTCATTTGTCGGACCTAACTATAAAAAAAAAAAAAAAAAAAACCATACCATAAATTTGAAATGCTAGTGGAGAGGTTCCGGGAAGGCAAAACAATTTAGTGACGTGATGTCAATAGAAGTTTGTGAAAGGCAAATATACCATTTTCAGTTTTTTTTATAATTATATGAAGATACATTAGAATTGCGTTTAGAGTCAAAGAAATAAGGTCCATAACCTTCCGCATATAGCAATAAGTTGTAACATTTTACGAGCTTCCATTTCGAACTGTCATTACTCTTTGACGCATGCGTTTTAATTAAGACCTTATACACTATGCATTAAAGGTGACTTTAAATGTTTAAATAATGCCTTATATTGTTTTTGACTACGCGATCATCCTAAGGAGCTCCGTGGATCGTCCAATGTACCTTTTGGACAGGTTTCGGCCACGATTTTGTTCGTGTTGTATCTAGGGTATTTAATATCGTTGGTGTATAATTTAAACTTTATCTATGTTTTAGTTTTTGTTCTTAGCGCTTACCACTTATACCATCAAGCGGGTAGAGTATGATATCTAGTATTTATCCCCAACAGTCAGAGTACATAGCAGCGGTAGACGCTCGCAGGGAATGGCTGTCAGGGTTCACGGGTTCAGCCGGGACAGCCGTGGTGACTGGGACCGCGGCCCTATTGTGGACCGATGGCAGATACTACACGCAGTTCGAGAAGGAGACGGATGCGGACGTCTGGACGTTGATGAAGCAATGTAAGTAATAATAATAATAAGTTTTATTGGCTCGAACAATTATGTGATCTTTAACTTATGACCAGCATTTCTTTTTAAACTTAAATAGTTTCAGGCGATTCTGCTCGTCCTTAAAATAGATAATACAGTCGAGAACTCGACTTACGTCGTTTCAAGTTACTTCAAACAATGTATTGACGCTATTCCTCGTGCATACGTAAATTGTTTCGATTTCCGGCATAGGAGAATTCAGGTCAATGTTCGTGGGGCCGGCGTCCGTGGGGATGTCTCGACTTACGTCATTTCGATTTACGTCGCGTATTTCTAGAACCTAACATGCCATAAGTACGAGGTCTGCCTGTATAAAATTGTAATTATTTCCAACAAACTATGACCAAGATCTAATCAGTTTAGAAGTAAGGTGTTTGTGCCTACTTAAGTGTATATATGTTCGTGTGTGTGTGTGTGTCTGTATATGTTAAGGTCACCCGCCGTATTAAATATCATTGTATGTATGTAAATAAATGAACGTTTCATTTCCTACAGCTTTACCCGATACACCTTCGATAGAGAAATGGTTGTGCAGCAACCTCACGGAGGGCGCTAGAGTGGGGGCAGACCCGTTTGTCATGACCAAGGACCTATGGACTACCCTGCAGGTAAGTTCAAATGTTTAATACAGGCAGCAGTCCTTGACTTACGTCGTTTCGATTTACGTCGTTTCAAGTTACGTCGAACAATATTTTGACACTATTACTCAAGCATACGTCAATTGTTTCGATTTCCGGCATAGGAGAATTCACTTGTCGCGAGGTCAACCCTTGAGTGTTACATGTAAACATATGAAAGAATGTCTCGACTTACGTCGTTTCGATTTACGTCGCATATTTCTAGAACTTAACATGCAGTAAGTACGAGGACTGCCTGTAGAGTTTTTCATTTGGACACCTATATTACAATACCTTATCTATATCTATATATATAAAACTCAAAGGTGACTGACTGACATAGTGATCTATCAACGCACAGCCCAAACCTCTGGACGGATCGGGCTGAAATTTGGCATGCAGGTAGATGTTATGACGTAGGCATCCGCTAAGAAAGGATTTTGATCAATTCTGCCCCCAAGGGGATAAAATAGGGAATGAAATTTGTATGAAACTTTGTCAATTTTAAACCGATCGGGCTGAGACTTTGCATGCAGGTATATATAATAAGAATCATAGATGAATGTCATTGTGTATAATACAAGCCTGAGAACAAAAACTGTAGTCTACACTTCAGCTCTACACCGAAGCGAAGCGAGGGCGGGCCGCTAGTCCTAACTAATATTTTAAATGCGATAGTGAGTCTCCTTATTTGTTTGTTACGTTTTTACGACTCAACCATTGAACAGTACCCCTAGCACGACCCATTATCGAAATCGAATAGTTTGCGAGTGCGAAATGTCATTGTTAAATGTGTATTGATTTTTAGTTCCCGTTACGTCCGTTATGGCGCTGTACCCTTAGCACGAACCAATACACATTTGACAATGACAATTCGTACTCGCAAACTATTCGAATTCGATATTGGTTCGTGCTAAGGGTACTGATGTGCACACATTTTTTTTTGTTTTGTCTACTGCTTTCGCCTATCAAGCTCAGTTTTTTTCCAGATGGCTCTAGTCAAAGCCAATATGCATCTGGTGGCCGTTCCAAATAACCTGGTAGACGAAGCGAGGGTTCACTTGAATGACTTAGCACCAGCAAGACCGAATAACGCTATTGTCCCGCTACCAATGAAATATACAGGTAAGTTAAAAAGCCTGTGTGAAATATACAGGTAAGTTAAAAAGCCTGTGTGAAATATACAGGTATGTTAAAAGGCCTGTATGAAATATACAGGTAAGTTAAAAGGCCTGTATGAAATATACAGGTAAGTTAAAAGGCCTATTATACTACCCCATTTTAAGACACCCTGACTAAGAGTAGTGTAATAATAGTTAGGGAGTAAGGTAATATTAAAGTATTCATTATATTTTTCTGGATTAGTTATTTAGGTAATTTTATTGTTTTTTTAGCAATTATAAATAGAAATGTTCCTTTTGCATGCTGCAGTATATGGATCATCACCATCAGCGTAATAATGTCCTTACTGCTGGAGCACAGGTCGTCCCTATTAATGGAATAGGGAGATTGGGCCATGCCCCACCACGCGGGCCCAGTGCGGATTGGCGGGTGCTAACGACTGCAGATGCAGCCGGGGCCAACGGCTTACCGTGCCTTCCGAAGCACGGATAGCTCGAGATAGAAGACTTTTGGTCACCCATCCAATGACCATCCACTGCCAAAGTTGCTTATCTTTAACGATCGCAGCCGAACGCGCTAACCACCCGCGCCATCGGTGCCCCAGCAGTGGGGACATTAATAGGCTGATGATGACGATGATGATGATTAATAACCAATTTACCGCACTAATATTATAAATAACTATTTTATTTGAATATATGTTCGCCAGGTCAATCCGCTGGGGATAAAATAAAAATATTACGAGAGAAAATGGTGGAGAAGAAGGTAGCTGCCTTGGTAATCACGGCCTTAGATGAGGTTGCATGTAAGTAAATTAATTATTTAGAATACTAGCAAACCAGTGAACGAAATGTTCACCAAAAAAAAAATGTATTTAATTAATTGAGAACTTCGGAGATTTTGTGTGGTTTCGTTTGAAATAGAAATCACGTGATTTCTCGAAAACCGGAAGTGCTACGTTACTCACATCCGGTTTGTAGTCTTATCAGACTATTCTTAACTTATAACTTAAACATTCTGTATATCTATCTCTTACGGTTTGGCCGCTGAAACAGCACCACGGACGGACGGACGGACTTGTCTAATAGATAAGAGATACACACTGCGAGTGTACATATATTTATACACACACTTTTACTCAAATACGTTCCTTATTAAAAAACGACGGGTTGCACTCCGGGAGTGCCGGCAGAAGTGAAAACTTGAATATTAATGTTGTGCATTTTTGATATTTTGGAATGGTTAGAGAATAATTTTGCACGATTTACTTTAATTATCAGTATACAAGTACTATTATGTATGTGGTAGAATACAATATTCATTTATTGCGCTATCGTACACAAATATGACAATTTTTATTACATTAAAAAAGTTTATCTATCAGAAAAATCAACTTACATGAATCACGTTTAAGCGCACTTAGCGACATCTATTGCAAAAAAAAATGCAATTTCTTCGCAATAAAGCTGCCACGTAGACGTCCTAGATAGGGACTTATTATTATAATATGATAAAATAAAATACTATGTTTCGTCCAATATATTGAAAGTCAACAACCTTTCCAATTTTATTGTGTGTCATGATGCGATCTGCCCACGTGTTTAACCTGACGCTAGTTTAACATTTTTTACTCATATTTGTTTCTTAGGTTTTCACGCACATCACTCATTAAATAAAACTAGTTTTTTACGGGTTAATGCACGAAACTTTATTTATTTATTGACGTTTCGTAGCCTAAGTAAAGGCTACGAAACGTCAATAAATAAATAAAGTTTCGTGCATTAACCCGTAAAAAACTAGTTTTATTTTTTACTCATACAAAAAAAAAAGTGTACAACGCCGCTAAAGAAGTTTTCACTTCAAAAATAAAATAATGTTGCATTATACAGGATGTACAAAACAATGGAATAGATAATGATGAAACATAAATGAAGTATGTACTACATAATCTTACTAATGTTATAAAGGCGAAAGTTTATGAGTGTTTGAGTGTGTATGTTTGTTACTTCTTCACGTCTAAACGGCTGGAGCGATTTTAATAAAATTTGATATGGAGTTAGCTGACACCCTGGATTAAAACACAGGCTACGTTTTACTGCGGGAAACTATCCCTTATTAACCGCGGGGCACAGCTATTAAGTAGTAAAGTATAAGAAAAAAAATCCGTTTCGTTTTAAAGTTATTAATATCTAAAGTTTCGTTACTAAATCTGTATAATTTCAATGAATAAACATAGTTTTTGTCGTAATAACATTATTTTATATGAAAATGAGTTATATATGTGGCGGCGACATCTACATACCCCATTTTGACGACCTCCGTGGCCGAGTGGTTTGTACGCCGGGTTTCATGGCTGTCGCCGACTCGAGAGGTCTCGGGTTCGAATCCCGGTGGGGGCAGATGTTTGTGTGATGAATACGAGCATTTGTACTCCAGTCATGGATGTTTAATATGTATTTATATAAATATACTTATATATGTACAGTATATGTATTCTATCCGTTACCCTAGCGTCCCATAACACAAGCCTTATAGTGCTTACTTTGGGGCTAGACTAATTGGTGTGTGTCGGAAATATTTATTATTTATATAATCAACATGACGGAAAAATAATCATTCGCCTCCTCAAGAGATGGCGCTACCGGCGCTGCGCTTACAACGTATGGAAGCCTACATCGCGTTAGGGAAATTCGGACGCTAACACTCCATAGAGGAGCTCGATGGCGCAAGTGGTTAGCGCGTTCGGCTGCGATCATCGAACTTAAGCAACTTTCACAGTGGTCGGGCATTGGATGGGTGACCAAAAATTAATATCTCGAGCTCCTCCGTGCTTCGGAAGGCACGTTAAGCCGTTGGTCCCGGCTGCATCTGCAGTCGTTAGTACCCAACAATCCGCACTGGGCCTGCGTGGTGGGTCATGGCCCGCACTCCCTATTCCATCCATAGGGAAGGCCTGTGCCCCAGCAGTGGGGACATTAATAGGCTGATGATGAACACTCCATATATACAATGCCCGACCGACACGAGTCGAGCCGCGGCCCCTGAACAACTATCACCCAACTCGGAGGAAGACCTTCCCCTTTGGGCTTCCTACATATATATAATTTTAATCAGATTATTTTTCTGCGTCGATCTGTTTATGTTTCGTAAAGATTTGCGTATTTTTTGGCGCTTAAGCACAACGAAATTAAATACCCTAGATACACAACGAGCGCTCAAAATGTGTCCCAATCAAGAAGTGCTTGAACTCCACTCAAGCACTTCTTGGTTCACAGTCACGCGCGGACCGTTACAAAGTCAAGATGCCACAGAGCTCCGCGAAAAAATGCGAAAATTATACTTAGAGTACGAAAAGTGTCGTTTTTTCGACAGGTATCTAGTCAATATTTGTTAATGTTAAATTAATTTAACGCATTTTAAGTAAATTTTGTAATAAAATTTAATACTTACTATAAACTGATTTAATATAAAATATTTGTGATATTCAAATGCATGGTCGGTTATACGTCGACATATAGCCGTCTCTTTTCCTCGCGGCCCGTGCCTGCTATATTGCTAACAGCGCGTTCAGAATTGCGCGTAGAGTCAAAGAACTAAGTTCTAAATTCTTCCGCATATAGCAATAAGTCGTAAAATTTTACGAGCTTGCATTTCGAACTGTCAGAAGTCCTTGACGCATACGTTTTATTTAAGACCTTATACAGTATTTATTAAAGGTTACTTTTAATATTAAAATAATGCCTTATATTGATTTTGACTACGCGATCATCTTACGGAGCTCCTTAGATCGTTCAATGTACCTTTTGGACAGGTTTCAGGCACGATTTTGTTTGTGTTGGTGTATCTAGGGTATAAATTTAATATCGTTGCTTAAGCAATTCAATTTTTTGGAGATTTTTATTGTTCACAACGTTGAAGCGACATAGATTTTGGTGTTTTATGAACCAATGGCTCTTACGCCCTACTATTTGGCGTATGATTGAATGTTCGCTTGACCATAAATGTATGGCGGGCCATGTGATTTAGCTTAAGCGACATCTAATTCGTAAAGGCACTATGTAACTTTTTAATAGGAGGATATTTAGAAAATATTTTTTTATGAATATGTTTTTATTTTTACGGCGCTATGTTCTCATTTACAATGAGTGGTTAGCGCGTTCGGCTGCGATCGTTGAAGTTAAACAACTTTCACAGTGGTCGGTCATTGGATGGGTGACCAAAAATTTACTATCTCGAGTTGCTCAGTGCTTCGGAAGGGACGTGAAGCCGTTGGTCCCGGCTGCATCTGCAGTCGTTAGCACCCGCCAATCCGCACTGGGCCCGCTTGGTGGGTTTTGGCCCAAACTCCCTATTCCATCCATAGGGAAGGCCTGTGCCCCAGCAGTGCGGACATTAATAGGCTGATGATGATGATTTATTTGTGAAAAAAAAGGACATTGATCCTCGTTTCTGTGATACAAAAGATATACATACATATACGATACAAAAATGGCGTTTAAGTGATTTTCATTTTCCACTGTCGATATTGTTTTTTTACGTAATATGTTAGTTAATCAATAATCATCATCATCAGCCTATTAATGTACCAACTGCTGGGGCACAGGCCTTCCCTATGGATGAAATAGGAAGATTGGGCAATGACCCACCACGCGGGCCCAGTGCGGATTGGCGGGTGCTAACGACTGTAGATGCAGCCGGGACCAACAGCTTAACTGCCTTTGTGCCTTTCGAAGCACAGAGGAACTCGAGATAGAAGATTTTTGGTCACCCATCCAATGGCCGACCACTGCGAAAGTTGCTTAGCTCCTCGTTAATCAATCATCCATACATTTTTGTTTATCTCACACAGACACTTTAAACCTGCGCGGCAGCGATATCCAATACAACCCCGTGTTCTTTTCGTACCTGGTGATTACCCCATCTTCTGTGGTATTATTCTGGGGAGACGGGAGTTTACCCCACGATGTGGAGAAACAGTTGACTGTAGAAGGGGTAAAAGTGGAAGGGAGGGGGTATGGGGAGGTTGTGACGTATTTACAACAATTAGCGGTGAGTACGATGATATTGCCTTTAACAATGTAGAGTTCATTTTAAAGGCATTTAAATAAAAAAAGCGAGTGTGCTTATGACCACACGACTGAAGTGAAACTTCTTTAGCACCAATGATCTGAAAATCATAAACTTAACCTGAAGATTCGTTGATAGAAAAAAAAAACCCCAATCTGCGCTGGGTCAGTTATCATCCACCAATCCGCACTGGATCCGTTATCACCCACCAATCCGTTCTGGGTCCGTTATTACCCACCAATCCGCGCTGGGTCCGTTATCACCCACCAATCCGCGCTGGGTCCGTTATCACCCACCAATCCGTTCTGGGTCCGTTATTACCCACCAATCCGCGCTGGGTCCGTTATCACCCACCAATCCATTCTGGGTCTGTTATTACCCACCAATCCGCGCTGGATCCGTTATCACCCTCCAAACACTAGATTCATGTATTTTGTGACGGGTATTGTTCATTGTTTACCGATGAGTCACCGATGACACTAATCGTAACGCGAAATCGTAACACATTCGCTAGTTTGCCCCCCACAGTCAAGCGTGCCTAAAGAAGTTTCACCTCAATAATTGACGACCTTCGTGGCCGAGTGGTTTGTACGCGGGGTTTCATGGCGTCGCCGGCTCGAGAGGTCCCGGCTTCGAATCCCAGTGGGGGCAAATGTTTGTGTGATGAACACTAGCATTTGTACTCCAGTCATGGATGTTTAATATGTATTTCTATATAAATAAACTTATATATGTACAGTATATGTATTCTATCCGTTACCCTAGTATTCCATAATACAAGCCTTATAGTGCTTACTTTGGGACTAGGCTAATTGTTGTAAAAAAAAAATGGTCCAAAAAATTTGTTTACAATTTCTATGTATTTTCTATGCTAAATCACTTTTTACTGTTTATTTGTATGATAACATGAGACAGAACAAAGAAAATATACTTAATCAGAGAAAATTCGACCTTATGTTTACCTGTGTACTTCCTTACCTAAAACATCTATTTAAATATTTAGAGAATTACTAGAAAAAGTTCCACGTGGACAGTCAGCAGACGGGACTCGAATCTGCACCCTTCGCTATCCGGGCGAATGCACTGACCATTATGCTACCGCGGCCCTGACGGCCGTGTCGGATTGTTGCAATTGGTCATTGCATTCGCGCGGATAGCGGATGCGGGTTCGAGTCCCGTCTGCTGCCTGGTCCGCGTGGAATGTTTTCTAGTATATTTTTTCTTGAGATTTAAACATCTAGCAGGTAAATGCTTAAAAAAATAGAAAAATATAGCTATGATATGTGGATGTATGTGAGGATTTCAATGGCGCAGGTGTTTAGCGCGTTCGGCTGCGATCGTAGAAGTTAAGCATCTTTCGCAGTGGTCGTTCATTGGATGGGTGACCAACCATCTTCTACCTCGAGTTCCTCCGTGCTTCGGAAGGCACGTTAAGCCGTTGGTCCCGGCTGCATCTGTCGTTAGGACCCGCCAATCTGCACTGGGCCGCGTGGTGGGTCAGGATCTCCCTATTCCATCCATAGGGAAGGCCTGTGCCCCAGCAGTGGGGACATTAACACGGTGCCGTAAAACCTATGTTAATATAGATTTTTGTGTTTATTTGTACAGCAACAAGAAGCAGGCGATGGCAACAGATCAGTATGGCTGTCCTGCGACGCCAGCGAAGCTATACACGTTGCTGCCTCTGGGGTGAGAATAAATCTTTACATAGCATTTTTACGTGTAAGAAAGAGAAAGAAAGAAAAAGTATTTATTGGCCTTACACTTACGTAGTTAAAAAAAATTGTGTGTGTCAGCTCCGACGCACGACTGGAGTTTACTCCTTAAGTTCGATAGTCTAACCAGACGCAAAAAGAGTTTATTTAACTTAAAAAAGATTGATACTGTATGAAAGGGTAAATTAACAAATTAATGAAAATAATCTTTATATATATAATTCTTCTGTGAGTGTGTATGTCACTGAACTTCTCTTAAACGACTGGACCGATTTTGATGAAATTTTTTGTGTGTGTTCAAGGGGATCTGAGAATGGTTTAGATTCACAATTTTGTCCGCTGGACAACCCCTATTTTTTTAGGGCGGTACGAAGTTCGCTGGGTCAGCTAGTTAGTATACATATATAAATATATATTTATTCATTTCATATACATTTATTATAACTAATCGACAAAATATTTTACATTAAACTTTTTACAATAGTCAATTTCAGATGTGCATAAATATATCATTAGGAATGTTGATAAATTATGTAATTATTATTATCAGACTATTATCATTTTTTTAAATATTAATTATATCAACAATGATGTCGATTCTGGCATGATTCTCTAAACTTAAAACTAAATTTAACATCGATTTCTCCTTTTCATTCTGTATTAAGAACGACAAGGATAGACTGTTGTCAAACTTAAGTTTAGGTTTAGAGAATCATGTCAGAATCGACACCATTGTCTGCATTATTAATTACAGTGACAAGTGGTTTATGGTAACTAAAATAAGACACATTGAAGTTCTTAGATACGTGGTTCACGAATCTTGAAAATACCGCATCAATGGTTGTACCATACCTCGTTGTCCCAATTGCTCTGTCAGAAACAATATCTAAATTCAGTTCAGATTTTAAAAATTTTATTAATGTCAATCCGTCATCTTTGTTTGTCAAAGTTGCGCGACATAGGATGCGGACCAAAAACGTAACGAGGTCATTCATCGATAGATTTTACTCCTCACATTTCCCTCATACCGGGCCCCTTATATATTATTATGCAAATCGATTCTTAAGAAGTAAACTCCAAAAAAACAATAAATAAATGAATAAATAGAAAACGGGTTGCACTCCGGGAGTGCCGGCAGAAGTGAAAACTTGAATATTAACGTTGTGCATTTTTTATATTTTGGAATGGTTAGGGAATAATTTTGCACAATTTCTTTAATTATCAGTATAAAAGTACTATCATGTATGTGGTAGAATTCAATATTTATTTATTGCGCTATCGTACACAAACATGACAATTTATATTACATTAAAAATTTATCTCTCAGAAAAATCAACTTACATGAATCACATTTAAGCGCACCTAGCGACATCTATTGTAAAAAATGCATTTTGTGCGCAATAAAGCTGCCACCTGGACGTCCTTATTAGAGACTTAATATTATAATACGATAAAATCAAATATTACTATGTTTCCTCCAATATATTGAAAGTCAACAAACTTTCCAATTTTATTGCTTTAGTCTTACGAATTTTCGATTGTCAGGTGTCCGGATGCGATCAGGCCACGTGTCCCGACGCGAGTTTAACATTTTTTACCCATTACAAAAAAAGTGTACTACGCCGCTAAAGAAGTTTTCACTTCAAAAACAAGCATAGAGCAACAATATGGTGATAACAATGGCGGTGGAGATGACGCTAGCGGTAAACAAATATGTCATAAAAATGACAAAATCCTATGGATAGTTTGTAGTTCAAATTTTTGCCACCGGCACAGAAAAGTTTGTGGTACTGGACTGCGTTCAAAACCTACGCTCCGAGTGCAATTTTTTAAGTAATAATTTTGCCAGCATTCAATATTTTCAGTTACCATACCGAAAAGTAAATAAATGGTATCAATTACAATTTTTTAATATTTTTTTTAAAACAAGCTTTTGTAAGTCCTTTTATTTGTCACCCATATTTTACAAAAGCAGAAAACACTTAGTCCGCCATCTTTAGAAATTCGCTATTTTGGGTTTAGAGTGATAATGGTATCGATTCTGGCGTGATTCTCTAAACTTAAAACTAAATTTAACATCAATCTCTCCTTTTCATTCTGTATAGAGAATGACAAGGATACACTGTTGTCAAATTTAATTTTAGGTTTAGAGAATCATGTTAGAATTGACCCAAGTGTCACTTTATTTCAAATTGACGACTCTGTATATAATACAGGGAGAAAAAAACAGCCCTTGCTGAGTTTCTTGCCGGTTCTTTTCAGTACAAGGTCTCTCGCCGTAGATTTGCGAACCGATGGTGTAGCTTTTCGACATTCACAAGTGCTTGTAACAGCCTAGACTGAATAAATGATATTGAATTTTGAATTTTTCTGGAGTTTTAAGCATTGTATTGGATGTCCATCCTTTTGCTCCCAGTCCGTCAAAGCGTAGTACAGGAAATGTTTGTTATTTTTCTTACAGCGTGACGTCATGGAGAAGCCATTGAATTTGATATCAGAAGTGTCTCCGGTAGCGCTGATGAAACTTATTAAGAACGACGTGGAATTAGAGGTGAGTGTGTACGTGGACTGACCTACTGAGGAAATTGCCTCGATATATATAAAAATACTAAAATTAATTTGTTGGCGCCAAACAAGAAAATCTTTTAAAATGAGTTGCGCTATTAAAATTTACTGTTTCACAAAACAAAGTATTTTTTGCCCCTCCTAAAAAAATTTCATGCTTTATAATAATTATTTCGTATAACAAAACCAAAAAAATGGTGAGAGATTTTTTGAAACACAAAATAAAACTCCAGATTTAAGGCAAAATATTGTCTTTTATTTGTTTGTAACGAATCAACTCTAAAGGCCATATTATAGAAAGATTCTCAGTGATTGATTCAGTCTTGAGCATAGTTAGAAAGTACAGTACTCAAGTAAAGATCAACACTTAGTTATCATTCTGTAATACGGGCCTTAAACTTCGGAATTGATTTCAATCCGTCTTTCACCGTTAGAAAACTACATTATTCATGAGAAACATAAAGCTTAATTTTATTGCGATAAGAATGCTTTCTAAAGCGTGCTAATGAGCAAAAAACAGGACCGCCCTCAGAGGACAGAGGACACTCAAGTGTCCTCGGACGTTTGACCGGAAAAAAAACTTTTATGACACTCAACTGCCATGGGATGTTTGGCATGTTCATGCATTACCATGCATTAGGTTCATGCATTAGGGGGACCAAACCATTACATTAGATTTGATAAACCACAGATCCTTGCAACTGAGCAACGTTTCGTTCCTAGAATGATGCGCGAAGCTATTGAGATTAAAAAATATCCAAAGGACAATGGCAAAATATTTGTTGAAGTAAATCTATAGCGTCTATAGATGTCATTATCAGAAATGTTAATAAAAAAATCTCAAAAGATTTATTAAACAATTGAGGAGGGTTGTCTAAGTCTGGAATTAAAAACTTAAAAAAAGGGAAACACAATTGACTATTTATTTTTTATTTTTATTGTGGCTTGGCCATGATGGCTTTTGAGTCATTCATTTTAAGTGATTTTAGTGATGAAATCAACTTTAAATATGTTGTTCGTATGTTTTGCATCGCTTTACGCTTGAACTGTAATTATCTATAAAAAATATCCTGAAACATTATTTTTAAATATTATACTGAAACAATATTAAATAATCTCCACAATACAAAAAGAGTATGGCGACAATTCTAACGAAAAAAAACTATAAAAACTGTCACTGTCATGCTTGTCATCGAATTGTTGTTGTTATTGTTATCATTATTTAACATTGTTTGTGCTTAGGTGCATGCATATTGCAAAGATTTCAATCGGCGTATTGTGTTTTTCTGAGATTTGTTTTTTTATGTGACTTGGACTGTATTTGGACTTTCGAAATCTTTCTCTGCGACTGTTGAGTAGTGCTTGCCTAAGACTTCCCAATTTGATATTTTGCTGTGGATTTTGGACACGATTCTGTCCCATACTGTGGATTTTATTTCATTGTATCTACTATCTACGATATTGTGATCAACAATGTGGAATAAAAAATATATAAAATTGTTGCATATTTAATTAATATCCCATTAGTACATTATTAGAAATCCTTTTTTATACTTTATTATTGCAGTGGGCATTTTCAAATTGTTAAGTACTTCTTACAGCACAGACATTGTATTTGAACTCAATAACTCTTGTCTGATAATAAGTATTTTGACGCGGTTGGTCAGTACCTACGCCAAAGAAAGAAAGAAAGAAAGAAAGCCAACTGATCATACATTGTAAAATTTTTTTTTTTTCGTCACTAATCTTCAGGACCGGTATACTTCTATAGTTCCGTTCCACGTATTTTTTATTTTGGTATAAAAATACTCTTGAAAATACTTTTATAATTCGTTTTTACATTACTTGTTAGGATATAACCTCCAAAACTTCAAAGTAGAATATCTACTTCCTATAATATAACAAATAAGATGAATCAAATCAAGAATATAAACTCTATAATTTAACATGCAATTCATTTATAGACGCAAGAAAAAATTTCAACAAAAAATTGTATGGGAGTTGGCCATTGTCCTTTCAATAGGGAAGATGGTTGGTATATACCACCAGCTTGGGAACCCATTATACAGGAGATAAAATCCCAACCCCGAGCACACACTGCAAGACCAACAGATACTAATAGTTCTTTTTGTTTGCATAATTTAACATAAGAAGGAGATAGAAAGCCTCTTTTGAGTTTGTTTCGCCGGTTCTTCTCAGGAAGGTCTCCCAATTTTGGAACCGGTGGTAGTTTACGGTAGTTAGGGTCAAAAAAATAAACTCAAAATTACAAAAAGAATTTTAAACAAAGTACTTTATTAACTAAATTAAGTAATAAATTCTACATAGACAATAAAATTTTTAAAAATCGAACAATGAAATAACCGAACGCTCAATAAAAAGTCTTTCGAAGGTAGCTCGACAAATTTAAATAAAATTTGATTCTGACGACGTAGCCTGTAAAGGCTACGAAACGTCAATAAATAAATAAAGTTTCGTGCATTAACCCGTAAAAAACTAGTTTTATTTATTTCATCATTTTTATATCTATCGCATTAGCAAGACAGTGTTTTTGTAATCAATCAACTCCGCAATTTCGCGGGATACCAGGTTTGATCCCCGGTGGGGTAAACTTATTTGATGCCTCCCCGTAACAAAATTATAATGCTTTATAATAATTATTTTTTATAACAAAAACAAAAAAAATGGTTCCTCCGTGCTTCGGAAGGCACGTTAAGCCGTTGGTCCCGGCGGCATCTGCAGTCGTTAGCACCCGCCAATCGCATTGAGCCCGCGTGGTGGGTCATGGCCCAATCTCCCTATTCCATCCATAGGGAAGGCCTGTGCCCCAGCAGTGGGGAAATTAATATGATGATAAGGGAGTAAGCGCAAGGTTCTCTTCAAAACTCTTTTTAAAGCTCTCAGTTTTAATATAACTTTATAGAATTTCAACAAGTATCCGGCTAAGTAACTAGTAATTAAGTCCAATCAAAAACTCAGGGTTTCCGCGCTTGCCACATCCGGGATGGGGTTGCAGTGGTACGCTTCTTCAATTGGCTCCACAACCATTTGGGCGCTAACAAGATCGTTACCGAAGTACAAGCTACGGATAAATTGCTTGAATTCCGCAAGTAAGTATAATTTGAAGATAAATATATAAAGTATGGATTTTTTCCAACGATATTAAAATACCCTAGATACACCAATACAAACAAAATCGTGCCCGAAACCTGTCCAAAAGGTACATTGGACGATTCACAGAGCTCCGTAAGATGATCGCGTAGTCAACAACAATATAAGGCATTATTTAAACATTGAAAGTTACCTTTAATGCATACTTTATAAGGTCTTAATTAAAACGCCTGCTTCAAAAAGTTATGACAGTTCGAAATGCAAGCTTACGACTTTTTACTATATGCGGAAGAATATATCCTTATTTCTTAAATTCTAAGTGCAATTCTAAATGCGCTGTTAGCAATATAGCAGGTACGGACCGCGTGGAAAAGAAAGGCTATATTACATATCACATTTTTTTCCATTAAATCAGTATTAGAACAAAATTTGCTTCAAATGCGTTAAATTTACAAAAATTGATTTTATACCTGTCGAAAAAAAAACGACACAACGTACCATAAGCATCTTTTTTGCATTTTTTCACTAAGCTCTGCGGCATTTTGACAACGGTCCGCGCGTGACTGTGAACCAAGAAGTGCTTGAGTGTTGTTCAAGCACTTCTTGATTGGGACACATTTTGAGCGCACGTGGTGTATCTAGGGTATTTAGTATCGTTTGGTTTGACATTTAGCGCGATCGGCCTCCTGATTAACTAGAACGGATGAACTTTTTTTCTTTAATAACGGTACAACTATTTCGTTGGTCTAGGAAGGATTAACATTATTAACATTAAAAATACATTTTACTTCTTATGAGTGCAACTTTAAACTATAAACATTAAATTATTTTGAAAACACATATACATTATATTATTTTGAAAAAAGTACCTGGAGGCTGTGGTACTGAAAAGGGGAAAAATCTCTTCTTTCATTTATTTTTATATAACAATAGATCTGATTTTATTTATTTTTTAAGCATTTAACTGCTAGATGTTTAAATCTAAAGAAAAGTTTAGCAGTTAAATGCTTAAAAAATAAATAAAATCATAACTATAATTGCTATTTCTTCTTTCAAATGTTTAATACTTGAAAAAGTATTCATTTTACATTGTGGGTTGCCTACAATGCGAAGAGATGGCGCTGCCTTGCAGCTTAAGGCTAGAAAAATTTCGACGCGGCTAATAGGGCCGTGGTAGCATAATGGTCAGTGCATTCGCCCGGATAGCGAAGGATGCGGGTTCGAGTCCCGTCCGCTGCCTGGTTCGCGTGGATTTTTTTCTAGTAAACTTTTCTTTAAAAATAGATCTAACAATGGATAGAATTTTGTAGCCAAGGGTACAGCAGTTACATTTAATTTCCACTGTACCCTAAAGGGAACAGGCTACACATTTTGGACGATTCAAAAGAGTTGTATTATACATCCAATTTGAGTAAAGATATATTGATTTCTGATTTATGATTGACATATAAACGGTATATACTAGAGATGGGCTGGCAAACTGACTAATTAGTTCTCAAATTGCCGACTAGTATATGGCGGCCATATAATTATAAACTTTTATTTTTAACTGATAGTGAAACATTTGTTGCGTAGTTTTCGAACATTGCTCTACTGCTTAGGTTTAAAACAAAAAGGGAAGATAAGGCATTCGCGGCTCAAAAGTGATCCGCTTAAATTGTGGTGAATGACCACAATACGCTTTAGTTACAATTGGACATTCAAACACGCTGCATGTGCACTCAATATAACAATATTGCGTATATTCTGTGTTATAAAGGTAAAACAATGCCTTCGATGCTTTTATAAAGAACACAAATAGTTTAAAATCAAATAACAAATGCCTCGGTAACACTTTTCATAAGTAAAACTGTAAAATCATTTTTTCTCATAAAGCACGGTTTGTCGTGAATGTTATTTACGTAATCGCCATTTTGTTATCAAGAAAAGGACAACAATACAGCTCAGTCGTGCGGACTCGGAAGCGGACTCGCCGTTTCGCTCGCGCTGCGTTGAAGCGTACAGTTCTGTCTCGCTCGCTCGATTGAATGTTTATATACAGACGTGTGCGTGTGTGAGAGTTGCTTATGTAGTTGAGTCGGATCATATTTTATTTGATGAGCATAAAAATTGCTGTTTGTTTTGAATCTTATTCGGTAGTGACGTCGAGTACTGGTCGCGTGATTGGTCAGTAGTGCAGTGACGCGGATCTCGCCGTCTCGTTCGCGCTGCCGTTGAAACTTAACGTGCTGTTTCGTTCGGGTCGGTAATGCAGTGACGCGGATCTCGCCGTCCCGTTCGCGCTGCCGTGGGACCAGTTTTTGTTTAATGCAAGAATGAGCGTACCGTATCTTCCCTTTTTGTTTTAAACTAAGCATATATCCCGAAGACTGACGGTTCACTAGTATTTATACAGCTGTCACTGTAGCTGTCAAACGTCAGATAACGTTGATTATTAGCTAGTGATGCCAACTCATTCGCCCAATAGACCCAAGTTGGTTCCGGCTTGACTTCCGTTCAAACAATCCACGACATATTTCTATTTTTATTTGACGACCTCCGTGGCTGAGTGGTTTGTACGCCGGGTTTCATGGTGTCGCCGACTCGAGAGGTCCCAGGTTCGAATCCCGGTGGGGTGCAGATGTTTGTGCAATGAATACGAGCATTTGTACTCCCATCATGGATATCTTTATATATATAATTCTTCTGTGAGTGTGTATGTCACTGAACTTCTCTTAAACGACTAGACCGATTTTGATGAAATTTTTTGTGTGTGTTCAAGGGGATCTGAGAATGGTTTAGATTCACAATTTTGTCCGCTGGACAACCCCTATTTTTTTAGGGCGGTACGAAGTTCGCTGGGTCAGCTAGTTAAATATATATTTATATATATAAATATACTTATATATGTACAGTATATATATTCCATCCGTTACCCTAGTATTCCATAACACAAGCCTTATAGTGCTTACTTGGGGGCTAGGCTTATTGGTGTGGGTGTTGGAAATATTTATTTATTTATATTAACTACAGAGAAGAAGAGGATTTCATGGGTCCATCATTCGACACCATAGCCGGGGCAGGGGCAAACGGGGCAATAATACACTACACTGCGTCCCGGGAGGGTCCACAAACACCCATACTCAACGACCAGATGTTCCTATTGGACTCCGGGGGACAATACAGGTATGTTTTTATTTAATTAGGTTATTAGTATTTGACAAGTTTTACAAAGCGATCTCACGTTATTTTACTTTAGTAAAAGAATCTAAATTAAAAATTCAATTTTGAAATTGCCACGAAACAATTCTTTGGACTTTATGGCGGGTGTATTCCGAAATGTACATCAGTATACTGGCCAGTGGTAATGACGTCACGAATCCGACGCCATATTGTACTGGTATGCTACCATATTTTTACCCGGAAAACGAATATGACGTATGACCGAGCGTGCGTGAGATGCATTAGAATTTTATTTCTTTTTTATTTAAAGAACAATAACGGCATCCGAACAAAAAGAATTCCTTTTAATTGATGAGATGAATAAAAAATCTTGTATATTCGCACTATTTTTAATATTTCCTCGATTTATGACGTCAATGCACTGGCCAGTATATTTCGGAACAATTCACCAGTATAGCGTCGATTCATGACGTCATTAGCACTGGCCAGTATACTGGTATATATTACGGAATACACCCTTAATGTGATTTAAATAAAACAAGTTTCAAGGGTATAGACACGGTAATAATATCATACAGTATTCTATCTTCATACAAACGGTCGGAAAGCGAGTCATACCTACGCCACTCGAGTTCGATGTGCTCTCGGCGGGCACCCAGTCGCGAATGCGCCACCGCGCCGCAACGACGACCGAACGGTCAGAATTGTTTTTATGCAGTTAGCCGTGCTTAAACATGCGTTTTGTATTGTAAATATTTGATTGAATTAAGTAGATACCTACATAATTTAGTATGGAACAGAACAAACGGCGATCAATATCGTACAACAGCGCAATTGGTGTTTTTGGTTGCTTGAACTCTTCAATAACACACCCAGAGATATCATTTTTTAAATTACCTGAAATATTGGAAAGGTGTCTTACTTTTATAGAATATTTTTTATATACCTATCTACTAGTACGTTATTTGTTTCTAATATTTAGGTATTTCGGTTTTTCCATCGGGCAAAATATCTGGAATAATGTATAAATAAGTGGTTAGGATGAAAAAAGAGACAAACGAGTAATCTACCTACACTCGCGTTAAAAACAAAACTACATAAAATACTGTAGGCGGGTGGCCCTACCGCGTGATAACGCAGCGCTCGGCCGTAGGCATTTATTTTCAAGGACAGGGCGGAGTCACAATACTGTATAGATAATATTACCGTGGTATAGATGCACTGTTTTATTTATTTATTGACGTATCGTCAATATCGGGATCATCCTTTTTGGGATGCGTCTTCGGAGTTATTAATACGACATCCTTTTCAGTTTGCGTAGACTGAACTATTAATACGATAATCACGGAAAGGAAGGAAGGAAACGTCAATAAAATCGCTGAATGTGTTGGTAAGCGCAAATCTCGAGAACAGCATGAACCGATTTCAATAATTCTTTTTTTAGAATATTCCTTGGATTGTTTGTCGTTTGGTTTGACATTTAGCGTGATCGGTGTCCTGATTAACTAGAACGTATTAACTTTTTTTCTTTCCTAACGGTAGGTACAACTATTTCGTTGGTCGATGAAGGAATGTTTTTAAAAATACATTTTACTTGTTATAAGTGCAACTTTTAACCATAAACATTATATTATTTTGAAAAAAGTACCTGGAGGTTCTGGTAATGAATGATAAAGGGAAAAATCTCTTCTTTCATTTCTCTATAATATAAAAATGAATCGCTGAATGTGTTACTAAGTGCAAATCTCGAGAATAGCTGAACCGATTTCAATAATGCTTTTTTTAGAATATTCCTTGAAGTACGAGGATGGTTCTTACGCAGAGAAAAATTTACAAAATTGCCTGAAAATGTCCAAAGACACTTTTCTATACTCCCATGCAAACGATTCGTAATAATACTTAAAAGTCAATTTGAACCTTAATACCATACAATAAATTTCAAATGTTAGTGGCAAAACAATTGAGCGACGTGATGTCAATAGAAGTTTGGAAAAGGCAAATCTACCATTTTCAGTTTTTTTATAATTACTTATAATGAAGAGTCATTTAAATCTACACTACAGCTCTACACCGAAGCGAAGCGAGGGCGGGCCACTAGTAACTAATTAAATCAGTGCATCTATACCGTTGAAATCTGTTTTATTTAATGATTGGTGTGCATGAAAACCTAATTGAAACAATGAAACAAATTAATGTGTGTTAACGCCATCTATCCTTCGAAGGGAGAAGCTACAATCGGTCCATCATCATCGTCCATTCATACATTCATTTCGTACCCATTCGTTACTATATTCACTCATTTTGATTTATATAGATTCACCCTCCCTCTTGCATTCGAATTCAAAAAAGACAACGTACGCACATAATTTTAATAAGATCTGTATTTTACTATGAATAATATTCTACAATTTGAATATCCGATTTTTATTGAGAAGTCCACATATAGAAGACACTAAGCTATCGAAAAATGTGTTTTAATAAAGGGATGGTACAACAGACATCACTAGAACTAGACACATGAGCGGTACTCCAACTCCTGACCAGAAGGATGCCTTCACTAGAGTTCTGAAAGGGCAGATGGCGATTGGCAGCGCGTTATTTCCACAAGGTGTTAAGGTAAGTGGAGCTCGATTTGGTGGTTAGCGCGTTCGGCTGTGATCGTTGAAGTTAAGCAACTTTCGCAATGGTCGGTCATTGGATGGGTGACCAAAAACTCTTATATCTCGAGTTCCTCGAGTGCTTCGGAAGGCACGTTAAGCCGTTGGTCCCGGCTGCATCTGCAGTCGTTAGCACCCGCCAATCCGCACGGGGCCCGCGTGGTGGGTCGTCCCAATCTCCCTATTCCATCCATAGGGAAGGCCTGTGCCCCAGCAGTGTTATTAAATTAAATATTATTTGTTTGTTTATTTTAATTTGCATGCCTTGTGGTGAAATATGGAATAAGCTTTTAACGTATTATAATTTAACACCTTTGTATCACCTGTATTTGCAAATAAATAATTGATTGATTGATTGACAATATTGTAATACAATATGATTATATATTTTTATTGAAGCTTTGAATGAGTACTTAATGTGACAAAACTCTTATTCTAAAATAAAAAAAATATATATTTACAATTAAACTAAAACTAGACAAAAAATTAAACTAAGTTATAAAAAAAATAGTTGCCCCAAGTCCTCCCTGTCGGCAAAAGTACCAAGGATACTAGGCAGCATTTCCCCGCTGAATGGCGTAATACAATTAAATAACACAACAAATAACAATTAAATAGAACAATTTTTGTGAGCGTTAACCATGTGTGGTCTGTGCACACTATTTTTTTTAAATATATTTATTATGTCGTTAGTCAAAAATTGTACTATAAATTTTACTTTATCATGTAGTTATAGTAAAATTGAACACCCAAAGTTTTCAGTTCCCGTCAAACTTTCCAAGGTTGTCTGGGAGAAATCGCTTTTAGCGCTAAGACCGCCAGTTGTAACACCCTAAATTATTTACAAAACGAAACGTCCTAGATAGTTATCTTATATAATCTTACAACAATGCAAAGACGTACACTACAATGAGAGTACCTATATTAATGAAACTGCCCCCCCCCCAGGGAAACGTGCTAGATAGTTATCTAATCTAACAACAATGCATAGACTAGAGTACCTATATTAATCAAACTGTCCCCCCCAGGGAAACGTCCTAGATAGTTATCTAATCTAACAACAATGCATAGACTAGAGTACCTATATTAATCAAACTGTCCCCCCCAGGGAAACGTCCTAGATAGTTATCTAATCTAATAACAATGCATAGACTAGAGTACCTATATTAATCAAAGTGTCCCCCCCCCAGGGAAACGTCCTAGATAGTTATCTAATCTAACAACAATGCATAGACTAGAGTACCTATATTAATCAAACTATCCCCCCCAGGGAAACGTCCTAGATAGTTATCTAATGTAACAACAATGCATAGACTAGAGTACCTATATTAATCAAACTGTCCCCCCCAGGGAAACGTCCTAGATAGTTATCTAATCTAACAACAATGCATAGACTAGAGTACCTATATTAATCAAACTGTCCCCCCCAGGGAAACGTCCTAAATAGTTATCTAATCTAACAACAATGCATAGACTAGAGTACCTATATTAATCAAACTATCCCCCCCAGGGAAACGTCCTAGATAGTTATCTAATCTAACAACAATGCATAGACTAGAGTACCTATATTAATCAAACGGTCCCCCCCAGGGAAACGTCCTAGATAATTATCTAATTTAATCTAACAACAATGCAAAGATTAGAGTACCTATATTAATGAAACTGTCCCCCCCAGGGAAACGTCCTAGATAATTATCTAATCTAATCTAACAACAATGCAAATACAAGAGTACCTATATTAATAAAACTGTCTCCCCCCAGGGAAACGTCCTAGATAGTTATCTAATCTAATCTAACAACAATACAAAGACTAGAGTACTTATAGTAATTCAACTCTCCCCCCCAGGGTAACGTCCTAGATAGTTTCGCTCGTAAATCCTTGTGGGACGTCGGGCTGGACTACGGGCACGGGACGGGGCACGGCGTGGGACACTTCCTCAACGTGCACGAGGGGCCGTCCGGTGTGTCCTGGAGACCTTGCCCCCACGATCCCGGGTTAAAACCGGGACAGATATTGAGCAATGGTCAGTGAGATTTTATTGGTGTTTTTGGTTATGTAGCGGCGACATCTATATGGCCCACATATATATAACGGATGGAGGAAATCATTACTCACCATCCTCAAGAGATGGCGTTACCTGCACTGCGATCATAATAGTATGGAAGCCTACATCGCGCAAATGAAATTCGGAAGCTAACTCTTCATATATACGATGCCCGACCAACATCAGTCGGGCCGCGGCCCCCGAGCTACCATCACCCAGCTCGGAGGAAGATCTTCCCCTTTGGCCTTCCTACAGTTATATATCATAAATCCATCGTCCACCTGACTTTTTAACCATCATTTCGTGCGTGTTTCAAAATGATTGCTCAACCATAAACATATATTTACATATATAAAATTTATTATATATATATATATATATATAGAAAACCTTTGGTGGTCAGAAATAACAAAATTAAATCGTAAGCGATAGCGATAGCCATAGCAATCCCGTTAGGCGATTGACCCCCTGGGCCTCCACACTTCTAAATCCGGTCCTGCTTTAAGACTTATTAGGCGTCGACTTACGAGTATATTCCAGTCTCTTATAAGCGGAAGCAATAGTCAATGGGATGACCGATTTTTTATGCTTATTTTTAATTCTCTCTTAGGTCATTTAGGCGCTGACTTACAAGTACGAGTATATTCCCATCCGTTAGTTCGTTGAATAAGACTTTACTAGCAAACCAGTGAACCAAATGTTCACAAAAAAAAATATATTTAATTAATTGAGAACTTCGGAGATTTTGTGTGGTTTCGTTTGAAATAGAAATCACGTGATTTCTCGAAAACCGGAAGTGCTACGTTACTCAAATCCGGTTTGTAGTCTTATCAGACTATTCTTAACTTATAACTTAAACATTCTCTTTATCTATCTCTTACGGTTTGGCCGCTGAAACAGCACCACGGACGGACGGACGGACGGACTTGTCTAATAGATAAGAGATTCAATACTAGCAGCGGGATTGAAACCGGGACAGATAGAGTTAGCAAATGATTAATGAAATGACAGTAATTTTCATATTTTTCATTTCTTAAGCATTTAACTGCTAGATGTTTAAATGTAAAGAAAATTTTTACTGATAAAAAATTTCACGCAGACCGGGCAGCACACGAGAATCGACGAGCGTGCGGTAAAATGTTTTACCGCACGCTCCTTTGTATGGCCCGTAACTTTGAACTTCGAACAGTGTATACAACCTGCGTAAATTAAATTTTTGAGCCAATGCGTTATGTGATTTTTTAAATTTATTTTTTCCTTAGAACCTGGGTACTACAAAGTCGGTGAATACGGGATACGCCACGAGGATCTGGTAGTGACTATAGCTGTCACTAAAGATTCCGAGCACCCCAGGGTAAGTTTACCAGGACTCCAAGACATGACCATGTTATTATATACTTAAACAGTAACAGACTCATTCCAAAACGTGGATTAAAGTTATTCTTAGTTTAAACCTAACGTTGTCTCTGGGTGTATTCCGAAATGTACACCAGCATGCTGGCCAGCGGTAATGACGTCATGATTTCGACGCCATATTAACAACTACTACACCAGTTCAATATGGCATCGAAATAATGACGTCATAACCGCTGGCGTATATTTCTGAATACACCTTCTGTCTTCTTTTTAGCTTTTTTTCTTTTTTTAATTAAGAATATTCACTCATTCATTCATTCATTCATTTCTTTTAATGAATGAATGAATGAATATTCTTTATTGCACTATTACACAAAATACATAAAATAGCAAACATACATAAAGTATACAGTTGGATAGCGAAAGTTGCGGGTTCGAGTCTGCTGCCTGGAATGCGTGGAATTTTCTCTAGTAAAATTTTCTTTTATTATAGGCCAAGAATTTAAGGGGTGATATGGAAGGAAGGGGTGTACTGGGCTTTGAAACCATTACGATGGTACCCAATCAACGGGAGTGTATTGACGTCAATCTGTTGGACGATTTCGAGGTAAGATACTTACAGCACCACTAAATCTATATATATATATAACTCAAAGGTGACTGACTGACTGACATAGTGATCTATCAACGAAGGCCAAACCACTGGACGCGTCGGGCTGAAATTTGGCATGCAGGTAGATGTTATGACGTAGGCATCCGCTAAGAAAGGATTTTGATCAATTCTACCCCCAAGGGGGTAAAATAGGGAATGAAAGTTTGTACGAAACTTTGTCAATTTTAAACCGATCGAGCTGAGACTTTGCATGCAGGTATAAGAAGAATCATAGATGAATGTCATTGTGTATAATACAAGCCTGAGAACAAAAACTGTAGTCTACACTTCAGCTCTACACCGAAGCGAAGCGAGGGCGGGCCACTAGCCTATATAATAAAATGTTAGGAAAGTCAAAACTGTACATCGAATATTTTTTTAAAGAATACTTGGGGTGTGATCTACAATCGATACCGAAGCCAAAAATATAGTCTTTAGAATTTTTGTCTGTTTGTCTGTATGTATGTCCGGGATTAACTCAAAAAGTACTGCATGGATTTACTTCAAATTTGGCACGAATATTATTAAGAAGTCGGGTCAACATATAGGCTACATATTACCACGCTATCACCTACGGGGAACGAGCAGTGAACCACTAACTCCACGCGTACGAAGTATTATTACCCTATTACCACTAACCTGAGGAGCTCGATGGCGTAGGTGGCTAGCGCGTTCGGCTGCGATCGTTGAAGTTAAGCAACTTTCGCAGTGGTCGGTCATTGGATGGGTGACCAAAAATTTACTATCTCGAGCTCCTCCGTGCTTCGGAAGCCACGTTAAGCCGTTGGTCCCGGCTGCATCTGCAGTCGTTAGCACCCACCAATCCGCACTGGGCCCGCGTGGTGGGTCATGGCCCAATCTCCCTATTCCATCCATAGAGAAGGCCTGTGCCCCAGCAGTGGGGACATTAATAGGCTGATGATGATGACACTAACCTTATTACCCTAAATTAACCTTAGTATTTTAACGACGTCCGTGGCCGAGTGGTTTGTACGCCGGGTTTTAAGGTATCGACCACTCGAGAGGTCCCGCGTTCAAATCCCGCCGGGGACAGATGTTAGTATGATATGAATATGAGCATTTGTTTAATATGTAGTTTTATCTAATATATAAAATTCTCGTGTCGCGGTGTTTGTGGTTAAACTCCTCCGAAACGGCTTTCCCGATTCTCATGAAATTTTGTGTGCATATTGGGTAGGTCTGAGAATCGGACAACATCTATTTTTGATCCCCCTAAATGTTAAGGGTATGTAGGAAGGCCAAAGGGGAAGATCTTCCTCCGAGCTGACTGATGTTGGTCGGGCATCGTATATTTGAACTGTTGGCTACCGAATTTTACTTGCGCGATGTAGGCTTCCATACTAATATTGATCGCAGTGCAGGTAACGCCATCTCTTGAGGATGGTGAGTAATGATTTCTTACATCCGTTACACATTACATATGTGGGGCATATAGATGTCGCCGCCACAGGTAATCCACCCCTAATTTTTTTTTTTCAATTTTAGATATTTTTTTTTATTTTTTTTATGATACAGCATTAGTAAATACATACAACCCTAAAGTTTCACTTTTCTACCACCAACCCCTATTTTTTATGGCGGTACGAAGTTCGCTGGGTCAGCTAGTCTTATATATGTTACCGGCCAAACCCGATTTCAGGACAAACTAGTTTTGCCTAGGCTAAACTGGTTCTTCCTATGCGCGATAGGATTAACTAGTATAGCCTAGTCCAAACTAATTTGTCCTAAGCCCGATAGGATAAACCAGTTTAGCCTAGGCCAAACTAGTTGATCCTGATAAAAATACGCATACTCTAGGATAAACTAGTATGGCCTAGTGTAAACATTATAGTATATCTAGAAAGTCAAAATAAATAGATAAACTGAATAAAATAATCCGTAATTGGAAAAATAATATTTTTTATTAAAACCATAATGATTCATCGTTACAAGTTATGGATAATTAGTAATACAAAGAAAAGTAAGAAAAGTTTAATTTTTCTAGTAAACTTTTCTTTAGATTTAAACACCTAGCAGTTAAATGCTTAAAAATAAATAAAAACACTAACTATAATTGCTATTTCTTCTTTCAAATGTTTAATACTTGAAAAAGTATTCATTTGACATTGTGGGTTGCGTGGTTGCAACCTACAATGCGAAGAGATGGCGCTGCCTTGCAGCTTAAGGCTAGGAAAATTTCGACGCGGCGAATAGGGCCGTGGTAGCATAATGGTCAGTGCATTCGCCCGGATTGCGAAGGGTGCGGGTTCGAGTCCGGTCCGCTGCCTGGTCTGCGTGGTTTTTTTTTCTAGTAAACTTTTCTTAAAATATTTTGAGTTTACAGTGAGATGAATTGTAAAAGGTTCGAATGATTCGGAATTTCTTAAGCCGGGTAGTTACTCATTGGCGAGCTGTAACCATAACCGTTGCACGCACTGTAACCAAAAAGCATAGTGTGTACGTGGTTCGATAACCTGCTGCGAGAACGGTACGCGTGCGGTTTGAAGCGAGCCAACGTTCACAACTGAGCTACTAGCGTACACACTAGAACTTCGTACTGTATCACGCATGTTACGGTAACAGATCGCTAATGCGTACCCGGCTTTACTGTCTTCCGAACTCCCGGCAACAACAAAAGAGTTAAACAAAAACCAATTACAGAAAAAACACTCCCTCCACTTTCTTCCAGCGTTCTTTTTACATGACGCGCCCTGTACAAGTCCTGACATGTTTGTTCAATTACTTTCCGCTTTGCTAAATTGGTTTAGACTAGGTCGTACTAGTTTATCCTAGAGTGTGCGTATTTATATCAGGATCATCTAGTTTGGCCTAGGCTAAACTGGTTTATTTTTTTATTTTTTATTTATTTATTTATTTATTTAATCTTTATTGCCTTTACAATGCAAATGGCGGACTTAATGCCAGTATGGCATTCTCTACCAGTCAACCGGAAAGAAGGTGCAGAGAAAATAAAACGGCAGACAACGAACAGAGAAAACATTAAAAAGCATTAATCACCTATACATACATACATACATAAATATACATTCTAGCAACATATATAATAGGTACACACAAATATATACATACATAATCCTGTCGCGCTTAGGATAAATTAGTTTGGACTAGGCTATACTAGTTAATCCTATCGCGTATAGGAAGAACCAGTTTAGCCTAGGCAAAACTAGATTGTCCTGAAATCGGGTTTGGCCGGTAACATATATAAAATTCTCGTGTCACAATGTTAGTTACCATACTCCTCCGAAACGGCCTGACCGATTTTTATAAAATTTTATATGCATATTCCGTGGGTCTGAGAATCAGCTACTATCTATTTTTCATATCCTCAAGTGATAATGGTTGTCCACCTGGGGGTCTACTCACTTTCTCCGAAACGAACTTTCGATAACGAAATTCGAACGAAATTGATTTCGTCAATTTAAGGTTATATTTAATTTGAACGATAAACTATCAAATTGAAGTTATCAACACCTCAATCTATATTTCGACGACGAATCTCTTATCTATTAGACAAGTCCGTCCGTCCGTCCGTGGTGCTGTTTCAGCGGCCAAACCGTAAGAGATAGATATAGAGAATGTTTAAGTTATAAGTTGAGAATAGTCTGATAAGACTACAAACCGGATGTGAGTAACGTAGCACTTCCGGTTTTCGAGAAATCACGTGATTTCTATTTCAAACGAAACCACACAAAATCTCCGAAGTTCTCAATTAATTAAATACTTTTTTTTTTTTTTGGTGAACATTTGGTTCACAGGTTTGCTAGTATTATTATAATTAAAAACGAACCAGAAACATAGTAAGAAAAGTGCGAAGTTTCTATCGAAATTTCGTTTTTCGTTGAATTAGAGTAGGCCTCCTGTAACGTAGTGTTCTGAAATCTTCGCGCAAAAATTCAAACTATTGGGTATTGTAACGTAGTGTTCTCATATGGGTTAGGAGGAATGTAATCCCAGGAAATTGATAGAACACTACCTACTATGTTATATACCCCTAAGATTTTTTTTGGACAATATTTATCTCTTATCTATTAGACAAGTCCGTCCGTCCGTCTGTCTGTGGTGCTGTTTCAGCGGCCAAACCGTAAGAGATAGATAAAGAGAATATTTAAGTTATAAGTTAAGAATAGTCTGATAAGACTACAAACCGGATTTAAGTAACGTAGCACTTCCGGTTTTCGAGAAATCACGAATTTCAAAAGAAACCACACAAAATCTCCGAAGTTCTCAATTAATTAAATACATTTTTTTTTAATCAGGTTTTGGTGAACATTTGGTTCACTGGTTTGCTAGTTTTTTTATAATGTGGTATTAAAAATACATACAACCTTAAATTTTCTCTTCTATCACCTGCCCCTATTTTTATGGCGGTACGAAGTTCGCTGGGTCAGCTAGTATCAATATACTTATATATGTACAGTATATGTATTCTATACGTTATCCTAGTATCCCATAACAAAAGCCTTCAGTCCTTACTTTGGAGCAGCAAGCAATTACATCTTTTGCTCTTGAGCCTCCACGTGTCAACGGTGTCAGCAACTGTCAAAATAAGTAATCACTTTTTTTTTTTTTTTTTTTTTTTTACAACTGTACTTACGAATAAAATGACACGTTTTTCTTCTGTAATAGTTCTTGTGTAATTTGTGTACTATGTAAAACACACATAGGACTTTTTATCTTTAAAAAACATAAAATATTTAAACGTTGTAGCGAAGTGTAGCCGCGACGAGAGAGCGTGCCCGTCCGAATGCAAGTCGGGCAATTACCTGACTTTCGTATCGCCAAATTAGGAGCGTGTATAAAGTTATTATAACGTTAAAACATCATAGTATCCAAATTATTTTTAGTTAATATTTTTACATTTTCGTCAGCTATTTCGTTAGCATTTTTAATTTGACAGTATAACGGAAAAGTGTCCGTACCAGTCCATAATGAGAAAATGTATTCCTTTATTCCATACCAATATATGAGGAGCTGGATGGCGCTAGTGGTTTTGCGTTCGGCTGCGATCGTTGAAGTTAAGCAACTTTCGCAGTGGTCGGTCATTGGATGGGTGACCAAAAATTTACCATCTCTCACTCCTTCGTGCTTCGGAAGGCACGTTAAGCCGTTGATCCCGGCTGCATCTGCAGTCGTCAGCACCCACCAATCCGCACTAGGCCCGCGTGGTGCGTCATGGCCTAATCTCCCTATTCCATCTATAGGTTAAGCCTCTACCCCAGCAGTGGGGACATTAATAGGCTCATGATGACCATCATTCACCGTTTAGCTTTCATCAGCATTATTTTATTACAGTTGGCATACTTGAATGCGTATCACAAACGTGTATTTGACACATTGGCGCCAATTTTGAAGGCAAGAAACTTAACCCAAGACCTGAGTTGGCTGGAGAAGGAATGCAAACCAATGTACAGGGAATAACAGACCTTATTGCTGGCTGCGGAAGGACCGGATTTTATCGCAGGTAATGTAATGTTGTGAACACAGAACACAAAGAGGTTAGAAGGACCTTTTGTACGGGAACCATAGAGGTATAAGAATAGAGTACGGGAGATATAGACTCTACTACAAGTGGAAGTGTCCCTCTAATAGAAAGAGAAAGAAGATGAGAGACCGCTAGCTTTCTCTCTCTAATCGCGCATGCGCATTTCGATGTGACGCCATTGGATGCCATGCGTCACAAGAGAGAGAGAGAGATAGCTAGCGGTCTCTCATCTTCTTTCTCTTTCTACTAGACGGACACTTTTAGAGCCGCCTTCCCTACTCTATTCTTATACCTCTATGACGGGAACCGATGTCGCAGGCTCGTCGTCACTACACTTCCACCTAATAGATATATATCCGGCTCGAAGGACCATAAGGATGTCTGGGACACCTTTAGTTGCTTGATACTGTTATGATAGGTAGTGGCGGGGCAAGACCTAAATTTGATGAGGGCAAGACAGATTTCGCGAGGCCCTGTTCTGTGGCGACCTGAAGACGGATTTTATAAAATAATAAAAAAAGATTTTAGATTTTAAGCAATGCATAAAAATTTTTGAGGCGCGAGGCTCCTTGTACCGCGATTCCGTAGGCGGTGGCCCACGTCGCCCACGCCTTTCGCCGCCTCTGATGATAGGTTTCGAAAAACTGTCCCAAAAATATTGTTATGTTAAATGATAAAACGATGTTGTTTGGACGAGTAATTTATTGCTACTGTTCAATTCACTTAATAAAAGGCATAACGACTCGCGCAGAGCGCCGAGCGACGTAAGCAAAATACTTAAACATATAGAATTGTACGGGTTTTCCCGTACACCAATCAAACTACGCGACATCAAACAAACGAACCAATCAGCGATCACACCCGAGAGCAACGACGCAATCACAATTAACCTCTTTCTGTGTTCTGTGGCAAGGAACTTATTTAATAACTGAAATGCTTACGAAACAATATGGGAATTCAAAAAATTTATCTATTAGACAAGTCCGTCCGACCGTCTGTTTGTGGTGCTGTTTCAGCGGCCAAACCGTAAGAGATAGATAAAGAGAAAGTCTAAGTTATAAGTTAAGAATAGTCTGATAAGACTGCAAACCGGATTTGAGTAACGTAGCACTTCCGGTTTTCGAGAAATCACGAATTTCAAACGAAACCACACAAAATCTCCGAAGTTCTCAATTAATTATTTTTTTTTTTTTTATTTATTTTTTTTAAATCAGGTTTTGGTGAACATTTGGTTCACTGGTTTGCTAGTATAAGTCTATTCACATTGGCGTGAGACAAAATGTAAACAAACCATAAAAAGGTTACTTTTTAAGGTCATGTTTGACAAAAGTAAAGTTTAAATACTATTTACATAGGCAATGCAGGGAAACATAAAGTTAATTATTTTAAAAGCTGGTACATGCATATGAATAAGAAAATAAAATATTTCACACATATTTAACATACATACTCATCATAAATTCGTATATTTTTATTTTGCTGATAAAAAGTATTTTAAGAACATATATGTTGACATGGAAAAAGACCTAAAAACACAATCATTCCCAAACTTAAGACATATTATAATACGATAAAATTTAAGAGTAGACATGATATAAATATTTTATGTTGAAGTGTTGTGTTTTGTAATCGGTTGGTTTACGTTAGTCATCTTTACTCTCCCGATCAACCTGTTGACGCGAGCGTGCATATTCTATCATATTTGTTAAATTCTTGTTATTTCCTTATTTTATTTTTTGAGTTTATTTTTATTTTCTTCTGTTTAGTTTGAAGTTGGTAATAAATTATAGGTAACATAAATTATACGTAATCATTGACTAGTGGGTACTTTCTGACATTATAAAAGTTTAGAACCTCGGATTCTTTAAATCTAAAGAAAAGTTTACTAGAAAAAAATCCACGCGGACCAGGCAGCGGACGGGACTCGAACCCGCATCCTTCGCAATCCGGGCGAATGCACTGACCATTATGCTACCACGGCCCTATTAGCCGCGTCGAAATTTTCCTAGCGTTAAGCAGCAAGGCAGCGCCATCTCTTCGCATTGTAGGTAACCCACAATGTCAAATGAATACTTTTTCAAGTATTAAACATTTGAAAGAAGAAATAGCAATTATAGTTATGATTTTATTTATTTTTAAGCATTTAACTGCTAGATGTTTAAATCTAAAGAAAAAAAAATTTTCTAGTAAACTTTTCTTTAGATTTAAACATCTAGCAGTTAAATGCTTAAAAATAAATAAAGACATAACTCAGATTCTTTGTTTATATTTTGTCTCACGCCAAAGTGAATAGACTTTAGTTACACATAAAGTCCCTCTCTTGCAACTGTTTGGGAACACTACTAGAACGAGACAGATTCCACCAATAGGGTATTTTACAAGTTTTAGAAAACGATCTCACGTTATTTGAATAATGTTTATGGAGTCCGTAAAAAGTGTATATTCATCATTCTGTTGTGTATTTGAGTAAAAATAACCATGTCAAAAACTCCATTTTCAAGTTGCCGCGAAAACGTTTCTCTGGGCAATATGGCGTCTTACTAGTGTGTGACGTCACACGACTGTTATTAAAACGTCAAACGATACAATGTAATGTCACTTTAACCGAAAGTTTACTTGCGTGTGACGTCATTTTAGGCTCCCCCAATCCCAAGCGTTTTGGGTCACGTGACAATAGGTAAGAAAACTATTATCTTTTTCGTGAGTTTTTAGTAAAATTATGAATATTTTTTTTGTAAAAATCCACATTCACAATTGGCACTTTATTTTTAATACTGTCAAATACCCTATTCAGCTATGCTCTTGGAACGATTTTGAGGGTCGCGTAAGCTTTCCAGTTAGTATACAAGTTCCTTGGTTCTGTGGTTATGAACAACTTTTTTTTTAAGCTGTATGTGCAAGGATTATGGGTATCTGTATTATACTGCATACAGACTAAAATTGATTGAAAATTGAAAAATTTATTCCTAATGCATACATTATTCTAAGACGGAAATTAAATGGTAATATTCTTCAAAGTGAATTTTTTGTATCTTATATTGACGATATTTTATAAAAGTGACGCCACATTAGTAGGAAGCAAAATAATAATAGCCAAAATGTAATCGGACACTTTATAAATAATAAATATAATGGTGGCGATTCTGGAATTATTATCTAAACCCATAAATTAGACAGAAGTGATATCTTTGTCATTCTCTATACTCAATGAAAAGGAGAGGCTGATGTTAAGTTTAGAGAATTATGCCAGAATCGACAATATTATAACATTATAATAAATGTATTAGATTTTTTAATTTTGCAAATAAGTATTTTATCTAGACTTAGAGATAGGCTATCAGTACCTAGATATTATAAAAAAAAATCTATATTTCAATTAGTTTTTGCATGCTGGAAACGGCTAATTGTGCGCTCTGACCTAATCATTTAAAAATAAGATTGTAACCACAATTAATGCAAATAAATTTCATTTCTTTTCAAAGGAATAGTTGACCCTTTTTGGAAAAAGGTTTTAAATGGTTAATAAATGTTCTATTAGACCGAAAAAAATGTATTGTATTTTTTGAGACCCAGAAAGCTACAAATCTTTAATTTTAAAATAGACTTTTCATAGATATAAAAAAACGCTGTCGGCCATTTTAGTCTATAGATTATCTATGCTATGACGTCAACCGGTAGTAAACAAAAACTCGTAAGCACGTAGAAAAAAACCTATCTGAGTTTATAGTATAAAAAAACATGATTTCTAATAATATAATTTACCACGAAAAATATAGTAATTATCATTATTGTATTGTACGAGAATGTAAAAACAAATCCTAGAAGACTCCAGGAAAGTTGTGGATTAAAGTGCCGAAAGAAATTAATCTACGCAAAACCTGGTTAGAACTTCCTAAAAGGGATCCTGCAACTTTATCGACTCATAGTAAAATTTATTTTTGCAAAAATCACTTTGATGTAAGTACTCATTGAATAATATTTAAAGTCTCTTCATTTATTATCAGTTTTAATGATAAAAGTATTAAGGTTATGTATGAATGACATTTAGTTGTTTACTACCAAAGAGACGTCACAATCATGGCGGATGTGGCGAACAGCGTTTTTAGTGTTTAAAAAGTATAGACTAAAAAAAATTTTTTTTAAATTAAATTTCTACAGCAATCTTCTGCTTTTATGAAGTGAAATCGATATATTTAGGTTCCTTAGACCAAATACTTTAAGAAATAAACATTTATTTAATACAATTTCCATGTTGTTTTGTTCCAGATGTATTCTACACAGGTGTTGACTAACCGCGGGTTTTACGTTGCTACATTTTATTTTGAATATTGTCATACAAAATATACAATATATTAATAATATTATTATTAACCATGTATAATTATTAAATAATTTTGAAGAAATATATTATTTTAATACTTGACTACGGGTTTTTATTAAATATAGTTATCATCATGAGTGTATTAATATCCCCATTGCTGCGGCGTGGGCCTTCCCTGTGGTTGAAATAGGGAGATGGGAATGCCCCACCGCTGGGGTTACCAACTGGTTGGGCGTTTTATTATGAGTGAGTTTTTTTTTACATCAACAATGTTCGCATTTGGCTTTCGGATTTGCAATATGCTCGCTGACACCACCTAGTCTATGCAGATATGTGGGTCCATAAAAATCACGAAATATCACAAGGGGGAGGAGGGCATAGTTATATATTACGTACATTAAATAAGGGTCATGTATTAGTACAAAAAAAGTTATTCGCATTTCTTTCATTATTCGCATTTTATGTCAGTCAAAAACAACCTGCAACCTTTCTGTCATAATAACGAAGTAAGTAATTAATGGTAGTCTTTAATTGTCTTTAATAAATTTCGATGATACTTGTATTTAAAAAAAATTGTACGTAGTAAAAAATACAAGTGATATAGGGGCAGGGGGGGGGGGGGGGGGTAGTTTTAAACCTCACCACATATCACCAAGGGGGAGGGAGGGGTTAAAAAATGCAAAAAAGAACAATACATTACAAAGAACGAATGTATTTCTCCTTTGATAACACTGATCTTGCGTCAAAAGAAAAATTTGATACAATAGATCACTCCACAACAAACCGTCGGCTTACATATTTCAGTGACATACGTAGATTTAGTGGAATAGGGCACAGGTCTCAGACTGTAAGTTTATAATACAGGGAGAAAAAAACAGCCCTTGCTGAGTTTCCTGCCGGTTCTTCTCAATACAAGGCCTCCCGGGGTAGATTTGCGAACCAATTGCGTAGCTCTTCGACTTTCAGAAGTGCTTGCAACAGTCTAGACTCATCATCATCATCATCAGCCTCTTAATGTCCCCACTGCTAGGGCACAGGCCTTCCCTATGGATGGAATAGTGAGATTGGGCCATGACCCACCACGCGGGCCCAGTGCGTATTGGCGGGTGCTAACGACTGCAGATGCAACCGGGACCAACGGCTTAACGTGCCTTCCGAAGCACGGAGGAACTCAAGATAGAAATTTTTGGTCACCCATCCAATGACCGACCACTGCGAAAGTTGCTTAACTACAACGATCGCAGCCGAACGCGCTAACCACCTGCGCCATCGAGTTCCTCCTAGACTAGACTGAATAAACGATATTGAATTTATCCATATATTGTCCCACAGAAAATAAATAAGGTTTGGAGGCATTGGCATCTTACTCTACGCTTCGTGAGGGCTTGAAACATGGTTGTTTCACTGTAGTCTATTAAAAGAAATATTTCATTTCAACATCTGAGCCCACTATGACTTTCTGTTAATAAAATCATAGATAGCTACGACAAAATCGATAAATATTCCTAATCAATAATAACATATAAAATATGTTTGTTAGTCAATTTCACGAAAAAATATTTGGCGAATTTAAATAAAATTTATTATTTGAGAAAGTGAAAGAGCGTTTTTTTGCTTTCTACATTTAAATTTGTCGAAATTTTTTACCATGTACGACAAAACTGTGGAATATGTTGTCGTCGCCAGCAGTATTTCCGGACCAATACGACCCAAAAACCTTCAAAAAAAGAGCGTACTCCTTCCTTAAAGGCCGGCATCGTATTTGTGATACTCCTGGTGTTGCAAGTGTCCATGGGTGACGGTGATCACTTGCCGTCAGTTGAGCCGTCTGCTCGTATGCCCCTATAACATAAAAAAAACCTGCTAACAGAATGTGTATGTCAGTATTAATTTCAAATTGTTTACAATATTCTCTAGTATGAATCGGTTCTCTATAAGTTATGTGAGAATAAATTTACGTAACTGTGCCACCTCTGAAAATTGACACCACAGCACAATTTAGTGAGTATGTATACATTTATTGTTATTGTATACACTAATACTACTCTTGTATTTTGATATTGTCCAACAGCAAATAAGTAAGTTCTGGTGGGCCTGGGCTCTTACTCTAAGAGGACAATCGCGAAGAATGAAAAATGCATCTCAAGTTGACGTCATTTATACAGTTCAAACTCTCTACTCAAAGAGTTCAAAGCAAGTCGTTTGACCGAATCTATCTTGATATATAATTCTATGCAGATTGCAAATCATTGCTGTTTATAATGATTTGCAAAAATAGACGTCCTTGTTAATACATAAATACTAACTCTTTCGCAAGCCGTTTTAAATGAAAAAATACATTTCAGTGTTTGGAGCTACCGTAAGTGTTCTATAAGGCTCCTTGCTTGGACCCATATTAGTCCAGTCATTATATACATTTGGAAATGCAAATGAACCGAGAAAGCCAAATTTTGGATATTACGTGGGGGGTGGCTAGAAAAGCTTAAGTTCAAATTGTCGACCAAAAAAACCTTGTGGGTTTTCCGCCATCTTGAAAAAAGGGTTAAACTCAGTTTTTTTATCATAACTCGGTTCCCCGTCGAGATACGAAAATTTTTATGGAATACTTTTTTGTTGCTCTTTGTACGATCTACAATTAAGGTCCTATACATTTTTCGCGTATCGACCATCGTTATCGAGATATCGATAAAAAAAAGCCACAAATTTTGGGAGAAATTTTTTTTTTCGATAATAACAGTTTATCGTACGTAGCGTAAGTATAGGAGAATGTTCAGTTTTATAACATACACGCTACGATTTATCGGTACCGTTCGGACTGTACAGTCTAATCGTAACGATTTCTCGTAGTATGTATGTCTACCATCGATAATCGATAAAAAAAGATAATAATAATATAATATAATCGATAATTTATTTGGCGCATTAACTCGCTAATAGAAAATTGACATTCGTCGGAATTTTCTCTCAGAAAGGAGTAAATTGCCTCCATCGCCTCGTCTACTTTGTCCCCCGTAGGTCGTCCTTTCTTATTCCTCTCCTCAGGTAGTGCATGATATACGTGAGAAATACACGTTCTATGGTATCGAGCTCCTACTGCGACGAGATCAGGTATACCATGAATACGCTCGATGATGGAAGTGGCAAATTCATCGTCACGTCCAGACAAGTATCCCATAATTTTTTCATTCATTGATATTTCTACCACGGAATGATTTTTTTTCCGTCTGTGCACTGGGAGTCTTGATTCGTCGCAAAATATTTCTCCACAAAATAAGCATCGATTTTTAAAATCAAAAGTGGGAACGACTTGTAGTTGTTCATCGGGTTCTAGTTCCTGCGATGGAGACTCGCTTCGTCGAGAAGCAATGGACGCTAGGCGTTGGTTTCCATATTTTTTGTAGCACGAACTATGAACACTCACGGAATCAAGATCTTGTAAAATCTGCTGATGATCCACACGTCCTCTTTTCACGCTCGCCGCTAAAAGAGTCTGTACAGCTCTCTTTTTAGCCACATAAACATTTTCAATGAGAGGTTTTTTGCATATAAAACAATCACCCATTTTCACACAAATTTTTCAACACGTACGCTCGCTTCAAAAGACTCGAGACAACTGACTGGAATGTTCTACGAGAAGGAGCAGATGTTCCGGCACGTACGCCAAAAAGGGCCGACACTCCAACCGTCGCACGTCCGCCATGGCGCGACGCACATTCCGGCGTCGGGCGCATTGGCGCCGACTTTGCGGCGCGCTGGAGGTCGTAATTTTTCTCGAAAATTAAAAATTAAAAACGAATTTGTAGGTCTGAACAGGCTCTACAAGTTTTATTCGAAACATTTTTCGGTATTTTTCGTGAGAAAGAAGGAAATAGCGAAAAAAAAAATTTCTCCCAAAATTTGTGGCTTTTTTTATCAATATCTCGACAACGATGGTGGATACGTGAAATATGTATAGGACCTTAATTGTAGATCGTACAAAGAGTAACAAAAAAGTATTCTATAAAAATTTTCGTATCTCGACGGGGAACCGAGTTATGATAAAAAAACTGAGTTTAACCCTTTTTTCAAGATGGCGGAAAACCCACAAGGTTTTTTTGGTCGACAATTTGAACTTAAGCTTTTCTAGCCACCCCCCACGTAATATCCAAAATTTGGCTTTCTCGGTTCATTTGCATTTCTAACCCGATTTTTCCGACGTAATGACTGGACTATATTCTTTTTGCGGTGTTAGTGAACCAAATGGAATTTAAAAAAAGTTATTATGTGAACAGCATATTTTTTTCTTTTTAACGGACTTAAAAAAAGGATGTAGTAAATCCATTTGTCGGTATCTCTTTACCCGGCTGCGCAATGCAAGAGCGCGAAGCGCGACGCGCAGACAGGGTTATGTGTTTAACAGTCTATATATGTATGTTTGTTCCTTTGTGGCACACTAGAGACCAAACGCCTGGACCGATTTTGATGATTCATACATCAATCGATTCGTCTCAATCATGGGAGTGCTACTAAAGATATGATAGTAATCAAAATTCAATATGGGCAAAATTATGCGCCATATTGTGACGAAGTAAAAAAAATAAGTTGACAAAATATGTCGGGTGGGGTATCACTGTCTAGATAATCAAAAATCATATTTAGGTTCCTAACACCATTTTTCATTTTATATGATTGTTTAGGATCTACAACGCTTTAAAGTTGTATATTAACCACTTACGCTTTTAATTTCAATCTTACGTTTGTATAGATCTTTGTTACTCTTTGACCTAAAAAATACTGAATGGATTTTAATGAAACTTAACAGTAATATAGCTCATATACGATAATTACATATATATAATAATTTATGTAGTTATTGAGTGAATTGGCCAATATTTAACAATAAGTGTCACATAAGACGGAAAAAGATCTCCCATCTGCGAGCCATTTTGGCCTGCACTGCAAAAACAATAAAAGTTACATGAATGTAATGTAGAGTGAAAATGTATCTCTTAAATAGTTCTAAAAAAAAGTCCGTGACACCATATATCTATTTTTAATGTGTAAGTCATTACCGCTAAAATAGTGAATCAAAACTAAAATATTATTTGATATCTATTTCCAAAATGCACATTTTGTATTAACAAATCATTTTTTATCAAAACAAATACTTTTATCGCTTTTGATATTTAAAGACGATAAACTTTGCTTTTTACACAATGTCATTTTGACAAATATTTAAAAAGTTACAACGATGACAAAGTGATAGCGCGGTGTACTATGTAAGAGAAAAAAAAAATGGCGTATTCGCAGTATCTGATCCTATACGAAGTCCTAACAATAAAACTGTGATACAGTTCCTTCTTATTAAATGATGAAAAATATATTATCATAATAGGTATTTATGATTATTGAATTTCAATAAAAAAACTCAGAATTTTCCTGTTTTTCATATTTTTAACGATATTACTTAATGTTACAAAAAAGGTTTACTTAATATAATGACCATAACAAATAACCCATTTTTCGCTAGTAAGTACATACTTATTGGAATCCCTGTATTTATTAATCAGCTCGCGATAATATGGGTTTTGTAATAATTCTGCAAAATTCAAAGTAAATAATGTAGATTTTTATAGGTAAATCACCCCTTTCACCACCCTACACCTATAAGTATTGCGATGTTGTAGCTAAGAACCAAGTTCCCATCTACTTCTATATGGGAATTCATTATATTCGATTTAGCTATTAGGGCACGGAAGCGCAACAAACAAACTCACTTTCGCATCTATAATATTATATTATACTTACTAGTGATCCACCCGGGCATTATACGGGCTAAATTTATTTATCGGGATAAAATATAGCCTGCCACTCGGACAAAATGTATTTAAAAAAAGAAAAATGTTATAATAAATAACGTAGCTACCTTATGATGAATTAATATTTGAAACCGGTTCAGTAGTTTGACAGATTATTTGTTACAAACATACAAATCTTGCCTCTTTATAATATTAGTATAGATAGTTAGGATAAGATAAGTATTGAATTGATGAAAAAGATTTAAAAATAAAGTAAGTAATAGGTTTATTTGATTATATTTGTCAAAGTTACTTGGCATTTGTGCTTAAAAGTGATACGTTTGCACTACTGGGAGTACTTTTCATTCGAGCTTTACACTACCAATAAAAAAGGGTCGAACACAAAGTCTGACCTGTTAAAAGTGAACGCTTTAAAAGAAAACTACAAAGAGAACTATAAATTGATAATAAATGAGATTGCTATGGGGGTTATGAAAATTTTATTATGCGCCTTTAGTTTAATCGAATATTATAAACTTTGCTTTGGTGATTGCATAATTATTTAATTTAGTGATCTAAGGCAGTTGCCACCATTGTCCAAAACAACAGACGGGAATTACTGCTTTCTTCAACCTGCGACATAAACGTCATTGATTGGTATTGTATATAGGGTGATTAAAAACATTTGAAGTTAACTTCTGGCATCTACATATTGGGTTTCTGTGAATTATGTAGGTATATCAAGTTATGAGACTAGGGACTGACACTGAATTTGTGTATATCACAATCTTAGACGTCCGGCATTGACATGACAATGCAGCCACTGCCAATTTTAAATAGTCGACGAATAAAAGTAAATGAATTTTATATTTACTGCTAAACTATTAAAAAAAGCATAAACAAAAGATAACTTTTTGAGTAAGTGCTAGTTTACTATAAAATTTACATACATTAGAGATATTTATGTAACGACTTGATTTAACTTCACACATTTTTGCGAAAATTGAGGCCCATCTGTAGCCTTGACCCCGCTGGTAAAGTCTTTATATGTCTTAATAAATCAATCTTTTAGACCGACGCAAGGTACTTAATAATTCCCGCGATATTAATTCCCTTACTGAAGTAACAAGACTACGGTATATATAGGGTGAAATTGAATGTTTCTATGAAACTTCGTGAGATTGTTGGGTTATGTGTATAGAGTATGCCTGTCTTTTTTCGGATTTTTTTGAAGTATATTTTTTTCATGTATTTATTTATAATTTGTGTATTTTTATGTCCTTTCCTCGTTTTGAGTAGTTAATTCATTTTAAACAAACAAACTTACAAGCACTTCTAAAAAACGGAAAAACATTGAAATTCCACCGCGGGTCAACGACCGACCGCGCCCGCCAGCCGTTGAGTAAGTAGCTACCTAACTCTACACAGAGCTCAACTGACTCGTTTGATTCCACACAATAGGTGTAGAATTTCAGGTCGCTACGGGGCACACCAGGGTAACTCAAACGCCTTTTTATTATATTGTAACTGGTTAATATAATATACTGTTTTATTTAACACTGGTTTTATTTATTACATCCTTCTCCTATTTCTATTTTTAGCATCTCTTTTAAACCACAGACTACCAAGACATAGATCACAAATGTCACAGATTACTTTACAACTCAACACCTTCTCCTATTTTTAAATTTAGTTAAATTTGAAAAATACTAATTTACTATATAAATCAAAGATACATTCATTTTTAATTTCTTACTTCTGACAATTATCCTTTTGGTTTTATTTAATACAATAATATAATTTAATTCTAATAATTGAATAACATTAAACTTTCACAACTTTAGTTTTCATCCTCATACTTTACAACATTTTTACAATGAAAATCAAATTTCTCTTTAGATAACGGCTTTGTAAACATATCTGCAGTTTGAATATTACTTGGACAATACTTTATATCAATATTACCTTCCTTATAATTTTCATGAATAAAATAGTATCTAACATCTATATGCTTTGATCTTTTGCTAAAAGAACCTGTTTTAATTAATTGAATTGAACTCTGGTTATCAATATTTAATATTATATTAACACTAATTCCTGTTAATTCACTTATAAAGGATTTTAAATGTAAACATTCCTTACAACAATCTGAAGCTGCAATATACTCAGCCTCTGTCGATGAAAGAGAAACTATCGGCTGTCTCTTCGAGCACCATGATATAGGTCCACCTCCATACATAATAACAAATCCTGTAGTACTTTGTCTGGTCTCAATACAATTTGCATAGTCTGAGTCACAGTATGCATCCAGTTGTGTTAAATCTCCTCCTGTTCTGTACTTTATTCCTTTACCTTTTGTTCCATTTAAATATTTCAGTATTTTCTTCACAGCTGTTATATCTTCTTTTGATGGGTTTTCTATCTTCTTGCTGGCTTCGTTCACAGCTTGGCTTATATCCGGTCTTGATCGTGTAGATATATATAACAAACCCCCCACTAACTCTCTATATGGAAACTTTAATGTATCTATACTTGTTATTGTCTTTTTATTATCATTATTACATGGTGTACTTGCTGGTTTAGATTCCATCATATTATACTTCTTTAGTAGTCTTTCTGTGTAATTTTTCTGGTGTAGCAATATTCCTTCTTTTGTTTTAGAAACTTCAAATCCAATATAATTTGTTGGCTTTTCATATATTTTAATTTTAAATTCCTTCTCCAGGTGATGCAGTATATTCAGTAGTTTTCTTTTATCTTTACTTATTGCCAATCCATCGTCAACATAAATTGCGATTATTATACTTTTATCTTCAGTTGTAAACACACACTGGTCAGTTTTTGTAGGTTTCAATCCTAGTTTTAACATTGTCTCAGTGAATTTCTTATTCCATGTGATTGGAGCTTGCTTCAATCCATAGAGTGCTTTCTTTAAATGACAGACTTTGTTTGGTTGATTTTCATATCCTTCTGGTATAATCATAAAAATATCTTCTTTCAACTCGCCATATAAAAACGCTGTTTTGACATCAAATGTTAGCATTTCATATTCCTTAGAAGATGCTATTGCAAATATTGATTTTAATGCTGACTGACTAACCACTGGACTGTATATCTCTTGAAAATCTATATTATTTTGTTCAAACCCTCTTACTACGAGTCTTGCTTTATAAATTCCATTCTCTTTAACATTAAATATCCACTTATTTTTTAATATTTTATTTCCTTTTGCCTTTTCAATATCTACTATTTCCCATGTATTATTATTTTTCAATGACTCTTTCTCTGAACATATAGCCTTCTCCCAATTTTCCTTTCAGTTGACTTCATTGCTTCATCAAAGGTAAGTAATACATAATCATGCAGGTAAGTAGGTTTTTTCTTTTCTCGTTTATCTCTAGTATGTTTATTTTCTTCTTCATTTTCATTATCAGTTATATCATTATGTTCTTCTTCTATTTGTAATTCAATCATTTCTGTTTCTATTTCTGGTACATCTGTGTAATTCTCACTATCAGCTTGTTGATTTTTATCTACTTCTTCATTATTTTCTGAAATCATTTGATCCTTTTCTAATGTCTGTTGCTTGTTCATTTTTAAATTATCTGGTATTGCTTCATTATTTTCACAAAATACAACATCTCTTGCTATTTCTATTCTTCTCTCTCTTTCATTCCATAGTCTATAACCATTATTAGCAAATCCAACCATTAACAATTTCTTGCTTCTTGGATCTAATTTCTTTGTATTTGTACCGAGTTGCTTTGCATATACACTTGAACCAAATTTTTGTATATTGGCTAAGTTAGGTCTTTTGTTATACCACATTTCAAATGGAGTTTTGTTGTTTAATGTTTTAGTAGGTAACCTATTTATTAAATATGTAGCACAGTACATGGCTTCACCCCACATTTCCTTATTTAAGTCTGAATCAAACAATAATGCTCTTGTTTTATCAAGCAATGTTCTGTTTAGCCTTTCAGCTTTGCCGTTCAACTGCGGTGTGTATGGTACTGTCAAGTCTAATTTTATTCCCTTTTTCTTACACCATTCTTTAAAATTATTACTGGTATATTCACCACCATTATCACATCTGATTACTGATACCTTTTCTTTTCTTTCTCTTTCCATCTCTTTTATATAATTTATTATATTTTCTTTTACTTCACTTTTGTGTTTTAATAGATATATTTTTGTTAAATGGGTATAGTCATCCATAATGGTTAAGACGTAGTTGTAACCATCATATGTTTTATTTTCAAATGGACCACATACATCTGTATGTAATAACTGTAAAGGTCTATAAGCTCTGGTTCTTACTGTACTGAATGGTAATCTTGTTTGCTTTGCTTGTGTACATATTTCACATATATTACTTTTCATTGACCCTTGTATTTTTATTCCGTCTGCTACCTCTTCTAATATTTCTAATGTTTTCTTTCCTGGATGACCCAATCTCTTATGCCATTCTGTAGCAGTTCCTTCACTTTTCATTAATAATGACTGTTCATTTGTATTTATTTTATCTGACTTCTTTAAATTTATTGTATACAAACCATTTTCTTTTTGTCCTTTTAATAACAATTCTGAGTCTTTATATATTTCAACCTTGTTTTCAGTAAACACAACAGTTCCTTTGTTATTTGTAATGGCATTCACAGATAATAAGTTTTGTGTTAAATCAGGAACATATAATGTTTTTTGTAAATAACAACCATCTCCATGTATAATACCTTGGCCTTGAACTTGTAATGGCTCATTATTTGCAGTTAAAACTGTAGAATATTTCTCTTCTAACTCACTTATTATTTCAATATCATTTGTCATATGTGTTGTACACCCTGAGTCGACAATGAAATTTAATCTCTTGGAATCATTACTTCCTGTTGTAGTAAAAAGTGCCACTTCTGATCTATTTTTATTTATTGACTTATTTTTGTAAAAACAATTTTCTTCTTTATGGTTCGTCTTCTTACATATAGAACACTGTTTTGCTTTGTACTTACAGTCTTTTTCTTCATGGTTATATTTCTTACATATAGAACACATTTTACAATCTTTCTTCATATGTCCTGTTTTATTACATTTATAACATTTTATAATATTTTCCTTTCTTTATGACCTTGAATGCTAGTTGGTTATTTTCACTCTTATTTTCATTTAATCTACTTTCTTCATTTAGTAATCTGTTAGTTAAGTTAGTTAAATTCTTTTTATCATCCGGTGTAGATTCCCATGCAGTAATAAAATAACTCAGGTTATTAGGTAAACAAGTTAATATTTTTGACATGACCATTTCTTCATTTATGTTTTGCCCAATTTGATTCAATCTAAACTTTAAATTTTCAATGTCTGATATTAATTGTGTCAGAGTTCTGTTTTCTAATTTGAAAGTAAAGAATTCTTGTAATAATGAAGACTTATTTCTTTCTTCGCAGCCTTCAAATATATTGCACAGTTTTGTGTACATTTCCAGGGCATTTGAGCAACCTAAAATATGTCCCTTTAATTCCTGTCGATTGTATTAATAATGAGAGATTGTACTTTGGCATCTTTTGTTTGGAAATCGGATATTACTGTAGTCGACTGATCTTGTTTTGGTATCATAACCTCACTTAATTTTTGTGCCTTCAAATAAATGCCCAACTCGAATTTCCATAGTAAAAAACTTTCACCGTCTTTCAATTTTTCAATTTTCACTTCGTCACTCATTTTATTTTGTTTTCTGGTTTGTATTTCTGTTTTTTCCTTCGGTAGCAACACGTGCTTTTCCGGCTGATTTTTCTTGGTTTTATTTTATGATTTTTCGCGGCCTGGGCCCATAACCTGTAGAATTTCAGGTCGCTACGGGGCACACCAGGGTAACTCAAACGCCTTTTTATTATATTGTAACTGGTTAATATAATATACTGTTTTATTTAACACTGGTTTTATTTATTACATCCTTCTCCTATTTCTATTTTTAGCATCTCTTTTAAACCACAGACTACCAAGACATAGATCACAAATGTCACAGATTACTTTACAACTCAACAATAGGTACAATAAAATCGTCTTAGATGCCTTTATTGAAATTGAAATAATAAGCACAAATGTCATCTTTTCTTAAGCAGAGAAAAACTTTAAAAGTTAATAATAATTTTGTCACGATTGGAAATAGGCAAATGTTAAACAAAAAGAAATACTTATTGCTTAACCCTTCAATTGCTGTAGTGCAGCGCTGCACGCCTTCGTGAGTAAAGTCCGTTTGGGGAAGTGTAGATCTGCTCGCTCGTCACCCGCATTCAATTTTTTGCAATTTTGGGAATAAATACAATGCAATACAGTTCAAAGTCTTTTGAATTTTATACCCAGATGAATACACCATTCACTCATTGTGGTGAAGTCGTTCTTATGACCAAACAACCGTTAGTACGACGATTTTAAAATCGAGTATCGGGGAGCTCGCAACTAAAAAGTAATTTTTAAAACAGTTTATTAACAACATTATATTACAACAGTATATTATTTTTTTGCAAAAATCTATTGTTTAGTTATTCAACTTTGAAAAGGTTATCAATGAAAAGCACAAGTATTCGTATAATTTATTCAAATCGCGTTTATGCCACCTAAGGTGCGAAATTGATTTTGTCTACGTTTCCTGTTAAAAATAAAAAGGTTGAAACAATTTATATAGGAAATTACTAAAAAAGAAGGTACATTGACTATCTATAATTGAAATAAAATATTTTGCTGCATGTCGACCGAACGATTTATTAAAGTTATTGAATAAATTTCAAACCGCGTCGAGCGCGCGCTGCGGCCGCGCAATCGTTCCGCAAGCGGGGGGTGTTTTAGGCGGAGGCTTTCCCGCAATTGAAGGGTTAATACCCCAAGAATGAAATTTATAACCAGGTATTCAAAAGTACTTACGAGACCGGCGATTTAGGTAGGTACAACGAGGAACGAGGAACATATTCATTTTTTTCACTAGAACTTTTTATCAAATCAATCACACTGGTAGTACACAATTAGTTGTTTCTAAATCAAAAAGTATTTACACTAGCAATAAAAAGAGACTTAAATTATTATCTGCAAAATTGTTGCTCTAAACCACCATTTTGCTGCAAACAAAGGTTGCCTGTTTGCGGACGTGTCTTTTCACCTTTTTTAAAGTGTCCCTATAACTACTCACTGCACAAAATGCAACTTCTATGGTTTAGGGACTCATTCGTAAACCAAACCTACTTCGTCACACTCGCGATAGCAGTACACCATCTCTAAATATTCTTGGTTTGTATACCGAGGCATAATGAAATTATCACAGTCACCAAGTCAAAAGATGCGCACGCTCACGCGCGATTGATATACTTGCGACTGCGTTTTGCATGCAATCAAAGCAAACGTCCGCGTGCGGGGAAGAGGGGAGGTGGGCGGAATTCACATCATCAAAGACGCCGCAACCGGCGCTAGTTGCCAGCGTGCGGCGCGCCGCCCGCCCGTGCTTGCCGCAAAACAACATATTATTATGTGTGTGTGTGGTGTATGTGTGACTGTGGCTGTGATTAAATGTGTTCGGAATTTCATGACGTGGGCAAATCAGACACGAAGAGTTCCTTCCTTCACTAAGCTCGTAAGTTATACCGATTTGCTCTTAATTTTAAGAAGATTTATTTTATTGATTAATTACCTGTGCTTTATGAAATAATATTCAAAGGTATTGTGTATCAGTGAATAAATAATTATAATATAGCATCTAAGACTATTTTATTGTATTGTTTTTAAATAGTGTGGATCAAAGCGAGTAGGTAAGCGCCGAGTCATCTGTGCGTGTAGTTAGGTATCTACAGGCGGCCGCCGGTCGTCGCCCCGACCGGCGCTGATCTCGACTGGAGGCATAATGAAGGCATTCATTAAGTTTCCGTTTTTTTAGTAGTGCTTATTTTAAGTTGCTTTATAACTTCTATGTAGACGTGTTTAAAATGAATAATTACTCATAAGGAAGAAATGACAAAAAAATAACCAAATAAAAAATTAAAAAACGAAAAACAATATTTTAAAAAATCCGAAAAAAATCAGGCATACTCTATACATGTAACCCATCAATCTCACGAAGTTTCATAGAAACATTCAATTTCACCCTGTATATACCGTCTTAAAATACTAACTAACTAAAAAGTGTGAAATAAAAAGGGTAAATTTAAAAAATCAATAAACCCGACTGCTTAATTATACTTCAAATAAAAACTGAAAAGAAAAAACAAGTCCAGTAGTCTATAATTCTGTTAATAAGGAACAAAGCTACTTTAACAGTCGGGACCCACTGTTGAAAAATATTATGTATTCTTGAATATCTAATGGGTCCCGACTGTTAAAGTAGCTTTGTTCCTTATTAACAGAATTATAGACTACTGGACTTGTTTTTTCTTTTCAGTTTTTATTTGAAGTATAATTAAGCAGTCGGGTTTATTGATTTTTTAAATTTACCCTTTTTATGTAAGTACTTAATAAGTCTGTCCGTGTCCGTTCGTTAGTACATAAACCTCTGTATTACGAAGACAAAGTCACGATCCTCAGCTAGTGAGATGATAAAATGCTCATTTATAACGGTAATCAAGTCTACTTTATCTATATTAGTTTGATAATGCGAATATTTGCTTAACTATCCCAATAATCTGTCGATAACACCAATTGTATTTATTTTATACAGTTTATTAGGCCAAAATGGCCGCGTTTCATATCTGCCGCGTAATATTCTACATAAATATGTAAGTATTGTTTTTGCTTAAATAATAATAGTAATACATACAAAATACTTGGTTATTGAATAAAGTAGTGTACGCTCGCTGTACTCAAAGACTTTAAAGTTAATTCAACATTAAGTCATTATTGTTATCGCTGGAAAATTAACAATAATTATTTAAGCGCTTTATCAAATAAAACTAGTTTGAACGGGTTGATGCACGAACTTTATTTATTTATTGACGTTTCGCAGCCTTTTCAGGTCTGCATCTATTATTCTGACGATGTAGACCTGAAAAGGCTGCGAAACGTCAATAAATAAATAAAGTTCGTGCATTAACCCGTTAAAAGTAGTTTTATTTAATGAGTGATGTGCGTGAAAACCTAAGAAACAAATATGCTTTAATCAAATTTATGTCGTCGATGACGTCTATGAGATTGGCTTAATTCAAGACAAATTTAGTTTCATTTATAAACCTTTTTTTTATTCCTTATCAGCCATACACCGTAAAGGTTAAGCCGGTTCATAAACCTTAATTCGTAACCATTTATAAACCAAAATAGTACCTAAAAATTGTATCGAGAAGAATATAATTTTAAATAATCGGAGGTTTCTGAACCGTTTATCATGAATAATTTGGTGGGGACATTAATAGGCTGATGATGATAAATCTTCAGATATTTATTAAAATCACTTACATACAATGCCGGAATTGCGGTCAAGGGCGGATCCAGCTTTAGCGCCAGGGGGGGGTCATATACCCAGCTTTGGCCCAGGGGGGGTCATATGGTCGTGGTATATTAAATATTGAAAGTACTTAAATAAAATCCCCCTGGGTTTGGTCCATCTGTACCCAGCCCAGGGGGGGGGGGTCATGACCCCCATGACCCCCCCTGGATCCGCCCTTGATTGCGGTGCTGTAATAAATCAGATAGAACTACACCAAGGGTTGCCAGTCAAAGCCTGTAAAAATAAAGCATGCGGGGCGTGGAGAGGGCAGTCGCCGACTGCCTCGACCGAAGGCATGGCAGCAGTGCTGCCATTTTAGCGCTTTGCGCGCTAGATCTAGCGCTTTTCTGGTGTGGTTAGCGCCTATTTCAAAATTTTAGCGCCTAGCGCATAATCTGGCGCTTTTTTCCTTTTATGTCACCGATAATTTATGGCCTAGGGAAAACCCTCTATTATTATTTTTATAGCAGAACTACACTTATTTGTCGTCTTGTGTTGTGACGCGTCAGACAGGGAACCGGTTTCATAAATTGAGTACGGTTAGAATCCTAATCTGTCGCAGAATGTAGTTATACATTCTGCGACAGATTAGGATTGGGATATGTGAATAATATTGTAAGTCAAAAAATACATGAATGGGCATAATGAAGCTGGCCCTATTTAAGCTATGGAAGAATATTTTTGAATTAAGATTAAATATATTTATTTTGACGTTTTGGTTGAATTTTGTCTGTTTTATATTTAATAAAAAAGCTGAAGTTAATTTAGCGCATAATCTAGCGCTTTTTTAAAGCGCGGTTTTCTTGAAATCTAGCGCTTTTTATATGGTTTTAGCGGTCAGTCGGATTTTTGATCTGGCAGCCCTGCATGGCAGTAGCGAAATAGTAAAATAATAGCGTTGCACTGCATTGCACGCACAGATTGACTACGCTACGCAATCTTATTATTATTTAGATTATAATAAGATTGCGTTATAATTATAAAACGAATCGAAAAAGGAGAAAATATATAAAAGTTAGCAATTTCTTATAGTACCTACATTAAAAGATTAAAAATTGATTATAAAAATCAAACCTATCCTTCATTATTTACCCCAGTATCCTTGAATCAGTTTACATTTAATAACTTACTATGCATAAATATTCATTGGCACAAGTCTAAATTCCAAGTTCAACCCTAGCGCATACACGCTCCTGCTCAAGGTCACTGACGCTGGAACTCTCACGTACACAGAGTGTCACCGCTGTGGTTAAGGGGTCCCACATTTTAACGTAAAGAACGTGCGAAACTTATTATCATAAAACAAACACTACACCTTACAAACCATTTGCTCCATCAGCCCATTAATGTCTCCATAGCCGGGGCACAGGTCTTCCCTATGTATGGAATAGGGAGGTTGCAGCGTTACCCACAACGTGGGTACAGGTGGCGGCACGTAACTCTAGCGCTGAACAAAACGCTGGGGGGATAGCTGCGCATGGGTACGACTGGAGAGCCAATCAGCGCAACGCACGCCCACCCGCGCACCTCGTTTCCCCCCAACGCATCCTCATTTTTACTTCTGCGCAATAACGGTTAGCGCTTGAGTTTCGTGCCGCGACTTATAGAGTCTGTGCGGAAAGAGAATGGGCGTGGCGAAAAACGGAACTAACACTAACATTAAGATTTTTATTTGGCAATCAAACCCAGCAATCTGTAAAACGTCTAAGTTTTGTATTGATACGGATTTGTTTGTTGTTGTGATTTCTTGCGGTTTTTTGTATTTAATCATATCTAAAAGGGGTAAAACCTTACAAATACGGTAGAAAAGCACTACAGCTCTCTCCAATCTAAATCCCATTCTCTTTCCGCACAGACTCTACTGTTGGTGAGCGCTAACGTCTATAAGTCCAAGATTGGGCATAGTTGTATGGAGAAACGAATGGTTCTTTTCTCAATAGTTAATAAATCCTGATATTTTAAATAATAAGAAAAGAGTAATTTGACAGTTTTGAGCGAATATAACCTATTGCTGTCTGTGCCATATAAAATCAGTACCTCTTCTTTTTTTTCAATGACGGGGAGAAAAATGCATTAGACGACCTCCGTGGCCGAGTGGTTTGTACGCCTGCTTTCAAGATGTTGCCAACTTTGTGTGATGAATACGAGCAGTTGTATTCCATTCATGGATGTTTAATATATATTGAAGTGAAACTTCTTTATCGGCATTGGCAAAAAATTTACCGTCACATTTTTTCGGTTACGCGTCACCTTTTTTTTGGTTACGCGTCACGTTTTTTTGGTTACGCGCCATCTTTTTTTTTAAAGAGCACTATTTACCTCATCCGAACAATTGCTTCTTCTGTCAACTTTAAAAAAAAAAGTATCGACAGCAAATATTCGTGTTTCACACAAGGTAAGGTAAGGTAAGGTAAGGTAAGGTAAGGTAAGGTAAGGTAAGGTAAGGTAAGGTAAGGTAAGGTAAGGTAAGGTAAGGTAAGGTAAGGTAAGGTAAGGTAAGGTAGGTTAGGTTGATATGAAATTAGCTTAAGAAGATGTTAATATACCGCGGGCGCTTACGGACTGCGCCTTTGGTATTAAGCTTGATTTCAGTTTTCGTTATATATGTGTTTTAGTAAATAGTATTAGTTATTAGTATTTAGGGTTTTACTAATAAGTGTGTTTTATGATTTTAATAATATGAGTTTATGTTTTTCTGATATGGCTTAGTTTACGTGTTATTGTAAGGTAAGGTAAGGTAAGGTGTAGTTATACCCCTTTAGTGGGTGAGTTTTTGAAAAATCTTAGCGCACGCCTATATATATATATTTCTGGAAAGTTGCATGTAGATCATTTTTCGAAAAAAATAAGGCCATAAAGAAGTTTTACTTCTTACGTGTGTACACTAGTACACGCACACATTTTTTTTCTGTATAAATATACTTATATAATGTATCAGTTTATGTATTCTATCCGTTACCCTAGTATATCCTTTGAGTGTTTAGATACTCAAAGCCCATATCACAAGCCTTACAGTGCTTACTTTGGGGGTAGGCTTATTGGTGTGAGTGTTGGAAATATATATTTAAGGCTATCAGCGCGAAGGTGGCCAAACCCTCAATTATTCCTGCTTCCTATCCTCATCTGATCCGCTGATCAATTTCTCTGTCTTTATTCCTCTTTAGGTCCCATCTTGCCTATTCTCTTTGGCAAGTGGGGTAACCCCCTACTTTAAATCTGTCCCCTTCTTTCATCACATCCAAGGGCGGATCCAGGGGGGGTGTCATGGGGGTCATACCCCCCTCTGGGCTGGGTCCATCTGTACCGACTGGTATAGATTGTGAAGTACATTACAATCTGTACTTCACAATCTATTCCCACTGTGACTTGACCACGACTATATGACCCCCCCCTGGCGCCAAAGCTGGATCCGCCCTTGATCACATCGTCCATGCAGCATGGTATTGCTGACGGACGATTTTGGTAACGGGCTTCCGGACACATATGACGGTCGCCCGGACACCAGTAGCATTTAGAATCATTAGTTAGAACATGTACAATATGTGAACTATATCGAACCAAGTGAAAACTCAGTTATATACATAACTCTCAATTATTCATATTCATTCAGATTCATCTTCTACAAATAAATAAAAATGTGTGAAAATTTCAAATTCGGCATATCTCTTGTTTCACTAGGCGTCAATAGATGGCGTTGCAAAAGTTCTTTTTGCATTGTTTTTTTTCTCTCTACGTAAATTTGATAAGTGGCCTAAGCCGCTTAATCAGAATATGAATAACTAGCGGCCCGCCCTCGCTTCGCTTCGGTGTAGAGCTGAAGTGTAGACTACAGTTTTTGTTCTCATGCTTGTATTATACACAATGACATTCATCTATGATTCTTCTTATACCTGCATGCAAAGTCTCAGCCCGATCGTTTTAAAATTGTCAAAGTTTCATACAAACTTTCATTCCCTATTTTGTCCCCTTGAGGGTAGAATTGATCAAAATCCTTTCTTAGCGGATGCCTACGTCATAACATCTACCTGCATGCCAAATTTCAGCCCGATCCGTCCAGTGGTTTGGGCTGTGCGTTGATAGATCACTATGTCTGTCAGTCCTTTGAGTTTTATATAAGTTCGGCCACTTTTGCGCTGACAGGCTCATTTATTATATCCACGACAATGACCGACGCCGCTTTAGTGACCTAAATCAGTATACCTAACTTATGCAAAGTTTCCTAATTAGATTAGCATCCAGTGTAGTTCCCGGGCACATCCCGATGCGTTATTTCAATTGGGCCGAACCTGACATGCCTGATTTCGGTAAGTATTAGCACATCCAATTTACCAATAGGGATGATGACTATTTTTTTTTCTTCGTTTATCAGGTAGATTATCATAAAGTATTGGACACGTATTTTTTCTTTTTTCACATAATATAAACATTGCTGAAATATATTGATTTGAAAAGTCGCAATGACGTCACGTTTTGGTACAATTTAAAGTGAAAATTCACTCAGTCATTTTTTGGTTGATTGCCCGAAGAAAAAATACGTGTCTATTATTTTTTGATCATCTAACTGACGGACTAAATAGAATATCGTTTACTGTACCCCGTCATCACCCCTATTGCCTCAAATACATGAAATAAATCTAAACTCCGAAACTTCAAAAAGTTATGAAACGTAGCTCTTTGCTTGTAGATTACAGGAAAACTAGCAAACCAGTGAACCAAATGTTCACCAAAACCTGATTTAAAAAAAAATGTATTTAATTAATTGAGAACTTCGGAGATTTTGTGTGGTTTCGTTTGAAATTCGTGATTTCTCGAAAACCGGAAGTGCTACGTTACTCAAATCCGGTTTGTAGTCTTATCAGACTATTCTTAACTTATAACTTAAATATTCTGTTTATCTATCTCTTACGGTTTGGCCGCTGAAACAGCACCACAGATGGACGGACGGACTTGTCTAATAGATAAGAGATAAGTTTATTGTATAATGGAATGAAACCCTTCGTGCGCGAAGCCAACTCTCACTTGGCGGGTTTTAAATAATATGTATGAAAGATAGTAAGTAGATCTTTGGAGGAGCTCGATGGCGCAAGTGGTTAGCACGTTCCGCTGCGATCGTTGAATTTAAGCAACTTTCGCAGTGGTCGGTCATTGGATGGGTGACCGAAAATTTACTATCTCGAGCTCCTCCGTGCTTCGGAAGGCACGTTTAGCCGTTGGTTCCGGCTGCATCTGCAGTCGTTAGCACCCACTAACCCGCACTGGGCCCGCGTGGTGGGTCATGGCCCAATCTCCCTATTCCATCCATAAGGAAGGCCTGTGCCCCAATAGTGGGGACATTAATAGGCTGAATGATCTTTAAATGTAAAGAAATTGTTAAGAGAAAAAAATCCACGCGAATCAAGGCAGCAGACGGGACTTGAACCCGGACCCACCGCTATCCGGGCGAATGCACTGACCATTATGCTACCGTGGCCCTGATGGCCGTGTCGAATTTTCTCTAGCACGTTTTAGGATGCAAGGCTTAAAACATTGTGGGTTAACTACAATGCGAAGAAATGGCGCTGCCTTGCAGCCTCAGAAGTGCTAGAGAAATTTCGACACGGCCATCAGGGCGTGGTGGCATAAAGGTCAGTGCATTCGCCTGGAAGGCGAAGAGTGCGGGTTCGAGTCCCGTTTGCTGCCTGGTTCGCGAGGAATTTTTTCTAGTAATATTTTCTTGACTATACATCTTTTTAATTTGCTGTTATAAAATTTTTATCTTCTGTAGCTTTAATTTTTTTTTAAATATAGAGTGAATTGGATTAATATTTTTTTTTAATTTTTCTGCTTGGGTTTCCTTTAAGTGACATACGACTCGATATCCGCGAAGGCAAGCAAAGAAGGCAGTGCACAACGTCTGAAAGCAGTTCGAGATGTGATGAAAGAAAATGGTGTTGATGCATACATCATACCTACAGCTGACGCGCACAATGTAAGTAATATGATATTAAAATTTGTTTGAAAGGCAGACCTGAGGAATTGTTCGGATTAATTCCAGCTGCTGCATTTCGCCATCGTACATCGCGACAAAAATTTCATCCCCATCATCTTGATGCGTGGCTATCCACAACCGTGCGTTTTTGTCGAATTTTTTTACCACGTACGACAAAACTGTGGAATATGTTGTCGCCAGCAGTGTTTCCGGACCGATACGACCCAAAAACCTTCAAAAAAAAGAGCGTACTCCTTCCTTAAAGGCCGGCATCGCATTTGTGATACTCCTGGTGTTGCAAGTGTCCGTGGGCGGCGGTGATCACTTACCATCAGGTGAGCCGTCTGCTCGTATGCCCCCTATAACATAAAAAAAAGACCCCTCTTTCCCAGTGGGCACTTTGGGCAAGTGCCCAGGGCCCCGCGATCAATAGGGTCCCCCCTCAAATCAGATACAAAGTCCCTAGTTCCTGTCAGATCACCAAACGATAACCAATATTTATTACCAAAAAACTTATATAATTCTTAGATTAAAACAAAAAAGGGTAGATACGGTACGCTCATACTAGCATCAAACAAAATATGATCCGAATCAACTACATCGCCACGCACACGTCTGTATATAAACATCAATCGAGCGAGCGAGACCGAACTATACGCTTCAACGCAGAGTATTGTTGTCCTTTTCTTGCTTATAAAATGGCGTTTACGTAAATAATTTACGTTTATTTATTCACGACAAAACTTCGGACCTAAAAAAAGACAAACCGTGATTTTTGAGAAGAAAAAATATTTTCACAGGTTTACGCACGAAAAGCGTTGCCGGGGCATTTGATTTTGAACTATTTTTCTTCTTTATAAAAGGCATTGTTTTATCTTCATAACACAGAATGTACGCAATATTGTTATATTGAGTGTACATGCAGCGTGTTTGAATGTCAAATTGTGACTAAAGCGAATTGTGGTCGTGGACCACAATTTAAGCGGATCACCGCAAATGCCGTATCTTCCCTTTTTGTTTTAATCTAAGATATAATTCGATGAAATCGATCCTAAATGACTGACTACAATACCAACTTACTAGCTTTTACATAAGCGAAGCTATTCTACTCTCGCCCAAAAATTAGGCTTTCCGACTTCAGCATGCTTAGATAAATGATTGTATACTAAGCACATCAACATTTTAAAGAAAAATTATCAATAGTACATTTCAAGTCATAATCCGCATAAAAGTGAAATGAAAAGTCATTTATTCAGTCTAGGCTGTTACAAGCACTTGTGAATGTCAAGAAGCTACGCCATCCGTTCGCAAAACTACGGCGGGAGACCTTGTACTGAGAAGAACCGGCAAGAAACTCAGCAAGGGCTGCTTTTTTCTCCCTGTATTGATATATACAGAGTCGTCAAGTTGAACAATCACTTCAGAGATATACTTCTGAAGTCACCTTCCATTACATCATTTAGGATATAGATATATAGGTACAATAAATTTTATATTTAGCATATAGGAAGCGGCATTAGATAGGAACCATATTACTGTTACAAAAACTGACTAATACCCATCAAATAACAAATTGCAAGAAACACTATGTCCATGCGTTACGATCATTTAGATAATCATTAACTTTATAATAGCCCTTATCCATGAGAGTATTCTAGATCTGTGATTTAAATTTGATTATTGGAAGCTCAATCAGATCTTGGGGAACTTTGTTAAACAATTCAATACTACATCCCAGAAACTGATTTTTGGAGACTGAAACATGGAACGGCAAGGTTGTTCTTAAATCTCATGTTAAAGTTATGGGTTTTGACTTTTTTTTTGCAAATGCGTCATAGATTTTTCTTACTAGTTTAGGGGTTATTATCCTAATATGCCCAGGTCCTCCAATAGGTGAAAGACGGCACTGTTGATAGGCATTAAAACACACAAAGGATAAGTTTACTAGAAAAAAATTCACGCGGACCAGGCAGCGGACGGGTCACGAACCCGCATCCTTCGCTATCCGGGCGAATGCACTGACCATTATGCTACCACGGCCCTATTAGTCGCGTTGAAATTTTCCTAGCCTTAAGCTGCAAGGCAGCGCCATCTCTTCGCATTGTAGGTAACCCACAATGTCAAATGAATACTTTTTCAAGTATTAAACATTTGAAAGAAGAAATAGCAATTATAGTTATGATTTTATTTATATTTCAAGCATTTAACTGCTAGATGTTTAAATCTAAAGAAAAGTTTACTAGAAAAAAAAAGCCTGGTCCGCGTGGATTTTTTTCTAGTAAACTTTTCTTTAGATTTAAACATCCATCAGTTAAATGCTTGAAATATAAATAAAATCATAAACACAAAGGATATTTAAATTACAACAAGCACAAAAACTACCCATCATCAGGATCTTGAGTTTGAGTCTTCTTGTGAAGGTCGAAGTAAAAAATATTGTTTTTTTTGTGTACACCGACTACGCATCTGAAGTGAAACTTCTTTTCTTAAATAACCTAACATTAGGCGGTGCATAAGGCATAGGGGAGTATGTAGATCAGTGGGGACTCATATATATATACTAGCTGTCCCAGCGAACTTCGTACCGCCATAAAAAAATAGGGGTTGGTGGTAGAATGGTGAAAATTTAGGGTTGTATGTGTTTGTGTACGATATATCATAAAAAAAAAAAGAAAATATCTATAATTGAAAAAAGAAAATAGGGGTGGATTACCCTTAACATTTAGGGGGATGAAAAATAGATTACATCCGATTCTCAGACCTACTGAATATGCATATAAAATTTCACGAAAATCGGTCGAGCCGTTTCGGAGGAGTTTAACCACAAACACCGCGACACGAGAATTTTATATATTAGATATCATTCATCATCATCATTTCAGCCGAAAGACGTCCACTGTTGGACATAGGCCTCCCCCATGGATTTCCACAACGATCGGTCCCATGCTGCCCGCATCCAGCGGCTTCCCGCGACCTTTACCAGATCGTCGGTCCACCTTGTGGGGGGCCTGCCAACACTGCGTTTCCCGGTACGCGGTCGCCACTCGAGGACCTTTCTGCCCCAACGGCCATCGGTCCTGCGAGCAATGTGCCCTGCCACTTAAGGTTTGCAATTCTGTGGGCTATGTCGGTGACTTTAGTTCTCTTGCGTATCTCCTCATTTCTGATTCGATCACGCAGAGAAACTCCGAGCATAGCCCTCTCCATTGCCCTTTGGGTGACTTTGAGCCTTCTTACAAGACCCATTGTAAGCGGCCACGTCTCGGTTCCGTATGTCATCACTGGCAACACGCATGAATTGAAGACTTTCGTCTTGAGGCACTGCGGTAGATGTTCCGAGAAGATGCTACGTAGCTTCCCGAACGCTGCCCAGCCGAGTTGGATTCGTCGATTAACCTCTTTCTGGAAGTTGGACTTACCCAGTTGGACTATTTGTCCCAGGTATACGTACTGGTCAACAACTTCCAGTGTAGAGCTTCCAACAGATAGACAGATATTAGATATATATATAAATATATGAGTGCGAGAGATGCGTGCTATTCCATGTGCACCGTGTGGTCCGTGTACAGTATTTTTCTATAATGTATTGCTATGTAGGTATGATTGATGGGTTGTATAAAAATAAAATTTTAACTTCGATCCACCCGAGTGTTCTAGGACGTTCACGTAATTTTTCATTTCTCCACCAGTCACAGTACATAGCGCCGACAGACGCGCGTCGCGAATGGTTGTCCGGCCTTCAGGGCTCCTCCGGCACTGTGGTGGTGACCGCCGAGGAAGCCCGCGTGTGGACAGACAGTAGATACTTCACGCAATTCGAGTTGCAAGTCAACACAGAACATTTCACTTTGATGAGGCAAGGTAAGTGTCACGACAACGCCATCTAGTCGCTCTAGGCACAGCGGTGACACTCTCTGTACCTACGTGGGAGTTCCAGCGTCAGTGACCTTGAGCAGGAGCGTGTATGCGCTAGGGTTGAACTTGGAATTTAGACTTGTGCCAATGAATATTTATGCATAGTAAGTTATTAAATGGAAACTGATTCAAGGATACTGGGGTAAATAATGAAGGATAGGTTTGATTTTATAATCAATTTTTAATCTTTTAATGTAGGTACTATAACAAATTGCTAACTTTTATATATTTCCTCCTTTTTCGATTCGTTTTATAATGCTTATTATTATCTAAATAATAATAAGATTGCGTAGCGCAGTCAGTCTGTGCGTGCAATGCAGTGCAACGCTATTATTTTACTATTTCGCTACTGCCATGCCTTCGGTCGAGGCAGTCGGTGACTGCCCTCTCCACGCCCCGCGCGCCGCGCAACGCCCCCGCGCACCTCCAGTCACCCACACATAGCCGCGGGCGATTTTACGAGCACATATGCTTAAGTGTCGCTTCTTTTCGCGTAGTGTATATATTCTGTGCTCTAGGTGAATCTAGATGGCTGGCAAACTTATTTATTTATACATTTTATACACACAAATATAAATAGACCGTGATTCAAAATAAGATACTAGTACTAGCATCTAGGTATTAGAAATTACATGGATCAACCTTTTTTTTCGGGGGGGAAATACTTTACGCATACCCGCTCATTGAAAAATGTCGGGCTCTCCCCTGCCTACCCACTGTACGAAATGTAGCTTTCCCCTAGTCGGTAGGCAAGGGCCTACCGACTAAAACCCCCACGTACCCCATCAACGAGGCAGACCCACCTCTGGAAAGGGAACTAGGTTGCACCCTCCCCGATCCTTTCGATAACGCGCCGCAGGACACATAGATCAATCTAACCTAACCTAACGACCCGCGCCATCGAGCAATGAATTAAGTCTTATAAATTTGCCTTCTTAAATTTATGTCTCTTGCGATCACCATCTAAAACGCGATATTGTAAGCTCTTTGCTACAATTTTTTCACACTCACCAATTAGCCTAGCACAAAAGTAAGCACTGTAGGCTTGTATTATGGGATACTAGGGTAACGTATAGAATACATATACTGATACATACACAAGTATATTTATATAGAAATACATATTAAACATCCATGACTGGAGTACAAATGCTCGTTTATAATATCGTAAAAACATCTGCCCCCACCGGGACCTCTTGAGTTGGCGACACATTGAAACCTGGTGTACAAACTACTCCGCCATAAAGGTCGTCAACATTGTGTTCTGATTTCAGGCATAGACGAATCGATCCAATCCTGGTTGGTGGGAAACCTTCAGGACTCTGTCGTGGGCATTGATCCGACCACTTACACCAGGAATTCTTGGACATCGTTGGAGGTAAGACTTATTAAAAGTGCTATTTCAATATCAGTTAACTGATATACTTATCTTTCTCACTGCAAAAGCAGCTCAACTGAGCTGAAAACTCAACACTCAAACTCATTTATTCGGTCTAGGCTGTTACAAGCTCTTGTGAAAGTCAAACGCTACGACATCGGTTCGTAAAGCTACGGTGGGAGACCTTATACTGAGAAAAACCGGCAAGAAACTCAGCAAGGGCTATTTATTTCTCCCTGTTTTGTTTCATACAGGGTGGTCAATAGAAAGATGACATCAAAAATGAAAACATGTGTTGATGTCAACTTCCATCACATTAATCTTATTAATGAACAAAAGTTTAGTATAGCTAGGTACTATTTTTAAATTTAGAAGTGGCGATTAAACAATTTTCAACCAAATTAGCAAAGTAAAACGACTTAGTCTATTATATTATGCCCAAGGTGACTTATCATTTATGAAATCTTTAAGAGCATAGTAACCTTTCTTAAGGAGACATATTGTTATAGACACTTTAAACTTATTAAAAGGTAAATTAATTATTTATTTTGGTATCTTATTACAGTAACATATACCTTGACCCACAAATGGACCAAGAACGTTTTGGAGTCTCAACGGTGGCAATTTGAGTTTATCTTTATTTCTGGTATTGAAATTATATACATCATCGCGCCTCGAATATAACTTCTCTTAGTTGACAAGGTTTCAATATGTGGACCCCACTGAAGTTTAGAATCTAAAGTAATTCTCAGGACTTTTTTAGAACATATGCTATTCAAAGGCTCATCCTTTATTATCAATTGTGTAGAAACCTGTCTGGCATTAAATTAGGTAAATTTAATGCATTTTGTTTTTTATTTCATTTAATAATTAGTTGTTAACAGTAAACCAATGAAGAACCTGTGATATGGTGTCATTTATGTAGTCAAAAGTTACTTTACCTCTATCAACTTTGGAAATTAGAGATTTATCATCAGCAATTAACACAACGTTACATAAATCTTTAACGTCATTAATATAAATAAGGAATAGCAAAGGTCCCAAAATTGATCCCTGCGGAACACCCATAGTCAGAGATGCTCTAAAATACTCAGTTGCATTAATATAAACTTTATTTTCTGCCTGTGAGTTATGAGTTCAGCAAATTAAGTGAATTATTCCAGGAGTTCGTTCTTACGTCCGTTAGAGGCGCTGCTAAGTTTTCATAGTAACTTTTGACAATGCAATACGATACTATTACGGAAATGTCAAAATTCGTGATTGGGCCTCTATTTGTGAGTTATGTCAAGGGTGTTATATCAACCGTAAAACACAGAAAGAGGTACGAAGAGTCTTAGTAGACCATTTGTAAGAGAACCGATGACGCCGGCTTACCCCCACTACACTTCCATCTAATAGATAATAGCCAATCAAACGACGCGACAACAAACAATTGAACCAATCAGCGCTCACACCGAGAGCAACGACGCAATCAGAACCAAGTTTTGGTCAAGTTATGAGTATTCAGTGTTGCCAGGTCCAATTTTTAAAAATTGGGTGGCGTTATAGAAAAAAACAGTAGATGTATGGAAAGAGCTACAAGAAAACAGGAGGCGTACCTTTTCAGGTTTGCAGCCCCCCCCCCCCCCCCCCTAGCATTAGAGAACTAACGCCCCTCAAAGTAGTTTTTTTAGACAACATTTATTTTATAACTATTATGGTTACCTACATTATTAATGGCGGAAAATACAACTCAACATGCAATTTAAAACAGAAAATCGCATTCTAAGAAAAACAGGAGATTCATGAAGAAAAACAGTAGAAAATCTCCTGTAAAATCTGGAGACCTGGCAACACTGAGTTTTTGCTAACGCACAACTGTGGTGCGCCTGCCCCGCTCACAAGGCCCTTCTAATCTCATTCTTTGTTCTGTGATATCAACCAAGTGTTTTACTTGCAGACAGCATTGGCCACGGTCAACATAAGTTTGAAAGCCACTCCTCAGAATCTGGTTGATATAGCGAGAGCGGATATCGGTGACCCAGCTCCAGTGAGACCCAACAATGACCTGTTAGCTCTCAATATTTCATTCACAGGTTTGTTCAATCTTTATATATATCACTCACAGAAGAGTGTGTATGTCACTGAACTTCTCTTAAACGACTGGAACGATTTTGATGAAATTTGTTGTGTGAGTTCAAGGGGATCTGAGAATGGTTTAGATTCACAATTTTGTCCGCTGGACAACCCCTATTTTTTTAGGGCGGTACGAAGTTCGCTGGGTCAGCTAGTTAAATATATAACTAACGCAGTGTTAACAACCCTTACCAAAAATTTCCCCTAAGTATTTTTTAAATTCCCCGAAAATCCTCTAAATTTTAATGAATTTTATATGTATCTACTTATTACCTAAATTCTTTTGTTGCTCCTTAATTAAAACTTTACTTATTTAGTTACAGAAAACTATTTTATTGAATAAATACAGTTTCCCAAAGGACAATCAAACGAAAATGAGCTGACAGGCTGTTTTATATAATCTTATTTAGCTGTTTTTTAACTTTAGTCCATACAGCCTTAGGAAACGACCCGCCACACAGTCAGTTCAGTCGTTTCATATCGTGGTGCGTTCCATTCTACGCACAAAACTGAAAGAAAACACACGCTTTCTTTTTCGATTTAATTTAAAGTTTTGATAAAAGGCCCCTAAATCTGGGGGCAAAACCCCTGAATCGGGAACCATGAACTAACGACTTAATTCTTTTGTTAATGTCTTTTAGAAAGGACTCAATTTTACCCTTACCACGAATCAATATCGAATTCTTATATTTTGCGAACGCAAAATGTCAAATGTGTACTGATTTTTAGTTCTCATTAAGTACGTTGTGGCGCTGCTGTTCAAGTTTCTATTCACAATTTGACATTGACATTTCGCACTTTTAAAACTATTCGAATTCGATATTGGTTCGTGCTAAGGGTCATCATCATTATCATCATCATCATCATCAGCCTATTAATGTCCCCACTGCTTGGGCACAGGCCTTCACTATGGATGGAATAGGGATATTAGGCCATAACTAGGGATGCAAAGTCTTTTGAAATATCGATATTATATCGATATTTATATCGAAGTCAGGAAAATATCGATATCCGATATATCGACCATTTTAACTCGATATTATCGATATATCGATATTTTTTCTTTTTTTTATAAACATTAGAATACTGGGTGATATGACACATTCATATGTTTGTTGGCGAGTTTCTCGCAAAATGCATTGAGCCAGCTTTTTCTTTAAACACGCTTGATGACATCGCGCCAAGCAGGATTTTTTTTTGGCTCGTACGGTTTGTGTTTCAGCCACGACAGGAAACCAAAAAATTAAAATTATTATCCTGATCAGATCACTCACATTTGTTAGCACGAATGCGCCAACCCGCATATGTGGGACGACATTTGCGAATGCCTTCGCTAAGTTTTCACTACATTCGTGCATTTCCAAGCTATGTCGGTTTTTAACGCACATCAAATACGCAAATTGCTTAGTCTCCCACACATCAGGGGCGTGCCCATGGCTTCAGAATAGGGTAAGCCTAAAGTTTCAAAAATTACTATACCTATCTTACTTTCTTGACTTGGCGAGCTTAAAAGTTTACGATTTGTATAAGATTCTTAATTTTATTTTGTGTTATATTACAATGATATTTAATTTTAATTAATCAGTAGTTGACAATTATCTAGAAAGAGAGGCAAGGATTTTATTTAAGTGCATGAGTTACCATTATGTATACGATTATACCTATATACGTTGGTGTCGATTCTGGCATGATTACCTAAACTTAAAACTAAATTTAACATCAGTCTCTCCTTGTCATTCTGTATAGAGAATGACAAGGATACACTGTTGTCAAATTTAATTTTAGGTTGAGAGAATCATGCCAGAATCCACACCAGTTTAGTATATTTCTTGGGGTTCAAGATTTTTTTAATACATCTATAAGCTCTTGCGATTTCAAATCAATAGTTATTTCGATATTATTCAATTTAGATAGTCATAGCAGGTAAATTAATTGATATTATTGTGTTTAAATTTAGTCTACGAAATATCGATATTTTGGAATTTCCGATATCGATATTATCGATTTCAGTGAATTTTAAATATCGATATAAATATCGATATTTTGGTCTCGATATTATCGATATTATCGATATTCCGATATACCGTTGCAACCCTAGCCATAACCAACCAAGCGAGCCCAGTGCGGATTGGCGGGTGCTAACGACTGCAGATGCAGCCGGGACCAACGGCTTGACGTGCCTTCCGAAGCACGGAGGAGCTCGAGATAGTAAATTTTTTGGTCACCCATCCAATGACCGACCACTGCGAAAGTTGCTTAACTTCAACGATCTCAGCCGAACGCGCTAACCACTTGCGCCATCGAGCTCCTCAAGTGCTAAGGGTACTGATATTTTTTTATAATAAAGTGTTTTTCTAGATATTCTTAACTTGTAGCTAAAGGCAATTTATATATTTATACTTAAATATTTGAGTTATACTTAGCTATAATCATTAATATATTTAGAAGAAGAAGCAAAATCTACGTCAAAAAAAGGTTTTCTTTGCACACTTACAAAATAGAAATTTTAAGCTTAAAAAAATTTAAAAAGTAACTATAATTGCTGTATCTTCTTTTAAATGTTTAATAATTGTAAAGGTATTCATATAGACATTGTGGGTTATCTACAATGCGAAGAGATGGCGCTGCCTTGCAGCTTAAGAAATGCTAGAAAAAATCCGACACGGACAATTAGGGCCACGGTAGCATATTGGTCTGTGCATCTGCCCGTAGCGGAGGGTTCGGGTTCGAGTCCCGTCTGCTGCCTGGTCCGCGTAGATATGTTTCCAGTATAATTTTCTTTATGCTGAAAGTTACTTACAATAAGTTCGGTATTGAAATAAAAATTATAATATTTCCAACACACACCAATTAGCCTAGCCCCAAAGTAAGCACTGCAGGCTTATGTTATGGGATACTAGGGTAACGTATAGAATACATATACTGTACATACATATATAAGTATATTTATATAGAAATACATATTAAACATCCATGACTGGAGTACAAATGCTAGTATTCATCACACAAACATCTGCCCCCACCGGGATTCGAACCCGGGACCTCTCGAGTAGACGACACCATGAAACCCGGCGTACAAACCATTCGGCCACGGAGGTCGTCTATTATTCATTTACTCACTTACTTAATTAAGTAATTATCAGACTAATACTTATTATAAAGGCGAAAGTTTGTGAGTGTGTATGTTTGTAACTTCTTCACGTCCAAACGGTCGGAGCGATTTTAATAAAATTTGGTATGGAGTTAGCTGACACCCTGGATTAACACACACAACAAACCGTAGGATTATACTTGATATTTGATTATATTATACTAGCAAACCAGTGAACCAAAAGTTCACCAAAACCTGATTTAAAAAAAATGTATTTAATTAATTGAGAACTTCGGAGATTTTGTGTGGTTTCGTTTGAAATTCGTGATTTCTCGAAAACCGGAAGTGCTACGTTACTCAAATCCGGTTTGTAGTCTTATCAGACTATTCTTAACTTATAACTTAAATATTCTCTTTATCTATCTCTTACGGTTTGGCCGCTGAAACAGCACCACGGACGGACGGACGGACTTGTCTATTAGATAAGAGATATTTGTATAAATTATTAAACAATAAAATAGATTGTCCAAGCCTTCTTATTTACTTTAGATTTAATGTTCCTCGTAGATTACCCAGAACTCAAATAAAAACATAAGTTCCACCTCTTCGCACAACATTGTATTGGGTTCAAGTTTGTTTGTCCTTAGTAAGTAGACTTCTAAATTCTTTGGATCAGTCTATTGATATCTATGCTGTTAGTCTCAATGCATTTCGTCAGCACTTGCAATTGACCACGTTGTAGTATGTTGATATTATTTAGCTTTAGAAATTGGCAGAATTTTGTAAATGTCTTATTTTAATATACTTTTAATGTTACTGGTAATTATTAACTTTGCATGTAGTGTTTACCTTTAATAATTTGTGCTTTCAGCTAAAGTACTATCGCTGTAATATTTACAATGTATTATTGTAACAATGAGGGCTACCGTTTTCTGCCTCACCAGATGGCGCCACTGTTGAGTGAGGTCCTAAATTGTAACTTTTAAAGTTTATTAATACGCACATGAAATCAAAGGTTACATTTAGATCGTATTTTAACACAAAAGAACCATATCCTAAACATAATAGGCCATGCGACAGTGACGCGCAGTTCCGTTTTATTCGGAAAAAATGGGACCATAATCATTTTTCTAAGCTCAAATTTTTAATAACTGACATTCATTGCCACATAACTCATATTTGCCATAATTAAGCCGAATTGTAACCAATTATTCACAACATTATTTTAATTAGAAATAAACCCGCGTAGTCAACCAACAAGCAATAACATTTGACATTTCGGAGACCTCACGCTACACTAGCGCCTCTAGCGGCGGATTCATACGCGATAGCCCTCATTGCTGGTAAACCTATTAAATAAATAAATAAACACATAGGCCACGTTTTATTGCGGGAAAATATCCCTAATAAACCATATCTAACCTAATAAACTTTTATCTATTTTCGTAGGAAGACCTTCCAATGAAAAGATATCTCAGTTACTTCGGGAAATGGCAAGTAGGAACGCCACTGCTTTGGTCCTAACGGCATTGGACGACATCGCTTGTAAGTAATATTTATTTCGTTACAGATCCGTTGTACTTCGTATCACCCAGGGCTTGTAACCGCTTTCGAAAATACCGGTAAAAAAAGGTTAATACCGATTTTTAGTAAAGTTTTCGTTCGGAGCGCGTCCGAAATGAAAGCGGTACCTAAAACCTTAATAAACCGGTTTAATCCAGAGCGACACGTGCCCGCGTCGGCATCGCTTGAAGTTTGTTTTGTTTGGACTAATCAAGTCACAACTTGCTAATGCTCAGAGATTAATGCATTTATTGACACGCTTGCTAGTTGTGTACTGCCACACTACTTCACTCACTCGCTCTGTAATTGGAAAGAAACTGACATAACATCATTATAAATTTGAATTGAAACGGCGAAGGCGATGCCGTCAGTAAGAGCGAAATGAAACCCTTTAAAAACCGCTTAATTGATTCAAAACTTATTTGATTTCGCTTTTTAGGAAAACCGGTTTTTTTAAGGTTAAGGTAGAGCCAAACCTAAATAAAATGCTTCGAATGTACTTGAGACTCATTTAGGTTTGAAAATTAACCGGTAAGCTAGCCCTGGTATCACCTATCTTAACAACATTAAAACCCTCTCTTCCCTTAAATGGCTGAAAATTTTGATCTTTAATGTCAGGCATTGCTATTTTCATAGGTTGATAGGAAATGAGGTAGAAAGTTTTATATAAACTTGTTGATGTTGTTTTAACTATCCTCTTCGCGTATTTTTCCTGGAGCTCTACTTTTGAATCACTCGTCTTGCGTCGTACGCTCGATTTCTACTAAATTTCATTCGACATAATTAATTCCGTATTTTTGAATCGCTCGAGTGCAACGAATGGGTGAGACCACTCGCTGCATGGCGAATGGTGGAGGCGAATGATAGAATAATTGTCAATTTTTTTTGTGCTATAAGCCGACGATAATCTATCATTGTCATGCTTTACATGAAACGACAACGAGAAAAAAATTTTGTTCGGTTTTCATTGCGGTAATTACCGGTTTTTATTTCTTCTGTGTGAAATGAGTAAAATTTCGTATTTCGTATCAAACAGGTAACACTGGTGACGAGTGATTCAAAAATAGGGAAAATCAGTATTATGCGACTTGAAAGTCGAAAGTGACTTATGTCGCTTTCGACGATACTATGACAGACGAGTGATTCAAAAATAGAGCTCCAGGACTACGACAAACATTTCAAAACCAAAATCAGCTAAATCGGCTCAGTCTTTCTCGAGTTTTAGCGAGACTAATGAACAGAAATTGATTTTTATTAACATAGAGTTTGATAGATAAACTATTCCTGTGGAAATGATGAAACGGAAATGCATCACGAGCATCACACACGATACTATATATATATATACAGATATATATATGAGTGATGCGTGTGCTGCTCCAATTCCCTATGCCTTATGCACCACCTCATCATCATCATCATCACCAGCCTATTAATGTCCCATTTGCTGGGGCACAGGCCTTCTCTGTGGAAGATGAATAGGGAGATCCGTGATCCACCACTCCATCCATTAGTGGGTACTAATGTCTGCAGATGCAGCCGGGACCAACGGCTTAATGTGTCTTCCGAAGCACGGAGGAGTGAGAGATAATAATAAGTAATTTTTGGTCACCCATCCAATAACCAACCATTGCGAATGTTGCTTAACCTTAACGATTGCAGGCTGAATGCGCTGACAACCTGCGCCATCTAGCTCCTCACACAAATAATAGCAATAAGTATTTTAATTTACAAATCATTGTTCACAGATACCTTGAACATACGAGGTTCGGATATTCCGTATAATCCAGTTTTCTTCTCTTATTTGGTTATAAGAAGCGACTTGGTGAGTGTTTTATTGGTATAAACCAACAATATTAAATACCCTAGATAGACCACATGCGCTCAAAATGTGTCCCAATCAAGAAGTGCTTGAACACGACTCAAGCACTTCTTGGTTCACAGTCACGCGCGGACCGTTGAAAAGTCAACATGCCGCTGAGCTCCGTGAAAACAACAACAAATATATAAAGAATGTAAAATGACGTTTTTTCCACAGGTATCTAATCAATGTTTGTTAATTTAACGCAATTGAAGTAAATTTTGTTTTAATACTTACTATAAACTGGTTTAATAGAAAATATTTGTGATATTCAAATACATGGTCGATAATATAGCCGTCTCTTTTCCTCGCGGACCATACCTGCTATATTGCTAACAGCGCATTCAGAATTACACGTACTGTCAAAGAAATAAGGTCTTTATTCTTCTGCATATAGCAATAAGTCGTAAAATTTTACGAGCTTACATATCGGACTGTCATAACTCTATGACGCGTGTGCTTTAATTAAGACCTTATATAGTATGCTTCAAAGGTGATTTTCAATGTTTAAATAATGCCTTATATTGTTTAGACTACGCGATCATCTTACGGAGCTCCGTGGATCGTCCAATGTGCCTTGTGGACATGTTTCGGGCATGATTTTGTTCGTGTTGGTGTATCTAGGGTATTTAATATCGTTGGTATAAACACAGCACACAGAAAGAGGTTAAAACGGCCTTGTGGGCGGGGCAGGCGCGCCACAGTAGCGAATACTCTTAACTTGATTTTGATTGCACCGTTACTCTCTGGTGTGAGCTGTGATTGGTTCGGTTCTTTGATGCCCCGTCGTTTGATTGGCTATTATCTGTTAGGTGGAAGTGTAGTGGGGGTGAGCCGGCGACATTGGTTCCCGTACAAACTAACTATGCACATCCTTCTAACCTCTCTGTGTGATGTGGGTTTATAAATAAAGAAGACGCAGTATTAGCATGCTTGTATTTATAACTAGCAGATCAGACAGACATTATCTTGACTGATAAAAATTAAAATAAAATCTTACAACCAATCCAAATCAACACATCACATTTTCAAATTCATTCATTCCCACGTTGTCGGGTAGAGTTGTAAATTTTCTTAAATTTTCTAATTTTACGCAACTTTTTTTATAAGTATATATTTTTTGTAAGAACTAGAGTTCATGATTTCTCGATCTTTTCAATTTCTCTGGTCTCGAGAATTCTCGAGGCTAATTTGTCGAGGCTTCTCGGGTTGTCGAGCAATTTACATTTACGTACGTTTTCTCATATTATTTGGTTCCAATAACGTCAACAAATTCAGTGGTTTTCCTCTCAAATAAAAGTATCAAATTAATCATAAAATTTTAATTGATTATATTCAAAATCATTAATCTATGAATAAGCTAATTAACTTTAAAAAAAAATACAGAAATAATATTATTCAGCCTCATAATTATAATGACATCACCATTTTGGCTGGTTATTTAGAAAAAAAAAACAACTAAAACTTGTAAACAAAAATAGCTTCTATAACACAAAAAAATAACATGAAATAAAACGTTAATATCTTAAATTCAGGTAGAAAATTAATGTAAATTATGATTAATAGTTGCGTGGAGCGCTTTGATCCGCGTTGCCATGCAACAGAATAAACGGCGATTTAATTTCTATACATGATTTCTCGATTTCTCGACTTTTCTCGAGCTTGATTTCTCGGGAACAAAGCACAACGATTTTCTCTGCTCCAGAATTCCCGGGAATGATTCCTAGTAAGAACCTTCTTCGAAGTATTAGAATACTTAAACATTTCTTTCTTTTAAATCTACCTTGAGATTTTCAAAAGAATTACCTATACCAGCACACAACTGGATTAGTCTCTTTGACCAACTTCTTTACCATTTTTCTTAACTGTTAACGAAAGAAGAATTTTTATTCAGTTTTTCCTAACCGGTTAAGAAAAAGAAATATTTTATCCGTTCTCATTATTGGTTAAGAAAACCAGTTAGAAAAATGGAAAAGAACACTGGTGCCAATTCTGGCGTGATTCTATAAACTTAAAACTAAATTTAGTATCAATCTCTCCTTTTCATTCTGTATAGAGAATGACAAGGCTGCTGTAATACTGCTGTCAAATTTAAGTTTAGGTTTAGAGAATCATGCTAGAATCGACACCACTATCACTTAACACCGTTCTACGTAGTCTTGGCACGTAATATTTTATCACCTAATTTTGCAATCAATATTGATTGAAGTATGGTATGGTATTGTCATGGAATTTTCAGAGTTCACCTGCTAACATCGTCTTTTTTTGGGGGAACGGTGAATTAACAGCGGATATTCAAGCTCATCTATCCTCTGAAGGCACACAGTTGACTCCAAGGCCATACGAAAATATATTCAGCTACTTAGAGAATATGGTGGTAAGTTCAATGAGGTAAATGCAGTTCCCTCCTTCCTACAATCTGGGGTCCTTTAACATCAGTACCCTTAGTACGAGTTTTAGCCCACGAAAACTCTCACAGTTTTCGTAATTGTAAATTTATTTATTTATTTAAACTTTATTGCAACATAACACAGCAAATGGCGGACATAATGCCATAAGGCATTCTCTACCAGTCGACCAGTAAGAGCGTGAGAAAAAACTGATATGACGGGGGCGCAATAAAGACAAATGTAAGATAAACCAAGGATACAAATACTCTTAACAGAATACACACACATAATACACACATACATACACATACATATACATACATATACATATATATATATATATCTTGCTGATCATGTTGCGTCTTATATGGCGATTTTTGCTATTGATCCTGCGTCCGACCGACTTGATGCGTCCGGTATACGGACGCAAGATTAACCTAGCCTCATTTTTGGTGTAAAGACGTCTTTTCATGCATAGAGTGCATGGGCAAAAATTTGGCGTGGACTCAATTTCATCACCAGAATGCTTTTTAACGTATTTCATAGTGCAACCATTGACCGTGCGGAATTTGGAGGGCGCTACCGTGCAGTGTATATTTTGCAATGTATATTTCGGGTTCAATTTACAGATTTTATTGCGTCTTCCTGTATATATTTAAAAAAGTTTTTATCAATTCTCTACGATGATTATCTTGCATCCAGTAGGCATCTTAATTTGCGAGAGCGCGCGACACCTGAGGGGCCCGTTTTGGGTGCATGGGAGAGACGAAACTGGGCGTCCTACGGGTCGCGTGTGTTTGTATACAGATCCGTGCTCCGTGGACGCAAACTTATTACCGGAGTGAAATTTATCGTATTATTTGATAGAAGTAAATAAACGTAAAACAATGAAGAGATTTTTTTTATTTTAGCAAATTTAATATTTTATACCATTGATAACTATTAGGATATTATTGTTTTGTTTCCGTTTTCGATTTTTTATAATGTAGATACATAATGAACCTACACGATTAATCGATATTAATGATCGAGAGAAGTTTAACAACGTTAGTTATTAGCCCCTATTTTATTAAGAATGTCATTCATTTGTTATTTTGTGGTAATGTACCTACCTACAGAGAATTCTTGTGAGAACTGTTGCTTAAATTGTTAAGTATACAGTATTGTTCAGCCTTTGTTATGGTATTTATAATATCACATCTAGAAAACTTGTTAAATATGTCACTGAAGTTAACTCAAGCTTATTTCTATGCACTATTTGCTAATTTGTATCATTGATTTTTTTTGATATCCCAATTAACCTGACCTCTTCACTATCACTTAGTATGTATAAATTCAAAATTCGAATTCAATATCAACGCAACCGTGCCCCCCACCAACACGACAAGACGAGCCAAGCAAAGTGCAAGGGCTCCACGTAACTTTTCCTGAAGGGCTTCGTCATTTTAGTGGACCTTTATAAGTAGGGTTTGGATTATCCACATAAAAAAATCTCAAGTTATATAAGTAACGGTGAAGTCCAGACGCGATAGCTGATACAGCAGTTCACCTGCCACACCAGCCATCCTCACCCTGCCGGCCTGCATGTTGCTTCTTCACGCCTCTTTTAAAGAATCCCAGGTTGTAAGAGGGAGGGAATACGTGAGCGGTCAGCGCATTCCATCTATGGATAGTGCATCAAAAAAATGAGTCAACAAATTTCTTTGTACGCGTTGGAATTGTGGCCACAGTTAGTCGGTGACAACGTAGGTCAGCGCGCGAGGTCCAATGAAGGAAAGGGGAAGGTGGGATAAGAGAGAACAACTCCTCAGAACACTCGCCGTGGTACAGACGATAGAACGTGCTTAGTGACGCCACGTCACGGCGTAATTGTAGAGGCTCTAGGTGTTTAGTCACCTCTTCATTGCCTATAATGCGGATCGCGCGCCGCTGTAACCCATCCAAGGTATCGACAAGTACTTGGTGGAGTCATCCCAGAGTTGCGAGCAATTTTCCACGCAAGACCGCACCTGCTCCTTATACAACAAGCACAGTTAAATTGCTCGGGCGTGAAAAAACGCCGAAAAAAACCTTGAAATAAACCTTGTTCAGGTCTCCAAGACATGAAAGGAATGGCAACGTTTTTGCCGTGAAAGCGCAGACCTGGGTTCCTCAACCAAACCTGGTACCCCATTCAGAAATATGGTCCAAAGCCTGAGCCTGAATTCAATGACAAGATTCTCCCGTTTCTCCTTGGTAACCGCCTGCCCAGCCGCTGCTTGTCCGAGATACCCCGCATGCACTGTACTATCGTATGCATCGCAATGAATATTCCCAAAAGGAATTTTAGTCATTGATATGCAGCAGAAAGATAGTGGGGAATAGGACGGAGCCCTGAGGAACGCCGTCATTCACTGACATGAACCGCGAACTGTTACCATTCGTAAGGACACGAATTCTACGTTCATGCAGGAGCTACCCAAGAACAGATCTGTGCCGGCAAACCGTATGCCGGAAGCTTGGAGAGAATGCTTCTGTGCTAGACCCTGACGAACGCCTTGGCTGTCATGTCAAGGCATGTCAAGGCTGATAACCAACGACTTGCCCCGCTTGTCGATAGCCTCACCCCAGATATGAGTCAAGTACGCTAGAAGATCACCCGTCGATAGTTTGGGTCTAAAACCATATTGAAGATCATTAATCAAGGATTCATCCTCTAGGTAGTGGGTCAGATGGTTGTTAAGAACCTTTTCTAGGACTTTATATAATACTGGGGTGACTGCTATTGACCGGTAGTTTACCGGGTCTGAGGGATCCCCTTTTTTGGACACCGGTTGCACGTTGGCATCTCTCCAAGTCTCCGGCACACGCCCCAAAGAATACGAGTATTGGTACAAGCGCGTGAGAGCCGAAGACAACTCCGCTGCACATTTTTTTGGTACTACTAATGGGATGCCATCAGGTCCACCAGCTTTCCGGATGCCGAGTGATTGCAATTCGACACGAACCTCACGCTGCCTGATTTTAATATCAGGCATCGTTGTGCCACAATGAGGTAATGATGGTGGCAGTGCATTGCAAATATCGAGTCTGGAGTTAGCCGCAAAGAGTTTTGCCAGTAAATCGCCTTTCTCCCGTGGCTTATGAGCTAGTGTTCCGTCAGGGCATCTCAGAGGTGGCAGCGAGAGCTGGCAGAAGTTCTTTTGCACGGCGTTATAAGTTCGTGACCAACATGTGCAACGCGCTGGGCATCCGCTGTAATCCTTCTTACAGGTCTTGAAAGCAAAATTATAGGCTGCTTTTAGTGAATCACCCCGGGATCCTTAAGAGCACGGCCTCAGATCCAAGCACGATATGCCGCTTGCTTACGCGAAACAGCTTCAGCACAGTGGTGATTGAACCAGAGGTTACGTGTGTCCTTACTGAAGAGATTGGAATGAGTAATATAGTACCATTACAATCTCCTCAGAATAACAACGGCGCTGGCAGATAGGTTCTTGTCACTGAAGCAGCGCTGCTTCTAAGGGACGGACGCAAAGTTGTCACGCATACCGTTCGAATCTGCCGACCCATAGTGACAGATCCGGCGTTGTACCACCGTTGGACGCGCAGGCTTGGCCTGTGGCGCTTTGGTAGATAACGGGCAGTGATTCGAAGAGCCCAGAGACCGCTTACCACAACCTGACAGCTCTGTAGATGGGTCGTGAGCAGAAGGTCCAGTAATAAAGGTGATTGACTTGAAATATCTGGAATCCTGGTGGGCTGATCGACCAGTTGCTTCAAGTCATGCGTGAGCAGAGCCCTGCATGGTTGGTTTTCGAGGAACTTAACCACAACTTAAAATTGTTGTAAGCATTAAATTCCCCCAAAAATACCAATTCTGCTTTGGGAAATTGTTCTTGCGCGTCATCTGCTGCCCGACTAAGGTGTTCGAAAAGTCGTGTTGTCTCAATATCGCGAGTATGGGATCTGTAGAGGCACACGTAGATTTTGGCCTGGGGACCAGAGTCGACGTGTACCACCAGCATGGAGTAGGAGTGATCTTCCAAGCAGCGGAGACGGCGACAACAAACATTCGCCCGAACATACAGGCATACACCGGCTTTCGCTTTGAAGGACTCTTTAAACACGTAGCCGGGATAGTTAAGGTAGCCTGTGTCAGCAGGCAGAAGTATTTGTGTCTCCGTCAACAATGCTGGGCGTGCTCTTTCAAGATAGTGGTGGACAGCGTTGAAGTTAGAGTGGAGTCCGCGTATGTTGCCTGGGGGTATGCACCGCTATACTTAGTTGTTTTAGAGGCTGCCATGGTGGAATTGAAAAAGAGACGTGAAAATGAGCGGGCGGTGTCGCGAAGAGTCCTGGCAAATTAGGAAGATTTGTTTTCCCGATAGAAGCATTTCTGTACTTGCGATCTGATAACTTTTTGTCGTACGAGTGATACATGATCCCGTCTTGGCAACATTTTCCATGAAAATGTTTTGGAGAGATCTTTTATTCAGTTCAGGCTTTCAGGCACTTGTGTACGTACCCCATACAAATCTACGGCGAGGGGCCTTGTACTAAGAAGCGGCAAGAAACTCAGCAAGAGCTTGTTTTTTTACCCTGTAGGTTTCAGAGTCATCAAATTAAAAAATGAGGACAGAGATAATTCATGAAGTCTTTTTCCATTACATATTTTTATTCTTTATTTCGAGCTTGAGTTTCGAGCCTACCTACTTCGAATTAATCTATTTACACCAACTTTTCTTATTGTCTAACTATTATTATCTTTCCTAGGTACAACAAGGCTGGGTGGCTTGTATTGCTTTCAGATTACCTTTATACAAGGATTTATTATGGATACCCACATTAACCTGACTAACTTTTACATTGCGAAAATGAATAATACACCTAGACTTGCGGCCAATCTCAGTGTCTGATCATAAGCCTACCCACTAAAAACCTTACAGATCGCCATTGGACATCTCTTGGCAGTACCAGCATCAGGCAAGACACCGGAACAGACAGTATTCTAAGTTATCCTTGGTGGATCCCTTCGACTCCGTTGTCGACGATGTACACAGAGTACGACTATATGGTCGTTGGGCCCGTAAATTACAGGGTCAAAGGACAACCAAGCTCGAATCCCACCGGTACTCTTGAAATTCCAGACCAGCCGAGCTAAAAAAGTTATCTTAAATATGATCATGACTTTAATAAATAAAAATATAAAGACAAAAAGGTACGGACCAATGTAAACTTTAAAATATAATAAAAAAAGAACTTCCCTGTCTACCCGACTGATCTGTGTAAAACTCAAAAATAACGATCAAGCTTTGAACATAAATAAGTAATTGTAGGTACCTACAGGTACTACATAGGTATGTACTACTCTAAAGAGAAGAGTGCTGGTGTACCTGGAAGCCGGTGGACTAGCAGGATGAATATTATTGATATACAGTACCTACAGTATCCGGAACTAACATATCTCTTTTTAAATTTGAGGGACATAACTTTGTAGAAATAAATCGTATTATGCAGAATCAATTTAAACATAAGTTTGGACGGAGGTAGGAGCATTTAAGCAGTGCATAGAAGATATACGTAAATATTCAGTGTGCTGTATGGTTACGGTGGTGAACGGATGCGCCAAATTACTGGGAAATATTAAAATCGAATATTGGCATTTTATATTTTATTGCAATTTCGCGTAGACTCAAGGTATTATAATATTAATAGCTACTTAAATACGCATTTAAAACATTCAAAATCGCGTCGAGTACAGTGGACGCCGCAGGGTGGCAGTTTGTAAAGATGCAAGAAGTCTTAGAAGATGTAAATATATATATATATATATATATATATATATATATATATACAAAATTATGTTTCTATGTCCATTTTGGTGAAGAGTAACCAAATATACTTAAAAATTAAGGAGACGCAAATGATTTAATGATAGAATTTAAACACTGTTCATTTGTATTGAAACGAAAACAATAAAATCAAGTACCCTTAGCACGAGTGCGAGCTCATGAAAACTATCATAGTTTTCGTAATTAACAAAGAAAGGCCCCCTACGAGATGGACCGACGATCTTGTGAAGGTCGCGGGCAGCCGATGGATGCGAGTGGCGCTGGACCGATCGGTGTGGAGATCCTTGGAGGAGGCCTATGCTCAGCAGTGGGCGTCGTACGACTGACATGATGATTACATAACAAAAAACAGAATCGCCTCATTATCATCAGCCTATTACTGTCCCCACTGCTGGGGCACAGACCTTCCCTATGGATGGAATAGGGAGATTGGGCCATGACCATTCACGCGGGCCAAGTGCGGATGGCGAGTGCTAACAACTGCAGAAGCAGCCGAGACCAACGGCTTAACGTGCCTTCTGAAGCACGGAACTCGAGATAGAAGATTTTTGGTCACCCATCCAATGACCGACCACTGCGAAAGTTGCTTAACTTCAACGATCGCAGCCGAACGCGCTAACCACCCGCGCTACCGTGCTTCTCAATCTTCTTCTTGCATCGCCTAATATCGCTAAAAATTTATTTCAGATAGAAATGCCTGGAGATACCGTCTGGTTGTCACAAGATGGCAGTCACGCACTCTATTTAGCAGTGGAAACCGTAAGTGAAATTATTAATATATCAATCAATTAAAAGTATGCTTCTATTTTTCCAGAATATGTTACAGTAAGAAGAAAGAGAGATTTTTTTTTATTCAGTGACAAAAATAATACATGAAATAATATATATATCTTTATATATATAATTCTTCTGTGAGTGTGTATGTCACTGAACTTCTCTTAAACGACTGGACCGATTTTGATGAAATTTTTTGTGTGTGTTCAAGGGGATCAGAGAATGGTTTAGATTCACAATTTTGTCCGCTGGACAACCCCTATTTTTTTAGGGCGGTACGAAATTCGCTGGGTCAGCTAGTATATATACAATAATTTAGGTCTAAACATTTCCATCACTAAAAAGGCAGTCCACTCAGAATATGTCGGATGTCGTAGACTGTCCGAAGCTGGTCTTCCGTGGTTACCTTTTATTAGAGTAATTCTCAACTTTTTCCATATTAAAATAATTTAAATCTAAAGAAAATATTACTAGAAAAAATTCCACGTGGACCAGGCAGCAGACGGGACTCGAACCCGCACCCTTCGCAATCCGGGCGAATGCTCTGACCAATTATGCTACCGCGGCCCTCACGGACCGCGTCGAAATTCTTCTAGCCATTCTTAAGCTGCACGGCAGCGCCATCTCTTCGCATTATAGGTAACAATAGTAACATCTAGCAGTTGCATGCTTTAAATTAATAAAAAAAATATATAAAACTAGTTTTTACGGGTTAATGCACGAAACTTTATTTATTTATTGTCGTTTCGCAGCCTTTTCAGGTCTGCATCGTCAGAATAATGATTTTTTATTTTATTTTATATCAAAATAAAAAATCATTATTCTGACGATGCAGACCTGAAAAGGCTGCGAAACTTCAATAAATAAATAAAGTTTCGTGCATTAACCCGTAAAAACTAGTTTTATATATTTTGATATAAAATAAAATAAAAAATCATTATTCTGACGATGCAGACCTGAAAAGGCTGCGAAACGTCAATAAATAAATAAAGTTTCGTGCATTAACCCGTAAAAACTAGTTTTATTTAATGAGTGATGTGCGTGAAAACCTAAGAAACAAATAAAAAAAATATAATTAAAATAATTTTATTCACCTTTTTAAGTCCGTGCTTTCAAAAGAGGCGTGAAGGAACATCTTTCAAATGAAATGCTAGTTTGAAATCAAATACTCGTTAACTTTCATGATGCTTAACATTCGCCAAAATATTATAAAACAAAAATCTAGCATTAATTAAATAAAATGTTTAAATCTAAAGAAAAAAAATTACTACAAAAAAATACCACGGGGACTTTTTCAGTTTCAATCTTTTTCAATTTTTGTAGTAATTTTTTTTTTCAATTTTAATATCCAGCAGTAAAATGCTTCAAAAATACAATTATAATTGCTATTTATTCTTTCAAATGTTTAATACTTGTAAAGGTATTCATTTGACATTGTGGGTTACTTACAATGCGAAGAGATGTCCACGGGTTCGAGTCCCAACTGCTGCCTGCCTCCCAATTTCTAAGCGAACGTAGAAATTTTTCTAGTAAAATTTTCTTTAGATTCAAACATCTAGTTGAATACTTATAACTAAATTCAATATTTTTAACTTTTGCAAACACATACCTATTTTCAAAATGCTGAAACAAAGAATAACATACATATTTTTTTTAATTTATAAAACATACATTTGCAGGATGGTGTTGCTAGCATATTGTCTACACTCTCGCCAGTTGCCAGTATAAAATGCGTGAAAAACGACGTAGAGCTTGCGGTAAGGTTTAACTTTAGTTTCTATACACATGTTCACAACACAAGATTTGATTTCAGTATATTAAAGAAGTTCTCTCAGTAGCACATAATAAGGTTTTCGACATGTTCAAGATAATTTTCTCACGTTCTTAACTAATTTTTATGGGGTCCAAAAAAGATATGGATATTTTTGATTCTATAGCTATTTACGAGATTGTTACCATGTACCTTCTTTTTTAAGAGTCTCGGTACTGTACTATATTTCGGTACTGTTGCAAGCGCCATGATCACGGAGTAACTGAAAACAAGGTACATGGTAACAATCCCGTTAAAAACTATAATGTTAGTGACCATGAAAGTTTAAAACAATATATTTTTGATCCTGTTGTGTACCTAATTTTGGAAAAAAAACTAAATTAAAAATTAAATTTTCAAGTTGCCTCGAAAACGTTTATCTGGACATTATGGCGTCTCACTAGTTTATGACGTTACACAACTGTTATTAAAACGTCAAACGATGCAATGTAATGTCACTTTCGCCGGAAGTTTACAAGCGTGTGACGTCATTTTAGTCTTGGCCAATCTCAGACGTTTTCCGTCACGTCCATGCAGCAAAAAAATCATTTCTATTTAAAAATTTATAGAATAGTTATTCTACGTTCAGAATAGTAAAATCGCTGCTAATATTCATATTAAATACAGATGCTAGCAATAGGGTATTTGACAAGTTTTAGAAAACGATCTCACGTTATTGACTAATGTTTATGGAGTCCGCAAAAAGTGGATATTCATCATTCTGTTGTGTATTTCAGTAAAAATAACCAAATCAAAAACTCCATTTTCAAGTTGCCGCGAAAACGGTTTTCTGGACAATATGGCGTCTAACTAGTGTGTGACGTTACACGACTGTTATTAAAACGTCAAGCGATACAATGTAATGTCACTTTAACCGGAAGTTTACTTGAGTGTGACGTCATTTTAGGCTCCGCCAATCCTAAACGTTTTGGGTCACGTGACAATAGATTATCTTTTTCGTGGGTTTTTAGTAAAATTATGAATATTTTTTTTGTAAAACTAGTAAAAACCCCTGCCAATATTCATTTTTAACATTGATGCTAACAATTGGCACTTTATTTTTATTCGCTCCATAACAAATTTCGGTTTTTACGCGGCAGGGCTTTCGCACTGCCCATATTAAGGATGGCATCGCTGTAGTTCGAGGTCTGCGATGGGTCGAAGAATCTGTAGCAGCCGGCGAGGTTGTCACAGAAATAGATCTGTCCGACAAACTGGCGCAATTAAGGAGGTCAGTATTAAGATCACACGTTCACTTTTTTATTTAGTGGAGTAAAAAAGGGTTTTATTAAATCACTAGCTGACCCAGCGAACTTCGTACCGCCATAAAAATCGGAGCAGGTGGTAGAAGAGAAAATTTAGGGTTACTTGTATGTATTTTTTAATACCCATTATAAAAAAAAATATTTTGTCCAAAAAAAATTTAGGGGCTGTGTAACGTAGTCACTATCAATTTCCTGGGATAACATTCCTATATGAGAAAACAACGTTACAATAGCCAATAGTTTGAATTTTGGCGCGAAGACGCATTGTAGGTTTCAGAACATTACGTTACAGGTGGACAACCATTATCACTTAAGGATATGAAAAATAGATAATAGCCGATTCTCAGACCCACGGAATATGCACATAAGATTTCATAAAAAACAGTCAGGCCGTTTCGGAGGAGTATGATAACTAACATTGTGACACGAGAATTTTATATAATATAAGAAAACACACGCAATTAAAAAGGTATGGATTGTAGCGTCTGTAGTTACTTCTATGGTAGTAGCAGTGGCGTAACTACCGCCGTATCTGCCATATCAATTATACGGGGGCCCTGGGCTTCGGGGCCCCCAACGGGCGTAAGCGAAAATTAATAAAAACTTCTCAATTTTTTTTCAGAAATGACAAAAGTAAATAAAAAGCAATTTCTTTTTTTTCCCGCGTTAAGCGTCCGTTGGCAACACCGGGCGCGCGGGCTGCAAGATTTCCCCGTTTAAGTCATTTAACTTGAACGAGGGAATCCCACAATAATCGATGTACATACGATACGATGATAAACCACTTTTATATAAACACACACACATATATATATATATAATATCTAATATATATAATTCTCGTGTCGCGGTGTTTGTGGTTAAACTCCTCCGAAACGGCTTTCCCGATTCTCATGAAATTTTGTGTGTATATTGGGTAGGTCTGAGAATCGGACAACATCTATTTTTCATCCCCCTAAATGTTAAGGGTAATCCAACCCTAATATATTTTTTTTCAATTTTAGATATTTTTTTATGATACATCGTACAAAAATACATACAACCCTAAATTTTCACCTTTCTACCACCAACCCATATTTTTATATGGTGGTACGAAGTTCGCTGGGTCAACGAGTATATATATATGTGTGTTTGTGGGATGAGACCGCAGCTCTTCACGACGAGCATAAAAGTTAGTGTTACTCAGCGAAGGCTAAAACACTATAAGCGTCACACGCGACAATATATATATATATGCGTGATGCGTGCGCTGCTCCATTCCCCTATGCAAATTCACAAAAAAAAATGTGCTCTGACCACACTAATTTTTAGTATTAATAATAATCATAATAATCAGAATCATTTATTCAGTTTAGGCTGTTACAAGCACTCATGAATGTCTAGAAACTACGCAATCTGTTCGTAAATCTACGGCGGGAGATCTTGTACTGAGAAGAACCGGCAAGAAACTCACGGCTGTTTTTTTATCCCTGATTTATTATTAATTACTCCCTTTTTTATTATTAATAATTATTTTCCCCTGTTTTAATATTCATTATTAATTATTTGTTTTTAGTTATTGTTTTAATTTTTTAAGCATATAACTGCTTGATGTTTAAATCTATAGAAAATATAACTAGAAAAATATCCACGCGGACCAGGCAGCAGATGGGACTCGAACCCGCACCCTTCGCAATCCGGGCGAATGCACTGACCAATTATGCTACCGCGGGCCTTTTTTTTTATTGTTGGGAAAATGCGTTACGCATACCCCGCCCCGGTTGAGAGGCGGGGTTATGTGGGACTCCTCCTCCCCCCAAATCTCGCCTACCCGCCCAGCCAGACTACCTGGCTCGGCGGCTGCTCGGGGCGAGGGGGGGGGCCTCCCCCTCCCCCCAAATAAGCAGACTACCTGGCTCGGCGGCTGCTTGGGTCGAGGGGGGGGGGGCCTCCTCCTCCCCCCAAATAAGCAGACTGCCTGGCTCGGCGGCTGCTCCGGGCGAGGGGGGGGCCTCCTCCTCCCGCCAAATAAGCAGACTACCTGGCTCGGCGGCTGCTCGGGTCGAGGGGGGGGGGGGGGCTCCTCCTCCCCCCAAATAAGCAGACTACCTGGCTCGGCGGCTGCTTGGGTTGAGGGGGGGGGGGCCTCCTCCTCCCCCCAAATAAGCAGACTGCCTGGCTCGGCGGCTGCTCCGGGCGAGGGGGGGGCCTCCTCCTCCCGCCAAATAAGCAGACTACCTGGCTCGGCGGCTGCTCGGGTCGAGGGGGGGGGGGGCTCCTCCTCCCCCCAAATAAGCAGACTACCTGGGTCGGCGGCTGCTCGGGATGAGGGGGAGGGGCCCTACCCACTAAAAACCCAACAGTGCTCCCTCGTCTGCCGAAACGGGTTTTGTGGGATCCATATGACGCTCTACGTTACCCCGGCAGTAATTCCTCCTCCTCCTGGTGGTCAGGGGGATGCCCGGGAGCACGTAGGCATCCCCCCTCGACGGGTGAGACTGTGCAATGCGAGCGACGGACCACCCATGCCACCGCGGCCCTGACAGCCGCGTCGAAATTCCTCTAGCCATTCTTAAGCTGCAAGGCAGTGCAATTTCCTCGCATTGTAGGTAACCCACAATTTGTTTATATTTTATTTTATCTTTGCAGCGAAGAATTGTACTCACATGGTCCTTCGTTTTCCACGATCGCTGGCGCCGGTGAAAATGGTGCCATCATACATTACAGCCCACCTAGAGAAGGTTCCAGAGTGATAGGAAAATATGACATGCTGCTAGTCGACTCAGGAGGGCAGTACAAGTGAGTTGTGATTTACAAAAAGCTTTTATTGGCTTAAAATCAAAATAAAAAATGGATGCGTGTAACTTATGTACGCGCGTGAGAAGTTATACTTCTTTAGCATCATTAAAAATATTTTTTAATTGCATGTAAATAATTAATAATTACAATAAAATAATAAAAGGACTGGAAAAGGATAGTTAACACAGTCAATTAAGTTCAGTTTTAATTTGAAAAATTAAATAAATATTCAAAATATTCAATTAAAATCACTACTGAAATTAAGTTATTAGTCCATATGTAATTAGCACTTGTAAGTAACTAAAACACGTTGTGTCTATATAGAAACTAGAAACATGTGGATAAATATTATAAATATGAAAACAGTGATCAGAGGCGACGAGCGTGCCAACATTGTTTTTGACAACGCGATCATCTTATGGAGCTCCGTGGATCGTTCAAAGTACCTTTCGAACAGATGTCTAATAATGGTGGATTATTAACCACTAAGTGGTTAATAATCCACCATTATTAGACACTAACATTCATAACGCGCCCGCGGCCAACTTCATGGTGTTACTATTGTGTTACAGTGATGCGCGCGCATCTCGAAATTTCACTCACATGATTTTTTCATAACGCGCCCGCGGCCAACTTCATGCTGTTACTTTTGGGTTACAGTGATGCGCGCGCATCTAAAAATTTCACTCTCATCATTTTTTCATAACGCGCCTAAAGAAGTATAACTTCAAAAATCATTTTTATCTCTGTTGACTGGACTAAACCTGTATATGTGTAGTCTATGTATCTTATAAATAATCTTATAAATATGTTAATACTAAGGCCATTATTTCACACAAAGTACCTAGTTATAGACATCCTCAGCCAAACTAGGAAATTCATCCTGTATTTTGGCTTCAGCGCTCTTCCCCGAATTTTATTTGCTATGTAGCCATACAAATAACATGAGTACCATAGTACTACATTAATCAATATTACAGTACATTAATATAATAAATGTGTGTGTGTGCGTGTGCGTATGTGTGTGTGTGCGTGTGCGTATGTGTGTGTGTGTGTGCGTGTGTGTGTGTATATGTGTGTAGTGCGTATGTGTATATATAATCATGAGCATCTATATTTATAGGGCCGTGGCAACCAATTCCTCAGTTTTTTCGTAATCTAGGTATATATATGTTATATGTGTAGGTATATAATATGTATATGTATGTATATATACTTAATTCACAAATTCGTTTAAATCCCTTGTTTCTTTTACTGACACCGCCGACTTCAGCTTTCTTTCAATCCTCTCCATCCAAAGGTTGTCTGGAAGAAATCGCTTTTAGCGATAAGGCTGCCCATTGAAGCACTCTTTTTTTTACAATTCTAATGTCCCTCATTTCTGTTCTGTGTTGTGGTGTTTTCAATAAAGTATTGTGTATTGTATTGTATTATTCAGTCTAGGCTGTTACAAGCTCTTGTGAAGGTCAAGAAGCTACGCCATCGGTTCTCAAAACTACGATGCGAGACCTTGTACTGAGAATGTAGTCTATGTATATATATGTTATATGTATCTCTTATCTATTAGACAAGTCCGTCCGTCCGTCCGTCCGTGGTGCTGTTTCAGCGGCCAAACCGTAAGAGATAGATAAAGAGAATGTTTAAGTTATAAGTTAAGAATAGTCTGATAAGACTACACACCGGATTTGAGTAACGTAGCACTTCCGGAACCGGCAAGAAACTCAGCAAGGGCTGTTTTTTTCTCCCTGTATTGTTATATACAGAGTCGTCAAGTTGAAAAATGACTTCAAAGATACGTCTGAAATCACCTTTCATTACATCATTTACGAAACAGCCTACCCGCAATAAATTCAGCCACTCCGTGATCATGGCGCTTGCAACAGTGCCGAAATATCGCGAAACTCACACCACTCGCACCAGATTTCTTTTTTCATTATATTTTTTATCTCCTTTTAATTACTTTATTTTTTTAAAATCAACAGTATAATGATGTCTTTAGCTTTTTAATAAATATACTTTTTAATCATCGCAATCGGTTCATTCGTTGCGAATTTATAACTAATTTTATGGTAGCCAATATTCACCGGTGACCGAAACCTGTGATGCCACGGAGTTTTTCGAATTAAACTCAAAAGTTACTGAAATCATTAAATAAGTGCCGATTGTTGAAAGACAGCGCCAATGTTTGGGTAGTTTACCCTACCAGTTACTGTTATAAATATGGGAGAAAATTGTATTTGAAACTAGCGGCCCGCCCTCGCTTCGCTTCGGTGTAGAGCTGAAGTGTAGACTACAGTTTTTGTTCTCAGGCTTGTATTATACACAATGACATTCATCTATGATTCTTCTTATACCTACATGCAAAGTCTCAGCCCGATCGGTTTAAAATTAACAAAGTTTCCTACAAACTTTCATTCCCTATGTTATCCCCTTGGGGGTAGAATTGATCAAAATCCTTTCTTAGCGGATGCCTATGTCATAACATCTACCAGCATGCCAAATTACAGCCCAGTCCGTCCAGTGGTTTGGGCTGTTCGTTGATAGATCACTATGTCAGTCAGTCAGTCGCCTTTGAGTTTTATATATATATATATAGATATAATGATTTCAGATGATTCAGACAACGCATAAAATATAATCAGTGCATCTTTACCACAGAACACAGAAAGAGATTAGAAGGATGTTCATTGAATATTTTGTACGGGAACCGATGTCGCCGGCTCACCCCCCACTACTCTTCCACTTAGTAGATAATAGCCAATCAAATTGGCTCAATCGATCAAATCAAAAAAATCAATCTACCTGCATGCCAAATTTCAGCCCGATCCGTCCAGTGGTTTGGGCTGTGCGTTGATAGATCACTATGTCAGTCAGTAACCTTTGAGTTTTATATATATAGATGGAGACAATGGTGGTTTTTGTCGAGAAATTGTCAATTTTTTGATTAGTTATTATTTTCTATAGGGACGGTACGACAGACATCACACGCACGCGGCATATGAACGCTTCACCGACACAGGCGCAACGACTCGCCTTCACGCGCGTGCTGAAGGGGCAGATAATGTTGGGGACCGTCGTATTCCCTAAATGGACTGTGGTCTGTATCATAGTATAGATGGTGAAGCTTGTATTCATGTTATTTAGAGACGGCACTACAGCTTAGATCAAAACAAAAAGGGAGGTACACTCGCGGGAAGACCCGCTCTGTCACCCATAATTCCATAATCGCTTGCGGTAGCGGCGTAATAAAAATTCATTCATAGACATGTAAATATCGCTGTCTTACTTTTTCGTATAGCGCTGTCGCGATCACGAGGCGGATGACAAATTGCAACTAAAACAAATGCAATTCAATTCATTATTCAATGAATGAAATGCTCTCTGTCTTACTTTTGTGCTGCGGCCCGGATTGGCGCGTCCGACGCGAAGGCGGGGCGTAGTAAAAACTACTGTAGAAAACCGTTCAAAGCATTTTATTCGCCAAGTGATAGAGCGCAAAATTCCGCGATAGTAATTTATATGTGTAGTGAAGAAAAATAAATCTCGGAGGCGATAACTGGATATTAAACAAAAAACAAACGCACAACTAAAGATGTCTAATGTGAAGATTCAATAAGAGACGATTCATTTACAAAAACAAAGCAAAACATAGCGGCCTAGTAAAATCTACTTATTATTCTATGGGTGTTTTTTTTTCATATATCTAATTTTCGAGAAGGAAATCGTCGAGAGCCAAACCTCGAATTAGGCAATTTTTATACGTAATTTTCAACGTTAGCTATATCATGGTATTTGCCAATGCACGACAGCTATAGTTTTTACAAATACCTATTTCTCAAATATCTCTCTGCTCGTCCGGCTTGAAGTGTCGCCGCACACGGGCCACACGCCACAGCCACAAACGCCGCCACGAGAAGCTAGAAGCGGCTGAAGCGCGCGACAGCGCCCGTCTAAGTGTCGCTGCACACGGGCCACCGACCACAACCACAAAACGCCGCCACCGGCATATTTTTTGTAGTTTTCATACATTTTATTGGACTCGCCACACACGGTACGCCGGTGGCCTCCACACGCTACAAATGGTCGTTGCTCGCTTCTTGTGGCCCGCACCGGCCACTTAATGCGCCGATACAAAACGCCGCCACACGTCACTCGCGCGATTCTCCACCCCGCTCTCCCTTACCTTAGTCGGCCGCTGTCGCGCGCTTCAGCCACTTTAGTAGCCGCTTCTAGCTTCTCGTGGCGGCGTTTGTGGCTGTGGCGTGTGGCCCGTGTGCGGCGACACTAAGGTAAGGGAGAGAGGGGTGGGGAATCGCGCGAGTGACGTGTGGCGGCGTTTTGTATCGGCGCATTAAGTGGCCGGTGCGGGCCACAAGAAGCGAGCAACGACCATTTGTAGCGTGTGGCGGCCACCGGCGTACCGTGTGTGGCGAGTCCATATAAAATGTATGAAAACTACAAGAAATATGCCGGTGGCGGCGTTTTGTGGTTGGTTTTTATAAAAACACACCATTTTTTTATTTTATTACCAAAGTCCCAAATCGGAAGTCTTACAGGGCCACACTTTGGAGTCGTTCGCGCGCAAATCTTTGTGGGACGTGGGACTGAACTATGCCCACGGGACGGGGCACGGCGTGGGTCACTTCCTCAATGTGCACGAGGGGCCGTCGGGGATCCTAAGCGGACCCCTAGCTTCAGACCCTGGCATCCAGCCTAAAATGATATTCAGTAACGGTAAGACAAATAAATTAATCAATAGTGAAAAACCAAAATTGCTTTAACGCCACTTTAGTAACTTTACAGCTTTGATACTCCGTGCTTGTTGTGTCCTGGGCCCGTGTGGTGGGTCACGGCCCAATCTCCCTATTCCATTCATTAGGGAAGGGCTGTGCCCCAGCAGTGGGGACATTAATAGGCTGTAGAGCGATTCTGTCAAATAAAATCTTAAAGATTTCGCTATCTGCCATTTTAGACATTAGTTATTTATGCATTACGCCATTACACGGCAAAATGTCGCTTTGTGTAGAAGCAGCCAGTATTAGATATTTGACATTTGTCAGAAACCCGAATAAATGAGATCGTAAGTGAGATTGCATCTTATATATACATTGTTTATATTTAAAACACCAATAACCTCTTAGGGGGTGATTCTACCCATCAACAGGAACAACTTTTATTACGGGACCAACACTGAAATCGCGAAAAAAAAAACAGCTGTTTCATACATTGCGGTCGATTAAAGCTGATGCACTTTTATATGAAACAGCAGATTTTTTTTCGCGATTTCGGAGTTGGTCCCATAATAAAAGTTGTTCATTTCAGACTTGTCTCTGATGTTGTTACAAAAGATTTAAATTTTCTTACAGAACCCGGATATTATGAAGTTGGAGAGTATGGGATCAGACACGAAGACTTGGTAGAAGTCATCGAGTTGAACAAAGATTCTGATCATATTTTGGTAAATTTTGTATTTTGTCTTGATTTCCTGACCTAAGAATCTCTTTTTCAAGTAAAATTTATCATCTAATTATCACAATTTCATACAAAATCACACTAGTTAATATTATAAAGGCGAAAATTTGTGAGTGTGTATGTTTGTTACTTCTTCACGTCTAAACGGCTGGGGCGATTTTAATAAAATTTGATAAGGAGTTAGCTGACACCCTTGATTAACACATAGGCTACGTTTCACTGCGGGAAAAATCTCTAATAAACAGCTAGTAAATAATAAATATTTTGGAATACAAATCTTAGTGAGAGTTAAGTTCCTTTGCTTTTGAAAAGGTGTTAAAAATGATTCACTGACTTTTAGAAGGCTTTTGATAATGTTTTTTAGCGGTCACTTGTCACTTTGCGAAAACTTAGAATGCTTTGGAATTGATTTACTAAGGCAGCTCTCATATCTTATAATAGACAAAAGAAGTCAGCTTACTATTAAACAGGGACATCACTCGTCTCGAACTATAGTTTCTTCTGGAGTTCTGCAAGGTTCGCATTTAGGGTCATTTACTTTTCTTAAAAAATGCAAACGATCTCAGTCGATTGTAAAAAAAAATTGTCCGCGTGGATTTTTTTCTAATAAAAGTTTCTTTAGATATGTATGGGTAATGCGATGTGTGCCATACGTTTTGAACGAAGTAATAATGCCTTATTTTCTGCAGGCCAACGGTCTAGTTGGCAATTTCTCCGGAGCAGGAGCGCTAGGCTTCCGCTACCTGTCGCTGGTGCCTCATCAGACGGCGTGCCTGGATGTGGGACTGCTTTCAGAATTCGAGGTAAAAAAAGTTGTACTTTTGCAACACTAGCCTTTGCTGAGTTTCTTGTCGGTACTTCTCATAACAAGGTCTCCCGCTAAATAAATATTGATTATTTATATATATTCCATCCATAGGAAAGGCCTGTGCCCCAGCAGTGGGGCATTAATAGGCTGAAGATGATCAGTTACCCTAGTATCCCATAGCACAACCCTTACCCCTTAATTAATAAACGCAGAATAAGCTTGGATTAGTTAATCCATGTTTCGCCTCTATTCATTGAATTACAAATGGCATTTGAGTGATAATTATGAACTAAAAAATTTTAAACAAAAAATAGAACCGACTTCAAAATCGACAATCCATTTTCGATTTTTAGTTCCAACTAAAAAGTAAAAAAAATAATATCTGGTTCATGATTTTGAAGTCGGTTTTATTTTTTGTTTAAATTTCTTTCATTTCATACATTTTAGTGAAAATTACATGGTCCAAGTAAACAATTACACTATTGACGGAGAAATCGGTGATCATGCATAAAAAAACATCGTGCGTGCCTTTGAAATGTGAAGGTTTCCCTCGATTCCCCCGGATACCAACCATCAGATCCTGACTTGGTTCCAATGGGACCACCTCGGAAGTCACTCTTTCGATTAAAAAAAGATTTTTGGAAATCGGTCCACAATTGGCAGAGAAATCGCTGAACATACATAAAATACTAGCTGACTCAGCGAACTTAGTACCGCCATAAAAATAGGGGCAGGTGGTGGAAGAGAAAATTTAGGGTTGTAAGTATTTTTTAATACCACAAAATATAAACGGTCCAAAAAAAATTTAGGGGTATGTAACGTAGTGTTCTATCAATTTCCTGGGATAAATGATATCCCATATACTCCTAACCAATATGAGAACACAACGTTACAATACCCAATAGTTTGAATTTTGGCGCGAAGGTGCATTGTAGGTTTCAGAACACTACGTTACAGGTGGACAACCATTATCAATTAAGGATATGAAAAATAGATAGTCGCCGATTGTCAGACCCACAGAATATGCATATAAAATTTCATAAAAATAGGCCGTTTCGGAGGAGTATGGTAACTAACATTGTGACACGAGAATTTTATATATGACGAACACAGAACCTCCTCCTTTTTTGAAGTCGGTTAAAAATGGCGTAACTAGTCTAAGCCTTTTCTTCTTTATTAATAAGAAGTTTAGAGTGTTATTTGGGGCTAGTCTAATTGTTTGGGTGTAAGAAATACTTTATTTATTTATTTCCACAGATTAAATTTATAAACGATTACCACGCTCGAGTTTTCTCCGCCCTGGGACCTATACTTCGTGAGAGGAATCTGATGGACGACTACAGGTGGTTGGAAAAGGAATGCGCGCCAATCCGCAACGCCGCCATCTTTGTGAAGTCGTCGCCATTTTTATTCATTAGCATTGTTAGTCTATGGTTTGTTTAAGTGACAAAAAGTTACGTGCCAGTTGCCATATTCATTTATATCTATGGTGCTAGGGGCTTTGAGAACTTGATAAGTTGCAGTCTTAGATAAAGAATCCTATTGTAGTGATAAAGGTGTCGATTCTGGCGTGATTCTCTAAACTTAATTTAACATCATTCTCTCATTTTCATTCTGTATAGAGAATGACAAGGATACACTGTTGACAAATTTATGTTTAGGTTTAGAGAATCATGTCAGAATTGCCACCATAATATTGTTGGTGCGTCGCTGTCCGTCACACCTTTTATTAAGAATTAAATACGTACGAATTTTATAAACTTAATATTTTCATTAATAAAAAAATCTACCAATAAAATTGTGGTTTCATTTATTACAATTTACAACCAAATGTCTGTGATCACAGCCTTCATTATCTTTATATATAAAGATAATGAAGGTTCTCGTGGTTCTGCCCAATCCCATACAAATGAAAGAAGGTTGCTGCAAAAGCTTGAATTTGTAGGATTTAAAAGGAAAACTGCTGTACTGGTTTTATCCATTCCTGTGTTTGCTTAGGGCTGGTGTGCATCTTCTTGCAAAAAAATGGTGTGGTTTTATGAAACTTTAAAATCATTAATAAAAAAGTCCTTCGTCTGGGATTCGAACCCGGGCCACCCACATAGCCGGTGAGCTTTCATGCTTATTTTTCAATACGTGAGTATTCAGAATTTTAATCAATATTTTTATGAGGGCAACTAGCTACTATAAGGAAATCTTATCTTTATAACAATCTGTGACAAAGTTCATTGAATACTGTACACTCCTGTTATAGGTGTACATAATCAGACTGTAGTGTTGCCGATCGATAGTCGACTATCGATGATTAATCGATACTCTATCGATAGCCAACTAATCGTATGACAATTGATCGGCTTATCGATAGTATCGATAGCACAGAAAAAGCCAATACTATCGATAGCATTGTAGTTCGTTAATAACAAACTATCGATAGTATCGATACTGTCGATTTTATTCGCAACCATACTATCGATAGATTAACAATTTGCAATAGTATTGTTTACAATTTTCAGGTATTATAGTCAATCACAAACTTTAGTCTAAAACAATCGCTAGTATCGATACTATTGTTGCAAATAAAATCAACACTATCGATAGTATCGATACTATCAATAGTTTGTTATTGATTATATTGATAGGCCTATCGATGATATGATTTTCGATGTAAGCTGTCGATAGTTTTAATATTGATAGTTCGGCAACACTATCAAACTGCATATTACACTAATATTATAAAAGCAAAATTTTGTGAGTGTGTATGTTTGTTACTTCTTCATGTCTAAACGACAGGAGCGATTTTAACAAAATTTGGTATAGAGTTAGCTGCCACCCTAGAGAACACATAGACTATGTTTTACTGCAGGAAAATATAACACACCTTGGGGCACAGCTAGTTAAAATAATTCTTTTTTATCACTTGATATTTTTAAAATAAAATTATAATAAGTTCTGTGTTTTAAATTTATAAATTCAAAATGCACAACTATTAACTACACATTAAAACAGGAATGCTCAGAACAAAAAAGAAAAAACAGCCATATGTTTTAAGCATTTTTACTTATAAGTTAAGCTGATCACATTAATATTTGTAAACTACTATAGAGGTAACATTCATTTAGTTCTTGTCGCGGTAGTGTTTGATGTTAACAAGCACCCATGCAGGGATCGCTGACCAACCAATCACCATCATGCTGGCCAAGACGATCAGCTCCTGAAAGCCAGAGAGTAATAAATCAATCCACAATATAATCTCAAAATAGATCTCCATGGCCAAGTGGTTTGTACACTGGGTTTCATGGTGTCGCAGACTCAAGAGGTCCCAGGTTCGAAACTCCGGTGGGGGCACATGTTTGTGTGATGAATACAAGCATTTGTACTCCAGTCATGGATGTTTAATACGTATTTCTTTATAACTATACATATATATGTACAGTATATGTATTCTATCCATTACCCTAGTATCCCATAACACAAGCCTTACAGTGCTTACTTTTGGGCTAAACTAATTGGTGTGTGTTGGAAAAAAAGAACTGGCAGTATGACGTCGTTATAATAATATTGGATTTCCGATCCTTTGCTGTGCAGAAGAGGAGACAAGTGACTGCAAAGGTGTTGCTAGACTAAGGACTGAACATTTGGGCAGTCCGCAGACGGTACTAGAGATTAGAGACAACATCAAGGGACTTTTGAGCTTCTTAGGGGAATAGGATGGCAGGACTTCATTCATCAAAGAAATGCAATAAAGTCACTTAATTTCTGTGTAAAACGGTCACAGCCACAGAACAAAAAATAAATAAAAAAATGCTGAGTTGCGGAAATTACCCCTGTCGAGAAGAAGAATATAATCTGTCCTTTTTAAATATAAATAAATTATGCACAAAGCATAACAATTTCAACATTAACATTTCATAATAGGAAATGTTGTGCAAATCTCTTTTTTGAATCATCCTATAATAGTACATTATGATACGCGTGACCTAAGTTGCCTATTACTGCATTGCGTGAAGTTAGCGCCCGAGCGGAGCGAGGATGCTAAACGTCGTGCAGTAATAGACAACTAAGGCCACAAGTATCGTATACTATTTTATAGCAAGTGTGACGTAAACCCGCCCCAGACGCAGGCAAGAGGGGGGGTTGCGAGGGATGCGTTTAGTGTTTTGAAAGTAAAATTCATGTATTGTAATCACAAAGAATTGCATTACAGACTGCAAGTCAAACTCTGAAAAGAAAGAATTCCGGTTCAGATTACCATTTTGAAAGTATATTTCAAAAGGAAAAAATCAAATATCATTACAACAAAATAACCTAACCTATCGCTAATTTGTCATTTGTTTGCTGTGAATTTTTAAGCTCCAAATGACATTTAAATGTGTTTCCTTTTATTTTTTCTACATGAGTGAAGTTGGTCAATTCATTTACACACCGTGCAGAAATAGGCAACTTAGGTCACGGAAAAGCGTGCGTAAAGTGTGGGTTTAGGTCACACTGTGCTATAAATGTTTTTTCATATGGCAGGACATCTATGAGTTGGATAGAAGAATGAGTGCAAAACTTAACAACTTTTAATTAAAATAGTAACAATAATTAAAGTGCGAGGCCATTTTTTACCAATTTACAACAATATGTACATTAACACAAATTGATAGTGTTAATTAAACTAATTTCTTTTAAAATTGTAATGGATTAGATTTTGGCAGAATACAGGACTTAATCACTAACATTTAAGTATTTAGATAACGTAGAAAAACCTATGTTAAGAGTAGGTAGGTAAGTCTGCAAATTTTTAGTACATTCTACTCAGAATTTGATGAATTCAATAGTAAGGTTAGATTTTTGTGTATAAAATTACGTAACAGCAAAATTACCAAATTATGGTATTTCTGTAGTTTGTTAGTGTAAAATAGTTAAATTATCCAATATTTTTTAATATCTTTCATATTTTAAGCAATCGTCAGGTCAATTAATGCAAAAATGTAACGAGAGAAGGCAGTAATAAATATATACTTACGCCTTTTGAGACCTTATTCCTGGCCGGAGTAGCAGTCACACTCATATTTCTCACTTGGGCCACATTCTTGGCTAGTTGGGCATTGCTCCTGACGAGATTTCTGATGGCGAACATTTTGATTTAGTTAAAAATTCACTCAGCTGTAGCACAAGTTCAGATAATTTTATGGGCTTATCTGTCAAAATTGGTCATTGCCAGTTAGGAGTTAGGGATGTCAAAATTATCATTTTATTTAAAACCGATTATTTTTCTTTTGCTACTCAATTTATTCAATCAATTTTAACAATAAGTTAAACGATTATTAAAATAACGATTTTTTATAATTTCTCGTTGTTTTTTTTTATCAGAGACACTTTTGGGGTCGGTATCCTATCAAGATAATCATAATCATTATTATCAGATCAGTGTAAGATACCTCTATAAATGAAACTACGAATTACGAAGATCACATATTCTCTTCACAGTTCAGCAGTTTAGAGAACAAAAAAAATATTTATAATAAAGGTTTTAAGTCAGTTTGATTTTTGATTCCTTTGCTTAAAAAAATGTTTAAGGAACATTACTAAACTTGACACTATAGCGGGTGATCACATCATCTAAAGCAGAGGTTCCCATACTTTTTTGTGTCGTAGACCCTTTGCATGTTTTTAGGTTTGGGTAGACCCCTACTTACTTTATATTGATTTTTTGTAAATTTTTATCTGTAGGGAAGTTAGTGTATCAAGATAATACTGGTAGATCATTATATGCAGGTTTATACAACTTCAAAATGTATTGCGACCACAAAACGAATATCTTACAACTTACAAAAAAATTTACAAACATATATATAATATTTTTTATTATTTCATAGATACTTTTATAAATAATGTATATATCTTTTATATATGTATATATAATAAGTACTATCAGTGTATGTTGAGAACCATTATCGTGGACCCCCATTTTCATTTCATGGACCCCCAAATTCTTTTTTCGCTAACGTAGACCCCTTGCAGGTCGTCATAGACCCCTAGGCGTCGATATAGACCACTTTGGGAATCACTGATCTAAAGTATGATTAAAATGTTAGTGTGTTTATATATTTGCATGTTATGTTTATGTACTTGTATTTTATTTTTTGTTGTACATAATTATTAATAAATATTATTAATGGCAATTTCACTTTATGCTTTAAAGTGACTTTACGCGGCGCGCGTACAACGTACTGCGCGTGCAATATAATAACGCGTTCAGGATATTGTTGGGGCTGGCGCGATTTTGTAGTGCTTCCACAATGTTTGCAGAGGCGCGTACCATTGCTTTTATGCAGTAATGCGCAAGCCTACTGGGTCGCTGCTATCGCGCGTGCGCGCCAGCCCAAACAGTATTGTGCGCGCGCTGTTCGAACGCTGGGATTCACCGCTGCTTATGCGTTGGATTCATCTGCATACAGCGGCGGTGACTCCTTAGTTGTTAATTTTATTTGTATTTTTATTTATTGAAGTTATACTTCTTTAGGCGCGTTATGAAAAAATGATGAGAGTGAAATTAAAAGATGCGCGCGTAACACAAAATTTTAATTTACTTTTGTGTTTACCGCACATTAAGAAAATCTACCAACAAAATAGAAATAGAATCTCTATTTAGTGGGTGCTAACGACTGCATTGTGAAGGCCTATCAAAAGTATTTATTAATCTGGAACAACGGAACCAAAGCGCGATTCAGGAGACTACAGCGCCATCTCTTGACCATTGGTGTAGTAGAACCAAAAACCACATCTTTATTTTTTGTAATAAAGTAACAGTTATAGGTATTCATATTTATAATATTTATCCACATGTTTCTAGTTTGTATATTCGGAATACGTGTTTGAGTTTCATACAAGTGCAAATCACATATGTTCTAATAAATTATATTCAGTATCGATTTTAATTGAATATTTTGATTATTTATTTATTTTTTCAAATTAAATCTGAACTTTATTGACTGTGTCCTTTTCCAGACTTTTTATTAATTTATTGTAATTAATGATTTGTATGCAATTATAAACTAATTTTAAACGATGCCAAAGAAGGATAACTTCTCACGCGCCTACATAAGTACACGCACCCATTTTTTTTTTAATATGTTTCTTTTGTTTTTTATTTAATTTTATTTTATGGATTCAATTTACTAATACTAGATTTGTAAGCATAATTGTTACTAACCATTATGGATGAATAATCTGAAATAAATGTTATTATTATTATTATTTATGTGACACCATCTACTTCCCACTCTCTTTGTAACAGTCCAGTTAACATACGGTTGTCTGGAAGAAATTGCTTCTTAGCGATAAGGCCGCCGTTTGTACTATTATGCAATATTCTTAATTAATTGTAATTTAAAATTTCATGCTGCACAATAAAGTGATCATTCATTCATTTATTCCACTTTGTAATATATTAATATTAAAAACGATAAAGTCACAAATTAAAAGACTTTTGGCACAAAACACTGTAAACACAACAGACGTTGACAACCTATGTACTTAGCCCCAGCAGGTTTTTTTTTATGTTATAGGGGGCATACGAGCAGACGGCTCACCTGATGGTAAGTGATTACCGTCGCCCATGAACACTTGCAACACCAGGAGTATCACAAATGCGATGCCGGCCTTTAAGGAAGGAGTACGCTCTTTTTTTGAAGGTTTTTGGGTCGTATTGGTCCGGAAACACTGCTGGCGACAATATATTCCACAGTTTTGTCGTACGTGGTAAAAAATTTCGACAAAAACGCACGGTTGTGGATAGCCACGCATCAAGATGATGGGGATGAAATTTTTGTCGCGATGTACGATGGCGAAATGCAGCAGCTGGAATTAATCAGAACAATTCCTCAGAACACTCCCCGTGATAAATGCGATAGAAGATGCAGAGCGAAGCTACATCTCTACGCAAAGCCAAAGGATCAAGCTAATCGGAAAGATCCTGGTCGTCGACGATTCGAGCCACTCAAAGGGAGAAGCTGGTACTGGGGTGCCCCCGCCCAAAGATGAGAGCAGTACTCAATGTGAGGCCGAACCTGTGCCTAGGTACAGTTGTTTGTTTTTTAGGTAGGAACTTAAAATGGCGACTGGCCGCAAATAGGCAATTCAATGAGATCACTTTATAATGTTGCCGTTATAAGTTCAGGCAAATATAATGTTGTCTCTTTAGGTTAGGTTGGTTAAATTGAGATGGCTATAAGTTTATGAAAACAATGTCGATATCAATCATATTTGTATAACAGATTGTTCGTATAGAATATACGAACAATCAATATATATATACTATGACTTCTCCATAGGTTTAAGTATTCAGAGAGTCAATTGTTTTTTTAGAGATGCCGAAAGTGAAAAAAAAGTAATATCGATATTTTTAAATATATAAATATCGGCTTCGATACATCGCGAAAAAAATATTGATATATTCAACACATTTTTCGAAAAATTTGCGTTTTAAAAAAATATATTTAGATCAGCCTAGCACAGTAACAACAAAACAAATTATAAAGAAAGAACTATCAAAATCAAATTACCAAATTGCCATTACATGCCTTTAAATTAACGCCTCACACTTGACAGTAGAGTATCTCACTAAAGATGACACGTGAAATATTAATGGAACGAAAATTATCTCCTTAGAAATAGACCCTATTTTCGAATGATGAAAGTGATAAAATGGCCTCTCTGGTGCCATCTTTCGTAAATGAGACTAGACAGTCACACACTACTATAGAATAGATTTATAGAATTTATTCATTTATTTTTTCCATCTTTTATGACTTTTAATTCTAGCGAATTTAGTTAGATCGTGATGTCACGCTAATAATAAAAAAATATCGTTTTTGATACTAATTTCGATATCGGTGTTTTTGTAGCAATGTATCATTTTATCAGATAAAATATATATCATCTAAAAGTACCGATATATGGAATAACTTAATCGTAATATCGATACATCAATATATTTTCAACAAGCCTAGGAGGCCGAAATGGAGAAATTCACGGCCGTAAAACTTATAAAAAAAAAACAAACTCAGAATCCTTTGCCCGTCACAACAGGGACAAATTAACCAAAAAAAAAAACAAGCCTAGGTGGTTTGACATTGACAGTTGTGTTGTTTGGGTGAATTGTTGTTTGATCGGTGCGTGCGGTTTGCTTCTATAAAATTTACAAAGTAAACCTCGCTCCTACTTAATTTTTTGGATAAAACAATCTTCGTACATTCACCGAAATGGCTGTAAGTAATTTCAAGCGAGACACATTGTAGTTTTTTATATTAATACTTATTGGGTGTAAAACATAACCTCAAAAATACATAGGTTTTCGCAAATTCGTGTCTATTAAGTTGTAATTATGCCTTTTTTCAGTCTATAGCGGCAGCGCAGGTGCAGGAAGTGCGATCTATCACACGCATTGAGCGTATTGGTGCACATTCTCATATTAGAGGATTGGGACTTGATGACTCCTTGGAGCCTAGGGCTGTGTCACAAGGCATGGTTGGCCAGAAAATGGCCAGGAAAGCCGCCGGTGTTATCCTGCAGATGATCAGAGAAGGTTGTTCAATGTTCCGTTGCTATGGTAACCAAAGCGTTGTTAGGTAACCTCAAATCTTGATATGCCTGGTACCCAAGACCCATCATATATTTTAGTTTGGATATACTGTACTTCCAGGACTAAAAGGTACTTAATTTCAATAGCTGTGGTTGATTTACGGGGTAGTTTGGGGGGGGGGGGCCCCCATGGCAAGGTACATGGTAACAATTCTATATCCTAGCTATAATGTTAGTGAACATGTAAGTTTAAAGCAATAGACCGTTTTTTGTCTCACCAGATGGCGCCACTGTTAATATGCATGTGTGTGTGTAATCAAAGTTTATATTCAAATCATATTTTAATAGAAATGTATTGGAAACATAATTGACCATGCTACAGTGTTGTGCAGTTCGGTTTTAGTCGGAAAAAAGGAGGACATAATAATTTTTCTTAGCTTTGCTTTCAAAGAACTAACATTCATTGACATGTTACTGATATCTGAGTTATTACCTAATATATTTTTTTTTAGTTTGAAATAATCCGTAAAACATGTTCAACCCACAAGCAATAACATTTGATATTTTGGGGACCACACACTATACAAGCGCCTCTAACGGCGGATTCAGAAGCGATAACCCTCATTAATGGCATTATTTACGTTAATTATTTCAGGCAAGATTGCAGGCAGAGCAGTGTTATTGGCAGGCCAACCTGGTACTGGGAAGACGGCTATAGCAATGGGTCTTGCCCAAGCTTTAGGACCAGACACTCCCTTCACTAGTATGGCTGGTAAGCACTGACAATTCACCGATCATAGTTAGCGAACAACGGATCCACTTTATAATTAGTTCGTTTATTAATTTTAACTGGGATACTGGTGTTGATTCTGGTCAGTCAGTCTGTCTCTCCTTTTTACTCTGCATAGAGAATGGAAACGATACGCAATCAAAAGAACCACACTTTGTCATTTATAATTTTAATAATGCTATCCACAGATATTTTCTAGCATTATCATAATTTTACTTTGTAACTTAAGTATCATCATCATCAGCCTATTGATGCCCCCACTGCTGGGGCACAGGCCTTCCCTATGGAAGGAATAGGGAGATTGGGGAGATTGGGGCGTGACCCACCACGCGGGCGCAGTGCGGATTGGCGGGTGCTAGAGATTGCAGATGCAGCCGGGACCAACGGCTTAACGTGCCTTCCGAAGCACGGAGGAGCTCGAGACAGTAAATTTTTGGTCACCCATCCAATGACCGACTACACTTAACTTCAACGATCGTAGCAGAACGCACTAACCACCTGCGCCATCGAGCTCCTCTATCATAGTAAGCATCATCGAAAGCATTGAAATAATTAATATCAAAATAATATGGCATAATTTACATAGCACTATTACCTGTGCATAGTAAAATTATGATAATACTAAAAAATACTGTTAAATATATATACAGTAGAACCCGTTTAATACGATCACGCTTAATACGATTTCTCACATAATACGCCGTTTTGCGTCAGCCCTGCAACTTGAGACATGTTTTCATACATTTCTTAACGCTTAATACAATTCGGCATCCCGTTTAATACGCCTAAATCGCCAACAAGTACCACACATATTAACCTCTTGCCGCACTAGCGATTGACGTGACGACTGTCTTGCGACGCAAGCTAAGCGGCTCCCTGGGTTTTCCTAGATGTTCTTCCTGATGACAATGTGGCACCGTATACAATTCAATGAGAATGTGAATAACACACAAGAAGAGGCCCTAAGTGATATGATTAAAAAGATGAGTCAACACTGATTTTGTCAGCAGTAAATGATTTAAGACGTTATGTAACTTCTTTGAATCAAAGTGAAGACACATTGCAAAAGTTAAATTATGTTGAAAATCCTGTAATTGTTAATGCCTCAAAATCTTTTTTAACAAACAAAAATAAGTAATTAATTTAAATAATGTTATAATAAATAATACATTTTTTATTACATACATAATTCTTAAATATTACACATTTAATACCTCAATACCTACATTTTCCCTATCCCGTAATCCTCCTAAATCCACGCGTCTTAAGCGGGGAATCCTAATACGCTTTCCTGCTTAAGACGCGTTTTTGGTAGTAAACAGGTTTTACTGTATATGTATATATATTCTTTTTAACAGGCTCTGAGATATTTTCCCTGGAAATGAGCAAGACTGAAGCCCTTACGCAGGCCATCAGGAAATCTATAGGTATCAGAATTAAGTAAGTAAGTTTATTAGTAACATAAATTTTGTAATAAAATTTTTATGATCTGTCACTGTGACAAATATGGTAGTTTTGTATAAAAAACTAAACTTCTTATTTTTAATTTATGGTTTTCTTAGATTAAAACAAAAAGGGAAGATACTACACTTGTGGCTCAAAAGTGATCCGCTTAAATTGTGGTGCATGACCACAATACGCTTTAGTCACAATTGGACATTCAAACACGCTGCATGTGCACTCAAAATAACAATATTGCGTATATTCTGTGTTATAAAGATAAAACAATGCCTTCGATGCTTTTATAAAGAACACAAATACTTTAAGATCAAGAAACTTTCACGGTCATGAATGATATTTACTTTTTCGCCATTTGTTATTAAGAAAAGGCCAACAATACAGCTTAGCCGATTATCAAGCCAAGCGACGCGGACTCACCGTTTCGCTCGCGCTGCGTTGAAGCTTATAGTTCTGTCTCGCTCGCTCGATTGTATGATTATTTACAGAAGTGTGCGTGCAGGTTGCTTATGTAGTTGAGTCGGAGCATATTTTATTTGATGCCAGTATGAGCGTACCATATCTTCCCTTCTTGTTTAAATCTAAGATTGTTTTTATTCAAAGGCTCCTTTTGTTTCGATCTGAAACTTCGATCAACAATGCCATTAAGTAGCCAATCAAGAGTTTCGAAAATGGTTGAAAAATAACGTCTCACTTCGAAGCGAGGTTTAACTCGAGGAAATTCGACGCGGCCATCGGTGCCGCGGTAGCATAATGGTCAGTGCATTTGCCCGGATAGCGAAGGGTGCTGGTTCGAGTCCTATCTGCTGCCTGGTCCGTGTGGATTTTTTTCTAGTAAACTTTTCTTTAGGTTTAAACATCTAGCAGTTAAATGTTTAAAAAATAAAAATATAATGATCATGTCTCTCGCTATTCTGCATTAAGCAAGTAATCCGTAAGATCATTCTGTTATTGAAGTTATACTTCTTTAGCCGCGTTATGAAAAAATTATGAGAGTGAGATTTTAAGATGCGCGCGCATCACTGTAACACAAAAGTAACATAATGAAGTTAGCCGCGGGCGCGTTATGAAAAAATCATGTGAGTGAAATTTCGAGATCCGCGCGCATCACTGTAACACAATAGTAACACCATGAAGTTGGCCGCGGGCGCGTTATGAATGTTAGTGTCTAATAATGGTGGATTATTAACCACTAAGTGGTTAATAATCCACCATTATTAGACATCTGTTCGAAAGGTACTTTGAACGATCCACGGAGCTCCATAAGATGATCGCGTTGTCAAAAACAATGTTGGCACGCTCGTCGCCTCTGATCACTGTTGTCATATTTATAATATTTATCCACATGTTTCTAGTTTCTATATAGACACAACGTGTTTTAGTTACTTACAAGTGCTAATTACATATGGACTAATAACTTAAATTCAGTAGTGATTTTAATTGAATATTTTGAATATTTATTTAATTTTTCAAATTAAAACTGAACTTAATTGACTGTGTTAACTATCCTTTTCCAGTCTTTTCATTATTTTATTGTAATTATTAATTATTTGCATGCAATAAAAAAATATTTTTAATGATGCTAAAGAAGTATAACTTCTCACGCGCGTACATAAGTTACACGCATCCTTTTTTTTATTTTAACCTCAACCTTATAGTATACCTCAGTACAATAGGGTATTTGAAAAGTTTTAGAAAACGATCTCACGTTATTGACTTTAATGGAGTCCATAAAAAGTGGATATTCATCATTCTGTTGTGTATTCCAGTAAAAATAACCAAATCAAAAACTCCATTTTCAAGTTGCCGCGAAAACGTTTCTCTGGACAATATGGCGTCTTACTAGTGTGTGACGCCACACGACTGTTATTAAAACGTCAAACGATACAATGTAATGTCACTTTAACCGGAAGTTTACTTGCGTGTGACGTCATTTGAGGCTCCGCCAATCCCAAGCGTTTTGGGTCACGTGACAATAGATAAGAAAACCATTATCTTTTTCGTGGGTTTTTAGTAAAATTATGTTTTTTTTTTGTAAAAATAGTAAAAACCCCTGCCAATATTCATTCTAAACACAGATGCTAACAATTGGCACTTTATTTTTAATACTGCCAAATACCCTATTAGTGATTCTGTCTTATTATAGGTAGTTTAAAGTTTATTTCTTTCCCCTTTTCCACTTTAGAGAAGAATCCGAGATTATAGAAGGCGAGGTGGTCGAAGTATGCGTAGAGAGGGCTGCCGGGAGTGGAGGGGCTCGGGTGGGGAGACTCACTTTGAAGACTACGGACATGGAGACCAATTACGATATGGGGAGCAAGATGGTGGACTCGCTGCTTAAGGAGAAGGTGAGTGGATTTACTAGTATTAGGTATTTGATGAAGGAGAAGGTTAGTGGATTTACTGTTGTTAGGTATTTGCTTAAGTATAAGGTGAGTGGATTTACTGGTATTAGGTATTAACTGGTTTTAGATATTTGCTTGAGGAGATGGTGTGTGGATTTACTGGTATTAGGTATTTGTTTAAGAATAAGATGAGTGGATTTACTGTTATTAGGTATTTGTTTAAGGATAAGACAGTTTATTTACTTGTATTAGGTATTTGTTTAAGGATAACGATAGTGCATTTACTGGTATGAGATATATCACTTCTAATATTATTAATGTGAAAGTTTGTATGCTTATATTTTTATTTTTAATTATTTAACTGCTAGATGTGAAAATGTAAACCGCACTCGGGGACTTCGAATCGCATTGTAGGTAACCCACAATGTCAATGAATACCTTTACAGTTGTGGTTTGGCTACAATGCGTAGAGATGGCGCTGCCATGCAGCCTAAGAAATACAAGAGAAATTTCGACGAGGTCTTTTGAAGGTCTTATGAAGTTTTTGGCGCAAATTAAATTTGGAATTAAAATTGATTCATAGTCTATTACGACATAGATGATTTGACGTATGAGTAGGCCTTCCGTCTAAGTGTTGCCATCTGGCACCCGTCATACCAGATAACTCGTTAAACCCCGCAGACGAAGTTGCGGGTATCCTTTAGTATAACGGCGCGATTACACTTGGCCCGAATACTTGAAGTAGCTCGATGGCGCAGATGGTTAGCGCGTTCGGCTGCGATCGTTGAAGTTAAGCAACTTTCGTAGTGGTCGGTCATTGGATGGGTGACCGAAAATTTACTATTTCGATCTCCTAGGTGTTTCAGAAGGCACGTTAAGCCGTTGGTCCCAGCTGCATCTGCAGTCGTAAGAACCCGTCAATTCGCATTGGGCCCGCGTGATGGGTCATGGCCCAATCTTCCTATTCCATCCATAGGGAAGGCAGGCGCGGTCGCCTGAAATTTTGGAGAATTTCACACCTGAATTTTCAAAAATATTTTTTATTATATGATGTATTTATTATATTTTTTAAAGACACACCAATTAGCCTAGCCCCAAAGTAAGCACTATAAGGCTTGTGTTATGGGATGCTAGGGTAACGGATAGAATACATATACTGTACATATATAAGTATATTTATATAAATACATATTAAACATCCATGACTGGAGTACAAATGCTCGTATTCATCACACAAACATCTGCCCCCACCGGGATTCGAACCCGGGACCTCTCGAGTCGGCGACAGCCATGAAACCCGGCGTACAAACCACTCGGCCACGGAGGTCCTCAAATCGTTATCTGTACTATAAGACGTTACTTTGTACCAAATGTCAAGAATGACCTTAGATTCGGACCGCGACTGAGGGAAGGCCTGTGCCCCAGCAGTGGGGACATTAATAGGCTGATGATTCATCATCATACGAGTGCCAATGGAATTTGGGTAAACGTATAAATGAACGTCGTCGAGTACGCCTGTATTCGGGTAGATTTCCTTTCGTTTACCCGATACAGTCCTCCGGCCCGAATTCCAGTAAATATTGCTTATTCTTTTTTTTATTACTTTAAATTATAAATAAGTTGCGAGTACTCAATTATTTATTAAATGTTCCACAGACTAGAGATAGATAATTACAGTTTTTTTTTGTGTTATTGTGGTTTTTATTATTTTTTGCGCTAATAGACCAGGGTCGATAATTTTTGAGACCAAAAAAAATTATAGTAGGAAGAAACCCATTGGAAAAGGTAGAGAATATAACAAAAATGAAAGGAAAAATAAATTACGGGCGATCTGAGGATCTCTGCAAAAAATAAAAATCAAAAACCAAAAACTCGGTTATTAGCATTTTTATGTTAGGTTGTATGATCTTTTTATTACCTACAATTTTGCCATTTAACTTTTTTTCATAGGACTTGCCGTTTTACCGGAAATCGAGATTAACCATTTTTTACCCTTAAAAACTCACCCCCTCCCCCTTCCCGACCTCAGATCGCCCGTAATTTATTTTTCCTTTCATTTTTGTTATATTCTCTACCTTTTCCAATGGGTTTCATCCTACTATATTTTTTTTTCACTTTTCACCATTTTTAAAATTATCGACCCTGGTCTATAAGGCAAAGGAGAAAAACAACAGCCTACGAAAATGTTTTTATTCTTTGTGGTACTGTTTATCCGTGATTGTGTTTCTGTTTTTATGACTTCTTTTATTCACGTCAGCCTTAGGCCCTGCCAGAATATCAGCGCCGCAGCGGCCTTAGTGTCGTTGTGGCATTGTGCTGAGGCAGGGACCTAGTTGACCCTATTCTGTTTTTTGTTTTATTTATGTTTTGTTGGTCAATAAATTATTTCTTTTTTTCTTTCTTTCTTTCTTCGGGTGTCCGAATTCGTATAATGTTTTTCGTGCACCTCAATACGGGCTAACCAGCAAATGTAATTGCGTCATTATTATTGCTTTGTATTTGTATTGTGTATTTGCTTTGTTGTCAGGTCCAAGCCGGTGACGTCATCACCATAGACAAAGCCACTGGTAAAATCAACAAACTAGGGAGAAGCTTCGCCCGCGCCCGCGACTATGACGCCACTGGTATGTGTTTCATCAATACTCCATCATCTGTGGCGGTGACTTCTATTCGCCGCACATATTCAATTCAATTCTTTATTGTCTCTATGGTTTAAAAGGTCTTAAAATATAAAAAAAATTGTGTGTGTCAGCTCCGACGCCGACGCCCGACTGGAGTTTACTCCTTAAGTTCGATAGTCTAACCAGATGCAAAAAGAGTTTATTTAACTTAAAAAAGATTGATACTGTATGAAAGGGTAAATTAACAAATTAATGAAAATAATATACATATATAAATATATAATCGACGAAATATTTTACATTAATCTTTTTACAATAGTCAATTTCAGATGTGCATAAATATATCATTAGGAATGTTGATAAATTATGTAATTATTATTATCAGAATATATATATTTTTTTCAATATTAATTAAATCAACATTGTCTGCATTATTAATTACAGTGACAAGTGGTTTATGGTAACTAAAATAAGACACATGGACGTTCGTAGATACGTGGTTCACGAATCTTGAAAATACCGCATCAATGGTTGTACCATACCTCATTGTCCCCATTGCTCTGTCAGAAACAATATCTAAATTCAGTTCAGATTTAAAAAAAAATATTAATGTCAATCCGTCATCTTTGTTTGCCAAAGTTGCGCGACATAGGATGCGCACCAAAAACGTAACGAGGTCATTCATCGATAGATTTTACTCCTCACATTTTTCTCATACCGGGCCCCTTATATATGCAAATCGATTTTTAAGGAGTAAACTCCAATACATTAGGTACAAACATGGAACCCCATTGGGGCACTACAATATAATAAAACAATTTACTTTAAAATAAATAAAAATCAAATAATATTATTAACATGTCAACGTGGCTTAAATACAATTGGGTACTAATTGAAATAAATATCATTCAATTTATTAATAGGCACTCATTAAAATACAATGTCAAAAAAGTATTTTACAATGTCAATTTAGTATAATAATGTAATTTTGTTACTTTAACTAAAACTCTTCCAAACTATAAAATGCTTTACCTATTAAATAATCTTTTAAAGCTTTTAGAAATGATTTATCATCAACCTCCGATTTCAAGTGTTGTGGAATCTTAATATATATAAATCTCGTGTCACAATGTTTGTCCTCAATGGACTCCTAAACCACTGAACCGATTATAATAAAATTCGCACACCGTGTGCAGTTCGATCCAACTTGAGAGATAGGATAGTTTAAATCTCAAATTATAGTCGCAATTTTAATTTATTGCAAATTATTACTTTTGGGCGGTACGAAGTTCGCCGAGTCAGCTAGTTTTATTATATATTTTAATGCACATGACAAATGTACTACTGCTAATCATTTCTAATGTACTGGTAAGTGGAGATTATCTTTAAAACGTATGTTTAGTGTATTTTCCCGCATTTGTTCGTTAGACTTAAAATAGCTTGGGTTTTGTTTAACAAATTTACAGAGTTCGAAAATATAACACACATACGCATACATACATACACACACCCACACTTCATTAACCGACTTCAAAAAAGCAGGAGGTTCTGTGTGCGACTGTATATACAGTAGACTTGCGACGAATATTCGGTTACTATTCGGTATTCGGCCTATTCGGCTGCTTTTATTATATTCGGCCGAATACCGAATATCTACATATTATTCGGCCGAATACCGAATACTTAAATAATATATTTTGTCATAGAGAAATAATTGGTAAAATGAAAAATTAAAATCGATTGATTACGTATATATATTTATATTTTCATTTCTGTTATATTTAAGTAGTCATTGATACATAAAACAGGTACATAATCATCTTCTGAATTCGAAAAATGGAGGATTCTATGTATTTGAATTATTGTGGTAATCAAAATTTAGAAGGGTAAGGTTCTCATTTCTTTTATAATCATTTATTAAGTAGTCATTGGTACATAAAACAGGTACATAATTTAATCATTTTCTGTATTAAACAAGTTAACAGTTTTTAATTCATTCAGTCATGTGATGAATGGTTACATAATAGCAATAATTTAAAGTTTACGCGCCGTTTTTGGCCATATCTCAAAAGTTGGTTTTGTCATTTAGCCGCATTTTAGCTTGAGGACGGCAGATTAGAACAAAACAAAGGAGCGCGAAACAATCACGTCTGTACAAGTTTTTGGCGCTAAAATCCAGCCGAATACTTTTGCCTAATATTCGGCTATTCGGTCAGGGGCCTCGCCGAATATTCGGTATACTGCCGAATATACTATTCGTTGCAAGTCTTATATACTTACAGTAAAACCCATTTAAGACGATTTCAAAGGGACTCAACCAAAAACGCGTCTTAAGCGGGAAAGCGTATTAAGCGGGATTGCGGGATAGGGAAATTTCGAATGTAGGTACTGAGGTATGAAATCTACAATATTTAAGAATTATGTATGTAAAGATTTTGAGGCATTAGCAATTACAAGATTTTCAACATAATTTAACTTTTGCAGTGCGTCTACGCTTTGATTCAAAGAAATTACATAGCATCTTAAATCATTAACTGCTGATAATGCCTGGGCGCGTGACAAAATTGGAGTTGACTCATTTTCTTCTTGATCATTATCACTTAGAGCCTCTTCTTGTGAGTTATTCACATTCTCATTGAATTTTATGCTGCTTCAAGAGATAATATGTGTGGTACGTGTTACGAATCGTATTAAGCGTTAAGAAATAAATATTTCCAACACTCACACCAATTAGCCTGGCCCCAAAGTAAGCACTGTAGGCTTGTGTTATGGGATACTAGGGTAACGGATAGAATACATATACTGTACATAAATAAGTATATTCATATAGAAATACATATTAAACATCCATGACTGGAGTACAAATGCTCGTATTCATCACACAAACATCTGCCCCCACCGGGATTCGAACCCGGGACCTCTCGAGTCGGCGACACCATGAAACCCGGCGTACAAACCACTCGGCCACGGAGGTCGTCCAATGTATGAAAACATGTCTCAAGTTGCAGGGATTGACGCAAAATGGCGTATTATGCGAGAAATCGTATTAAGCGTGATCGTATTAAACGGCCTCTACTGTATTTCTTTTTCTATGTATGTTCACCGATTTCTCCGTTAATTGTGGACCTATTTCCAAAATTCTTTTTTTATTCGAAAGAGTGCACTTTCGAGGTGGTCCCATTGAAACCAAGTCAGGATCTGATGGTGGAATCCGGGGAAATCGAGGGAAACCTTCAAATTTCAAAGGCACGCACGATGTTTTTTTATGCTTGTTCACCGATTTCTCCGTCAATTGTGTGATTGTTTACTTGGACGATTTAATTTTCACTAAAATGGATGAAATAAAGAATTTTTAAACAAAAAATAAAACCGACTACAAAATCGAAAATGGAACTAAAAAGTAAAAAATTATATCTGCACCATGATTTGGAAGTGGAAAATATGTCCAATAACGAGCGGCGGGAAAACAATTTTGGACAATTAAAAAGAAAGTAATTTTGGACGACCATTGTATGTTAGAGGAGCTCGATGGCGCAGGTAGTTAACGCGTTCGGCTGCGATCGTTGAACTTGAGCAACTTTCGCAGTAGTCGGTCATTGGATGGGTGACCAAAAATCTTCTATCTCTCACTCCTCCGTGCTTCGGAAAGCACGTTAAGCCGTTGGTCCCGGCTGCATCTGCAGTCGTTAGCACCCTCCAATCCGCGTAGTGGGTTATGGCCCAATCTCCCTATTCCATCCATAGGGAAGGTCTGTGCCCCAACAGTGGGGACATTAATAGGCTGCTGATATAATGATTGTATGTTCAGGTCAGCAAGCTCGCTTCGTCCAGTGTCCCGAGGGAGAACTACAGAAGCGTAAGGAGGTGGTTCACACTGTGACATTGCATGAAGTCGATGTCATTAACTCTAGAACACATGGCTTCCTGGCTTTATTCTCTGGTGAGTCGATTTATAGTCAACTTTTAGTATCTGTATTACAGTTATAATAGAGGTGATGACAGGGTACAGTAAACGAAATTCTATTTAGTCCGTCAGTTAGATGATCAGAAAATAATGGACACGTATTTTTTCTTTGTGCAATCAACCAAAACATGACAAAGTTATAGCGCGTCAAAGTTTGTCAGTAGGGGCTCGTGACGTCACTTTTGAGTGAATTTTCACTTATAAGTGTACTCAAACGTGACGTCATGCGACTTTTCAAATCAATATATCTCTGCGATGTTTATATTATGTGAAAAAAGAAAAAATACGTGTCCAATACTTTTTGATAATCTACCTGATAAACGAAGAAAAAAAAGTAAGTCATCATCCCTATTCTGTTTTTAAGCATTTAACTGCTAGATTATTAAGAGCCCTTTCACATTTTTTGCAAAAAATCGTAATTTTTGAGCGCCTCGTTTACCCGCTTAGAAAAGATTTTGACTATTTCCAATAGAAGTAAATAGTAGATTTATTCCTCCTATTGTAAGTTAATCTATATATATAAAACTCAAAGGTGACTGACTGACATAGTGATCTATCAACGCACAGCCCAAACCACTGGACGGATCGGGCTGAAATTTGGCATGCAGGTAGATGTTATGACGTAGGCATCAATTCTACCCCCAAGGGGATAGGGAATGAAAGTTTGTATGAAACTGTCAATTTGAAACCGATCGGGCTGAGACTTTGCATGCAGGTATAAGAAGAATCATAGATAAATGTCATTGTGTATAATACAAGCCTGAGAACAAAAACTGTAGTCTACACTTCAGCTCTACACCGAAGCGAAGCGAGGGCGGGCCGCTAGTGTAGAATATTTGCAAATACTATTTTCCTTTTTTTGTACTGATCGTTCTACCGCAGCTAGTTTACGGAAAAAACAATAATATGCACAACTTCAAACGCCTGAATCTCTCAATAATGTTCAATAAATTAGATCAAATTAATTACTACGACATCAGAAATATGTTTTTGTTGTAATGTATTAGAATTTTGATTTTCCATCTCATTAATTATCAAAAAAGTCATCTAACCTCCGTGAGTTTTCCCAAAAAACAATGCATGTTTACCTCGTATTTTGATATTAAATTAAATAGAATTACTATCAGAAACTTTCATAAAACTAATCTACCATATTTGAACTACTGAAATATGTATATATTTTTATAATTAGTTCATTAATAATTATTTTATAAGACTCTAAACATCACCCATAAAATGCAATATATACAAGTGCAAATCTACCTACGCGCCGATCAGTACGGCAGCGGCGCAATTTTGTAAAAGGGCTCTTAAGTCTAAGGAAAAAAAACTACAATTGCTGTTTCTTCTTTTAAATGTTTAATAATTGTAAAGATATTCATTTCACTTTGAAGGTTACCTACAATAATCATGATCATAATCGGAATCATTAATTCAGTTTAGGCTGTTACAAGCACTCATGAATGTCTAGAAGCTACGCCATCGGTTCGTAAATCTACGGCGGGAGACCTTGTACTGAGAAGAACCGGCAAGAAACTCAGCAAGGGCTGTTTTTTTCTCCCTGTATTATTTATAAAAAGTCGTCAAATTGAAAAATGACTTCAATAAGAGATAACTCATGAAGTCACTTTCCATTACAAAATTAAATGATATAAACATTTTGAATATAAAATAAAAAAATATAAAAAACTGATTTAACAAAGTTTAGGAACAATTTTTATTTTTTAAGCATGTAACTGCTTGATGTTTAAATCTAAAGAAAATATCACTAGAAAACATTCCACGCGGACCAGGCAGCAGACGGGACTCGAACCCGCACCTGACCAATTATGCTACCGCGGCCCTGATGGCCGCGTCGAAATTCGTCTAGCCATTCCTAAGCTGCCAGGCAGCGCCATCTCTTCGCATTGTAGGTAACCCACAATGTCAAATGAATACTTTTACAAGTATTAAACATTTGAAAGAAGACCCGCCAATCCGCACTGGGCAGCAGTGGGGACATTAATAAGCACCTTCGCCCGGTTAGCGAAGGATGCGGGTTCGAGTCCCGTCTGCTGCCTGCTCCGCGTGGAATTTTTTCTAGTTATATTTTCTTTAGATTTAAAGTTTAGGAATGTTTAGAAATGCCGTGTCCTACAGTTTAGGCATAAATGCACTCATACTACTTAAATATCATATCGCGGTGAGCAGTAATGATACTTTTAAATTCTGATGTTGATACCGAAATTTCTAATACAGGTGACACTGGAGAGATTAAATCCGAGATAAGGGAACAGATTAACAGTAAAATTGCCGAATGGCGCGAAGAGGGGAAAGCAGAAATGATTCCAGGAGTGTTGTTCATTGATGAGGTAAGTGCGAGATTTTAGGTGAAAACCGTCATGGATGTTTAATATGTATTTTCTATATAAATATACTTATACTAGCAAACCAGTGAACCAAATGTTCACCAAAAAAAAAAATGTATTCAATTAATTGAGAACTTCGGAGATTTTATGTGGTTTCGTTTGAAATAGAAATCACGTGATTTCTCGAAAACCGGAAGTGCTACGTTACTCAAATCCGGTTTGTAGTCTTATCAGACTATTCTTAACTTATAACTTAAACATTCTCTTTATCTATCTCTTACGGTTTGGCCGCTGAAACAGCACCACGGACGGACGGACTTGTCTATTAGATAAGAGATACGAGTATGTACAGTATATGTATTCTATCCGTTACCCTAGTATCCCATAACACAAGCCTTATAGTGCTTACTTTGGGGCTAGGCTAATTGGAGTGTTAAAAAAAAATGTTGTGGAAATTTTTTGCTCGTCTCTCTCCGCAGCTAGAAAATATGTCCAATAACGAGACGGTAGGAAAAGAATTTTGGACGATTAAAAAAAAAGTAATTTTGTACGACCATTGTATGTTGGAGGAGCTCGATGGCGCAGGTGGTTAGCGCGTTCGGCTGCGATCGTTGTAGTTAAGCAACTTTCGCAGTGGTCGGTCATTGGATGGGTGACCAAAAATTTCTATCTCGAGTTCCTCCGTGCTTCGGAAGGCACTTTAAGCCGTTGGTCCCGGTTACATCTGCAGTCGTTAGCACCCGCCAATCCGCACTGGGCCCGCGTGGTGGGTCATGGCCCAATCTCCCTATTCCATCCATAGGGAAGGCCTGTGCCCCAGCTGTGGGGTCATTAAGAGGCTGATGATGATAATGACGTATATAGTAATAGTACATCCTGAATTTCCAGTTACCTTAGAAACTTAAGTTGCTAATTCAGCCAAAAAATTGATTTCTTCATGAATTTATTTCGTAAAATGTCTCCACGTTAGCTGTCACAAATTAATTAAAATAAAACTTCTTTTAGGATACATGTACTTTAAACACATAGAAAATAATTCCATAACGGTGGCGATTCTGACACGATTCTCTGAACCTAAACTTTAATATGACAACAGTTTATACTTGTCATTCTCTATCCTTGCCATACAGAACAGAATGAAAAGGACAGACTTATGTTAAAAGAGAATGCCATTCCTGGTCCCACTTAGGTCTCTCTTTCCAATAGCTATGTGTGTGACATCGTTAGCTAGGTATTTTTAAGCTGAATAAAAGTTTTAAAGCATGTAACTGCTTAATGTTTAAATCTAAAGAAAATATAACTAGAAAAAATCCACGCGGACCAGGCAGCGGAAGGGACTCGAACCCGCACCCTTCGCAATCCGGGCGAATGCACTGACCAATTATGCTACCGCGCCCTCACGGACCGCGTCGAAACTCTTCTAGCCATTCTTAAGCTGCAAGGCAGCGCCATTTCTTCGCATTATATTGTGGGTTACCTACCTGGTATTGTGGGTGAGGGCCGCGGTAGCATAATATTGGTCAGTGCTATTTGTCTCCATCAATCATACTGGTTGACTGGTAGAGAATGCCTATGGCATTAAGTCCGCCATTTGCTTATGTTTGGCAATAAAGTTTAAATAAATAAATAAAAACTCTTAATGTCTCGCTTAGTGACACTCGTTTCTCCTGGTGACTCCTCCGATGACACTCTTTGTGACCGACCAAGTGTCTCGGCCAGTGACCCTCCGAGTGACTTCCCTAGTGACACATCCAGTGATTCGGCCAGTGACCCACCAAGTGACTCCCCTAGTGACTCATAGAGACTCAGACTGGTTACTCGCTTCGTGACGCTGGATACACCCGATGACTCGCTTAGTGACTCCTCTGGTGACTCCTAGTGACTCCCCTAGAAACTAACCTAATGACTCCACTATAGATTCGCTTAGTGACTACCCTGATCCCCGTATAGCGACTCTCCTAGTGACTCCCCCGGTGACTCCTCAGGCGCACATGCTGGATATGGAGTGCTTTTCATACTTGAACCGCGCGCTTGAGTCCGAAACGTCGCCCGTCCTCATGATGGCCACAAACCGCGGCATCACCCGAATCCGCGGCACCAACTACAGAGGCCCGCATGGAATGCCGCTGGATCTACTGGACAGGATGATCATCGTGCCTACCGTGCCATATTCGCAGCATGATTTGAAGGAGATTTTGAATATTAGGTGAGTGCGCAATCAGAATATTATTCTCACTGACAATGAAGATCGGGCCCCATACCACATCCCTGAGGAACTCCGATGGTATCAGAATATTATTCTCGCTGACAATAAAGAACAGGCCCCATAATGCATCCCTGAGAAAGACCGACGGTAGAAATCTGGCACCATAATGCATCCCTGAGAAAGACCGACGGTAGAAATCTGGCTCCATTATACACCCCAGAGTAACACTGATCATATAAATATATCGGCGTTCTCCAGGGATCCATTATGAGACCTGATTTTTATTTATAGGTGTTTCTCAAAGTTGCATTAAGAGATCAGGTTATTATTATCGGTATTGTTGCATTATGATACCTGATTTGTATATATCGGTGTATCTCAGGGATGCATTATAGGGCCCAATTTCTGTTAATGGCGTTCTTCAAGGATGTGTTATGGTGCACGATTTCTATTATCGGTGTATCTCAGGGTTGCATTGTAGAGCCGAATTTCTGTCAATGGCGTTCTTCAAGGATGTGTTATGGGACGTGTTTTCTATCTTTCATCGATGTACCATCGGGTAGTATTATTATTTATTAAAGACTAAATGCTGCTAGTATTATTATTACATTAATATGTGAAGAAAAAACTTTGTTACCACTTTTAAGTAGGTTTTCTTCATGCAAAGGAGTGAGAATTTGCACAGTAAAAGTTTATACGAAGAAAGAATGCAAAAAGCTAATATTTCCGAATTAAGAATATGGGTGATACGTTAATAATAAAAACCAATGCATATATTTTTAATAAATATAGATGCGAGGAAGAAGATTGCCAAATGTCAAACGACGCTCTCACGGTACTGACACGAGTGGCGACAGAAACATCCCTAAGATACGCCATTCAATTGATCACCACAGCTTCCCTGGTCGCCAAACGAAGAAAAGCTACAGAGGTAATGCTACACAAACAAGATATAATTAAAACATGCTTCATAAACACAAAATGTCTGAAAATTAAGTTATAATTCTTATCCTTTACTTAAAACTTAAAGTACTTTGAGAGTAAAATTGCCATGCCCATTTACCCATAATCAAATTGATCTGAGTTGCTATTCACTATTCTAGAATAAAATAGAATAGAATAGAAAGCTTTATTGTCATGCTGAGTACAATGGTGGTACAAGTAATGTCTTAGTTCTAGACAGCTGCCCGTTTCGAACGTACAATATTCATTATCGATGGTAAATGCTACTAAAAAATTCTACTCTTTTAAATGATAAAAACATTTATCTATTAACCATTTCTTTAATATAATTTTAAACTCCAATAAATTCCAATAATTCTATATTCATTCATCCTATTCCTTAAAAATAGTTCGAACCCAGAAAGACATTTGGGAAGAGTTCTTTTCTTTTTTAATAGAAACAGCGTTTTTATTTTTCAAGTTTAAATCTTAAAATTAAAATATAAAAATAAATGTATTATTTACATGTTATAAATACTTTTACATGTTATAAATCCAGTTTTATTAACTTCTTGCATTCATTCAGACTTTTCGGTTACATAACAGAATGTGGTCGCAAAATCGACTTGTTGAATATATTTGTGGAAAATCAATCAATACGCAGAATATAATGTTCAACTAATTCTATTGCCTGGTAATGTTCTAAACAGGAACTACAAAGACTTAAATATTTTACCTTCAACAATATTTTTTTGAAGTGAAACTTGTTTACGCACGCTGGACTTGAGGGGTAAGCTGGCGAATGCGTTACGCGTTACGAAAAGTGTGTTCGGGCGAGGCGAACGGGAGTTGAGTGGGGGATGTAAGCAAGAGAAAGCAGTGCGCGCGCACATATTCTTTCTCTTATAGCTAGTAAATGAAATATGTTTTATGTATATATTGCACACTTTTTTTTGGGTATATTTTTATTATAATTTCTCGTCTAGGTGAGTATGGAAGACGTAAAGAAAGTATACTCGCTGTTCTTAGACGAGCATCGATCTGAACAGTTCCTCAAGGAATATCAAGACGAGTTTATGTTCAACGACGGCTCGGGAGGTAAGTAAAGGGGTGATAGAGCGAAGGGGGTCCGTCACTTACGTACGTACGTTAGTTTTAAAACAAAATTGTGTAATACACGTTTCTATATGTAGGTTAGGTTATTTTATTACAAAACTAGCGGCCGCTCGCGACTTAGTACGTGTGGAGTTTGTTAGAAATAAAGGTTCACTGCTCGTCCCCCGTAGGTGATAGCGTGATAATATGTACTCTATATGTTGACCCGATTTCTTAATAATATTCGTGCCAAATTTGAAGTAAATCCATGCAGTACTTTTTGAGTTTATCCCGGACATACATACAGACAAACAGACAAAAATTTCTAAAAACTATATTTTTGGCTTCGGTATCGTTGTAGATCACACCCCAAGTATTCTTAAAAAAATTATTCAATGTACAGTTTTGTCTTTCCTACCATTTTATTATATGTATAGATTACCACGCGGGCCCAGTGCGGATGCTAGCGACTTCAGATATACAGCCTGGACCAGCGACGTGCTTAATTTCATTATTTGCACCGAAAATATAGCATTCGGAGCTGTTTGTTATTTTCTCTGACTCCCAGCTCATTAGGGGAAGACAGGAAAATGTTATTCTATTAATATTATGAATTAGTTAGTTTGAGTGTTTCTTTAATTGTTACTCAAAAACAGCTGAACGGATTTGGATGAAATTTTGTACTACCTATAGTTCATGATTTGGAATGTGAAATTTACCACATCATCAGCCTATTAATGTCCCCACTGCTGGGGCACAGGCCTTCCCTATGGATGGAATAGGGAGATTGGGCAATGACCCACCACGCGAGCCCAGTGCGGATTGGTGGGTGCTAACGATTGTGGATGCAACCGGGACCAACGGCTTAACGTGCCTTCCGAAGCACGGAGGAGCTCGAGATAGTAAATTTTTGGTAACCCATCCAATGACCGACCACTGCGAAAGTTGCTTAACTTCAACGATCGCAGCCGAACGCGCTAACCAGTTGCGCCATCGAGCTCCTCAATTAATTTTATTAATTTACCACATAATCTCTTTTTTCGAATGCGGGTAATAATAATCAATTTGTTCTTTCACAGATGCATCCCACATGATGGAAGTCGCACAGTGAGCGAAAGAGTATAGAAGTATTGTTTATCGATAAATAAAATTATTAATTAACACAACTGCATTGTATATGCAAAGAAAATTGTTTTTAAGACAGCCTTAATGTTGTTAAAGGCCGGCCTTTGACTAAATAACCTTAGCAGAAGCTTGACTTTTGTCATGATATCTTGACTGATGGTCGACTTTTGTCATAACACCTTGACTGAAGGTCTACTTTTGTCATAATACCTTGACTGAAAGTCGACTATGTCCCAATATTTAAGCAGAAGTTCGAATTCCGACGTAATATCTAAACAATAAGGTCGACTTTTGACTACCCACGACGCAGTTATGTTGATTAATTTTGTGATCATGTACCTACTCGAGTCATTTCCATTGAAAATTGTGATGAATAAGAATTTCACAAAGATAATTTTACAATTAAATTTTTCATGTAAGAATGTACTTTTAAGTTGTCTTTAATTAAAAGATTTGTTAAAACGTGTGTTGTTTTATTTATATTGAAATGAAATGAAATGAAAAGTCATTTATTCAGTCTAGGCTGTTACAAGCACTTGTGAAGGTCAAGAAGCTACGCCATTGATTCGCAAAACTACGGCGGGAGACCTTGTATTGAGAAGAACCGGTAAGAAACTCAGCAAGGGCTGTTTTTTTCAAGTTGTGTGTGTGTAGTGTCAAGTTGAAAAATAACTTGAGAGATACGTCTGAAGTCACCTTCCATTACATCATTTACAATATAAATATATAGTTACAATAAATTTTATAGTTAACATTATATTTAGTTTATAGGAAGCGGCATTAGATAGGTACCATATTACTGTTATGAAAAATGATTAATACCCATTAAATAACAAATTATAAGAAACACTATGTTCATGCATTACGATCATTTAGATAATCATTAAGTTTATGATAGCTCTTATTCATAAGAGTATTTTTGATCTGAGATTTAAATTTAGTCAGTGGAAGCTCAATCAGATCTAGGGGAACTTTATTATACAATGCAATACTACAACCCAGAAATGAACCTCTTGATTTTTGGAGTCTGAAACATGGAACGGCAAGCTTGTTCCTAAATCTCGTGTTAAAGTTATGGGTTTAACTTTTTTTTGCAAATGCATCATAGTTTTTTCTTACATATATTAAATTTTCATAAATGTATTGCGACGCTAGTGTTAAAATATTAATTTCTTTAATTTTTTTCTCTAAGGGATTCTCTTGCCTTTAAATTGTATATCGCGCGAACAGCTCTCTTTTGCAGTATGAAAATACTTTCGATATTAGCGGCTGAGCCCCAGAACAAAAGGCCATATTGACATGTGGACATATTGTCACAAACGCCCTCGAAACAGAACCGCGAACATACTGGAAACATTTAACCAGAGCGCCGCGGCTTGAGGCCGAATGGTGCGGTTCATTCTCATATGAGCCTTATGCAATGCGGCGTAAGGGTGAAAGTGCAACAACATCTGCACTTGTTTACAACGACCAACTTCATGCTGTTACTTTTGTGTTTACCGCACATTAAGAAAATGTACCAACAAAATAGAAATAGAATCTCTATTTAGTGGGTGCTAACGACTGCATTGTGAAGGCCTATCAAAAGTATTTATTAATCTGGAACAACGGAACCAAAGCGCGATTCAGGAGACTACAGTGCCATCTCTTGACCATTGGTATAGTAGAACCAAAAACCACATCTTTATTTTTTGTAATAAAGTAACAGATAGGTATTCATATTTATAATATTTATCCACATGTTTTTAGTTTGTATATTCGGAATACGTGTTTGAGTTTCATACAAGTGCAAATCACATATGTTCTAATAAATTATATTCAGTAGCGATTTTAATTGAATATTTTGATTATGTATTTATTTTTTCAAATTAAAACTGAACTTTATTGACTGTGTCCTTTTCCGGACTTTTTATTAATTTATTGTAATTAATAAATAAAAAAATGCATGCAATTAAAAACTAATTTTAAACGATGCCAAAGAAGGATAACTTCTCACGCGCCTACATGAGTACACGCACCCATTTTTTTATTGACGTTTCGCAGCCTTTTCAGGTCTGCATCGTCAGAATAATGATTATTCTGACGATGCAGACCTGACCAAAAGGCCAAAGTTAAGGGAAACTAACACCATTGAATTTCCTAAAGAGATGCCGAGACATTATTCAATTTCCTGAAGAGATCATCATCAGCCTATTAATGTCCCCACTGCTGGGGCACAGGCTATCCACAGGATGGAATAGGGAGATTGGGCTATGATGGGTCATGGTCGTGGTGGGACCACGCGGACCCAGTGCGGATTGGTGGGTGCTAACGACTGCGGATGCAGCCGGGACCAACGGCTTAACGTGCCTTCCGAAGCACGGAGGAACTCCAGATAGTAAATTTTTGGTCACCCATCCAATCACCGACCACTGCGAAAGTTGCTTAACTTCAACGATCGCAGCCGAACGCGCTAACCACTTGCGCCATCGAGCTACTCAATAAGAAACAAATAAGTTCTCATTATTATTCTTCCTTATCCCTCCAACACCTTTCTTCAGAAGACCACGCGCGCTGGCCTACGTTGCCACCGGCTTACTGAGGCCACTATTCCTACACGAACAAAGAAATTTGGTGGCTCTTTTCTTTGTCGTACTATTCGTAAGTGGAATTCTTTGCCCGCGCACGTGTTCCCTCCTTCCTACAATCTAGGATCCTTTAAGAGAGGCGTGAAGAAGCATTTTTGCAGGCCGGCAAGGTGAGGATGGTTGGTGTGGCAGTTTATAACTGCTGTACCAGCTATCTTCGCGTTTGGACTTTATCACCACTTAACGTCAGGTGGGGTAGAGTCATTTGCCTACCTGGCTATATAAAAAAATAAAAAGTAATTTGAGTTTCAACCGCGATTTCGGAACGAATACAAAGGCGATTAAAGTGTAAGTGTTCAAGTGCGATTGTTTAAAGACTTGTATAGTGTACAATGAGGAGCTCGATGGCGCAAGTGGTCAGCGCGTTCGGCTGCGATTGTTGAAGTTAAGCAATTTTCGCAGTGGTCGGTCATTGGATGGGTGACCAAAAATTTACTATCCCGAGCTACTCCGTGTTTCGGAAGGCACGTTAAGCCGTTGGTCCCGGCTGCATCTGCAGTCGTTAGCACCCGCCAATCCACACTGCGCCCGCATGGTGGATCATGGCCCAATCTCTATTCCATCCATAGGGAAGGCCTGTGCCCCAGCAGTGGGGACATTAATAGGCTGATGGTGATAGTGTACAGTGAGTATAGTACTGTGTGTTTAAGAAAGAACTGTCAAGCAGACCCGTCTTTCCCAGTGGGCACTTTGATGGATTTTGACTCAGATCAAATGCAAAGTCCCTAGTTCCTGTTAAATCACCAAATGGAAGTCTTAGGGGCCCCATTATCCTAATATGCCCAGGGCCTCCAATAGGTCAAAGACGGCACTGCTGTCAAGCATATAATTTCGACCTCCATCCCGAGACGTAACAATATTTTATTTAGTAATCTAAACAGACTGGGTAATGCGTTGGGTATATACCTTATTTTAACAATATCGTATATACATATAAATCAGTACCCCTAGCACGAACCAATATCGAATTCGTATCGTTTGCGAGTCCGAAATGTCACTGTCAAATGTGCACTGATTTTTAGTTCTCGTTAAGTACTTTGTGCCGCTGCTGTTCAAGTTTCCATACAAAATTTTACATTGACATTACGGTTTGCAAACTATTCGAATTCAATAATGGTTTCGCGCTAGGTGTACTGTAGCCCAAGCCCGAACAACGAGCGAAAAATAGGGGTGATGACGGGGTACAGGAAAAGAAATTCTATTTAGTCCGTCAGTTAGATGATCAAAAAGTAATGGACACGTATTTTTTCTTTGGGCAATCAACCAGAAAATGACAAAGTTATAGCGCGTCAAAATTTGGGAAGGAGCTCGTGACGTCACTTTTGAGTGAATTTTCGCTTATAAGTGTACTCAAACGTGACGTCATGCGACTTTTCAAATCAATATATCTCTGCAATGTTTATATTATGTGAAATAAGAAAAAATACGTGTCCAATACTTTTTGATAATCTACCTGATAAACGAAGAAAAAAAAAATAGTCATCATCCCTATTACTCGTATTGTCACGTCAACGTTTCTATGGTGATCTGTCCAAATCAACGATATTAAATACCTTAAATACACCACGTGCACAAATATAAAATATTAAATAATAATCTCTTATCTATTAGACAAGTCCGTCCGTCCGTCTGTCTGTGGTGCTGTTTCAGCGGCCAAACCGTAAGAGATAGATAAAGAGAATATTTAAGTTATAAGTTAAGAATAGTCTGATAAGACTACAAACCGGATTTGAGTAACGTAGCACTTTCGGTTTTCGAGAAATCACGAATTTCAAACGAAACCACACAAAATCTCCGAAGTTCTCAATTAATTAAATACATTTTTTTTTAAATCAGGTTTTGGTGAACATTTGGTTCACTGGTTTGCTAGTTTATTTGTATTTTTGTAACAGCCTGTAGACCGCCGTACAATGGTAGCATCAATACCAAGCAAATGTTAAATGATCGTTTAACATACAGCAAGAGACGTGATAGGAAAGTGTCGAGTTAAGTCAAGCGATGGGTTACTGACTGTGACGTATTAAACATAGAGACGAAATAGATAAATGACGAGTTGTCATCGCAACCGTTAAGTCAATAAAAACGTAAAATCACTATTAAACAATAATTAGTAGCACGTGATTTATTTGCTTTTTGATGGTCCACTCATCGGTAACAAAAACAACAATCTCTTATCTATTAGACAAGTCCGTCTGTTCAGCGGCCAAACCGTAAGAGATAGATAAAGAGAATATTTAAGTTATAAGTTAAGAACAGTCTGATAAGACTACAAACCGGATTTGAGTAACGTAGCACTTCCGGTTTTCGAGAAATCAGGTTTTGGTGAACATTTGGTTGACTGGTTTGCTAGTCGATTATAATGTATAACTAATAGGGTACTATGGCACCATAGTCCAGTCAACAAGTTCAAAAACGTGAAAAATAGAGATAAAGCTCCTAAAAATATGAGCAATAGCTCATTGGATTCGGAACGACCTCTAGAAAAATGAGTTTTGAGGATTTTACTGCACGTAAAAAATTGCAATTGTTATTAACAAAATAAGATGAAAAAAAAGAGGTATTTACGTTTTTGTTAATAACTCCTAAACTATTAATATTTACGATATTTGGAAAAAAGGTCCTTAAAGAGGAGGAAATTTCCGAAAAAAAAAGTCCCAGCTCCCGGAACTCTACCTCTATTATTTATAATTTTAATTTAACGCTGAAAATAGGGCTCCGCGCAGACATTACGGCATGGGCGCACTGCCGTTAAAGACAGTTTCTTACATAAAATAATTTTTTTATAGTAACAAATATGAATTTAAAAATTTAAATAAATTATGGTGTCATCCAGATACTTGAAAGAATATATTCCCGTTGGAAAATTTTTTTAAATTAATTTTTCAAAAAGTTATGCAATTGTTAATTAACGAATTTTTTTCCTATCTCCGTTTTCATAAATGACGACATAAAAAAATAATAAAAAAACTCTGTGGAGCTCTTCTTATATATATACTTAACAAGATCCCGCGATAAAAGTTTATTAAAGTTAATTATTTTGTTTATAACAATTTTTTAAAGTTAACAAAAAATGAAAAGTCTAAGAAATGTTATTAAAAAAATTTTTTTAAACAAATGTTATATTATTGCTGCTTTCTTATCCAACAATGGCATTAAGTAACATCGGAAAAAAAATTTTTACATCATTTGTTAAGAAATTGTTTATAAACAAATAGACAAGTTTAATATTTAAAGAAATTTTTTTTTACCATTATGTTGTCTTGGCAAAATAATGATTTTTAAAAAAAAAAATTTTTCTTAAATAATTTTTTTTATTGTTTATAATCGTTTTTTTTATATTTCGATTGTTTAAATAATTAGTTAAGGAATGATTTTCTCTTTAAAAATCATAATTGGCATTTCTTCATAGGTAAATAGAAAAAAAAAATTTATCAATAATTTCATTGTTTGTTAACTTAACAATTTGTTATAAACAAATTCTAACTACCGTTATATTTTTTTTCTAGAGCTAAAAAAAATAGCAAAAACAGCCATATATATCAAAATACTAAAAAAAAAATTTTTCTATTTTTTATAACGCTTTTAAATATTACACGATACCAAAGTTGCACCGGACACTTGATTTGTCAAGTAAAAAATTAATATAACTTATAAACTATTCGAGATACGATAATGGACATTCAGGTCGTTTTTATAAAGCATTAATTAATCTTCAAAATAAGCTAAAAACCAAGTTTGTAACTATTGTTTATCAGCTAATACATGCATTTGTTTATAAAATTTTGAGATTTCTTTAACTTTTTCGTATCTCTTATGACTTACAACTTAATAAATAATTAAAATACAGCTATAAACCTTAAAACAATTTTGTTTAGCGATACATTATCTCCCAAATTATCAATTAATCGTACCTCCATCTCTAATTGTTTAAACAATATACGTGATTTAATTAATATTTATTTAACTCGTGTTCAATTTAACATCGAGTAATAATTTGGGAGATAATGTATCGCTAAACAAAATTGTTTTAAGGTTTATAGCTGTATTTTAATTATTTATTAAGTTGTAAGTCATAAGAGATACGAAAAAGTTAAAGAAATCTCAAAATTTTATAAACAAATGCATGTATTAGCTGATAAACAATAGTTACAAACTTGGTTTTTAGCTTATTTTGAAGATTAATTAATGCTTTATAAAAACGACCTGAATGTCCATTATCGTATCTCGAATAGTTTATAAGTTATATTAATTTTTTACTTGACAAATCAAGTGTCCGGTGCAACTTTGGTATCGTGTAATATTTAAAAGCGTTATAAAAAATAGAAAAATTTTTTTTAGTATTTTGATATATATGGCTGTTTTTGTTATTTTTTTTAGCTCTAGAAAAAAAATATAACGGTAGTTAGAATTTGTTTATAACAAATTGTTAAGTTAACAAACAATGAAATTATTGATAATTTTTTTTTTTTTCTATTTACCTATGAAGAAATGCCAATTATGATTTTTAAAGAGAAAATCATTCCTTAACTAATTATTTAAACAATCGAAATATAAAAAAAACGATTATAAACAATAAAAAAATTATTTAAGAAAAATTTTTTTTAAAAAATCATTATTTTGCCAAGACAACATAATGGTAAAAAAAAATTTCTTTAAATATTAAACTTGTCTATTTGTTTATAAACAATTTCTTAACAAATGATGTAAACAATTTTTTTCCGATGTTACTTAATGCCATTGTTGGATAAGAAAGCAGCAATAATATAACATTTGTTTAAAAAAATTTTTTTAATAACATTTCTTAGACTTTTCATTTTTTGTTAACTTTAAAAAATTGTTATAAACAAAATAATTAACTTTAATAAACTTTTATCGCGGGATCTTGTTAAGTATATATAAGAAGAGCTCCACAGAGCCAAAAATTTATAGGTTTATTATTTAAATTTTTATGTCGTCATTTATGAAAACGGAGATAGGAAAAAAATTCGTTAATTAACAATTGCATAACTTTTTGAAAAATTAATTTAAAAAAATTTTCCAACGGGAATATATTCTTTCAAGTATCTGGATGACACCATAATTTATTTAAATTTTTAAATTCATATTTGTTACTATAAAAATAATTTTATGTAAGAAACTGTCTTTAACGGCAGTGCGCCCATGCCGTAATGTCTGCGCGGAGCCCTATTTTCAGCGTTAAATTAAAATTATAAATAATAGAGGTAGAGTTCCGGGAGCTGGGACTTTTTTTTTCGGAAATTTCCTCCTCTTTAAGGACCTTTTTTCCAAATATCGTAAATATTAATAGTTTAGGAGTTATTAACAAAAACGTAAATACCTCTTTTTTTTCATCTTATTTTGTTAATAACAATTGCAATTTTTTACGTGCAGTAAAATCCTCAAAACTCATTTTTCTAGAGGTCGTTCCGAATCCAATGAGCTATTGCTCATATTTTTAGGAGCTTTATCTCTATTTTTCACGTTTTTGAACTTGTTGACTGGACTACCACTATTGTTACGATAAATAAACAAACGTCAGATATCCGGCTCAAAATATGAACAGTACTATGACTAATATTATTTCTAAAATTATTCCCTGTTCAAAATAGCCATTCAGATGGACCATCGTACGTATAAATTAAAGAAAATAATTATCATAATAATTTTATCTTGAGGCATGAGACAAAGCTGTACCAAACATGGGCATTCTCCTTTTGGAGGGGGTCACGCACTACACTATTAAAAAAAACCCGGGTAAGTGCAAGCACGGTTCCCAACTTAGGGGTTTTGCCTCAGATTTAGGGGCTGCAATTTTTTGGGGATCTTTTGGGGCCTTTATCAAAACTTTCAATTAAATCGAAAAAGAAAGCTTGTGTTTTCTTTCAGTTTTGTGCGTAGAATGGAATGCACCACGATATGAAACGACTGTGTGGCGGGATGTTTCCTAAGGCTGTTTGGACTAAAGTTAAAAAACAGCTAAATAAGATTTAAAAGCCTGTCAGCACATTTTCGTTTGATTGTCCTTTGGGAAACTGTATTTATACAATAAAATAATTTTCTGTAACTAAATAAGTAACGTTTTAATTAAGAAGCAACGAAAGAATTTAGGTAATATGTAGATACATATAAAATTCTATATTTAGGGGATTTTAGGGAAATTTAAAAAATATTTAGTGGAAAATTTTGGTAAGGGTTGGTAACACTGAGTGCGAGTCGAACTCGCGGACCGAGGGTTCCCTACACACCTGAAATTTCATAAATGTTTTTTATTACATGATGTAACTAAAAAATTACGGTTTTCGCATTTTTTCCTTTATCTGTACTATAAGACGTTACTTTGTACCAAATTTCAAGATTCTAAGTTCACGGGAACTACCCTGTAGGTTTCTATACATTACTTATAAAACAAAATGGATGTCGTCTTTTTGTATTTGCGAATCTGGTGATAATATTTGAGACGTCTGGTACTATTTCTAACATGTTAGGTGTTAGCTCTCAACCACGATTTTAACTAAGTAGACAGCCTTTATCTTGAATCTTTACAATAAACCGACAAATTACATTATTAGAATATTTTTACACAATCTTTATCATACCGACGCATATCGATTTTGCTAGGATTACCAAAACTACGTAGTTCGGTTCCTTGTTTCTAAACTAGTACGAGATGTCATTTCCAAGTTATTTTGGTCATCGTACGTAGTTCATAAAAACACCACTAAATGTCAGCAAACTATAAATTTATCGCTGTTAGGAGATAGCTAGAAATTTGGCAAATTTTTGAGATTTTTCAATTTGACCTTATATTTTGGGGGTGGTCATGTCCCCTGTGACCCCCCCCCCCCCTTCGGACCGCGCCTGCAATCAAGAAGTACTTGAACTCCACTCAAGCACTTGTTGGTTCACAGTCACGCGCGGAGTTGAAAGGTCAAGTTGCCGCAGAGCCCCGTGAAAAAAATGCGAAAAAAATACTTATAGTATGTAAAGTGTCGTTTTTTCGACAGGTATCATCATCATCATCAGCCTATTAATGTCCCCACTGCTGGGGCACAGGCCTTCTCTATGGATGGAATAGGGATATTGGGCCATGACCCACGACGCGGGCCCAGTGCGGGTTGGTGCTAACAACTGCAGATGCAGCCGAGATCCAACGGCTTAACGTGCCTTCCGAAGCACGGAGGAGCTCGAGATAGTAAATTTTTCGGTCACCCATCTAATGACCGACCACTGCGAAAGTTGCTTAAATTCAACGATCGCAGCGGAACGCGCTAACCACTTGCGCCATCGAGCTCCTCAACAGGTATCAATCAATGTTTATTAATTTAATGCATTTGAAGCAAAATTTGTTCAAGTACTTACCTACTATAAACTGATGTAATAGAAAATCTTTTAAGTTGAATTAAGGTTTCTGCTTGGAGACACGCCTTGTAATAACTCGAAGAAAGTCGTCCTTTTCTATTGAAAACTACTTCGGATAGGTACATAAATAATAGTATATGATCATATTACACAATGTTTTTATTTATTTTTTTAAGCCTTTTCCTGTTTCCTTGTTTAAATCTAAAGAAAAGTTTACTAGAAAAAAATATTCCACGCGGACCAGGCAGCAGACGGGACTCGAACGCGCACCCTTCGCTGTCCGGGCGAATGCACTGACCTTTATGCTACCGCGACCCTAACGGCCGGTTCGAATTTTTCTCTAGCCTTAGGCTGCAAGGCAGCGCCATTGTGTCATTTGACATTGTGGGTTACCTACAATGCGATGCCTGGTCCGCGTGGAATATTTTTTCTAGTAAAGTTTTCTTTAGATATTACACAATGTTATTAATGTTCTTTTTGTTGGCACAAAAAGTGAACTGAACATTCACATATCATCATACAAGGCTGTATGAATGTAAATTACTTTGTATTTTAGAAAAAAGGGTTCGCGTTATAAGCGCTATTATGTTCCTAGCGATTGTACCTTTGGCCGTATCACAGAAAAATATTTAGTTTTTAGCTCAATTTGGTTAAATCAATAAAATATACACTCAATTGTCATGAAAATGTCTTATTTTAACACTCTTTCTTTGGTTAGTTTTAAGTTTTTAAATTATTTAAATGTTTCAATGTACCTATATAATTAATGAATATCTATGTTTATGGACGATTGTCGATTTTCTTGTACTTTTTTATAAATCCATCAGCATAGCCCCAAGGCCCAAAGTAAGTACTGTAAGACTGGTATTATGAGATACTAGTTTAACGGATAGATATACTACATATAGTAAGATTATATTTACAGTATATTTATCTGGATATACATATAAACATCCGGCGTTGTCCCTTTACAATTTAATTTTCTTAGATAAAACAAGACGTACATAAGTCCCATACCGCCAAATTCCCACCAAAACATAAAAACATACAGCCATCGACCTAATTAAAAAAAAACAAGGTTACACACTTACTTACTTTTTTAACCGAGATCATTTTCGCGCGTCAATCAAAGGCCCTCTTTAACAGCCTGCCTACCGACCCCCCAACTATATCCCCTACTGCTCTAGTTATCCGAAGGGACGCACAGGAGATGCAAGGCGGCTGCAAACACTTCAGTCGTCCCCTACCATGCGTATTTAAGTTCGAAGCGGGTGAATCGCAATCGAGTTGTCAATGTGTGAAAAATTAAGATGTATTTACAATAACTTCATTTATAGGTAAGAAAATATTCACAACAAGGCGCAAGGTTACCTATTCAGCCTACAAATTTGACTGTAATGATTTTATTCTATTGATATAAAAAGAGGATGGCTTTTACATAGAGAAGACAGAAATATCTTATTACGGTTGGGTGTATGAGTGTATTTTAATTTTGTTAGGCATTCTAATCTTAAAATAAATGTGGTTGGAAATTCGTAGGCTGCTGCTACACTGTCATTAAAAAAATATTATTACTCGAAAAATATCTTGGAAAAGCTTTGCAGTATCTTTTTGTGAATACCATGTTTTAGGAAACTTCTTTCTTGAGTAGTCATTCACTTTATGCGTCACATAATACGAGTAATAGATGAATTGTATTTAGGTATGACTGAATGTATATTTAAGAACATACTATATGCTTCAAGTTGATTTTTTTCTAGGGGATTCACTTACGATTTGCACGCCCCTAAATTTTAATTAAAAATATAGGTCAGTATAGCTTGTACTGTCTTTATATCCACGCAGCTCAGCTGCCAAAATACGCCGCTAAGGGGCAAAGATTTTTCCTAAGAAAAATTACAAACGTCCAGTGAAACTTAGATTCTTTTTTTAAATTTACAAATTGTATGGAACTTGAATTCTAGGAAGGGCATAGATTAACTTTAATCAAACTTAAATTTTAATTGACGTCTTTAAGCAAGGTACTTTGACACGAAGCAGTTAATTTTAACACGTACTTATTTAAAAAGTTCTATAGTTATAAAGAAAAAGCAAAAAAAAAGTTCGCGAACTTTGAGTAGTTACCTACACGGATCTTCATAAACCAACCCTATTTGGGAGGGTTCAAAACTCGCAAAACAAAATATTATGCCCCTCTGTTCCGCATCATTTTCGCTCCCTCTCCGCCGCAACAGGAAAATGCAGTTGTCTCTTTCTAAACAAGGGGTATTCTCTTTCGCGCTAAGATCGATTTTCTCAGTTGCCTAGAAGCTCCAGCGTGGAGAACTTTCGCGTGTGTTTCCGTGTAAAAAAAAATAACAATACAGTGTGTTTGATAGAGTCAAAACAGTTTTGAAAAAAGAATATCAGTGTGTTCATTTCATTGGACTTTTGGACTTACGAAGTGTTTGCGTTTGCCTGCTCTGGTAAGGTACGGTATGAAATAAAAGCACAATCGATTACCTATTTATTATATTTTGTTTCATTACAATTAAGTTTACATATTATTATTTTCGATGTCAAACATTTTTTTATTAATAAAACTGTCCAATTTAGATAGCTTTGACATAAATAATTTACGAAAAAAGTAATTTATTCTTAATTCTACTCCTTTGCTTAAATATTGATGAAAACGATATTGGTAGTTGTCACGTATTCGTCGTTACGAAATATTTTTTTTTTAAATAAAACAAATGTATAGATGCATTGATTTATTTATTTATGACGTTTCGCATCCTTTTCAGGCTGCGTCGTCAGAATTATATATTATTTAATTTTTTTTGTGGACTTCTTCGCGATAGTGAAGAAATTTAAAATTGTTTTGACCAAGGTTTTTTTAATAAAAACTACATTACATTGTTCTTTGAATGACTTTAAATAGCTTTCCTTTTATTGAATTACCTTAAATTAATGACTTTAATCGTAGAATTGTTTACATATACTATGAAATACTTAGATTATTATTAAATCAACGTATTTTTTTAACATAGACTTCCAATCAAAAGTTAAACTTTTATAATCGAATCATGTGAATTTTACTATACATGTATATAAAGATAAATACCTACATGTGTTAATTTTAATAACATTGGTATTGCGAGCTGGCAATGGAATTTCGGGAACGGGCGAGGTGCAGCCCGTTGCAAAAAAAAAACAATCGCGCTATGACATTTTACGACAATTTATTTTCAGAATAAAAACGAAAATGCTTTACATTTTATGGGATTATTATTAAATTAAAAGATTAGAAAAATCACATTTAATGGGTTTCGAATTCATTGCTAAGGAAGTGACAGAACGTTTTGACAGCCAGAGATTTAATAAACTTGACACTATGTAAGGCTTATGCCTTTTAGCTTATACAGCCAATTTATATTTAAAATGGAATGAATAGAATAAATAATAATTTCTAATTTAATTTATTAGTCATTTTTGTCCTGTTACACCTGCTCTTCAGTTCTTTTTTGTATTTAAAAATAATAATATAAATAATAAATCTATATTTCATTATATGATGTATTCATTATAGGAACGACAGTTACATTCATTTTCAATATTTTTTTTACCCGACTTGGCGACACAAGTTATGCGAAGATTAAAGGGGCCCATATACGGAACGATTGATCCGTACGATCCGTCGTTCCAGACCGATCGAAACGATGGATCGACAGTGTATGTCAAGATCGTTAACGATTTACTTAATCGCAGACGATATCGGAGATCGCAACAAAAACCCATGCAATCACGAATGTCGTAAACGACCGATCGTCAGTGTCCCATATACGGTACGATTGATCTATACCAATTGTCTGTATTGATCTTAACGATTTCCTTCAGATCGATCGCAACGACGAATCGTTCCGTATATGGGGCCCTTAAGAGAGACGCGTGTGTAGTTGAGTTCTGTTATGATTCCATAATGTTAATTGGAATGAGGAGCTCGATGGTGCGGGTGGTTAGCGCGTTCGACTGCGATCGTTGAAGTTAGGCAACTCTCGCAATGGTCGGTCATTGGATGGGTGACAAAAATCTTCTATCTCGAGTTCCTCCATGCTTCGGAAGGCACGTTAAGCCTTTAGTTCCGGCTGCATATGCAGTCGTTAGCACCCGCTAATCCCGACTGGGCCCGCGTGGTGGGTCATGGCGCAATCTCCCTATTCCATCCATTGGGAAGGCCTGTGCCCCAGCAGTGGGGACATTGATAGGCTGATGATGATGAATTGGTAGAGGTGTGTATTTTTTAATTATGGAAATAAATCCGATCGCAGGGCTTTCTTGTATGTAAGTACTTACATTAAAGGTTCATAATATGACTGTATTTAACTTCTTATGATTAATTGCGAGTTTCTTCAATATATATATATATATATATATATATATATATATATATATATATATATATATATATATATACCCAGCGAACTTCGTACCACCATAAAAAAAATTAATTAAAAAAACATTGTCCAGCGGACAAAATTGTGAATCTAAACCATTCTCAGATCCCCTTGAACACACACAAAAAATTTCATCAAAATCGGTCAAGTCGTTTAAGAGAAGTTCAGTGACATACACACTCACAGAAGAATTATATATATAAAGATATATATACTAGTGGCCCGCCCTCGCTTCGCTTCGGTGCGGTGTAGAGCTGTAGTGTAGACTATAGATTTTGTTCTCAGGCTTGTAATATACACAATGACATTCTTCTAATACCTAATTACAATAGGCACGCGCCGCCACACCCCCCGCCTGGTAGCGTTGGAACCGCTAGCATTTTAAATCTGTAATATCTTCGACAATATTCATAAGTATAGGATAAAAAATGGTTAATTGTGGGTTATCCCTAAGAGATAGACATATACCATTGCGGACTTTTTTCTAGACCTTTTTAAGGTGTACAATACTGTAGTACATTATTTTGATCTATCTCGTAGGGTTCAGCCAGCGTTTGCAATGTAAGCGCAATGAAATGTGTTTATTTACGACCTTACATTAAAAACCTCTAAAATTATCAGGTTTTCTCTTCTATATTATGCATGTATTATATATATAAACCTTCCTCTTGAATCACTCTATCTATTAAAAAACCGCAATAAAATCCGTTGCGTAGTTTTGCTGAGCGCAGATTAGCGTCGCGACAGTCTCAAGACAGACTATTGCTCAACAAAAATTATGAAGATGCGCACATTCGAAACGAGACGTCTCATAGACAAAAAAGTCTTATGTACACAAGAACTGCAAAGCGACAAGTCTGACTAACGACTGTCCGCTTCCCTTTGTAATGTATGCGAGGGCGCACACCAACGACAAGATTGTCTAGCGATTAGAAAGAAAGTATAATACATACGATAAAATAAGTAATATGTGGGTCCATAAATTTTGACAAATTATCAAAGATAGATTGATACATTCATTCGAAATGGTGCCTTAATTTCTATAAAATAAATAATCGGTGAAATCTATTCTGATACTGATGAAAGTAGTGTGTGTCGCATCGTAGACAAAACAGTTTCGTCTTGGTGTGCGCCTTGTGGTAGACACAACTGTTTCTTTTTAATTGTAAAGCAGTCTCGTCTATGTAAGACAAGATTGTCTAACAACAGTCGTGTCTCTAATCTGCGCTCAGCCTTAAACATCTAAGAATACATAGGGACATATGGACAGACAGCGGGAAGCGACTTTGCTTTATACTATTATATGTTTAGTTTAACACCAACATTCAGCTTGTATGGCGCCACATCTATTTTTATAAAATGTTTTTACAATATTTTAGAAATAGAAAACAGATTCGGCGGCAACATGGCAAAAAAGGCGAATATTACGCTGACATCTCAAAAGCAAAGGATAAAATCAACCACGTTCATGGATGAAGGAATTCGCTAATCGCGTCCGTTTTTTCGAAGTAAATAACTTGAAAACTTCTTAGGGTGCGTTGGGCATTTTTTGAGATGGGAAAAATCCATTAAACCGCGATCGACTTTTTGGCGGGATCGGGAAGCGTCACTTTAGCAGTTTTGTTTTTCTTGTTAAAAATTGTGTTGTGGTGGATGTTAGTGTCTATTAATGGTGGATTATTAACCACTAAGTGTTCGGGAACATGCACAAGTGTTGGCAAGTGAAACAAAATAGCGGAAAGTGTCTTTCGACGTTCACTCAAGAAGTCCACGGGGAGGTTCCAGTAAATCCCCACACTTTTACTGAAACATAGGGAAAGGGGAATTGACTTGACTGCCACTTACTTTGACGTGATTTATTACTTTGACCACGAGTGCTATAGTATTTGTAAACATTGTAACACTTGACATTGGCTAAATGCACAAACCGTGCGAAGCCATTTAGAAAAACAAAAAAAAAACCGTGATCGCTAAGTTCTAAACCGACGATACCTCTGTCATAGAAGTATGTGTATTTTAATTTTGTACATCATCGTTAGTAGTGGCTTGAACTAATGCAACAATAGTTATTTATGATATTAGTGCGGTAAGTTGGTTAGGTTAGGTTAGGTTATGTTAGGAGATTGCGAGAGACTGGTACCTGAACTAAGCGAAAGCTTGTATCTCAGTGCACCAGTACCCTCCTCTTCGTAAGGTGACCGTTTTATCTTAACAAAGTAAGTTTGTACATATAGAAATACGAAATAAGAAAAGAATTTTCACTTCTAAAAATATTGCTTGAGAAAATTGAATGATACTCTTAAATTATCAAACTGAAAAATTTTGTTATTACAGGTCATACATAACACACTAAATTGACATAAAATATTTTTATTTTGAACTGACATTGAGAATTGTAATTAATATTGACATAGATTTGCAATGAAATTATAATGATATAATACTTACTTGATTATTAAATGAATGTTAGGTAAATTTAATTTGACTGTTATGTTTTAATATATTCTATTTTTTTTCATGCTATTAATATGGTTAAATAGGTTTAAGATTCTTAGCTTTTAACGTATGCTGTATATGCAAACACCTTTTGTCAACCCTATTTAATGCAAATAAAGATTATTCTATTCTATTCTATTACTAGGCAGTAGTGTCCGACCGAAAGTTCGGTTTTGGTTTCGGTTTCAGCCGAGTTTCGGTCAAAAATTAAGTTTCAAAATTGGCCGAAACTTTTGCCGAAACCGAAACTGATTTCGGAAGTTGTCGTGCACGCTCGCCTTACTTCTTTACTCGCACAGCAGTCCATATCCTATATTATGAAGTGCAGTTTCCTATATTATGATAAAAGAGATTGATGATTCTTCTAAGTACAAATACAAACCAAAGTATTAATTAATAAGATTTCAAAATACCAATGGGCATTTAATGGAGCAGTAATAATTTGTAAATTGATTATTGATAACTGATAAAAATTTTGCATTTCATGTCCTAATTAATGCTGAATAATGGGTAAAATGCACCAAATTTAAGTATTTTAAGGCAGTTTAATCTTGACCACGTGAGTTTCGGTTTCGGCCGAAATTGAAGCCACGGCCGAATATTCGGTTTCGGTTTCGGCCGGAAAATCAGTTTCGGTCGGACTCTACTAAGCAGTAATCAATCGGATAATTGCGGAGCGCTAAACGGATATTGCCTGTAGATTGGTTATATCCGAGCTATTTGAACGGTTATTCGAAATATAATCGTATCCAGAGCAGATTGAGAGATGCAATCTGTAGTACTTCCTGCTAAAAATTTATAAGCCGGTCAAATTTCGTTGTAATAATGCTCAACTTTTAATAAATCTGAAATAATAAACACGAAGGTTTTAAATATAAACAATTGAATGAGGATTCCCACCACAAAACACAGAAAGAGGTTAGAAATGGTTTTTTTTTTCTATTTATATCTAATTAAATGGATTCAGCCTCGAACGTATGAAGAAACTGAATCTCTACTGTATCGTATTTTATAAATGACATAAAACAATGTATAAAATTAATCACACACACACATACGCATAAAGACACAAACACACACGCACACATGGCACACAACATCTGCATTACCTTTCTTAATTGCAAACTAGCAAACCAGTGAACCAAATGTTCACCAAAAAAAAAATGTATTTAATTAATTGAGAACTTCGGAGATTTTGTGTGGTTTCGTTTGAAATAGAAATCACGTGATTTCTCGAAAACCGGAAGTGCTACGTTACTCACATCCGGTTTGTAGTCTTATCAGACTATTCTCAACTTATAACTTAAACATTCTCTTTATCTATCTCTTACGGTTTGGCCGCTGAAACAGCACCACGGACGGACGGACGGACTTGTCTAATAGATAAGAGATACTTTTGCTTAGCTTTAAGTCCTTTTAATGGGATTTAAAATTATTTTCAGCGTAGATCGTCTGTTTATTGTTATGTGTTATTTTATTTTCGTTCATTCTTTCTTTTTGTTTTTTGCATGTTCATTTGTTCATTCACTGTAACCATACTGGAGTTTGTAAATCACATTATTAGTTAAGGAAGAGCGGAGCCTCCAAACACAGACAATATTTGCTTAAATGGAGACTCCAATCGATATATTATTAAGAAGGCTATTGTAAAGGAAAATAAATTATTATTATTATTATTATATTTTCTTTAGAATTAAATATCGAGCAGTTAGACCTTTAAAATATAATTGCTATTTCTTCTTTCAAATGTATAATACTTTTAAAGGTATTCATTTGACATTGTGGGTTACCTACAATGCGAAGAGATGGCGCTGCCTTGCAGCTTAAGAAAGGCTAGAAAGAATTCGACATGGCCATCAGGGCCACGGTAGCATAATGGTCAGTGCATTCACCCGGATAGCGAAGGGTGCGGGTTCGAGTCTCTTTTTGTGTTCTGTGATTCCTACTATGGTTTAATTTTGATAGTAATTCATTTCTTTATGAAGATGGAATCTACAAATCTAACAGAAATTGACAAGTGTGGTGATTTGCTGTGATTTGTGTAAAAAAAACGACGGGTTGCACTCCGGTAGTGCGACAGAAGTAAAAACTTGAATATTAACGTTGTGCAGTTTTGATTTTATGGAATGGTTAGGGAATAATTTTGCACGAATTGCTGTTATTATCAATATAAAAGTACTATCATGTATGTGGTAGAATACAATATTTATTTATTACGCTATCGTACACAAACATGACAATTTATATTACATTAAAGAAGTTTATCTCTCAGAAAAATCAACTTACATGAATCACATTTAAGCGCACCTAGCGACATCTATTGAAAAAAAATCATTTTCTTCGCAATAAAGCTGCCACGTGGACGTCCTAGATAGAGACTTATTATTATAATATGGTAAAATAAAATATTACTATGTTTCGTCCAATATATTGAAAGTCAACAACCTTTCCAATTTTATTTGTGTGTCATGATGCGATCAGCCCACCCACGTGTTTAACCTGACGCGAGTTTAACATTTTTACCGATACAAAAAAAGTGTACAACGCCGCTAAAGAAATTTTCACTTCAAAAAAGATTATGTTGGTATGGCAAGTAAAAAAGAATTGTCGTAGTTTCAACGCTTTGCCGTTCACCCAGACATAAAAAATAAATATTTCTAACACACACCAATTAGCCTAGCTCCAAAGTAAGCACTGCAGGCTTGTGTTATGAGATACTAGGGTAACGGACAGAATACATATATTAAACATCCATGACCACAGCACAGCAGCATTTTGGAATGGTCAGGGAATAATTTTGCACGAATTGCTTTAATTATCAGTATAAAGGTAGAATACAATATTTATTTATTGCGCTATCGCAAAGAAACATGACAATTTATATTACACTAGCAAACCCGGCGAACTCCGTTTCGCCAACAGATGGCTTCTTTTTATGTAACATTTCGTCTGGTGATTAAAAGAAGAAGATTTTTTTTTTTATAATTTTTCCTGAATTTTCTTTGCTATAAACCCCACGGAGCCCGAGACCTTTCCAACGAATGCAAAACCGTGGAAATCGGTTCGTGCGTTCTGGACTTATAGCGTCAGGAAGGAAAACCCGACTTATTTTTATATAGTAGATTAAAAAGTTTATCTCTCAAAAAAATCAACTTACATGAATCACGTTTAAACGCATTTAGCGACATCTATTGTAAAGAAATCAACTTACATGAATCACATTTAAGCGCACCTAGCGACACCTATTGTAAAAAAGCATTTTCTTCGCAAGAAAGCTGCCACGTGGATGTCCTAGATAGAGACCTAGTATTATACGATAAAATAAAATATTCTATGTTTCGTCCAATATATTGAAGCTACCTTTCCAATTTTATTGTGTGTCATGATGCGATCAGCCCACGTGTTTAACCTGACGCGAGTTTAGCATTTTTTTACCCATACAAAAAAAATGTACAACGCCGCTAAAGAAGTTTTCACTTCAAAATACAATAGTTATGGCTCCCCTTGCCCGGCTCTTTTCTCCCTTTGTATCATACTTACCTGAATGCTAGCTTACCTGCTTTCGCCTGTTATAGGGCACCGGGGAAGCGTGCTAAAAGCGCGCGTAAAAATCAAAACATGGCGGCCCGTCAGAATGGCGCGCGATTAAACAGCCTTCTGGTGCGTGCACACTAGCTTTTGATGTGGTTTGATGAGGGCTGGATGGATGGATGAATAACTTTTTATCTTTGCCTGACAGTTTTTTTAATCTTTCACATTTTTAATACCGCCATGTTTACGCGGTCAAGTGGTAAACTTGAGGTCCAGTCTAAGTCAATGGACACAATCTTTCTTTTGTTTGTTAATGGAAAAGCATGATGAAAAGGAACTATTAAATATTTTTTATTATTCCCATCTAGAAAAATAATACGTTCTTAATATTATAATGCAAAACTTTGGTAAAAAGGTCTGACTCTCTAATTTAGCATAAAAATACCATTATCAATTTTGTTTATCCTATATACGTATCAGTATATGTACGTATTCTATCCGTTACCTTAGTATCCCATAACACAAGCCTACAGTGCTTGCTTTGGGGCTAGGTTAATTGGTGTCAGTGTTGAAAATAAATAAATAATAATAAATAAATATTTCCAACACTCACACCAATTAGCCTAGCCCCAAAGTAAGCCCTGTAAAGGCTTGTATTATGGGATACTAGGGTAACGGATAGAATACATATACTGTACATATATAAGTATATTTTTAGAAATACATATTAAACATCCATGACTGGAGTACAAATGCTCGTATTCATCACACAAACATCTGCCCCCACCGGGATTCGAACCCGGGACCTCTCGAGTCGGCGACACCATGAAACCCGGCGTACAAACCACTCGGCCACGGAGGTCGTCAAAATATTTATTTGTTAACTAATTGAATATAAAAAGTTAAGTATTTATCTTTATCACATCTATTCGAAAAGATGTCGCCGTCTCGCCCCCACTTCACTTCCACCCAATAGATAATAGCCAATCAAAAGACGCGACATCATACAATCGAACCAATCCGCGCTCACACCCCAGAGCAACGACGCAATCAGGACCAAATTTTGGTCAACTTATGAGCATTTGCTCACACATTACTGTGGCTAGACTGCCCCGCCCACAAGGCCCTTCTAATCTCATTCTGTGTCCTGTAGTTATTACCGATGCAAATGAAAAAACGCAAGGCTTTTAAAAGCCTTCAACAGTTAGAAATAACAAAATGATATCGAAAGCGTTAGCTGTAGCAATCTTTCGTCAATCTGCCTACAGCCATATAGCCATAGCAACCCAGTTAGGCGGTAGGCCCCCTTGTCGTGGTCGTCTAGTGGGCGAGATGCAAAAATGTGACATTTCACGGGGAAAAGTTACTTTATGGTCGGTATTAAGTTACGCATGTCCCTGTTATCTGCGACTAATAAGCTATTCAAATCAAAAATAATTATCCTGCTACTCAAATCAAAAAGAATTCATCATCAGCCTATTAATGTCCCCGCTGCTGGGGCACAGGCCTTCCCTATGGATGGTTAAGGGAGATTAGGCCATGAAACACCACGCGGGCCTAGTGCGGGTTGGTGGGTGCTAACGACTGCAGATGCAGCCGGGACCAACGGCTTAACGTGCCTTCCGAAGCACGAAGGAGCTCGAGATAGTAAATTTTTGGTCACCCATCCAATGACCGACCACTGCGAAAGTTGCTCAACTTCAACGACCGCAGCCGAACGCGCTAACCACTGGCGCCATCGAGCTCCTCAAAAAGAATTACCTGCCTGCTATTCAAATTAAAAAGAATTATCCTGCTATTCAAATTAAAAAGAATTATCCTGCTATTCAAATTAAAAAGAATTATCCTGCTATTCAAATCAAAAAGAATTATCCTCGTGAGCTCTGTAGTTACGGAAATAGAATTTCATGAAAATATTAAACGGAATTGTGCTCTTCCAGAAAAATGCTATTTTTAGTTGAAGTACGCGAAAAAGTGTGTAAGGGGCCGTCCATATATTACGTCATTCTAAATTAGGGGGGGGGGGGGTGGTCTGCGGATGACGGTAAATGATAGATAGGGGGGGGGGGGTGTTTCGAAATTGACGTCATTCTTATTAATTTATTTATAGTTTATTGTTCACGTACAAAAAGATTATTTCTAAAAAGAAATTTCTTCCAGCACACCTAGTAAGTGAGACTGCAAATGTGAGAGGCGGCTAAGGCACGTACAATACTAAAATAACCCATAATAAACGTACATATTGCAACATAGATGTACACAAATACAGTAATAACTACAGATAAAATACTCTAACAATAATATTACATATAATACTAGCTTTTCTCAAATCTGCAATGTTTTAATTTTGTCAAACTGGTAATGACGTCAATTTTGGGAGAAGGGGGGGGGGGCATTAAGAAATGACGATAGGATGATTGTAGGGGGGCGGGGGGGGTCTAAAATCTGAAAAAATCGATGATGTAATTTATGGACGGCCCCTAATCGTTGGAAGTTACATAATAAGCACCAAGTAATTATTGTTCAGGCTTTTTGAGTTTATAAAAATAAAGCTAAAAAATTATTTACTTAATCGGAAACTTAATAATTTGGTTATTTATTATGCCCATTGAAGGATGTTGGAAATGGTTATTTTCAAATTTTAATGATATTTTTTCATTGAAGCCTCCATTTTTTACATCCGTTAGAAAGCGTAGTAAAAAAATTGGGTGTGAAAATAAAACAAAAATAAGAATTAAAAATCCAGTTTTGCGCCAAAAAATAAAAACATGAGATTAAAGCATACAACGTGTATTTTTATTATTATTAAAATACTCTATAAAATAATATTAATATATGCTTATTAGCATTAAAAATAAAACGAGTTTTTGCATCATTTTTACAAAACATTCAATAACTTCCATAAGGGAGGATTTTAATTTCACAGATATTTTTCTCGTGGTACGTCACAAATAGTAGAGATGCCGCTGCTACACGTACGCTCGACGTAGCACGTAGCCAATCGTAGTTCAATTATTGCATAATGTAGAAGAAGCTTCGGAGATTGCTCAGCTTCCATACATGTTTGGCCTAAAGACCAATAATCATGAAAAAGTGTTTCCTAGATTCGAAATTATATATAAATTACTGTAGAAACGATAATAAGGTACTCTGTGACAGAAACTGTGTGATGATTGTGAATGAGCCACAGATTAGAGAGAATTTTTAAATTCTGTTAATTTCTCGTTAACCAAAGAAAGCTAACAGATTTAGGTTCTATAGCCATATATTCAATAGCTTCATTATTTTTGTTATGTTTTTAAGATAACCATATTTTAGATTTTTAGTGTATCACACCTTATAATTTTATTTATTTATTAATTTATAGTCAGAGAACGTAGGCCCATAGATAGATACCTTAAAGTCTAACATATATACAGATTATAATGTGTTTATGGAGGTGTAAGGCGAAAAATGTATGGCAATAGACTTTATGATATCGCCTACCATCTATAATAATTGTCTGAGTACATTTGCATGTAGTGAAAATGATAATATAGTTGTGGATATTAATACCACAGTGTAATAAAAAGAAGATTAATTTTATCGATCTTTACAAAATAGATTTGTTTTTATGTTATATAAACAACTTCGATCAGTCTTTGGCTGAATGTCTACACCCATTGCCATTAAAAATGATTTGTATGTTTTCCAAACCGGTAAAATTAAAAGTCCTTTTTAAAGTAAATATATTATACAAAGGTGTCCGTTGAAATCTAATGACTGTAAATTAAATTGTAAATTACGCCAAGAATTACCGTGTATGTCAATATTTTTTGTGCATTTGGGCCAATTTGAGCAATCTCCTTTAAAATTAAAAATGTTTTTCGTTCGCTCCAGTGGGCCCCCATTTTCGCTGAAAGTGCGAATCGCCCGAGATACCCCGAGGTTTAGGGCCACGAGGACGTAGGAGAACTCAAAAGACGCGGAATTTGAAGGGCTTTAAGATGATGTAAAAATATTTTGGAAAAGTAGGTTTTGACAAGATTTTTTTTTAGTTTCAAAAAAAATTTTTTTTGAATAATCTATAATACGTAAATTAATATTTAATGCCCTTTCAAGTCGTGTAGAGCACGAGATCTGCGATATATTATAAAAAAAAAAATGGGTGCGTGTACTTATGTAGGCGCGTGAGAAGTTATCCTTCTTTGGCATCGTTTAAAATTAGTTTGTAATTGCATGCAAATAATTAATTACAATAAATTAATAAAAAGTCTGGAAAAGGAAAAATAAAGTTTAGTTTCAATTTGAAAAAATAAATAAATAATCAAAATATTCAATTAAAATCGCTACTGAATAAAATTTTGTGTTACAGTGATGCGCGCGCATCTTAAAATTTCACTCTCATCATTTTTTCATAACGCGCCTAAAGAAGTATAACTTCAAAAATGAAATAAACCAAAAACCTAATCTATCAAATGAAAAAGTTCTGGGACTTTGTGGTTGTCGTTTCAAGAATAACTTTGTTCCACCCAACTCTCCACTTTGTCTAATGTACGGAGCAAATTAATATTTCGAGTCGGTGCTATGCCACCCCAATTCGCAGTGCACGCGTCAGTGGAGCCTCACTTAATAATTTAGAAAATAAAAACATATATCTAAAGAAAATATAACTAGAAAAAATTCCACGCGGACCAGGCAGCAGACGGGACTCGAACCCGCACCCTTCGCAATCCGGGCGAATGCACTGACCAATTATGCTACCGCGGCCCTCACGGACCGCGTCGAAATTCCTCTAGCCATTCTTCAGCTGCAAGGCAGCGCCGTCTCTTAGCATTATAGGTAGGTAACCCACAATGTCAAATGAATACTTTTACAAGGATTAAATATTTGAAAGAAGAAATAGCAATTATAGTATTAAGAAGTTACCTACATGCTTATAAAAAATAAAAATTATAACTAAATACATATAATATATCCATGCCTCTATTGTATAAGATTCAACTACTATATCAGAAATGAAACAATGATTCTCAAGATAATTAAAGATTTTATTCCGACACGTAACGTTCGCTAACACGAGTATCTATCAATGTCAATGTTGCCAGTACAAGAAATAACTTGGTACTAATATATTTGTTTCTTAGGTTTTCACGCACATCACCCATTAAATAAAACTAGTTTTTTACAGGTTAATGCACGAAAATTTATTTATTTATTGACGTTTCGTAGCCTTTACAGGCTACGTCGTCGGAATCAAATTTCTATTTAATTTTGTCGAGCTACCTTCGAAAGACTTTTATTGAGCGTTCGGTTATTTCATTGTTCGATTTTTAAAGTTTTATTGTCTATGTATGAATTTATTACTTATTTTAGTTAGTAAAGTATTTAATTTAAAATTCTTTTTTGTAATTTTGAGTTTATTTATTTGACCCTAACTACCGTAAACTACCACCGGTTCCAAAATTGGGAGACCTTTCTGAGAAGAACCGGCGAAACAAACTCAAGAGAGGCTTTCTATCTCCTTCTTATGTTAAATTATGCAAACAAAAAGAACTAATAGTATCTGTTCGTCTTGCAGTGTGTGCTCGGGGTTGGTACTAATAACTGATATTGTAACTGGTATAATCGATATTATTGACAGATACTCGTTATTATTCGATAGGTGTTAATTAATAAGAGAATCTTACAATTGCCACGGGCATATGTGACATTGGTGTTTTGTGTAAAATTTCATGGTGACGACGATGATTGGTTTCGCCTGCAGGTAGGCGGTATGCCGTGGTCTACGTGAGATGGATGGCATTCAGATGGAGCCCATAGGCAAATACAAGGCTGACAGGAACGGTTCCGCTAAAGGTAAGTGCTCTTTCATTTATTTATCATTCCCTTGTGAGCTAACAAAAATTCCAAAATGCAACACAAGTGACAAAATTAAAAAATAATTTTAAAAAAAAGAACACACCAATTTAGCCTAGCCCCAAAGAAACCACTGTAAGGCTTGTGTTGTGGGATACCAGGGTAACGAATAGAATACATATACAGTACATATATAAGTAAATTTATATAGAAATACATATCATCGAATCGGCGACACGTTGAAACGCGGCGTATAAAATACTCGGCCACGGAGGTCGTCAAAAATACATGCCTAATTCACAATAATAATGATAAAACAACATAATAAAATAATATAAATAAGACAACATGAAAATTTAACTTTAGACCAATTTCTATATTACCAACATTAAGTCTATTAACGAAAACAACAATTTACATTTTAGATATTAAACTAAAAGTACACTAAAACTAGACAAAAAAATAAAAATTGTGTGTGTCAGCTCCGACGCACGACTGGAGTTTACTTCTTAAACAAGTTCGATAGTCTAACCAGACGCAAAAAGAGTTTATTTAACTTAAAAAAGATTGATACTGTATGAAAGGGTGAACTAATAAATTAATGAAAATAATATACATAATTATATAAATATATATTTATTTATTTCATATACATTTATTATAACTAATCGACGAAATATTTTACATTAAACTTTTTACAATAGTCAATTTCAGATGTGCATAAATAAAGGTACGCTACGATACTGTGCTACGGTGTAGCAGTACGGCTGCTACAGCGTAGACAGTAAAAACGTAACGAGGTCATTCATCGATAGATTTCACTTCTCACATTTTTCTCATACCGGGCCCCTTATATATGCAAATCGATTCTTAAGGAGTAAACTCCAAAATTAAAAATATTAAAAAAATAGCTGCCCTAAGTCTTCCCCGTCGGCAAAGCTTCCCAGGACGCTGGCGGCATTTCCCCGCTGAATGGCGAGGCTTATGCGCTGGGCGAAATAGCCGCCAGCTCTGCGGTCTCCAGTGGTCATGAAAATTTAATACAAAAAAAGAAATAAGCATGTCACGATAAATTACAAGTCAAAATTATTAATACTTAGTGTCGCCGCACACGGGCCACACGCCACAGCCACAAACGCCGCCACGACAAGCTAGAAGCGGCTGCTAAAGTGGCTGAAGCGCGCGACAGCGGCCGACTAAGGTAAGGGAGAGGGGGGGGGGGGGGAATCGCGCGAGTGACGTGTGGCGGCGTTTTGTATCGGCGCATTAAGTGGCCGGTGCGGGCCACAAGAAGCGAGCAACGACGATTTGTAGAGTGTGGCGGCCACGGCGTACCGTGTGTGGCGAGTCCATATAAAATGTATGAAAACTACAAGAAATATGTCAGTGGCGGCTTTTTGTGGTTGTGGTCGGTGGCCCGTGTGCGGCGACACTAAGTTACAAAAAAAGAATGTATCAAAACTCATCTCCTTAAAAAGGGTTACTATACGGTTAAAGTTTTCTTAAATGACAAGGCACCTCGGGCTAAATATAATAGACTAAGATGTAGTTTTAATTTGCTAATTTGATGAAAATTGTTTAATCAACACTTCTAAATTTTAAGATAGTACCAAGCTATATTTAACTTGTTGTTGATAAATAATATTAATGTGATGAAAGTTGACATCAAGTCATATTTTTCAATTTTTGCAGTCAAGTTCAATTGACGACACTGTATGAAACAAAACAGGGAGAAAAAAATAGCCCTTCCTGAGTTTCTTGCCGGTTCTTCCCAGGGCAAAGTTTCCTGCCGTAGATTTACGAACCGATGGCGTAGCGTTTGACTTTCACAGGAGCTTATAACAGCCTAGACTGAATATATGAGTTTGGATTTGAATTATTGACGTGATAACGTTTTACAAAGCAATGAACACCAGCTTCACGCACGAAATAGTGTCACGTTCCGCCTGAGCCCGAGCGTGCAAGCGTGAGCGCGGAACAAGCGATAGAGAGGCACGATCGGCCCAAGCGTGCTAAGTACCAGGCTCGCATAACACCTGGAGGCCTACTCTATTTCAACGAAAAACGAAATTTCGCACGTTCCTTACTGTGTTTCTATTTCATTTCCAAAATTTTTTGTCCGAAAATAGTTTGACATTTAAATTCTCTAATTCACAAAACTTTTGAACTAAAGGTTGAATTTGACAGATAATTGTTCGAAATTTTAACCTCAAATTGACGAAATGAAAAGTGTTAACTTTTCATTTTCATATTGGGATTTTTGTTTTTCAAAAAATAAACCTAAAATTACTACTACAGTATTTTGAATTAAGGCTGCTTAGCGTGAGGAATGATTTTTTAGTATGAAAAATTAAAAATTTAATCAAATTTTTGTTTATTATTGTATTGCCAATACTTCAAAGTGTTACACGACAAATTTAGGTTGACATACATTCGATTGCATCAACTCTACAAATTAGTCGGCTAACACTGTCAAAAGAGGTTGTTTTAATGTAATCAAAAATGTTGTCATAAAGTAATATTGTTTTGAAGGAAAAAACGTTATCTAAAAAGTGTAGACAAAAAGAACTCACAAACATAACTCATTCCATTCGTTCACGATAATTGTCTGTGATTCCGAACTTTATGTGCGCGTGTTCGAAGATGTAATAGAGTAGAGTCACTGGCGAAATTTCGTTTAAAATTCGTTTGTTGCCGAAATTTCGTTTCGGAGAAAGAGAGTACAGCTCCTGGACGGTTACCCTTAATGCTATATTATTCTCACCCGGCTATAGCACGGTAATAATATCATACAGTATTCTATCTTCATACAAACGGTCGGAAAGCGAGTCATACCTACGCCACTCGAGTTCGATGTGCTCTCGGCGTGCACCTAGTCGCGAATGTGCCGCCGCGCCGCGCCGCAACGACGACCGAACGGTCTGAATTGTTTTTTATGCAGTTAGCCGTGCTTAAACATGCGTTTTGTATTGTAAATATTTGATTTAATTAAGTAGATGTCTACATAATTTAGTATGGAAAAGAACAAACGACGATCAATATCGTACAACAGCACAATTGCTGTTTTTGGTTGCTTGAACTCTTCAATAACACACCCAGAGATATCATTTTTTAAATTACCTGAAATATTGGAAAGGTGTCTTACCTTTATAGAATATTTTTTATATACCTATCTACTAATACGTTATTTGTTTCTAATATTTAGGTATTTCGGTTTTTCCATCGGGCAAAATATCTGGAATAATATATAAATAAGTGGTTAGGATGAAAAAAGAGACAAACGAGTAATCTACCTACACTCGCGTTAAAAACAAAACTACATAAAATACTGTAGGCTGGCGGCCCTACCGCGTGCCAACGCAGCGTTCGGTGTAGGCATTTATTTTCAAGGACAGGGCGGAGTCACAATACTGTATAGATAATATTACCGTGGTTGCTCGCATTAACAGAGCTACGTGTTGGTTTATACTGCCGCCTATCACTATCACCGCCTTCTACTAGAGTCTGTCCTTATGAGCCCTTTTACAAAATTGCGCCGCTGCCTGCCGTACTGATCGGCGCGTAGGTAGATTTGCACGTGTATATATTGCATATCACGGGTGATGTTTCGAGTCTTATAAAATAATTATCAATGAACTAATTATAAATATATATAAATATTTTAGTAGTTCGATAATGGTAGATTAGTTTTATGAAAGTAATTCTATTTAATTCAATATCAAAATACGGGTAAACCTGCATTGTTTTTTGGGAAAACTCACGGAGATTTGATGTTTTTTTGATAATCAATGAAATGGAAAATCAGAATTATAATAAATTATGTTACAACAAAAACATATTTATGATGTCGTATTAAATAATTTGATCTAATTTATTGATCATTATTTAAAGATTCAGGCGTTTGAAGTTGTGCGTATTATCGTTTTTTTCCGTAAACTAGCTGCGGTAGAACGATCAGTACAAAAAAAAAATAGTATTTGCAAATATCTCTTATTTAATAGACAAGTCCGTCCGTCCGTCCGTCCGTGGTGCTGTTTCAGCGGCCAAACCGTAAGAGATAGATACAGAGAATGTTTAAGTTATAAGTTAAGAATAGTCTGATAAGACTACAAACCGGATGTGAGTAACGTAGCACTTCCGGTTTTCGAGAAATCACGTGATTCCTATTTCAAACGAAACCACACAAAATCTCCGAAGTTCTCAATTAATTAAATACATTTTTTTTTTGTTGAACATTTGGTTCACTGGTTTGCTAGTTCTACATTAACTTACAATAGGAAGAATAATTACTTACTGTTTACTTCTATTGGAAATAGTCAAAATATTTTGTAAAGGGGTAAACGAGGTGCTTAAAAATTACGATTTTTTGCAAAAATGTGAAAGGGCTCTTAACAACACGTTTTTCACGTAAAATTATCGTACGTAAACGTCAACGGCAAGACGACGCATCCTGAAAAGGATGCGAAACTTCAATAAATAAATAAATCAGTGCATCTTTACCGTTGGAACTTGTTTTATTTAATAAGTGGTGTGCGTGAAAACCTAAAACATAATTTTTATAATGTAAAATGGGTGAAAAACTATCATAAAATTATGATGGACCTCGCTTTTTTTATATAAATACTAGCTGACCCAGCGAACTTCGTACCGCCCTAAAAAAATAGGGGTTGTCCAGCGGACAAAATTGTGAATCTAACCCATTCTCAGATCCACTTGAACACACACAAAAAATTTCATCAAAATCGGTCCAGTCGTTTAAGAGAAGTTCAGTGACATACACACTCACAGAAGAATTATATATATAAAGATTTCCAACACGTAAGCACTGTAAGCTTGTGTTATTTGATACTAGGGTAACGGATAGAATACATATACTGTACATACTTATATAAGATATTTAAATAGAAATACATATTAAACATCCATGACTGGAGTACAAATGCTCCTATTCATCACACAAACATCTGCCCCCACCGGGATTCGAACCCGGGACCTCTCGAGAACGCGACACCATGAAACCCGGCGCACAAATCACTCGGCCACGGAGGTCGTCATCCTTTCCAACTGACTTCGTCCTAGATATTTATTATTTATGATTTTATTTTTATTTTTAAGCATTTAACTGCTAGATGTTTAAATCTAAAGAAAAGTTTACTAGAAAAAAAACCACGCGGACCAGGCAGCGGACGGGACTCGAACCCGCATCCTTCACAATCCGGGCGAATACACTGACCATTATGCTACCACGGCCCTATTAGCCGCGTCGAAATTTTCCTAGCCTTAAGCTGCAAGGCAGCGCCATCTCTTCGCATTGTAGGTAACCCACAATGTCAAATGAATACTTTTTCAAGTATTAAACATTTGAAAGAAGAAATAGCAATTATAGTTATGTTTTTATTTATTTTTAAGCATTTAACTGCTAGATGTTTAAATCTAAAGAAAAGTTTACCAGAAAAAAAAATATAATATATTTATTATTTTGTGTCTGACACCTTCTTGTTTTTCAGCAGCCGCCTGGCGTAACATGGTCGATCAAGATTTGGACGATGTCGCCTTTCTTGCAGGTAAGACCCCAGCTTTAAGAGGTAGGGCATAGCAGGATTTATGTTCGAATCGGAGCACCCGTCTGGGGAAGCAACCTCGACCTTGCTACGCAACATCAAACAATTGAACTAGGGCTTGTTTACCGGTTAATTGTAAAACCTAAATCAGTGTCAAGTACATTAGGAGCGTTTTATTTAGGTTTGGCTCTACCGTAACGTTAAAAAAACCGGTTTTCCTAAAAAGTGAAATCAATTAGGTTTTGAATCAATTTAGCGGTTTTTAAACGGTTTCATTTCGCTCTTACTGACGACTGAAATAAATACAAAACTACAAAATGAATAACTTGACTCATTAGACGCTAGCAAACGTGTCAATAAATGCATCAATCTCTGAGCATTAACAAGTTGTGACTTGATTAGTTCAAACAAAACTAACTTCAAGCGATGCCGACGCGTGCACGTGTCGCTCTGGATTAAACCGGTTTATTAAGGTTTTAGGTATCGCTTTCATTTCGGACGTGCTGCGAACGAAACCTTTACTAAAAACCGGTATTAACCTTTATTTACCGGTATTTGTGAAACCGGTTTCAAGCCCTGAATTGAACCAAGTTATGTCTGAGCTATAAGCAAAACTTGGTTTTGATTGCGTCGTTGCCTTCGGGTGCGAGCGGTGATTGGTTCGATTGTTTCATGTCGCGTCGTTTGATTGGCTATTATCGAAGTGTAGTGGGGGCGAGCCGGCGACATTGGATCCCGTATAAACGGTCTTTGAGCATCCTTCTAGCCCCTTTCTGTGTTCTGTGGTCTCTTAACGGAACGATTGCTTCAAACTAGGCCAACAGCACTTAAGACCCGCGAGCTCTGCATGCTTAAAAGCTTTAAGCACAACTTAACGGTATTTCGCTTTTCAATGTAGCATGAACTTAGTTGCATATCAAAGTTCTTTGCATAAATATATCGTCGTAACTAGCATAGATTACATTTTAAAAACACCTTCTATTCAAAAAGAACCCCTACTATCGACTGCGAGATTTGTTTTAACTATTTTTTTATATAGCTCGGGTAGGCAAATGACTCTGTCCCACCTGATATTAAGTGGTGATAAAGTCCAAACGCGAAGATAGCTGGTACAGCATTTTTAAACTGCCACATCAACCATCCTCACCTTGCCGACCTGCAAAAATGCTTCTTCTCGCCTCTCTTAAAGGACCCCAGATTGTAGGAAGGCGGAACACGTGCGCGAAAGAATCCACTTACGAATAGTAAGACAAAGAAATGAGTCACCAAATTTCTTTGTTCGTGTAGGAATAGTGGCCACAGTAAGTCGGTGGCAACGTAGGCCAGTGCGCGTGGTCCTCTGAAGAAAAGCTGATGGAGGGAAAAGGGAGAATAACTCCTCAGAACACTCGCCGTAATATAGTCGGTAGAATAGGCTTAATGATACCACATCGCGGCGTAATATGTCGTGGGATCAATGGCGTAGCATAGGTCACTAGCACCCGGTGCGGATTCCAAATTGCCGCCCTCTTATTTTTGCAATTATTTTCTGTAAGCAAAAAATGCTGTCGATTGCCTCCAAGGTGTAGTTCGTGTTGCAACAATGTACGCGTAACTTTGCTGTTTTTCTACCAGTAGCTTTTAGCTTTAGCTACGGTGAAGTACAAAGAATGCGTAAGGAGACATATTTATTTAAAATAACATTGAAACTTGAAACGAAATAAGTTTCCTAAATAATAGTTATTGAGAAACCTTGCGCTTGCATCACCCATGCATAGAACCTGCATAGGTACCTGGGTATTTGGTAACAACAACAAAAAAATGACGAAAAAAAACTGAAAGAAATTAACTTTTTTTTATATTTTAATTTTTTTTCTCTATCTGCCACCTCCGCAGCGCCGCCCCCGGCAAAGTGCCGCCCGGTGCGGACCGCACCCCCCGCCCCCCCCCCCCATGCTACGCCACTGCGTGGGATGAAATGATAAATCGAATTTTCTTAATAATTCGGATTTTGCGATAACACGGATAATTATATTGCTCAATCTTACTGTTTCCGAATTTTTTTGTGCTTCCTCGGCCGCTGCAACGGCCCGCTCGCAACGCTCGCTCGCCTCGCGCGCCATGGTCACAACGTTAATGCATTGTTCACACATATCGAGCAAACGAGCGAGCCAGTGCTCTCGGCCAAGTACTCGGTACATATAAACAGAGCTCCAAGTGCTCGGCCGAGCGGTCTTACATGAGTTTTTAAACTTCCATCACTGTCTCGGCCGAGAAACATTTTACTGTCTCGCCCGTTTATTCGGTACGTGTAATCAAGGCATAATCTAACCTATTGTGAAGCCAAGAAAACCCAAAAACCCAAAAATATTTATAAAAAGCCAAAATCTTTTCGCAATCTTATCTTATCTTTCTTCAGTAACATCACAATTATCGCCATTATATGCCATTGTATAACTATCCAAGTTTTCAATTAAAAATTTAACAGAATTAGATTTTTCATATCTTCCTACGACATAGAGGTATATGAAGATTTTAGTTTATACATAAGGTAATATTTATTAGTAAAACTTTTTACATCATAGCACTAGATAACTAATTATTAGAGTAATTTTAGAAATCTCATCACACTAAAAACGGTCTCTGTTAAGTACATTTTATAGTAGGTACCACTTATCAATTATTTAAAAGGTTTCGAGACGGGTCCCTCCTACCTTTTCTGTTTCAGTATCAATTAACGGAAATGTTTATTTTCAGAAATAGAATTAGTTATTTCGGGTTTAGATTAGGTTAAATATAAGTAGTTGGTACATAATTTATTTAGTTTAGCATTAATATAACTACAGATCGCATCGCTAGACCCGCGGTAATACTTACATTTACATAACATACATTTTCTTAACATGGCCTGAGCAGACGAGGGAAATTACTCCGCGAAAGAAAAATGTCCCTGAATCGTAAAGAATGTCCACCGAGGACATCTTACTACTTGTTACTTGTTGTGGGCCCCCGTTTCCGCACGTAGACTCCATACTTGGTCCATTGTGCGTGCAGGGTATGTTGGACTAGCTAGCTCAGCCAGCCCAGCTCCTTCCAGAAGCGCAGTAGCCTCCTGGGGCTCTCACAGGCTTCTAGGAGCGTCCTCGACTTCCTGAGGATTGATGCCCGGTGTTCTGCAACGCTCGTGCATTCCAGGATCACATGAGCGGTCGTTTCATCTGCTTCCAGACATCCTCTGCATAGAGAGCTATCTGTAACGCGTATGGTTAGTAAATGCTTGTTAAGTGGGCAGTGCCCTGTTATGGTGCCTAGCATTACTCGGAGATCATTTCGGTTAGTAGTTTTCTAATTAGTCTGGGGTTGAGGTTGGGAAAAACATCCTTAGATTGCCTGCAGCCCTCGGTATTCGCCCAACGGGTGTTATGGTTCTGTGTGGTTCGTTGCCGCACCCATGTACGAAACTGATTGAAAGGTAATGGCAGAAGTGGCTCAGGGTCATCCACTTACTGTGATGATCCCCTTCTAGCTAGTTCGTCGGCTGCGTCATTACCCACGGAACCGCTATGTCCTTTGATCCATTGGAGGATAACCTTGTTATCCGTTGCTATGTACTCCAATGCCACCACCGAGGACACGTTGCGTATTCAATGCACACGACGTGCGAACATTTGTAGCCCGAAATATTTGAAAAGTGCACGACGTAGAAGTAAATATTCTCAGATTACGTTGAGTTGTCATTAACATGAAGTTGATAAAGAAGAAGAGAATACTGGGTCCATTTTTTTTACCTCTCGAGCAACGCGTTCGAAAATTCCCTGTGGGAGTTCTTTTTTATTAAAGATAGGTCTGACAAATCACTCCACCCACCTGATGTTAAGTGACGGTGAAGTCCAGACGTGAAGTTAGCTGAAACAGCAGTTCTACCTGCCACCCCAGCCATGCTTACCTTGCCGGCCTGCATATTGCTTCCTCGCGCCTCTTTTAATGGATCCAAGGTTGTAAAAAAGAGGGAACACGTGAGCAGGCAAAGCATTCCATTTACGGATACTGCGACAAAGAAAAGAGTCACCAAATTTTTTTGTACGCGTTGGAATTGTGGCCACAGTTAGACGGTGACAAAGAAGGCCAGCGCGCGTGGTCCTCTGAAGGAAAGGGGAAGGTGGAATAGAGAGAATATGGTTCCTCTTCTGGGGCGGACGTACGCGAAACGCCTTCGTCGCCATCCCAGCCGTCCCGTGCCCACTCTGAAGTGGTACCGCTGGCTCCAATTGTATGGTCCTCTTCTCTCTTCGCCTCGGGTCTTCTTTCTTCACCTCTCGAGTCCACTCCGAATCTTGTGCCATCTACGCGCCAAATCCCGCAGCTGCCTGAAGTTCGCCTCCGATCCCACAAGGTCGCAATAGTAGACCGGCCCAACCTCGAACACCTTCACACTGTCCAGAAGTTCCCTACGCGCCTAGAGCTTACACTCCTACAGAGCGTGGTATGCGTCCTCTACTACTCCCTCCCCACAGTAGCACGACCCCACCTCCGCGAGCTTCATCGGTGAAGCCTACCCCTGAAACAGCCATGTCCTGTCAGCATTTGCGAAGTTTCATAGTCAGACTCGACCCAAGTTATCACAGGACAGTCCAGACAGGACGCTGACACGACGCTTTTTCATTTTGTAAAGGACTGACAACGTCCGCGCGATGGAACACAGAGTAGTCCGCGAACTGTCCTTTCCTAAGTACACAGGGAACTCACGCAAACTCGGAGTCCCGAACAAGGTGCGGCGTTTTTTCACGCCCAAACAACTGTGCTTGTTGTATAAGACGCAGGTGTGGTCTTGCGTGGAATAATACTCGCACTTCTGGGATGACTCCGCTTGCTCGATGCTTTGGATAGGTTACAGCGGCGCGCAATCCGCATGGCGTCGCTAAGCGCGTTCTATCGTCTGTACCACGGCGAGCGAGTGTTCTGAGGAGTTAATAGGGACAAGGAGATAGATAAAGAATAATTTATAGGCAGTCAAGAAAGTACGCGCCGTGGAGGCCATTCCACGCGTATCTCCTGCTTCTTCGGCCTGCATAACCAAGAAGATTCATGGGTGGTTGATGAGATTTGTCCTGTGATAATCCTCAGAACTCCTTGCTGCCCCTAGTCACATAAGTTCATTTTTTTCCGGGATCTCCCGCGTCTTTGTCGTGTCTGGTCTCCCGGCGTCCTCGGTTATTCAAGGGACTTCTTACATGCGGTACTTTTAATCCTCGTGTGCGTTACTTTTAATCCTCGTGTGCGTTACTTGATGCAGTTGTATGCATACTATTTGGGTGGATCAAAAAGTCAGCGGATAAAAGTACCTCGTCTGTGCAGGCTATTAACCTCTCTTTATTTTTCTGTAGAAAGCAACGATACTTAACTGATTTAATAGAAAATATTTGTGATATTCAAATGTATGGTCGGCTGTTATATAGCCGTCCCTTTTCCTTGCGGTCCGTAACTGCTTTTTTACTAACATTCACAAACTTAGAATTGCGCGTAGAACAAAAGAAATAAGGTCTATATTCTTCCGCATATAACAATAAGGCATAAAATTTTACGAACTTGCATTTCGAACTGTCATAACACTAACGCATGCATTTTAATTAAGACTTTATACTGTAAGCGTTAAAGGTGACTTTCAGTGTTTAAATAATGCCTTATATTGTTTTTGACTACGCGATCATCTTACGGAGCTTTGTGAATTGTCCAATGTACCTTTTGGACAGGTTTCGGCGACGATTTAGTTCGTGTCGTTGTATCTAGCGTATCTATTATCGTTGAGAGAGCATGAGAAGGATAGCTTACTAATTGATATCAATAATAAATCTATTTACTTACATTTGTTTCCAGACACAGATAAGGCCCGAGAAGCGCGCGAGCTGCGCGAGACACCGGTCGCTGTCTGCTCGCAGCGGCGTGCGCTATGTCTGGCCGCGCTTGTTTTCTCCGCCATGTTCGCTACAGCGTTACTCGTGGTGTACGCTACTCCACAAGCTGGTACGTTCATCATTACCATCGTATTAATGTTTCCGGAGTTTTTTTTTATTTGGCTTACAAAACTGGTTACAAAGAATATCCATATAAATATATGCATACAAAAAAAACATCAACTACTTTGCAACCTACTAGATGCAAGCACAACATGCATTTCTAAAACTACCTAACTACTAAGGATATATACTAAAGGATAAATATAGCACATATAGGTTAAACTCTAACTAAAAAAATTAAGTGACAGTTAAAACTAAAAACCTAATCAGAGAATATAGTTTTTGGCGGGATTTTTGTCGAGTGCGGTTGGCGTATTATTTTAATTATTCTTTAATAGGGTATTTGACAGTATTAAAAATAAAGTGCCATTTGTTAGCATCTGTGTTTAGAATGAATATTGGCACGGGTTTTTACTCTTTTCTTTGCTTGCATGCTTTAAAAAAAATCATAATTTTATAAAAACCCACGACAAAGATAATAGTTTTCTTATCTATTGTCATGTGACCCAAAACGCTTGGGCTTGGCGGAGCCTAAAATGACGTCACACGCAAGTAAACTTCCGGTTAAAGTGACATTACATTGTATCGTTTGACGTTTTAATAACAGTATTGTATCGTCACACACTAGTAAGACGCCATATTGTCCAGAAAAACGTTTTCGCGGCAACTTGAAAATGGAGTTTTGAATTTGGTTATTTTTACTGAAATACAAAACAGAATGATGATCCACTCCACACATTAGTGGAATCTTTAAAATATACGCTATTCCGGTCAAGTGGACGTGAGAACTTTATTGTAGTGTTGACTACCTTACAGAAGCTTATTGAGAAAGCTGACTCGATACATTTCGTACCAAATAGTCCAAGAAACATAAGAATGCGTCACATCCACATTCTAATGTAAAAAAAAGAACTTAATTTTGCCTACTAAATTCTTCTACCATGTTTTACCTTAATCTTCTTTCCTTAGTTACACTTATAGATGTAAGGCCGGTTTAAAACCAATTAAACCAATCCATTTAAAACCGAAATAAACATTTTTTTTCGATTTAAAACGGTTGGTGTTGATGACTATGTTTTTCTTAATTATAACTACATTGTCTTGATTTTACCGAGGTAGGAATATAACGGAGTACCTATAAACTGTATAAAGATTTTTTAAATGTGTGATATACTTACTGATATTGCATATTGATATACTTAGCGAGTTTAGTTCCAGTTGGTCCATCCGCGACCTAGGTAATGTACGTAGGTACTTTCTATTGATTTTCTTTATACCTACTAATATAAGTAAAACGAAACATGACGTCAGGTGACCAAAAATTGACCATAATGAAGTGTAAAAAACATAGTTCTTTTATTTTTGTATGCCAGTTTTCAACCGTTCAAAACGATTTATTTGGGGTTTAAAACGGCAACATTTTGTTTAAAACATTTGAAATCGGTTGTTTTACATCTATAATTACACTCCTGTAGGGCGATTCTGTTAAATAACATCTCACTTCCGATTTCATTAGCTGCTAGTTAAGACATTAGTTTGATATGCATTACGCCATTACACGGCAGTAGTAGGTAGTTATTGGGAATTCTAATTCACTTTTATCTCTACATCACAAAACCAAAAAAGTGAATTACAATCCCCCAATTACAAGCGATTGGAGGCTTCTAATTCACTTTTTTGGTTTTGTGATATAGAGATAAAAGTGAATTAGAATTCCCAATAACTACCTACTCACGGCAATAGTCGCTATGTCTGTAGAAGCAACCAGTATTAGTTATTTGACATTTGTCAGAAATCCGATTATATGAGATCGTAAGTGAGATTGCATCTTACAGAATACCTATGCAGGTTAGGTTACCTATTTAATTTAATTTAAAAATAATTAATTCAGTTTAGGCTTTTACAAGCACACGTGAAAGTCGAAAACTACATCGGTTCGTAAAACTACAGCGGGAGACCTTGTACTGAGAAGAACCGGCAAGAAACTCAGCAAGGACTGCTTTTTTCTGCCTGTTTTATTTCAAACAGTGTCGTCAAATTGAAAGCTGACATCAAACTTGCAAACATTTATTGAGGTCAACTTTCATCACATAATGTCAAATAGGTAACTCAGCAGGAGATGCTTTTTTCACCCTGTTTTATTTCATACAGTGTCGTCAAATTGAAAGCTGACGTTAAACTTGCAAACATGTATTGAGGTCAACTTTCATCACATAATGTCAAATAGGTAACAATATCAACGAATGGTAACGAAGAATACAGTAGGGTACAGAAACGAAGGAAAATCAGGTTTACAGTAAAATGTAATATCTAATCCACCTCATTGAGGAGCTCGATGGCGCAAGTGGCGCTAACCACTTGCGCCATCGAAGTTAAGCAACTTTCGCAGTGGTCGGTCATTGGATGGGTGACTAAAAATTAACTATCTCGAGCTCCTCCGTGCTTCGGAAGGCACGTTAAGCCGTTGGTCCCGGCTGCATCTGCAGTCGTTAGCACCCACCAATCCGCACTGGGGCCGCGTGTTGGGTCATGGCCCAATCTTCCTATTCCAACCATAGGGAAGGCATGTGCCCCAGCAGTGGGGACATTAATAGGCTGATGATGATGATGATAATCTACCTTACCCTATTCTTACAGATTGTCCATGCGCGGGAGAGAATCCCCTGATCCCGGGACAGCCACCGACAGGAGCGGAAACTAACACGGCTGCAGCGAACAAGTACGAATTTTATTTATTTATTAAATTTTAAAGAAAAGAATTCCCTATAAAGTTAAACTAATGCTGTGTGTAACTCTCTAGCCGAATCATATATACAATATATTTTTTTTGACGTGACAACGTCTTAAATTAGGTTGCGGCTGGGAGTCACTTATGAAAAAGTGTAACGCTCGGTAACGTTACGATGAGTCTCTCGTGTTAAGTTTAAGTTTACATGTACAATGTTTTAGTAAACAAAATATATTTCTATAGTTAAAATTTGTGCAATTCTTATTTTCATTCAATTCCTTGTTCCTATTGTGCAATTCAATTATATTCATATCAATAAATATTCTACCGAGAAAAAGACGTTGTCACGTAAAATCTTCGCCCGTAAAACCGACTTTACAGGCAACCATTTTTTTAAAAAAATATGGTTTGAGCAGCTATGGCCGTACCTATCACACTTATCTAAATAAAACCTTTAACCTCCAACTTAAAATTTTAAAGAATTATTGTATCAGGTAAATAAAATACGACGAAAATATCATAATGACGATATTAGTCTTTTTAAACATTGCCGTGTCTTGCCTGTTTTTTTTTATTCAGTTTAAATACATTTTCATTAAAATGCAATTCTTTAACGATGATCTTAAAAAAGTAATAAATCACCCCGCGTAATAAATCACCCCCGTACACGCGCGCAGTGGCTATGAACCAGCTGCAGAAGAGTCGCGCATGTAATGTAGGTATACGGCAAAAGAACTGCCACCTACCTACTTCCGAGATTTATCAATGAATTACTGCCGGACTTACGGGCCACTCGAACAAACGCTAATATTAAAAATAAATTAAAAGAATACTTTTTAAACTTTTTACTTTTTTTTTTACTTTTTTTTTTTTTTTTTTTTTTTTTTCACCATGGTCTTTCATGCCAAATGAGCGCTGGCCGAGTCTCCCGCCACGCCTGCATCAATGACGTCATCCGCAGAGCTCTTGTCGCAGTCAACGTGCCAGCGGTCCTTGAGCCTAGCGGCATCTTTCGTGACGATGGCAAGAGACCTGACGGAATGACGCTCATTCCGTGGAAGCAGGGTCGCCCTCTTGTGTGGGACGCAACTTGCGCGGATACGCTTGCTCCGTGCCACACAGAGAGCACCTCCCTTGCTGCGGGTGCGGCGGCGGCCTCTGCTGAATGCTCTAAACGGCGCAAATATTCAGCTCTCAATGAGAACTATATATTTGTGCCGTTTGGTGTTGAGACCATGGGCCCATGGGGTCCAAGTGCTCGTTCCTTTTTTAGGGAAATATCAAAGAGACTCACCGAAGTTACTGGTGATCAAAAGGCTGGCAGCTATCTTGGTCAACGGATCAGCCTTGCCATTCAACGTGGCAATGCTGCCAGCCTATTGGGCACCATCCCTGACGGCGGCGATGGGGGTGACTTATTTTTTATTTTGTAAATAGGATGTTATTTATAAATAGGTTTAGGAAATTTGTATTTAAATATTATTTATTTCTGTACATATATAATTATTACAATAAATTAATAAAAAGTCTTTTTAAACAATTAAAAAAAAATCCTGATTACTTATACAATGTACTTATCCAAGCCCAATATATTTTGTCTATTTTAAATGTGCATTCATACCATTTTTTTTATTAATAATGAAATAAAGTAATTCCGTTAGCAATTTAAATATTGTCGTGCAGGCGTACATCATCGCATACATTCAAACCTCTGTTGTTTTAAGATGCGATTGATCACAACATTATAAATATATTTCTTTGAAACTAGTAATAATAATAATAATAATAAAAAATGTTTGGAAAAATCCCATGGAAAAGATGATATGTGTGATGCGTGCGCAGCTCCTCCCGACGAGATATAAACCGTTGTAATGTATCAGTTACCATGAAATACATCACACAGCGCCATTTGCCCGGCGTGTCGCAGTATGTGACGTACGTCGCGTTGACGTCCTGACTAGGGTCACCATCCGTTCGGACTTTGCCCGGCTTTTTAATTTGTCCGAATTTTTTTAACAAGCTGGAATATGAGTAAAACTACATATTAAGTTATAACAAATAAGTAAAATAATCTATAAGGTCTCATTTATTTAAAACAAAATATAAATCATGTTTGAAAATCAAAAACGAGACCCCGAGACGACGTCTGCTACCACGCGTATAATATCACTGTAACTAAGTGGGTGATTTTTGCATTTTGTGACTAAAATGTCCGGACTTTTATCGAAATGTCCGGCATTTTTTAGGAATTTTCAAATTTTTAAATAGTACCCTAGTCCCGACCCACCCGCCGTCTGAATGAATCTTAAGAGAGGACGCGAGCTGAGAGTCATTTGAAAAATTGGTATTTGAAAAAACTGTTGCTGTTACTGTCACGCATTGGCAAATACCGTGCGATAGGGACAACAGCAGCTAACGCTGAAAATTGCGCATAATAATCAACGATATTAAATACCCTAGATACACCACGAGCGCTCAAAATGTGTCCCAATCAAGACGTGCTTGAACTCCACTCAAGCACTTCTTGGTTCACAGCCACGCGCGGACCGTTACAAAGTCAAGATGCCACAGAGCTCCGCGAAAAAATGCGAAAATAATACTTAGAGTACAAAAAGTGTCGTTTTTTCGACAGGTATCTAGTCAATGTTTGTTAATTTAACGCATTTGAAGTAAATTCTATTCGATCTAATACTTACTATAAACTGATTTAATATAAAATATTTGTGATATTCAAATGCATGGTCAGTTATATGTTGCCATATAGCCGTCTCTTTTCCTCGCGGTCCGTGCCTGCTATATTGCTAACAGCCCGTTCAGAACTGCGCGTAGAGTCAAAGAACTAAGGTCTAAAAAGGTCCGCATATAGCAATAAGTCGTAAAATTTTACGAGCTTGCATTTCGAACTGTCAGAAGTCCTTGACGCATGCGTTTTATTTAAGACCTTATACTGTATGTATTAAAGGTTACTTTCAATATTTAAATAATGCCTTATATTGATTTTGACTATGCGATCATCTTACGGAGCTCCGTGGATCGTTCAATGTACCTTTTGGGCAGGTTTCAGGCAAGATTTTGTTCGTGTTAGTGTATCTAGGGTATTTAATATAGTTGATAATAATTGCAAAATTCGAGGTTTGGCTCTCGACGATTTCCTCCTCGAAAATTTGGATATATGTAAAAGAAAGGAGATTGCTCAAATTGGCCCAAATGCACAAAAAATATTGACATACACGGTAATTCTTGGCGTAATTTATAATTTAATTTACAGTCATTAGATTTCAACGGACACCTTTGTATAATATATTTACTTTAAAAAGGACTTTTAATTTTACCGGTTATGTTTTCCAAAAACATACGAATTATTTTTAATGGCTATGGGTGTAGTAACATTCAGCCAAAGACTGATCGAAGTTGTTTATATAACATAAAAACAAATCTATTTTGTAAAGATCGATAAAATAAATCATTTTCTTTTATTACATTGTGGTATTAACATCCACAACTTTATTATCATTTTCACTAGATGCAAATGTGCTCAGACAATTATTATAGATTACCATCTATCAACACATGGACAGCGACATCATAAAGCCTTTTGCCTTACATTTTTCGCCTTACACCTCCATAAACACATTATAATTTGTATATATGTTAGACTTTAAGGTATCTATCTATGGGCCTACGTTCCCTGACTATAAATAAATAAAATTATAAGGTGTGGTACACTAAAAATCTAAAATATGGTTATCTTAAAAACATAACAAAAATAATGAAGCTACTGAATATATGGCTATAGAACCTAAATCTCTTAGCTTTCTTTGGTTAACGAGAGTTTAAAAATTCTCTGTAATCTGTGGCTCATTCACAATCATCACACAGTTTCTGTCACAGAGTACCTTATTATAACCGGAAATGACACCTGATTTTAAAAGTTACTCTTATGCATTAACTTTAAAAACGGGCAACTATCTGTTAATCTACATGCTCTATATACCTGAATCTAATCCATAATTTCGGTACTTGGCTTCCCTTAGTTCCCCTAGTTTACTATATAACTTATTTGTTTTTTATTATTTTAATATGTTCAGTGTATATGGTTTATAGAAGTTCTCAGGGGTGTCCGTCAATAATATCGTTTCTACAGTAATTTATATATAATTTCGAATCTAGGAAACAATTTTTCATGATTATTGGTCTTTAGGCCAAACATGTATGGAATCTGAGCCATCTCCTTTGCCCATAATATAATAAATAGTTATGAATTTCCACACTAGACTAGTTTATTTTTGGCATTTCTAAGTTCTTCTAGTTGCTTTGAAACACGTGTTATCGAAAAAAGGAAGACATGAGCATAGAATGAGTAAAATTATATTTTATGTATGAAAATCATTTCTTTGGTGATAAAAAATAAGGAGGAATCAGACAAGTCAGAAGTTTCTTAAAGGGGAGGTTACGAATTGTATTTTTAGAAGAACAATTACTATTCTTTGATGATCATTTAAATTAAATAAAACTAAAATAAAAAAATGGGTGCGTGTACTTATGTAGGCGCGTGAGAAGTTATCCTTCTTTGGCATCGTTTAAAATTAGTTTTTAATTGCATGCAAATAATTAATTACAATAAATTAATAAAAAGTCTGGAAAAGGACACAGTCAATAAAGTTCAGTTTTAATTTGAAAAAATAAATAAATAATCAAAATATTCAATTAAAATCGCTACTGAATATAATTTATTAGAACATATGTGATTTGCACTTGAATGAAACTCAAACACGTATTCCGAATATACAAACTAGAAACATGTGGATAAATATTATAAATATGAATACCTATAACTGTTACTTTATTACAAAAAATAAAGATGTGGTTTTTGGTTCTACTACACCAATGGTCAAGAGATGGCGCTGTAGTCTCCTGAATCGCGCTTTGGTTCCGTTGTTCCAGATTAATAAATACTTTATATATCGATAGGCCTTCACAATGCAGTCGTTAGCACCCACTAAATAGAGATTCTATTTCTATTTTGTTGGTAGATTTTCTTAATGTGCGGTAAACACAAAAGTAACGCATGAAGTTGGTCGCTAAAGCGACCAACTTCATGCTGTTAAAATTTTGTGTTACAGTGATGCGCGCGCATCTTAAAATTTCACTCTCATCATTTTTTCATAACGCGCCTAAAGAAGTATAACTTCAAAAAAAATCGTCAGAATAATGACGCAGACCTGAAAAGGCTGCGAAATGTCAATCTATTATAAAACTCAAAGGTGACTGACTGACTGACATAGTGATCTATCAACGCACAGCCCAAACCACTGGACAGATCGGGCTGAGACTTTGCATGCAGGTATAAGAAGAATAATAGATGCATGTCATTGTGTATAATACAAGCCTGAGAACAAAAACTGTAGTCTACACCGAAGCGAAGCGAGGGCGGGCCGCTAGTAAATAAATAAATTCGTGCATTAACCGTTAAAACTAGTTTTATTAAATGAGTGATGTGCGTGAAAACCTAAGAAACTAATATGAGCCTTTATTTCACAGGGATCGTATAGCAAGCAACGGACAAGTGTTCCCGTGGAGGGGGGCTCGTCTACCCACATCCGTGATACCCAAACACTACAGCCTGTGGTTGCATCCTAACCTCACCACGGGGGAGCTGAGAGGTGCGTTATTATTGCCTTTAATTATCAACATAGTACAGGTCGCCACACGTAACTCCAGCGCTGAACAAAACGCGTCAGGGATAGCTGCGCATGTGAGATGTCAGCTTGAGGAAAGCAGGTGATGGCCACAGTGGAGGCAGCTAATACAAGACGCGGACGCGACTACTGATGCCAGATTGGGGGGTTCCCCCCAATTTCGGGGGGTTTTTAAAGCGATGGGGGGATTAATGGGGGAAAAAGAAATTTTATTTTAATTTAACCCCCTTGGTCATCATCATCATCAACCTATTAATGTCCCCACTGCTGGGGCACAGGCCCTATGGATGGAATAGTTAGATTGGGCCATGATCCACCACGCGGGTCTAGTGCGGATGCAGCCGGGACCAACGGAGGAACTCGAGACAGAAGATTTTTGGTCACCCATCCAACCGACCGACCACTGCGAAAGTTGCTTAAGTAGAAGAATAGTCAATATATTTTATTATAATTTCTATTTATAAGCATGTAACTGCTCGATGTTTAAATCTGAAGCAAACATTACTAGAAAAATATTACTAGCCCGGATAGTGAAGGGTCGAGTCCCGTCTGCTACCTGGCCCGCGTGGATTTTTTCTAGTAATAATTTCTTTTTTTTTGTATAAGTTCTCCCTTTTTTGGGAAGGCAAGGGGTGCAATGCCCATACAGCCTTCTTTAAATATTCTATTCTTTCTCAGGCGAAGTGTCAATAGATTTCAAATTGGATCGCGACACGAGTTTCGTGGTACTCAACGTACGGGATATGAACGTGACAGAACGGGCCCTCTTCAAGACGGGCGGGGCCTTGGGACCTAAAGTGGCGAAGGCACTGGACTATCCGGCTGCAGACCAGACCTATATTGAGTTCAAGGTTATTAATTAAATTATGTATAATTATAGTTATTATACACTTCCGGACACATCTATCGGCCCAATAAGTGTTTTAGTTCTTTACGGTCTGTAGAAAAAAATAAAATTTAGTTAGATTAAACAATAATAACATAGTTTTAAAAACACACGAAAAAGATGGTTAATAAATCATCTTCCAAACTGCGTTAAAAACTTTTTACTCAATGTAGAATTGTTTTTTTGCTAGGGACCGTTAAAATCATATAGGCCAAATCTCAATATGTTATGTGGGTCGATAGATGTGTCTGGGAGTATATGTATATATATGGTAGGTATCATCTAATTTTATCTCGCCAACAATCACTTCATTATTTGACTCTATAATGTAGTTAATCTGTGCTTGTCTCCACTGCATTGTTATGGCTGTTTTTTCTTTTCTTCTTGCAAAATCTTTTAAATGTTTATTATTAACTAGTGGCCCGCCCTCGCTTCGATTCGGTGTAGAGCTGTAGTGTAAACTATAGTTTTTGTTCTCAGGCTTGTGCTATAAACAATGACTTTATTAATTACGTGTTATTGTGAGTCAACCATAAAAGATAGACATATGCTGTTGCGGGATATTTTTTAGACAATTTTATGTAGAATATTTCCGTCATACATGATTTCTATGTAACTTTAACCATTAAGGCTGCACACGCGACGGAAGCTTAAAAAATGGAGTAACTTCTCCCGTTTTCCCAACATTTCCATTCACTACTCTGCTCCTATTGATTGTAGCGTGATGAAAAGTATACTATAACCTGCCCAGGAGTATGAAGAATAATTGTACCAAGTTTCGTTAAAATCCGTCGAGTAGTTTTTGTTTCTATAAGGAACATACACACAGACAGACAGACAGACAGACAAAAATTTTACTGATTGCATTTTTGGCATCAGTATCGATCACTAATGATGACACCCCCTGATAGTTATTTTGAAAATATATTTCATGTACAGAATTGAGCTCTCTACAGATTTATTATAAGTATAGATAAAGCTACTCTACTCACTCAAAAAGGTGATGGCTGAAAATCTGTGTTTTGTTTTAAAACTGGCAAATGTTTAGCCGAGCCTTGGCCTTTTGCTTTCTGCAGCATACTTAAGGGTATTCTCATAGCTGATTTCTTGTATTTTTTTTTACTATACTACTCTGAAATGTGTAAGTATGTTGAAGAAAAAAAGACACGCATTATCTTTCTATCTATCTATACCTCCCGCATAGAGCAACACGACCGACATGGCCAGACTCGAATAACAGGATTGCTATGGCTATCGCTATCGATTATGATTTAATTTCGTGGTTTCTGACCGCCGAAGGTTTACGAATACCTCAGTCTCATTTTCTTTAATATTGTTATTACCAATGCAAAAGAAAAAAAGAGCGAGGGGGTCATTTGAAAACCTTCGGCGGTTAGAAACAACAATATGGAATCCTAAGCGAAAGCGATAGCCATAGCAACCTCGTTGAGCGATTGGGCCCAATGAGGGATGGGGCATATTCACGATATATGTGTGCACGATTTGGCGATGTATTGTTGTCATTGTTGGCCGCAGCCCAACTGATGTTGGTCGGGCATTGTATATATGGAGTGTTAGCATCCGAATTTCACTTGCGCTATGTAGGCTTCCATACGTACTGATCGCAGCGCCGGTAGCGCCATCTCTTGAGGGGGCAAGTGATTATTTCCTCCATTCGTTTAGATATATGTCCGGCATATAGATGTCGCCGCCACATAGCCATGTACGTTAAACTGCATTTGTGTGCATATCCCCCTCCCCCCGCGCAAAAATGCCAGAATGATTTGGATAGTATTAGTGTTGCCGCACACGGGCCACACGCCACAGCCACAAACGCCACTACGACAAGCTAGAAGCGGCTACTAAAGTGGCTGAAGCGCGCGACAGCGGCCGAGTAAGGTAAGGGAGAGAGGGGTGGGGAATCGCGCGAGTGACGTGTGGCGGCGTTTTGTATCGGCGCATTAAGTGGCCGGTGCGGGCCACAAGAAGCGAGCAACGACCATTTGTAGCGTGTGGCGGCCACCGGCATACCGTGTGTGGCGAGTCCATATAAAATATATGAAAACTACAAGATTTATGCCAGTGGCGGCGTTTTGTGGTTGTGGTCCGTGTCCGGCGACACTTAGCTTATATTATTATTACTATGGCTATGTAGTTATACAGTATTTTATAGTAATATAAGTTATTTACGGGATTGTTACCATGTACTTACCTTGTTTCCGATATTTCGGCACTGTTGCAAGCGCCATGATCACGGAGTAACTGAAGTAATTGCGGGTAGGCTGTTATTGGCAGACATATCGGTCTACCATCCGACAAAGTCTTTTATTGCGTTCGATACCCGTACCACTGTTCACATTCTCACTATTCACTCGAAACTGGTCTCGACACACAACACTTACAGTATCGGATCGCGACACGACACTTTTTTGATTAGTTCCGGTTTTACACATACGAACCATAGGATTCCGGACACCAGACAATTTAAACCTGTCCTCACGATTGAAATTTTTATGTTTTGTTATTTCAATCGCTTCCCTGACGAATTTTGGTATGTAGTGGCGTTCTGTCGAGATAATCTGTGGGTTATGAAACTCAATCCAGTGGTTAGTACCAGAATCAATCAAATATTCCGCGATGGCTGATTTCTGCGTATCATTGTTGCCGAAATATCGGAAACTCGCTAAAGACAAGGTACATGGTAACAATCCCGTAAATAAATTATATTATTATAAAGAATATTTTTATTAATTTTGCAAATTAACTCACATGTACAGAAATAAATAATATTTAAATACAAATTTCCTAAACCTATTTATAAATAACATCCTATTTACAAAATAAAAAATAAGTCACCCCCATCGCCGCCGTCAGGGATGGTGCCCAATAGGCTGGCAGCATTGCCACGTTGAATGGCAAGGCTGATCCGTTGACCAAGATAGCTGCCAGCCTTTTGATCACCAGTAACTTCGGTGAGTCTCTTTGATATTTCCCTAAAAAAGGAACGAGCACTTGGACCCCATGGGCCCATGGTCTCAACACCAAACGGCACAAATATATAGTTCTCATTGAGAGCTGAATATTTGCGCCGTTTAGAGCATTCAGCAGAGGCCGCCGCCGCACCCGCAGCAAGGGAGGTGCTCTCTGTGTGGCACGGAGCAAGCGTATCCGCGCAAGTTGCGTCCCACACAAGAGGGCGACCCTGCTTCCACGGAATGAGCGTCATTCCGTCAGGTCTCTTGCCATCGTCACGAAAGATGCCGCTAGGCTCAAGGACCGCTGGCACGTTGACTGCGACAAGAGCTCTGCGGATGACGTCATTGATGCAGGCGTGGCGGGAGACTCGGCCAGCGCTCATTTGGCATGAAAGACCATGGTGACCCAACTCACCGACGCAAATTATAAAGTATTTTTTACCAAAACAATATTTTGGTGCGTATGCATCGCCTACAGGTTCCGTGATCAGTGTGAAACTAACTCGAGAATCTGGGAAGTTTTGGTTGATTTAATTTATTTCAATTAAAAACCATATGTTTTTCCATTGCAGGAGAAACTCCGGCGCAAATACAATTACACATTGAGCCTTCGTTTCATCACAAAACTGGAGAGAAACGGCAAGCATCGTGGATTCTTCATAACTGGAACACAGAAGCAGTACGTATTGATTTATTTTATTATAACACTAAAAACACACACCTTATATACATATAGTAATGTTTCAGTCCCTGGAATATTGGTATTTTTTTTGGGAATATTCCCGGGGTTAATTTCTAACTTAGACTGAGTTATTTACTAAATATTATCATAATTTAGATATAACCATAAAGATTTTTGGAAAGCCCCCGTAAATTGACAACGCAGCTTATCACTAGATAAGATTCATACCAATAAAATAAACTTTTAGCTGGGACGATGGCTTCTTCGTAGAATAATAAATTTTGAATACGAATTTTTACCCTTTTTTTACTCAAACCAATTAGCCTAGCCCCAAAGTAAGTACTGTAAGGCTTGTGTAATGGGATACTAGGGTAACGGATAGAATACATACTGAACATAAATAAGTATATTTATGTAGAAATACATATTAAACATCCATGACTGGAGCACAAATGCTCGTATTCATCACACAAACATCTGCCCCCACCAGGATTTTAATCCGGGACCTCTCGAGTTGGCGACACCATGAAACCCGGCGTACAAACCACTCGGCCACGCAGGTTGTCAATTTACTTCACGTCCTTGGGTTTATTATATTGTCGCTACAAACAGTATGACAGTATGTCTTCCTTATATGACTGCCAAAATTCATCAAAATCGGTTAAGCGGTTTTAGAAGATAAAACCTATAACATCATTTTTTTATTTACTTTTTTTACTTAGTAGGTTTATAAGTATTTGAATGATTGTAATATTATCGTGTTTTTCCCCCAAATTAAAACGTGGCTGCGTGATAGAACTCAGAAAATACACTTGACAGAGTGGAAAACAGGTGAAGGATGTCGGCAAACGAAAAACGCAGTTCCGGCGGCAAATAAGAGACTTGCTCTTACCCTTACCAGACCTAATAGGGACAAACTCCACATAATTATAGGAACCCTAACTGATCATTGTCCCCTTAACAAACACCTATACACAATAGGAGTAACAGACAGTCCCCTATGCAGAGGATGTATGGAGGCAGAAGAAACGCCACAGCATGTCATCATGGAATGCAGGAGCGTGGCCGACCAACGGGCACGACTTCTCCAGACGCCAGAATCGCTTCCGGAAACTTGCACTTACTTAGGCTGGCTGGAGTAATACGGGGATGTTTCAAGGCACGCACAATGGTCCAATGATTAGGACTAAGTACGGAAACCGCATTAAAAAACTAACTAATTATCGTGTTTTTCTTACAGTCGCTGCGCAATATCAAGGTTTTGGTTGACGCATGCGCGATCCGCGTTTCCATGCTTAGACGAACCCCATATGAGAGCTACATTCAAACTCACCATAGTGAGAGACAGGTACTGTAACTTTATTATATATCTTTTTAATCACATATAACGTATGCTCAAAATCATTTATTGTTTTAAACTTTCATGGTCACTAACATTATAGCTATGAACGGGATTGTTACCATGTTATGAGTCTTGATTTTATGAGTCTCCAATATCCGATGATATCCTGATTACTCCGTGATCATGGCGCCGAAATATCGGAGACTCATAAAAAATAAGGTACATAGTAAAAATTCCGTTAATAGCTATAAATCAAAATAATTTATTCAGGTTACAAGCTCTTGTGAACGTCAAAAGTGAACGTCAATTCTACGCCATCGGTTCGTAAATCTACGGCGGGAGAACTTGTACTGAGAGGAACCGGCAAGAAACTCAGCAAGGGCTATTTTTTTCTTCCTGTTTTATTTCATACAGTGTCGCTAGATTTATTGATCTAAAGAAAATTTTACTTTAGGCAAAACTAACTAGTAAATATGCATATCCCCCCGAAAACGGAAGGCGCGAGTTCAAATCTCGTAGGTATAGGTAGACAAAGTGGACTTTTTGCTATGACGACCTTTGCTGACGGCTTATCACGACTGCTACTAAATTTTTATCATTAAAATAATAACAACACTAAACTAATTCTTATTTTCCAGATTTCACGTTTCGTTGACGAATATGCCGATCATGGCGACAGAGGAGGCAGGCTTCTACTTGGGACACAGATTGGTAAGTTACTTAAATCATTTGATTTAATTAAATCATTTCATATTTATGAAGCGGATTGAAATATTTGAAATCCCGTCAGCAGTCAGCATCCAAAGATTGCAGGTTTTTTAACACTAAAGTGTTAACACCAAATAAATTTGGAACTAACGAAAGAGCATATCATCATCATCATCATCGTCATAGTCATAGTCATAGTCATCGTCATCGTCATCGTCATCGTCATCGTCATCGTCATCATCATGGTCATGGTCATGGCCATGGTCATGGTCATGGTCATCGTCATGGTCATGGTCAAAGTCACCGTCATGGTCGTCGACATGGTTGACCATAACGGGTCATCGTCGCCGTCATGGTCATCGTCGCCGTCATGGTCATGGTCATCGTCGTCGTCAACGTACTCGTCATCGTCATCGTCATGGTCATCGTCATCATCATCGTCATCGTAATCGTAATCATTATCGTCATCGTCATCGTAATCGTTATCGTCATCGTAATAGTTATCATCATCGGCATCGTAATCGTTATCGTCATCGTCATCGTCATCGTCATGGTCATAGTCATAGTCATAGTCATAGTCATCGTCATCGTCATAGTCATAGTCATGGTCATCGTCATGGTCATCGTCATCGACATGGTCATCGTCATCATCAAGGTCATCGTAATCGTAATCATTATCGTCATCGTCATCGTAATCGTTAACGTCATCGGCATCGTAATCGTTATCATCATCGGCATCGTAATCGTAATCGTTATCGTCATCGTCATCGTCACCGTCATAGTCATAGTCATAGTCATAGTCATAGTCATAGTCATAGTCATAGTCATAGTCATCGTCATCGTCATAGTCATCGTCATGGTCATCGTCATGGTCATCGTCATGGTCATCGTCATAGTCATCGTCATGGTCAACGTCATGGTCATCGTCATCGTAATCGTAATCGTTATCGTCATCGTCATCGTCATTGTAATCGTTATCGTCATCGGCATCGTAATCGTTATCATCATCGTCATCGTCGTCGTCATCGTAATCGTCATCGTCATCGTCATGATCAACTTCATGGTCATCGTCATGGTCATCGTCATCGTCATCGATATGGTCATCGTCATGATCATCGTCATCGTAATCGAAATCGTTATCGTCATCGGCATCGTAATCGTTATCATCATCGTCATAGTCATTGTCATAGTCATTGTCATAGTCATGTCATCATCATCAACCCATGTTCGTCCACTGCCTGGACATAGCTCTCCCCTAATGCACGCCACTGCTCCCGATTTTGTGCTACTCTCATCCAGCCCACTCCAGCCAGTCTACGAATATCATCATCCCATCTTGTCACACTACGTTTACCGAGTCGCGGTCTCCACTCAAGAACTTTCCGGCTCCAACGGCCATCAGTTCTGCGGCTAATGTGACCAGCCCACTGCCACTTCATTTGCTAATTCGATGGGCTATGTCGGTGACTTTGGTTCTCAGTCGGATGCGTATGATGTATCCCTGAAGGGGTACTCCGAGCATAGCCCTTTCCATAGCTCTCTGAGCGACTTTAATAATAATAATAATATTTATTTGGCTGAGCCTATTTTATTACTTTTATCTATTTTATTTTTACGAATTGTAATTTATTCTCTATTGCATGTTTAAAAGACAAACGAAGCAATTTTTTCTGCTGTTTCAAAAAATACGAAGAGCTACAAAATAATAAAAAAAAACTAGAAAAAATCCCTGTCATTGGATCCGTGTATCAGCGATAGAGGTATAAGAATAGAGTAGGGGAGATATGTACTCTACTACAAGTGGAAGTGTCCGTCTAGTAGAAAGAGAAAGAAGATGAAAGACCTCTAGGTATCTCTCTCTCTCTTGTGACGCTGCGCAGTCGTGTGATTGGTCGGTATTGCTGCGCAGTCGTGTGATTGGTCTGTATTCATACATATGTCTTTCCTCCAGCTAGCCTTTCTCTTTCTATGCGCATTCGCGATTAGAAAGAGAAAGGCTAGCCGTCTCTCATCTTCTTTCTCTTTCTACTAGACGGACACTTTTAGAGCCGCCTTCCCCACTCTATTCTTATACCTCTATGGTATCAGCATTGAATAGGGTATTCGACAAGATTTAGAAAACGATCTCACGTAATGACTAATTTATAAACATACTTTTTACGGACTCCGTAAAAAGTGGACATTCATCATTCTGTTGTGTATTTCAGTAAAAATAACCAAATCAAAATCTCCATTTTCATGTTGCCGCGAAAATGTTTCTCTGGACAATATGGCGTCTTACTAGTCACACGACTGTTACGTCACACGACTGTTATTAAAACGTCAAACGATACAATGAAATGACACTTTAATCGGAAGTTTACTTGCGTGTGACGTCATTTTAGGCTCCAATACAATAGATAAGAAAACTATTATCTTTTTCGTTAGTTTTTAGTAAAATTATGAATATTCTTTATGTAAAAATAGTATGCCAATATTCATTCTGAACACAGATGCTAACAATTGGCACTTTATTTTTAACACTGTCAAATACCCTATGGGTAGAGTGGGTTTTTTAGTAAAAAATATCTTTATCTTATAAATCTACCAGTTTAATGCTAACATTGATAATATATTAAAAATACTTTAATTCCATATTCCACTGTTTCTCTCTAGCTTCAAGACGAATTCGTCCAATCTCTCCCGATGCCTCCACACATGGTATCATTGGCAGTTTGTCGATTACAACGTCGAGCAGCGCCTGCGCTTCCTACTGAAGCGACATTAACGCCATCTATTGAACCCATAACTACACTAGAGCCAGAAGAAATTGACGAGGATGTCTTACCCCCGCCAGAGATCAGTCTATACAGCGATCAACAAGCTATTCTAGACGAATCTGGGTGAGTTATTTTGTTTATATTTATACAAGGCACAGCAAATATATCTAATAATGTGACTCCAACTCAAGAGTTTGGAAGCTCTTCCGTGCTTCGGAAGCACACAGTCGTTAGCACCCACTAATCCGCACTGGGCCTGCGTGGTGGGTCATGGCCCAAACCCCCTATTCCATCCATAGGGGACATTAATATGCTGATGATGACAGAGAAACCAGCGACAGTACCATTTAACAAATTTTGACAACTTGCGTATAAATTGTTTGTTGAATGATAGGTATGCCTTTGTAAGCATATACAGCATTCAAAAATATAAGGGTACTACAAAAAGTAAACACAGATTTCCTTAATAATGAAAAAAATACAAATTGACCCTTAACCTGATATTAAATCTACATTACATACAGCCAAAAATAAATTGGAAACTATATTTAAACGATAATGTTTTAAGGAGATGGTTCAAACGTTCTTTACAAACTTATTAATGACCTTGTAGATTCGCCGTTCCTTTTGCAGAGAATTGGTTTCCGTTGTCCAAATAGAACTAGGTCTGACAACACGTTTGTAATACAATTCAGCAGGACCAAGTTTGCTGCAAATAGTTTCATTTCTAGAGCATGTCACAGCTATAATAAATACTTCAGGGGATTGGATATATTTTGCCTTTCTTACAACCAATTTAGAAATGAATGCTATAAGGTCGTTTTACCCTAACACTAAGTAATTATTTTCTTTTATTCACACAATTCTAAATATTGTACGTAATCTTAAGTAAATTATGTAAGTTTATGAATGTTTCAGTCTGTGGAAACTTAACTGGTTTATGAAATAGTGTTCCGTTTAATGACTTACTGCGACCGCCGTAGATTATAGTGGACTTGTTGTATACCAATAGGGCTAGTAGGTGAGACAGAGATAGGTTTTATCCGAGGTACACACACACAATCATGTTCCCAGTAAGAAAAGTGCGCTTACCTTTGCTGTGATAGAGGGGCTTGAGCTGGCGAAACCGTGCAAATAGCCGCTTGTGTTTGGAGGCCCCGTGGTCCTCGCTGTATCACCGTTACACCAGGAAGCCGGTCCGTCCGTCCGCTTAAAGCAACCGTGCCGAAGTGCTCGTTCCGAAACCGTAGAGCGCCCCCGATGCCGATGACCGTTACATCCGGGAAAAACCCAGTATATCCCTTGTTAGGGGCTGGTTCGCTGATTGGCCGGCGCGCAGGCACGCCGCTTTGTCTTACGCACCAAAGATGCGCGCCACAGTCAAGGCGCGCAAATTCATACCGGGAAGCGTCATGATGTGCGTGTACATACCCTCCCCCCCGAAATGATATGGCATAACATTAACCTACAAGGGCAGTCGACAGAGCTTGGACACAGGTCGAAGAAACGTACTACTGCGTGTCCTAACTTCAGCAACACGGTTAACCGAATCCGAACCAGGTAAAAGTCTAACAATCCGACCGCGTTTCCACTGCAAGGATGGGTAATTGTCCTCTTTTATTAAAAATAAGTCATCAATCTTAAGGGAATCCGTATGAGAGGTCCACTTTTTTCGTTGTTGTAGCGTATGTAAATATTCATCGCGCCATCTTGACCAGAAGTGTTGCGTTAGCTTTTGGAGTTGTTGGAATCGAGATAACCGATTTAAATTAACGTCCTCAAAAGGATATTCCGGAACAGCTACTAAAGGCTGGCCAATAATAAAATGACCCGGGGTTAATACTTCTAAGTCATTAGGATCCGAACTCATAGGGCAAAGTGGTCGGGAATTCATGACCGCTTCGATTTTAATGAAAAAAGTAGTTAGCTCCTCAAAGGTGAGCCGTCTATCACCGAGTACTCTATACATGTGTGTCTTAGCTGATTTCACGGCTGCCTCAAATAATCCGCCCATATTAGGACTGCTTGGGGGGTTAAATAACCATGTTATATCGCGTTTTATTAGTTCCCGTTCAAACTCCGAGTTATGGTTTCTTAAATAAACATATAAATCCTTCAGATATTTATCCGTACCTACGTAATTAGTTCCGCAATCTGACCGTATTAGTGAGGGTAACCCTCGTCGAGAGACAAATCTAGAAAAGGCAGCGACAAACGCCTCAACCGATAATTCCGAAACGATTTCTAAATGTACCGCTTTTGTACTTAAACATACGAAAATACACAAATAACATTTTAAAATTTTAGCATTTCTTAGTAAACTACTTTTTATAAAGAAAGGTCCCGCAAAATCCGTACCTACACCCTCAAAGGCTCGCGTGCATCGAACGCGGTCTGGCGGTAAATCTGCCATGAAGGGTTGTTGAAGCCGAGGCTTGGCCCTAAAACATTGTACGCATTGAAAGGTGACAGTGCGTGTTAACCGACGAACGGATAGTATCCAATAATTTCTGGAAAGTATTGCTTGTAAAGCATTGGCACCTACATGACAATGTAATTTATGATGATGCTCGACAAGAAGCCTTGTAAACTCTCCCTTTCCCGGAAGTAAGATAGGATGTCGCGCCGAATAAGGTAGTTCCGAATGCCGAATTCGTCCGCCTACCCTGATCACACCATTCCTATCCACAAACAAATTAAGTTTTCGCGCCGAATCACGAATCGCCTTGCCTAATACCTTATATATTCACCAAAATATGAACCTTGAACCGACCGGATTACATAAGTTAACGCCATGCGACGTTCCAAAACCGAAATATTTTTACCGAAGGAATAAGAGACCGAAACATTTTTGCCAAAAGATGTTTTTCGCCGACAATTATTTATAAACCTAATTACAAAACCGATAATATTGACAACCGTATCAAAGGAACCAAACCGACCAAACAGGTCCGAAATAACATCCGAAGCCGAAACTGTAACCGCCACACACCGTAACCGTAAGCCAGGTAAATCTGAGGGAGCCTCCACATGCTCGTCGGGCCAGGACTGACGTGATCGACGGAGCCACTGGGGTTCCCACCATAATGGATTCTGTAAGAGCTGGGCAGCTGAACAACCCCGAGACGCAACATCCGCACAATTGAGAACACCGGGTACATGTCTCCATTGAATAGGTAGGTTCGCATTATTAATTTGCGACACTCGATTACCTTGAAAAACTTCTAATTTGTGAGGTGGAGTACCTAACCATGCTAGTACAATAGTGCTATCGCACCAACCAATGATATCCGATATAATAACCGAGAGATTACACAAAGCCGAAAAAACATGTTTTAACAGATTTACTAAAAGTACTGCTCCACTGAGCTCCAACTGAGGTATAGTCATTTTCGTTTTTAATGGAGCCACCCGAGACTTAGCCATTATTAGCCGGACCGAAGCGTCGCTATTTCCATTTTCTGTACGCAAGTAGACAGCGGCAGCGTAGCCCGAAGAAGAACCGTCACAGAATCCATGAAGGGAAAACAACTTATCATTGTGGGACTTTAAACACCGAGGAATGGAAATATTTTGAATAAATGGTAAGTCCGAAACAAACTCATTCCACTTTAGGACTAATTGTTCAGGAGCTGGCGTATCCCAATCCACACGCCGTGCCCCATCATTTAACAACTCTTGCAGCAATAGCTTTGCACGAAAAACAATAGGACATATCCAACCTAAAGGATCAAACAGTTTTGCTAATGAGGAAAGTATGCTACGCCGTGTGACCGTCTCAGTTCCCGAAGGTAAGTTCCTGATTTTATAAGTAAAAGCATCTGTCGAAGGGTTCCATTCAATGCCTAACACTTTAACAAAACCTCTGCTGTCACTATCCTCAAAACAACGAGGCATCTCACAATGATCATCCGGAATGCCATTAAGGAGTAAAGGTTCATCGATGCCCATTTTCGCAACTCATAACCGGCCGTACTCATGAGTCGTACTAGCTCGTCCCGAAGCTCACGAGCGTCTGCAAGTGTGTCAGCACCTCCATTAAGGTCATCCACGTATGCATTGTTAAGTAGCAACTTAGCTGCTCTGGGAAAGCGTTCCGTTTCATCCGTAGCTAACTGATGCAAACAACGTATTGCAATAAATGGACTAGACTTCAACCCGTAAGTGTTAGTGGTAAGTTCATAAATCCGCAACGGCTCCGATGGATTTTCACGCCACAGGATCAGCTGATATCTGCGATCATCCGCATGAATCCACGTCATCCTAAACATCATTTTCACATCGGTGGTAAAAACAAAGAGAGGTACTCGAAAATTTAAAATAACCAAAGTTATATCATTTTGCAACTTTTCACCGGAATACAAACAATCATTAAGACTAACACCCGTTGTCGTTTTACTACTACCATTAAAAACAACGCGAATTTTTTTGGTGTCGCCCGAAGTTTTAAATACGCCATGATGAGGCAAAAAGTAGTGTTCGTTACCTGAATTAATATCAAAGTTCGAAAGTTGCATATGACCAAGTCGTAAATATTCGTTAATGAATTGAATGTATTTTTGTTTAAAGGAGGGTTGAGCTTTCATTCTTCGCTCTAAAGATAAAAATTGCCGCACCGCAAGCGCTCGAGAGTCACCTAAATCGGCATGATCTGGAATCAATGGTAACCGCACCGTGTATTTGCCATCCGAACAACGTTGAACTGTGTTGACAAACAGCTCTTCACATTTAATATCAACCGGGTCCTTAATTTTAAGTTTGGGTGGTTCTTCCGATTTCCAAAAACGCTCAACCGCTTCCACTAAAGACACACCCGCAAAAGGGTCCGTATTATTTTTTTTTATATTCCCACACATGGGCCCGAAAATCGCAAAATCAAAAATGGTATCAATTGCATAAGGTCCACCCGGCCACAAGGTCACCTTCCTGCCTTCAATAATTTCACCGAGAACATCACAACCAAAAATAATATCTACTTGCGAACAATCACCAAAGTCGAAATTAGGGGAAACGTAAGTTGTCGGAGTCTTTAACACAACTGCATTCACTGATAACAATACCGTACCGTTATTATTCTCCCGTCCCGAACAAAAATGCAGCTGGACAATATAATTGCTACTTTGACCCAAGTTACCACCGACTCCCGTTAAGGCAGTAACCGAATAATATTTCTTTAAACCTAACCTATTGACTAAATCACTACGAACTACCGATACCTGTGAACCAAAATCTAACAATGCCCTAACCTTAAATATATCACCGTTAACAGCAACAACTTTAACCGAAACCGTGGGTAAAACGACATTAATAATTAATTTCGGAACCGGAGGGCCGACCGTTGTATTCTGATTCACCTCCGAGTCCGAAGTTAATTGCTATTGAGCAGTATTATTGTTGTTGCTGATACTGGAAGGATGAATGAAATCCGCGGCGTCCGTATCCACCATAGCTGGCATAGACCGAACAGATGGGAAACCTGAGTTGGCCGACGCCGGCCCATAATTAAAGGCGTGCACCGTCCGTTCATTTTGAGTACGGTCATTAAAACTATGTTGTGTTGGTGGTGGGCAACAAATCAAACTATGGTGGCCCACATTTCCACATTGCTCGCATGGGACATTTTTATTGCACCGATTTGCCAAATGACTGCCGAAGCATCGGAAACAAAGATTGTATTCGCGTATCCACCTTCGCCGTTCATTGCAATCTCCTTTCTTAAACTTATAGCAGTTATCAATTACATGCCCCGTAGCTGAACAAAAGACACAGGACAACCCACTGTGCGAGCCGCTTTCATTGCGACGCGTAGGCATAACATGTACCGCCGCCATTCCGGGCCGTGGAGGGAACACGTGGTGATTTCTCCGAACCGTATTTTGGCGGGCTGCCTGTGTAAACTGCCCGCTATTTCCTATATAGTGGCGTGGCATTTTCGAAAGATCTACATTAGTATAGGGTTTATGAGGGGGATTATTATATTCCGTATTTGCCGTATCTATCATGCTACATTCATTTTGTAAAAAGGATATTAACTCATCAAATGTAGGAAAATCAGATTTTGTACCGCCGTATTTCTGCTCGAATCGTGTTTTTATTTCCGTGGGTAACTTGGTGTGATGTGAACGAGTATGTAACTCCACTCGTCTACTGGCAAACCTAGACCTTTTAACGCCCGTGTGCATTCCAAAAGTGGGTTCAAAATGCATGACCGCATCATAGCCAAATTTTTCAAGGGTTGGACGTTCAATATCCGAGAAATATACGTCTCCGCGAGTAACCTCTTATTTTCGTATCGATTCAGTAGGATTTGTAAGGCTTTGTCCAATGAAGTTTCAACCATCGGTAAATGTTGAATTAGCGTCTTTGGTTCGTTTTGTACGTGGGTAAATAAATAGTGAAATTTTTCCGTATTCGTAATATCGGTTCGTGTCAATACAAGAGAACTAAATAGACTATGAAAACTGGACCATGTGAATAAGTCCCCATCAAAGAATGGTAAGGCTATCTGAGGCAACCGCGCAGCCGGCGTACCGCTGGATCTACTGTTGTCGCTTCCGTCTTTGGCCTGTGAGTCCGAATACTCCACCTCCGCAACCAGTGTATCGTATTGCAGCGTGGCAGTAGCGTATTTATTGTCATATACTTTTATTTGGTCTGGGTCGGACTCAACCTCTAGTAGGTGTTCGTATGCACTAGTTAAAGTTTGATAGTGCGTTTCTAATTTACGCAACCTAGCCGAAAAAACAGGGGTATGGCCTGATGATTCTAAGTAATCTACTGAATTCTGAAACCAGTCGCATTGTAGTTTAAACTTGGCTTCGCTAGCCTTCGCCATTTTGATTTTGAAAAACTACCGTTAGTTACTATCTACGCAGTCACAAATTTCCCACCAAAATACTGTTTGCCGTACCGAATTTTTATACTATTCTACTTATTTAAACCGAAACACTGTTTACCGTACCGAATTTTTATACTATTCTACTTATTTAAACCGAAACACTGTTTACCGTACGACTATTCTACTTATTTAAACCGAGTTACCGAACCGAAATTAAACACAATAACTTTAGAGAATACCTACTACGAATCTCACCATCCGCGCGTGGAAGGATCAAATAGTAATAAGTGTTACTTAATTGATTTGTGTAAAACTGTATGTTTCCCAAATGAAAATAAAAAATAAATAAATAATAAAAGTGGTAGTCGGTTTCGGTTACATTACATTAGTAATATGTCCCTGGATAGGTATATTCAAATTTCCCAGTGATTTATCATTGTGAATTTGCGGGTATACCTATTCCCAAATATTCTAGACTGATCAGAAAATATTCTCGAAAACATTGTCAAAATCCCGGGAACGGCTCACCACTAGTAGAGAACTATTCATGAAACAGGCAAAAAAAAAATACGGAGTACCATCTTATAGAATGAGGGCTATCGCGTCTGAAACCGCCGCTAGAGGCGCTTGTGTTGCGTGAGGTCTCCGAAATGTCAAATGTTATAGCTTGCGGGTTGAGTACGCGGTTTTTTCTAATTAAAATATTAGTTGTGAATATTTGGTAATAAATCAGACTTATTATGGCAAATATGAGTTACGTGTCAATGATTGTCAGTTATTTAAAAGCGGAGCTAAGAAAACATATTGTACTTCTTTTTTCCGAACAAAACGGGACTGCGCAACACTGTGGCATGGGCGATTATGTTTAAGATACTATTCTTTTGTATTAAAATGTAAACTTTGATATCACGAGCGTGTTTACTAACTTTAAAAGTTACACTTCAGGACCTCACTCAACAGTGGCGCCATCTGGTGAGACAAAAAACGATAGCCCTCATTGGAGCCACATTATGAAAGTGAAAAATATATACCATTTATGCAACCTCTCACAACCGAGACTCCATTTAAACTTTTGGTGTAAAATATAAAACTATGTAACTTATATGCTTAAAGGGAAATTGAACCCAAAAAAATATTAATTAATCAATTAATATGTCGATGGCGCAAGTGGTTAGCGCGTTCGGCTGCGATCGTTGAAATTAAGCAACTTTCGCAATGGTCGGTCATTGGATGGGTGACCAAAAATTTACTATCTTTCACTCCTCCGTGCTTCGGAAGACACGATAAGCCGTTGGTCCCGGCTTCATCTGCAGTCGTCAGCACCCACAAATCCGAACTGGGCCCGCGTGGTGGGTCATGACCCAATCTCCCTTTTCCACCCATAGGGAAGGCCTGTGCCCCAGCAGTAGGACATTAAAAGGCTGATGATGACAGAGAAACCAGCGACAGTATCATTTAACAAATTTTGACAACTTGCGTATAAATTGTTTGTTGAATGATGGGTATGCCTTTGTAAGCATATACAGCATTCAAAAATATAAGGGTACTCCACAAAGTAAACACAGGTTTCCTTAGTAATGAAAAAAATACAAATTGACCCTTAACCTGATATTAAATCTACATTACATACAGCCAAAAATAAATTGGAAACTATATTTAAACGATAATGTTTTATGGAGATGGTTCAAACGTTCTTTACAAACTTATTAATGACCTTGTAGATTCGCCGTTCCTTTTGCAGAGAATTGGTTTCCGTTGTCCAAATAGAACTAGGTCTGACAACACGTTTGTAATACAATTCAGCAGGACCTAGTTTGCTGCAAATAGTTTCATTTCTAGAGCATGTCACAGCTATAATAAATATTTCAGGGGATTGGATATATTTTGCCTTTCTTACAACCAATTTAGAAATGAATGCTATAAGGTCGTTTTACCCTAACACTTAGTAATTATTTTCTTTTATTCACACAATTCTAAATATTGTACGTAATCATAAGTAAATTATGTAAGTTTATGAATGTTTCAGTCTTTGGAAACTTAACTGGTTTATGAAATAGTAATAAGTGTTACCTAATTGATTTGTGTAAAACTGTATGTTTCCGAAATGAAAACAAAAAATAAATAAATAAAAGTGGTAGTCGGTTTTGGTTACATTACATTAGTAATATGTCTCTGGATAGGTATATTGTGAATTTGCGGGTATACCTATTCCCAAATATTCTAGACTGATCAGAAAATATTCTCGAAAACATTGTCAAAATCCCGGGAACGGCTCACCACTAGCAGAGGACTATTCATGAAACAGGCGAAAAAAATACGGAGTACCATCTTATAGAATTGGAGCCACATTATGAAAGTGAAAAATATATACCATGTATGCAACCTCTCTCACAACCGAGACTCCATTTAAACTTTTGGTGTAAAATATAAAACTATGTAACTTATATGCTTAAAGGGAAATTGAACCCAAAAAAATATTAATTAATCAATTAATATGTCGATGGCGCAAGTGAGGATGGCTGGTGTGGCAGGTAGAACTGCTGTATCAGCTATCTTCGCGTCTGGACTTCACCGTCACTTAACATCAGGTGGGGTAGAGTCATTTGTCGGACCTTTCTATAAAAAAAAGAAATATTCGGACTCCGAATATGATTGTCTACTTCCTAATATGTAATGCGTGTTATATGGAGTGAATTAAGACTGGCTCGCGTCACCGCGGACCGAGCGTTGACGCTTATATCAAGTCAGCATTTTTAGAATAAAAGTCGCCACAACTCTCTGAACTTTATATATTTTTGTTCGTAGACCTCTCCTGGAGTGGGTGCAGAAAACAATCCAACAATTATCCTACGAGCTGAACACCTCGTATCCTCTTCCAAAGTTCGGTAAGTTTTCTGACACTTAGGATTTTATAAAAAAAATAGGGAATGGAGCAGCGCACGCATCACTCATATACATGTATATGTCGTTTTATAAGACAATATCTTTTAATGGGAATTGTAAACAGTGGCGGCGCTAGACCACATGTGGACGTCGGCGACGTCAAGTTCGAGAGGCCTATTTTACTTCGCAATAAAAAAACCGTTAAATTAAGTGAGCCAATTTATAAAATAACGTATGAGTGAACGAGTTTTATTGTTGATAATCAAATGATGACAAAAAATAATTACAAACAGAAATTTAAACCAAAAATAGTGTTGACAGACAGACGATTCTGAATACCTGTAAAGTACTACTCGCTTCCATCATGCACGTGTTCGAAAATAATAAAAGTCATTATCATCTGCTTAGCTTTTTCCCCGAATTGTTCGGGGTCAGCTACCTAAGCCAGGCCAGGAGAAACGAAAATAAATTGGTAACTTGTAAAAATTTTTTGCGAGGCCCCCTCAGGCGCGAGGCCGTCGGCGGTGGCCGACGTCGCCGACGCCTAGCGCCGCCACTGATTGTAAAAGTAATCAAACAAATGTGTTGCTCTGAAAACAAAGAAACGAGATTTAAAGTCTTTTACTTAATACAACAATTCCTTCCTTTAGAATAATATTTTAAAATAACAAAATAAAAATATCACGGCTCGTTCTGTCAAAGCGACACCATCTATCAAGTGACAGTTTTATTATTATGGTCGCCCGAGAACTATACAAACTACTTAAGAAATAACAAATTAAAGAAGTGACTGTAAAGAGGTTCTTTACATACATATATTGTCTCGTGTGACGCTCGTGACGTACTGCTAGATGTTTAAATTTAAAGAAAATTTTACTAGAAAAATAATTTAATGCTGTTGAACTATTTTCCGTCCTTGTCAATTATTCAAAGTCAATTACAGGCAGTCCTCGACTTACGTCGTTTCGATTTACGTCGTTTCAAGTTACGTCGAACAATGTTTTGACACTATTCCTCAAGCATACGTCAATTGTTTCGAGTTCCGGCATAGGAAAATTCACTTGTCGCGTGGTCAATGTCCGGCGTTCGTGGGGATGTCTCGACTTACGTCGTTTCGCTTTACGTCGCGTATTTCGAGAACCTAACATGCCGTAAGTACGAGGACTATCTGTATAGAGATATGATGAAGTTTAATTACACGACATAACTTCTCATTTAAAGAAGTGATAAAGTGGGTCTCATACAACGATATGAACCCTAAAAATTAAACCCCCTTTAAAATCTTGTTTCATCATCAGGCTATTAATGTCCCCACTGCTGGAGCACAGGCCTTCCCTATGGATGGAATAGGGAGATTGGGCCATTGACCCACCACGCGGGCTCAGTGCGGATTGGCGGGTGCTAACGACTGCAGATGCAGTAGGGACCAACAGCTTAACGTGCCTTCCGAAGCACGGAGGAACTCAAGATAGAAGATTATTGGTCACCCATCTACTGACCGACCACTGCGAAAGTTGCTTAACTTCAACGATCGTAGCTGAACGCGTTAACGACCCGCGCCATCGAGCTCCTCGCTCAAAATCTTGTTTGATGCAAATAAATCCCCTTCTTTCTCACAGATATTGTGGTCGTTGAATCTGGCAACCCGTATTCTGAAGGCTGGGGTCTGATCACCTTATCGCCCGGAACGTTGACGGAAACGAAGACCATAGCGAGGCTGTTGGCACAGCAAGTACGTTTATATTGTTACGTGTCGAGATGGGGTTCAAAATTATGTGCCAGTCCACGCTTGACAGTACTTTATTCACAACACAGTTCACACACAATTTTAATCACAATACACTTACTAAAACGCTGTATTTCACTTAACAAGTCTTTAAACAACCGCACTCGAACAGTTAACTTGCGCTTTGATCGCCTTTGTATACGTTCCGAAATCGCGCTTATATACGCAAATCGACGCATTCTAGAAAAGTCTCGTTAAATTGAGAGTTAGTGTCGCCGCACACGGGCCATACGCCGCAGCCACAAACGCCGCCACGAGAAGCTAGAAGCGGCTACTAAAGTGGCTGAAGCGCGCGACAGCGGCCGACTAAGGTAAGGGAGAGAGGGGTGGGGAATCGCGCGAGTGACGTGTGGCGGCGTTTTGTATCGGCGCATTAAGTGGCCGGTGCGGGCCACAAGAAGCGAGCAACGACCATTTGTAGCGTGTGGCGGCCACCGGCGTACCGTGTGTGGCGAGTCCATATAAAATGTATGAAAAATACAAGAAATATGCCGGTGGCGGCGTTTTGTGGTTGTGGTCGGTGGCCCGTGTGTAGGGCTGCCATCCGTCCGGGTTTCCCCGGATTTGTCCTAGTTTACGGGGCGTCCGGGGAGCGTCCGGGCGGGGTTTTATTTGTAGTCCGGGTTTAAAACTTTACGGCAACGCATGAGTGGCCCTTGGTGCTGCAAGTGTCCATGGGCAGCAGTGACCACTTATTATGAGGTAGACCGCTAGCTCTTTTGCCTAGATCAGTGATTCCCAAAGTGGTTTATATCGACCTCTAGGGGTCTATGACAACCTGCAAGGGGTCTACGTCAGCGAAAAAAATCAATATCAGGTAAGTAGGGGTCTACCCAACACGGAAAAACATGGCAAGGGGTCTACGACACACAAAAGTTTGGGGAACTCTGGCCTAGATCAACATAAAAAAGTTGATTTGTAACACTTTTAACTGTTTTTTATTGGTCTGTGCGGGTTCTGGGTTTCAAAATCCGGGGTTATCACGCGTCTTATCCTAGTTGCCACATTTTAGAGATGGCAGCCCTACCCGTGTGCGACGACACTAAACAGCTGGAGCGATTTTAATAAAATTTGGTATAGAGTTAGCTGACACCCTGGATTAGCACATTTTACTGCGGGAAAATATTCCTCGTAAACGTGCGGGGCATAGCTAGTATTATAATAAGTGTAAAAAAATTGAATATTATTCCAACAGTGGTTTGGAGGCCTCGTGTCTCCCCGCTGGTGGAGCTCCCAATGGTTGATGGAAGCCCTAACCTCAGTACTGGCAGAGAAGGCACCGCCCTTGGGAGACTCCGCCCCGCAGACGGAGGAAGACGCTTTGTTATTGGACCATGTGTTACCAGCACTTAGGTGAGATGACTATTCTAATTTTTGAAGTGAAACTTCTTTATCGGCGTTGGAAAAAAATTTACCGTCACATTTTTTTCGGTTACGCGCCATCTTTTTTTTAAAAGAGCACTATTTACCTCATCCGAACAATTGCTTCTTCTGTCAACTTTTAAAAAAAAAAGTATCGACAGCAAATATTCGTGTTTCACACAAGGTAAGGTAAGGTAAGGTAAGGTAAGGTAAGGTAAGGTAAGGTAAGGTAAGGTAAGGTAAGGTAAGGTAAGGTAAGGTAAGGTAAGGTAAGGTAAGGTAAGGTAAGGTAAGGTAAGATAAGATAAGGTAAGGTAAGGTAAGGTAAGTTAAGTTAAGTTAAGGTAAGGTAAGGTAAGGTAAGGTAAGGTAAGGTAAAGTAAGGTAAGGTAAGGTAAGGTAAGGTGTAGTTATACCCCTTTAGTGGGTGAGTTTTTGAAAAATCTTAGCGCACGCCTATATATATATTTCTGGAAAGTTGCATGTAGATCATTTTTCGAAAAAAATAAGGCCATAAAGAAGTTTCACTTCTTACGTGTGTACACTAGTACACGCACACATTTTTTAATTCTCTTCTATTCAGTTTTGATTCGGTCCGGTTCGGTACGATTATTATTTTTATTATTAGAAACTGGATAATTTTCTAGCTTCCTATTAGATAGAATAGTTTTTCTTTGATTATTGTTATTGTTTATTTGTTTTCTTCTATTCAATGCTATTGAAATAACAATGTATACATTTCAACTGTCCAAGGTATTGTACCATCCGTGGAAGTCTTGCTATCTGTGATTGGGCCTGGTGATCTGTAGCACAGGTTTATATTGCTGAAACCTATTTCAGGCACGAGTTCATCACAAATAGAGGAGCCACAACACTGTAATTGTTATACAAGACTAACTATGAATCTCTGGGGGCCAATCGCCTAACGGAAATGCTTTGGGAAACGCTAACGCTTACGATTTTATATTGTTATTTCTAGCCGCCTGAGGTTTTCGAATACCTCACGCTCATTTTTTTTAATATTGTTATTACCAATGCAAAAGAAAAAGAAAGAGTGCGAGGCATTTGAAAACCTCAGGCGGCTAGAAATAACAAAATAAAATCGTAAGCGTTAGCGTTTCCCAAAGCATTTCCGTTAGGCGATTGGCCCCCTGTTGTGATGGAAAATAAATAAAATAAAGTTTTAAGACTCCACTCGCAAGTTGTCAGAATTTGTTAAATGGTACTGTCGCTGGTGTCTCTATCATTATCATCATTATCTATCTATTAATGTCCCCACTGCTGGGCCGCAGGCCTTCCCTATGAATGGAATAGGCAGGTTGGACCATGGTCCACCACGTGCGCCCATTGCGAATTGTTGGGTGCTAACGACTACAGATGCAGCCGGAACCGACGGCTTAACGTGCCTTCCGAAGCACGGAGGAGCTCGAGATAGTAAATTTTTGGTCACCGCATCCAATGACCGACCACTGGAAAAGTCGCTTAACTTCAGCGATTGTAGCCGAACGCGCACGCTTGACATGGGGAGTAAGCTTGCGAACGCGTTACGCGTTACAAAAAGTGTGATCGGGCGAGGCGAACGGGAGCTGAATGGGGGATATAAGCAAGAGAAAGCAGTGCGCGCGCACATTTTCTCTCTCTCTCTTTTTTATAGCTAGTAAATGAAATATGTATATGTTAATACATGTATATATTGTACACACATATATATCATATATATATACCTACATACAGATGGAGCTAAAGAAGTTTCACTTCAGTCGTGTGGTCATAAGCACACTCTTTTTTTTGTTGACAGACTTGATTCGAGCAACTCAGTGAGGGCTGTAGCTTCGCCGAGATTGGAGAGATCCGACATTGAATCGGCATCTGATGAGCTCTCTCTCCACAAGGTAATCGAATGCTTTAAAATTTTAATACTTAAACTATATCCAACTGTGGCTTTTGACTGTGAGATAAAATAGGGTATTTGGCAAGTTTTAGAAAACGATCTGACCTTATTTACTAACGTTTATGGTGTCCATAAAAAGGATATTCATTATTCTGTTTTGTATTATAGTAAAAAAAATGAATATTTTATTTAGTTTTTTTACTACTTATTTCTTTTTATTAAAAGTTGTCGCGAAAACTTTTCTCTGGCCAAATTTGGCTTCACACTAGTGTGTGACGTCACACAACGGTCATTACAAACAAACAAACAAACAAAATAATTTTATTTGACACAGTAGGCTTAAAATAGGTAGGTACATTTTCAATTTACATGCAATTATTTAAATGAATATCTATAAGTAACAAAAGAAAATAAAATGTATTACAAAAAACAAACAAAAAAGAGGTAAATAATGCAAACTTGAAAGTGCCTGCCTGCGCCAAAAAGGGTCAAAGTTCAGCATTGTGTCAGCTCAATGAGCTGACGCTGGTTTTCAACTAGACCCTGGACTATAAACTAAACCCCAGCCCCCAATGTATGTCCAAAACACGTTTCCTCCTTACAAATTAAATAAAAATAAAATACGTGCGATTTATATAGAAGAAAAATTAAAAGTATACATACATACTAATAAATTTACCGAACTTTTACTGATACAAGTATTTATGATATATAACATACATACTAATAAATTTACCCAACTTTTACGGATACAAGTGTTTATGTAAACACATACATATATACATATACAAACACAAAAATACCAATGAAGAAAGGCTAAATATACGAGTCGTTGTGCTGAAAGTTTTCTAATTCCTGTTGAGCATCCAGTAAATATTTCTTTAGGTTTTTTTTGAAAGAATAAATGGATTTAGAATTTCTTAATGGTGGGGGCAGATTATTCCATATTTTAGAAGCGGCGTAGCGGAAACTACCTCTGAAACTAGCCAATCTGTGCGACTGTGTAATTAGCTGCAGGGAACACTGTCTTCTGTCTCTCTCTCTGCTGCCTGTCAACCAGGTCAGTCGGTTATAAAGATACAGCGGTGCTCCGCTTCGTATAACTCCAAACAGAAGACAGGCTAAATGTAATTTACGTCTAGACTTCATTTTCAGAATGCTGTGTTTATTTAGAAAAGGTGTAACATGACTTCTGTACGGAATAGAGAAACAAAAGCGAGCGCAAGCATTTTGAACCCTCTGTATTAGACGCTCCGTACGTGTCAATAAGCGTGGACCAAAAACTGTATCCGCATAATTGAGCCTGGACAAAATTAACGACTCAACTAAGCGGACGCGCAGTTCCTCAGATAGATAGGGTCTGATCTTATAAAGAACCTTAAGCCGATAGAAGCAATTCCGTACAGAATCAGCCATGTGCTTTTCAAATCTTAGATTGCTATCGATGTACAGACCGAGGCTGCGAACTTCATCCACTCTTTCAATTGATTCGCCATTTATAGAAATATCTAGATGACAAGGCAGCATGTCTTTCATTTTTCTGGTACCAAAGACCATGTATTTTGTTTTGGATGGGTTCAGAACCAAGCAATTGTTATTTGACCAATCGCATATAGAACGCAGTTCATCGTTTATCGTAACAATAGCCGTTTCGTAGTCACAAGGTCTAAAAGACAAATAAAGTTGAACATCATCCGCGTAGATGTGATATCGACATTTTCGGAAACAGTTTATTATATCAGCACAGTACAATATAAAAAGGATAGGACCTGGAATGGAACCTTGCGGAACACCTCTAGTTACCGAGCTGAGGGATGACTTTATAGATTTACCATCGCTTTGGTTGAGCTTGACGAACTGTTTCCTATTGGACATATAGCTTCGAAACCAATTGATTGTATTTTCGTCAAATCCATAAAACTTCATCTTAGCCAACAGCAGATCGGTGTTTATAGTATCAAAAGCACGAGAGAAATCTAACAATACCAAAACTGTACACATACCCTTATCCTGATCAGCCAAGACATTATCTGTAACGTCAATCAAAGCTGTAGCAGTGCTATGACCCTTCCTAAAACCAGACTGAAATTGAGGCAGAATTTTGTTCGCTTCAAGGAAATCAGTCAACTGTGAGCAGACAGCTCTCTCCAATATCTTAGAAAGACAAGACAGGATACTGATCGGGCGGAGGTCTTTGTATGCAGTCGGGTTAGGCCGTTTAGGAATTGGTAAGATAGCGGCAACTTTCCAAAGATCTGGGAAGGTGGACGTAAAAATAGACTCGTTTACAACAGCAGTGATGTGTTGCAATGTGCAAGGTAAAGTAAGGAGTATCATTCTTAAAGAAATTTCATCATAACCTTCAGCATTAGACTTTAAGTTATGTATGAATCGTAAAACTTCCTTTTCGGTAACGGGCGCGAGTGTGAAGACGGCACTGCCATAAAAATTATTGTCAAAGAACGTTTTATATTCAACATTTGCTGTGAGATTACCAGGTATGTCTAAAAAATGGCTGTTGATTAAGTTTGGATCATTAAAGTGAGGTGGTAATTCATGCCCTTGGCTAGAATGAAGAATGGTTTTTTTTAGATTTTTCCACAATAATTTCGGATTTTGTATTTTATTATTTATATTGAATCGAAAATAGGCAATTTTTTCAAAATACAAAGATTTGTTAACTAGTGATTTTAATTCTAAATAATATTGCTTTTTTGTGAGTACTTTTGTCTTTCTGTAATTAGCCAAGGCCTCATCCCGCAGTTTCATCATCAACTTGATGGAGTCCGTAATCCAGGGATAAGATTGTTCTCTTATAACACGTGATCTAATTGGGGCATGAACATCAAACACCACTAAAATATTTTGGTTTAATTTTTCCACTGACTTATTTACTGACGCCGCATTAGATCCTATGTCCCACTGCATGTTAGACAAGTCACGGATCAAATCATCTGCATTAACAGTCTTAAGTGATCTCGATCGAAGGATGAAAGGTTTAGATTTTTCCTTCCTAATATCGAATTCACAAACAATTAACGAGTGGCCGCACAAGTTGTCTGTTGGCTCAACTGAGATCGATTTAGCTCCAACGTCAGAATACACAAGATCGATTAAGGACTCGCTATTTTCTGTAAAGTGAGTAGGTGACGTGATTAACTGATTCAGGCTGAGACAGGTGAGACTTTCAGTTAATTTCTTTGTTTTCACATCTGAAGAGTTTAACATGTTTACGTTAAGTCGCCTAATAAAATATAATTATCTACATTTCCCAGTGCAGTAATAGTGTCGGTAATAGCATCGAGAAACAAGTCCAAGTTTAGCCACGGTGGACGATACGCGGTACCTATTGCAACTCTCTTTCCATTAACAGATAATAATAACCACATTTGTTCGACTGCCTCGAATGTAGGGTTGCCTGTGCGCGCACACACTCGCACACTCAGGCCTCTCCTTATATAGAAGCCAACTCCCCCACCACGCCCCAAGCGGACGGTAGCTGGCCGCGGCGTGTGCCGCAAACTGTACCCGGGCAAGGATGGCGCTCGACCCTCTTCACCGGGTCTCAACCAGGTCTCATTTATCGCTAGAATATCGAAGTGGTGCTTGTCAAACTTAGAGATGAATTCGTCATGATTTGTACCCAAAGACCCCACATTATGAAAACCTAACAATAAATGACTCCCATTAATCATTGTATACAAGTTTACAAAAATTATGAGTTAACAAAGATACCACAAAAATAAGATTCATAATTTTAACATAAACATAAAACATAAAAAAACATTTAATATGGAATATATTTTTATCAGCTAGTGTTTGCAGCCAACTGTAATAATAATAATAAATTTTGTAGATTTTATAATTTTCTAGTCGTATAAACATAAAAAATGCATGTATTGTATATATTAGGGGCACAGAATCACATAAATTAATCATAGAACACAACGCATAAAAACCCAGAATAACAATAACTGAAGGAATAAGAGCCTGACAGACACTTTCTGAACCAATCAAGTCGTATTTATAATATTTAAAAAGTATGTATATCCTAAACTACATAGTACGTAATATTAAGTATAAGAAAAAATAAACAGTAAACAAGACCAACAAATCCTAAGAAAAAATCTTTGCAATGTCTTGTTCGGTACGAATTTGCATTACTTGCTGGCCATCATCTCTGCGAGCAAGAACTTTCCCGTGCCTAGTCCAAACATACTTCCATTTTTTTGAATTACCAGCTTGCCGTGCAATATGAAAAATATAGCGGTTAAATCTTGTAAGCCTCTCATTAATGTAAATTTTTCGCGGTGAACCAGATATCTCGAAGTCATTTGACGTAAGGTTGCGGCGAGTGCGAGCAGCAGCCAGCCAGCGGTCACGAATAGCACGGCGCGCAAAACGGATTGCAATCACTCGAGGCTGCTGCCCAGAGAGGTCGCCACCGTCGCCCACCGTTACTCTATTACGCCGCACCAGCCCAACCCGCTCCGCTCGAACTATCTCTCTTTCGTCAAACTCAACACCCAATTTGATCGACATCACACGAATAATGTTATTAATATTCTCTCCACTCTGTTCAGGTAACCCAGATACGTCTATATCATTAGACAAACACTCCTGATCACGCTCGTTTAGTTGACTTTTGAGCTCCGCGATAGTTTCTTCCAAGCTATTTGTAGCTGTGGGGTTGTTAATAGTATCTATCTTGGTTTCAAATTCCGTCATTCTATTTTCCATAAACGTCAACCTTTCATCAAATTTTTTTAGGGAATCCCTTACTTCCAGACGCCATTCCCGTATTTCCGACCTCATAGCGTTCATTTCGTCTCGAAACGAACGGATTTCCAGGGCTAGTTCGACCTTAAACTCCTCAGTCGTATTTAGAGCAGTGTTATCCAGATTCGCCGGGCTGGTCTGAGTTTTATAAGATGCAGTTATCCCTCTTATAGGGGTTGAAGAATTATCTTCCCTAGGGATTTTTATTTTGCAACCTGGGCACAGCCACGGACTCTTGACTGAAACAGAATCGGGTATTGCCACACAAGCCCTGTGGTAGCTCAATTTGCACTCGAAACAGCGTATACACTCTGACGAGGATAAAAATTTTCCGCAGGCTCCACATTTAACCATGGTTGGGGTTTGTCGCCACCTAGCGCAGAGTATGAAATCGATGCGGTGCTGTCAAACGGGCTGCTAATAAAGTATAATAAGCAGCTGTCGAACACCTTCTATGAAATAGTTCACTTGATACGCGACAGATGGCGCCGCCCACTCGGAACAGAAAGTTATTGTATGGTAACCATGGAAATTAGGTGAAAACAATATGATTTGAAACAGTCACTTACACAGTCCCACAAGTGAAAAATATAATAATTACGTTAACCAAGGATAAATTCGATATAAATAATTGAAAATATTTTTAATTCACGGGTAGTTACACACTGAGTCTGCAAAGTGATACAGTTTTTATAGTTTTTCTCTTTATTTATATACAATTCACTGTTTATAACACTTCACAGTACGTAAACCAACTTCGTGCAGATCACTTGACTGGTTTTATATATAAAAAAGACCTACTTCATTTTTACTTTGAAAAATAACAAACTGATTACTTGACCGTGTTGACACCGGGGGGCCTAGTAGTGATTAACTAGTTAATCATAAAAGAAAAACTACGCCAAACCGACTGCAGAATGTGAAGTGAAATTTATGTTATATTATCCGGCTGAATACATGTTTTCTTTCGTGAATGTTTATCGTATCTATCTATATATATCATTAAAACGTCAAACGCTACAATGGTGTCGATTCTGGTACAATTCTCTAAACTTAAAACTAAATTTAAAATCAGTCTATCCTTTTCATTCTGTATAGAGAATGACAAGGATACACTGTTATCAAATTTAAATTTAGGTTTAGAGAATCATGCCAGAATCGACACCAATGTAATGTTAGGCCGTGTTTCCACCTGCAAGAAAACTTCTGCTAGAAATGTCCGACAGTCTGTCCGGTAGCAACTTGCAAAAGTAAACTGTTTTGTTGCTGTGTAGTTTAAATTTGCAAGTGGCTGTCGAACAGACTGTCGGACATTTTTAGCAGAAGTTTTCTTGCAGATGGAAACGAGGCCTTACTTTAGCCGAAAGTTTACTAGCGTGTGACGTCATTTTACGCACCGAATAAAATTACTAAGATAATTAGTGCAGTCCAGTTCACCGTGCGCACTCGCTTAGGTAGTACGTGTACAACTTATCCGCTCGTCGTTCATACATTATCAACCTTTTTGTCATTTGTTGAGCTTGGCTCTTTTGCTGTGAATATGAAGTGTGCTGTGTGTGATGCATCATTCAATGACGGTGTCCAGTGTGGGGCGTGTAAAAAGTGTTTAGACTTCAATTGCGCAAATATTACCGAGACAGGGTATAGGAAACTGGGACCTGAACGCAGACTGGCATGGAAATGTCCCCAGTGTAAGCTGTCAAGATCATCTTCGCCTAGTCCGGGAGGTGATTCCGTCCTGGAGACTATACTTAGCGAGATACGTGACATGAAGCATCAACTTTCCAGTCTTCCCACACTCGTTGAAGACGTCAAATGCATCAAGAGAGAGCTGGAAGATCTTAAATCGTCTTGTGATTTTAACAGCGCTAAATTAGATGAACAAGAATTGAGGATTTCCGACTTAGAAAACAGAGTGTCCGGGATAGTCAATTTTCAATCTTCTTTTAACTCTGCTGCCAATGAAATCACTGCCCTTAAGAAGGAGTTAGCACTAAAGGAACAGTGGGCACGGCTCAATAATATTGAGATTAAAGGCGTACCTATGAAGTCCGGAGAAAACTTATTCGAGCTGGCTGAATCATTGACCGTGGCAGTAGGCTATAGTTTTCCGAAAAACCAAATTAATTACATTGCCAGAGTACCCGTTTATAATAGTAAAGAAAAGTCGATAATTATAAACTTTAACAATCGATACGTTAAGGAAGAGTTTATTGCTGCAGCGCGTGCGAAGAAAGAGTTTGTAGCTTCGGATATTGGCTTTGTAGGAAATACTCAAAGAATCTTCGTCAATGATCATCTCACCTCGGAATATAAACATTTACTTACGAAAACCAAATCAATCGCCAAGGAAAAAAACTATAGTTACGTGTGGGTAAAGTACTGTAAAATTCACGTGAGAAAGAATGACAAATCCCGTGTTTATATCATTACTAATGAAGAAGATTTAAACAAAATCGCTTAGCTTACTACCAGCTCTTTATTGTGTACCTAATTTTAAAACTAGATTTCTTGCTTGCTTTAATGTTAATATTTAAATTGCTTTATATTTCAAAACATGTTTATGTAAGACGCATGTTAATTTTGTTTAAAAGGTTTGTAATACCTGCTGTGCTTACTACGTCATTGCCTCGCTATTGTGTGTTATCGCACTGGCTGCCGATTCACAACCGGTTGGGCCACTGTGTTTGCCTTGATACCCGCCTTGTTTTTTATCTACTGCTTATTGAGTTGCATTTCTACTTTGCTTGCGATATTGAATATTGTTTTGGTTGGTCTCAAACGCTTTCGAGTTTTTTTATCGGATCTCGCCTGCACGCTGGAGTTATACATAATTTTATGTTCTATATTGTTCCACTATTAGCGTATCATAATTATTTATTGGTTGTTTATTGTTATTTCATATTAATAACAGTTTATTTTTCTAGTTTGTATAAAATGATAAAAAGCTATTATTCTTATTATATATTTATTCTGCACTCCGCGACTCGTACAGAAGTATTATGTTATTATTTTGATGTCGTTAATCTATTAGTCCACCGATTTTTTTTGAAAAAGTTTATTATTTTATTCTATTTCAAATACGTGTCCCCTGTATTAACTGAGTACTTTTTTGGTATGTGTGAGATAAGAAATAATAGTAATTACTATTATTATTATGCGTACACACTGAATCTTATTACTTTTATAAAACTATCTTTTGATTTTTTGGTGCGCTGTGTCTTTGCTGTGTTTATTTTATTTTTTACAAATGGCTAATATACAGAATAACTCCTACAATATTTATTACCAAAATGCGCGGGGACTACGCACTAAAACGACTTTGTTCTTTCGTAATTTATGTACTTGTAACTACGATATTATTATAATTACTGAGACGTGGCTGGTAGACAGTATTAAAGATGCGGAACTTTTTGACTGTCGTTATGTTGTTTGGCGTCGCGACCGTAACTACGCCGCAACCGGTCAGGTTTATGGAGGTGGTGTGCTGGTGGCGGTGCGCCGGGATCTCGCAGTCGTGCCGCAGCCAGCATTCCACTCGAGTGCTGAAGATTTGTGGCTGACGCTTGTGCTGAAGCAGCGCGAGACTAATATTCATCTTAATGTTCATATTTGTGTCGTTTATTTATGTAGGGAAAACTTGGGATTATCTTACTCACAACAATTATTTAATTTCTTTAATAATTTGAGTGAAGTCTTTATTCGACATCCAAATGACAAATATCTGATAGTGGGAGATTTCAACCTTAGTAGAATTGCTTGGACTTTAAGTGATGTCGATTGTAACTCCTTTGACCCATCCAATTATTACTCTGATGATGAAAAATTTTTGGTGGATGAGTTAAATACCCTTGGCCTTACCCAATACAATGGAATAAAAAATACATATGGTAGACTTCTAGACTTGGTTCTATCCAATGATTATGTCCGGGTCACTGACTGCAGTGAGGATCCCCTAGTGCCGATCGATTTGCATCACGGGGCCATGACTATTGACCTACAGTTTTCTAACACTATTTGTTTGGCTGATGCCCCGTATGTTAAGTATCTCTTTAATAAGGGTAATTATGAGGCAATTAATTCGGAGATTTTAAAAGTAGACTGGCAGTCTGAACTGACGTCCAGATCTCTTGAAGGTGCTGTTGATTACTTTTATACCATATTTTTTAAGTTGAGGGATAAGTACATACCCAGTAAAAAAGTCACTGCTGGCCGTTATCCAAAGTGGTACTCTTCTGCTTTGAAAAAGGCCATTAAAGAGAAATATAAATACCTGAAAAAGTTCAACTCATACGGGAACCTCGCTGACGAATTAACATTTAAATTGCTTAGAGATCGGTGTAGGGCAATGGAGAGGCAATGCTACTCTGACTACATTAAGTCTGTTGAGAGTTCTTTAAAGGATAACCCAAAATTATTTTGGTCTTTTATTAAGTCTAAATCGGATACGAATGATATTCCTAGCAGTATGAGACATGGTGATGTTATTCTCAATACAGGAAATTCGATCAGTAATGCTTTTTCTAATTATTTTCATTCAAATTTTTTGAACTGTCCCACCGTTCAATCGAACGTTTATTCTTCTGGTTCTAATATCACCGTCACGAATATAACAAATATTGAAATTGATGTTCAAAATGTGGCGAAGCTTCTTTCGACACTGGATCCATCCAAGTCATCCGGTCCAGATTTATTACCAGCTCAGTTCCTTATATCTTGCGCTAAAACTATTGCAGTTCCATTAGCTATCCTTTTTGAAAAATCATTGGTTGAAGGTATTGTACCAATGTTGTGGAAACGTGCTTTTATCACACCTGTCCACAAGAAAGGATCCAGGATTGACATAACCAATTACCGACCAATCTCCAAACTTTGTATAGTCTCAAAGGTTCTTGAGAAGATTGTGTATGAGCAGCTATACTCAGCTCTTAAGCATTCTTTCAGCCCCACTCAGCATGGTTTTTTGAGAGGACGTTCTGTAGCATCCAACTTGACTCTGCTTAATGAATCGCTCACCTCGTCTATGGATAATGGCTTCCAAGTCGATGTCGTATACACTGACTACAGCAAAGCGTTCGATCGAATTCGGCCAGACCTACTGGTACATAAACTGGAGAAGATCGGCGTCAGTGGTGACTTGCTCAGGTGGTTAACTTCATATATTAACAATCGATCCCAGGCTGTTGTAGTGAAAAACTACATCTCCAGCTGGCTCACAGTGCTCAGCGGAGTTCCTCAAGGATCTCTGCTCGGACCTCTATTATTTGCAGTTTTTGTGAATGATATTGAGATGTGCTTCAACACATCACAACTCTTATGCTTTGCAGATGATATGAAGATAATTGCACCTATATCTTCTATCGCTGACGCTATTTCGTTGCAGGAGGACCTTAACAGACTTGAAATTTATTGTGTTGAGAACCATTTAGATCTTAATCCGTCAAAGTGTATTGTTGTCACTTATAGTCGTAAACAAAATTTGATACTTTTTGATTATAAATTAAGAGACTCAACATTGCAACGTGATACTGTCGCAAAGGACCTTGGTGTCCTTCATGACAATAAGCTCTTATTTGACGCTCATATAGATAATATCATTAGTAAAGCTTCCAGGGCTCTTGGATTTGTGATGCGTAATTCCAGAGACTTCAAAAATGCAAAAACATTAAAGATTTTATATTGTTCATTTGTTCGAAGCCATCTGGAGTATGCGTCCCAAGTCTGGAACCCTCTGTATCTTACATATATAACGCGAATTGAAAACATCCAGAGAAAATTCATCAAATATCTCTGTTTTCGCACCAAAGAGCACTACAATTCAAATCAATATTTATATTTTTGTAAAAAACACCACTTGTTACCACTGCAAAAACGCCGCCAAATTGCAGATTTAGTATTTTTATTAAAAATAGCTTCTGGTGCTATCGACTGCCCAGCACTACTGTCTAGGATTTCCCTTAGGGCTACAAAAAAACCATTGAGATTTAATCCCGTTATATGCGTTCCACAGGCAACCTCAAACTTTAGACAGAATTCATATCTTCTGCGTGCAGGTAATAGTTTTAATGTTGTATCCGAGAAAACTGGTATTGATTTGTTTTATACTAGCGTTCCATCACTGAGGCGGGTATTGAGCAGTGCATTTTTCGACGAATAGGCAATTGTACAATGCTTATTTTTTTGTTATTATTATGTTAAAAGTGTGCCTAATTATATTTTAGTGTGTCTTTATTGGTGAAGACCTGTAATTGGCTTTATGTTGTTATTTAAGTTTTTATTATTTTTGTTAATAGCTGTTGGTCTTCCAAAAAATAAATAAATAAATAAATAAATAAATAAATTAGGAAAAAATCCCGGTATCAGCCCCAGTAAATTTCCAATGTTCTTGGTGAAACACGACACATTTAAGAATTTTATAAATATGAATATCTTTTTTTTTGTTCAGGGTGCGGCCATAGTAAGCATGGCTATAGAAGCGGCGGGCGAGGCGGCGGGACGTGCAGCTTTGGCTCGATTGTTGAAGTACCACAGAGCCGCCAGCGCTGACGCCAGGTACCTACTAGACATGGAGGTTAGAGGGTTCAACGATCGCAACGTTCTAAAGCATTATCCCGCCTGTCCCTGAAAATTTGTAGAATTTATAGTTCATTTTTCAGCCGCCGACCGCGCTGCCGTCGGTAAGTAGTATCTGTGAAGTTAGCTGTTTATGAGTACAAGTAGATGAAGTTAGTTGAATAATGTACAAATTTTCTTCGCGGCATTGGCCATTACAAATTAGCCCGCTTTTATTGAGACAACTTATCGATCGCAGCGCCTCACTTATTTTGTCCATATTTCTGGGACACTATTTACTACAGCGATCGTTCTCCTTCTGTCTAACTTCCATGCTATTAAAATCAATGATGTTTAGAGTTAAGCCAGAAACATATTAACGTTTCGTGTCGTGTCGTGGCGCGCCAGAAGCACATCGGTTTCATACATTTACTATGGTTAGAGACATATTTACGTATCGTGTCGTGTCGACGCTGTAACCTCTCTATCTCTCTCTAACCCATTATAAATGTGTGAAACCGTTGCGCCACGTCACGCCACGTCACGCCACGACACGTTAATATGTTTCTGGCTTTATAGATACGACATACACGCTTCTAATTTGGCAATGCGAAAGTCAGGTAATTGCCTGACTTGCATTCAGTCGGGCACGCTCTCCCGCCGCGTATACACTTCACTACAACGTGCAAATATTTTTCGATTTTACAGACAAAAAGCTCTGTGTTTTAAGATAGTATACAAAACATGGGAAGTATTAGAGACCAAAAAAAGGTGTCATTTAATTTTTAGCACAGTTTTAAAGAAAATAATGTAAACGTATTACGATAGTGATTGCTTATTTTGACAGTTGCTGACACCGTTAGCACGTGGAAGCTAAAGATCGAGATGTAGGGTGTATTCCGAAATATACATCAGTATACTGACCAGTGGTAATGACGTCACGAATCCGACGCCATATTGTACTGGTATGCTACCATATTTTTTTACCGGGATAATGAATATGACCTATGACCGAGCGTGTGCGTGAGATCCATTCGAATTGTATTTCTTTTTTATTTAAAGAACAATAATAGCATCCAAACAAAAAGAATTCCTTTTGATTGATAAGGTGAATAAAAAAATCTTCTTTATTCGCACAATTTTTAATATTTTGTCGATTTATGACGTCAGTGCACTGGCCAGTATATTTCGGAACAATTCACCAGTATATTAGCGTCGATTTATGACGTCGTTAACACTGGCCAGTATACTGGTATATATTACGGAATACACCCGTAATCTGCTTTATGCATAAGAGTGAAAGAGACTACTTTAATGCGTTCTATTATCGGCTGTTGGCAAAGGAAGTTGGGGCGGGGACTACCTGTGCCATTTTAAAATACAGTAATGTTGGCGTATAACCTATATCTATATATTATACGTCTATGATTTTATTTATAATCGATACTTCATTATGATAAATCTGAAGATCTTTTGTTCGTCCTTATCTCAAGAACTTCTGTAGCGAATTGAAAAATATGATATTTCGTAATCAAATGACATTGAAACATGACTAGTACAATGTATCTTGTTCATTTGCTGTTATAAAATTTTTGTTTTCATTCGGATTCCTTCTGAGAATGCGATTTGTGAACCCTGAAAAGATTACACTTTTTTATTGATAGTCGTGTCATAAAATTATACTAGGTATACTACACCATACTAGGTTCGTCTCCAGTTCATTCACCTTCTTCCTTATTACCCTTCGGCTCTGGAATGCACTTCCTCTAGACGTTCGAAACGCTCCAAACAGGACGGTGTTTAAGAGTTCGGTGCGGGAACATTATTTGAATCTATTGCATAGTGCCAGGATACTAAAATTGGACACTATATTATAGGTATATTTTGTATATATGTGTGAGTATGTATGTATATCTATGTTTGTATGTATGTATATATTGTGTATGTATTAAACCCTTTTGTCTGCCGTTTTATTGACTCTGCACGTTCTTTCCGGTTGACTGGTAGAGAATGCCATGCTGGCATTAAGTCCGCCATATGCAATGTAAAGGCATTAAAGATTAAATAAATAAATAAAATAAGCATATTAGTAGGATCATGATAATGTAAGGTATATACACCTAGGGACCTGTGTCGCGCCCTGTAGCATAACGGTGGTGGTATGGCCAGTGGGGAGGCCAAACGAGAGGGGGGACTGGCAATAGGCTAAGGATAGCGTACCATAGACACGAATTAAGGGGGGACATTGGCTGATGAAGATAATAATATATTAATAACTTGGGTACTATAGACCCTTATGGTATGATCTATAAACAAAAGGTCCTATGGCAAGCCTTGCAACATGACAGCAGCGGTATGCCAGTAGGGAGGACAGCGTGCGAGCCCACCCGTGGGACGGCTGGTACTGGGGCCATTAATACGCTGATAATTATATATTATTGACTTACTATAGAGACTTATAGTATAATGTACAGACATACGTGACAGCCAACGCGTGGGACGGACGGTGCGAGAGGTCCGGGTACCCGCACCCCTTACTGAGCTCTACTTGCCAAGGGGGATGATATATTATCTTGGTATCGTGTAAACAAACTCTCTCTCTTTCGTATCCAATTAACATTACTGCCACTATATGTAAGTTGCTGCTGCATTTTTTTTGTCTCCATTCGCTTTCTTTCTGAGCATGGGATATGTGAATCCTGAAAAAAATACACTTTTTTATTGGTAGTTGTGTAGGAAGGCCAAAGAGGGAGATCTTCCTCCGAGGTGGGTGATGGTACATCGAGGGCCGCGGTCCGACTGATGTTGCTTTCGAATTTCACTTGCGCGATGTAGGCGTTGTGAGCGCAGTACCGGTAGCGCCATCTCTTATGACCATGATAATGTATGGTATATACACATAGGGACCTATGGCGCGCCCTGCAGCATGACGGTGGTGGAATGGCCAGCGGGGAGGACAGCGTGCGAGCCCACGCGTGGGACGGATGGTGCGAGAGGCCCGGGTACCCCTTACTGAGTGCCACTGCTCAGGGGGATGACGTCATACTGAAACAGGAGAGGTAAGCTTGAACATTTATCATTATAATTTTTATTGTTTAAACATGTAACTGCCAGATGGCGCTGCCTTACAGCCTAAGGCTAGAGAAAAATTCGGCACAGCCGTCAGGGCCGCGGTAGCATAATGGTCAGTGCATTCGCCCGGATAGCGAAGGGTGCGGGTTCAATTCAATTCAATTCAATTCATTTATTGCAGACCATAATGGAGATACAAAGGTGGTAACATATAGACAAAAAGTGCATTATGGACCCTGTAGTGTAGGGTATCGCAATTGCAAGAGGAGAGGACGTTCGAGTTCGAGAGACGGTTCGAGTTCCGTCTGCTGCCTGGTCCGCATGGATTTTTTTTCTAGTAAACTTTTCTTTAGATATATTTATCTGTTACAGCTTTTGTTAAGAGAAGAGAGAGCATTTAACGATTGAGCATTAACAAATATTAATAATATAGCATTAAATTGCTTATTATAGATATTAACGGGATTGTTACCATGTACCTTGTTTTTATGAGTCTCCGATATTTCGGCACTGTTGCAAGCGCCATGATCACGGAGTAACTGAAGTAATTGCGGATAGATGTTATTGGCAGACATCTAGACATCTAGAGCCCTAGAAAGGAAATAAATCTGTACTTATATAGTTGAAATAACTAGTATATTTTATGATTTTTTAGAACTTAGCTGCAAAACAACTTGCTCAATTTTGGACATAATTAACAAATCATTAAGAAAACGGTTTCTGGACGCTCCACCAGACTTAAAAAATGGTAAGAAAGATATTTTTTCCTCATGTATAATGTGGTTTATGCGGTAAATATACTCGTATCATGCCTCATGAAGATATCAAAGCCTTTTACTAAACAAAAAATAAAAACTTGTGTATTTGTAATTCAACACTACTGTTTTCAGCCTCGCCGCGTAAAACTGCCTGGTAAAATCACTCAAATAACTTATTATCAGACGAATGGGGTAATTTACTACACCTTGTATAGAAAAAGAAAAAAAAAATGCTCCGACTCAACTACATAAGCAACTCTCACACACGCATACGTCTGTAAATAAACATTCAATCGAGCGTGCGAGACAGAACTATACGCTTCAACGCAGCGCGAGCGAAACGGCGACTCCGCGTCGTTCCTCCTCTTTCTTCGTCTCGCGCGTCGCCGGCGCCGAAGGCGCCGCGGCGTGCGGGGAGTCTGGTCTGGGCCGGTTGGCCCACTTCAGAGGTAGCGGGCTCGCGTCTCGACATCGGGACGAGACGGTCAGTTGGGGCTGTACCCCCGCCTCCGCTTCTTCACACGTCGCCCTCGGCGCGGTCAAGCCCACCGGGTGAGACCCATGAGGGAGGCCCAGTGAGCGACCAGCGAGCGGGCGACGGACTTCAGCGGGCGGGGGTGGTGTCCAATCTGGGGGTAGATGTCGAAAAAATTTTTTCGGACTGCCCGAACTTTTTTGCAAAGTCGGTGAGCAAGTCCGAAAGCTGGAGCAACAGGCGTGTGGTGGCATCTTGGGTGGGCGGCGGCGAGGTTGGTGTCGCTCGGTTGCCATCATTGGGTGGTGGGGCTGCGGGTGGCGTATGCGTCGGCGAGGTATCGCTCGCTCGACGTCGTCTACGGCGGCGCCGTTTGGGGCTGCTGGTGTCCGAGGGAGGAGCGTTCGCGGGGGCCATCAATGTGGCCGGCGCGTGCTCGCTCACCTCGGCTGGGTGTTGTACGGGTGCGGTGGGCAGGCGGCCTGTGTGGGCCACAGTAGTGGCGCGGCGGTTGCGCGCCTCGCGCTGTCGCGCGGGGCACGCGCTGTTGTTTGCGGGGTGCGCACCTGCGCAGTTTGCGCAAGTTGCAGGTTGCGTGAGTGGGCGCGGGCAGTCGGCGGCAGCGTGCGGGTCACCGCAGCGCACGCAAGCAAGCGCGCGGTGACAGCCATGGCTGGAGTGGCGGAACCCCTGGCAGCGGTGGCACTGCGCGGGGGCGTTCCTCCTTCCTCTCCAGGCTTCGATGGTGATTCCGGCCACATTCAGGAGTTTACTCACCGAATAGATGGCCGGAATGATGTCGGGGGTGCGGCGAAGTGCGGCGTAGAACAGCGAGCCGGGGCGGCCTGCTCGCGCCCGGATCTGCTTCGCGTGCTCCACGATGAAGCCCTTCTCAGCAAGGGCCTCGGTGACGTCGTGCGGGGTGGTGTCAAGGGGCAATCCACGGATTGCCACCTTGAGGCTGCGGTCCTCTGGCCGGGCGTGCGAGTACCAGCTCAGTCCCGGTTGTCCCTCCAGTCCGGAGAGATAGTCCAGGACGAGCCGGCCCTCGTCGTCGTCGATCGGTGAAAAGCGTATGCCCGTTCCAAACGGGCGCACGCTAGGCGAGCGGCCGAGCTGTTGGTGGATGGCGCGCAAATGTTTCGGCCAGTCCCGCAGCTGCTCAACCACAATCGGCGGGTGCTTTCGGACCCGTTGGGACGTGGGAGCGCTGCAGGAGGCCGGTTGCGCGGTCGGCTCGGCTGTGGGTGGTGAGGCGATCGTCGATTTTTTTTCATCGGTATCGGGGGTAGGCGCAAAAATTTTTGCGGCCTCGGCATACGACTGCGTCGGTACAGCAGTCTGTGCGTGCTCAGTCGGTACTTCAGTTTGTTCTGTGTCCTGTGCGGCGGGGGTGGTTTCTTCCCTGGGCTGATCTTCGTCTTCATCCTTGGGGATCTCTGTCTCAGCAGGTGGGATTGCTAGCAGGGATGCGGGAGCGTCTCCTTGGCTTCGTGAGCGGCGGTGGCGCGGGTCGCGCGGTTGTGTCGCGCGGGGGCGTCGTCCTTCCGGTTGGATGTAATATTGTTGCGGTGGTGGCAGCACGAGTGATCGGAATTTTGTATATTCATACGCCTCGATCAATCTCTCGTCTATTGGGCTGCGGTTCGTGGCGTGGGCTTCGTCTTCCATCAGGAGGCGGTGGTAGATCCAGATCCAGTCCGATAGCTTCTGCGACAGGAGACCGGAGTCAATGAGACGGCACGTCATCGCGGCGTCCAATTCATATTGGACGCGGGGCGATCCCGCGCCGCTCTTCCTGGCCGCGAAGAGGGCCTTCGTCTGGGCCAGTCCAGCTTCTCCCTGGAGGTCTGGTAGGGGTGGCGTCCAGTATTTGGTAGCCATTGATGCGGTAGTGGGCTACGTCGGCGCGATCTTGGCCGAGCTGCGCTGTGGGGCGCGCTCAGGCCTGCAGCTAGGGGTGTGGTATCCACGCTGGCGCGGAGGCGCCAGGCAGTGCTCACGGAGCAGAAAAGCCCAGCTTTTCTTCGGAGCACTTTGGTAGCGGTAGATCCGTGCGCAGTGACGTAGGTACGGTCCTCCGCGTCGTTTAGCTTGGCGACTGCGTTTTCTGTCCTCTCTACAAACGGCTGAAGTGTATTGTTGTCCTTTTCTTGATAACAAATGGCGAAAAAGTAAATAACATTCATGACGAAACGTGATTTTAGAGAAAAATAAATGTTTTCATAGTTTTACGAATGAAAAGTGGTACCGTGAAAGGAGATTGCTCAGCTTCCATACATGTTTGGCCTAAAGACCAATAATCATGAAAAATTGTTTCCTAGATTCGAGATTATATATAAATTACTGTAGAAACGAATATTATTGACGGACACCCCTCAGAACTTCTATAAACCATATACACTGAACATATTAAAATAATAAAAAATAAATAAGTTACAAAGTAACCTAGGAAAATCAAGCCAAGTACCGAAATTATGGATTAGATTCAAGTATATAGAACATGTAGATTAACAGATAGTTGCTTGTTTTTTAAGTTAATGCATAAGAGTAACTTTTAAAATCAGGTGTCATTTCCGGTTATAATAAGGTACTCTGTGACAGAAACTGTGTGATGATTGTGAAAGAGCCACAGATTAGAGAGAATTTTTAAACTCTCGTTAACCAAAGAAAGCTAAGAGATTTAGGTTATATAGCCATATATTCAGTAGCTTCATTACTTTTGTTATTGTCAAGGACGACGCGACTACAGCTCAGAAGAGGCTCACACGACTGGCCGACTACCGTTCCGACCTAGCGCGAACTGCGAGCAACCGACGACGCAACTACGGCGGGGCGCGGGGGGAAACGCACGGGATAGGTCAACTACCGCTCTGACTTAGCGCTAACTACGTACTCATAATCTTAGATATAAGTAGGGTCATTTTGTCATTTTTTCATTACTGTCCTGGCTCAATTACTGTCCTTTGGAGAGAGGAGTAGAGAGGGGGGTAACGGACCCTAACGACCACTCTGCAAGGGCAGAGTGCGACCCCGCAACCTCCGAAGTGGAAAATCTCCAATACCGGATTCCCCGCACGCCGCGGCGCCTTCGGCGCCTGCGACGCGCGTGAAGAAGTACTGCAAGCATTTTTTCATGCGATCCAGAACAGCAAAAATTGTAATAAATAAGAAGAAAATAAACTACAAAGGAATAAAAAATCGAGTTTCAATCAAAAATCATCATACAGTCCACAACAAGCTGCTGGTCCTTCGAGCCGGATTTGAAGAGCCCTACCGTGACGAATCTGCGATCCAGATTTGAAGAATCGGGAAGAAAAGCTGTTGATCCACTACGAACCGGAACCAGACACAGCAACAAGCTGCTGGTCCAATCGAGCCGGATTTGAAGAGCCCTACCGTGACGAATCTACGATCCAGATTTGAAGAATCGGGAAGAAAAGCTGTTGATCCACTACGAACCGGAACCAGACACAGCAACAAGCTGCTGGTCACATCGAGCCGAATCTGAAGAACGCCGGAATTGAAGAACGCCGAAACGCCGGAATTGAAGAACGCCGAAACGCCGGAATTTGAAGAACGCCGAAACGCCGGAATTTGAAGAATAAAATATTGAAGATGGTCAAGACACGCTCCCAGGAAGCCACGCCGCCTGCGCAGACCGTTTTTACGGAGCCACCACGCTCACCGTCGGGAGGAGGCACAACCCAAGAACGGGAAGACTTGTCGACCAGGCTGAGGGCAAACGTCCACATGGACGGTAGTAACGTCATAGGGGCCGGGGGGGGCACCCTGCCGGGTACCGCATTTCACACCCCCGCGCACCCCGCTCACGTCGAAGCATCACGTGACCCGTCACCGGCGCGATCAAGAAGATCGACAAGTAGCGCCGTGGCAAGAATACGAAACGCACAACTGCAAGCGGAAGAGCGACTGGCCGAAATAAGGAAGAAAGAATTGGCGATCGAATCGGAACTTATTAAGAAGAGACTGGCTGCCGACATCGAAGAAATTCGTGAAGAGGAAGCTGAAGCGGAAGGATCATGCATCGAGAATACGAACGAACGAGTTGACGACTGGCTGCGACTGCACACGACGATGCCCTCCGAGGTGCGGGGGGAGTCAACCACTCCGGGATTCACGGCGCCCATGAACGACGGGCCCACCCCTGCGCACGAACTGCGCACCCCGCGGACGGTGCGGGGGGAGCGACCGACCGGTGCAGTACACTTCGAAGAAACTCCTGCACGCAAAGCAAGATCACCGACGCCGACGCGACACAGAAGGGGCATCGAGCAACTGGCAGAAGCGTTCGAGAAGATGATACGGGTGCGCCCCGCGCCCCGGCAGATCACCGAGCTGCCTACTTTCTCCGGCGCCGTCAACGAGTGGCTACCCTTCAAGGCTGCGATGGTCGAGTCGACTGCTACCTACGGATTCACGCCCACAGAGAACATGGCCCGTCTACGCAACTGCCTACGGGGGGAGGCCCGTGAAGCCACATCCGGACTCCTGAGCACCGCCGGCAGCCCTGAGCAAGTAATGCGTACCTTGGAGCAATGCTTCGGAAGACCGGAGTTCATCATAGACAAGACCATGGAAGAGCTGCGCCGCCTGCCAAGACTGGGGAGCACCGCCAACGAGCTGAACGCCTTCGCAGTGAAGCTTCAGAACATCGTCTGTATGCTGCAGAACATGGATCGTCAAGACTACCTACACTACCCGATGCTGGCCAGGGAGGTGCTGGAGAAGCTAAGCCCCTACCTGCGCGCCCGGTGGTGTGACTACGCTCAACAGAACGTGAAGTCCCACGAGCCACAGATCAAGCTACTGTCAAAGTTCCTGATGGATGAAGCGGACCTGGCGATGCGGTTTACCTATACCGCACAGTCGGCAACAACGTCGAAGACTGCGAAGCCACCAGCCACTACCCCAGCGAGCGCCACGAAGAGGAAGGCGACCATATACGCCACCACCACAGACGCCGCGCCACCATCACCGAAGTCTACGAAGACCGATGAACAGCAAGAACGGAAGTACGAATGCGCCGCATGCAACGAGAACCACACGTTGCCGAACTGCAAGAAGTTCAAAGAAGCCAGCACCGACGAACGATGGAAGATCGTCAAGGAGGAGGGCATTTGCTTCAAATGTCTCGAGAAACGCCACCGACGCCAGAGCTGCAACAAGAGGGCCTGCGGTTTGAACGGATGCCGCCGTCCTCACCACCGACTGCTCCACACCGAACCCGTGGAAGAAGCGAAGAGTGCAAGCAACGAGACCGTATCAGTCGCCACTGTCGCCGGCAAGGATAGAAGCGTGGTACTGCTGAAGGTGGTTCCAGTCACCGTCGGGGGCCCACAAGGGGAGGCCAACACCTACGCACTACTCGATGAGGGCTCAACCGTGTCCCTCATGGAAGACGACCTGGCGCAGAAGTTTGGCATCGAGGGGCCAGCGCGACCACTGCACATACGTGGCGTAGCATCCACCAGCCAAGAAGCCACCAGCAAGCTCGTCGAAGCAACGGTGAAGGGCAAGAGTGACGACACCACGCACCACGTGAAGCTACGCACCATCAGGGAACTGGTGCTCCACCACCAGTCCGTTCCGGCAAGCGTCCTGAAGCACACACACCTGCGAGGGCTGAAAGAAGCCGACGTCTGCTACGGGACAGCGAGGCCGCAACTACTGATAGGCGCCGACAACTGGCACCTCATCGTGTCACGCCAACTCAAGATGAGACGAAGAAACGAACCAGCCGCTTCGCTCACCGGGCTCGGATGGACGATCCACGGCACCGTACCACGCACGCTGTACGCAAAGGATGCCGAATCGATCCTGCACGTCTTCACGCCAGACTGCAACAGCAATGACCGCATAGAGAGGCTGGTAGAAGAGCACTTCAAGGTCGACGCGCTTGGAGTATCCCTGAAAGAGAAGACCGAAGACACGGACCAACGCGCCATCCAAGTCTTCAACGCAACGGCCAGGCGAATCGGCAGACGCTTCGAAGTAGGACTACCTTGGCGTAAGGAAGAAGTCACCACGCCGCCCAGCTACAACGCCGCTCTGCGAAGACTAAAGAACGTCGAGAGGAGGTGTGAACGAGAACCCCACTTTGCGTCGCGATACAAACAAGAAGTCGAGGCGCTACTGCAGAAGGGCTACGCACAGCCATGCGACGGCACCGAGGAAGAGAGCCCGCGGAAGTGGTACTTGCCGCACTTTCCGGTTTTCAACCCAAACAAACCGGAGAAATTGCGCCTGGTCTTCGACGCCGCCACCAAGTCACACGGAGTCTGCCTGAACGACCTACTGCTGGAGGGACCGGACCTGCTACAGTCACTGCAGGGGATCATGTTCCGGTTCAGAGAGGGCCCAGTGGCAGTGACCGCTGACATACAGGAAATGTTCCTGCGCATTGCGATAAGAAAGGAAGACCAGCCGGCCCAAATGTTCCTGTGGAGAGAAAAGCAAGATCAACCACCGCAAAAGTACAAGATGACGGCCCTGATCTTCGGCGCATCCAGCTCACCCTTCCTGGCCCACAGCGTGAGGAACCGGAACGCGGAAGACTTCGCGGCCACCCATCCCGCCGCGTTCAACTCCATCACCCGGAACCACTACATGGACGACCTCGTGGAATCCTTCAGCGACATCGCCACTGCAAAGAAGACGGTTAATGAAGTGGCCTTCGTTCACGCGCAAGCAGGCTTCAGGCTACGAGGGTGGAACTCCAACAAAAGGACGACTTTAGAAGACATAGAAGAGGAGCTCAGAACGAGAAACCCCACTCAACTGGCACCAGCACCAGACAAGACGCTCGGCCTGCTATGGGACGCCGAGCGAGACCAGCTGGCCTTCAACACCACACTGCACCGAGTCCCGAAGGAGGTCATCGAGCACCAGCGGACGCCGACGAAACGAGAAGCCCTGGGCGCCGTCATGTCCCTATACGACCCGTTGGGACTGTTGAGCCAGTTCACGATACGAGCCAAGATCGTGCTGCAAGGCTTATGGAAGCAGTAGCTGGGGTGGGATGAGCAGCTGCCTGACGCCGAAGCAGAAGACTTCACCCGGTGGCTGCAGACCCTACGTGAGGAGGTTGCTTAGCTACGCCTGCCACGCTGGTATGGGCCGGCCGCGCGCCGCGAACTGCACGTGTTCTGCGACGCGAGAGAACAAGCATACGCCGCCGCCGCGTACTGGAGGATGACAAGGGACGACGGCAGCATCAGCATCACCCTCGCCGCTGCCAAATCAAAGGTGGCCCCCATCAAGACACAGAGCATTCCACGACTGGAGCTGCAAGCAGCGGTCATCGGCGCGCGCCTCGCCGAAGCCATCGTCACTGAGCACAAGGAAGAGCCCAGTCGCACCGTCTACTGGAGTGACAGCCGCACCGTCCTCCACTGGATACGTCGCAACGCACGACGCTACACGCCCTTCGTCGCGCACCGCCTTGGGGAGTTGGCAGAACGCACCAGACCCGAAGACTGGCGCTGGATCGTGCACAACGTAGCTGACGACGCAACAAGAGCATCACGCCGTCCCCTCACCGCAAGCGACAGATGGTTCACCGGCCCAGCCTTCCTGAAAGAACCGGAACACCTTTGGCCCGTAGAAGAGAACGCCATAGAAGAAGATGACAGCGAGGTTGTGGGACACACTACGGAGCAGCAAGAGTCAAGCCTGCCGGACATCACGCGCTTCTCATCACACGAGAGGCTCACCAGAGCAACCGCCCGCGTCCTACTCTTCATAGAGCGGTGCCGGGGCAGCAAGGAGAGACTGCAAGTCCGACATTTAGAAGAAGCCGAGAAGATGTGGATTCAACGGGCACAAGCAGACAGCTTCGGGGCAGAAGTCAAGGTCCTGCAAGAAGGAAGAGCAATCCCCAAGTCCAGTCGTCTGTACAAACTGGACCCCATCCTGAAGAACGGCACGCTGCACGTGAACGGGCGCATCCGCGCCGCCGATGTCCCCATCGAAACCAAGGAGCCCACGATATTGGACGGAAGGCATCCCTACACTCGCCTGTTGATCAAGAGGGAACACCACGCAGCGCACCACGGCAATCGAGAAACCGTGGTGAACAACCTACGCCAACGTTTCTGGATTCTAAGTCTACGAGCCGCCGTACGCGCCGTCGCAAGAGAATGTGAATGGTGCAAACTAAGGAAAACAAGGCCGCAAACACCAATTTTCGGCGATCTACCACGAGCACGAGTCGACGCGTTTCATCGGCCGTTCACCTATTGCGGCGTCGACTATTTCGGGCCGATGATGGTGAAAATCGGAAGAAGACACGAGAAGAGATGGGGGGCCCTTTTTACCTGCATGACGCCTCGCGCCGTGCATATCGAGCTGGTGGCATCCCTGTCGACGGACTCTGCACTCCTAGCCCTGCGTCGGATGGCAGCCCGACGAGGATGGCCGCGAGAAATGATGAGCGACAACGCGACCAACTTCAGGGGATCCGACGTCGAACTCCGTGCCGCCTACGAGGAATGGAAGCCCGCTTTGGAAGACCTGGGACAACAGCACCGCATGACATGGCGCTTCATCCCACCAGGGGCGCCGAACATGGGGGGAGCCTGGGAGCGACTGGTGCGCTCCGTCAAGACTGCACTCGCCGCCGTGCTCCACGAACGAGCGCCAAAGGAAGAGGTGCTCCAAACGCTGCTGACAGAGGCCGAGTATACCATAAACTCGCGGCCTCTCACACACGTCTCCGTCGATCCTAGCGATCCGGAGGCACTCACGCCGAACCACTTCCTGCTGGGGAGTTCAGCAGGCCTACCGCACACCGGGCCTTGCGACCCGGCCGAACGCCGCGTCTGGCGCGCCAGCCAGGCACTCGCCGACGCCTTCTGGACCCGGTGGGTGCGCGAGTACCTGCCTACACTCGCGCCCCGCCAAGCCGCCGCCACTCCAGGAGAAGACCAGCTGCACACGGGGGACCTAGTCATCATCGCCGATCCTGCCCCGGACCCGATGGACGAGTACGCTGCGCCGACGTCCGCACCAGAGGAGGAGTGCTGCGACGCCCCACCACCAAGATCGTCGTCCTCGCATCAAAGAAGGCTACGACGAGTCTGCGCCGGGGGGAGAGTTGTCAAGGACGACGCGACTACAGCTCAGAAGAGGCTCACACGACTGGCCGACTACCGTTCCGACCTAGCGCGAACTGCGAGCAACCGACGACGCAACTACGGCGGGGCGCGGGGGGAAACGCACGGGATAGGTCAACTACCGCTCTGACTTAGCGCTAACTACGTACTCATAATCTTAGATATAAGTAGGGTCATTTTGTCATTTTTTCATGCCATATATATAAAAAAAAACATATATAAAAAAAAAAACATATAAAAAAAGAAAAAAAAAAAAAGGGTGTAAATATGTTATGAGCGGGCCACCCACTTTGACTACTAATTAACCAAGACCTACCTACTAACCTACAACGACGTCCTATCCTCCCTCACACAAGTCCGCCGCCCGCTCGCTGGTCGCTCACTGGGCCTCCCCCAAGGGTCTCACCCGGTGGGCTAGTACCGCGCCGAGGGCGGTGCGTGAAGAGTGAGGAGGATGGACCCCGATGACCGCTCCGTCCCGATGACGGAGCGCGACACCGATACCACTGAAGTGGGCCATCCGGCCCAGAACAGTCTCCCCGCACGCCGCGGCGCCTCCGGCGCCGGCGACGCGCGAGACGAGGACAGCGTATTTTTTCATGCGATCCAGAACAGCAAAAATTGTAATAAATAAGAAGAAAATAAACTACAAAGGAAGAAAAAATCGAGTTTCAATCAAAAATCATCATACAGTCCACAACAGTTATGTTTTTAAGATAACCTATTTTAGATTTTTAGTGTATCACACCTTATAATTTTATTTATTTATTAATTTATAGTCAAGGAACGTAGGCCCATAGATAGATACCTTAAAGTCTAACATATATACAGATTACAATGTGTTTATGGAGGTGTTTGGCGAAAAATGTATGGCAATAGACTTTATGATGTCGCCTACCATCTATAATAATTGTCTGAGCACAGTTACATCTAGTGAAAATGATAATATAGTTGTGGATATTACCACAGTGTAATAAAAAAAATCATTTATTTTATCGATCTTTACAAGATATATTTGTTTTTATGTTATATAAACAACTTCGATCAGTCTTTAGCTGAATGTTACTACACCCATAATTACCGTGCCCATAGCCAATAAAAAATATTCGTATGTTTTCTAAACCGGTAAAATTAAAAGTCCTTTTTAAAGTAAATATATTATACAAAGGTGTCCGTTGAAATCTAATGACTGTAAATCAAATTATAAATTACGCCAAGAATTACCGTGTATGTCAATATTTTTTGTGCATTTAGGCCAATTTGAGCAATCTCCTTTGATCTTGAACCAGAAGGCATTGTTTTATTTTTATTTTGCACATGCAGCGTGTTTAAATGTCCAATTATTGTGACTAAAGCGTATTGTGGTCATGCACCACAATTTAAGCGGATCACTTTTGAGCCGCGAGTGCCGTATCTTAGTGTCGCTGCACACGAGCCACCGATCACAACCACTAAACGCCGCCACCGGCATATTTCTCGTAGTTTTCATACATTGTATATGGATTCGCCACACACGGTACGCCGGTGGCCGCCACACGCTACAAATCGTCGTTGCTCGCTTCTTGTGGCCCACACCGGCCACTTAATGCGCCGATACAAAACGCCGCCACACGTCACTCGCGCGATTCCCCACCCCTCTCTCCCTTACTTTAGTTGGCCGCTGTCGCGCGCTTCAGCCACTTTAGTAGCCGCTTCTAGCTTCTCGTGGCGGCGTTTGTGGCTGTGGCGTGTGGCCCGTATGCGGCGACACTTACCTCTTTGTATGTGAGATTTTCTCTCTTTCTTTTCAGATTTGTCATGACTGCCGACCCGCCAACAATGGACCGGGAGATGGCGGAAAATCTGTTACTCACTGCAGACCTTAGATTTGATTTGGATGAACTTTTCTACGAACCGGGTAACTTAATTTTATAATTGATTTGGACCTCAGCTATTGGTTGAATTACATAGGCAATTTACCTTTAAGGACATTGAGAAACGCTATAAATTAATTTTGGAGCTCGATGGCGCAAATAGTTAGCGTGTTCGGCTGCGATCGTTAAGTTAAGCAACTTTCGCAGCTGTCGGTCATTGGATGTGTGACCAAAAATTTACTATTTCGAGCACCTCAGTGCTTCGAAAGACATGTTAATCCATTGGTCATGACTGCATTGCAGTCTTTATCACCACCACTGGGCCCACGTGGTGGATCATGGGCCCAGTCTCCCTATTCCATCTATAGGGAAGTTTTGTGCCCCAAAACTGGAGTAATTAATAAGCTGATGATAATAAATAAATTGTGTACATTTTTTGAAGTGATAACTTCTTATGGGAGCGTAAATTGCTTCGTTACGTAACGCGTTACGGTGCCAGTCTGGCTTCCCTTCATCTCACGCACTCGGCAGCGGTAGGCAGGCTCCTCTCTCACTCGCAGCGCCGTTTAGATTATTTTAACTTTTCGAGACGCACACGCTTTTTTCAATATACATTTTCATAATTCTACCTCTCTTCCAGAGAATATAACCGACCCATACGATGACGTCAACGCCACGACCACCCCCCCGCCCCCCACCACAACAACACGCCGCCCGCCCACCACCAAACCCCCGCCCGCCCACAAATGGGTCATACCCCTGACTTTCATGGTGGGGCCGGTGGAAGATGAAGATGAGGAGATGGAGAATGTAACGAAGTTGTTCAAGAATGTGACGGAGAGCATGCAGAATGGGACTTGGTAAGTTATAGCTTAAGGATCTTCAATCATTTGCCATCATCAGCTCGGAGGAAGATCTTCTCCTTTGGCCTTCCTACATTGACTTATTAACAGTCCGCGCGTGACTGTGAACCAAGAAGTGCTTGGATAGTGGTTGGGCGTTTTATTATGTGTGAATTTTTTACATCAACAATGTTCGCATTTGGCTTTTGAATTTGCAATATGCTCGCTGACGCCGCCTAGTGTTCGATCTGCGAACCTGTCCAGATGGCAGATATGTGGGTGGGTACTGCGAATATTGTTATGCGCGGGTACGCGAACTTAATAACGGTCGTTGGCTCGTCATTTTTCCAACGGCCGCGCTCTGCTGTGTTAGATTCCGTGCGGATAGGTCGTACGCAAATAAAGTAAAACGCAGCGAGTAATTATCTCGAAAATCGCGTAGAAGATTCCAACCGCACCCAGAGGAAGAAAGAAGGAGCTGCATCGGCTGTGCTCACGCCAGCAAGCCCGATATCCTTATCTCTCTGCCTCCTGGCATAGAGACATCCAGGTGAGTCGTTGGTGACATTGCGCGGATTCAATTTCCACTTGGTTCATACATATAAAATACATATAAAAACCCGCATTCCAGTGGATGGCTATTTACACGCCATACCAGATAGAGTTCAAGCACTTCTTGTTTGTGACACATTTTGAGCGCACGTTATGTATCTAGTAGTAGTATGTAGTATTTAATATCGTTGTTGGAGCGCTCCATCTGTCTTTTGTTCTGTAATCTGAGCCGAAATCTATATGAAAGGTTAGATTAGCCGCCTGCAATATTTTAGTTCAGTCTATCAATATGGGCCAGAGAAAAGGCCATAATTGACTAAAGTTCTTCTTTTGTTGTCACCAGACCGGTCTTTCCCAGAGGCATTTTGGGCAAGTGCCCAGGGCCCCGCGATCGATAGGGGCCCACCTCAGATCACAAATACAAAGTCCCTAGTTCCTGTTAGATCACCAAACGGGGGTCTTAGGGGCGGGCCTAAAACCCCCGTTTGGTGATGATTATCCTAATATGCCCAGGGCCTCCAATAGATCATAGACGGCACTGGTTGTCACACCGGAATAACAATTGGCCCACATGTAGGTAATATCCTCACCTTCATAGCGAGACCGCAAGACGATAATGATGAAAAGAAAGAAAAGAAAAAGAAAATGGAAAATATCACCAAAATATGTAATAATATATGTTATTTACGGGATTGTTACCATGTACCTTGTTTTTGCCATGATCACGGAGTAACTGGGTTACTCCGTGCCCATGGCGCTTGCAATAGTGACTAAATATTGGAATAAAGTAACAATACCATAAAGAACATAAATTACTTTAATGTTAGTGTCCATGAAAGTTTAAAACAATGTTACCAAAATGTTAAAGAATCAAAAAAGCTTGAGAAAACCATACAAGGGGACGTACTGCGCGGCTGCAGTCCAATCTTGGAAAGCGAACATAGTTAGTCGCTTTTAAGGGCTAAAAGCCCAGTTTCCTACCGACACCATCAGGTGTTTCTCAGGGTTCTCTCATTGGGGCATTGTTTTTTAACCTTATTATAAATAATGTACAGTAAATTTCGTATGACTTTTTCATAGTAAGCTCTCAAAACTGATAATTTAATTTAATATGAAGTTATTGGATATTTAAAGATATTTTTACTAGAAATAATTCTACTTGGTCCAGGTGTCAGGCAGGATGAATTAAGTAAACCGATTCTTTTCTAAAGATATTTCAGTAGATTTATAAATCAAGGTTTATAAAAATATAATTATTTGATATTTATTCATTTATGTTTGGCCGCAGGTACGATCTGGTAAATGATACGAAGCCCGCAAAGAAGTCCCGGTGGGCAGAACACCAGGTCCATCTGCTGTGGATGAATGATACGCAGAGTGAGTCAATGCTGTTTCTTTATTTCATACTAACGACAAGCTTTGTACGGGTAAAATTAATTTTAATGCGTTTTTTTTTACATCCACGAATAATTATCTTCTTTGGTCAGCTTTCTACTAGTTGAAGAATGATCAAAATCGGAGTAGAAATTTCAGGGTCCACCGTTTCCTGCAACCAAACTTACACACTTTAACCTCTTTAGTTAACAACAATTTCTTTCAGACAGATTTTACCTCTTTATTAAACAAGTATTAATAAACGAAAAATGAGCTTAGGTTACCTTAGATTAAAACAAAAAGAATAGAGATAGGATCTCGCCGTCCCCAAACCCGGTGACGCTGTTAAGGTCATCTGCGACCAACAGCATACACACTCAAAAAAAAAATGGAGGAAATAGTCACTCACCTCCGCAAGAGATGGCACTACCGGCGCTGCGTTCACAACGTATGGAAGCCTACATCGCGCAAGAGAAATTCGGAGCCAAACACTCCTTAAATACGATGCCTGACCAACATCGGTCGGGCCGCGGCCCCCGAGCTACCATCACCCAGCTCGGAGGAAGATCTTCCCCTTTGGCCTTCCTAAAACAAAATAAATAGTTAATCTAAACTTAGTTATCTGTCGTGTTGTGTTGTGGCACGGTTGGTTTAATACATTTTTGGTCACCCGTTTGATAACCGGCCATCGCGAAAGTAACTCCACGCAGCATTTCTTCGTAATAACATGAACATCTTATTAAATCATATTTGTTTCTTAGGTTTTCACGTACATCATTCATTAAATAAAACTAGTTTTAACGGGTTAATGCACGTAACTTTATTTATTTATTGACGCTTCGCAGCCTTTTCAGGTGTGCTTCGTCAGAATAATGATTTTTTATTTAATTTTGTCGAGCTACCTTTGTTCAATACAAGATTATTCTGACGATGCAGACCTGAAAAGACTGCGAAACGTCAATAAATAAATAAAGTTTCGTGCATTAACCCGTTAAAACTAGTTTTATTTATGTTATTAAATCATTAATCTGAGTACATTTATTTGTTTTAGTGGTAATACCAGACCTCGGCAAACACAAATGGGTTCGTTATAACGTTGGAGCTCGGGGTCTGTACCGGGTAGCGCCACAAGACCGCAATGGAGAGGTGAGCTTACGTTGGATATCTAAAAAATATAGAATAGGGTATTTGACAAGTTTTAGAAAACGATCTCACGTTATGGACTAATGTTTATGGAGTCCATAAAAAGGATTCATCATTCTGTTGTGTATATCAGTAAAAATAACCAAATCAAAAACTCCATTTTCAAGTTGCCGCGAAAACGTTTCTTTGGACAATATGGCGTCTTACTAGTGTGTGACGTCACACGACTGTTATTAAAACGTCAAACGATACAATGTAATGTCACTTTAACCGGAAGTTAACTTGCGTGTGACGGCATTTTAGGCTCCGCCAATCCCAAGCGTTTTGGGTCACGTGGCAATAGATAAGAAAACTATTATCTTTTTCGTGGGTTTTTAGTAAAATTATGAATATTTTTTCTGTAAAAATAGTAAAAACTCCTGCCAATATTCATTCTAAACACAGATGCGCACACACACATGTCAAATAACACTAAAACTTGTCAAATACCCTATTAGCCTAGCCCCAAAGTAAGCACTGTAAGGCTTATGTTATGGGATACTAGGGTAACGGATAGAATACATATACTGATACCATATATTATAAGTATATTTATATAGAAATACATATGAAACATCCATGACTGGATTAAAAATGCTCGTATTCATCACACAAACGTCCGCCCCCACCGGGACTCGAACCCGGGAGGTTCACACCACTCGGCCACGATCTAAACCTAAACTTAAATTTGACAACAGTGTATTCTTGTCATTCTCTATACAAAATGAAAATGAAAATGAAAGAGACTTATGTTAAATTTAGTTTTAAGTTTAGAGAACCACGTAAGAATAGACACCATCGACGTTTTAAAAAATCTACGGGATATATCTAGTTTTAGTTGAGGAGCTCGATGGCGCAAGTGGTTAGCGAAGCTAAGCAACTTTCGCAGTGGTCGGTCATTGGATGGGTGACCAAAAATTTAGTATCTCGAACTCCTCCGTACTTCGGAAGGCACGTTAAGCCGTGGGTCCCGGCTGCATTTGCAGTCGACAGTACCGAACAATCCGCGCTGGGCTCGTGTGGTGGGTCACGGCCCAATCTCCCTATTCCATCCATAGGGAAGGCCTGTGCCCCAGCCGTGGGGACATTAATAGGCTGATGATGATGATATCCAGTTTTAGTTCAAATTAAAACTCATTTATTCAGTCTGTTACAAGCTCTTGTGAAAGTCAAACGCTACGCCATCGGTTCGTAAATCTACGGCGGGAGACCTTGTACTGAGAAGAACCGGCAAGAAACCCAGCAAGGGCTATTTCTTCTCCCTGTTTTGTTTCATACAGTGTCGTCAATTGAAAGATGACATCAAAAATTGAAAACATGTGTTGATGTCAACTTCCATCACATTAATATTATTAATTACTATTTTTAAATTTAGAAGTGGCGATTAAACAATTTTCAACCAAATTAGCAAAGTAAAACGACAGTCTATTTTAAGCCCAAGGCGACTTATCGTTTATGAAATCTTTAACAGCATAGTAACCTTTCTTAAGGAGACATGTTTTTATACACACTTTAAACTTATTAAAAGGTAAATTAGATTTAGAGTTGAATTGAGATTTCGAAAAATTAATGCGAGTGCTTCTAAAATACAAGAATGTTTATACGAGCCGTCTGCTCGTATGCCCCCTATAACATAAAAAAAAAAAACGGTACTGTATTTTCCGTCGCAGTCAGCGGAAACTGCCGCTCAGCGTGCCGCAGAATTATATTCAACGGGCGGGCCCGCAGAACGAGCTCTCATGTTGGACGACGCGTTCGTTCTGAGCCGCGCCGGGAGATTACCGGCTAGTAGAGCTGTCGCAGCGCTGCGTGAGTACTTATTTACTATTAAAATTAAGGATTATTTCCTCAAGCTGGACTCTGACTGATCTTTTTATATGTTCATTACTTTGTATTGTATTTTATAGCTTCTATATACTTTCTATATTTTATTTTCCTATATTTACGTTTATTTATTTATTTTTACAATGCACAGCCCGCTGTTTCTACTATTCTTATGGTATCGTTTCATTTAGCCAAAGATTGCCTGGTAGAGATTGCTACCTTAGCAATAAGGCCGCCTTTTGTGTTTGCGTTCCTGTTTTATGTTTATTGTTTTTTTTTGTAATAGTGCAATAAAGAGTATTCATTCATTCATTCATTCATTATTTATTTATTTATCGACAATCTGTGGTCCTTTAAGAGAGGCGTGCAGAAGCATTTTTGCAGGCCGGCAAGGTGAGGATGGTTGGTGTGGCAGTTTATAACTGCTGTACCAGCTATCTTCGCGTTTGGACTTTATCACCACTTAACATCAGGTGGGGTACAGACATTTGCCTACCTGGCTATACAGGGTGTTACAAAAATACAAATAAAGCTTGAAGGGCGTTGAAGTACATTATATAAGGTGTCTTCTCTAATTTTTTAAAAATATTTGCATGAAGTTTTAAATTTTAGAGAATTTAGAGAAGTTTTAGAGAAGACTCCTTATATGATGGACTTCAACGCCCTTCAAATTTATTTGTATTTTTGTAACAGCATGTATAACCGATGTCGTCACGCACTCAGAACTAAGTTTGGTTTGGCTAATTTGTTACGTCCTCCAGTGAGGGTTGTCTAGTTTCCATAGACACTGACAAACCGATACGAATTTTTCTCACTAATATTTAGTGCTCGGGGCACTATATTCAATTCCGTTGTGTAGTTTAAAAGATATACCTATAGCTATAGTGTTTGATGTTTTAAAGTTACAGTTAAGCTTCTAATTTGGCAATACCAAAGTCAGGTAATAGGGATGATGACTATTTTTTTTTTCTACGTTTATCCGGTAGATTATCGAAAAGTATTGAACACGTATTTTTTCTTTTTTTCACATAATATAAACATTGCAGAGATATATTGATTTGAAAAGTCGCATGACGTCACGTTTGAGTACACTTATAAGGGAAAATTCACTCAAAAGTGACGTCACGAGCCCCTACTCCCAAACTTTGACGCGCTATAACTTTGTCATTTTTTGGTTGATTGCCCAAAGAAAAAATACGTGTCCATTATTTTTTGATCATCTAACTGACGGACTAAATAGAATTTCGTTTACTGAACCCCGTCATCACCCCTATTGCCCGACTGGCATTCAGTCGGGCGTACTCTCTCGCCGCGGCTACACTTCGCTATAACGTGTAAATATTTTACGTTTTTCCAGACAAAAAGCCTTTGCTTATTAGTAGTGTTTGTTACTGTTTTTTTTGAAGTTATACTTCTTTAGGCGCGTTATGAAAAAATGATGAGAGTGAAATTTTAAGATGCGCGCGCATCACTGTAACACAAAATTTTAACAGCATGAAGTTGGTCGCTTTAGCGACCAACTTCATGCGTTACTTTTGTGTTTACCGCACATTAAGAAAATCTACCAACAAAATAGAAATAGAATCTCTATTTAGTGGGCGCTAACGACTGCATTGTGAAGGCCTATCAAAAGTATTTATTAATCTGGAACAACGGAACCAAAGCGCGATTCAGGAGACTACAGCGCCATCTCTTGACCATTGGTGTAGTAGAACCAAAAACCACATCTTTATTTTTTGTAATAAAGTAACAGTTATAGGTATTCATATTTATAATATTTATCCACATGTTTCTAGTTTGTATATTCGGAATACGTGTTTGAGTTTCATACAAGTGCAAATCACATATGTTCTAATAAATTATATTCAGTAGCGATTTTAATTGAATATTTTGATTATTTATTTATTTTTTCAAATTAAAACTGAACTTTATTGACTTCGTCCTTTTCCAGACTTTTTATTAATTTATTGTAATTAATTATTTGCATACAATTAAAAACTAATTTTAAACGATGCCAAAGAAGGATAACTTCTCACGCGCCTACATAAGTACACGCACCCATTTTTTTAGTTAGTATACAAATTATAAACACTAGAACTAGTAGTACACAAAATACACGGGAGACAACAAAGGCCTGTCATTTCATTCGTAAGTGAGTTTTAAAGCAATTAAAGTAAAGATTACTTATTTTTACTGTTGCTGACACTGTTGACACCTAGAGACTAAGGGTGTATTCCGAACATATACCGGTATATTGGCCAGTGCTAATGACGTCATAAATCGACGCTATACTGGTGAATTGTTTCGAAATATACTGGCCAGTGAACTGACGTCATAAATCGACGAAATATTAAAAATTGTGCGAATAAAGTTTTTTTATTCACCTCATCAATTTAAAGGAATTCTTTTTGTTCGGATGCCATTATTGTTCTTTAAATAAAAAAGAAATAAAATTCTAATGCATCTCACGCACGCTCGGTCATACGTCATATTCGTTTTCCCGGTAAAAATATGGTAGCATACCAGTACAATATGGCGTCGGATTCGTGACGTCATTACCACTGGCCAGTATACTGATGTATATTTCGGAATACACCCTAAATTGTGATATGTCATCTGTTTTATGAATGAGAGAGAAAGAAACTACTTTAGCGTACTCTATTGACGTCTGTTGCCAAGGGAAGTTGGGGCGGGGGCTACTAGCGCCATTTAAAATGCAAGAATGTTGGCGTATAACCTGTCTGTATATTATACGTCGTTGATATAATCGTACAGACAGCGGTAGCGAATTTATTTCATATCAAAAATGTTTTAATAATTATGTATATTTACACATATTTACATTTAAACAACAAATACTTAAAAACTACATGATTACTAAAATTTACATTCCAAATAACTTTAACCTACTTAATTATACTTAAATAATATATAAAATACAAAATAAAAAATATGTCACCCCCAGCGCCGCCGTCAGGAATGGTGCCCTATAGGCTGGCAGTATTGCCACGTTGGATGACAAGGCTGATCAGTTGACCAAGATAGCTGCCAGCCTTTTGATCACCAGTCGCCTCAATGAGCCTCTTTGACAGTTCCTTAAAAAAGGAACGAGCGCTTGGACCCCATGGGCCCATAGTCTCAACACCAAACGGCACAAATATGTAGTTAAATAAATGCTATTTCTTCTTTCAAATGTTTAATACTTGAAAAAGTATTCATTTGACATTGTGGGTAACCTACAATGCGAAGAGATGGCGCTGCCTTGCAGCTTAAGGCTAGGAAAATGGAGGAGCATAATTGGTCAGTGCATTCGCCCGGATTGCGAAGGGTGCGGATTCGAGTCCCGTCTGCTGCCTGTTCCGCGTGGATTTTTTTCTATTAAAAACTTTTCTTTAGATTTAAACATCTAGCAGTTAAATGCTTAAAAAATAAATAAAAACAAATATGTAGTTTTCAAAAATGTTCATTATATTTGTGTACACAGGAGAGTTAGGCAACGAACGTCACTGGGCCCCTTGGCGGGTTGTAGTGGGTCAGGCTTCATGGTGGCGCGAACTGTTACGACTGCGTGCTTCGGGGCCAAAACTGAGGGAGTTACTGAGGAACCTGCATCCGAAGGTTACGCAACACTCCAGTGAACAACCGTGAGTTTATAAAGCTAAAGATTTTTTTTCTATTACAAAACAAGCAACGGATATCGGTCAAATCATATTTGGATCAAAGTTGAACGTCTAGACTAGACAATTTTACTAATATTATTAATATTTTTTATTTCTTGGGGGAATGTCCCGGAATTGATAAGCCAGAATCTGGCAACCCTAGAAAACCCAAAACTGCGTCATCGGAGTTTTTGGCGGGATTTCATCGAATGCGGTTGGCGTCTTATTTTAATTATTCTTAAATTCGTTCATAGTGGATATAGTGAAATAAAATTGGTGTGATTTTGTGTTTCAACCATCTGCGCAACTGAAGAATTAGTGGAATCTTTAAAATATGCGCTATTCCGGTCAAGTGGACGTGAGAACTTTATTGTAGTGTTGACTAACTACCTCACAGAAGCTTATCGAAAAAACCAACTCGATACATTTCGTGCCAAACACTCCAAGAAACAATAGAATGCGTCACACAGACATTCTAATTTTAAAAAAAAAAAGAAGATTATGAATTGTATTTATGTATACGACTGAAAGACTTGTATCCATGGTCATGAATAAATTATAAAAAAAGCTGCGTCATCTGCGACCAACAGCATACACACACAAAATAAAAACAATTATATCCTTTATTGCCAGGTGGTTAAGCGGCGCATTGCTGACTGCTGGCGTTGAATGGGAGAATCCAGAGGTGACGAAACAAGCGCTACAGATGTTCGACGCCTGGTGGAAGAAGAATGAGAGTATACCAGAGATATACCAAGAGGTAAACGGATAAAATAGTCTTAAAGGACACCCGGCATTTTGTGCCAAAGTTGTATACTTTTTTAATTTTTTTATCTATGTTTCATAATTGGGTAACGTAGTCTGGCAATATTTGTCATCAGCAGCTAGCTGTCAATGTCAAATACATAGGTTTGTCATCAAAAGGGTTACTATATCAAAAAATATTAATCATTAAATAACTTCTTTCCACGATTCACTAAAAATAAAGCAAAAGTAATTTAATGTAGCAAATAATTATGGCTTTATTTTAAGACCAAATTCAACTTTATACAAGTTTAGCATTTTTTCTATGAAAAGTGCCGGGTCTACTTTAATATAATAATAGGGTATTTGACAGTATTAAAAATAAAGTGCCAATTGTTAGCAGTCATTAGAAAGAATATTGGCAGGGGTTTTTAATATTTTTACAAAAAAAATATATTCATAATTTTACTAATAACCCACGAAAAAGATAATAGCTTTCTATCTATTGTCACGTGACCCAAAACGCTTGGGAGTGGCGGAGTCTAAAATGACGTCACACACAAGTAAACTTCCGGTTAAAATGACAATGGTATCAATTCTGACATGATTCTCTAAACCTAAACTTAAATTTGTTGTCCTTGTTATTCTCTATACAGAATGAAAAGGAGAGACTGATGTTAAATTTAGATTTAAGTTTAGAGAATCACGCCAGAATTGGCACCATTACATTGTATCGTTTAACGTTTTAATAACAGTCGTGTGACGTCACACACTAGTAAGACGCCATATTGCCCAGCGAAACGTTTTCGCGGCAACTTGAAAATGGAGTTTTTGAGTTGGTTACTTTTACTGAAATACACCACAGATTGATGAATATCCACTATTTACGGACTCCATAAACATTAGTCAATAACGTGAGATAGTTTTCTAAAACTTATCAAATACCCTATTGTTCTAGTTCTAGAGCTCGGGGTAGAGGATGGTGGCGTCTAATTTGGCATGATTCTCTGAACTTAAAGCTAAATTAAACACCAGTCTCTCCTTTCCAGTCTGTACAGAGAATGACAAGGACCCGCTGTTGTCAAATTTAAGTTTTGGTTTAGAGAACCATACCAGTATCAACAGCAGTATAAGGATAGTGTGATCGACATTTTAGAGTTGAAAATACGATGTTTTTTAATAGATTGAAGATAGAAAGATTTCTTTATGATATGTTTTTTACTGTCCTTTACTCTACGGTATTAAAAAAACTATCTAATTTAGAATAAGATGGATTAAGATTACAATTGAATTATCGGACGGTAACTTTATTCACTTTCTCCATATTAAACCATTCAGTCTTTTTGGTTATGTCTAACTAATTTGCTTAAAAGCCTCATGTTGGGCGCCAATTTGTATTTCTTGGCACCCAACGTGGGGCCATTGCATGAAATGAAAGCTGCCGACTGGCTTAGCACAATTACGTGTTTTTAGTTTCTTTACTTGACATTATTGTTGCTAATGACGCTGTTGTCATCCCTTTTGCTCTCCGTACCCCCTTTCGTGAGTGGACTTTAGTTTGTTAGAGCATACCCACAGAACAAATAAAGAAGCAAGAGCGGTGATCAAAGACCTCGCTCGCCCCCCCTACACTTCCACCTAATAGATAATAGCCAATAGATATGGATAATAGCTAGCTATAGACGATAGCCTAGGATTCTCGGGCTTCTATTTATTTAATAGTTACACAAGCAGAGTGCAGTAATGACGTTCGGTAAAACATAAAGCATAGAATCTAAACTGCTATCCAAACAATGTACACAGAAGTTCACAGCATAGGTAGAATTAACAGTTAAAATCAATTGTTGGATGTGGAGCTCGATGGCGCAAGTCATTAGAGCTTTCGGCTGCGATCGTTGAAGTTAAGCAACTTTCGCAGTGGTCGGTCATTGGATGGGTGACCAAAAATTTACTATCTCTAACTACTTCATGCTTGGGAAGGTTATTTAAGCCGTTGGTCTCGGCTGCATTTGCAGTCGCTAGCACCCTCTAATCCGTGCTGGGCCCGCGTGGTGGGTTGCCCAATCTCCCTATTCCATCCTTAAGGAAGCCCTGTGCCCCAGCAGTGGGGATATTAATAGGCTAGTGATGATAATGTTAAAAATAATTTAAAAACATATTTAATTGAATAGTGCATAAGATGTATGTATGTACTTTCATAAAATATGGCGTCCTTTCTCTCCACTGCTCAGCCGTCATATAAAAACTTAACATCATTCTGAAGGCAATGAGGGCTACCGTTTTCTGTCTCACCAGATGGCGCCACTGTTGAGTGAGGTCCTAAATTGTAACTTTTAAAGTTTATTAATACGCACATGAAATCAAAGGTTACATTTAGATCGTATTTTAACACAAAAGAACCATATCCTAAACATAATAGGCCATGCCACAGTGACGCCCAGTTCCGTTTTATTCGGAAAAAATGGGAACATAATCATTTTTCTAAGCTCAAATTTTTAATAACTGACATTCATTGCCACATAACTCATATTTGCCATAATTAAGCCGAATTGTTACCAATTATTCACAACATTATTTTAATAAGAAATAAACCCGCGTAGTCAACCAACAAGCAATAACATTTGACATTTCGGAGACCTCACGCTACACTGGCGCCTCTAGCGGCGGATTCATACGCGATAGCCCTCATTAGTATCGGCTATTGATAGCAAACGGATTTCGATACGTAATATGGACTTGATTTGTCTTAAAGAAAACGGACTACCCACATTTTACAGATGTTTGCGTAACAAATATTTATATGCATTGTTTGAACCAAGTCATCAATTTGTAAATTACCAACAGTTTTAGTAAAAAAGAAAAACAATATAGATTTGTGATATGTTTGTATGTCCAACTAAATGTTTGTTTATTTCGTACGTCTCGTGTAACACACGTACTGGATTAATTATTCTTCTGTTTTCTCATGTAAGTGAATTTTGTGTTCTGTTTTGAGAAATAAATGTCTTAAACCATAACGTTTTAGGGCGCCTTCACCGCGGGTGTCCGTACCCACGGCGTGCCCGCGTGGCGTGTCATATGGCGCGCCCTGTGTGACACCACCCGCGCCCCTCGCGCTAACACGCCTGCGCCTCTACCACGCGCCATGTTAGCCGCATTGGCCGCGTCGAGCGACGACTGGCTGTTCTACCGGTAAGTACAATGCGATTCAACTAAGAATAGGTCTGACTGGGCGCCATATTGTGACGTCATAGCTGTCAATTCAAACCAGTTAGGTTAGGTTAGGTCTGATTGGGCGCCATATTGTGACGTCATAGCTGTCAATTCAAACCAGTTAGGTTAGGTTAGGTCTGATTGGGCGAAAACTATGATAGTTTTGCGTGAGCTCGCACTCGTACTAAGGGTACTGATTTTGTTGTCTGCGTTTCAATACAAATAAACAGTGTTTAAATTCTATCATCAAATCATTTGCGTCTTCTTAAATTTTAAGTATGGTTATTTTTCACCAAAATGGACATAGAAACATAATTTACATTTACAAAAACTATGATAGTTTTCGTGAGCTCAAACTCGTACTAAGGGTACAGATCCTTTTAAAGTAAGAGAACAAACTCATATGCTCGGTATTCGCCCTTGGAAACCTCAAGTTTGTACAGACATGTGTAGAACAGCTGTTATGTAAAAAATGTTGTAGAAACGGCTCCTAAACTATAAAATATGTTACTATGGACTTCTTGGGACGGTACTTATTTGTACGTAAATACTGTCCCAAGAAGTCTAGTAAAGTATGCTTTATTTAAAAAAAAAAACACACACACCTAGTATCGTAACCCAAAGTAAGCACTGTAAGGCTTGTGTTATGGGATACTAGGGTAACAGATAGAATACATAACTGTACATATATAAGTATATTTATATAGAAATGAATATTTTACATACATGACTGGAGTACAAATGCTCGTATTCATCACACAAACATTTGCCCCCACCGGGATTCGAACCCGGGACCTCTCGAGTCGGCGACACCATGAAACCCAGTATACAAACCACTCGGCCACTGAGGTCGTCAAGTTTGAAGCCTGCCGCCCCGTTTTTAGGTAGGGCAATGTAATTTTTAGGTACGGCATTGCCCCATAATGCCTCCCTCCCCCTTCTCGTTTGGACCCTGTACTGAGGCAGTTGAGTTTTCCGCTCCGAAGGTAGAAACAATGAAGTTAATGGATTGGATGACCAAAACCTTATTCTCTAGCTCCTCCGTGCTTCGGAAGGCACGTTTTACCGATGGTCCCGGCTTCACGACAGCGGCTAACTAGAGCCGAGGTCCGAGCCTCAGAGACGCCCTCTAGTTGAGCCGATCTCCTCGGGTTCGAGTGGTCTAGAGGCTCCAGACGGAGAGGAAACTCCCCCCTTGGGGAGACGCCATCCGCCTGGAATACCTCAGAGACATTCGCTAATGCTCAGCTTGAGGTCCCCTTAGGATCTCGCCGTCCCCAAACCCGGTGACGCTGTAAAGGTCATATGAGATCAACAGCATATACTCCTACACTTAAAAAAAAGCGGTTATCACAATTCGTTCTGTCCAGACCAGCATTGGGGTGGCCTGTGCCCCAGCAGTGGGTACATAAGTAGGCCGATGATGGTTATCATCATCATCAGCCTATTGATGTCCCCACTGCTGGGGCACAGGCCTTCCCTATGGCTGGAATAGGGAGATAGGGCCATGACCCACCACGCGGGCCAAGTGCGGATTGGCGGGTGCTAAGGACTGCAGATGCAGCTGGGACCAACAGCTTAACGTGCCTTCCGAAGCACGGAGGAACTCGAGAAGATTTATGGTCACCCATCCAATGACCGACCACTGCGAAAATTGCTTAACTTCAACGATCGCAGCCCGCGCCATGGAGCTCCTTGGAGCTGATGACTAATATTGTTACATATATATTTGTTTCAGATTCGCGTACACGGTTCTCTCGCCGGAAGCTCAGAGAGGGCCTGATTGGCGACTGTGGGTCACTACGCTGTGCAGCGCCACCTGTCGGTAAGTGCTTACACTAATAATAAATAAAAAAACGTATAAATCATTTATATATAATTCAATGAACAAAACGGTATATTACATAAAATTAAATTTTACAGGAGCTGTAAAAAACTAAATGATGTCGACTCTGGCATGATTCTCTAAAGCTAAACTTAAATTTGACAACAGTGCATCCTTGTCCTTCTCGATACAGAATGAAAAGGTGAGACTGATGTTAAATTTAGTTTTAAGTTTAGAGAATCACGCCAGAATCGACACCAATAACATACCTCCACTGAGCTTTTGGCATAGTTTTTAATTTATAAATTTAGTAATTTTAACACTTTTTTAGTCGGTTTTGATTGAAAATTATTTGAGATTCAAATTCAAAGGGCCCTAAACCTCCGGACTGTAAAAAAAAGGTAATTTGACCAGATGCGTAATAGGGTATTTGACAGATTTAAAAATGAAGTGCCAATTGTTAGCATCTGTGTTTAGAATGAATATGGGTAGGGGTTTTCACTATTTTTACAAAAAAAGTATTCGTAATTTTATTAAAAACCCACGAAAAGATAATAGTTTTCTTATCTATTGTCATGTGACCAAAAACGCTTGGGATTGGCGGAGCCTAAAATGACGTCATACGCAAGTAAAGGACATCGACGAAATCGGCCCTAGCATGCCCAAAAGAATGACCTTCACTATTATTTTTCTATTATTTTTTTAACTTATTAGCAATTAACCATAGTAAACGGACAATCTGTTTAAAAAATAAAAGTTCTGTTACTAGATACTACAGTCTGTTCATCCAACTTGGCACTCCTTTTTATTGAAAATACAGCATTAAAAATCAACTGATAACTGGATTCAATAGGTTTCAGTCTATAATAACGATTTATTTTAATAGTTTATTGGCTTCGTTAATATTTTATTATTAAATGGGTGATTCTGTTAAAAAGTTGTGCCAAGATTGTTTACCTTAGTAATGCAATATTGGCGACCATAGGTATTTATCAACATAAAAATAGAACTAGGTACCTTAGTTAATAATACTTATTACTAGTATTTATATTATATTTATGAAAAGATTATTTCTGAAATTATCTAAAGATAGTTTATACTCCCATCCCATGTAATATCTGTTTATTTTTATGACAATCATAATGATAACCAGGTACATACCTAATTACCGATAGTAAACTATAGGAACAGGTAAATGGAAAGACTGAACATTTCATTTCAAAAGAAATCTATCATTACTTACTACAGGTAGGTATATGTATCATAGGTGCCAACTGACAACACTCATAAATCAATATGAATATAAGCATTTATTATTTTTATTATTCATTTAATGCATATTATTTAAGTGCTTACATAGAGGTAAACACTAAATCTATTCAGAACATATAAAGTGTACATCTTTTATGATTAAGTATAATAATTATAACCTCAAAATCTAATACATTCTGTAGTAGGCCACGGTTCCTCAAGTTGTCCGTATCTCAACAAATGCTGATTTAGAGTTTATGAATGATTCCGAACACAACTAGCATTTTCTCATTGCTGGGCATTCTAGGGCATTCAATGTATGGGGAACGAGCAATGTCCTTTCCAGTTAAAGTGACATTTCATTGTATCGTTCGATTTAATAACAGTCGTGTGACGTCACACACTAGTAAGACGCCTTATTGCCCAGAGAAACGTTTTCGCGGCAACTTGAAAATGGAGTTTTTGACATGGTTATTTTTACTGAAATACACAACAGTCGTATTAGTCTATAACATGAGATCGTTTTCTAAAACTTGTCAAATATCCTATTTATTACCATATTCAAAATAACATTAAACAATGGCATGCGGTAACATCTAAAACCATTAAGGTTTATACTGCGCTATTGGAGTTTGCATTTTTATTGCATAACTTAAAACATAGTATTATGTATAATGCTCAAAAACAACTGAGTTACAGCAAATTAAGAAAGTAATCTTTCAACTTATAACTAACATTCATATGTGTGATGCTGTCTTGTAATTCTGGCGGCAATTTATTAATAAGTCGGGGCAAAAGGTGGGTAGTTGTCCACTCACCGTATGCATTGTTTACAGGATGTTCAATTGGTATTTTTAAAGAATTGTTAAAATACTGCTCTTTGAGTAAAGCATATTGAACCTGCATATGTATTGGTAAGGTTTTACAGTATTTGAAAATGCCGTTTATATTATCCCGGTTTTTGGAGTTTACTCCTTAAGAATCGATTTGCATATATAAGGGGCCCGGTATGAGAAAAATGTGAGGAGTAAAATCTATCGATGAATGCCCTCGTTACGTTTTTGGTGCGCATCCTGTTCGAGCCAAAATGACTCTTAAATCCGAGAGCTTAACTGCAAAAGAATTAAATTGAAACTACAGTGTATTTTGTTAGACCATACATTTCTTTAGTAGTTAGGTGACGTTTTGCCGATATGTAGCTCCAAACATATTAACAAGCGTGATGCAACGAACTACAGCGCCATCTATTTTGATACATATGAACTAAAAATTTAAATGCACAAATGGCGTATACATAATCGCCCACAAGGGACAAACTGAGATTTGTCCTTACAAATATTTAACTTAACAACATGACTCTGTTATCGCCCACCATGCTTCTTTTGCGTCCGGTTAGACTATCGAACTTAAGGAGTAAACTCCAGTCGTGCGTCGGAGCTGACACACACAATTTATTTTTAATATATTTGTTTCTTAGGTTTTCACGCACATCACTCATTAAATAAAACTAGTTTTTACGGGTTAATGCACGAAACTTTATTTATTTATTGACGTTTCGCAGCCTTTTCAGGTCTGCATCGTCAGAATAATGATTTTATTAAAATCATTATTCTTTTATTAAAATCATTATTCTTTTATTAAAATTATGATTTTAATAAAATCATTATTCTGACGATGCAGACCTGAAAAGGCTGCGAAACGTCAATAAATAAATAAAGTTTCGTGCATTAACCCGTAAAAACTAGTTTTATTATTTTTAATATTTTTAGAAACTATAGTTTTAAACCTATTCCCTTACACTCTTACTCCCCTCCTTTAAACCTTTTATTTATTTTCTGTTTCGTTTCCTTTCCTCTCCTCTTCATTTGCCTCTTGCCTCTCACAATTATTAAACCGTCCTCTCCTCTCCCTGTCTTTCCCATCCATTCGACCTCCCTGGCTGCATTTCGACGCGGCCTCGGATTCTGATGGGGCTACTCTACCAAATATGGAATCCCTTATACATCACAATTATGTTATATTCAGCACCTTAAAATGTAATAAATAAATGAGTTTAAAAAAATATATATTATACAGTTTTGCTCATCATCATCATCATCATCATCAGCCTGTTAATGTCCCCACTGCTGGGGCACAGGCCTTCCCTATGGATGGAATAGGGAGATTGGGCCACCACGCGGGCCCAGTGCGGATTGGTGGGTGCTAACGACTGCAAATGCAGCCGGGACCAACGGCTTGACGTGCCTCCCGAAGCACGAAGGAGCTTGAGATAGTAAATTTTTTGGTCACCCATCCAATGACCGACCACTGCGAAAGTTGCTTAACTTCAACGATCGCAGCCGAAGGCGCAGTTTTGCTCGCCAGCTCGTCAGTTAGGTGTATTTGTTTAGTTGGCGCGGCGCGGGTGCAATATGGCGCGTGGTGGGCATCTCGCGCGCCCCCCCTCCCCTCCCCCTGCCGCCCGCCGCGCTGCACGCCGCCGCGCGCTGCATGCATCTACCTCACGACTACCACAGGGTCAGTGCTCGAAACACTACACTGCTTTACTACAACACCACGCGATACGATACAATACTATAGGGTTAGTGCTGACACTACGCTGCTATATATAACACAACACAATACGATACAATACTATAAGGTCAATTCTGACACTATACTACACTGCTATACTATAACACAATATAGTACGATACAATACTATAGGGTCAATGCTGACACTATACTACACTGCTATACTATAGCACAATATAGTACCATACAATACTTTAGGGTCAATGCTGACACTGTACTACTATACTATAACACAACATAATACAATTTTTTCTATCCTTTTGTTATCACTGATTATTGAGGTTTATGTTTTTTGGAAATTTTTTTTCTTGTTTGTATCTTCTTTTTTTCTTGTTTATTTGTTTGTATGTTTTGTAAACCAGGCTTAACAATATTTCCAATGTGTTACGTTTTTCCAGATTGTTACTATGTGTAACGAATTCACGTGTGTTATGGTACAAAGTTTCTGAGCTTTAGCCATATATCATATCGCGATGCTCATGCTAGGGGGGGCTGAGCTAGGATTACCAACCCTACTTATGTAATATAGTATTCTACTATATTAGAGGATCAAATTACAACTTTATTAATTTATTTTTAAACTTTCTTAAAAATAAAATTTTAATTATTAAGACAGAGCAGCCAAAATATATTAATTTCAAAATTAAAGTAAATATTTTAACCTCATACTTACTATTTTACATTCAATTATTTTGCCATCTACTATATTTTGAGAAATAACAAAAAAAGTTGATATACCAAGATGAGATAAACCTTACAATAATTAATTTCATATTCATTCATTTCATTCAAGATCTTAGCATGACAACGACAAAGTAATTTTAAGTAGGAATAATTATAATTAATCTTATTTATCGTTAGTAATATAAGACCGCACGCCCCGATCGGGGCGCGCTACCCACAGGATATAAGCCGTTTTTTGTGATAGTTAGAGCCAACTTTTGAATAAAGAAATTTAACCATAGATTAACTTGGCGAAATGATCTAACTCTAGAGCCGTAAAGTTTTAAATAGGAATCATCATCATCATCATCATCAGCCTATTAACGTCCCCACTGCTGGGGCACAGGCCTTCCCTATGGACGGAATAGGGAGATTGGGCCATGACCCACCACGCGGGCCCAGTGCGGATTGGCGGGTGCTAACGACTGCAGATGCAGCCGGGACCAACGGCTTAACGTGCCTTCCGAAGCACGGAGGAGTTCGAGATAGTGAATTTTCGGTCACCCATCCAATGACCGACCACTGCGAAAGTTGCTTAACTTCAGCGATCGCAGCCGAACGCGCTAAACACTTGCGCCATCGAGCTCCTATATTAGGAACAATTATAATTAATCTTATTTATCGTTTTCAGTTCAAAGAGTTATTCGGCGAATTACGCGGTGCCCAAGCAGCGTTAGACACAATAGCGCTGAACGCGGCGTGGGTGGAACGCGCTGACGCCGATTTACTGCTGTACTTCCGCGCGACAGACAAACATTAGCCACATCCAAATGAAATGAAAAAACATTTATTCGAAACAGTCATGGAAAACCAAATCTACCCGAATATGGGCTTACTAGACTCCGTTCATTTACATTTAGGGTGAGGCCAAACGAGCGTAATTTTGTGAGTGGTGAGTCGCAGAATTTCGGTCGCAGAAATTCTGCTGCATTCGGTTTCATAACAAAAAGGCAGTTGGTGCCACACGGCAACGCAAAATGAGTTGTCTGCCGACTCAATGCGCGTAAGCTCGTCCGAATTTCGGTCGGGGTGAGGGTAGGGCAAGGAAGGGAGTGGGGAAGCAACAGTTTGTTACAAGTTCCGTGGTGTAATAATTCTTGAAAAACACGTAATGGCATATGATAGTACTTTTTAAACGTATCTGGATTTGCACATAAACGTTCATATAAAGTATGGAACTGTCCACATATCAGCCTCTGACTATTCAGTGGGTTTACCCAGTTTCTTTTCCTGGCCTCATCTTCTGAATATGCTTCGTAAATACACAATATTTTTAATGGATCCATTGCACTCGACGACACGAACACCCCGTACTAACGCTCAATAGTAACTGAATAAATTACGTTCGTATGGCAGCTCAACAGAAATTCAGTTGAACGTAAAATAAGTGACCGAAAATAAGCGACTCACAACTCACAAAATTACGCTCGTTTGGCTTCACCCTTAATCGTTTACAAGAATTCCACTGGCACTCGTATCCGCGCTAACGACCAAGTGCACTCGCGCCATTCATTCGCCAGTAATTTCTCTCAGCTTGCGTCCGCTCTTAAAGCCATTCTCAATCTATACTCTGTACAACGATATTAAATACCCTAGATACACCACGTGCGCTTAAAATGTGTCCCAATCAAGAAGTGCTTGAACACGACTCAAGCACTTCTTGGTTCACAGTCACATGCGGATCGTTGAAAAGTCAACATGCCGCTTAGCTCCGTGAAAAAATGCGAAATGAATACTTATAGTATGTTAAATGACGTTTTTTCGACAGATATCTCATCAATGTTTGTTAATTTATCGCATTTGAAGCAAATTTTGTATTAATACTTACTATAAACTGGTTTAATAGAAAATATTTGTGATATTCAAATGCATGGTCGGTAATATAGCCGTCTCTTTCCTCTCAGTCCGTATCTGCTGTATTGCTAACAGCGCATTCAGAATTGCGCGTAGATTCAAAGAAATAAGGTCTATATTCATCCGCATATAGCAATAAGTCGTAAAATTTTACGAGCTTACATCTCGGACTGTCATAACTCTTTGACGCATGCGCTTTGATTAAACCTTATCTCTTATCTATTAGACAAGTCCGTCTGTCTGTGGTGCTGTTTCAGCGGCCAAACCGTAAGAGATAGATAAAGAGAATATTTAAGTTATAAGTTAAGAATAGTCTGATAAGACTACAAACCGGATTTGAGTAACGTAGCACTTCCGGTTTTCGAGAAATCAGGTTTTGGTGAACATTTGGTTCACTGGTTTGCTAGTATAATGTAATTTAAAGGTGATTTTCAATGTTTAAATAATGACTTATATTGTTTAGATTATGCGATTATCTTACAGAGGTCCGTGAATCGTCCAATGTACCTTTTGGACAGGTATCGGGCACGATTTTGTTCGTGTTGGTGTATCTAGGGTATTTAATATCGTTGACTCTGTACCCTTAGTACGAATTTGAGCTCACGAAAACTATCATAGTTTTCGTAATTGTAAATTATGTTTCTTTCTCCATTTTGGTGAAAAGTAACCAAATATACTTAAAATGTAAGAAGACGTAAATGATTTAATGATAGAATTTAAACACTGTTTATTTGTATTGAAACGAAAACAATAAAATCAGTACCACGAAAGCTATCATAATCATAAATAATGTAATGGAAGGTGACTTCAGATGTATCTCTGAAGTCATTTTTCAACTTGACGACTCTGTATCAATACAGGGAGAAAAAAGCAGCCCTTGCTGAGTTTCTTGCCGGTTCTTCTAAGTACAAGGTCTCCCGCCGTAGTTTTGCGAACCGATGCCTAGCTTCTTGACCTTCACAAGTGCTTGTAACAGCCTAGACTGAATAAATGACATTTCATTTCATAGTTTTCGTAATTGTAAAACTAATACTAAGGGTACTGTTCACGGAAACGAGGAAAGCTCCGCGTCTTTGCTAGATTATTTTATTATCGTTACTGCCCGTAGTAACGACAATAAAGCAATCTGGAAATTAACGATTAATACAATCTTCAATTATTGTTTCTTTAGCTTCCTTGTCTTTTGTTTGTGAGCGATTGTGATAAAGAAAGCACTCCATTGACTCGTTCTTTTGAATAGAGTATAGTAACCACAAACACAGAAAGAGGTTAGAGGATTTTTTTTTTGTTTCCTCCCAGGCGGGGGAGAGGGTGAGAAATCCTCATGGATACCCTACAGCCGGCTGTAAGGTTATGTCAGACTCTTACTGACTAAAAAACACCCTTTAATCATGCTTATGGCCAGAAGGGCCTTACAAGCTTCATCTGAAGCGATCATCCCCCGAGAAGGGTGTTTAAAGGCTATTTGTATGGGAACCGATGTCGCCGGCTCGCCCCCACTACACTTCCATCTAATAGATAATAGCCAATCAAACGACGCGACATCAAACATACCAACCAATCAGGTGTGAGCACCCGAGAGAAACGACGCAATCAGAACCATGTTTTGGTCAAGTTATTAGCTCACACATAACTGTGCACGGTTCCCAACTTAGGGGTTTTGACCCCAGATTTAGGGGCTAGAAGGGTTCAAACGGACTTTTTTAGGGGCTGAAATTTTTTGGGGGTTCTTTTAGGGGCTTTTAACAAAACTTGCAATTAAATCGAAAAACAAAGCGTGTCTTTTCTTTCAGTTTTTGCGTAGAATGGAACGCACCATGATATGAAACGACTGAACTGACTGTGTGGCAGATTGTTTCCTAAGGCTGTATGGACTAAAGTTCTTTGCCTTCCACCAGCTAAATAAGATTTAACAGCCTATCAGTTCATTTTCGTTTGATTTTCCATTCGGAAAATGTATTTATTCAATAAAATAATTTACTGTAACTAAATATGGAACATTTTAATTTATGAACAACGAAAGAATTTAGGTAATAAGATAAGTAGGTACATATAAATTTCTATATTTAGGGGATTTTAGGGGAATTTAAAAAATACTTAGGGTAAAATTTTGGTAAGGGTTGGTAACACTGTAACTGTGGCGCCGGACGTTTTGGCGGGATCGGAAAGCGTCACTTCAGCAGTTTTGTTTTTCTTGTTAAAAATTGTGTTGTGGCGGATGTTAGTGTCTAATAATGGTGGATTATTAACCACTAAGTGTTCGGGAACATGCACAAGTGTTGGCAAGTGAAACAAAATAGCGGAAAGTGTCTTTCGACGGTCCCTCAAGAAGTCCACGGGGAGGTTCCAGTAAATCCCCACACATTTACTGAAACAAAGGGAAAGGGGGTTTGACTTGACTGCCACTTACTTTGACTTGATTTATTAATTTGACCACGAGTGCTATAGAATTTGTAAACATTTTTAACACTTGGCATTGGCTAATGCACAAGCCGTGCGAAGCCAGTTAGGAAAAAAAGGCCTGTGTTCTAACCTGTTTCTGTGTTCTGTGGATAGTAACGGATACCAACTCAAACAAATAGTTTATAAGTGTAACTAGAACATTTTATATTATTAAGTAATTAACTGCTAGATATTTAAATCTAAAGAAATTTTAACTAAAACTTTGTCAGTGCAACGAAGCCCGGTTAGCTCTGGGTGCAGGTTCGAACCCCGTCTGCAGTCAGCCCTCCCCCCCCCCCTCTACTATGAAGTTTGACAGACGCGATAAAAATCGTGATATAATGTAAATTGTAGTGTCCATGCTACGGGGGCTGCAGCACGTGGAATATCTTATAAATAAAATTTTCGTGTCACAATGTTAGTTACCATACTCCTCCGAAACGGCCTGACCGATTTTTATGCAATTTTATATGCATATTCCGTGGGTCTGAGAATCGGCTACTATCTATTTTTCATATCCTTAAGTGATAATGGTTGTCCACCTGTAACGTAGTGTTTTGAAACCTATAATGCGCCTTCGCGCCTAAATTCACACTATTGGGTATTGTAACGTAGTGTTCTCTTAAGGGTTAGGAGGAATGTTATCCCAGGAAATTGATAGAACACTACGTTGCACACACCTAAAAAATTTTTTGGACAATATTTTTTTTTTTATAATGAGGTATTAAAAAATACATACAACCCTAAATTTTCTCTTCTACCACCTGCCCCTATATTTATGGCGGTACGAAGTTCGCTGGTTCAGCTAGTTTTCTTATAAAATTTTCTTTAGATTTAAACTAGAACAATGTTCCGATCCCCTTATTTAAATCACATGATTCGTGTCTAATATACTATTAAGAAATGTATAACTATAATGACATAGTGTTGTCCATCCATTATCGCAAACAATTTGGGAATCTGTCTGTCCGTAGAAAGGATTTTATCGTAGTATCGACGTGCGAAACTTGGCACCTGCCACGTTTAATGTTTTCCTTTCGCTTTCATTTATACATTTATATACAACCAATCAGCCAATCAGATTTCTCGTTATGGAAAGTTAGAACTAGACTTTTTAAATAACACTGACGTTTAAAAAATGAAGGAATAATAATTGTTTATTTTAGAATTTAGGATTTAATAATTGAGTATCTTTCATTGACTGAATCATTGATGAATTACTTAGAATTAATTAAAAGAAACCTCTTTTTATTTAATGTTTATTTTGAAATCGCTACTAAATTAATCTAGATTATTTTATGACTTGCTGTACAAAAAAGACAACTTCCTATGTACAGTTTTTTTTTAAATCAGTATTAAATAATAAAAAAACATATTTCGTAATAATATAGTTTATATCAGTTATGCCATTTCACAGTTAATTGCGCACAAAAATATAGTTTTATCAAGAAATCATATATCCAAGTATAATTACGTATAAACTGTATATTTCTTAATATTTCCACTGAAAAATCTCAAACTCAAACGTGATGAATTGCCATTCATCTTGCATTTTATATATTTTAATCATATTTAGTTTTAATTATGGTATAAATAAACATAATTTAATTTTAAATCACCTAGATCTAGTATATTATTGTAAAGTGTTTATTCTAATCTAAATGTGTATTTTGAAAATACTTTGAACATTTTATTACATTTTTAATATTCACATGAAAACAAACTGATTTTACAGAACGGCAGTTTTGGTAAATTTTACTTACTAAATACATTCACCAAGTAAAACATGTCAAAATTAGAAAAATCTAAGAAGGAACTTGGAAAAATAACAGCCGAGTTCTTTTGTTCATCTACATTGGATATCAAAATGGATATAATGTTTATTGTATTAGATACAGTACCCCTAGCACGAACCAACATCGAATTCGTATCGTTTGCGAGTCCGAAATGTCATTGTCAAATGTGTTCTGATTTTTAGTTCTCGTTACGTCGTTTGTGCCACTGCTGTTCAAGTTTCCATACAAAATTTGACATTGACATTTCGGTTTGCAAACTATTCGAATTCGATAATGGTTCGTGCTAGATCGTAGTAATATCGATTTCTAATAGTTTGCAAGTCCGGAATGTCAAATCAATGATGAGTCAAATTTTGTATGGAAACTTGAACAGCGGCGCCACAACGGGCGTAAATAGAACTAGAAATCAGTAAAAATTTGACAATGACATTTTGTACTCGCAAACGCTACGAATTCGGTGTTGCTTCGTGCTAATGGTACTGAAAGTACTTCCTAAGCTCAAAATTACCGTCGGAAAAAACACATATATAGAAATTTCTACTCGACCAAAGAGGTAGATAAAAAATTTAAAAAACTTTTTGTATATTTTTGTAGTGTTTAAAACTGAAGAAATGTAACTTTTACACGTGATTTTTGTAAGTAGTAAAAAACAAACTTTTTGGAGTAACAAATTCCGACCAGTGTAGTACTTTAGTGGATTTATCAAAGTATTGGTTGTGTGAAATATGCATGGAGCTTAGAGTGAAGGAGAACGATCGCTACGTGCTAAAACATTAGCCCGTCTGTCCCTGAAAATTTGTAGTGTTTATAGTTCATTTTTCAGCCGCCAGCCGCGCTGCCATCGGTAAGTAGTATCTGTGAAGTTAGCTGTTTATGAGTACAAGTAGATGAAGTTAGTTGAATAATGTACAAAGGACATTGTTCAGCGTCCATACATAGTTAGCCTAAGAACCAACAATCATGAAATATTATTTTCTAGGTTCAAAATCGTAAGTAAATGACTGTAAAAACAAAGATTATTGACGGACACTTCTGAGAACTTAAATGACTAGGAAAACTAAATTTTTTTTGGGGGTTATGTTTAATATTCAATGTAACATAGGTCAACCTATGAATTTAGTATGAACTCAGTATGAAGTGAATTAATATTACAACTAATTCATTTTATTCGGTGCGATTTTAAAGAATAACTATTAGGAAAAACTTGGTTAGGTAGGAATCATGAATAAAATAAAAACTGTAGCTTTGCTTCTTATTTATTGACTATTTTTCACATAATTGTATCATATTCTATTTATTTGTATATCACATGTTTATTGTGTAAATATGCAGCGTGAATATGTATCAGGTGTTCTTTAATAATTTGGCAGTATGATCCTCTCAGGATGTTATGGCACAGGTTCACTAGCACTTGGTAATCTGTTCGGTAAGGGCTCTGCTCTTTGGTAACATCGATGGCATATTAGATAGCCGAAATAGTTAAATTAAAGGAAAAACAATCGCAATTAAAAACACACACAACAGGTAATCCGACACGAGAATGCACTTTTCGGTATATTAAACTACCTACTCTTTGGAATGCACGAATGCCACAGATTACTACAAATGCAAATGATGCCACAGATTATACACATAAAATGGTATTTATTGTCTCAGATTATTTTTTAACTTTTTTATTTAGCTTACTTAACTGGAAGTTTCCGTCACAATCTAAATACTGATAATTATCGCAAAAAATATACTAAGAATTATCATAAATGCCAAATTGGTGTTGGTTCTTAGGCCAATTTTAACATTGTCCTTTTCTTCGCGGCATTGGTCATTACAAATTAGCGCACAACAGCCCGCTTTTATTGAGACAACTTATCGATCGCAGCGCCTCACTTATTTTGTCCATATTTCTGGGACACTATTTTCTACAGCGATCGTTCTCCTGATCTCTAACCTCCATGGAAATATGTATGAACAAAAAAAAAGATTTGGTGTTGCTATGTTAAAAAAATATTAGCAAAAGTAGTTTCGTAATGTTGAGTATGGGCGATAAGAATTATGTCGTATCTTAAAATTGCTTTGTCAGTTTTTTTTTTGTTTTGGTACTGACTAGGGATGAAACGATACGAGTAAATACAAGTAACTAATGGATAGTTTTCATTCGATACTTTTGGCATAGATACTTTAGAACTGAGTAACAAGTAGTATCGTGAAGTAAGTAGTTGTATCGGTACTAGATCGGTCACTCACTGAGAATTATCAAAAAAACTCATAGGCAGATTATTTACTCTATGGTACGGTGTCTAGTTGGAATTTATGTTTCGCGAATGCATCTTTTCTACTGCTCAATTGGCAGCCTTGCGTATGATTTATATTTTTTCCAATTTAGATAATCAGTCATTCCTTTATCGCGTGGCGTGAGCCGTTATTTTGTTTTCATTAAATTAAAACTGTGACAGAAGTTGTAATTGTACTTAATGTCTTTCGTCAAAATTTAATCGATACAAGTAAGTATCGATTCTTTTCATTCGATATCAAGTAGGCATCGATACTTTATGACCGATACAGTATCGAGTAAAAGTATCGATACCTAGATAATGATGTCGATTCTGGCATGATTCTCTAAAGCTAAACTTAAATTTGACAACAGTGCATCCTTGTCCTTCTCTATACAGAATGAAAAGGTGAGGCTGACCTTAAAGGAGATTGCTCAGCTTCCATACATGTTTGGCCTAAAAACCAATAACCATGAAAAATTGTTTCCTAGATTCGAAATTATATATAAATTACCGTAGAAACGAATATTATCGACGGCCACTCCTGAGAACTTCTATAAACCATATACACTGAATGATTTTGAGGTTATGTTTGCAAATAGGCACATAGGTATTAGAAGAATAAAAACCAAATAACTTATATAGGAAAATAGGGCAATCAAGCCAAGTACCGATATTATGTATTAGATTCAGGTATATAGAGCATGTAAAATAACAGATAATTGCCTGTTTTTAAAATTAATGCACAAGAGTAAGTTTTAAAATCATGATTATGCCATTGCGACTTTCAGAAGCAATCTTGTTTCATTTGACAAGTGTCTAACACTAATTACACTAACAAAATGCATGTCAAGGAACTGGTACCTGCTTACTTATGTTATGAGAAACATGGAACTGTTATCATAATTTTATAAAAACCAATAGGATATTTTCTTAGTAATAATTAGGTTTATAATGGTAAAAGGTAATTCTAATGTAATAATATATTGCGTAGGTTCATGATAGTTCTGATCAATGTGTGAAATATGTATATTCCTGACATAGCTTAAATATTCTGATAAGGTAAATTAATGAAATAAAACAACTTAAGTACTTTTATGTTGCGTTTAATATTACATATCATCTACATTTTGAATTAAAATATCATCGAAATATTTTATCAATCTTTACAAAATAGATTTGTTTTGATGTTATATAAACAACCTCGATCAGTCTTTGTGAATGTTACTACACCCATAGCCAATAAAAATGATTCGTATGTTTAACAAACCGGTAAAAATAGAAGTCCTTTTTTAAAATTAATATATTATTTAAAGGTGGCCGTTAAAATCTAATGACTGTAAAATAAAGTATAAATTACGCCAAGAATTACTGTATATGTCAATATTTTATTTGCATTTAGGCCAATTTGACCAATCTCCTTTAGTTTTAAGTTTAGAGAATCGCGCCAGAATTGACACCAGTATCGTTTCAACTCTAGTACTGACTTTTTTTCGTCTTCTACCATATTTCATAGTTTTCCTTGCACAATGTAGGTAATGCTAGTAGTCCAAAATCTGGTATACAAACTACCTAGCGATATTTCTCCAAGAAGCATGAAATAAGTCGAATATTGCAAGTCGTTTGTAGGTAATTATTTGATATGCATACCCTGGATTTTAACTTTGATAGGGTAATTTGTTTTTATGCAAAATACTTTATATAATATAATAGTAGTGGGAACCCAAACGGGGATTTTTGGATTTACTCGAGCGCGGCAGAATAAAATATGGGGAGCAACCTTGCACCTAGTTAAATACTCCCACCATACCTGAGCCCTCTATGTAGGGCCGAACGTCTAGGGCAGCAAAAACAAAATTTCAACAACGGTCATGACTTTTGGTCGCGCCCAAATCGTCAGCCTTTTGAATATAAGCTACTAGAGGGTACATGTAACATTTCTAAGAACGGAAAAATATTGATCTGCCGCGGTTTGCATGATATGGGGGTGGCGGTACGGAGGGGTAGAATATAGGAAAAAATAACCGAGCGCGTCAGACATTGAGAAGGGATGTTACGTGAACCCTCCAGTAGCTCCTATTCAAATGACTGACGATTTGGACGCGACCAAAAGTCATGGCCGTTTATTGAAATTTTGTTTTTGCTGCCCTAGACGTTCGGCCCTACATAGATGGCTCAGGTATGGTGGGAGTACTTAACTAGGTGCAAGGTTGCTTCCCATATGTTATTCTGCCGCGCTCGAGTAAATCCAAAAATCCCCGTTTGGGCTCCCCGACTACAACTAGTACTACATTAAACCCACATCTAAAAATATTGTTTTGTTATAGATTTAGATACTTTTGGCTGTTTTTTTTTTCAAAAGTAATCTAACTTCTTAATAATTTAATGTTTTTTGGAGAAACTTGCAGTACACATTGTAAATAAACACCAAGTTTTTATTTATAAGAAAAATATTGTGTTAGATAATTAATTTATTTTAACCAATGAAAATACCAATGGTTTTTTATTGTTTTGCTAATGTGATAATTCTATGTAGACCCCCTTGTATGAATGTAAATTTATTGTACGTAAGTCTTTTGTATCCGCTTTTGTAATAAATTTTCCGAATGTACAACTTCTTTATTTTATTTTTATTAACATATTTTTCTCTTCTGAAGAACGTTGTCCCTTCAGACAAGGCGAGTTTGTTTTTTTAACTGGTCTCCACTGACAATATAGATCAACCGTGGTAGAATAATTTCCTGATTGTACTGTACCCTTAGCACATTTTTAGTTCTCGTTACGTACTTAGTGGCACTGCTGTTTGCCAGTTTCCATACAAAATTTGACAATGACATTTCGAACTCGCAAACGATACGAATTCGATAATGGTTCGTGCTAGGGGTACAGCACGAACTAATTTCGAATTCGAATAGTTTGCGAGTCCGAAATGTCATTGTCAAATGTGTACTGATTTTTAGTTCCCGTTACATCCAAAGTGGCGCTGATGTTTAAGTTTCCATACAAAATTTGACAATGACATTTCGTACTCGCAAACGATACGAATTCGATAATGGTTCGTGCTGTACTGTACCCTTAAACGTATCCGTAACTAAAAATCAGTACAAATTTAACGATGACATTTCGGACTCGCAAACTATTAGAAATTAGTTCGTGCTAAGCAGTGGCGGCGCTAGGCGTCGGCGACGTCGGCCACCGCCGACGGCCTCGCGCCTGAGGGGGCCTCGCAAAAAATTTTTACAAGTTACCTATTTATTTTCGTTTCTCCTGGCCTGGCTTAGGTAGCCGACCCCGAACAATTCGGGGAAAAAGCTAAGCAGATGATAATGACTTTTATTATTTTCGAACACGTGCGTGATGGAAGCGAGTAGTACTTTACGGGTATTCAGAATCGTCTGTCTGGCAACACTATTTTTGTAATTAAATTTCTATGTTTGTAATTATTTTTTGTCATCATTCGATTATCAACAATAAAACTCGTTTACTCATACGTTATTTTATAATTTGGCTCATTTAATGCGAAGTAAAATAGGCCTCGCGAACTTGATGTCGCCGACGTCCACATGTGGTCTAACCCCGCCACTGGTGCTAAGGGTACCTGATCGCATATAAATAATGAAAGATATCAATGTTTTTCCATGATAATTGTTTGAGCTTTATTGTGATATCTAAGATAATGCCCGCGATACCTCATTCAGGATATGCCCACCTTACGGCTTACCACAAAAACTTTAAACGAAAGCCTTTTTTGTCAGAAAACCTTGATCTTAATAGAGTATTTGACAAGTTTTAGAAAACGATCTCACGTTATTGTCTAATGTTTATGGAGTCCGTAAAAAGTGGATATTCATCGTTCTATTGTGTATTTAAATAACCAAATCAAAAACTCCATTTTCAAGTTGCCGCGAAAACGTTTCTCTGGACAATATGGCGTCTTACTAGTGTGTGACGTCACACGACTGTTATTAAAACGTCAAACCATACAATGTAATGTCACTTTAACCGGAAGTTTACTTGCGTGTGACGTCATTTTAGGCTCGGCAAATCCCAAGCGTTTTGGGTCACGTGACAATAGATAAGAAAGCTATTATCTTTTTCGTGAGGTTTTAGTAAAATTATGATTTTTTTTTGTAAAAATAGTCAAAACTCCTGCCAATATTCATTCTAAACACAGATGCTAACAATTGGCACTTTATTTTTAACACTGTCAAATACCCTATTCTAAACATTTTAATAACGAACTTCGTCACAATTATCGTTTTTATTTTTGTGGTAAGTTCTCTGAGCATTCTTGGTTTTTTCTATTTCCATCTATGCCATCCAGATGATACAGAGTTAACATGGTGGGACTTCGTCGAAAAATTACTGTTACATATAACAGAGAAGCTCGATGGCGCAAGTGGTTACCGCGATCGGCTGCGATCGTTGAAGTTAATCAATTTTCGCAGTGGTCGGTCATTGGATGGGTGACCAAAAATCTTCTCTCTCGAGTGCCTCCGTGCTTCGGAAGGCACGTTAAGCCGTTGGTCCCAGGGGCGGTTTACGAAAACGGGCGCCCTAGGCCTGACGAAATTAGCGCCCCCTCTCCCCTCTCCATAAAATAGTTGAAAAAGCACAGGCTAGAATAAATGATTTTTATACACTCCCGCTCAAAAGTATGGGTTCACGTCTCGAAATTTTCAGCTTCGGTATAAGTTCCATATCTTGGTGGAAAAAGGTCGTAAGAGAATTTAATGAGCACCGTTTTGAAGGGGACAGTTTTAGCTTCACTTTGCCATTTTTTATAATTTTTTACAATTTTTTTTATAGTCCCCACGCGCTTTTGAACATGGCAGTTTTTCGATGTTTTTTTGTCCTCTGGGAATGGGCTGTCTGGCTGTTAAAAAATTTTCCTTGCAATTTTATCCATCGCAGTTTGAAAGAGGATATTAAACACTGCATTTTCGTTTTTGAAAAAGTATCGTGCGATTTTTTTTACCAAAAATATTCTAATTTTTGACAAAAATTGATAATTTTATTCAATTCGGCGTATCTTGAAAACGGCGGGTGATCGAAGAAAATAGCAAGAGGGTGAAAAGTTGCAAAAGATCATGATGGACATGGTAGATTTATTTCAGAATTTTTTTCCGACATTTGTTTTTCCATACTCGTGGAGTCCAAATGATTTTAATTTTCCCATGATTCTTTCTTTTTTCTAAACGGCTGAGGCATTGCTTTTATTGGTTTCATCTTCATCTTGACGTAATTTGAACTAAAAATAATTTTTTTTAAATGAAAAAAACGTACAAAGAATTGTGCGAAATTTGATTTTTAGTAAAAATTACGTCAAGATGGTTATAAAACCAATAAAAGAAATGCCTGCGCCGTCTAAAAAAAAGAAAAAATCATGAGAAAATTTAAATCATTTCGACTGCAAGAGTATGAAAAAACAAATGTCGGAAAACAATTCTGAAATAAATCTACAAGGTCCATCATGATCTATTGCAACTTTTCACCCCCTTGCTATTTTCTTCGATTACCCGCCGTTTTCAAGATACGCCGAATTGAATAAAATTATCAATTTTTGTCGAAAATTAGAATATTTTTGGTAAAAAAAATCGCACGATACTTTTTCAAAAACAAAAATGCAGTGTTTAATATCCTCTTTGAAACTGCGATGAATGAAATTGCAAGGAAAATTTTTTAACAGCCAGACAGCCCGTTTCCAGAAGGCAAAAAAACATCGAAAAACTGCCATGTTCAAAAGCGCGTGGGGACTATAAAAAAAATTGTAAAAAATTATAAAAAATGGCAAAGTGAAGCTAAAACTGTCCCCTTCAAAACGGTGCTCATTAAATTCTCTTACGACCTTTTTCCACCAAGATATGGAACTTATACCGAAGCTGAAAATTTCGAGAAGTGAACCCATACTTTTGAGCGGGAGTGTATTTCAAAAATAATTTAACGGAAACAGAATTTCAATCATACATATATTATGTAGTTTTGTGGGTAGGAATGGAGCACATATATATTTTATATTGGCGATATTGACGTTTGAGTGGACCCGATTAAAACGTTCGCTTTCTCGCTTTTAATCTTTCAAATTTATCGGCCCGTGGCGCCCCCTTCTGCCACGGCGCCCTAGGCTCGGTCCTAGCGGGCCTAGTGCATAAACCGCCCCTGGTCCCGGCTTCATCTGCAGTCGTCATGTTCTACCGGACCCGATTACAATACACGGTGCCGTTCTCGAAGTTGTTCAAAAATATGTGTAAGACATTGCAGTTAGGTAGAAACAACTTTGAGGACGAGGTGAATAGAAGAATTCAGCTAGGTTAGGCAGCGTTTGGGAAGCTACGTCAAGTCCTGACATCGTCGATCCCATAGTGCCTAAAGACGAAAGTCTTCAAACAGTGCGTCCTACCTGTGATGACATACGGAGCCGAGACGTGGACACTGACGGTACGGCTGGTCCACAGGTTCAAAGTCGCTCAGCGCGCTATGGAAAGGGCTATGCTCGGCTTTTCTCTGAAGGATAGCATCAGAAATGAGGTAATCCGACAGAGAACCAGAGTTATCGACATAGCCCACCGGATTAGCAAATTGAAGTGGCAGTGGTCTGGCTATATTTGCCGAAGAACCGATAACCGTTGGGTTAGACGAGTTCTGGAGTGGCGACCGCGTCTAGGCAAACGTTGTATAGGACGTCCTAAGGCACGGTGGAGTGACGATTTGCTCAAGGTGGCTGGCAGGAGCTGGATGCGAGTAGCCCAAGATCGATCTGAGTGGCGTCCAATTGGAGAGGCCTATGTCCAGCAGTGGACTAAGATAGGCTGTTGATGATGATGATATGTTCGTCATTTATTACAGGTGACTTCTATGAACCGTATTTGTCTAATTCTATGCCAACTGATGGGTACTCAATATGCCAATGGACATAAGTAAAATTTCTAGTAAACTAACAAAATGAAAACTATGTAACTAGGTATTTCAAATTGAAATTCAATTACTGATACTTGAAGCGTGAACGTTGACGCAATGCAGATCTTAACTCATTCTATACAATGATTTTACCACAGATATGCTTGCTTTAAATTTCATCATCATCATCATCATCAGCCTATTAATGTCCCCACGGCTGGGGCACAGGCCTTCCCTATGGATGGAATAGGGAGATGTGGCCATGACCCACCACGCGGGCCTGTGCGGATTGGTGGGTGCTAACGACTGCAAATGCAGCCGGGACCAACGGCTTGACGTGCCTTCCGAAGTACGAAGGAGCTCGAGATAGTAAATTTTTGGTCACCCATCCAATGACCGACCACTGCGAAAGTTGCTTAACTTCAACAATCGCACCTGCGCCATCGAGATCCTCAAAAACTTTTAAATTTAACTAGCTTATATTTTTATAATATTTGTCAATTTTTATAAGAAGACATTCAACTTGTAGTTAGAGTGGCTTGCTAGATAAGCGAGAGTTGATGACGAAAGTGTGTAACCACAATGACATTTTTTAACAAGTAGGTCCAAATACCAAACAAGTTATATTATCTTTAAAATATTCTTTACTGCAACATTTCATATTAAGAAAATTTTGCAAATATATTTTACAAATAAACAAACATAAACAACTATTAAATCTTACATAAGACGCATACGAGCATTTTATTACGAAATTGTTGATTTTAAAATTGAGATTAGTTTTTGTAATAGTGAGTTAAGAATGTCGGGGAAAATTAGCCAAATGAACATGTTTTTATCATGGAAAATTATATTTAGTAAGTCTATCTTGTTTTTAATAAATCGACAATGATGTCGATTCTGGCATAATTCTCTAAAGCTAAACTTAAATTTGACAACAGTGCATCCTTTTCATTTTCTATACAGAATAAAAAGGAGAGACTGATGTTAAATTTGGCTTTAAGTTATGAGAATCACGCCAGAATCGACACCAGTGCATGTATTTTGAAAAAATGTCAATACAATGTAATGGAATGGATCACAACATAGCATTTAATGTAAACAAACATTACCATCAGACTGTTAAAGTTCCCACAGCTGGGGCACAGGCCGTCCCACAGAACACAGAAAGAGGTTAGAAGTGTGTTCATAGACCGTTTGCACGAGAACCGATTTTGACGGCCCCCACTACACTTCCATCTAATAGATAATAGCCAATCAAATGACGAGATTTCAAGTAATCGAACTAATCAATGCTCACACCCGAAAGCAACGATGCAATCAGAACCAAGTTTTGGTCAAGTCATGGTCAAGTTTGACGACCTCCGTGGCCGAGTGGTTTGAACGCCGGGTTTCATGGTGTCGCCGACTCGAGAGGTCCCGGGTTCGAATCCCGATGGGGGCTGATGTTTGTGTGATGAATACGAGCATTTGTACTCCAGTCATGGATGTTTAATATGTATTTCTATATAAATATACTTATATATGTACAGTATATGTATTCTATCCGTTACCCTAGCATCCCATAACACAAGCCTTATAGTGCTTACTTTAGGGCTAGGCTAATGGGTGTGAGTGTTGGAAATATTTATTTATTATTTATTATTTTATGGGAATTTGCTCACACACCTGCCCCATTGTCCATTTTAATTGACATCTCTGTGTGAGATAACATTTAACTAAGTACATACTAAACTATTATTGAATGATTTTTTTCCAGCTATGTTAGCAGTTGCAAAACCCAATGCCATTGGATACGTAATAAAATTAGAAAATACAGAAGACAACAGCCAAACGGTGACACCTGACACCATCCTAGCCAGGTTCAACAGTAGGTCTGTCAGTGAAACCCCTCAAAATATCCTCATACAAAACCTGATGAGCATACAAGCGCCGATGCTTAGAGACAAGAACAGTTGGTTGCGTCTTTTTGGCAGCATCCATGGTACGAACAATCAGAAGCAAAGAGGTTTCAACAAATACAAAAAGAAAAAACTTTTAAAACCCAGAGAATTACATATGTCTCAGTTACTGTTAAACCCTGTACAATACGATGATTTGGTCTATTTAGGCTTCATAAGGGATTCTTCACCAGTTAAAATACATTCTACAGATTATGCAGCCGATAATGTGCTACCGAAATATTATTTTTTTAACCCAAAGAGATCGCAAGATTCCTCCGAAGAGAACTCTTTTATTAACCTCAGAAAATCCAATCCCAAGGTTGCAACAGGTAAAATCTACCCGCGAAATTTTAACCTCGAATCGTCTGATGACTCCGAATCGAGCTCCTCTCAAGAGTCACATTCCAGAAACGAGTATCGGAAACCGAAAAGGTTTCAAATCATCGAAAACGAGAACCTGGGAAAGAAACGACAAGCCAAACAAAAGAGAATCGTTGCCATGTCTTCGAGTGAGGAAAGTGACGAAGCATCGTCGAGCGACGAGTTGCCAGTCGCGAAAAAGCGGCCTTTACCAAAACTTACAAAGAAAAAGGTCAAAAAACATGATATGGTTACGCAAAAGGAGTTTTACCTCCAAGCAGGTAGGTTAATAGACCCATCTTCAGGTGACGAGTTTAGAAGACGACTCCCTATGTTTCTACCGAAGAGATATCATTGGCAAGAAGAGGATATACACAACTTGGGCTATTACTGGTTCAATGGACCGCAAGGCAGATACCCCTATTACGCTTTACGACCATGACTATATTAATAAAAACTACAGTTTACTTCCTTCCTCTGGCAGTTTCACTGACAACTTTGTGTTATAAAAAAACAAATAGTAGGTAGGTTCTATCGTCTGTACCACGGCGATTGTTCTGAGAAGTTCTTCTCTCTTATTCCACCTTCCCCTTTCCTTCAGAGGACCACGCGCGCTGGCCTACATTGTCACCGTCTAACTGTGGCCACAATTCCAAAGCGTTAAAGTTCTAACGTCTGTACCACCGAGAGTGTTCTGAGGTATGGAAATTCATTGTGACTTAAATCCAAAGAATTACATAGAAAGCGTTATAAAAACGGCCTCACGCAAACTCGGAGTCCTGAACAAGGTGCGGCGCTTTTTCACTCCCGAGCAACTGTGCTTGTTGTTTAAGACGCAGGTACGGTCTTGCGTGGAATATAGCTCGCACCTCTGGGATGGCTCCGCCAAGTACTTGCTCGATGCTTTGGATAGGTTACAGCGGCGCGCGATCCGCATCATAGGCGATGAGGAGGTGACTAAACACCTCGAGCCTCTTCAATTACGCCGTGACGTTGCGTTACTAACCGCGTTCTATCGTCTGTACCACGACGAGTGTTCTGAAGAGTGATTCTCTCTTATTCCACCTTCCCCTTTCTTTCAGAGGACCACGCGCGCTGGCCTACGTTGTCACCGTCTAACTGTGGCCACAATTCCAATGCGTACAAAGAAATTTGGTGAATCATACTTTGTCGCACTATCAGTTAGATATGAGCGCTGATGGGTGCACGACCGGCGGCGGCGCGCCGACTGTTTGAGGTCGGCGACGGCGGCGCCGTCGGCGGCGTGACCCCTCAAGACTTTTTCATGTATCGGTAGGAAATAATAGATGAAACTTGATAAAAAAAACCGTTTTATAAATCTAAAGAATTCTTATTTTCTGTAATATGTGTTATACGTATTGTAATAGAAAAAATAAAAGCAATTGTGACAATTGTAATAGTTAATAATAAATTTTTGAAATGGACAGGCCGAAATCAATTAAATAAGAATATTCGGGCGCCTGGACTATACCATATTATTAGCCGGGAAGCAATGGATCATTAATCGCAAGGGGAGCTTAATGCGAATCCATATTCATTTTGGGTTGTCAATTTATTTAAATTTACTACAGAATTACTGGTCCAAAATGCTAAATTTTGAAACTACTTTATATACTAAAGCTACCAAGATGTAAGTGAAAATGTTACCTTTAATATGGGGGCCGATACACAATTATGAATTTAGAAGATTACCGACCTCGTTGCATCTTTGGAGTAAAGTATGTCTGGTGTTGCAAATATGTAAGGGATGGCCGTTGTTACAACACGGGGATTCACCTCCACATCATGGGAAATGTTCAAGTTTGAATGAAAAAATCCAGATAAAAAATCCTAATAAAAAAACGCTTTTCGCGTTTTACAAACAAATTAAGCTTGGAATGAGATCGCCGCCATTCCGCGCAAACATCATTAAAAACAATCGACAATCCAATGGATTATCAAGTTCTAAATTACATAAAATAAAAATAAAAAACTTTATGGCGTTATACACAGTACAAATAAATCAACATCAGCATAAAATTTGAGTAACAATAAGCACTTAAAGTAACTATACCCAAAATAATGTAATATGGCAAAAGAAATTATTTTTTAAATATTTGTTTCTTAGGTTTTCACGCACATCCCCTCCGGCTACAGGCCCATAGTGGTGCTCGATGACGCCGGGAAGTTCTTCGAATGAATCCTGACGGGGCGTATCATCGAGCACCTGGAGGGACCGGGTCCGAATCTGGCGGAACACCAGTTCGGGTTCCGGGGAAACCGGTCCATGGTGGAAGGGGTGGACCGAAACGGCCACTCGGCGGGGAGAGTGTTGCGGTGTCGCTGGACATCCGCAACGCCTTCAACAGCCTCCCCCACGAGTGCATTATGGAGGCACTGCGTTTCCACTGCGTGCCTCCATACCTGCGAGCGACCGTAGAGGACTACCTGCAGGGGAGGTCAGTCCTCTACGAGGGGCCCGATGGAAGCATGTGCTCTCGGGCCATGGCCAGATTACTTCCAGAGCTGTGGACCCAGCACTGACCCCTGGGATACAACTGGGTGATGTGAGGCAGCCTCCTGCCCAACATGGAGGTTGTCTGCTTCGCCGACGACACGTTGGTCGCGGCGAAGGCGAAGTGGAGGAGGCGGTTCGCCTAGCGTCGGTCGGCACTTCGCTAACCGTTCGACGCATCCGCCTCTTGGGCCTGGATGTGGCCCTCGACAAAACGAGGGCCATGCTGTTCCACGGCCCACGCCGCAGCACCCAACCGGGGCTCCATATTCGGGTGGAGGGGGTCAATATACCGGTCGAGGGAAGCCTGAAGTACCTCGGCCTGGTTCTGGACCCCCGATGGAGTTCCGAGGAGCACTACAAGCTCCTCGCTCCACGGCTGTGCGCCGCTGCAGCCTCACTCGGCAGGGTCCTCCCAAACGGGCCAGGAGATGCGTGCCGTCGACTGTATCACGGGGCGATACGGTCGATGGCACTTTATGGAGCTCCGGTTTGGGCTGGGTGCCTCAAACCCCGCACGGCCTTGCTGCGAAGTTCGATCGTACTAATTGTCTTCTCGCTCGGCGCGCCGTTGCTTTTTCCCAGCGGCGGCGGCGGGGGGGAAAGGGCGGCGGCGGCGGGGGGGAAAGGGCGGCGGCGGCGGCGGCGGCGCGCCGGCGCGGCGCTCATATCTACTATCAGTAAATGGAATGCTCTTCCCGCTCACGTGTTCCCTCCCTCTTACAACCTGGGATCCTATAAAAGAGGCGTGAAAAAGCAACATCCTGGCCGGCAGGGTGAGGATGGCTGGTGTGGCAGGTAGAACTGCTGTATCAGCTATCTTCGCGTCTGGACTTCACCTTCACTTAACATCAGGTGGGGTGGAGTCATTTGTCAGACCTATCCAAAAAAAAATGTTTTATCGCAATTTTAAAATCCCTGCATTTCTAGTATGAGCAGCGATATGGTATAAAACGCGTTTTTGTCACGCTCAATTTGTCAAATTACTATGGACTTTGACAGTTAAATGCGATTATAATGTAAACTAGCAAACCAGTGAACTAAATGTTCACCAAAACCTGATTTAAAAAAAATGTATTTAATTAATTGAGAACTTCGGAGATTTTGTGTGGTTTCGTTTGAAATTCGTGATTTCTCGAAAACCGGAAGTGCTACGTTACTCAAATCCGGTTTGTAGTCTTATCAGACTATTCTTAACTTATAACTTAAATATTCTCTTTATCTATCTCTTACGGTTTGGCCGCTGAAACAGCACCACAGACAGACGGACGGACGGACTTGTCTAATAGATAAGAGATTGTGGTGCGAATGCTACAGTTACTAGAATAATTAGCTGTGTAGCCCGCACCAACACAAACAGTTTAAAAAAACCAAACTCAAAGAAAATATTACTAGAAAAAAATACTACTTGCTCTAGGGTTCAGTGGAAGTAGTTTTTTTTTTAATTTCTTTGCATTTAACAATCTGGCAGTGAAATAGTTAAAAGTATTTGTTTCTTAGGTTTTCACGCACATCACTCATTAAATGAAACTAGTTTTTACGGGTTAATGCACGAAACTATATTTATTTATTGACGTTTCGCAGCCTTTTCAGGTCTGCTTCGTCAGAATAATGATTTTTTATTTAAAATTGTTGAGCTACCTTCGAAAGACTTATATTGAGCTATATAGAATATAAGTCTTTCGAAGGTAGCTCGACAATTTTAAATAAAAAATCATTATTCTGACGAAGCAGACCTGAAAAGGCTGCGAAACGTCAATAAATAAATAAAGTTTCGTGCATTAACCCGTAAAAACTAGTTTTATTTAGTTAAAAGTACATTTATATAGTTTAGTTTAACTACTAACTATGCTTTATTTGCGGTAATGTTAATCTTTCTAGACGTACGATCAGTTAATTGTTGATCTGGAGGCTTCATGTTGATCCATTACGCTTTTTCTCATACTGATGTGACTCCGATCGGATTAACACTTTTTTTTTTTATAGATAGGTCCGACAAATAACTTCACCCCACCTGATGTTAAGTGAAGGTGAAGTCCAGACGCGAAGATAGCTGATACAGCAGTTCTACTTGCCACACCAGCCATCCTCACCCTGCCGGCCTGCATGTTGCTTCTTCACGCCTCTTTTAAAGGACCCCAGGTTGCCATCATTGTCATGCGGGGACCCCGCATACGTGCGCAGGTAGGCCCGCGCATGGGGGCTGAGCACGCGGCCTAGTGCCCACCGTACCGCCCCCCGTCCGCTGCGGAGGGCTACTTGAGCGTGCCCGTGAAGCTCCCTCCGCCGCCCCCCTCTTTGCAGGATAGAACTACAAGGGGGGAGTCAGGAGAAGTCCTTGGCTCGGTTCCCAACTTAGGGGTTTTGCCCCCAGATTTAGGGGCTAGAAGTGTTAAAACCGACTTTTATAGGGGCTAGAATTTTTTGGGTGTTTTTTTAGGGGCTTTTATCGAAACTTGCAATTAAATCGAAAAACAAAGCGTGTGTTTTCTTTCAGTTTTGTGCGTAGAATGGAACGCACCACGGTATGAAACGACTAAACTGACTGTATGGCGGGTTGTTTCCTAAGGCTGTATGGACTAAAGTTAAAAAAACAGCTAAATAATATTTAACAGTCTGTCAGCTCATTTTCGTTTGAATGTCCTTTCGGAAACTGTATTTATTCAATAAAATAATTTACTGTAACTAATTAAGTAACGTTTTAATTTATGAGCAACGAAAGAATTTGGGTAATAAGTAGGTACTTAAAAAATTGTATATTTAGGGGAATTTAAATAATACTTAGGGGTAAATTTTGGTAAGGGTTGGTAACACTGGTCCTGGGGGAGTCAGCTCGGACGTGATCAAATGTCCGATCGCAATAGTGAAAACGCTTGCCGATTCCGGCAGATTCCTGATCGGATGGTCGTCGCTGCAAGTCCACACACTGGAGACCCTCCCCATGCCATGTTTGAGGTGCATAGGGCTGGGCCACACCAAGCAACTCTGCCCGTTCGATACAGACCGCAGTACTCTCTCATCGCGCTTCAAGTGCGGTCTAGACGGGCACAAAGCTGCAGACTGCACCGCGAATACCAAGTGCCATATTTGCACAGCTGCCGGACTATCCTATCCTCTCTATCCTCCTCTCACTAAACTGAAAACGGCCAAAAGGAAGCTTGTTTTATAAAGTCCTAGAAAAGGTCCTTAACAATTATCTAACCCGCTACCTAGAGGATCACTCCTGTTTAATGTTCGTCAATATGGTTTTGGACCGAAAAGATCGACGGGTGATCTTCTCGCGTACTTGGCTCATATCTAGGGTGAGGCTATCGACAAGCGAGGCGAGTCTTTAGTAAGCCTCGCATTGCCAAGGCGTTCTACAAAGTCTGGCACAAAAGCTTTCTTCCCAAGTGACATTCTTGTTCTTTTCGCCATCGACTCCTCCTCCACCATCACCATACTTAGGTATGGTATTAGGTATAATAGGTGAAGGGTAAAAAAAACAAAATACATTTGATCTGGAAAAAAATATAATCACTTGGTAAAACAACAAAATATAACAACAATCTCTAAGAATTTATCTAAATGCTTGGAATATTTCATTACATAATCAACATAGAAAATATTTTCTTGTTAATATTATTTATTTATTTATAATAAGGACATAGTAGGCGTTGACATAATTCAATTGTTATACTAAGGCTGACCACTTGCAGGAATTTTGCTAAATCTCAATTTAAGCTAAACTTAGTTTTAGTTGAATCGAGACTCAGCAAGTTTACTGCGAGTGAACCCCGAATTACACTCTGCGTTCGAATAAACGCTATTATAATTTGAAGAAAATAGCACAGATTTGTTTTATCAGAGCAAATATTCCAGTATCCCATAATTATTGGTACAATCAAAAATATAACTACAGTAAAATTGGATAATACTTATAATAGAAGGATGGCCACATCGTGCACGCGTTTCGGAATTCATGCAAAAAGATTTCACAAAAATATCTTTCAGATTCCGACTTTGGAAGCTTTTTTATTGCGTTGGCAACACTGGCGTAGCGACGTCACAGTCGTTTGCCGCCAAAACTTAATGTTTTATTTTTGTTAGCCTAATTTTTATGCGACAAATTTTATACATAATTATTAATGGCGCCGCTTTTTTCTCTTTTTTTAAATATGTTTTAATATCCTCCTTCGTCAAAATACTTTTTCTACACGTTTTAAGAACAAACAGTTGGGTCAATATGTTAATTTCTGGCAAGTCGTATCAAATAGCTATTTGAATAATTTCTTTGTTTATTTTTATTAAATAATAAATCATAAATCACACACACACACACACACATTGGATAAAAAATATTCTAATTATTATTCACTTAAACTCCATCACCTAATGGGCAAATTTCAACTTGAATTAATTTGCCATTCAATTTGACATTAACAAACGTCAATATACTTGGAGCTTCTTAACATAATTCCAATAAAACTTCAAATGATACATATTTTACAGTCCAGAGTTTAAAAAACCAAGAAATCTTTAGAACTATACCCAAATGTGTTATAGTTATGTGTTCGACTTAGAAACAGGAAGGCAGTAACGTAGTCATATATTATTATTATAACATATAGAAATATGTGAATTAAAAGTACTTCCTTACGCAGAATAAAAAAATTACCAATTTTTTTCAAATTTCCCCGTTTGCTTTTAGAGTTAATTGGCATTTAAATACATTACAAAATTTATAATAATTAAATTGTTTAAATAATTTTCATATAACACACTTCAATTTCACAATATTGCACATAGAATAAATAATTTGAAATAATTTTCATTTATATAAATAAAATAGAGTATTCATATACTATTTATCATACAAATAAAAATCTCAAGATATAAATAACAGTGGTCAAACAAAAACAAGATATATTATGAGAGAGATAGATGAAATTTTGAAGAGGTTTTCATTTTAAAGGAGCTCTAAATATATTAGTACACAGAGTTGCATTTTAATTGGCGGAGTCTGTTATTTCTTATTTTATATACGAACAAATATGTTTAAAGCTTCTGGAAAACTTACGAATATCGTACTGGGGGCCAATCGCCTAACGCAATTTCTATGGCTATCGCTTTCGCTCCGTAAACATTAGCTAAATTCCTTTCCTAGTTTGAAAGTAGTCAAATGGCGTTTATAGGAAGCAAGCGATTATCATTCTTATTCCTGACGTAAAAGGGTGGTGAATGCAATGTCACTTTAAAGGGAAACAATTATATGCTTTCTACACACAACTGCTGTAATCAAATTTGACATTTCCATTCAGTTACCTGTCCTCATTTTATTCCTTTAAACGGAAAGGGACTTTTTTTACTATTCAACAGCTGCGCAACACTAAACGAAATTCACTTCGCAATTATATAAAAACGACATCTGTTGAGAAAAGCAGCATACTACAATAAACTCCAAAAATGAAAAATATATCATTTTTTAAATTACTTATGTCCTTCGAACTTGACAATTTTGCCCAAGACACTTAATGGAAGAGTGTTCTTCAACTCCCAGATGAACACGAACGTACCATCGCGGCATCGAGAACACAAAAAAGCGTGTTGCTAGTTCTAAAAAAATCGACGCTTAACCACTACCTAATATCACTTCACAAAATCACCTCTCAAACCGCTAAATTTAACCTCAAACTTTAATGTTCCACTATCAATTTATTAATTAAATTTATATAGTAATTATCATTATAATATTATTATAATATAACTTATTCATTTTACATACTTTCATAAGATACAATTATTTATTCGATTCACAAAACTATATCCACAGATAAAGTCAAGCTTTGTTCATTTTAATCTATGATGCGGTGTATACATATTTTTTCAAGTAATTTTCTACCTTTCCTAATATCTATTTTACACTGGCAACATTGGCGAATGGTAGTTTTTTAAGTAGGGTATTTCTTTACTATATAAAAAAATATGAATATACCGCAAGGGGGGCACAACACATAAATTTGTCTTTTTACATATTATTATTACATACATAGGTAACTACTTTTGGTCGATGTATTTATCAATATGATTCGTTTATTTTCAAGTGTGGCAACACAAAATATTCAGCTGAATATTGGCAAGTCCCAATCGATTTTTTTTGAAATTAAACTTTGTCTTGTCTCATAGCAATCGAAAATCTTTTGATTTGTCAATTTTAATCAATACTCATTTCTATAATTTCATTTATTTATTATCATAAAATTATGAATTTTATTAAACAAAATAACTAAAAAGACAAATAGTTAAATTTAATTTAGATAATTATTTTAATATTTCTACATATTTGGGCAAGCTCTTAGAATGTTTTTTGTATCGCCTATTTAGAAATGTAAGCACGTCCATTATTAGTTAGTAGAAGTCACTAGAAAAAGCTGTCCAACTAAAATGGCATATTTTTTTTAATATTATAAACACCGATAATAAAACCCTAGATACAACAACACGAACAAAATCGTGGCCGAAACCTGTCCAAAAGGTACATTGGACGATCCACGGAATTTCGCGAGATGATCGCGTAGTCCAAAACAATATAAGGAATTATTTAAACATCCAAAGTCACCTTTAATGCATAGTATATAAGGTCTCAATTTAAACGCATGCGTCAAAGAGTTATGAGGTTCCAAATGCAAGCTCGTAAAATTTTACGACTTGTTGCCACAGGCGGAAGAATATACACCTTATTTCTTTGACTAAATGCGCTGTTAGCAATATAGCAGATTTCGTATCTGTGCGCGAGACGTGTAAATACCCGACTATGCATTTGAATATCATAAATATATTCTACCAAATTAGTTTATAGTCGGTAATCAGATCAGAACTCAAATTTGCTTCAAATGCGTAAAATTGACTAACATTGATTAGATACCTGTCGAAAAAACGACACTTTAAGTACTATAAGTATTATCTTCGGATTTTTTCACGCAGCTCTGCGGCATGTTGACTTTTTAACGGACCGCGCGTGATTGTGAACCAAGAAGTGCTTGAATGATGTTCAAGCACTTCTTGATTGGGACACATTTTGAACGCACGTGGTGTAAGTAGGGTTTTTAATATCGTTGATTATATAGATAAAGGTTAGCTTATTTTTATCAAATTCGACATACTAACATTAGTTTCAAAAAGAAAATTTTAAGCCAATGATCTTTCTTTTTTAGAATTTCAGTTGAAAGTAGAAAGAATTTATTTAAAAAAACAATTGTTTATAAATTCATAAGCTATGCTGACACAACTGAACCTTGCTAAAATTTTATGCCGGCACAAATTAACTTGGCTATTCGTGTATGGTATTTGTAAACTTGACATCAGTCTGTCCTTTTCATTGCTTATAAAGCATGATAAGGACAGTTGTTGTCATTTCATTCATTCATTCATTCATTTCATTCATGTTGTCAAGTTTATAAAAAGCGAATACGTATTAAGGACTATAATTGCTTACAATGCATGTTGATTGTTTATACGAGTTTCGTATAACACATTTAAAGCTCAAGCCATTATAGCCTATAAGACGTAAAGATAGAATCTATTATATTAAACAAGTAAAAGCAATGATGATAAACGAATATAACCTTTACTGTCACGTAATAAGTGTCAAATTATATCAACCAAAATGGCTTCAACATGGGAAATGTACATTTTCCGTGTCATACGAAAGTGAACTTTATTAGTAACTCAAATACGGTATTAAGTCAATTTAAAAGATGTTAAAACTCAGTTTGATGCGTTCGAAAATAAAGGTTTCAAATAATGTCAAAATTTAAATAACTGTTATTGTGATAGTAAGAAAGGCGGTTTTCCAATAACAAAGAAAAATATTGCATTAGCCACATAGTATTAATTGGAGTGAGTATATTATAGTACCATCGGAATACGATATGACATAGCGATTTTAACATTAAGTAACAGTCAAATTAAATTTAAATCCATTATATTTTGACAGTTCGTAAAGCTATCCAATATCAAATGCAACCTGGTAATCATCATTAGCCTATTTATGACCTCACTGCTGGGGCACAGGCCTTCCCTATGGATGGAATAGGAAGATTGGGCCATAACCCACCACGCGGGCCCAGTGCGGATTGGTGGGTGCTAACGACTGCAGATGCAGCCGGGACCAACGGCTAAACATGCCTTCCGAAACACGGAGGAACTCAAGATAGAAGATTTTTGGTCACCCATCCAATGACCGACCACTGCGAAAGTTGCTTAACTGCAACGATCGCAGCCGAACGCGAAACTAAAACTCTTTGGTGTGGTAATATTTTGTTTGGAAATCTTTTCGTTAATTTATTGCCTATGGGAGAGTACGCTCAAATATTATCATATCATTATATCAATAATTTTTGTTCTGAGTTATTTCAAAAAAAAAAAGAAATTAATGTTAAAACAATGTTCTTTTACATTAAATCTATGATTAACATATCAAATGTCAAAATCAAAATATGGACAAAGAATTGAGAACTGAAAAAAAACGGTAAAATTACATAAAATTAAATTTTACAGGAGGAATTTTTGAGGAGCTCGATGGCGCAAGTGGTTAGCGCGTTCGGCTGCGATCGTTGAACTTAAGCAACTTTCGCGGTGGTTGGTCATTGGATGGGTGAACAAAAATTACTATTTCGAGCTCCTCCGTGCTTCGGAAGGCACGTTAAGCCGTTGGTCCCGGCTGCATCTGCAGTCGTTAGCACCCACCAATCCGCACTGGGCCCGCGTGGTGGGTCATGGCCCAATCTCCCTATTCCATCCATAGGGAAGGCCCGTGCCCCAGCAGTGGGGACATTAATAGGCTGATGATGAAATTTTACAGGAACCGTATAAAACTGAATGACATACCTCCAGTGAGCTTTTGGCATGGTTTTTAAATTTATAAATTTAGTAATTTTAATTGTTTTAGGCGGTTTTGATTGAAAATTGTTTGAGATTCAAATTCAACGGGCCCGAAACCTCCGGACTGTAAAAAAAAATAGTATGACCAGATGCGTAATAGGGATGATGACTATTTTTTTTTCTTCGCTTTTCGTTCGATGATCAAAAACTATTGGACACGTATTTTTTTGCTTTTTTCACATAATATAAACATTGCAGAGATATATTGATTTGAAAAGTCGCATCACGTCACGTTTTGGTACAATTTTCACTTAAGTGACGTCACGAGGCCCTACTCCCAAACTTTGACGCGCTATAACTTTGTCCGTCATCGCCCCTATTATACCGTTTCGTTCGCCAGCACCTCAGTTGTTGTTTAGTTAATAAATCACTCTGTCATATCGTATTACGATGTCAATTCCACGGGACATTAAAAATATAGCATTCTCATTCAAAACTCACATCATTTTCTTTAACAGAACAATATAATATCTATTTAGTAAATAAATAATATCGGTTTCATACAAAAACTTGTAATTAAAACAAACTTACATCACTGGAACTTTGTAGCATGAATCTCTTGCATTTCCGCGGCTTTCATATTTCAAGTCATTTACTTATTCATATCATATCGTGAACCACAAACAAGATATAGATATAGACATATTTATATGTGTATATTGTAAATAAATTTTCAACTTTTTCAGTCTTTCTGGTAGAATAACCAGTTTAATAATGCTTGCAACACTATGGCTAGAACGAATCCACCGAACAGGTCCCAAGAATGTGAAGTGGTAGGGATTCTCCCCACATTTTGCGGTCTGAAAGCTACTGCTTGTCTATGCCCTTCCGATAGAGACTCCACTGCTCTCGATAGTTTCTCTATGGCATTAGTGTGTTCTCGGAGCGTAGACTCTATGGAGTATAGGGTTTTTTTCAGCGTTCGCCTGTAAAAGAAATGAGAGATTTATGCATAGAGAAATAAGAATAGAGTGAGGAAGGCGGCTTTAAAAGTGTCCGTCTAGTACCTGGGTTCCCTGGGGGTAATTACCCCTCCGGGGGTAAATCAGCCATACTTTGGGGGTAACAAAGAACATATTTATATAAGTAATATATTTAAATGTACTCTATGCATGTATATTTAGGTTTATTTTTAAATAAATATTTATGTAGTTACTTTTACTGGTGTATGTTTAAAGTAAATCACTTTTTTTTTTTTATTATTATAGCCGCATTCGTGGATTTCTTTATGCCTAAAGGTTGACTGGCAGAGAATGCTTTTAGCGTTAAGTCCGCCTTTGTCCATTTTTGTAATTGTGGCAATAAAGTTTAAATAAATAAATAAGAACCTAATTATTTGGTCAAATCTAAATAATACTACTAAATAGAGCATGCGCTCCTACTTGCTAGCGAGCCCGCGGGGTGCTGAATGTGGGAAGCGGGGCGAGATTCTCTCCTCATGATGACATTATTGGAGACGAAGATGTAGCGGCCAAATTGGAATTTCTTGAACTGATGATAACATTTTAAAGTCGGGGTAAAATCTGTTTCCCTAATAGGTTACAGGGGTAGCAGTATTGGAAAGGTTAGGAAACACTGGTCTAGTAGAAAGAGAAAGAAGATGAGAGACTGTGGCGGCGACATCTATATGCCCCACAGATATTCAACGGATGTAGGAAATCTGCGATCAATATTAACATGGAAGCCTACATCGCGCAAATGAAATTCGAAGGCTAACTCTTCATATATACGATGCCCGACTGCATTATCCCCCTCTCGGGGGATAATCGCTTCAGATGAAGCTTGTAAGGCCCTTCAGACCATAAGCATAAACTACGAGTGTGTGTTAGTCAGTAGGAGTCTGACATCACCTTGCAGCCGGCTGTAAGGTATCCATGAGGATTTTACACCCGCTCCCCCGCCTGGGAGGAATCAAAAAAAAAAACTGATGTTGGTCGGGTTGATCGATGCAGTGCAGGTAACGCCATCTCTTGAGGATGGTGAGTAATGATTTCCTACATCCGTTGTATATCTGTGGGGCATATAGATGTCGCCGCCACAAGACCGCTAGCTATCTCTCTCTCTTGTGACGCATGCGCAGTCGTCTGTCCAATAGTTGGTCCAAGCATCACATCGAAATAGTAAGATGCTTACGGTTGCCAATGCGCATGCGCGATTAGAGAGAGAAAGCTAGCGGTCTCTCATCGTCTTTCTCTTTCTATTAGAGGGACACTTCCACTTGTAGTAGAGTCTATATCTCCCCTACTCTGTTCTTATACCTCTATGGATTTATGAGTGTTGTCTTGTTCTCATGTCATTATGTTACAGAAAATTTCTTTTTGGTTAAAGGACATTGGCAATTTTACTATGGAAGAATGCCCCACGGCGGACAGAGATGAATTATATCTTATTTTAAAGCTTTAGAACTCTTTATGTGTTGACCTTAAGCGCATTTTTGTGACCCACGGGGATATTAAGATATAACGACAATTATACAGGGCGTCCCACGGCCATGCCACACGGAGGGAAAGTGTATTAAATATTGAATGTAGGATATTTTACTGAAAGAAGACATCAATCATAAGCATTTTTATTTTTCTTAATAACACAGCTTAGAAAATTAAAAAAAAAACATAAAACTTTCCGTTTTATTTGAAATAATTGAACATAAACAACAATCAACTCGGATGCACTGACCAATATGCTACCGCAGCCCTGATGGCCGTGTCGAACTTTCTCTAGCATTTCTTAGGCTGCAAGGCAGCGTCATTTATTCGCATCGAAGGGCGCGGGTTCGATTCCCGTCTGCTGCCTGGTCCGCGTGGAATCTTATCCAGTAAAATTTTCTTAAAATAAAATTGTGGGTTACCTATAATGCGAAGAGATGGCACTGCCTTGCAGCTTAAGAATGGCTAGAGGAAATTCGACGCGGTCAGTGAGGGCCGCGGTAGCATAATTGGTCAATGCATTCGCCCGGATTGCGAAGGGTGCGGGTTCGAGTCCCGTCTGCTGCCTGGTCCGCGTGGAATTTTATCTAGTTATATTTTCTTTAGATTTAAACATCAAGCAGTTACATGCTTTAAAAACATAAAAATTATAAGAAAACTAGCAAACCAGTGAACCAAATGTTCACCAAAACCTGATTTCTCGAAAACCGGAAGTGCTACGTTACTCAAATCCGGTTTGTAGTCTTATCAGACTATTCTTAACTTATAACTTAAATATTCTCTTTATCTATCTCTTACGGTTTGGCCGCTGAAACAGCACCACAGACAGACAGACGGACGGACTTGTCTAATAGATAAGAGATATTACTTTTCTTTAGATCTATATTGTTCTTGCATTATTAAATTTTATAAAAAAAAGTATACTTACGTGGTAGTTTTAGGCCTAGCGTGTTCGTCTCTACTATCAGAATCGGAAGCTCTGGATTCCCTCACGGGGTCGCGGGTTCGACTCTCGACTGGGCTCCTCGACTCCAACGCCCTCAGAGTGGATATGACGAAGCTGTCTTCGTACTCCAACTCCTCGTCAGGTTGCCACGGGGAAATATTCACGTGATTGTATCGCCAGCCTTGTTCGATTAAACCTGTTGTTAAATAATAATAAACAATTATATATATATTGTTGTATGGGAGCCCCCTTTACAGGTTTCTTTTATAATATTTTGTTATAATAGCGGTAACCGAAATTCATCATCTGTGAAAACTGCCTAGCTATAATACAGACAAACAGACGAACAGAGGAGTGTTAGTAATAGCAAAACCTTTTTCCACTTGTTTAATAGGGTATTTGACAAGTTTTAGAAAACCGATCTCACGTTATTCACTAATGTTTATAGTCCATCAAAAGTGGATATTCATCATTATATTGAGTATTTCGGTAAAAAAACTAATTCAGAAACACTATTTTCAAGTTGCCGCGGAAAAAGTATCTCTGGACAATATGGCGGCTCACTGGTGTGTGACGTCACACGACTGTCATTGAAAAGTCAAAGTATACAATCAAATGTCACTTTAACCGGAAGTTTACTTGCGTGTGACGTCATTTTAGGCACCGCTAATCCAAAGCGTTTTAGGTCACGTGACAATAGACAAGAAAACTATTATCTTTATCGTGGGTCTTAGTAAAATTATGAATATTTTTTCTGTAAAATAGTAAAAACTCCTGCCCATATTCATTCTAAATACAGATGCTAACAATTGGCACTTTATTTTTAATACTGTCAAATATCCTTTGTGAAATCATACCCTCTGGGGGTTGTAAATGGAAGTCCTTATGGAAGTATCGCGGCACCCATGTCGCCACGAGGTTTCTGGCGCGAGCTCGCTGAGCCTCCTCAACTACGGTCTTCTCTTCAGTAGCTGCCACCTGAGAATGATAAAAAATAGTTATATCTAAAGAAAATAATACTAGAAAAAATTCCACGCCGACCAGGCAGCAGACGGGACTTGAACCCGCACCCTTCGCTATCAGGGCGAATGCAGTAACCATTATGCTACCGCAGCCCTCATGGCCGTGTCGAATTTCGTCTAGCCTTTTTTAAGCTGCAAGCCAGCGCCATCTCTTCGCACTGTAGATAGCCCACAATGTCAAATATTTATGTTACATGCTTAACAAATAAAAACTTTATCTATATTATTGCTATTTCTTCTTCCAAATGTTCTTTTTTTCTTTATGGCTTCGCACGGTTTGTGTTAGCCAATGTCAAGTGTAAAATGTTTACATATTCTATAGCACTCGTGGTCAAAATATTAGTCAAATCAAAGTAAGTGGCAGTCAAGTCAATCCCCCTTTCCCTATGTTTCAGTAAATGTGTGGGGATTTACTGGAACCTCCCCGTGGACTTCTTGAGGGAACGTCGAAAGACACTTTCCGCTATTTTGTTTCACTTGCCAACACTTGTGCATATTTCGGAACACTTAGTGGTTAATAATCCACCATTATTAGACACTAACATCCGCCACAACACAATTTTTAATAAGAAAAACAAAACTGCTAAAGTGACGCTTCCCGATCCCGCCAAAAAGTCATTCCAAATGTTTAATACTTGTAAAGGTGTTCATTTGACATTGTGTGACAAGCGATATGATAAAGCGATAACTTCACTGTAGTCTGACAGTTAATGCCGATATATCGCTTTATCATATCCCGTTTCGGTGGTTATGCTAGAGGGGCAGATCGACTCCGCATATCGATTTCACCACTTTCCGATTTAATCCGTTTGCATCTGAGCAATCATAGCTCATTTTAAGCAGATTATTTGTTAGACTATCTTTATTAAACCTTGACAGCGCAAACCGAGTATTATTTCAAGGGTTTGTAATGGATGCTCATGTGCCCCTTTGACATACAGTAGAACGCGGCAATTAGGCTCCGCCAATCCCAAGCGTTTTGTGTCACGTGACAATAGATAAGAAAACTATTATCTTTTTCGTGGATTTTTAGTAAAATTATGAATATATTTTTTTTGTAAAAATAGTAAAAACCTCTGCCAATATTCATTCTAAACACAGATGCTAACAATTGGCACTTTATTTTTAATACTGTCAAATACCCTATTAATTCGGATAACCGTCGTTCTACTGTATTTATGTAGGAAACTAGCTGACCCAGAGAACTTCGGACCGCCATAAAAAAATATGGGGTTGGTGGTAGAAGGGTGAAAATTCAGGGTTGTATGTATTTTTGTATGATGTATCATAAAAAAAATCCAAAAATGAAAAAAAAAATTAGGGGTGGATTACCCTTAACATTTAGGGGGATGAAAAATAGATTACATCCGATTCTGAGACCTACCCAATATGCACACAAAATTTCATGAGAATCGGTTGAGCCGTTTCGGAGGAGTTTAACCACAAACACTGCGACACGAGAATTTTATATATTAGATATATCCTTTTACCTGATCGTTGTTCTGTATGGCGTCGGAGACCTTTGCCCAGAGCCGCTGCGACTCGTACTCGTGCTGGCAGTCGAGCCGCACCAGGTATCGGGCCATACGCTGCTCCTTTAACACGGCCACGTCTAGGAGGTTCGACTCCTCCTTGGGATGGATAGAAAGATTGTGTTATTATAATCCATTCTTATTCTTTTTTTTAACACACCTCAATGACACATCAATGCCGCTAGAGGCGCTTGTGTAACGTGAGGTCTCCGAAATGTCAAATGTTATCGCTTGTGGGTCGACTACGCGGTTTTTTTCTAATTAAAATAATAGTTGTGAATACTTGGTAATAACTCAGACTAATTATGGCAAATATGAGTTACGTGTCAATGAATGTCAATTATTTAAAAGCGGAGCTAAGAAAAAATATTGTCCTCCTTTTTTCCGAACAAAATGGGACTGCGCAACACTGTGGCATGGGCGATTATGTTTAAGATACGATTCTTTTGTATTAAAATGTAAACTTTGATATCACGAGCGTGTTTACTAACTTTAAAAGCTACACTTCAGGACCTCACTCAACAGTGGCGCCATCTGGTAAAACAAAAAACGATAGCCCTCATTAGCCTAGCCCCAAAGTAAGCTGTTTTTCAACACATTTGTGAGAAGACATTATACATAATTAAAGTAATGAGGCAATATATTTTTAATAAGAAAATGGCGCGCATTTCCAAATGGCGCCAAGTGCGGGTGGTAAAAATTAGAACTACATGTTTCGTCTCCTTTTAAATAAAATCGGTTAATTAAAAAAGATTAATTTAAAAAATCAAAATACCCGACAGCTTAAATATTATTTCAAATAAAAACTGAAAAGAAAAAAACAAGTTCAGTAGTCTATAATTCTGTTGTGTAAGGAACAAAGCTACTTTAACAGTCGGGCCCATTATTAAAAAAAATATCCACTCTTGAATAGGCCCCGACTGTTAAAATAGCTGTGTCCCTAACTTAACAGAATTATAGACTACTGAACTTGGTTTTTTCTTTTCAGTTTTTATTTGAAATAATATTTAACCCGGCGTTCGCACAGTTGGGTCTATTTGACCCGAGCAGTTTTCAAATGAGCGTGTTTCTTAAAACGTTTGTGCGACTTTGCCAAACTTCTCAGTAGCTGGAGCTAATGGTCCCCCCTCCACGTGGGATTCGCCAATCAGTCGTGTTGCGGCCGCAGCGAGTGATAGACACGGCCAAACACGAAAAAGGTAAATATGACCCAACCATACTATTCGTGTCGTAATTTTGCGCCGTTTAAAAAAATGTTTTATTGTTATTTTATATTGTTTATTTTGTTATTTTTGGCAAATATGTCTGAAATAAATGCGTACATATTACATAACGCCAATTTCTAAAGAAATTTAAGTCTTATACTTGTTCGTGAGCATTTGCGCAATCGTAAAGATGTCATTCAGTTGCCAAGACTTATGCGCAAAAGAATAAGAGAGTTTTTATGAGTAGGTACCTGATGAGGAGCCACCTGTGAAGATACTTAATGTAAGAAAGAGATGCCAAGACTGTTCTGCCAAAAAAGATAGAAAACTAATACTTTTCGGAGCAATATATGCAAATACATCTGCAGTGAGCATGCAATGTTGTACTGCCGAGATTGCGCAGATGATAAGGATACTATGACTGACGTATGAGACTGATACAAATAGTATAATATTATTAGTTTACTAAAGATTTGATTAACATGTAACAAATTAGTTTATGTTATAGAAAAAAGTTTGTTTTGTTAAAATTTTATTACTTTAAGACAGAGGTTGTCCCTTTTTTTTAATATTTTGTGACACTTTTATGAAAATGACATTAAAAAGATAGTTTCGTATCATGTTGTGTTTTTTTCTACTCAAAACTTATAACGATAATCGTTTTATACAGATAGTACAACCACAAACCAAATTTATTTTAACTTTTGTAATTATGGCGTTTTCTTATACGGGTCCTCTCGACCCAACCCTACTGTCGTTGATGCATATTTTGACTGTGCTGACGCCGGGTTAAGCTGTCGGGTATTTTGATTTTTTAAATTAATCTTTATTTATTAGTATTAAAGTGAGACAGAGGTTCGATCGAAAAAAACCCGTAAAATACGCACATTGCCATTTATGGGGACGTTCGTAATGAATTTTACCGCAAGCTCCGCGGTATGGACCGTAATTCTGAATTTTCGAACAATGTATACAACCTTCCTAAATGCATTTTTTGAGCAAATGTGTTGAGAATTATATTTCGAGTCAAACGGAGCCCATTGAGGCTATTCTGGCCGACAAATACTTATTTAAAGAAAAAAAGAATCCACGCGGGCCAGGCAGCAGACGGGACTCGAACCCGCACCCTTCGCTATCCGGGCGAATGCACTGACCATTATGTTACCGCGGCCCTGATGGCCGTGTCGAATTCTTTCTAGCCTTTCTTAAGCTGCAAGGCAGCGCCATCTCTTCGCATTATACGTAACGCACAATGTCAAAAAATACTCATTTTAAAAAAAATACATCTCAAAATCTATGAAAGATAAATAAAACACATTATAATTGAAACGAAGTACCTTTTCAGACTTTATGTGGGGCTAGGCGTAAATTTACTACCACATATTAGCGAGGCACCTAGCATGCTGCACTGGGCCATTCCCCACTGGGAAAATTCCTCACTGGGACCATTTAGACCATTATTGCGCTATGGCTCAGCCCGTGGGCCCAGGTTTATAATTACGATAGTTTAGAGCTCGATGGCGCAGGTGGTTAGCGCGTTCGGCTGCGATCGTTGAAGTTAAGCAACTTTCGCAGTGGTCGGTCATTGGATGGGTGACCAAAAATCTCGAGTTCCTCCGTGCTAAGGTAGGCACGTTAAGCCGTTGGTTCCGGCTGCATCTGCAGTCGTTAGCACCCGCCAATCAGCACTGGGCCCGCGTGGTGGGTCATGGCCCAATCGTCTATTCCATCCATAGGGAAGGCCTGTACCCCAGCAGTGGGGACATTAATAGGCTGATTATGATGATGATGATGAGTGTCACTCACCCCATTCCTCTTGTCCCTTATATCGATCTTGCCGTCCCAGTATCCCTCCACAGTAGCTATAGTCTCCTTGCCTTTCTTGATTCTACCGGAAATGGCGTTAGTTTGGTCCGCACTGCCTAAGAACGACTGTGAATACGAAAATAATAAATATGTAATTTAAAATTGCCAGTTCATGGTATAAAATAGATTATGGTATTTGCAGTGTTGGCAGCTGCAAAAATTACGAATTTAATCCTATGTCAAGAGGGTAAACTGTATTCTAATAGGCTATTTGACAGTATGAAAAATAATGTACCAATTGTTGGCATCTGTATTCAATATGAATATAAGTATAATAAATAATTACTTTTCTGTAAAATCATTCAATACAATGACTTTTTTGCTCCATGATCACGTGACCGAAAAGGCCTGCGATTGGCCGAGACTAAAATGACGTCACACGCTAGTAAACTCCCGGCCAAAGTGACATTACATTGTATCGTTTGACGTTTTAATGACACTCGTGTGACGTCACAAACTAGTGAGACGCCATAATGTCCACAGAAACGTATCCGCGGCAACTTGAAAATTGAATTTCCAATTTAGTTTTTTTAACTGAATTACACAACAGAATTAAAAATATTAACTTTAAATGGACTCTATAAGCATTATTAAATGACGTGAGATCGTTTTCTATAACTTGTCAAATACCCTGGTAGATTGTTAATACTAATATTGACGTGGAAGAATGTAATTAATACGTTAAAATGTAGACACGATAGTAGTCGGGGAGCCCAAGCGGGGATTTTTGGATTTACTCGAGCGCGGCCGAATAACATATGGGGAGCAACCTTGCACCTCGTTAAGTACTCCCACCATACCCAAGTGCGGATCCAGGGGGGGGGGGTCATGGGGGTCATGACCCCCCCTGGGCTGGGTACAGATGGACCAAACCCAGAGGGATTTTATTTAAGTACTTTCAATATTTAATATACCACGACTATATGACCCCCCCCCCTGGCGCCAAAGCTGGCTATATGACCCCCCTGGCGCCAAAGCTGGCTATATGACCCCCCTGGCGCCAAAGCTGGCTATATGACCCCCCCCTGGCGCCAAAGCTGGATCCGCCCTTGACCATACCTGAGCCCTCTATGTAGGGCCGAACGTCCAGGGCAGCAAAAACAAAAATTCAAGGAACGGTCATGACTTTTGGTCGCGCCCAAATCGTCAGTCTTTTGTATATAAGCTACTAGAGGGTTCATGTAACGTTTCTAAGAACGGCAAAAATATTGATCTGCCGCGATATGGGGGTGGCCGTACGAAGGGGTAGAATAAATAAATAAATATTTCCAACGCTCACACCAATTAGCCTAGCCCTATAGTAAGCACTGTAAGGCTTGTGTTATGGGATGCTAGGGTAACGGATAGAATACATATACTGTACATATATAAGTATATTTAAATAGAAATACATATTATACATCCATGACTGGAGTACAAATGCTCGTATTCATCACACAAACATCAGCCCCCACCGGGATTCGAACCCGGGACCTCTCGAGTCGGCGACACCATGAAACCCGGCGTACAAACCACTCGACCACGGAGGTCGTCAAGAAAATAGGAAAAAAATAACCGAGCGCGTCAGACATTGAGAAGGGATGTTAAGTGACCCCTCCAGTAGCTCCCATTCAAAAGACTGACGATTTGGACACGACCAAAAGTTAAGGTCGTTTGTTGAAATTTTGTTTTTGCTGCCCTAGACGTTCGGCCCTAGATAGAGGGCTCAGGTATGGTGGGATAACTTAACTACGTACAAGGTTGCTCCCCATATGTTATTCTGCCGCGCTCGAGTAAATCCAAAAATCCCCGCTTGGGCTGCCCTACCATAGAATATAATAAAATGAACTAATAATAAATTATCAGGTCATCATAATGTTGCAATATCGAACAAGGTCAACATGTACTTCGTTATATTACTGAAGTGAAACTTCTTTACGGACGGGGTGTAAATGGAAAAAAAACCCTATGGAAAAGATGAAACGGAAATGCGTCACGAGTGTCATAAGACTATATCTAATATATTAAATTCTCGTGTCGCGCTGTTTGTGGTTAAACTCCTCCGAAACGGCTAGACCGATTTTCGTGAAATTTTATATGCATATTCAGTAGGTCTGAGAATCGGATGTAATCTCTTTTTCATCCCCCTAAATGTTAAGGGTAATCCACCCCTAAATTTTTTTTTGTTTTTTCAATTTTAGATAAAAAATTTTTTTGAATTTTTTTATGATACATCATACAAAAATACATACATCCCTAAATTTTCAACTTTCTACCACCAACCCCTATTTTTTCATGGCGGTACGAAGTTCGCTGGGTCAGCTAGTACATATATATATATAATATACATATATATATAATATGTGTGTGTGTGTGTGGTATCCGTGCGCAGCTCTTCCCAACGAGCATGAAAGTTGGAGGGTAACTCGGCGAAGGCTGAAACGCTACGAGCGTCAGACGCGACAATATATATATATATAAACACATATATATGAGTGTACGTGCGCTGCTCCACCCCCCCCCCCCCCCCCCTATGCCTTATGCACCGCCTAATGTTAGGTTATTTAAGAAAACAAGTTTCACTTCAGATGTGTGTGCACACAATTTTTTTTATTGTCTTCCTAGTCTACTTACCCTCAGTTTGAATTCCACTTCAGCTTGGTATCCAGTCTCCACACACATAATATGCACCTGTTGACAATATTAAAACAGAAATGTTTTATTTTTACTGTCATTATTCAAAACAACCTTACCACCATATTTACATAAAAAAACTTCAATGGAAGAAACGTCGTTCAAATTTGAGAGACCTTGGGCTTCTCCTATCACTACCAAAATGCAAAAATATTGTAACTAGGGGTTGCTTTGTACATGCCGCATCAAGGATATAAATAATAATAAATAAATAATAAATATTTCCAACACTCACACCAATTAGCCTAGCCCCAAGCTAAGCACTATAAGGCTTGTGTTATGGGATACTAGGGTAACGGATAGAATACATATACTGTACATATATAAGTATATTTATAAAGAAATACATATTAAACATCCATGACTGGAGTACTAATGCGCGTATTCATCACACATACATCTGCCCCCACCGGGATTCGAACCCGGGACCTCTCGAGTCGCCGAGACCATGAAACTCGGCGTACAAACCACTCGGCCAAGGAGGTCGTCTCGTCATATAGAATGATCTCCCACCACCTTTGCGGACCAACATTTCAATGTCAACATATAATTTTAAAAATAAATGTATAATGAGATTCAAATAAGAATAGGAAAGCCAATAACCTCTATCTGTCAAATGTCGCTTGAAAAGTACGGTTTGCAAAAAAAACTTGGAACCCTTTTTTAGCACTGTTGTTTGAATTAGCGGTCAAGAATATAAACCAAACATTTGTAAACTAACAATAACAAATATTGATAATTAATATCGGTCGATATTTTTTTTCACTATTGAGCTTTGGCCATTAATTGTTGATAACCTAAATCGTCAACCAAATGTCACTTTAAGTTGCGTTCAAAAACTCGATTTTAAACTTTCGTTTATAATATTATAAAGGATGCATGTTCGTATGTGACCTAGTAATAGTGCATGATTATTCATAACTTCTCCGGCGGTAATGCAGAGATGAGCGGAATGGAAGAGCTTGATTCTGATTAATGTTTTTTCTCACAGTCTTAATAAATAAATATTATTAAAAATCGGTGGTTTTATCTTTTCTCAATCTTAGTAAATAAATGTTATTAAAAAATCTGATGCTTTTTCTCACTTAAACTTAGTAAATAAGTTTTATTAAATAAAAACTTTTTTTGACCACTCTACCTATTTGGTGGGAATTGATAGCTATGACATCACAATATGGCGCCCAGTTGGTCCTATTCTTAGTTGATCGCATTATAAATTATGGATATTAGATAAACAGTATACTGCCGCCAAAACTGTATTTAATTTAGATATTTAATAATGGATGTATTAATTTTTAAATCGATTTTCAAAGTTTTACTTGTTGGTATCACAAAATGGAGCATGTATTAGTTAAATAAGGTTGTGGCAGAACATCAGCGACTTCCGATAAAACGGCGGTCTAAGGCTGAGTCACATTCCCTTTTTGCTCCCAGAAAGTTGGTATGTCAGATTTTAAGTTTTTGTATTTGTATATGTATTTTTTGGAGCAAATAAATACTTATTATTATTTTTTGTATAGTGTTTTTTTTCTCAGCTCTTTGGCTGTTTTTTTTTTACAATTACGGGCGGAAACCAAGTAAGTGCAGCATGTGTTGTGTTATGTTATGTTGTGATGAGAACATATTTCGTTTTCATCTATTTGCAAGAAGTTTCTGACAATGCGGCATGTATTTAAAATTTCAGCTTTTTGGAGGGTGATATAGAGGGTTTCTTTTAGGTTTATTAATTTAAGGTCGCTAACGTCGGCCAGAAAATTTACTACACGATACATTCCCTCAAATGCCTTCAATATTTTTTGCCATTGTATTCCAAAATTTCACTCGCTCAATCACTCATTTCGCCGCTTCTCGATTATGCCGATGCTTGCTTCTTAGATGCCACAGAGACCTTACTGAACACACTTGAGCGCCTGCAGAACCTCGCTATCCGCTTCATCTTTGGTCTACGACCATGTTTCTAGTTTTCGTAAGGAACTCAAGTGGCTTCCCATTCGTCTGCGCAGGAATGTTAGAATCCTTTGTCTCCTTTTCAACATCCTCTATAATCCACAATATCCACATTACCTCCGTGAACGGTTTTCCTTCATGCACCCTTCAACAGATCCTTGCAGATCCCACCTCAAATCCCTTCTAAAATGTCCCACCCATAACACTAGTTTCGCATCCAATTCCTTCTCAGTACATGCCGTCCGTCTGTGGAATTCGCTGCCAGCAGAAATTAGAGACTAGTTCTGTCCCAGTGTTCAAAAAACATCTGAAGGAACACTATTTATCTTCTTGCCCTTAATTCTGCCCTTGATCTTCTCATTGCTTCTCTTCTCGTCGTCCATATTATATGTATGTATGTATTTATATATCTATTGTCATCAATTTTATATTCGTATGTGTATATATTTATTCATTATTTAAGTACTTGTATATATAAACCTATATGTATAAACCCCATATTTATTGGTATTAACATGTATTTATATTCCGGTGTACACGCTGAGTACCTTTACCTATTTCCTTTCCTTCTACGGGCCTACTGTAAGAAATTTCAGATTGAAATAAGTTGTGCCCTTGTACATGTTATCTTTAATTAAGTTGCCCCTACATTATGTTTGTGTGTACAGAATAAATAAATAAAAAAATAAATAAGGCTATGGAGAAGGTGATTTGGAATAACGCCTGTTGTGGAGAGGACTATAGGGACCACGTAAACTTTTTGTTGACGCCATATTCTAGTTACTATACATATATACCTTATTATTATTATTATTTCTTCTTTTTCAGTTACCCTTACTAATTATAAATATATATATATATATAATACTAGTAGCCCGCCCTCGCTTTGCTTCGGTGTAGAGCTGTAGTGTAGACTAAAATGACTCTTCATATAATTATAAATTAAACTGAAAATGGTATATTTGCCTTTTCCAAACTTCTATTGACATCACATCATTTAATTGTTTTACCTTCCCGGAACCTCTCCACTAACTCCATTTGAAATTTATGGTATGGTATTAAAGTTCAAATTGACTTTTAATTATTACCTATTACGAATCGTTTCTATGGGAGTATAGAAAAGTGTTGCTTTTGAACTTTTTCAGGCTATTATTTTTATTTATCTCTGCGTAAGAACCATACTAGTACTTCAAGGAATATTCTAAAAAAAAGAATTATTAATTCGGTTCAGCTGTTCTCGATATTTGCGCTTAGCAACACATTCAGCGATTCATTTTTATATTATAGAAGAAGATATTTTATAAATGCGAAATGGAGTTTGATTATTTTGTTAAGCTATACAATAGCAATAGCCATACCAACGATATTAAATACCCTAGATACACAACGTCCGCTAAAAATGTGCCCCAATCAAGAAGTGCTTAAACTCCACTCAAGCACTTCTTGGTTCACAGTCACGCGCGGACCGTTGAAAAGTCAACATGCCTCAGAGCTCCGTGAATTGATGCGAAAAAAATACTTGTAGTATGTAAAGTGTCGTTTTTGTCAATGTTTGTTAATAGGGTATTTGACAGTATTAAAAATAAAGTGCCAATTGTTGGCATCTGTGTTTAGAATGAATATTGGCAGGGGTTTTTACAATTTTTTACAAAAAAAATATTCATAATTTTACTAAAAACCCACGAAAAAAATAATAGTTTCCTTATCTATTGTCACGTGATCCAAAACGCATGGGATTGGCGGAGCCTTAAATGACGTCACACGCAAGTAAACTTCTGGTTTAAGTGACATTATATTGTATTGTTTTACGTTTTAATAACAGTCGTGTGACGTCACACACTAGTAAGACGCCATATTGTCCAGAGAAACGTTTTCGCGGCAACTTGAAAATGGAGTTTTTGATTTGGTTATTTTTACTGAAATACACAACAGAATGATGAATATCCACTTTTTACGGAATCCACAAGCATTAGTCAATAACGTGAGATCGTTTTCTAAAACATGTCAAATACCCTATTTAACGCATTCAGCTGATTACACCGAGGCAACAACATGCGACAGTGGCGCATGCTATATATTGTGGTATGGGTTAAGAGCCCTTTTACAAAATTGCGCCGCTGCCGTACTGATCGGCGCGTAGGTAGATTTGCACTAGTATATATTGCATTTTACGGGTGATGTTTCGAGTCTTACAAAATAATTATTAATGAACTAATTATAAAAATATATACATATTTCAGTAGTTCAATGATGGTAGATTAGTTTTATGAAAGTTTTTGACAGTAATTCTATTTAATTCAATATGAAAATACGAGGTAAACCTGCATTGTTTTTTTGGGAAAACTCACGGAGGTTAGATGTTTTTTTTTTTATAATTAATGAGGTGGAAAATCAAAATTCAAATATTTATATTCTAATTATGTTACAACATAAAACATATTTTTGATGTCGTAGTAATTAATTTGATCTAATTTATTGAACATTATTTAGAGATTCAGGCGTTTGAAGTTGTGCATATTATCGTTTTTACCGTAAGCTAGCTGCGGTAGAACGATCAGTACAAAAAAATTAAAATAGTATTTGCAAATATTCTACATTAACTTACAATAGGAAGAATGAATCTACTGTTAACTTCTATTGGAAATAGTCAAATTCTTTTCTAACGGGGTAAACGAGGCGCTCAAAAATTACGATTTTTTGTAAAAAATGTGAAAGGGCTATTAAGAAGCCGGGTCAACATATAGGCTATATATTATCACGCTATCACCTACGGGGAACGAGCAGTGAACCTTTATTTCAAACTAACTCCACGCGTACAAAGTCGCGGGCGGCGAAAACTAGCGAATTTTAAATAAATACGTAGAAAAAGATTACCTTGCCCCCAAGTTCCATACTGAGGGTTCCCATGACGATGCCTTTACAGTGAGCATAAGGTGCCGTAGTGATGTAGGTCTCGTCCCACTGCAAGAGATGCACTCTCGCGCAACCTTCCAATATGGCGGATGTGGAAGTACCTGAGGTATAGAAGAAATATATTTTTAAGACATTTCATAGAACAAATATATTTTGTAGGCATTTCTTTGATAAATTTTAGGTATATATTGGATGGATGAGGAGCTCGATGGCGCAAGTGGTTAGCGCGTTCCGCTGCGATCGTTGAATTTAAGCAACTTTCGCAGTGGTCGGTCATTGGATGGGTGACCGAAAATTTACTATCTTCGCCTTCCGAAGCACGGAGGAGCTTCGGAAGGCACGTTAAGCCGTTGGTCCCGGCTGCATCTGAAGTCGTTAGCACCCACCAATCAGCACTGGGCCCGCGTGGTGGGTCATGGCCCAATCTCCCTATTCCATCCATAGGGAAGGCCTGTGCCCCAGCAGTGGGGACATTAAGAGGCTGATAATGATACTATCGGACTCGACAAACATTGTTCTGCCAACAATTTCAAAAACCGAAAACCCTACTGCAGCGCTATCGTAGAGCTAAGTTTTCGGAGATTTTAATATTTTCTACGCTACTTCATTTTTTTCCCGTAAGAATCTTCCGCAATCGATTACAACTTAAAAAAAAGACGGATGAAATCGGTAAAGTCGTTCTCCAGTTGTGACATGACATGGAAATAAAAATGAACTAGCAAACCAGTGAACCAAATGTTCACCGAAACCTGATTTAAAAAAAAATAAAAAAAAAATGTATTTAATTAATTGAGAATTTCGGAGATTTTGTGTGGTTTCGTTTTGAAATTCGTGATTTCTCGAAAACCGGAAGTGCTACGTTACTCAAATCCGGTTTGTAGTCTTATCAGACTATTCTTAACTTATAACTTAAATATTCTCTTTATCTATCTCTTACGGTTTGGCCGCTGAAACAGCACCACAGACAGACAGACGGACGGACTTGTCTAATAGATAAGAGATCCCTTTCTTTATATATATATATATATACTAGCTGTCCCAGCGAACTTCGTACCGCCATAAAAAAAATAGGGGTTGGTGGTAGAAGGGCGAAAATTTTGGGTTATATTTATTTTTGTATGATGTATAATAAAAAAATAAAAAAAATATCTAAAAATGAAAAAGATTTAGGGGTGGATTACCCTTAACATTTAGGGGGATGAAAAATAGATGTTGTCCGATTCTCAGACCTACCCAATATGCACACAAAATTTCACGAAAATCGGTCGAGCCGTTTCGGAGCAGTTTAACCACATACACCGCGACACGAGAATTTTATATATTAGATTATGTTCACGGGAACGTGTTAGTGGAGCACTTTCCTAAACACAAAAGCTAAAATGGCGACAAAAGAATTGTCTTCACTCTCATGATATGGGGTACCAAATAAAAAGATGTGTTGAGACGAATACGATTAATTTAACACCAGCATTCAAATACCCAATCTTAGGGCGTAAAAAAAAAGTTTTTTTTTTCTAAAGATTTTTTTATTAGAAAAAAACCACGCGGATATGGCAGCAAACTGAACTGGAACCCGTACCCTTCGCTATCCGGGCGAATACACTGACCATTATGCTACCGCGGCCGTGATGGCCTTGTCGAATTTTCTCAAGTATTTGTTAGGCTGTAAGGCAGCGCCATCTCTTCGCATTGTAGGTAAAACACATTGTCAAACCTTTACAACTATTAAACATTTGAAAGAAGAAATAGCAATTATCATAATATATATGTCGGAGGATGTGACGAGTACAGTTGCTTGTTGAATGCCAATCGCGAAAAGGCTATTGTTTACACTTTAAATAATTTTATAAAATGTAAATTTAATTAAATTACTTACAATTTTTGTATTATATTTGTTTCTTAGGTTTTCACGCACATCACTCATTAAATAAAACTAGTTTTTACGGATTAATGCACGAAAAATAAATAAAGTTTCGTGCATTAACCCGTAAAAACTAGTTTTATTTCATTTTTGTATTGTTCAGTAACTTAGCAATTTAATAAAAGTCGCAAATTAATAATTTTATGTCTCATCCAATCAGAGCAGAGCACTTGCCTCGAGTGGGGTCGAGGAGCCATCTTGATTTTCACAGGTGGGGAGGTAGTTTTAGTGCGTATTTATAAGCGAGGAACTATCGTAGCGGTTAATGAGGGCTACCGTTTTCTGTCTCACCAGATGGCGCCACTGTTGAGTGAGGTCCTAAATTGTAACTTTTAAAGTTTATTAATACGCACATGAAATCAAAGGCTACATTTAGATCGTATTTTAACACAAAAGAACCATATCCTAAACATAATAGGCCATGCCACAGTGACGCCCAGTTCCGTTTTATTCGGAAAAAATGAGAACATAATCATTTTTCTAAGCTCAAATTTTTAATAACTGACATTCATTGCCACATAACTCATATTTGCCATAATTAAACCGAATTGTTACCAATTATTCACAACATTATTTTAATAAGAAATAAACCCGCGTAGCCAACCAACAAGCAATAACGTCTGACATTTCGGAGACCTCACGCTACACTAGCGCCTCTAGCGGCGGATTCATACGCGATAGCCCTCATTACTAGAATGGTGATACAGTAGTTCAGTGAAGTCAGATTGATACCTCGAACACGCTGCTCGGTTGTTACGTTATTTAAGTGTAATTATGTAATTATTAAAGTAAAGTGTGTGTAACATTTTTATTTTGTTTTGTTAAAGGAACGCTATTAAAATTGTACGAACAGTGATTGTTTTGTTTTGTGCCTGTATTAAGTATTAAGCCCCGATGACGCCCACTAAGCCCGTGAACGCTAATGACAAAGTGAATAGTCGCTCTCCGACATCTAGCATTTAACTGCTAGATGTTTAAATAATAAGAAAATTTTACTAGAAAAAATTCCACGTGCCATATCTTCTACTTAGTTGCTTACCATAAAACTTGGATCTGGCCAGCAAACTGCCTTCTATGACATATCCATCTTTCCTGTTGGACACATAGAAAGCAGACACCGGCGGGTGATGAGACACCTGAAAGCAGAATAATTGAAATCCAAAATTTATGGAAAAATCATATGGAATAGTTGAAACGGAATACACGACTATTATACATTTACTAGCTGTCCTAGCGAATTTCGTACCGCCATAAAAAATAGGGGTTGGTGGTAGAAAGGTGAAAATTTAGGGGTGTATGTATTTTTGTATGATGTATCATAATAAAATAAAAACAAAAAATTTCAGAAAATATAACTAGAAAAAATTCCACGCGGAACAGGCAGCAGACGGGACTTGAACGCGCACCCTTCGCAATCCGGGCGAATGCACTGACCAATTATGCTACCGCTGCCCTCACGGACCGTGTCGTAATTTCTCTAGCCATTCTTAAGCTGCAAGGCAGCGCCATCTCTTCGCATTATAGGTAACCCAAAATTATAACAAAAAAAAATGTCCGAAACAAAATTAAGGGTGAACCACCCTTAACATATAGGGGGATGAAAAATAGATGTTGTCCGATTCTCAGACCTACTGAATATGCATATAAAATTTCACGAAAATCGGTCGAGCCGTTTCGAAGTAGTTCAATTACGCACACCGTGACACGAGAATTTTATATATTAGATATGTGGGGGGAGGGGGGCAGCTCATTTGAGATGTGTGGTTCTTGCACACATGATTTTTAATTTTAGCAATACTAATTTATATTATACAAGCGTGCTCGACAAACACTATCCTGCCAAAAATATTAAAACCGCAAACAGACATTAACATAATATAAACAGACGTTTTTTAAAGACAACAAAATAATGAGTGTAATTTAAATATTGAAATGGTTATTATAAATAAAATAAACTGTTATCAAAACCAAATGTCAAACCAAAATGAATTTTTATAATAATTTAATATTTTATATTCAACATCATATAAATCAAATGTCATAAATTATTACAGAAATCTTCAAATTTATGTTTTACAAATATTAGAAGTAAGGAACGGTACTCTTATAAGAATATTTTGGAGTATAAGTACATAGTGATGTCGATTCTGGCATGATTCTCTAAACTTAAAACTAAATTTAACATCAGTCTCTGCTTTTCATTCTGTATAGAGAATGACAAGGATATACTGTTGTCAAATTTAAGTTTAGGTTTAGAGAATCATGCAAAAATTGACACCATTAATAGAGTTTAATCTTTAATTTTATAAGAAATAGTCTAGGTTTGTTGTTTTCGAGTAGGTGAACGTGGAAAGACCATAGAGGTATAAGAATAGAGTGGGGAAGGCGGCTCTAAAAGTGTCCGTCTAGTAGAAAGAGAAAGAAGATGAGAGACCGCTAGCTATCTCTCTCTCTCTCTGTCTTGTGACGCATGGCATCCAATGGCATCACATCGAAATAGTAAGAAGCTTACGGTTGCCAATGTGCATGCGCGATTAGAGAGAGAAAGCTAGCGGTCTCTCATCTTCTTTCTCTTTCTATTAGAGGGACACTTCCACTTGTAGTAGAGTGTATATCTCCCCTGCTCTTTCCTTTTAACCTCTATGGCAAAGACACATTGTATCAATTACATCTGGCTCTTTAACCTCTGTGTGTCAACGGTGACAGCAATAACTGTCCAATTAAGTAATCACTATATAAAAATTTTACATTAATTTCTTTCGAATGAAATAACACGTCTTAAACAAACACATAGGGCCTTTTTGGCTGGAAACCCGTAAAATATTATTAACACGTTCTAGCAAAGTGTAGCCTCAGCGAGAGAGCGTGCCCGACTGAACGCAAGTCGGGCAATTACCTGACTTTCGTATTGCCAAAGTAGAAGCTCGTATGACGTATCTACAGGGTGTTACAGAATTCCGAAATAAAATTTGTAGGTATGTATTCCGAAATAAAAATTTGTAGGTATCTGAGCGGGGCGCAGGGGCGCCTGGGGGAGAGAGGGGGGTCTGTTTAGGTAGTAGTAATCGAACGCATTTATAGGGTTGTCAAAGGCAGGTGTAAAACGATATTTTTATTAATTTAATTAGAAAATAAAAGTGGTCTGAAAGGCGTCAAACTTTCGTAGGTAATTCTATACAAGGAACACAACCAAACCCTAAAGTTTCATTTCAGACTTTTGTCACACCTGTATAACTTTGAAACATGATAGCATATATGAAATTCTCACCTGCTCAGCTACATAGTATGTGCGGCTATCGTTCTCCCTATTCATCCAGAAGCACCTGAACACCTCCCCTAGAACGGGGTTGTATGGTTTCTTCAACCCTTTAGGCTTTCTGTAGAGGCCAGAGAGGTACCATCGGAGCACGCATTTGAAGCGGAGATAGGGGTCTTCTATGTATTTGGCCCTGTTGGAATATTGCAATAATTACAAACCATCTATTTTTTATTTATAAATACTCACACGACTTAGTCTGCGTGTTTTACAAGATTTCAACCAATCCAATGAGGGCTACCGTTTTCTGTCTCACCAGATGGCGCCACTGTTGAGTGAGGTCCTAAATTGTAACTATCAAAGTTTATTAATACGCACATGAAATCAAAGGTTACATTTAGATCGTATTTTAACACAAAAGAACCATATCCTAAACATAATAGGCCATGCCACAGTGACGCCCAGTTCCGTTTTATTCGGAAAAAATGGGAACATAATCATCTTTCTAAGCACAAATTTTTAATAACTGACATTCATTGCCACATAACTCATATTTGCCATAATTAAGCCGAATTGTTACCAATTATTCACAACATTATTTTAATAAGAAATAAACCCGCGTAGTCAACCAACAAGCAATAACATTTGACATTTCGGAAACCTCGCGCTACACTAGCGCCTCTAGCGGCTGATTCATACGCGATAGCCCTCATTTACTGATCCACTGCTGCTTTATTATAACGCCACTTAGATACTTCTCCTGAAAAGTATCGATGGATATGAAATTTTGGCTTTAGTTACCAACTGTACACCGCTTTATTAAAAAAAGTAGACTAAAGTTAAACCTGGACTAAAACTGAAGCTGTCACTATTGTTTGCTAAAAAGAAGACTGAGAAAACATTAGGTTTAAACCAAGAGTAACTTTAGTCAGCGTTTTGGAATAACTCGATTTATTTTAATATAAAGAAAATTTTACTAGAAAAAAATCCAGGCGGATTAGACAGCAGACGGGACTCGAACCGGCACCCTTCGCTATCCGGGCGGATGCACTGACCATTACGCTACCGCGGCCCTAATAGCCGTGTCCGATTTTGTCTAGGCTTTCTTAGGGTGCAAGGCAGGGCCATCTCTTCGCAATGTAGGTAATCCACAATGTCAAATGAATATTTAAACATCTAGCAGTTAAATGCTTAAATAATAAAATATATAACGCGGTTTATGTCAAAAAAGTTAGCGTATAGGTCAACAGGAACCAGAATATTAATCGATTGAATAAGACGATCCCCGTGGTCGAGTGGTATATACACCTTGTTTCAAGGCGTCGCCTACTCAAGAGGTCCCGATTTCGAATCCCGGTGGGGGCAGACGTTTGTGTGATGAATACGAGCATTTGTACTCCAATCATGGATGTTTAATATGTATATCTATGTAAATATACTTATATATGTACCAGTATATGTATTCTATCCGTTACCCCAACATCTCATAACACAAGCCTACAATGCTTACTTATGGGCTAGGCTTATTGGTGTGCATGTTCAAAATTTTTATATTATATTATATTATATTAAATAAAATGTCACTCACTGTCCCAAAATATCAGCGTGGTAGTAGTTATCCGATAATTTGTCCAGGAAGCTTCGTGGCTCCAGTATGAAGGTGGGCAGGACGACTTTGGACAGGTCCATGCCTGGCCGCGCCTGTTTGAGCAGAAACCAGAGGAGGGATTTGTTCTCTTCAGCCACTTCTTCCACCAGCTCGCCGGCCTGGAGACGAATGTTGAGAAAATATGTTTAAATTATACTTATTTCATTTAAGATACAAAGGCTAGCTTTGAATTCTCGAAATACGGCGGGTATGAGAGATGCCAAGGAGAAGCACACCAAACGGTCCAACATCCAGCGAAGGGATCCCTTACCACTCCTTCTCCAAAGGAAACTGGCCGAGAAGAAAAGAATCAAAAAACTCTGGGCCACCACCCGCTGTCCTCACACCAAAACCATACTAAAACGAATCACAGCCGAAGTAGCGTCAGGAGTCCAACAATGGAGGGGAGGCTCCTGGAATTCCACCATTGAAAAAGCAGCCAACTCCAAACTCAGGCTTTACGGTCTCCTGAGGGGCCTAACTAGACAAGCCTAGCCTGTTTGTCCATTGTTCAACGAAGAGAATAGAAGTCGCTACGCTGCCCTGGACCGCGCCAATATCTTCGCCGAACACCTTCAGGTCCAGTTTACCCCACGGCCAGACGCACAAAAAGCCGCCGAACATAAATAAATAAATATCGTAGGGTGGAAGATGAGGCAAGAGCATTTCTGAGAGCGCCCCATTCCTAACTTCCAGGAGACAGCTTCATCTCCTCCTCTGAAGTGCATAAAGTAGCTGTTCGAGTGAACCCGAAGAAGGCACCAGGTCCGGACAGAGGCGTAGCTGCTTGGGCCCAAAGCTTTAATGCGGCATTGAGAGTCAACTACTTCCCAGGCGCCTGGAAGACGGGCAGAGTTACAATTTGCCTTGCAAATTATGCGTCTTATATACTAATTTGACCCCGGTTGTCCGTGACCGTCGACCAATCACAGCGCCGAGTTAATGCGCACCCGGCGCGTCCTTGAAAAAGTGCATCGCGCGACTATCCCCCCCCCCCCGTCGCACAATGCCCCGCACCCCTCTGACGTCCGTAAAGTAGGCCTTGTGATTAGGGTTGCCACCCATACTTTATTATAAAGTATTGTACGTTATTTCGGGTAATTATACTCTATACTTTATGCCAACAATAAAGTACGCGAAAATACTTTATTTAATGTAATTGGATTACTTGGGGATTCATTTTACATAAAACATATAAAAAGAGGATAAGAAGAATTTTTGCGTAAAACGGAACCACAGAATGTATAATTGTGTCACCCTTAACTCATTCCTGCAACATTATCGTGGCTGTATGGCTTTGCACAATGGCCTTTCCCATTGCGGATAAGAACTACAGATTTTTAGTAGCCACAAATTATTCATTAAAAGTTGCTATACGCAACGTAAAATATATTCCACGCGGTCCAGGCAGCAGACGGGACTCGAACCCCCACCCCTCGCAATCCGGGCGACTGCACTGACCAATTATGCCACCGCGGCCCTCACGGACCGCGTCGAAATTCCTCTACGTCTACGTGGAACTTTTTCTAGTTATATTTTCTTGAGATTTAAACATCAAGCAGTTACATGCTTTAAAAAAAATTATAAGTAAAATATATTTTTAAGCTTACTTATAAAGTGGAATAAAAAGTACTTTATTTTGGACACAATGTACTTTTTTTTCTACATTTAATCTCCAATGTACTTTATTTGGACATAAAAAAGGTGGCAACCCTACTTGTGATTGGACGACACGTGCTTCGTTTGGTTCGGTGCACGGCTGTCGTCAACAGACATTGATAGATGACGATGAATAATTATGTTTTAAATCCTTCTCGATATGAAGGTTTAGATGGTTACTGCTCGGAAGACAATAAAAAGTATTATTTTGTAACCACAATTTTTTCTGCGTTTATATATAGGATACTTTATCGGCAACGTCTTCTAGTTTCCAAGTGTCGAAACATGTACCCTTAGCACGAACCAATATCGCATTCGTAACGTTTGCGAGTCCAAAATGTCATTGACAAAAATGTGTACTGATTTTTAGTTCTCGTTACGTACTTTCTGGCGCTATTTGACATTGACATTTCACACTCGCAAACTATTCGAATTCGATAATGGTTCGTGCTAGGGGTACCGTGCCCTTAGCACGAACCATTATCGAATTCGAACAGTTTGCGAGTCCAAAATGTCATTGTCAAATTTTGTATGGAAACTTGAACAGCAGCGCCACCACGGACGTAAAGAGATCTAAAAATCTGTACACATTTGACAATGACATTTCGCATCGCGAACTATTCGAATTCGATAATGGTTCATGCTAGGGGTACTGAACACTAAATGCGAAGTTTGCAAGCCATCTAGATTCACTTAGAGCAACTAGATGGCGCTGTCGTAAGGGGGGGCCGTTCAAGTATTACGTAAGCACTATAGGGGGGCAGGGGGGTCTTTGCGTTGCTTATTTTTGATGACATGGGGGGGTGGGGGTCGAGATAGTGATTACGTCAGCATCATGAATCATCATCATGAAATCGGGTGTCATGGACTGAAGACTGTATACATATACCAAAAATTCGAAAGAAGTTGGTTTTGTTCGTAATAGTACCTTACTCAATGTTGAACACTGTGTCAATAAAGTTTGTTTAAATGAATATTATGTGCGTCAAAGTCCTCTATCCTAAGCCTATTTAAGTACTGCTACTCATGAAAGCTCATGAATCAATAAAAAAACAGAATACATTAAAGGAAAAATGCATGTAGGTACCAATGTTTACGTAAGCACGTGAGGGGGGGGGGGGGAGCAAGAGCTTTGCTTACTTTTGCTGACAAGGGGGAGGAGGGGGTAAATAATCTCTTATCTATTAGACAAGTCCGTCCGTCCGTCCGTGGTGCTGTTTCAGCGGCCAAACCGTAAGAGATAGATATAGAGAATGTTTAAGTTATAAGTTAAGAATAGTCTGATAAAACTACAAACCGGATGTGAGTAACGTAGCACTTCCGGTTTTCGAGAAATCACGTGATTTCTATTTCAAACGAAACCACACAAAATCTCCGAAGTTCTCAATTAATTAAATACATTTTTTTTTTTTGGTGAACATTTGGTTCACTGGTTTTGCTAGTAGTAATAAATCTGCTTACGTAATACTTGAACGGCCCCTAAAACCTTTCTACGTTAGTAACACTCACCGCACCAGTCTCCCGATTCGTGTCCTCTATATAACTGCTGTCGATCCGTGCCAATATCTCTTGCTTCCTGGTGATGGCCATCACCTTCTGTCCGTCAGGCATGCCTGACCGCGACGCGTCGCTATCAGAATCTGACGCGGCGCCTGCCAACTCTGTTGGGGTAGAAGAAAAGGGGCGGAGTGTAGTGTGAAGCTAGCTGCGATACGGAGAACCGGGACGACGCGAAGTAAAAGAAAAATTGTATTCTTTATTCAAATTGATATTAAAGTTCTTTTGAATCGTTTAAAGGCATAAAGCAACACGGCCAGGAGGGGCATACACAGCTTTCCTCTCTGACGAAGTTAATGAGACACTTTGGTTTCATACTTTTTTTTTACATTAGGAGCTTTTCAATTTAGGTCATCCAAATAAAATGCAATAAAATGTTAAATTACTTAAATATTTTTGAAAGAAATACAATGTCATTATGCAAATGTGATATACGAGTTGAGGGGCAATTTATATAGATACATTTTAAAGAAAAAAGGTTTAAAGCAATTTAATATTTGCTTCAATGCCATTTAAAAAACCAATTCAAGACAGAAATATTAAAAAAAAAAACATTTTATTATTTTTTTTGGCAACCCTCATGAATTTCAAAAACGGTTGAAATTAGTTGTAGGCAATCAAGTGAACTAGCTAGGATTAACGGTTGAACATTATTCACGGGACAGCCTGTATATGCGTGTACGTTAAACTGCGTCTGTGTGCTATCGTAAGGGCGGTTTCTGACTAGCGTTTTATACGCGCGTATACGCTCGTTTTTGAAAGCGAATGTAATCGCGTATAGGCGCACCTTTTGCCACACGCGCAACTCGTACGAGCGTTGACGCGCTTGTAAGCTCGTATATGCGAGTGCCGTGAGAGGCACCACAGCTGGTTGGAGTGAACACGTCGAAATATGCCCGTGTATGCGAGTACGAATTTTTGAAGCCCGTAATGTAGCGCGCGTATCGGCATACGGCAAACGACTGTATACGCGCAGAACAAAACGCAAGTCTGAAACTGCCTTAACCGAACGATTTGAACAGTATAATTTCGCTGTGGCTACTTCCTTCCGTGTTGCTCTATGTTCAAAGCATCCATTGTTTTCTTCATGCAACTATGCCCATTTGTGTATCTCAAAGCATGGATAAAAAAAAATCAGTTTATTATCCACTTTACTATATTAATGTCGTTTAAACATTTAAATTAATGACAAAACAGATAATTTATATGGTTATTTGCATGATATTGATGAGCGAGTGTTTTTTTAAGTATCTATATTTTTTTTTCAGGATGAGCATTTAAAACTTTAGCATCCCGAAACATACAATATTTCAAGATTTTTACGTGATGTAAAGCTTATACTGCTTAGCGCTACATCTAAAAAAAATAAAAAAAACTTTAAATATGGTATGTTTTGGGATGTTAAAGTTTTAAACGCTTCTGAAAAAATGATTTATTTGCACAAGTGACAGTGTTGCACCAGAGGTGCGATAGATAGATAGATAAATTCTTTATTGCACACACAAAAGAATACAAAAATAAGGAAACAATAACATAATGTGGGCAAAGGCGGCCTTATCGCTTTAAGCGATCTCTTCCAGACAACCTTTGCGGTAAAGGATAACTAAATGAAGAGGAAGTTGCAGTATGCCAGCAAGATAAAATAAAGAAATGTACATATTTTCTTAAACATATAAAGATTATATACAAATAAATAACATATACCTACACAAATATATATACTATATATACCTACACAAATAAATATATTATGCAATATTATATATTTATAGATACAGCAGACTAGGATTTAATTAAAAGAAAATCATGTAGTATATTTTTGAAAATGTTAAATGATATATACATCGGTACACAAATGGGTAAAAAATTGAAGTCTCCTTTTAAAACGGCGAATAGGCTTGCCGTCATGGGTGCATATTTTTATGACAAAGGTATTTGAAGCCTAATTTGAACTCGCGCCTAGAGCCGTAGTTATAAAGGCAAAGAAAGTTGTCTTTGGTGCCAAATTATGTCGCATGAAAGCGTCAAATAATAGAAGAGTTAGCTGTCGTCCCAATCCTGTAATATCTAGCATTTACACAAAAAATAATATGTTTATTATTATAATTATTATATGCTTAGCCAAAATTCAGAGTCTCTCAAAACAGGATACAAAAACCCTTAGGTGTCCCTAAGGGTTTTTGTACCTATATATTTCGATATTCGTCAGAGATTTTGATCAGAATTTTCATATAATATTAGCGATTCATAAATTAGCAAATGGATAATTCACACTAGGAGGCGCTTTAATGTAAACATAACGTAAATTTTGACATGACAAACCTTAGAAATCAGAAATCAATATATCTTTATTCCAATTTGGAATAGTCCAAATTTTTTTTCCCCTTCTACTTGTTATTGGACGTATTTTTAAATAGTTTAATACTTTTATAGATTTCGTCCTTAGCTACACACAAACGGTATATTAATATGGTCAAATAGCTATACGGTGACGAACAAATATAGGTATCAAATGTCAAAATTAAACATTAACATTTACATCGGTTTTACATTTTCTCTTAAAATTATTGAACAATCGTCTCATAATATGATTAAATCAATCATTTTAAGAGAAATGGGAAGTTAAAGAATTTTGAAAGTTGTTGAATAAGAGCTCTGAAAAATACATAGTACTTAGGCAGTCTTAGCATTTCAATCACCAAATATAAAACCACTAGACAAAAACTTCTTAGCCAAAATTAAACCTAAATGATAAAGTAGATAAAAAAACCATCATAATTAGTGCATCCGATTGCAATAATATGTTTCAAATTCCAAGTGTTCCAATGAACTAACCTGTAACCGACATAGAAAGACCATTTCCCTCCAAAAGGTAATCTTTGGTGCCGCCATTTGCTTTTCCGTAGTCTGACAAGATGGCGGAGTCCACAGAGTATTTGCGGTTGTTACGTTTGGCCGCAAAATGGCCGGGTTCCGAGAATTGGCGCGTCAACTTCTTCTGTATCTTTAGCAAGGAGAATATGCTGGATCGCCTCCTCTCTGACTTCTCTTTGCTTTTCACTATGGGTAGAGCGGTGTCCAACTCCATATTTAAACCGTTTAATATTTAACTTCACAAATGAAACACTTTTTAATTAATTCTCCCACTAAGTACTTAGTTCTTTCTCAAAACACATTTTTGATGGATGGTTATATCGGTTTAGCGAAGAACAATTAATTACAAAAATTCACTTCACTCGCAGTTCACATTTCGAGACTTTAGAAGTCAATAAAGTTAATTTAAACTTTGAAAGCAGTGCTATATATTTTAAGGAATGGAAATAAGAAAAAAAAACGACGGATTGCACTCCGGGAGTGCCGGCAGAAATGTAAACTTGAATATTAACGTTGTGCATTTTTGATATTTTGGAATGGTTAGGGAATAATTTTGCAAGAATTGCTTTAATTATCAGTATAAAAGTACTATCATGTATGTGGTAGAATACAATATTTATTTATTGCGCTATCGTACACAAACATGACAATTTATATTAACATTAAGCGCACCTAGCGATATCTACTGTAAAAAAATGCATTTTCTTCGCAATAAAGCTGCCACGTGGACGTCCTAGATAGAGACGCATTATTATAATACGATAAAATAAAATATTACTATGTTTCGTCCAATGTATTGAAAGTCAACAACCTTTCCGATTTTATTGTTTTCGTCAGATAACCGATCAGGCCACGTGTCATGACGCGATCATCCCACGTGTCCTGAGGCGAGTTTAACACTTTTTACCCATACAAAAAAAAGTGTACAACGCCGCTAAAGATGTTTTCCCTTAAAAAAATACTGGTAACATTCCATTTAGACTGTAATCAAATCAGTGTGATTCGCTAAAGAACCGCATGTTCGGTAACATGGCGTACAATGAATTCGCCCAAACAGCGAAGAAATTTTTGGCGAATCAAATTTATGTCTTCCAAGATTTTCTATATTATTGATATTGATTATATTAAGTAATATATCATTTTACTGGTATAGATAATGACTCAGGTGATTTTATAAACAACACGTAATTCCTCAGAGTTGTTAGACTGCCCTGTCCATAAAATACAAGTCGTTTTAAAGCGTGCAAAAATGGAAAATCTATGTATGGCGAATTTTAAACGCGCTTAGTTTTAAAAATAGATTTCTGAAAAATATAAGCGTATCGTCTTCCAACCGTCTTATGCACCGGCGATAGCATTTGATAACATACCGTAGACTGTGTTAAAATAAGGTCTATTTTATTTATTTTATAATTACTCCATCTGCCGATGCGTTAACGAAGTTTACCAAATCCTTTATATTTTGATTAGATCCGCGATTAACGAAATTTTTTGCCGCGAATGTGGGAATTTGGTCGCAATTTTTAATCCGCGAATAGTGTAAACGCGAATATAGGAAGCGTGAATAAGGAGCTTTTACTGTACAACGATATTATAATGCGATTCAACTAAGAATAGGACCGACTGGGCGCCATATTGTGATGTCATAGCTGTCAATTCAAACCAAATAGGTAAAGTGAGCAAAAAAAAGTTTTTATTCAATAAAACTTATTTACTAAGATTAAGTGAGAAAAAGCATCAGATTTTTTTATAACATTTATTTACTAAGATTGCGAGAAAAAGACACCGATTTTTAATAATATTTATTTATTAAGACTGTGAGAAAAAACATTAATCAGAATCTAGCTCTTCTATTCCGCTCATCGAGTATAATGTAATTCAACTAAGAATAGGACCCACTGGGCGCCATATTTTGACGTCATAGCTGTCAATTCAAACCAAATAGGTAGAGTGAGCAAAAAATGTTGCTATTTAATAAAACTTATTTACTAAGATTAAGTGAGACAAAACATCAGATTTTTTAATAAAAATAATTTACTAAGGTTGAGAAAGAACACAACCGATTTTTAATAGTATTTCTTTATTAAGACTGTGTGAAAAAAAACATTAATCACAATCTAGCTCTTCAATTTCGCTCAGCTCTGCATTACCGCCGGAGAAGTTATAAATAAATCATGCAGGTCACATATGAACATGCATCCTATATGTAAACGAAAGTTTTAAATCGAGTTTTTGAACGCAACATAAAGTGACATTTGGTTGACGATTTAGGTTATCAACTATTCATAGCCAAAGCTCAATAAATGAAAAAAAGCAACCGATATTAATTATCAATATTTGTTATTGTTTGTTTACAAACGTTTGGTTTTATTCTTAAATTAGCGGAGTGCTAAAAAAGGGTTCCAAGATTTTTTTGCAAACCGTACTTTTCAAGCGACATTTGACGGATAGAGGTCATTGGCTTTCCTATTCTTATTTGAATCGCATTATATATTACTTGTAAGCGGAACAGGAAAAAATCATATTTGCTATTATCTTTCCGGTCCTATAAACAGTTACAGTGTTAGAACTACGGACATTGTATCATGCTGTTGTATAGTTTGTAATGTGAGACAGATGTTGTAAATCATGTGATTGTAACTCAATAATCAGAGGTCAGGCGTGGTTTTATGACAAATATTTAAAACGAAAAAGAAAAGCGCAAGTTGTTAATACTCAACTTGGACTTTTTGGCGGGATCGGGAAGCGTCACTTTAGCAGTTTTGTTTTTCTTGTTAAAATTATGTTGCGACGGATGTTAGTGCCTAATAATGGTGGATTATTAACTACTAAGTGTCCGGGAACATGTACAAGTGTTGGCTAGTGAAACAAAATAGAGGAAAGTGTCTTTCGACGTTCCCTCAAGAAGTCCACGGAGAGGTTCCAGTAAATCCCCACACATTTACTGAAACGTAGGGAAAGGGGGATTGACTTGCCTGCCACTTACTTTGACTTGATTTATTAGTTTGACCACGAGTGCTATAGTATTTGTAAACATTTATACACTGGACATTGGCTAAATGCACAAGCCGTGCGAAGCCATTTAGAAATAAAAAAAATACACTACTTTAAATCGTTGTAGATCCTAAACAGTCATAAAAAATGAAAAATGGTGTAAGGAACCTAAACATGATTTTCGATTATCTAGACAATGATACCCCACTCAACATATTTCGTCAACCTAGTTTTTTCTTTCGCACAATATGGCGCCTAATTGTCCCCATATTGAATTTCGATTACTATCATATCTTTAGTAGCACTCCCATGATTATAATGAATCGATTGACGTATGAATCAACAATATTGTACTGAGAAGAACCGGCAAGAAACTCAGCAAGGCTGTTTTTTCTCCCTGTATTGTTATATACATATTTCGTTATATCGAAGAATTATATATATTCGTTTTCTATTGTGTATAGTTACAAAGGGGCCACTAATAATTCATTTTCATTATTCATATCTTGTTTCAGTATGTCTTTCTGTTTCTTTGTAAATTATAATCCGGTGCGTTTGTATTGTCTCTTAAGCATGATGTGGCTACCTTCAATAGAATTTTGTATGTATCACTGTAATGTTTACAAATAAGATTTAATGTAACTTTCTCTGGTGGTCCTAATAAATAAAATAAATACAGACAGAATCGTCAAGTAGTTGAAAAATGACTTCAGAGATACTTCTGAAGTCACAATAACTCGGTAGTCTCATAAGAATACGAAATTAATCATTGTATTGCACTCATAAGGAACGGTACAAGTTACGATTAAAGTTAACCTAAAGTATTAATCTATATATATAAAACTCAAAATGACTGACTGACTGACATAGTGATCTATCAACGCACAGCCAAAACTACTGGACGGATCGGGCTGAAATTTGGCATGCAGGTAGATGTTATGACGTAGGCATCCGCTAAGAAAGGATTTTGATCAATTCTACCCCCAAGGGGATAAAATAGGGAATGAAAGTTTGTATGAAACTTTGTCAATGTTAAACCGATCGGGCTGAGACTTTGCATGCAGGTATAAGAAGAATCATAGATGAATGTCATTGTGTACACAAGCCTGAGAACAAAAACTGTAGTCTACACTTCTCTACACCGAAGCGAAGCGAGGGCGGGCCGCTAGTATATTATGTACTCAATATTCCGTATTAATAAGAAAGTTTAAGAATGTAGTATGCCAATAAAACTAATTTTTTTAACATTGCCTTACAAAAATCTAATGAGGTGTTATCGCCGCACCAAATGTTATCATTTGTAACACATCTAAGATTGCGCGTATGTTTGCTCAGCTCACAATATGTTGATTATGATACGGCGAAGTGAAAATCACTATGATGTCATAGCAATAAGCGCGGCTTAAGTCATCGCCAGTAAAGACTTTAAAACTTGTTCAATGTCAAAACGTGGTTAAGTAATTGATTCGGAAAAAAAAGAGTTTTTTTGGCGGGATTTCATCGAGTGCGGTTGGCGTCATATTTTAAATATTCTTTAAAATCTAAAGAAAAGTTTACTAGAAAAAAAATCCACGCGGACCAGGCAGCGGACGGGACTCGAACCCGCACCCTTCGCAATCCGGGCGAATGCACTGACCATTATGCTACCACGGCCCTATTGACCGCGTCGAAATTTTCCTAGCCTTAAGCTGCAAGGCAGCGCCATCTCTTCGCATTGTAGGTAACCCACAATGTCAAATGAATACTTTTTCAAGTACCGAACATTTGAAAGAAGTAATAGCAATTATAGTTATGTTTTTATTTATTTTTAAGCATTTAACTGCTAGATGTTTAAATCTAAAGAAAAGTTTACTAGGAAAAAAAATCTTTAAAATCGTTCATAGTGATATTTTGTGAAGTAAAATTGGTGTGATTTTGTGTTACAATCGTCTGCGCAACTGAAGAATTAACGGAATCTTTAAAATATTCGCTATATCGGTCAAGTGGATGTGAGAACTTTATTGTAGTGTTGACTACCTCACAGAAGCTTGTTGAGACAGCTAACTCGATACATTTTGTGCTAAACACTCCAAGAAACATTAAAATGCGTCACACCCACATTCTAATTAAAAAAAAAGAAGATTAATACTAAAATAAGACTATGGCTGCATGGCTTTGCCTTTGCCTTTACCAATAGGGAAGAATAGCACTAAAAAAAATGATACTGAAAAAAATACCTGAGAAAGTTTAAAATCGCATCAGCTTGGTACCTATATCAATATCATTATATATGATAAAACTAAGTTGATAAAATATGCGTGCCGATAAAACTTAAAAAGGAGTCCCGGCACGATAAAGGGACTTATATAGTGTGGGAGCCCTTAATCCCCCTTCGTACAAGAAAGTTCCCGTTTTAACCTTAAGGCCGTGTTTTTAAAGATATAAGGGCTTTTCCAACCCTTCAACTTGGTAATTAAGTGTTGTGGCGCCATCTGTTGTCGAGTATTTGAACTTCAAGAAGGTGTGAGAAAGGAAATATTCTCAAACTTTCTCGAACATCCTACTTAGATTAAAACAAAAAGGGTAGATACGGTACGCTCATACTTGCATCAAACAAAAACTGATCTCACGGCAGCGCGAACGGGACGGCGAGTTCCGCGTCACTGCATTACCGACCCGAGCGAAACAGCACGTTAAGTTTCAACGGCAGCGCGAACGAGACGGGGCGAGATCCGCGTCACTGCACTACCGACCAATCACGCGACCAGTACTCGACGTCACTACCGAATAAGATTCAAAACAAACAGCATTTTTATGAAAAAATATATTTTATAGTACTTACGAATGAAAAGTGATGCCGTGGGTTTTATTTTTAGTTCTTGAGCAATTTGAGCACTTTTTAAAAACATACTTAGGCATTATTTTATCATATAAACACAAAATATATTATCAATATTTCTTTTTGGCGTTCACATGTACGTCGTTTACATGTCAAGTTGTGACTAAAGGGATTAGGGTCGTGGACCACAATTTGTGCGGATCACTTTTGTGAGGCTAGTGCCCTATCTACCCTTTTTGTTTTAATCTAAGATATCCTAGAGCCTAGCTCTCTAAATATATATGAGCCCGGTGTCGTCCGCTAGAGTTAGTTCGATTTGAACAACGAAACAAGCGATTTCGAAACGAAAAGGGAAGTTCTAATTGTTTTTTTAACAATCTCTATACCAAATTTCATCTAAATCGGTTAAACAGTTTAAGCGTAAAGAGGTGACAGACAAACAAAGAGAAAGTCTTTACACATATTAATCACAGATATATAGTACGCATCCATATGACTATGAGTATGAGTTCCTGTTAGGAATAAGTTTATTTATTTTAGTACAGGATTCGATTCCCGCCTGTGTTTATTTATATGAATAACGCATCATGCATAGCGGTTTTATATTTAGACTGTACCTGTGGCTAATGCCATACTTTGTTATTTTCATAATATAACTTCCTTTAAACTGCAAATCTATATATCATTATTATGTAGGCGCTGTGAGGAGCTCCACAGCGCAAGTGGTTAGCGCGTTCGGCTGCGATCGTTGAAGTTAAGCAACTTTCGCAGTGGTCGGTCATCGGATGGGTGACCAAAAATTTATTATCTCGAGCTCCTCCGTGCTCCGAAAAGCACGTTAAGCCGTTGGTCCCGCCTGTATCTGCAGTCATCAGCACCCGCCAATCCACACTGGGCCCGTGTGGGGGGTCATGGCCCAAACTCCCTATTCCATGCATAGGGAAGGCCTGTGCCCCAGCAGTGAGGACATTAATAGGCTGATGATGATAATGATGATAAAGTCTGTTACCTCTTAAAGCTTAAACCGCGGAACCGATTTAGATGAAATGTGGTAAAGAGATAGGTTGAGTCAACAGAAACCCATTTTCGCTAAACGCTATTCTCTTCGCTATATTCGTATTTACTTTGGATAGCTTTTATAAAAACTATAAACGTTAAAGAATACAATTTTCAGTATTCCGTACGCGAAGGGTTAAACGGGACCCTATTACTAAGATTCCACTGTCCGTCAGTCTGCCTGTCTGTCACCAGACTGTATCTCGGAAACCCATTATACAGTTCATTTTTGAAGTGAAAACTTCTATCTTTTTTATTGTGTGTCATGATGCGATCAGCCCACGTGTTTAACCTGACGCGGGTTTAACATTTTTTACCCATACAAAAAAAAGTGTACAACGCCCTAAACAAGTTTTCACTCCAAAAAAATAAACGCGATATTTTTTCTAGATATTAATAACGGAAACATGTAATATTCAGAATGTATACTTGTATATTACTCTTTAAAAATAATAAATTCAACTAAAACAAAATTAATCCTATACTAAAGACTTATATTTTTTGCTCGATATTAAAGTATAGTGTCTAATGTTGAATATGGACTTTTTGGCGGGATCGGGAAGCGTAACTTTAGCAGTTTCGTTTTTCTTGTTAAAAATTGTGTTGTGGCGGATGTTAGTGTCTAATAATGGTGGATTATTAACCACTAAGTGTTCGGGAACATGCACAAGTGTTGGCAAGTGAAACAAAATAGCGGAAAGTGTCTTTCGACGTCAAGAAGTCCACGGGGAGGTTCCAGTAAATCCCCACACATTTACTGAAACATAGGGAAAGGGGGATTGACTTGACTGCCACTTACTTTGACTTGATCTATTACTTTGACCACGAGTGTTATAGAATTTGTAAAAATTGTAACACTTGACATTGGCTAAATGTACAAACCGTGCGAAGCCATTTAGAAAAAAACTAGCAAACCAGTGAACCAAATGTTCACCAAAACCTGATTTCTCGAAAACCGGAAGTGCTACGTTACTCAAATCCGGTTTGTAGTCTTATCAGACTATTCTTAACTTATAACTTAAACATTCTCTTTATCTATCTCTTGCGGTTTGGCCGCTGAAACAGCACCACAGACAAACGGACGGACTTGTCTAATAGATAAGAGATGTTGTATAGATAAAAATTCGGAACCCATCGCGCGTATGTTCGATTCGCACTTGGCCGGATTTTCGTCATGTTTTTTAAACGTACGATATTAAATGAAGTGAGAGATGCGAGTGAGTTATTATTGCCGACCTCATACTTCAAGGTTCGACGTCCGGCGGAGTAAGGGTTGCCAACGTTCAGTTCACAAAATTCAGAATTCAATAGGGGTGATGACGGGGTACAGTAAACGAAATTCTATTTAGTCCGTCAGTTAGATGACCAAAAAATAATGGACACGTATTTTTTCTTTGGGCAATCAACCAAAAAATAACAAAGTTATAGCGCGTCAAATTTGGGAGTCAGGGCTCGTGACGTCACTTTTGAGTGAATTTTCACTTAACTCAAACGTGACGTCATGCGACTTTTCAAATCAATATATCTCTGCAATGTTTATTTTATGTGAAAAAAGTAAAAATACGTGTCCAATACTTTTTGATAATCTACCGGATAAACGAAGAAAAAAAAATTAGTCTTCATCCCTATTGCAGAATTCTTCGTGTCGATTTTTCCAAAACCGAAAAGAAATACTTACAAAAAAAAAACGACGGGTTGCACTCCGGGAGTGCCAGCAGAAGTGAAAACTTGAATATTAACGTTGTGCATTTTCGATATTTTGGAATGGTTAGGGAATAATTTGCACGAATTTCTTTAATTATCAGTATAAAAATACTATCATGTATGTGGTAGAATACAATATTTATTTATTGCGACAATTTATATTACACAACCTTTCCAATTTAATTGTTTTCGTTTTTTGATTGTCAGGTGTCAGGTGCGATCAGCCCACGTGTCATGACGCGAGTTTAACATTTTTTAGCCATACAAAAAAAAGTGTACAACGCCGCTAAAGAAGTTTTCACTTCAAAAATTGACACCACATCTAATAACTTTAACCCCCTTATTAATAAACAAGGAATAAGTTTGGACCAGTTACGTGTTTTGTTCAAGTAAATCAAATGACATTTGTCATTCAATGAACAGAGGCAAAACATGGAGTAACTAACCCAAGTTTATTCCTCGTTAATTAATTAGGGTGATAAAGACGGGATTGCCTTCGCCCGGATTGCGAAGGGTGCTGGTTCGGGTCCCGTCTGCTGCCTGGTCCGCGTGGATTTTTTTCTAGTTATATTTTCTTTAGATTTAAACATCAAGCAGTTACATGCTTAAGCGTCGGAACTGCTATATAACTGCATTTTAAATCTGTAATATCTTCGAAAATATTCATTTAAATTACATGTTTCAAAGGGCCAAATTGATCTGTATTTACTTAATTGGTTAAGGATGAATGTAATATCGCTGAAAATCGCTTCGTAAATAATCTATTATTTCCCATAAAAGATTTAGGATAAAAATGGTTATTGTGGGTTATCCCTAAGAGATAGACGTATACCATCGCGGATTTTTTTCTAGACCTTTTTAAGGTGTACAATACTGTAGTACATTATTTTGATCTGTCTCGTGGGGTTCAGCCAGCGTTTGCAAAGTAAGCGGAAAAATTAGTTTATTTACGACCTTACCTTACTTTATGCATTTATTATACATATAAACCTTCCTCTTGAATCACTCTATCTATTAAAAAAACCGCATGAAAATCCGTTGCGTACTTTTAAAGATCTAAGCATACATAGGGACATAGGGACAGACAGCGGGAAGCGACTTTGCTTTATACTATGTAGTGATTTTTGACAACCCTATTTATAACGATTATATTTAGAGTTTGCGGAAAAGTTTGCAAAGGAAAAGACGTACATATAACAATAACGTTTATGGAGGTGGATTATTACGACTTCATAGACTTGAATTTATGATTGTATGTCTGTATGTAACGAATCTACGATATGATTGTTTAAAATGTCAAGATCATCAGCATCATCAGCCTATTAATGTCCCCGCTGGTGGGCCACAGGCCTTTCCTTTGGATGGAATAGGAATGGAATATGTCGTTGAGGTTTTTAATATTTAGATTGTGCATACTGCATAAAATATTAAGATCAGTCCTGGTGGACTGGAATCTCGGGCAAAGGTAAAATAGGTGTTCAAAGGTTTGAGGGCTGGTACTGTCGCAAGGACAGAAAGGATCTGGTGTTATATGGAATCGGTGCAGGTACTGTTTATTATAAGGTAAGGTAAGGTAAGGTAAGGTAAGGTAAGGTGTAGTTATACCCCTTTAGTGGGTGAGTTTTTGAAAAATCTTAGCGCACGCCTATATATATATATTTCTGGAAAGTTGCATGTAGATCATTTTTGGAAAAAAATAAGGCCATAAAGAAGTTTCACTTCTTACCTGTGTACACTAGTACACGCACACATTTTTTTATAGATAGATCCGACAAATGACTCCACCCCACCTGATGTTAAGTGAAGGTGAAGTCCAGACGCGAAGATAGCTGATACAGCAGTTCTAACTGCCATATCGCATCTTATTCTGTGATACTACGATACTGACATTTACTTGGCATCGATGCGCGCATCCGAAGCGACTTATCTGATACCGAAGCGCTTCGATTTCATAAATATCTAAAAACGCCCATCTCTGTTTGATGTCGCGTCGTTTCATTCATCATCATCATCAGCCTATTAATGTCCCCACTGCTGGGGCACAGGCACACAAACCGGATTTGAGTAACGTAGCACTTCCGGTTTTCGAGAAATCACGAATTTCAAACGAAACCGAAAACGAAGTTCTCAATTAATTAAATACATTTTTTTTTTAAATCAGGTTTTGGTGAACATTTGGGCTCACTGGTTTGCTATTTAATATATAAATAACACAGTAAAACTTATATTACTTACTCGTGATTGTAAGCTCTACTTATGTCGAAGACAGACTCTTTGATTGTAAATATTTATATTAACGCTTATCTATGCCACGCCGTCCTAACTCTATTCTTGTCAAACTCTTTTGTCTGCTTCTTTTATAACTGGTTATACTTGCTGCCTTTTCCTTATATTTCTTCCAACGATTAATACTTCTTTAAGGAAAAATCGGTTAATTTTTATTTTAATTTTATTTAAGTGACTTTTTTTGTTGAAATTCAATTTATATATTTTTCTTTCTTTAGTGTAAACTTCAGCCCATAAAAATTTAATCATGTTATGCCCACATATTTAGAGTTACAGTTTGGTTTTGTATTATTGTAATTGCTTTGTTTTTTTTTTATAATTGTAACTTGTTTTGTGAGCTAATAAATAAATAAAAAAAAATCTGTAATATTTGTATTTAATAATATGACCCTTTCCCCTAACCGCCGCGCCGTTTCCTTTGCTGTCCTCGTGAACTTATTTGTTTAAACCAAATTCGTGATAAAATATTATATGTATGTAGAAAGTGGCTTAATTATTATCAGTAGGTACAAAGATAGCGCGAGTGAAACATATTTTTTTATCATGATACAAGTCTTATTTAATATTTATGAAAGGAGACAATTTAAAGCTTCAACGTTTTTCATATTCGAATTATATTATCCATTAGCGGCCCGCCCTCGCTTCGCTTCGGTGTAGAGGAGCTGAAGTATAAACTACAGTTTTTGTTCTCAGGCTTGTATTATACACAATGACATTCATCTATGATTCTTCTTATACCTGAATGCAAAGTCTCAGCCCGATCGGTTTAAAATTGACAAAGTTTCATACAAACTTTCATTCCCTACTTTATCCCCTTGGGGGTAGAATTGATCAAAATCCTTTCTTAGCGGATGCCTACGTCATAACATCTACCTGCATGCCAAATTTCAGCCCGATCCGTCCAGTGGTTTGGGCTGTGCGTGGATAGATCACTATGTTAGTCAGTCACCTTTGAGTTTTATATAATACTAGCGGACCCGACAGACGTTGTCCTGTCTACACGTCTTTGTGAATCTAAACCATTCTCAGATACTCGCTCAGCGGTACTCGCTCAGCGATACTCGCTCAGCGATACTCGCTCAGCGATTCTCGCTCGGTTAAGCTGGCTTGGCTGTCAAAAGCCGTGCGCGTGCATTTTAACTCAGGACTGCCAATTCGTTTCTAGTTTCTACTCGCTTATCGTTCATCGTCGGAGGTGGAACATGTGCCTTAGATTACTGAGCCGTGTAATCATAACAGTTTCATAGGCAGTAATTTGTATTCATGTCTATGATAATAAAATCCTTTTGTTTAAACTTTATCTAATTTAACTTTATTTAACCAATTTCTGGAAAGGTGCATGTAGATCATTTTTCGAAAAATAAGGCCATAAAGAAGTTTCACTTCTTACGTGTGTACACTAGCACACGCACACATTTTTTATTCTTTGTTTAAATTTTCTTTTACATATATCTAATTTTCGAGGTGGAAATCGTCGAGAGACAAACCTTGAATTTTGCAAGTTTTATACGCAATTTTGAGCGTTAACTACTGTTGTCCCTCATCATCATCATCATCATCAGCCTATTAATGTCCCCACTGCTGGGGCACAGGCCTTCCCTATGGATGGCATAGGGAGATTGGGCCATGACCCACCACGCGGGCCCAGTGCGGATTGGTGGGTGGTTGTTGCTGTTGTCCCTATCGCACGGTATTTGCCGTGCCGTTTGCGTGACAGCAATATCTTTTTAAAATACCCATCTCTCAAATGTCTCTCAGCTCACGTCCAATCTTAACTCTGACGATCGCAGCCGAACGCGCTAACCCAAAGGTCTAAAAGAGATCTCTTCCAGTCAACGTAGCTGATGTCGGCGATCCCAAACTTAGCGGGAAACAGAAAGTGCAATAAAATTTAAACTAAAATAACTTACAACTACTGTTAAAGGAAATAAACTTAATAAATAATAGTTACATATACATATTATATAATACATATACCTACATAAAATACATATAACATAAATATAAACCTAATATATTAATACTAATATTTGAAACAAGATACTTCGTGAAGAGGATTCATTACATTTGCGATTTCTGCGATAATATTAAACATTATGTTTACATTAGTAAATACTAGCAAACCAGTGAACCAAATGTTCACCAAAACCTGATGTATTTATTTAATTGAGATTGATTTAATTAATTGAGAACTTCGGAGATTTTGTGTGGTTTCGTTTGAAATTCGTGATTTCTCGAAAACCGGAAGTGCTACGTTACTCAAATCCGGTTTGTAGTCTTATCAGACTATTCTTAACTTATAACTTAAACATTCTCTTTATCTATCTCTTACGGTTTGGCCGCTGAAACAGCACCACAGACGGACGGACGGACGGACTTGTCTAATAGATAAGAGATAATGATTAATATTATTACCTAGGTGTCATAACAACACATAGGGAAGGAAATGGTGGCCAGTAGGTGTGCCTGTAATCGCATTTAAAGTATTTACCGACAGGGCTGTCAACTACAGTATTAATATTATTTATATAGAAGAGGTATAGCGGATTCACCGTTTGAATTAGAGCGCCCGTCTGAGAATATACGTCGTCCGTCCGTCCCGTCCAACCAAACGATAATCAATACCCTAGATACACCACGAGCGGTCAAAATGTGTCCCAATCAAGACGTGCTTGAACTCTGCTCAAGCACTTCTTGGTTCACAGTGACGCGCGGACCGTTGAAAAGTGCAAATGCCGCAGAGCCCCGTATTAAATTGTCATTTTTTGACAGGTATCTAATCAATGTTTGTTAATTTAACGCATTTGAAGACAAAATTTGTTCTAATACTTACTATAAACTGATTTAATATAAAATATTTGTGATATTCAAATGCATGATCGGTTCTACGTCGCCGTATAGCCGGCTCTTTCCTCGCGGTCCGTACCTGCTATATTGCTAACGGCGCATTCAGAATTGCGCGTAGAGTTAAAAAGGTCTATATTCTTCCACATCTCTTATCTATTAGACAAGTCCGTCTGTTTGTGGTGCTGTTTCAGCGGCCAAACCGTAAGAGATAGATAAAGAGAATATATAAGTTATAAGTTAAGAATAGTCTAATAAGACTACAAACCGGATTTGAGTAACGTAGCACTTCCGGTTTTCGAGAAATCAGGTTTTGGTGAACGTTTGGTTCACTGGGTTGCTAGTATATCAATAAGTCGTAAAATATTACGAGCTTGCATTTCGAACCGTCATAAGTCTTTGATGCATCATGGCCCAGTTTCCCTATTCTATCCCTTAGGGAAGGCCTGTGCCACAGCAGTGGGGTCATTAATAGGCTGATGATGATGATCCAGCAGTCGTGGTCTTAATTTATGAAAACATTTACACACTGCCTTTTAATAGTTGTACTAAATTTGTTTCTTAGGTTTTCACGCACATCACTCATTAAATAAAAAAAATAGTTTTAACGGGTTAAAGCACGAACTTCAATAAAAGTCTTTGGAAGGTAGCTCGACAAAGTATATAAAAAATCATTATTCTGACGATGCAGACCTGAAAAGGCTGCGAAACGTCAATAAATAATTTAATAAAGTTCGTGCATTAACCTGTTAAAACTAGTTTTATTTAGTTGTACAAAAGTTAGCAACCCTACACATAGTGGCCAAGTAGGTGTTACTAGAGAACTTCTTACGTTAAGTCAAGTATTTATGTTTATAATAATATATTGTTCAAGTATTTGACACCTTTAATATTACGAGTCACCGTGTAATTAGCTGAGTCAGTGTCAACACCTTGTTACGAGTATATTGTCATGTGATAATTGCATTTAATTGGCATATGGTTTTTCTTAAGGAAATATCAAAAGGTTAAGTTAGGTTAGGTCGCGCGGCCATTCGGAGACGGGTTCCGCGACCACACCCGCCCTCTCGGCACGCAGTAGGGGGACCGCGGTCCTCATAGTGTGTGTCGGGTGACGGTGCAGGAGTATTGTCTGGTTTTTAGTGGCCCTGTTCAGGGCGTAGGTAGGGCCCTGTTCACATCAACGAGCTCCAGGGCTGGCTGAAGGGGACAGGGAGGAGTCTCACATACCTTCTTCTCGCTCCCCCAGTGGTTGAAGGATGCGTAAGGCATTATCCAGACACAAAAAAAAAGACCGAAGAGCTGGTAGCTACCTCGGACAAAGAATTAGTCTAGCTATTCAAAGGGGGAACGCTGCCAGTATCTTCGGAAACTTGCCTAAAGGGACTCCTTTTAATAGTACATATATTTTAGTTAATATATTATATTTTTATGATTTTATTTATTTTTTAAGCATTTAACTGCTAGATGTTTAAATCTAAAGAAAAAGTTTACTAGAAAAAAAATCCATGCGGACCAGGCAGCGGACGGGACTCGAACCCGCATCCTTCGCTATCCGGGCGAATGCACTGACCATTATGCTACCACGGCCCTATTAGCCGCGTCGAAATTTTCCTAGCCTTAAGCTGCAAGGCAGCGCCATCTCTTCGCATTGTAGGTAGCATAATGGTCAGTGCATTCGCCCGGATTACGAAGGATGCGGTTTCGAGTCCCGTCCGCTGCCTGGTCCGCGTGGATTTTTTTCTAGTAAACTTTTCTTTAGATATTATATTTTTTTTAGGTTTTTTAGTTTTAGGTTAATTGTTTTACTTTGAAAAATTTGAGTATTGCATTTTAATGTAATTTATATAAATTACGGCTCACATTGTTTGTCCGGGATGGACTCCTAAACTACTAAACCGATTTTAATCAAATTTGCACAGCGTGTGCAGTTTGATCCAACTTGAAAGATAGGATAGCTTACATCTCAATTTATAGTCGCAATATTTCATTGCAAATTATTACTTTTGGGCGGTACGAAGTTCGCCGAGTCAGCTAGTATGTAATAGTTTCTTTAATAAACACACATATAGTTTCATTAACTTGAATTTGATTCCGACGACCTGTATTTGAATCTGTTTTGATAAGGTATCGTTTTTTTTTTCTGGCAATCACGGTTAATTTGAAAAAGGCCAAGTCACAACATTTTTAAATTCGCCATACAGAGACAAAGGAACTTTTTCAAAACAGTACACTCTACCTGTACTTAATACCTGTAATTTTATTTTCAATACATTCATTATTGTTTTAGAATGCACATGTCTTTCTATTCACAATCACAAAATATTTCAAGTACGGTAAGTACTCCTCTTCAAATTCACATAATCATAAAATGAACAAACTTGTGTTTTTGAGTAACCATTACTTTTTTTTTTAATTATTTTATAAGTAACACTGCGTTTCCTGTATTAAACAACCAACGAACGAATACGGAAGAAGCGAACCACACAGTTTTGTTGAGAAAAAATTACATGGTCGTATTTTTTTTTATCTTACATAAACAAACACACACAGGCATTATAACAGCACCGTTCCGTTTCGCGCGCGATAGCAAACTGAAAAACTACGCTTGTTGACGTACCCATGTATTTAATACATAAGTGTACTGAAGTAAACTCAAGCTGTTATCGCTGAAGCGTAAAACCAAAAATGTGTTTTAATTCCTGCGCAGTTAAATGCATAATTGATTGGTTGGGCCGTTACAAAGTTCGGTATGGCATACTCGTGCGACTTTTTGTGTTATTGATACTTTGAGCAAACAAAGAGTACTGTTATTTTAATATGAATAAATAGAGTACTCGTACACATGTTAGACTGGGAGCGTTAAGGAAACAGGATAGAAACAAGTATAAATATACTGTATATACAAGTAATATACAACTGACGACCTCCGTGGCCGAGTGGTTTGTACGCCGGCTTTCATGGCGTCGCCGACTCGAGAGGTCCCGGGTTCGAATCCCGGTGGGGGCAGATGTTTGTGTGATGAATACGAGCATTTGTACTCCAGTCATGGATGTATAAATATGTATTTCTATATAAATATACTTATTTAAATAAAGTATATGTATTCTATCCGTTACCCTTGCATCCCCTAACACAAGCCTTAATATAGTGCTTACTTTGTGGCTAGGCTAATTGGTATTGGACAAAAAATAGAAAAATTCACAGATCTCGTACTAGACGTATTATAGATTATTCAAAAAATAAAAATAAAAATCGTATTTTTTTCAAAACCAACTTTTCCAATATTTTTACAACATCGGAATTCGAAGGGCTTAAAACCCTTCGAATTCCGCGTCTTTTGAGCTCTCATACGTCTTTGTGGCCCTAAACCTCGGGGTATCACGGCCGAATCGCACTTTCAGTCTTTCAAATGGGGGCCTACTGCTAATGGGGTCGTAGCAATTAATTAGATCTAATTTATTGAACATTATTGAGAGATTGAGGCGTTTGAAGTTGTGCATATTATCGTTTTTTCCGTAAACTTGCAGTAGAACGATTAGTACAAAAAAATGAAAATAGTATTTGCAAATATTCTACATTAACTTACAATAGAAAGAATAAATCCACTGTTAACTTCTATTGGAAATAGTCAAATTCTTTTCTAAGAGGGTAAACGAGGCGCTCAAAAATTACGATTTTTTGCAAAAAATATGAAAGGGCTCTTAAACCAATTAAAGTTGAATATATTTTAAATGGTTTTGAATTTACGCCGTAACGTCGGTTCGATGACATTCTACTGTGTGACGTCAACTTTGTGTATGCTATGCAATCATCTGAAAGTCAAATTATTAACTTTTTTACGTTCAGTATAAATCCGAAAGCCGAAAGACGTCCACTGTTGGACATAGGCCTCCCACACCGATCGGTCCCATGCTGCCCGCATCCAGCGGCTTCCCGCGACCTTTACCAGATCGTCGGTCCACCTTGTGGGGGGCCTGCCAACACTGCGTTTCCCGGTACGCGGTCGCCACTCGAGGACCTTTCCACCCCAACGGCCATCGGTCCTGCGAGCAATGTGCCCTGCCCATCGCCACTTAAGGTTTGCAATTCTGTGGGCTATGTCGATGTGAAATTTATAGTATTATACACAATTTATTTTAATGTTTTGTAACTCTGTAGCACAAAAATCAGGATTAGTAGCGAAGAAATTTGCAAAGTATTATACTATAAGTTTAATCAAATCAAATTATGTTAATTAACATAAGTGCATACAACAAAACAACGATGAAACGGTCCCAGTAAGTAATTGTAAAATACTTGTGTTGGGCCTGTTTCACTCCAAAATCTTTGTGGCTAGTTAACAAAAATATGTATTTAGAAAAACAAAGAAAAAAGTAGAAAAAAAAACAAATACATATATTAATTGCACAATTTAAAACAAGACAATCATCTTTAAGTATATCCCTATATATAATATTTATTTATTTATTTATTTATTCATTCATTGCATATCACATTCACAAAAATAAGGTGGTACATAACAAATACAGTAATTATGTGACGCCCTGCAAGGGCACAGCAACTTTAGAGGGTTATAATCTATTTAAAATATATTATTATACAATTGCACAATATAATTTATAAACTAAGTTTTAATCATTCTTTACATACATTGGTGTTTGGTGTCAATTCTAGCATGACTCTCCAACCCAAACCTAAATTTGACGACAGTGTATCCTTATCATTCCCAATACATAAGTAAAAAAGTTTAGAGAATCATGCTAGAATCGACACCATAAATTCATTAAAATATTGTTATTTATTCTTCATTTAAATACATTCATTAATAATTTGACCTTCTGATGATTACATAGCATGCATAGCATACACAAAGCTGACGTCACGCAGTAGACGTCATCGAACCGAGCGTCTCGGCGGTAAATTCAAAACCATTAAAAATAAATTCAACTTTAATTACTCTAATGGAGAAAAAAAGACATTAATTAAATTTATTTTATTTTTCTGTTAAATCGTTTATCTTTAAATATAAGCAGTTTTCAAAAATTTGGAAAATACCCTATTGTACCTTATTCTGATAGTGATAGGTACGAAAAGTCTGTTAATTTGGTAAACATTTTTTTCAGATTCTATCTAAGGAATTTAGTTTGGCGCGATTTTATCTACATTTATTCTGTACGCACTTGTTAGCGCTTATGCAGGATTTTCAGTTCTGTAAAAAAATAATGCATGGGCTTGTTGGATAAACATTTTTTTCTGTTGAATTTTATGGTACAAAGCCAATGTAGGTATTTAATTTTTTTTATTTGTTAAGTAAATATTAACTCAATTTTGTCATACTAACAGTGCCGTTTTTGATCTATTGGAGGCCCTAGGAATATTAGGGCCCCTATGACTTCCGTTTGGTGATTTAACAGGAACTGGGGACTTTGTATTTGATTTGAGGGGGCCCCTATCGATCGCGGGGCCCTGGGCACTTGCCCAAAGTGCCCACTGGGAAAGTCGGGCCTGCATACTGAAGTCATTTTATTCATAAATTCTCCTGTATAAGAACTCATCTAAAGCATTCGCGGAGAGCCATTTTGTAACTAACAACGAAAACACTACAATTGTAACGCAAATCCTACACAACCACGATTTCATGACAAGAATTACTGATAATGTAACGATTATGTCGACTTGCAAAAAATTACCCTTGTGAATCACAATTGTCGTTGAATTAAGATACGGAGAATTGACAATAGGTAGATTATTATGATATCATCAGGTAGATTATCAAAAAGTATTGGACACGTATTTTTTCTTTTTTCACATAATATAAACATTGCAGAGATATATTGATTTGAAAAGTCGCATGACGTCACGTTTTAATACAATTTTCACTCAAAAGTGACGTCACGAGCCTCTACTCCCAAACTTTGACGCGCTATAACTTTGTCATTTTTTGGTTGATTGCCGAAAGAAAAAATACGTGTCCATTATTTTTTGATCATCTAACTGACAGACTAAATAGAATTTCGTTTACTGTACCCCGTCATCACCCCTATTGTAACAAAATGCCTGTAATTTTTATGACATAACTAGCTTGCCCCCGCGGCGTTACCCGCGCTTTATTCGGGATATTTTGCCGCAGTAAAACGTAGCCTATGTGTGTCAGCTAAGTCTCCTTTTTTATTTCCATAAAAAAATTTATTAAAATCGCCCCAGCCGTTTAGACGTGAACAAGCAACAAACATACTGAGGTTGCTTGCCGATGCGCCGCGGTAGTATAATTGGTCAGTGCATTCACCCGGATAGCGAAGGGTGTGGGTTCGAGTCCCGTCTGCTGCCTGGTCCGCGTGGATTTTTTCCTAGTTATATTTTCTTTAGATTTAAACATCAAGCAGTTACATGCTTAAAAAATAAAAATTATAACCGTAAACAGACTGATAGAAAATCAGTGTGTTTAAAAAATAAGCTACTCAAATCACTAATTCCACACGAACAAAGTCGCGAGCAAAAGCTAGTGCATAAAACTAATACAGACAAATGAAACATGTTGTTTATTTCAAGTATGAATAGGAATCATTTTTTCAAGGCTACTGTCTGTTTGTTGTGCAAATAAATGGTGCTTACATTAGTAGAGGTTAAAAGGTTATTCAAGTAGGCTGAATAAAGTCGTCTAAACATCTAGAGAAAAAGGACATGGCTCAGAAACAGCCCTTAACGTGTATAATTATTTCACACTAGGCCAAAACATTATAATATTATTTCATTAATTTTAACGTGTTTATTATTTTCATAAAACTTTTGTGAAATTATCAAACTATAAAAGTATAAAAATTGACTTCATGTCTGTTTCAAAAGGAAAATGTTCCGTTTTACAAAAATAAATCAACAATAAAGGTGCAAAAAAAATATTTGTGTAAGTATACCGAGATAAGCAATATTAATTCCAAACTCCTAAAAATTGTGAGATATTTGGCCCTAATTTTTATTATAACAAGTCACTGAAGGCCTAAAATAATAGATTTTATTTTTCTGATCTGGCTGTAGACAAGCAAGCTCATTAATCCTTTGATTTTTGAAAATGAACGAAATAAAACTTCACAGATTTCCTGTCAGGCCCACGATGATAAATTATTTGTATTTATTTTCGCTTTAAAAATACTTTTTGTGAAGTGTTAATCAGAGAAATGGGAGGAAAGATTCTAAGAAAATGCGAAATTGATGGCTCTGTAAATAATTGACTTCATGACTGTTTCAAAAGGAAAATGTTTCGTTTTACAAAAATAAATGAACAATAAATGTGCAAAAAATCTTTTATCAATGGTAACAAGGTACGGCCTGACAACGGCCCTGACGGTCGTGTCGAATTTTCTCTAGCCTTTCTTAAGCTGCAAGGCAGCGCCATCTCAATGTCGTCTCTCGTTACTCACAATGTCAAATGAATACCTTTACAAGTAGTTTAGTTATATGTATATACTAGCTGACCCAGCGAACTTCGTACCGCCCTAAAAAAATAGGGGTTGTCCAGCGGACAAAATTGTGAATCTAAACCATTCTCAGATCCCCTTGAACACACACAAAAAATTTCATCAAAATCGGTCCAGTCGTTTAAGAGAAGTTCAGTGACATACACACTCACAGAAGAATTATATATATAAAGATATTTTTTAAGCAAATTTACTTACATAAAAAATACCCTATAATTTTGTGTGGGTACTATAACCCGTACCCTTTATCGAACGCATTATCGAATTCGAATAGTTGAATTCGATCTAGATGTACTTCAAATTTGTACTGATTTTTAGTTCTCGTTACGTACTTTAGAGGCGCCGCTGTTCAAGTTTCTATACAAAATTTGACAATGACATTTCGGACTTGCAAACTATTCGAATTCGATAATAGTTCGTTCGTGTTAGGAGTACCGAGAGCTCCTGCTGTATAATGAAATAATATATTTATGACTAACAGAAAAATAAAACAAAAACATATAGCAAAACCTTTCTACCTAAAACCTCACACAAAATAACACTCTAGCGTCTAAGACACACGGTTCAAATCCGCTCACCGGTTTTCACAACTTTGCCAGCCACATAAACGCTTTGCGACGTGAACCTTTCATCGCGTCTTTGGCTTTCGAACGCGCCTAGACTTGTGGATGGCAGTTTATGGTAGTCTATTAAAGAGAACTTTTCTGGCGTGTTTGTGACAGTCATCGACCTGTACGCCTGGGTCGTTCTAGAAGCATTGAGAAAAAAACTGAAAGGTCTATAATAGTGTTGGGTAGGACACGACTTGAAAAAGAGTTTGTAAGAGTAGCCTCTTTTTTGTACTGAACCAGTACAATGTCCCACTTCAAATGAGGCGAGGCGTACTGAAGCTCGGCAATACATTTGAAGTGAAGAGTACAAATATGACATTGAGGCGTACAGAAGCTCGACATTACGTTTGTGTACGCGAGTAGCACCTCCTCTACGCACTATCAATCTTGCTGGATCCAGCATGCAGGACAGCGCTATACACGTTAAACAGATAGAGATACAGATGGATAGTGCGTAGAGGACTTAAATGAAATGTCATGCCTCGCTCTCCCTCAGTCAGACTTACGAAGAGTGAGTGAGTAACGAGACATTTAATGTGAAGTAGTACATTTTAAAATTTTGAGCCGCTCTTACATTTTGACGTCATGTTCGGGACAAATGTACCGCCTCTTGTAAGTCCTACTCAACACTAGTCTATAAGTTAAAGAAAATTAATACAAGTATAGCTACAGCAAAAGATTTTCTTTACCAGGCTTCAGACAAATCCTGTAGTAACAGTGATTTTTTTATAGATTTATATAGGTAAATACTGACAAAAATTTACTGTTACCCACAATATATACTTCGAGTTTTACTAAAACATAATTTCTTATTGTAAGCAAACCAATTATAAAACCCGCGGCAAAAAGCTAGTACAAAATAAAGATTTTAATTCACCGCGCAATGTAATTAGGTTCATATAACTCCCACAATAATTAGGTTTTCACAGGCTAACAAGGTCATATGGTCTTCCAAATGTTTTATTTTGTTATATCACATATCAATAAATAAACTCAAATTCTACAACATATCAAAGAATTGCACGATATAGCTTTTCCCAATTCGCCATTATATATAAAATATGCTTTTAAAAAAAACAACAAGAAACAAGACGCACGACCACAGAAAAAAATGATCGTAAAAGAGACATTTGTGTTCCATTTCAAGTTTTTTATGTGATCAAAAGTAATACATATTTCTAATTTGGCATTGTAGACATTTTGAGGTAGTTTCTTTACCAAAACCTGGTAAAAACCTCCAAAAATCTATGTGACAGATGTTCAATCCATAGCTTAGTTAAGGGTTAAAAAAACACTCACCTCGAAGACTTTTTCGATTCATCACACTCCAAGCTCGAAGACGAGCTGTAGTTCCGGAACCGCTCAACAGATGGCGCTGTTTTAGTTATCAAAATGTTCTCGGGCGTGTCGCAAATTACCTCCTCTGAGCATATAAACTTCCTTTTTGCTGGCAACTCTTTGAGGAAAACCTCGTCGTTTTCAGAATCAGTTTTCGCGCCACTCTCGCGTAGCTCACTTATTCTCTTCTGCATCAGACCAGTTTTGTTTGTGGACGGAGTAGAACTTCTACGCTTGGGAAATGTTGCCATGAACCGTATCAAGTTCTCCTCTATAATACTCGTGGGTGAAGCCTTGTACGGCTTTTTCTCGACTGGCAACTTTGGGATATCCAAGCATTGCAACATGGACTTTCTTTTCAGTTCCACCTTCATAGGACTGGAAGCTAGGCTTTTCGTCATTCGTGGAGGTATTCTTTGCTCTCCAATCATTTTGAAAGACGAAGTTTTAGGGGTGTTTCTTTCAAAGGCGTGCTCTTTTTTCCAAAGGAAATCTAAAAAGCCGCCATCTTTTTTTTCGTGTTCGGATGTCGGCGAATCTGTGTCTTCTTGGTCTTTCGTCATTATGTCTATGGTTTCCATAAATTGAGCCCATTTGGACAGCTTTTTTGGTTTTTGAGGTTTAGCAACTTGGTAAAACCCTTTACGGTCGAAGGAATCGGTCCTTCTCGGTGAATAATCAGATACGGATAGCAGAGGGATGGGTGAACTACCCGAAGATAGAACTAGCGATTTTGTAGCGTAATACGGTGTGTTAAAGTGCATTTTGGGATGAGAAGGCAAATATTGTAAAATTAGTTTACCTTTTCAAATGGTTATGCGTTACGTAAGAACAGAAATCCATGTTGGAAATGTTATTAGATTGACGGGCTGCTTTTCAATAGAAGAAATTTGATGTAAAATAAAATACATGAATTTTATTCTGAGTCTTATAAACAAAGATAAAAGGACGAAGTCAAAAGTTCTTAATACAAAACATTAGACTAGAGAATAGTTCTTGTGTACATTTGTTGTGTATTACATTTGGTTGCTAGCCCGAATACGAGTGCCAATGGAATTCGAATAAACGATAAGCGTAAATGGACGGAGTCGAGTACGCCCGTATTCAGGTAGATTTCCTTTTGTCTACCCGACACCGTCTTCCAGCCCGTATTGCAGTGTAAATATTGCTTCGGGTGCCCGAATTCGAATAATATCTTTCCCGCACCCGAACGGGCTAGCGATCAAATGTAATAGGGCTATTAGGCGGCCTTTGGACAGACTGCCAGTTTGCTGGCAGTCAAGTTATGACTCATGGAGGTTATAGAGAAGGAGAACGATCGCTACGTACTAAAGCATTATCCCGCCTGTCCCTGAAAATTTGTAGAATTTATAGTTCATTTTTATGTATCTGTGAAGTTAGCTGTTTATGGGTCTACTAGTAGATGAAGTTAGTTGAATAATATACAATTTTTCTTCGCGGCATTTGTCATTTCGAGGAGCTCGATGGCGCAAGTGGTTAGCGCGATCAGCTGCGGTCGTTGAAGTTAAGCAACTTTCGCAGTGGTCGGTCATTGGATGGGTGACCAAAAATTTACTATCTCGAGTTCCTCCGTGCTTCGGAAGGCACGTTAAGCCGTTGGTCCCGGCTGCATCTGCAGGCGTTAGCACCCACCAATCCGTACTGGGCCAGCGTGGTGGGTCATGGCCCAATCTCCCTATTACATCCATAGGGAAGGCCTGTGCCCCAGCAGTGGGGACATTAATAGGCTGATGATGATGATGATGATTTGTCATTTCATATTAGCTTTTATTGAGACAACTTATCGATCGCAGCGCCTCACTTATTTTGTCCATATTTCTGGGACACTATTTACTACAGCGATCGTTCTCCTTCTCTCTAACCTCCATATTATGATTGATAGATAAATCTGTCATCTAACAGTTTCAGTATGACTTTTTAATCGTCATCCGTTTTTAAATTATATATGACTGCTCGAATTAACTATAGACTGCATACGCATATAATAGCCGCCTTAGATTTCCAACAATTCAACATTCATTAGTACAAGAAACTCAAACTATAAGAAAGTTAATACGCGAAAATATCACTTATTTCCATTGCATACGCTTGGTTTTTCATTAAACACATAACTTACCGTGCTCGTTGAAATGCTTTTCCAACTCTTCGTGGGATATATTGGTTTGTGTGGTGGGCGTGTCTGAAGGGACTGTCTGTTCGGGCCGGGAGCGGGAACATCTGTTATCAAAGTTAAAAGTTAAAAGTCAAAGTCATACATAGAAAAAGTAGTCTTTGAACATACACCCCTGGGTATGTTATTTTTTTATAGATAGGTCCGACAAGTACTAGAGAACTCGATGAAAGAATAAAGGAACTCGATGGCGCAAGTGGTTAGCGCGTTCGGCTGCGATCGTTGAAGTTAAGCAACTTTCGCGGTGGTCGGTTATTGGATGGGTGACCAAAAATTTCCTATCTCGAGCTCCTCCGTGCTTCGGAAGGCACGTTAAGCCATTGGTCCCGGCTGCATCTGCAGTCGTTAGCACCCACCAATCCGCACTGGGCCCGCGTGGTAGGTCATGGCCCAATCTCTCTATTCCATCCATAGGGAAGGCCTGTGCCCCAGCAGTGGGGACATTAATAGGCTGATGATGAATGAATGAAGGTCCGACAAATGACTCCACCCCACCTGATGTTAAGTGGCGGTGAAGTCCAGACGTGAAGATAGCTGATACAGCAGTTCTACCTGCCACACCAGCCATCCTCACCCTGCCGGCCTGCATGTTGCTTCTTCACGCCTCTTTTAAAGGACCCCAGGTTGTAAGAGGGAGGGAACACGTGAGCGGGCAGAGCATTCCATTTACGGATAGTGCGACAAAGAAATGAGTCGCAAAATTTCTTAGTACGCGTTGGAATTGTGGCCACAGTTAGACGGTGACAACGTAGGTCAGCGCGCGTGGTCCTCTGAAGGAAAGGGGAAGGTGGAATAAGAGAGAATAACTCCTCAGAACACTCGCCGTGGTACAGACGATAGAACGCTTATGCTTTAAATGCAAGAGCACACGGCAGATATATGGAAAAGTTCCAAATTCTAAATAAATAAATAAATTCGACGACCTCCGTGGCCGAGTGGTTTGCACGCCGGGTTTCATGGTGTCGCCGACTCGAGAGGTCCCGGGTTCGAAACCCGGTGGAGGCAGATGTTTGTGTGATGATTACGAGCATTTGTACTCCAGTAATGGATGTTTAATATGTATTTATATAAAAATATTCTTATATATGTACAGTATATGTATTCTATCCGTTACCCTAGTATCCCATAACACAAGCTTTATAGTGCTTACTTTGGGGCTAGGCTAATTGGTGTGAGTGTTGGAAATATTTAATTATTTCTTTAAATTCACTAAGCCTCACACTTTTACAAAATGCTGCCATAATCGCTATTTATAATGGTAGAACGATATCTAGAGCCAAATTTACAAAGTATTTGGTCTAACAATCTTTAAAAATGTGAAGTTGCGTTGCGTTATCCTATCATGAACTAACAATAGTTCATGATAGGGTAACGCAACTCAAATCCATCATAACTACATAGAGAAAAGCGAAGATTTAAATAAAAGAAAACAATTATTTTTTACTAGAAAAAAAATCCACGCGGACCAGGCAGCGGACGGGACTCGAACCCACATCCTTCGCTATCCGGGCGAATGCACTGACCATTATGCTACCACGGCCCTATTAGCCGCGTCGAAATTTTCCTAGCCTTAAGCTGCAAGGCAGCGCCATCTCTTCGCATTGTAGGTAACCCACAATGTCAAATGAATACTTTTTCAAGTATAATTATAAGTATTTTTTTCTAGTAAACTTTTCTTTAGATTTAAACATCTAGCAGTTAAATGCTTAAAAAAAAACATAATTATTTTTTTAAATAAAACTAGTTTTTACGGGTTAATGCACGAAAACTTTATTTATTTATTGACGTTTCGTAGTCTTTACAGGCTACGTCGTCAGAATAAAACTTTTATTTAATTTGTCGAGCTACCTTCGAAAGACTTTTATTGAGCGTTTGGTTATTTCATTGTTCGATTTTTAAGTTTTATTGTCTATGTATGAATTTATTATTTAATTTACTTAATAAAGTACTTTATTTAAAATTCTTGTTTGTAATTTTGAGTTTATTTATTTGACCCTAACTACCGTAAACTACCACCGGTTCCAAAATTGGGAGACCTTCCTGAGAAGAACCGGCGAAACAAACTCAAGAGTGGCTTTCTATCTCCTTCTTATGAGTGATGTGCGTGAAAACCTAAGAAACAAATTATTTTTTTCCTTGATAAATTCCTTAATTTACTTCGAAGGTCAGTTACAGAAAATAAACCCCCATTAACCCTATCTTTATTTGGCCTCGTTTTAAAGTTTAATGTTTCAGGAAGTTTTTAAAAGCACTTTGAACTCAAAATCCCCCCATTTACATTCTTTTTGATACTTTGAAAATTTGTGTGTACTGAGCTCAAATCGTAACTTTGAACTTTCGAACCAATTCTAAGTAGATTCTGCAAGGCCAAGATAATCTATAAGTTTTAAGGTGCTAGGTTAGACTATGTTAGTCTGTTATCACAAAAAAACTGAACCAGAAACGTCCAACAGAATGAGAAAAATATCGAAAACTGATGTTAGGGAAAATTACGAAAAAAATCATTAAAAAAATTATAACTCGAAGACTACGCAAAATCGTAGAACATAAATGGGGGTGATTTGGATACTCCTCATCATAAAGTATTTAAATTTTACGCTTGAACGTCAACTTCACGGCCACCCTGTATATTAAACATCCATGACTGGAGTACAAATGCTCGTATTCATCACACAAACATCTGCCCCCACCGGAATTCGAACCCGGGATCTCTCGAGTCGGCGACACCATGAAACCCGGCGTAGAAACCACTCGGCCATGGAGGTCATCCAAAAATGAAGACGTGCTGGGGGGAAACGAGGTGCGCTGGTGGGCGTGCTCAATGATGAGGAGTTCCATAGCGCAGGTGGTTAGCGCGTTCGGCTGCGATCGTTGAAGTTAAGCAACTTTCGCTATGGTCAGTCATTGGATGGGTGACCAAAAATCTTCTATCTCGAGTTCCACCGTGCTTCGGCAGGCACGTTAAGCCGTTGGTCCCGGCTGCCTCTGCAGTCGTTAGCACCCGCCAATCCGTACTGGATCGCGTGGTTTACCATGGCCAGCCAGCACTCCCTATTCCATCCATAGGGAAGGCTTGTGCCCCTGCAGTGGAGACATTAAAAGGCTCATGATGATGATGGGGCGTGCGTTGCGCCGATTGTCTCTCCAGTCGTACCCATGCGCAGCTATCCCCCCAGCGTTTTGTTCAGCGCTAGAGTTACCTGCCGCGACCTGTATGAAGATATATTTACCTTAACATAGCATTGGTGCATCTCAGTGCCAGCTCTAGCCCGTCGAGCCAGCAGTGACCGGCCGCTTGGGACGGCGCGCGGAATATCAAATGCGCTGTGGGAAGCGGCTGTACCACTGCGCCTGAACGGAAAATACAAAAATTCCCCTTAAAAACACTTTTAGATCGGATGAAAACCTATTATAAAACCGCCACCGAGCCCGCAAGGAATCCAAAAGTTCAAGAAAAATAGCAAAATCTATATATATATATATATATAAATCAATTGCTGTTCATCAGTTTCGCTAAAACTCGAGAACGGCTGAACGGATTTATCTTATCTTGGTCTTGAAATGTTCGTGGAGGTCTAGGGAAGGTTTAAAAGGTGAGAAAATGTGGAAAAATTGCGAGGAAGATGGTAAAAACGTCAATTTAATTTTTCCATATAAACTGTTCTATCTTCTTTCCTGTCAAACATTTGACGTTCGTCCCTTTTGGTACGGTAGACTCGGGTCCGTAAATTTTTCCAAATTATTTTAACCCGTACGAAGTACGCGGGTCAATTAGTATATAATAAATCATTTTACGACTCTATTTGTGTCAAGTATAATGAGAAAAGGTCTTATTCTGACACTTCATATGGCTAATGTTATGCTATTATATGGCAAGGGCTATGCTCGGCGTTTCTCTAAAGGATCGCGTCAGAAATGAGGTAATCCGACAGAGAACCAGAGTTATCGACATAGCCCACCGGATTAGCAAGTTGAAGTGGCAGTGGGCTGGCCATATTTGTCGAAGAACCGATAACCGTTGGGGTAGACGAGGTCTGGAGTGGAGACCGCGTCTAGGCAAACGTAGTGTAGGACGTCCTCAGGCACGATGGAGTGACGATTTGCGCAAGGTGGCTGGCAGGAGCTGGATGCGAGTAGCCCAAGATCGATCTGAGTGGCGTGCATTTGGAGAGGCCTATGTCCAGCAGTGGACTAAGATGATGATGATGATATGGCTATTCATATTTTGCTATTTGTTAACTTGACATCAGTCTCTCCTTTTCACTCCCTATAAAGTATGATAAGGACATACTGCTGTCAAAATGACAAATAGCAAACACGAATAGCCAAATCATGATGGTGATTGTCGTGGAAGCGTGAGGGTAAAAAGGAAACGAGATTGGTCTTCTATAATGCAAAAGGTTAATTGAGCACAAACAAAGTCAGCAATGAACTGATTTTTTCTAGGGGAAAAAGTGTTGCCACATTGCAGATTGTAATTATGACTTATGACATACAACGATTTGTATCTAACGTTCAGAAACTTAATTTATGCGTCGTTTATCCTAACATTAACAAATCAAGATCTTAAGTGCCAGCAAAATGACAATAGGGTATTTTCCAAAATTTTGAAAACTGCTTATATTTAAAGATTGGGACAAATGATTAAACAGAAATATAAAAATAAATTAATTAACGTCTTTTTTCTCCATTAAACCAATTAAAATTGATTTTATTCTTAATGGTTTTATTTACTGCCAAAACGACGTCAACTTTGTAAATACAACAACACGAACAAAATCGTGGCCGAAACCTGTCCAAAAGGTACATTGGATGAAAAATAATATGAAGTATTATTTAAACATTCGAAGACACCTTTAATGCATAGTATATAAGTTCCTAATTTGAACGCATGCGTCAAAGAGTTATGACAGTTCGAAATGCAAACTCGTAAAATTTTATGAATTGTTGCTATAGGTGGAAGAGTATAGACTTTATTTCTTTGACTGTACGCGCAATTCTGAATGCGCTGTTAGCAATATAGCAGGTACGGTGCGCGAGGAAAAGAGACGGCTATATTAGCCAAATAACGACTATGCATTTGAATATCACAAATATTTTCTATAAAATCAGTTTATAGTAAGTATTATAACAATTTTGATGTGTAACATCTTTCCTCTCGCTTTTGTGCAATTTGTGGGAGTGATTACGTGAAGTGGGACGAAAGTGTGTAACAGGAAGTTAGGGAAGCGCGCGCTATTTGATTTGATTTTCGAACATAATGTTCAAATGGCTTATTCCTTATATAGTAGGTTTTTTTTTTTACTTATAAAAGGTGAGGTTTCAAATGTTACACATCATACGCGACTACTGTAAGGCTTGCTAGTTTTTTTTTTTTTATATATATATAGCCAGGTAGGCAAATGACTCTACCCATAAAATTTCATACAAAAGCGTTAAATTAACAATCATTGTGTAGATACCTGAAAAAAGGATACTATACGAACTATAAGTATTTTATTCGCATGTTTTCACGGAGCTCTGCGGCGTCTGACTTTTCAACGGTCCGCGCGTGACTGTGAACCAAGAAGTGCTTGAGTGGAGTTCAAGCACTTCTTGATTGGGACACATTTTGAGCGCACGTGGTGTATCTAGAGGTCTTTAATATCGTTGATTTCATAGTCTCACCTATAGTCTCGTTGTGCGGTCCCCTAGGCGCCCAGATGCTCTGTTCTAGAGGGTGATAGAGCTTGAAGCAGAACCCGTCCTTCTTGCTTGGTCTCTCAATTACTTGACACGAGGTCAGCAACACTGTTCCCACCCAGTGGCTGCTCTATGGAACGAAATGAAAATAAAATGTACTACCACCAATAGGGTATTTGACAAGTTTTAGAAAACGATCTCACGTCATTGGCTAATGTTTATGGAGTCCGTAAAAAGTGGATATTCATCATTCTGTTGTGTATTTCAGTAAAAACAACCAAATCAAAAACTCCATTTGCAAGTTGCCGCGAAAATGTTTTTCTGGACAATATGGCGTCTTACTAGTGTGTGACGTCACACGACTGTTATGAAAACGTCAAACGATACAATGTAATGTCACTTTAACCGGAAGTTTACTTGTGTGTGACGTCATTTTAGGCTCCGCCTATCCCTAGCGTTTTAAGACACGTGACAATAGATAAGAAAACTATTATCTTTTTCGAGGGTTTTCAGTAAAATTATGACTATTTTTTTTTTGTAAAAATAGTAAAAACCCCTGCCAATATTCATTCTAAACACAGATGCTAACAATTGGCACTTTATTTTTAATACTTTCAAATTCCCTATTCAGAGGGTTCAAAACATAGAGGTATAAGCATAGAGTAGGGGAGATATAGACTCTACTACAAGTGGAAGTGTCCCTCTAATAGAAAGAGAAAGAAGATGAGAGACCGCTACCTTTCTCTCTCTAATCGCGCATGCGCATTGGCAACCATAATTGGGTGCATTGAGCAGTGCATTTTTCGACGAATAGGTTTACAATGCTTTTTTGTTATAATTATTATGCGTAAAAATGTGCTTAATTATGTTGTAGTGTGTTTTTATTGGTGAAGACCTGTAATTGGCTTTCTGTTGTTATTTAAGTTATTATTATCTCTTATCTATTAGACAAGTCCGTCCGTCCGTCCGTGGTGCTGTTTCAGCGGCCAAACCGTAAGAGATAGATATAGAGAATGTTTAAGTTATAAGTTAAGAATAGTCTGATAAGACTACAAACCGGATGTGAGTAACGTAGCACTTCCGGTTTTCGAGAAATCACGTGATTTCTATTTCAAACAAAACCACACAAAATCTCCGAAGTTCTCAATTAATTAAATACATTTTTTTTTGGTGAACATTTGGTTCACTGGTTTGCTAGATTTTATTAATAGCTGTTGATCTCCCAAAAAATAAATAAATAAATAAGTAAGCATCGTACTATTTCGATGTGATGCCATTGGATGCCATGCGTCACAAGAGAGAGAAATAGCTAGCGGTCTCTCATCTTCTTTCTCTTTCTATTAGACGTACAGTTTTAAAGCCGCCTTCAGCACTCTATTCTTGTACCTCTATGGCCCATAATGGCGACAAATTAATTTTCCATAGATAAGCCTATTAGTCTAAGAGCCAGTGTTCCGCAGGCTTACGGTATAGTAACAAACTTCATATTAATGCTAGTTATACTAATTCATCTGCCGTAGATCAAATGGTGGTGGCGAGCCTAGAAGTCGAAAAGCATGAAAATCGACTTTCAAAACGTGTTCACAGCATGTCTGCCGTTTTGATGTCTTAAAATATATGTAATGTCATAAGAGGAGCTCGATGGCGCAGGTGGTTAGCGCGTTCGGCTGCGATGGTTGAAGTTAAGCAACTTTCGCAGTGGTCGGTCATTGGATGGGTGACCAAAAATCTTATATCTCGAGCTGCTCCGTGCTTCGGAAGGCACGTCAAGCCGTTGGTCACGGCTGCAACTGCAGTCGTTAGCACCCACCAATCCGCACTGGGCCCTTTGGTGGGTCATGGGAAAATCTCCCTATTCCATCCATGGGTAAGGCCTGTGCCCCAGCAGTGGGGACATAAATAGGCGTCACGCATTTCAGTTTCATCTTTTCCATTTACATCTCTTACTGGAGTTTGAATATTGAAACTGGCCGAAAAAGTTTAGTTAATGTCGTAGGAATAGTTTATATACATACTTACTTATATGCAACCTCTAATATTTCACGTCCATACTTCCCAATCACAAAAGCTGATTTCGGATATACTGTACTTCCAGGGCCCAAAAGTAAAAACTTTACAGTTTTGTTGGTTGTAATTTCGCATTTTTGTTGTTAAAAAGGTTTCTGTTAAGCACATTATTAAAAAAAAATGTCACACTTATGCACTGGTAGTTTTTTAGAAAAAAAAATTGAAATTTTTTACTTTTCTTATCAAGTGGTGATACTTCACACTAGGTTACGTTAGGTTAGTGTTGTGACCATAACGCGCGAGTCGAGCGAGCAAAGCGAGCGTGCCGCGGCAGCGGCCGGCGAAGCGCCAGAAAAAAAAATCTGTTAAAAAGACCTTTTCTACAAAAAAAATGGTTGCCTGTAAAGTCGGTTTTACGGGCGAAGATTTTACGTGACAACGTCTTTTTCTCGGTAGAATATTTATTGATATGAATATAATTAAATTGCACAATAGGAACAAGGAATTGAATGAAAATAAGAATTGCACAAATTTTAACTATAGAAATATATTTTGTTTACTAAAACATTGTACATGTAAACTTAAACTTAACACGAGAGACTCATCGTAACGTTACCGAGCGTTACACTTTTTCATAAGTGACTCCCAGCCGCAACCTAATTTAAGACGTTGTCACGTCAAAAAACAAGTATCACCTTTTGGGCCCTGGAAGTACAGTTTTATCCTGATTCCCATTCTCTCCAATTCGTCGCTATATTGCCGTCTTCCTCCATTGCAGCCGGCTGTTGCAACATCGTACCCATTGTACTTTCGGATTTTACACCGCGCTGACTTTTTGCGACATTCTTAATGAAATCTACCACTTTAAAACCATTTTTATTGCAAATAAACCACACCTGACACCATGTAATATTTTAAAGAAATATATATTTTAAATAAATCAAACAACCATTTTTAGCATGTTTTTTTTTTTGGTTACGTTCTGCCTTTTCAGGGAAGGCAAGGGGAACAATGCCCATACAGCCTAGTCTTAAGTTAAATTATTCTGTTTTTCTTTTTACATTAGAATATCGGTGTGACGCATTCTAATGTTTCTTGAAGTGTTTGGCACGAAGCCAGCTCGATACATGGCTTTTTCGATAAGCTTCTGTGAGGTAGTCAATACTACAATAAAATTCTCACGTCCACTTGACCGGAATAGCGTATATTTTGAAGATTCTACTAATTCTTCAGTTACGCAGACAGTTGTAACACACAATCACACCAATTTTATTTCACAATATCCACTATGAACGAATTAAAGAATAATTAAAATAAGACGCCAACCACACTCGATGAAATCCCGTCAAAAAACTCTTTTTAGCATGTCTCACATAAAGTGACGTTTATTCAAATTCTTTTAAATACTTACTGTATGTACAGCCAAAGAGGTTGCATATAAGTAAGTATGTATATAAACTATTTCTACGACAGTTAACCTACCTTGGCTTTAGGACTTTTGTACAGCAGAAGTAGTCCAGGTTTTAGCACGCACCATAGTTTGGTCCAAGACTTGAGCGACCCACGGACCTGGAAAAAGAAAGAAAAAAACTAAGAAATAAATTTTTATTTGACTTCCTTCGTGGCCGAGTGGTATGTACGCCGGGTTTCATGGTGACGCCTACTCGAGAGGTCCCGGGTTCGAATCCCGGTGGGGTTAGATGTTTGTGTGATGAATACGAACATTTGTTACTCCTGGATTGTAGTCATGGATGTTTAATATGTATTTCTAATAACTATACAACTTATATATGTATTCTATCCGTTACCCTAGATACCATAACACAAGCCTTACAGTGCTTACTTTGGGGCTAAGCTAATTGGTGTGAGTGTTGGAAATATTTATTGTTTTAAGCATCCTATTGCTAGATGTTTAAATATATAGAAACTTTTACGAGGATAAATTCCGGGCAGCAGACGGGACTCGAACCCGCACCCTTCGCTATCCGGGCGAATGCACTGACCAAATTTTTTATCCCAGAAATCATCCTTTATCCAAAAGGATTTAAAAGAGGTGGAAATTTGTATGGGTAAATTAAGTCTATTAAACTACGCAAACTACGAAAAATAGATAATATAATAGAATTTAAAGTGGAGCCCTATGGCGCAAGTGGTAAGCGCGTTCGGCTGCGATCGTTGAAGTTAAGCAACTTTCGCAGTGGTCGATCATTGGACGGGTGACCAAAAATGTACAATCTCCATGCTTCGGAAGGCACGTTAAGCCGTTGGTCCTAGCTGCATCTGCAGTCGTTAACACCCACCAATCCGTACTGGGCCCGAGTTGTGGGTCAGGGCCAAATCTCCCTATTCCATCTACAGGGAAAGCCTGTGCCCCAGCAATGGGGACATTTATAAGTTGATGATAAAACTGTACCCTTAGTACGAGTTTTACAATTACGAAAACTATGATAGTTTTCGTGAGCTCGCACTCGTACTAAGGGTACTGATTTTATTGTTTTAGTTTCAATACAAATAAACAGTGTTTAAATTCTATCATTAAATCATTTGCGTCTTCTTAAATTTTAAGTATATTTGGTTAGTTTTCATCAAAATTGAATGGAGAAACATAATATACAATTACGAAAACTATCAAATAAAACTAGTTTTAACGGGTAAATGCACGAGACTTTATTTATTTATTGACGTTTCGCAGCCTTTTCAGGTCTGCATCGTCAGAATAATGATTTTTTATTTAATTTTGTCGAGCTACCTTCGAAAGACTTTTATTGAGCGTTCGGTTATTTCATTGGAAGATTTTTAAAATTTTATTGTGTACGTATGAATTTATTACTTAATTTAGTTAATAAAGTACTTTATTACCCTTAACATTTAGGGGGATGAAAAATAGATGTTGTCCGATTCTCAGACCTACCCAATATGCACACAAAATTTCATGAGAATCGGGAAAGCCGTTTCGGAGGAGTTTAACCACAAACACCGGGACACGAGAATTTTATATATTAGACTAGCTGTCCCAGCGAACTTCGTACCGCCATAAAAAATAGGGGTTGGTGGTAGAAGGGTGAAAATTTAGGGTTGTATGTATTTGTGTATAATAGAAGAATTTTATATATTAGATATAGCTTGATTTAACATAAGAAGAAGATAGAAAGCCTCTGCCACGATGCAGACCTGAAAAGGCTGCGAAACGTCAATAAATAAATACAGTTTCGTGCATTAACCCGTTAAAACTAGTTTTATTTAATGAGTGATGTGCCGTGAAAACCTTAGAGACAAATATACGAAAACTATGATAGTTTACGTGAGCTCAAACTTGTACTAAGGGTACTGTAAGAAGTGCCATCAATTACGCTTACCTTCAGCCAATCAGCGAGCACCACCACAGAAGGATCCTCTATGGAATGCAACAGGGCTGAGGCTGCTCTCTTCTTTTCTTTCCTGTAGTGTTGCCTCTGCGCTTTGTAACTCTCTTTTCTAGACAGTGCAGTCGATGTAGCGCGAGAGATCCCACCCACAGCTGTTTCCGATGACTGGAAAATTTTCGCTAACAATAACTTCTGCAGGAAACAATCGAACATTTTGCTCGCATTGCATTTTAAACCAAAACACTGATGAATAGAGTCTATATTGTCTTGCGTTAGTTCTAAAAATATAGGGACCCCCTAGCGGGCGATTTCCGATATAAGTTTGTTAAGGAAGGCGTATTTTTTAGTTATTCGATTTCGCGAAATTTTTAAATATTGGAGACACTTATTGCAAGTTTAAAATACGTCATTATACGTGTATATTACTTAAAAATATTGGACCCAATGGCGGTCGGTTTCGGAATTACAGAAGTATACAACTTGATTTCGCCGAAATTTGCAAAATAACACATTGTTGACAAATTTGCGACGTTGAAATACGTAAGACGTGTATGCCAATTCACTACCGTTTTAAACTATCTTAAACACGTTCAATTCAAGGTTTATATTAAAGAGATATTTTATTCGTCAAAGACTTTTATCAATCGGGTTTTTTTTATCTGCCGAAATATCGAGAGATAGCACCATATAGCATTTTAGTGCACCAAGTCAGATAGGGTAAGGGCTTGTATATTATAATTTATTGTTTAATTTATGATCATTTTGATGTTTTATCAGCAGTTAGATTTAAATTTTAAGACATTAATAGGGTATTTGGCAAGTTTTAGAAAACGATCTCACGTTATTGACTAATGTTAATAGTCTGGACTGGAGAATATGGAGAAAATATTCATCATTCTGTTGTGTATTTCAGTAAAAATAACCAAATCAAAGACTCCATTTTCAAATTGCTGCGTGCGAAAACGTTTCTCTGGACAATATGGCGTCTTACTAGTGTGTGACGTCACACGACTGTTAGTAATACGTCGAACGATACAATGTCATGTCACTTTAACCGGAAGTTTACTTGTGTGTGACGTCATTTTAGGCTCCGCCAATCCAAAGCGTTTTGAGTCACGTGACAATAGATAAGAAAACTATTATCTTTTTCGTGGGTTTTTAGTAAAATTATGAATATTTTTTGTAAAAATAGTAAAAACCCCTGCCAATATTCATTCTAAACACAGATGCTAACGTTTGGTACTATATTTTTAATACTGTCAAATACCCGATTAAATAAGGGGTCACAATTCACAAAATTATGATCCTTTAAGGCATAGTGGATAGACTGTATTTTCCCTGTCCAACTGCTATGATAAACTGGACAGAGGAAGTGTGTTAAATTAAATAATATTATATGTTTGATAATCAATTTAAAAGTATTTTATATAAATATACATAATGGATGGCGCAAGTGGTTAGCGCGTTCGGCTGCGATCATTAAAGTTAAGCAACTTTCGCAGCGGTCGGTCATTGGATGGGTGACCAAAAATTTACTATCTTGTGCTCTTCCGTGCTTCGGAAGGCACGTAAAGCCATTGGTCCCGGCGGCAACTGCAGTCGTTAGCCCCGCCAATCCGCACGTCGCGGGTCATGGCCCAATCTCCCTATTCCTCCCAAAGAGAAGGCCTGTGCCCCAGCAGTGGGACATCAATAGGCTGATGATGATGATCATACATAATGGACACCCTTGAGCCATGAACCGCACGGGGTAGTATTTGACGATATTTAAATTAATTGAATTGTATTAATTAAATACAAAAAAAATATAATCATTTATTTTCAATCTTTATATTTCGATATACAAATATATTGAACAAAGTAGTGTTAGATACACCGCTTAAAACTCAAGAACGGCTGGACCGACTTTAATGAGCTCTGATTTTTTGGATTAAAAGATCGTTCCATTTTGTAAAAATATATTATCGTAGAAAATGGACTGGATGGAATGGTTAGCATAGAGAATGGAATGGATAGCATAGAGAATGGACTGAATGGAATGGATAGCATAGAGAATAGACTGGATGGAATGGATAGCATAGAGAATGGACTGGATGGAATGGATAGCATAGAGAATGGACTGGATGGAATGGATAGCATACAGAATGGACTGGATGGAATGGATAGCATAGAGAATGGACTGGATGAATCGGAAAGCATAGAGAATTGACTGGATGGAATAGATAGCATAGAGAATGGACTGGATGAAATGGATAGCATAGAGAATGGAATGGATGAAATGGATAGCATAGAGAATGGACTGGATGGAATGGATAGGAACTAATAACGAATGACAACTGCTTGATGTTTTAATTCTGGGGGTTGATTGGGGGGTTGGATTTGATGTTTTATTTTTTTAGGGGAGGGGGGTGCAAATGTCCTGGAATTGATAAGCCAGCATCTGGCAATCCTAGGTAACTTCTATCTACCTTATCGGAGGTGGTGTTTATTTTATCTGGTGGGTAGTTTAATGGGAGTATCGCTTTTGTCTCTTTCACAATAACTTTTGTTTAATATGCAGTTGGGTAGGGAACACACTGTCTATTGTCTAGGTTACCTACCCTTAGATTAAAACAAAAAGGGAAGATACGGTACGCTCATACTAGCATCAAATAAAATATGATCCGACTCAACTACATAAGCAACTCTCGCACACGCACACGTCTGTAAATAAACATTCAATCGAGCGAGCGAAACGGCGAGTCCGCGTCGCTTGGCTTGGCGACTGCGAATTCTTTTCTCTCTCTACAAACGGCTGAGATGTATTGTTGCCCTTTACTTGATAACAAACGGCGAAAAAGTAAATAAAATTCATGACAAACCGTGATTATTGAGCAAAAAACATGTTTTCATAGTTTTACCAATGAAAAGCGTTGCCGTGAAATTAGTTATTTGATCTTGAACTATTTGTGTTCTTTACAAAAGCATCGTAGGCATTTTTTTATCTTTATAACACAAAATATACGCAATATTGTTATATTGAGTGCACATGCAGCGTGTTTGAATGTCTAATTCTGACTAAAGCGAATTGTGGTCATGTACCACAATTTAAGAGGATCACTTTTGAGCCGCGAGTGCCGTATCTTCCCTTTTTGTTTTAATCTAAGTACCTACCTTATCGGAGGAGGTGCCGTCGGGCGGATGGTTGCGGCCGTCACCTGAGGCGGGGGTGGCCGCGGCGCCGGGCGAGCGCGGCGGGGGGGTGAGGGTAGGTTCGCCTGGGGGGGGACAACCGAATTAAATCTAATATATAAAATTCTCGTGTCACGGTGTGCGTAATTGAACTACTCCGAAATGGCTCGACCGATTTTCGTGTAATGTTATATGCATACTAGCGGCCCGCCCTCGCTTCGGTGTTGAGCTGAAGTGTAGACTACAGTTTTTGTTCTCAGGCTTGTATTATACACAATGACATTCATCTATGATTCTTCTTATACCTGCATGCAAAGTCTCAGCCCGATAGGTTTAAAATTGACAAAGTTTCATTCCCTATTTTATCCCCTTGGGGGTAGAATTGATCAAAATCCTTTCTTAGCGGATGCCTACGTCATACCATCTACCTGCATGCCAAATTTCAGCCCGATCCGTCCAGTGGTTTGGGCTGTGCGTTGAGAGATCACTATGTCAGTCAGTCAGTCACCTTTGAGTTTTATGTATATAGATTTAATAGGTCTGAGAATCGGACATCTATTTATCATCCCCCTAAATTTTAAGGGTGGTTCACCCTTTAATATACTTTTCGACTAAATATTTCGTTTTTATTTTTTTATGATAGGTAAATCATACAAAAATACATTTAACCCTAAATTTTTACCCTTCTACCATCAACCCCTATTTTTTATGGCGGTACGAAGTTCGCTGGGACAGCTAGTCATATATAAATTCACTTCCGGACACATCGTTGGTTGATTGGATATTATCTATAAGGTGGAAATGTAATGGGGGCGAACCGACGACATCGGTTCCCTAACGATATAAAATACCCTGGATACAACAACACGAACAAAATCGTGGCCGAAACTCGTCCAAAAGGTACATTGGACGATCCACGGAGCTCCGTAAGATAATCGCGTAGTCAAAAACAATATAGGGCATTACTTAAACATTGAAAGTCACCTTTAATGGATACTATATAAGGTCTTAATTAAAAGGCTTGCGTCAAAACGTTATGACAGTTCGAAATACAAGTTCGTAAAATTTTACGACTTATTGCTATATGCGGAAGAATATAATTATGTAAACCTTATTTCTTTGACTCTACGCACAATACTTAATGCGCTGTTAGCAATATAGCATGTACTGTTAGCAATATAGCCGCGAGGAAAAGAGATGGCTATATAACCAGCTATCTTTTAAATATCTCAAATATTTTTTATTAAATCAGTTTATAGTAAATATTAGAACAAAATTAAATTCAAATGCGTTAAATTAACAAACATTGATTACATACCTGTCGAAAAAACGACACTTTACGTATTATAAGATTTTTTTACGAAGCTCTCTCGCATGACTGTGATCCAAGAAGTGCTTGAGTAGAGTTTAGGCACTTCTTAATTAGGACACATTTTGAGCGCTCATGGTGTATCTAGGGTATTTAATATCGTTGCGGTTCTCGTGCAAACGATCTGAGATCACACTTTCTAACCTCTTCAAAAACTAAAAGTTATACAGAAGTTGAATTATTTATTTAGTGGGGTTATAGGTATGTAAAATGTAAACTCTCGATACAAAATGTCGTGGGGTATAAAATACAATAGTAACTCGTTAAGTCCTCTCTACACACATAGGTACTACGACACACTATACATGTATACACGCACACTAATATAGATAGATAGATAGATAGATAATGCGTTTATTTATTTTCTTCAACATACATATACATTTACAGACAGAGTAATACAATAAAAAAAAGATACAAGAAATCAGCTATGAAATATCTATATGTATGCTGCAGAAAGCAAAAGGCCAAGGCTCGGCTAAACATTTGCCAGTTTTAAGGCAAAATACCGATTTTCAGCCATCACCTTACACACACACACACACGCACATTCACAACACACGTTCGCAGCGTAATATTACCCAAACGAAATTTATAAACTGTTAAATATATAACGAAAAAAAATGTTTATACCCTCAAAAAAAACGGAGAATGTAATCTTTGTTAGTTTATGTTATTGTTTTGAAAACATTTTGAAAAAAAAAATACTTTAACAATATATTAATGTAATCCATTATTATTATAAATACATATATGGCGGATTGTTAATTGGCCTATTGCAGGGTAGGCGAACCTTTATGAATCAACGTGCCATTTTTTCTAAAAAATCTTTAATTGGGTCATTGGCATGCCATCAAATAATTTTGACTTTATGATTATTTAGAAGATAATAATATAAATACTATCAGAAATCTTTATGAAATAAAGTAAACCAAAGAGACACATTCTGGAATGTTTTTATTACACGCATAAATTAGATTACTGTAAAATTAGTGTGACTTCTGTTGCTGCAGGTTTGATAACAAATAATTTATGTTAGGGTTGTAAGATGCTACTTTTAGCAAAATGCATGCTGAACTGGATTCATCTGTCAAACGGTTTCTAAACGAGTTTTTAATGTTATTCATCTCTGAAAACAATGACTCGCAGGCATAGGTAGATGAAAACATTGTTAAAATAGCATGTGCTAACTTCTTCAAACAGTTACTTCGTAGCGTAGGATCACTCGCGTTCGATCGTCATAAAATACCTACTTAAATCATTTTTTACACATGTTTTATGATTGGCGACGTGCCCAAAATATTGTGTCGCGTGCCATCAGTGGCACGCGTGCCATTGGTTCGCCTACCCTGGCCTATTGTAACCAAGCTATGGAAGAGCGGTGCATCCTAACACAAGCAATTTTACTGCTTAAAAGGATGTACCATACTCATACATTGTAGTAGGCTAAGTTACTGAAATAAACTAATTTTCTATTTGTATTTTGTATCTTCATGTGTTCTGTGGTAAGGTCCCTCTCTCACAAGGTGACATTTTTCTTAATTCAAAAATACAATATTGTTTTGCAACTAACCGTAAGTGGGTGGAGTGACGGGAGCAACTGGTGGGAGCACGACGCTCAAAGGCTGATGCTGCTTCTGAAATAAAATAAATAAATATTAAATCCAAATTAAATAAATAATGCCATCGAGCTCCTCATAATAATGGCGAGCTCGATGGCGCAAGTGGCTAGCGCGTTCGGCTGCGATCGTCGATGATCGATGATAATGACCCTAGTATCCCGTAACACAAGCCTACAGTGCTTACTTTGGGGCTAGGCTAATTGGTGTGAGTGTTGGAAATATTTATTCTATGTATTATTATTTACTAACATCAAGTAGGATAGTGACAATTGCACCGACATTTTATATCAAAAGCAGTCGAAAATCGAACTTTATTTTTTTATAGATAGATCCGTCAAATGACTCCACCCCACCTGATGTTAAGTGAAGGTAGATAGCTGATACAGCAGTTCTACCTGCCCCACCAGCCATCCTCACCCTGCCGGCCTGCATGTTGCTTCTTCACGCCTCTTTTAAAGGATCCCAGGTTGTAAGAGGGAGGGAACACGTGAGCGGGCAGAGCATTCCATTTACGGATAGTGCGACAAAGAAACGAGTCACCAAATTTCTTAGTACGCGTTGGAATAGTGGCCACAGATAGTCGGTGACAACGTAGGCCAGCGCGCGTGGTCCTCTGAAGGAAAGGGGAAGGTGGAATAAGAGAGAATAACTCACTCACCTTTCCGATATAATTCGGCGTGGATGTGTGTGTGAACTGTATCTCCGACCTCAGCGCCGGCGACGACGGAGTGGTGGAGGGGGAAGGAGGCTCCACTGCTGGGGAGGAACTCATCGTGAGGATCGTCAAAACATGGCGGACATTAATAGGAGTGGAGCTACCCTCACGCGGTCATTCGATGTCGAGAATTCGAACGCGACGCACGTGCGCGTCCTGTTCGAATTTCGATATCTAAGCTATGAAATCTATGTAAAAGGAATGCAAGAAGGAATTCGAAATTGGAATGGTTCAGAGGGAATTGGGTGAAAGGAAAGTCTTCCCTGTAACAAACAAGTCGATTGGTTACTTTTTTGCATTGCATGTGTGAAGTTTACACTAAAGAAAGAACAATGCTGGTGGCAACACCATCTATCCACTCCCTTGATCCCACTTTTCCAGATTTCCGTCTACCCTTTCCTATTCAGATTTTTTGACATGCAATAAATGATTGAAATTGGTTTTGAATTAAATAGAATTACTATCAAAAACTTTCATAAAACTAATTTACCATCATGGAACTACTGAAATATGTTTATATTTTTATAATTAGTGCATTCATAATTATTTTATAAGACTCGAAACATCACCCGTAAAATGTAATATATACTAGTGCAAATGTACCTACTCGGCCAGCGCCGCACTGTGAGTTTAGGAGGCCCTGGGCTAATACTACTTAGGGGCCCACCTAAACACTCAAAGTATAGAAAATGAGACTATAAAATGTTTAATTTATATTATAATATACTAGCAAACCAGTGAACCAAATGTTCACCAAAACCTGATTTCTCGAAAACCGGAAGTGCTACGTTACTCAAATCCGGTTTGTAGTCTTATCAGACTATTCTTAACTTATAACTTAAATATTCTCTTTATCTATCTCTTACGGTTTGGCCGCTGAAACAGCACCACAGACAGACGGACTTGTCTAATAGATAAGAGATTATGCCTTTGTGTTATACAACCATAAATAAATTGACAAATTAAAACCTTTCCGCACTTACCTTTAGCAAATTCTTTAATTTGCTTCTCACATTCTAGGTTCTTAGTTAATCAACATTTATGGACAAAAAGGATAAATGGTTAAGTCAAACTATACGCAACTATACTATCTTTAATTTAATAAAATCATGGATTCTTTCGCATTATTGTTTATTTTTGACTAAACTTTACATAGCTGGGGGCCCTTGAATCCACGGGGCCCTGAGCTGAAGCCCAATAAGCCATATGGTAGATCCGGCCCTGTACGCGGCGATCAGTAAGGCAATTTTGTAAAAGGGCTCTTAATAATCTATAATTGATAGATTCATTTTTAATGCCCTTGCAAGTCGTATAGAGCACGAGATTTTTTTGTATACTTTCATAAATCCTATCCGACATAATACTAACTTTGAGGAGCTCGATGGCGCAGGTGGTTAGCGCGTTCGGCTGCGATGCTTGAAGTTAAGCAACTTTCGCAGTGGCCGGTCATTGGATGGGTGACCAAAACATCTATCTCGAGTTCTTCCGTGCTTAAGCCGTTGGTCCCGGCTGCATCTGCAGTCGTTAGCACCCGCCAATCCGCACTGAGCCCGCGTGGTGGGTCATGGCCCAATCTCCCTACTCCATCCTAGGGAAGGCCTGTGCCCCAGCAGTGGGGACATTAATAGGCTGATGATGACCTTACTCTACCAATAGCAACACATGTTTTCCGTGACTGTATATATACAGTATCGGTATACCGAATAAACTTTGTTATCTTATCAACACTGGGTCAACCCAAATAAGTTATTTTTAACGGAACGTAGCGCCAATGTGATATGGACCGAAACGACGCGAGCATTATTCTATATATTTTTTGCAATATCGGAGACTCACAAAAAACATGGTAACAATCCCGTTAATAGGTTTAAAGTGAAAAGTATGTTTTAATATCTAAAGAAAAGTTTACTAGAAAAAAATCCACGCGGACCAGGGGGCCATTCGCCTAACGGAAATTCTTTGGAAAACGCAAACGCTTTCGATTTTATTTTGTTATTTCCCACCGCGGAAGGTTTTCAAATACCTCTCTCGCTCATTTTTTTTTAATATTGTTATTACCAATGCAAAAGAAAAAAAAACGCGAGGCATTTGAAAACCTCAGGCGGCTGGAAATAACAAAATGAAATCGTAAGCGTTAGCGTCTTCCAAAGCATTTCCGATAGGCGAATGGCCCCTCCTAAGGTAAACCAGCAGCTATCACGTAAGTTAATCCGACTGCGTAGACAAGCCCTGAAACAAATCGTGGGTATACTCACGGGTCACGGCTACTTCAACAAACACCTTATAATATAGGTATTTCTGACAGCCCTCTGTGCAGAGCCTGCTTGGAGGAAGAGGAGACGAGCGCCCATGTTCTGCTGGAGTGCAGAGGCGTTGCAAGACAAAGGACTTCTCTAATGGGAAGCCCGCGGACACTAGTAGAAGCCTGCAGCAACATCCGGGGACTGCTGAGCTTTTTGGAGGAGCTGGGATGGCAGGACTGATGCCAATCCCCACGCAAAATAGGCACTGTGTGTCGAGTTGCGGAAACAGCCCGCCGTTCTACTAAGACTAAGACTAGGCGAATGGCCCCCAGGCAGCAGACGGGACTCGAACCCGCACCCTTCGAGGATCACCGCGGGCTACGCGTTTAGATGTTTATCTAGCAGTTAAATACTTAAAAAAAACGAGCGAGCCTTACAGTAGTCCCGTATGATGTGTAACATTTGAAACCTCACCTTATATTAGTAAAAAAAGAAATAAAACCTACTACAAAAGGACTACATTTAAACATTATTTTCTAGAATCAAATAGAATAGCGCGCGCTTTCGCGACTTCCTATTACACACTTCCGTTCCATTTCACGAAATCACTCCCACAAATTGCAGGAAAGCGAGAGGAAAGATGTTACACATCAAAAATAAAAACATAACAAGGTATAATAAAACTAGTTTTTACGGGTTAATGCACGAAACTAGTTTCCTTGCGCGCATTGTCTTCAGACCTTCCAATCGGCGAATCTTATTAGCAGTTTCCAGCCCGTACTGGTAAGCATATTTGTTTCTTAGGTTTTCACGCACAGCACTCATTAAATAAAACTACCTACCTAAGAAACAAATATAACAAGATATCGAGCCCTTACCGCCAAATTATCGTAAGCGACACTTTTGTCGAAATGCGTTTTTTGTGGAAACTAATATTTTAAACCGTACCGGACCCATCTCTGTTGATATTTCCCTCCAAAAGAACACCGTAATAATATAATAGAGGGAAGAATAGAGGGAAATATCAACAGAGATGGGTCCGTTACGGTTAAAAATATTAGTTTCCACAAAAAACGCAATTCGACAAAAGTGTCGCTTACGATAATTTGGCGAGTGTCGCTTACGATAATTTGGCGAGTGTCGCTTACGATAATTTGGCGGTAAGGGCTCGATATGTTTTAAGATTAGCACGTTAGACCTGCCATCGTAGACGTTTACTTTATGAAGTCACATCTTTACTCCAACTTTTATAACTTTTATCTATAAAAAATCCCTCAAGTCTCATCTCCAAACCCTCTACTCTAGTGGCATTCGAGTGACTAGGTCTTAACACAGTCGAGTAACTCGAATGACAAAAATCATTTGAGTACCAATGAAGATAAAAATCGAGTGACTTTCTACCATATTTATGTCTCTTACTGGTACATTGCAATTTACCATTTATATAATCTGATAAAAATCTGAATTGACTTTTAGCGAAATCACGATTTTAAAATCGATTAATCAATAAAGTTGTTTTAATACCTGGCAACATCATACCCATCGAGAACAACGTCTAAAAAAAATATGTCAAGCGGAGATTGAAATTGGGCAAATATCTAATTAATTATATCTTAATACCCAGGGTGAAAGAAATTACGATATGAATGTCACGAGCATAAAAAAATTAATCCGATTTTTAGGTACCTATTTGAATGAGGCACAAGATACCTCAAAAGAGACCTATGTTTCGCCAGCAGTGTTTCCGGACCAATACGACCCAAGAACCTTCAAAAAAAGAGCGTACTCCTTCCTTAAAGGCCGGCATCGCATTTGTGATACTCCTGGTGTTGTAAGTGTCCATGGGCGACGGTGATCACTTACCATCAGGTGAGCCGTCTGCTCGTATGCCCCCTATAACATAAAAAAAAATGTTTGGGCGTTCTCCTTTGACATTGACATTTCGGTTTGCAAACTATTCATTCGATAATGGTTCGTGCTAGGAGTACTGTACCCCTTGGAAACTTGAACAGCAGCGGCACAAAGTACGTAACGAGAACTAGAAATCAGTACACTTTTGACAATGACATTTCGGACTCGCAAACGTTACGAATTCGATTTTGGTTCGTGCTAAGGGTACTGGTGAGACAAAAAACGGTAGCCCTCATTGTGCAGTTTTTCACCTTAGAATAATAACGTTTAAACAGTTACCTACTTACCTAAATGTTAAAGAACACATATAAATAAGTCACGTAAAAATAGAAAAATAAAACAAAAATAAAACCTGTTCATTTTACTGCTCCAAGGCTACATTAATATACTTACATCATTTGAATTACGCAAATCATTGACGCAAGCTTTTGTTCATATAGTACTAGCTGTGCCCCGCGGTGTTACCCGCGGTTTTTAGACGTATATTAAGGCTGAGCGCAGATTAGAGTCACGACAGTTGTTAGACAATCTTGTCTTACATAGACGAGACAGCTTTACAATTAAAAAGAAACAGTTGTGTCTACCACAAGGCGCACACCAAGACGAAACTGTTTCGTCTACGATGCGACACACACCATTTTCATCAGTATCAGAATAGATTTCACCGATTATTTATTTTATAGAAATTAAGGCACCAGCCCAGAAAGTTTTACCAGTAATTTCGAATGAATGTATCAATCTATCTTTGATAATTTGTCAAAATTTATGGACCCACATATTACTTATTTTATCGTATGTATTATACTTTCTTTCGGTATCGATTATCATCCCTAATCGCTAGACAATTTTGTCGTTGGTGTGCGCCCTCGCATACATTACAAAGGGAAGCGGACAGTCGTTAGTCAGACTTGTCGCTTTGCAGTTCTTGTGTACATAAGACTTTTTTGTCTATGAGACGTCTCGTTTCGAATGTGCGCCGCATCTTCATAATTTTTGTTAAGCAATAGTCTGTCTTGAGACTGTTGTGACTCTAATCTGCGCTCAGCCTAAGCTAGCAGACCATGGTCACAACGCGCACATCTAACCTACTGGGTATTTAGTTGCTAATTAGTTACACTACTAGCAAACCAGTGAACCAAATGTTCACCAATTAAAAAAAAATGTATTTAATTAATTGAGAACTTCGGAGATTTTGTGTGGTTTCGTTTGAAATTCGTGATTTCTCGAAAACCGGAAGTGCTACGTTACTCAAATCCGGTTTGTAGTCTTATCAGACTATTCTTAACTTATAACTTAAACATTCTCTGTATCTATCTCTTACGGTTTGGCCGCAGAAACAGCACCACAGACAGACGGACGGACTTGTCTAATAGATAAGAGATTCCCGATTTAGTTGCTCAATATCTGTAAAAGATGCAAGCGATCTGCTAGAGCAAGTCTTAACCTAGCAGACCACAGGGATATTTCCCGCAGTAAAACGCAGCCATGTGTTAATCCAGGGCGACAGCTTACTCCATACAAAATTTTGTTAAAATCGCTCCAGCCGTTATTCGACGATTTCTTTTCTTTTAAAATATTTTTTGTAAGTAATACTAATAATACTATGAATTTATCCCGAACGTAAAAAAAGTTAATAATTTGACCTTCAGTTGATTACACAAAGTTACGTCACACAGTAGACATCATTGCACCGAGCGTTTTGGCGGTAAATTCAAAACCAATAAAAATAAATTCAACTTTTATTGTTTTAATGGAGAAAACAAGACATTAATTAATTTATTTTTATTTTTCTGTTAAATCGTTTGTCCCAATCTTTAAACATAAGCAGTTTTCAAAAATTTGGAAAATAACCTACTTCTACAATCGTGCCTGGCTCGAGTCTCAACCGAAAGTCTCGGGACTCGAGACAACTAAATTTACAAAAGTTTCGGGACTTCGAAACACGAGACGTCCGGTGATCCAAACCCTAGCACGTAGTAATGTATGTGTTACCGGCAATCTGTATAATCCGACAATCTATACAATATCTAGACAATTCATAGAAAGCCTAAAAGGTCAAGGCATGTATGGAATACTATTAATTTTATACTTTGTCTAGGTATTTTAAATTTACGAATGCGCAGTCGGTAATGCGGTGCCGCGGTGTTGCCCGCGATTTATTAGGGATAATTTCCTGCAGTAAAACGTAGCCTATGTGTTAATCCAGGGCGTCAGCTTACTCCATATCAAATTTTATTAAAATCGCTCCAGCCGTTTAGACGTGAAGTATGTAATAACAAACATACACACACACAAACTTTCGCCTTTATAATATTAGTGTGATTATCTATCGGGTGGCTGGCGCTTCGCCGGCCGCTGCCGCGCCACGCTTGCTTTGCTCGCTCAGCTCGCGCTAAATGACGTCACAACACTAACGTGAATTGGCGTAAATTGGTCTGTAGTCACTTTATATCCAACTAAGTAGGCAGTGGCGGGGCTAGACCACATGTGGACGTCGGCGACATCAAGTTCGCGAGGCCTATTTTACTTCATAAAATAACGAATGATGACAAAAAATAATTACAAACATAGAAATTTAATTACAAAAATAGTGTTGCCAGACAGACGATTCTAAATACCCGTAAAGTACTTACTCGCTTCCATCACGCACGTGTTCGAAAATAATAAAAGTCATTATCATCTGCTTAGCTTTTTCCCCGAATTGTTCGGGGTCGGCTACCTAAGCCAGGCCAGGAGAAACGAAAATAAATAGGTAACTAGTAAAAAATTATTGCGATGTCCCCTCAGGCGCGAGGCGGTGGCCGACGTCGCCGACGCCTAGCGCCGCCACTGTAAGTAGGTTTGGTTAGGATAAATACAGACCAAATCTGTTTATTTTACATTTCGCCGGTGGACCAGCAGGTACTCTATACAAAACCTAGGAATTGTAAACATTACATAGGCAAAGTAGAAAATAATAAAATACTATTTACAATATTTTACACAATGCCTAGACGCCGCAGGTATTCAATGCATTGCCTAGGTATTGTATAGAATACCTGAATTATACAGATTGTCGGTGACATATTTAAAGAAAACAAATTATCTGTTTTAATCGAAATCGTCATTCTTGTGTCAAACTATCTTATCGCAGGAAATACTTGTATTCAAATATCAGTAATTCATATAAAAAAAAAACACCACTTGAATATATCCGGCGGTGCGTTGGGTTTTAGAAAATTTATGTATAAAGAAAATTCTATTCTAGTTATATTTTCTCGAAAAAAATTTTCTAGTTATTTTTTCTTTAGAATTAAACATCAAGCAGTTACATGCTTAAAAAATTATAACTATAATTGCTATTTCTTCTTTCAAATGTTTAATACTTGTAAAAGTATTCATTTGACATTGTGGGTTACCTACAATGCGAAGAAATGGCGCTGCCTTGCAGCTTAAGAATGGCTAGAGGAATTTCGGCGCGGCCGTCAGGGCCGCGGTAGCATAATTGGTCAGTGCATTCGCCCGGATTGCGAAGGGTGCGGGTTCGAGTCCCGTCTGCTGCCTGGTCCGCGTGGAATTTTTTCTAGTTATATTTTCTTTAGATTTAAACATCAAGCAGTTACATACTTAAAAAAAAATATAAATTTATATATTATGTATTTTATATTTTAGTAGGTAACGTATTAGTACTTAAGCTTAATCATCATAGTAGATTAACAATATTAAAAACAGTTGAGATGTACACGAAAGCATTACAGGACATAGCCAGGTAGGCAAATGACTCTACCCCACCTGATGTTAAGTGGTGATAAAATCGTACGTTACGAAAAAAGTACGTTTACTTATTCGTCCCAAACGCATCTGCGGTCGTTAGCGCCCACCAATCCGCACTGAGCCTGCGTGGTGGGTCATGGCCCAATCTCCCTATTCCATGCATAGGGAAAGCCTGTGCCCTAGCAGTAGGGACATTAATAGGCTGATGATGAAGAAATAAAGAACTGCAGAAGGCAAAGAAGTGATTCTGTGTGGAGTGGAATGCAAAGAGTGTCTGACTGGGATCTGTAGATATCATTGATTGCATTGAAGTAAACCACAGATGGCCAATCACCTAATGGAATAGGATATTTGACAGTATTAAAAATAAAGAGCCAATTGTTAGCATCTGTGTTTAGAATGAATATTGGCAGGGGTTTTTACAATTTTTACAAAGAAATATTCATAATTTTACTAAAAACCCACGAAAAAGATAATAGTTTTCTTATCTATTCTCACGTGCCCCAAAACGTTTGGGATTGGCGGAGCCTAAAATGACGTCACACGCAATTAAACTTCTGGTAAAAGTAACATTACATTGTATCGTTTGACGTTTTAATAAGAGTCGTGTGACGTCACACACTAGTAAGACGCCATATTGTCCAGAACAACGTTTTCGCGGCAACTTGAAAATGAGTTTTTGATTCGATTATTTTTACTGAAATACACAACAGAATGATGAAAATCCACTTTTTACGGACTCCATAAACATTAGTCAATAACGTGAGATCGTTTTGTAAAAACTTGTCAAATACCCAATTGCTTTGGCTATCGCTATCGCTCATTTTGTTATTACTGATAACCTAAGGTTTTTGAATACCTCACGATTATTTTATTTAATACGAGCTGACCCCGCGTACTTTGTACATGTTTAAATAATTTGGAAGAAATGACGGATCAGAGTCTACCGTACCAAAAAGGAACGAACGTCAAATGTTTGGCAGGAAAGAAGATACCCAAGGGTAGTAGGAGAGAGACGGAGAGAACTACGCTCTCCCTCTCACTCCTGCGAGAGCCTGTCCTGGGGGGGACGCGCTCGCATTGCACAAGCTCTCAGGATGTCGATGCCTCTGATGCTCCGGGGCATCTTCATCGGGGTGGGTCCGTTCGCGGACAAACACCTGGCGGGTGCGCGGACATTCGGAAACGAAAGCCGCGACCACAGGGGGTAATATAGGTATTTCTGACAGCCCTCTGTGCAGAGCCTGCCTGGAGGCGGATGAGACGAGCGCCCATGTCCTACTGGAGTGCAGGGGCGTTGCAAGATAAAGGACTTCTCTAATGGGAAGACCGAAGACAATAGTAGAGGCCTGCGGCAACATTCGGGGACTGCTGAGCTTTCTGGAGGAGCTGGGATGGCAGGACTGATGCCAATCCCCACGCAAAATAGGCACTGGGTGTCGAGTTGCGGAAACAGCCCGCCGTACTACTAAGACTAAGACGCACTACCCCTAGTGGGGACCGCGGTCCTCATAGTGCGTGTCGGGTGACGGTGCAGGAGTATTTATTATATCTGTTTTTTTTGTGGCCCTGTTCAGGGCGTTAGTTAGGGCCCTGTTTATTTCACCCGGCCACAGCTGGCTGAAATGAACAAGGAGAAATCCCACATACCTTCTTCTCGCTCCCCCAGTAGTTGAAGGATGCGTAAAGCATTACCAAGACACAAAAAAAAAATTAAAAAAGGAAAGAAGATAGAACAGTTTATATGGGAAAAATTAAATTAACATTTTTACTATCTTCCTCGCAATTTTTCCATATTTTCTCACCTTTTAAACCTTCCCTAGACCTCCACGAACATTTCAAGACCAAGATATCATAAATCTGTGTAGCCGTTCTCGAGTTTTAGCGAGACTAACGAACAGCAATTGATTTATATATATATATATTTATTATAGGTTATGACCAATGCAAAAGAAAAAAAGGCGGGAGGCATTTAAAAACCTTCGGCGGTCAGAAATAACAAAATGTAATCGTAAGGAATAGCGATAGCTATAGCAATTCCGGTAGGCGATTGGCCCCCCGTACCCTTAGCACGAACCCATATCGAATTCGTAAGGTTTGCGAGTCCGAAATGTCATTGTCAAATGTGTACTAATTTTTAGTTCTCGTTACGTACTTTGTGCCGCTGCTGTTCAAGTTTCCATACAAAATTTGACATTGACATTTCGGTTTGCAAACTATTCGAATACGATAATGGTTCGTGCTAGGGGTACAGTTCTGTAAAATAATCGAATATCTAGTAAGATTACAACAGTTTGTCAGTAGTAAACAAATGTATCAGACTTACTTGCTTATCAGCCTATGGAAATCCGACTAAAGATATTATTTTCTTTTCCTTATCACTATTTAACATAATTCATATCTGATAAAGTTAAGAATACACTAGTGAGAATTCTGAACACTCATAAGGTAAAAAAAACACTATTGACAATCACAAAACTAGATAGGACACAAGGTACATGCAAAGTGCGTTCGAGCAAGGCACTCACAGACACTGGTCACGGACACAATATCTCGGACTAGTTGGGGCCATTGTGAGTGCGAGTTCTGTCCGCTTGCACATGCGTCTATGAACTTTTTTGTGCAAAAATTTATCAACAATAAAAAGATATGACATCTGTTCAGTAGATGGTTGTTTAAACTCAACATTAAAGAATCAAGGTGTGGAGCTCGATTACGCAAGTGGTTAGCACGTTCGGCTGCGATCGTTGAAGTTAAGCAACTTCCACAGTGGTCGGTCATTAGATGGGTGACCAAAAATTTACTATCTCGAGCTCCTCCGTGCTTCGGAAGGCACGTTAGGCCGTTGGTCCCGGCTGCATCTGCTGTCGTCAGCACCCACCAATCCATACAGGGCCCGCGTGGTGGGACATGGTCCAATCTCCCTATTCTATTCATAGGGAAGGCTTGTGCCCCAGCAGTGAGGAGATTAATAGGCTGATGATGATGATGATGATTAAAGGGTCAGCAATTGTTTTTTTTTTTATGATGCAGTAATACGTTTTAGTTATTATTTGTTTATGTTTACATTGTTTCGGTTTAATTTTTGACAATAAATGAAACAACTAGATACGAGTCCCAGAGCACGATAGTTTTTGTGCATAAGGCAAAGTTGACAATCCTTTTTTTTAACGGGGAGAATGCGTTTACGTACTGTCCCCGCCCACTGGGCTAAGGAGCGGAGATGTGTGAAACTCTCCCAGCTAAAGAATAAAATACTATAATAGCTGGGAATACTCCACTAAACTCCCCAAGAACTTCGCCTCACCATAATTGAAAGTTGACAATCCTAGCGCGACCGCCGCGCCGAGCGTATGTATGCAAAGTGAAGTACATATATGAGATTACCTTCTGTACTCTATATTTTGTGTGACACAATTGACATCAAAGATGATCTCTGTGTAATAAAAATCTATTTTTACTTAAGCAAGCAAGATAATGTTTACAATATTTTTTAACACTATACAGCACCTGTTACTGGTTGTCTGATCACTATCAAATGATTTTCAACCTTCACATCTTATTTCTATTTTGGTTGTCGCAGAGCATAAAATATAAATTGAGAGTAAGAGTGGTACCCACTGGACCTTCATAATAGGACCTAATTGAACTCCTTGATCATGGTACACTCACTGGACCTACATGACAGGACCGATTCGACCTCCTATCATAAAGATTATCACACCTGAATGACCCCATATTTATATTGGTCTAAGCTAAAGAAAGCTAAAGTTACTAGATGGGCAGACGAGATTAAACAGACGGTGGGAGTTTACTGGAGAAGAATAGCGCTAAACAGATCTGAGTGGCGAAGATTGGAAGCAGCATTTCTCCAAAGATTGGAGCATCAGCATCCTGTAGAGGCTGGGGGAGGTTTTGTGTCACTGACACGCTATTTTAACCACTAAAAAAAAACAAATTTTCAAACACATTTTGTAAACTGGTTGGTAGCTTTAATAAAGCTTTTTTATTTTATTTATTTATTTAAGTTAAGGAAAACTCTCAGGTAATAATAGTGAAATGTTGCCAAAGGAAAAGCCCCGTTAATTTGTTTTTACTATTTGGAAAAATAGTGACAAGTTACTTTTCTACAGTTCACAATAGTAACCAATGTTCGATAAAACACACACTATATGCTAAGTTTCTCCATGACCCTGTGTATCCATGGGCTTTTACTACCGCATTGGAAAGTAAGCAGGTTCCATTATCCTGACAGGGAACCCTTATAGTTTTGTTATGTCCGTCCCCGGTTTTGTTTGGAGACTGTTAGCACTAGAGAGTTGTAATTTTGTGCAGATATGTAAATCAATCATACCGACAAAATGGTTCAATAAAATTTTGTTTTTTTTTATTATCTACCCCATTGTGTGGGGTATCATTGAATAGGTCCTTTAAAATTACTTAGGGGTCCATAAGACTATATTTCAATTTAGAAAGAATTTGCAAGCAACTGTGTAGTTTTTACTTTTGGACCCTGGAAGTACAGTATATCCGGTTGGTAGCCAGTCCCTCTTAATTGGTTGGTAGATCTACAAGAATTTCTCGCATCATAACTTTATATTGGTAACTGTTAACCATTTTGTTGAGGTTGTGATTAGCAGTGGCTGGTCGGTTAGGTTTTTTGAATAGGAAAACCTTTATTTTTTCTGTTCCTTGTCATTATATTTTCGGTTACTTCTTGTCATGTTTTTAATTTTGTGAATAAGTAAAATATTTATTTTGTGTGAATTTGTATTTCTGAAGAATATATTTATTGTGTCCTATCTTCGCAGATTTTATTTGAAGATAACACGATCATCGGGCTTCACTTGTACGAACCTTCACATATTTCGTATTCTACTCTTGTCTCTTCTTATATTTTATTTGTTACCCAGAGTTACTGCCTGTGCTATATTCCATTAACAATTTTATGTTTAAGTTTTGGTCTGATACAAATTCACACAAGTTTAATTTACTGATAAAGTATACTGGAAAATGTCTTTACAAAAACACCATCCCAATTGTGGACTATAATTGTCAATAATTAAAAGATCTTGCAATACCAAGTACTCTTTTAGATATTGTATGGTGATTTATGTTATATATTCAGTTATGTTACTGATTCTAATAAGATTCTTACTGTAATGTAACATTTGTAACACAGGTTATTAGTTCACTGATAACAGGGCCTAATTTAATTAAAATTTACATAGCGTAATAGGAAGCTAAACCAAACCTACCATTACATACAACATTCACAGCTTAGAAACTAAAAAAAAAAACATTATTTTTAATTTCGGTACTTACAGTCGAAGGAAATCTCTTCCGGGCAGTCACTCATGAAATCATAACTTTTTTATGCACTTAATTGAAGAGGGAAATTCGTAACAGCCGGCGGAGTAGCGCGTTGCGAAACATCGTACAGGCGGCGGGTCAGGCTCGCATACGATATATTGGGATGCAATAGAATTCACCAATTTCAACGAATATCAAGTGTCGCACGCACTACGCACCGAGCCGGCTAAACGAGCTGCCCAATTACGAGTCCTTCGGTCCAATTTGAGACTGTTTAGCAGTTTTACGCTTCAAGAATGAGCACTAACACATCACACATGAAACAGTTGTACAAACACTTCAATATTTAATCAATGTCTTAACTTTTAAAAATTGTAATCAGTATGGCATAATATTACAATGTTATCACAATTTGTGCTTTAATTTATCCTTTTTTAGAGTATTCTGACGTGATGTGATGGATGGATGGATTTTTATGTCGCATTGTCGGGAAAATTTGTTCCGAGGTAAGTCCGGCTGTCAGTCATCAGCAGGGTTGCCAATGTTTTTGTTTTAATTCCTACATAAACATCTCTCGACAATGGATGTTTCTGTAACGTTTGTTTAAAATAGCAATTTCTTAGTCCATAAAACAAAACGGAAAAAGTCCCTATTTATTATACGGTCCTATTCACACATTTTGCATTTAGTTATCCTATTTTACAAAAAATATTTTCTAAAATAACTATGGGTGATGAAAATCCTCCAAATCCAAGCGTCGAATTACATTTAGTTCCCTTTAATTATTTAATTAATTAATTTACCAAAATTAATTTATATCTACCAAACAGAAAATAAAAAAACCACAATATGAAATTTATTTGTAATATATAGAAACTATTTGTTTCTTAGGTTTCACGCACATCACTCATTAAATAAAACTATTAAATAATAATAATTTCTATTTTTCAATATAATTTCTTTTTATTCTGACGATGCAGACCTCAAAAGGCTGCGAAACGTCAATAAATAAATAAAGTTTCGTGCATTAACCCGTAAAAACTAGTTTTATTTATATAGAAAGTATATTTACTTTGATCTAGTAAACAAAAAAAAATAAAAGAAGTAGTAGTAGTTAGTAAAACAGGGAAATTTTCGCGTTTTCCTGTTCGATACCACAGAGTACGAACATTCGTTTGGCTACATTATAATAAAGCTATCTGGATCTCTAATAATATCCAGTACCCCTAGCACGAACCAAAATCGAATTCGTATCGTTTGCGAATCAGAAATGTCATTGTCAAATGTGTACTGATTTTTAGTTCTCATTACGTACTTTGTGCCGCTGCTGTTCAAGTTTCCATACAAAATTTTACATTGACATTTCGGTTTGCAGAATATTCGAATTCGACAATCGTTCGTGCTAGGGGTACAGATCCAGACATTTTTCAAAAGGTTCAAAAGAGGGGCTTCATTAGGCTTCATTCAAAAGAGAGATTTAAAAAAATAAAAGAGTTTATGGCGGGCTTTCATCAAAAGCGTTTGGCGCCTCATTTTAATTATTCTTAAACTCGTTAATAATGGATATTGTGAAATAAAATTGGTATGATTTTGTGTTCAATCATCTGCGCAAACGTAAAATTAGTGGAATCTTTAAAATATACGCTATTCCGGTCAAGTCGATGTGAGAACTTTATTGTAGTGTTGACTACCTAACAGAAGCTTATCGAAAAAGCCAACTCGATATATTTCATGCCAAATACTCCAAGAAACATCAGAATGCGTCACATCGACATTCTAATGTAAAAAAAAGAATAATAGAACTTAAGACTAAGCTGTATGAGCTTTGCTCTCTTTGCCTTCTCTAAAAATAGATTTAAAAAAAGCCAAATTATTTAGGGATGTCCTTTGTATCGATATTCTTGACGGAATGTATCTTACTTACCGTCCGACTGTTTTTTTTGATGCATCGGGTGTCGTCTCAAGTGTTTTTAAATTAAACCTGCATTATTTTATAATATCAGGGTTTATTTTAACCTATAGTAAATGATTTAGAGAAAGATTAGAAAATGTAAAACAAAAATATTTTGGTTTCTCTACACATATTTTTGTTACAGTGGCCAATCTTGAAGGGTTTGATCACAGTTTGATACGTAGAAATAATTATTTTAATAGCCTCTCTTGTTCTGGTGATGCGGCAGTCATTTATAGTGTGATTGGCCAACTAGAAAAGGCAATCGGAGGGCAGAGAGGTTAAAAGTTTGTTTATCTTTTTTAGAAAGATTAAATATGATTTGATCTGACTTTTCGATCCGATCCTCATGTATCAATCTACGGATCGAGAGCCATTGTATTGATATTCAAATCAGGGTGGATGTGGATCGTATTCCTTTGTATCGATTCACACAAGTATCAGATCGTATTGAACATCCCTAAAGGTATTGTTTTGTTGATTGACTTTTGTTTTTGAATAAGTTGTGTAGTTTGTTACGTTTGGTGATGTGTTAATACTAAAAATGTGTGAAATATTGGTTTAAGTTGAATTTATTTTTAATTCTTCATAATTAAAGATGTCTTCTTTTCTTTGTTTTATATGTCATAGTACGGTGAACGCCAATACTAATGAAGAAACTCGCGAAAAATATAGAGAAGTGGTTGGCATGAATGTAAGTTCGAATTTATTTTAAAATTATAATATTCTATTGAATTTATGAAATGACCATACTATTGTCAGTTAGCCATAAGATCCTTACTGATAATCCCATATACTAGGCTTAAAAAAAACAACCAAAATATAACTTAAAACTCTAATTTAATTTTATCATTTGTTTTCTTACACATTATGGTAAAAACTCCTCTTAGTAGGTACTAAATCAAGCCTAACAGATTGGGGTACTTAATTCCATTATATGTAATTGAATTTCGGGGTAATTTGTAGGGGGGGTGGAGGGGGGACTCCCCCCGACCCCCCCGCCATAAAAGATTTTTGGCGGAAATGCAGTTTTTTTTTTACCTAACCTAAAAATTCATTAAATCTGTTAAATGTAGTGGAATTTCAGGGGGATAGGTATTAGGGAAGACCCCTCAGAGGGAAGGGCTTCCTTCGTTTTTTTACAGAAATGATAATTATAAAAAATTAGAGGGGTTTTAAAGGTAAAACTGTACTTCCAGGGCCTAGAGATGATATTTGATTTTTTTGTAGAAAAAGTCTCTATTAACGAATTTTTCTTTCTGGCGCTTCGCCGGCCGCTCTCGCGGCACGCTCGCTTCGCTCGCTCGGCTCGCGCGTTAAGGTCACAACACTAACCTAACCTAACCTAGTGTGAAGTATCACCACACAAGCGGCTCATTAGAGTCCAAAACTCGCACTACACTCGACTCTTCAGGCGAAGGGCCAGCAGAACTCGAGGTCGAAGGCTTTGAGGATGCCATGGTAGTCAGACGACGTTAATATCAACAGGAGTACGAAAAAGCTCTCAACTGCGACGAACACAAACACTGACTGGCAGATCTCATTAATGGCGGTAAATTGTCACATTTTGACAATAGTACCAACATAATAAACTTATATTTACCATAGACAACGAGAAACATGTTATTTTTGCATAAAAAAATGGCAGCACTGATCAAAATTGCTGTCAAAATTGACTCATAACCTACAAAATATTAATTTTCAATAATTTTTTTTTAGAGTTCTATTCGTTTCCGCCTAAAAAGATTTCGTGTACGTGTTTTTAATAGTTAACACTTTGCGTGACAAAAATTTCAGCTTGCAACTCAATTACATATAATGGAAAGCTGAGCCCAGATTGGCCACACCATGCTTCTATTGTATGAGGAGCTGGCGAACAAAACAGAATAAATATGCATTTGGTCAAACAATTTATTTTTACAGTGTGGAGGTTTCATACCGTTGAATTTGAATCTCAAATAATTTTCAATCAAAACCTCCTAAAACAGTGTTAAAATTACTAAATTTATAAATTATTAATTAGATATAAGAAGAGGCGTGAAGAAGCAACATGCAGGCCGGCAGGGTGAGGATGGCTGGTGTGGCAGGTAGAACTGCTGTATCAGCTATCTTCGCGTCTGGACTTCACCTTCACTGAATATCAGGTGGGGTGGAGTCATTTTGTCGGACCTATCTATAAACAAAAAAAAATTTTAAGAAAATCGGGAGCGGTGGTGTGCATTAGGGGAGACCTATGTCTAGCAGTGGATGAGCTTGGGTTGATGATGATGTCATTGAATTTTATACAGCTCCTGTAAAATTAAATTTTATGTAATTATAGCGTTTTTTTACCAGCTCCAAATATATTACCCTCTGAAGTGATGGCATCCCAACTTTCGGCATCTGTTAATAATCCGTCAAGTGATGACATGCCAACATTCGGCATCGCGCGACTCTACGTAATCAGTGGCAATTAAAATATTCCTTCTTATTGCTATCACCTACATGCTTATATCAATTTGTAGAGGAAAGAACAGGCTAGCTATCTAGCCATTGATTAAGTCAACTGCCATATGAAATATTTATACTGTTGTCTGTGGAAGTTCGTCGTTCGCCGTTTTTTGTATGAAAAAAAATATGCCGTGTATTCAGACTATTTAAAGTGTTTTTCAGTGGTTTTTTTTTAAAAAAACACCATCTCTGGGCAAGTTAAATACATTAAGTTACTCTATTTTGATGTTTCGTGTGCGAGTTTACGTGTTTTTTTTTATAATTTTTTTGTTACATCCCTCGTAAAAAAAAAACAATAAAAAAAAGGGTTTGTGTCTTATGTTTTCATGGTGATAATTTCGATAATAATTGTAATGTTTTAATTTATAATTATTGAATACATTATCCATGATTAATATTTCGAATACAGAGAATCTCTTGCGTTAGTATTTTTGAAGAAATAAAAAAAAAACAAAAGCCGCGCAGTGTAACGGTCGTTCTAAATTCAAATATTCGAACGAAATATTTTTTCATATTATTTTCTTGTATGCGAACTAGTGATTAGTTTTTGTTTATTCTAAAGCAAATTTAATGTACATTTTGAAAAAAGAAACTGTTTATCAAAATTGTAAATACTTTTCGTTTTATCGACATAAAACTGAGATGACTGCTTTGTAGGCGATTTTAAAATGCCTTGTTGTAAGTTCTTAGAACTATAAAAAAACAAAGTACTATTCATGCCACACTTGTTTCTAAAGTGATGTTTACAATCTTAGCTAACCGTAAACCCATAAATCATGGCACTCAGGCCGCCCGTCTGCGCTTATCGCCGCACAGTGGTCCGGATTTTGAATATAGTGGTCTTAGGAACCAAGGTTAATATTTCGCGCTGAAAAAATTCATGCGGACAGATAAGTGAACGCTCATCAACTTTTGTTCTAGCAATTTCCATGTAATCGTATATTTTCGCGAAAAAAAAATAATTAAGAAAAAAATGTATGGAGCAAAACTGAAATATTTTTTTTTCTCGAAATGTTTAAAAGTGTTAGCAATGAAATCATTTGTAAATTATTGTATTACATTTATTTATTAATTTCACCAACAAATCTTTTGCATGCACTTGCAGCTTTGGTGTTTATGAACAGATTAACTTAAAATATATTATATATAAAAAAATACATGGAATCAATACTTTTTTAGTCTGTTAAGTGGTTTTGGGAAAGTACAATACTAATATATAATTGTCTATATCAACACAGACATCAAATTACAAAATAAAATAATTATTAAAAATTGTTTATTGCATATTTCTTACAATAGAATGTAATAATCGAAGGTGGTTTATACTTTTAATTTCAAAAAATATGAATTAGTACAATTAAACAAGAATAATAAAAATATAATAAAATGGTACAAGTTAACTAAACATACAAAATAATACAAAGTAATAAATTAATATAAGAAAACTTAAAAATCATTCCAAAGGATCTGGCACATTTTGTGGAGCTTCTATTTCTTCATCTTCAACTTCTATTATTTCTTCTGTTATTAATAACTGCAACGCTTCTGGAAACATACTTGAAGATTTAAAATTGGCGTATTTAGGTTTCAGATGAGATATATATGGATCAGAAAGATATCAAAAAATTGTGTAAAATATCTTCATTATTTTGAAATTTTCCTGTTTTTCTCGTGTGGCGCTCTCTGGTATTTCGGAAGTCCTTATTTCTTGCTTCTGCTGCTTCTTCTGACAAAATTCCTATAGGAAGACAAGAAAAATGTTTGCATATGTCTGCGCCATGTATCAGCATTTTGTGTACGTTAGAAGGCATGTTGTACCAAGGGTAGTGATGTACAAAGAGTTCAGCAGTCTCCTTGCAGTATCCACGGAATCGATCGATATTGACAGCCTTTCCAGAAGATAACACTTGCAATATGACTGCGAAGTGTTTTATTAAATCAACATCAATCTTCGTTACTTGAGCTGTCTTTTCGTATTCTCGGAAAAATCTTCTGGCCGTGTTCCCATCATTTGTAGTTCCAAAGCCCTGCTTCACAAGATCAATCAAAAGTCCCATCTGTTGTTTGAACTCCGATTGCACCATGTTCTTTCGAAACTTCTTAAGGTTCTTGTTTTCGCCTCTTGCACTCCACATTTCAAAATCTAAATTATACGAAATGTGTAAAAGACACTCCATGCTTCGAATCCACATATGGAGTGTTGACAGTCCATATTGATATACATCTTCCCGCACAGGTCTTGAAAACATTTGAGAAAGATTATTCATTTCGCTTGGTTTTGCAAGACAAATATTGCAAGTAGCTGCAGAGGGAGTATTTGTAATTATTGTCGTCACTTTCCCATCAATCATTGTCATGTGTAGCTTATGAGTAACTTCCAAGTTTCCGCAACTTGAAACAGTCAAATTTTGTATTTCTTCCTCCATTGCCGCTTGTTCTTGCTTAACAAAGTCAGTTGTTTCCTTCGCAAACTGAAATTTAATAGGTCTGCAATAAAACGTTGAAGATGGCTTTGGATTATCCCAAATAACAATATTTTCGGCCTCTAGCTTCAGGGGAACGAGGCTGGTCATGTACACAAAGGAGTCGTCGAATTCTGCCATTTCACTTCTTTGCTTGTAGTTGCTCTGTGCTGAAGAACCATCAAATCCCCATTTACTGGTCAGCTTCAAGCTTCCACTGGAAATATTTAAATCATCACCCAACACTTGCAAAATCCTTCGCGTTGTGACATCTAAAAGTGCTTGTAGTTTCACCTTCGCTCCATCTTCTGATATTATTATATCTCTGGCATCTGGATAACACCTTTTCTTAGCTTCTAACAACTTGTGGTAAGACGGAAGCTTCAACTGTTGTGACAATGCAGACCGTAAAGTGAGGTACTTCCACTTTGAAAGATCCAATGAAGTAGTTAGGGCACAAACTTGATCTTCCTGCATAGTCTCTTCCTTTTCGTTCATAAATAAAAATGATTCGTCAACTCCAACCTTTTCAGGCTTCTTCATAAGATGATCGATGATGCGAGCAAGAACTTCTTTTCCATTAGACTTTAGTTTGGTGATAAAAGCAAAAGTCAGTTCCTCTTCCGGATAGTCAAGTAATGTACCCGATCTCCTTTTCTTCTGCTTGTTTCCTAGGTCTTCAAATGGCTTTCTTGATACGATGTCTGTACAAGTGCTCATATCAATAGTCGCCTTCGAAGTAGATGCAAAGGGTAAAACAGCTGCTTCTTCTTCTGTGGAACGATGATCGAAATTTTCGGCCTCTTCAAAAATTTCGGAGAGATTCACGGATTCGCATTCAGGCCACTTAATTCTTGTTTCTAACCAGCTCATATGCTTTTTCATGAATGTTTTTTGCACCCTGTGTGCTTCGGTCCATCTACGATTTAAGTTGTCAGTGAGAGATCTTGCAAAATTCAAAATTTTTTCAGAATCTTCTTGCGAAATATCAAGCAAAATGCAGTCCAAAATTGCTTTATACAGTCGTTTGTAGTCCTTGAGGTCCCCTTTTCGTAGAAACACGTAAATGTCCAGGTAAGTACCAAATCCAGCCATGATTAAGTAGGTAGTTTTTTTCAGGGTAAAATTTCCAGGTATGTTGACTCTTCAAGATTTGAATGTCTATTGACGCTCTACTGTGTCGTCTTCTCGCGCGCCGTCAGGCGCGCGGGAGATGGTTCTAGCTTCTTGCTATTTCCATAGTAGCGGGGTCGCAGCTTATTTTCGGAATAAGCCGGTCTTTTGGGTCGAACTCTCCCGCCACACAGCTTCACGCACCGCCCTCAGCGCGGTCCAGCCCACCGGGTGAGACCCTTGGGGGAGGCCCGGTGAACGACCTGCGAGCAGGCGGCGGACTTAATGTGGGCGGGGAGAGTAGTGTTGTCCGTTGTGGGTAGCTGTGGTCATCGTTTTTGTGGAGGGTAGTCGGAAATCAGTGGGCGTGGCTTCGGTCGGTGTCATGTCCGTCGGGGGCGTCTCATTTTGGTGGCGGTGTGTGGGGCCCGCCCCCGGGGGGGCGGGGCCATTGTCAGTCCGGGGTTTGCATAGCTTCTCTGGGCAGGGCTCTGTATCGGCGGCCGTGCAGTCTGTCCAGTGCGGGAGCTATATTCTGTAAATGAATATTTTCAGGGGCGGCGTTGTCGGCTCGCGTGAATAGGTTGCGTGTGAGGTTTACTATGTGGTCGTCTATGGTGTCCATTTTGAGGTCCCTATAGATAGTGGTGTTTCTTACGTATCTCGGCGCCTTTGCTATCTGGCGTAGGATTTGATTTTGCTGCGTTCTCAGGCGTTTCTTGTGCGCTTCTGGTACCAAAGCGAACCAAGCCGGGGCCGCGTAGGTGATGATGGGGCGGATGTAGGTTTTGTAGATACCGAGCTTGGTTCGTAGTGGTAGGCTGCTGTTGAGGACTGGCTGCAGGCGGCTCTGGCAGCTTTGGTTTTCGTCACAGCTTCGGTTATTTGGTGTGTCATCTTCAGCCGCTGATCTATGGTCACACCGAGATACTTAGCTGTGTTTCGCCATGGGATAGTTTCGCCGCGTATCTTGAGGGGGGGGGGGATGTCCCTTTGCATACCCACCATCATCGCCTGTGTTTTTCCCACGTTGATCGACATGCGCCATTTGTCGAGCCACGTAGTGAGGGCGTCTAGTGCGGGTTGCATTTTGGATGCAGCGTGGTTGGGTCGAATAGATGAGGTTAGGTAGGCGGTGTCGTCCGCGTAAAGCGCCAGTTGGACGCCGCTCGGTGTAGGGATGTCATCCGTGTATCTCGCGTAGAGCGCTGGTGAGAGGCAGCTTCCCTGGGGCACTCCGGCATAATAGGGCGCGGTGAGGACAGACGTCCTTCAACAGTGACGGTGAAGCATCTGTTGCTTAGAAAAGTAGCTATTACCTTTTGTACTCGCAGCGGTGTGTCGGACGTTGACAGCTTGTGTAGCAGTCCCTCGTGCCACACTCTGTCAAACGCCTTTTCCATGTCTAACATGACGACTGCTGTGTACTCTCTTTTATTCATGTTAGTCGCTAGTTGATGGAGTACTCGGGTCAACTGCAGCGTGGTGGAGTGTGCCGAGCGAAAACCAAATTGCTCGGGGCGCGGTTCGATGTGCGGAGTTAGGTGTTTAGTAAGAGTTTTTCAAACACCTTAGACAGCGTCGGTAGTAAACTTATGGGTCGGTAACTTTCGGGTTTGTATGGGCTTTTTCCCGGCTTATGAATCATTATCACCTTGGCAGTCTTCCATTGTGTCGGAAAATGGCCGGCGCGTAAAATTCCGTTATACAGCCGGGTGATGGCAGCGACTGTCTTGAAGGGCAGGTGTCGAAGGGCGGCGTTGGTAATATTATCCAGGCCCGGGGCCTTCCGTGGTTTACACTTGAGTAGCTCTCTCCGGACCTGGGTGGGCGTCATTACAATGGGGTGATCGTCTGTGGCATGTTGTTCCTTCAGGCGTCTAATCACGCTCGACTCTATAGCCGAAGCGTGCTCGACGTCTGAGGCGGGGTTGGGCGTGAATTGAGCTTGTAGATGCTCGGCGAAAATCTCCGCTCTGTCTATCGCTGCGTAGTGCGACTCACCATTTGTGTCTGTGAGGGGTCTCGTTGCGGTTTTTGTGGTACTGAGTTGCTTGCAGAGGCGGTGAATCGAGGGAATTTCATCGCCCACTGCTAGCAAATGGTTTTCCCAAGAGGCCGCGGCGCATTCCTCCAATGCGCGTTTGACACGCTTAGTAATTTCGTTAAGGCGCGCTTTCGTAGTGGGGCATCTGGTGTTCTGCCATTGTCTCCTGAGCCTGCGTTTCTCCTCAATTTGTGCCAACACTCGGTGGGGCAGGAGTAAGAGCTCTTACCTTTGGAGCGGGTGTGGGAGGCGGTGTCTAGCGCAGTCTGCAGAGTCAAAGTCAGCTCCTTTGTTGCTTCGTCTACCTCGTGGGCCGTGGTGATGGGGCGCGTGTGAGTGAGCTGGGCGGCCGTGTTTTGGAAGCTATCCCAGTCGATGCGTCGAGTGAGGGTAGTGAGATGTGTATTGGTAGGTAAACGGTTTATTGTTACCAATACCGGTCGGTGGTCGGATGGTAAGTCTGCCATGGCTTCTTGTAGGATGCTGTCGTTAACGCCTCTTGCTATCACGACGTCAAGCACATCACCGTTCCCATTGGCGTCGTAACGGGTGGGCTCGTCCGGGCCCATCACTAGATAATTATTTGTAATAGCGTCTTGGTGTAGTTTGCGGCCTGTGGCATTTATTATGTTGGAGTTCCACGAAGTGTGTTTCGCGTTTAAGTCCCCCGCGACGATGGTTGGTAAAGGGTGGAGGAGTTCGCGGAGTTCTCTAACGTCGAACACAACTGTCGGAGATCTGTATGCTGCGTAGATACGCAGTTCGGTGCCGTCTGATTGGATATCGACACCCAGGGCGTACATGGTCGACAGCTGTGTTATTGGGGCCGGTCGGTGCACAATCCGTCTGTGTATCAGCAGAAGGAGCCCTCTGAAGGGGCGCCCGTCTTGTCCGGACTCGTCCTGCCGATACGCGACGTAATTCGGGACGTTGAAAGCAACACTAGGTTTGAGAAATGTTTCGCTCACAAGTGCTATGTCTACGTCGTGCTCACGCATAAAATGCATGAGCATGCGACGTTTGCCTGTGAGCGATTGCGCATTCCAGTGCATTACTTTCAACGGCCGGAATTTTGTGCCGTAATTTGGTCAAAGCAGAGTTGGAGTTGCTCAGCCATCGTATTCACGAAGTGGGTGAGCAAAGTTTCGTGTCCAGGGATGCGTTTTTCTCACCTGGTTTGTCTGTTTGTTTTTGTTGCACGTTGGAGGTAGATTGGTTTTCGGATTTGCCGTCTCTTTCTACCTGGGAGGTGCTCTTTCCCCGTTTCTTTTTTCGGCGGCGGGTAGTGGTAGATTTTTCGGTGGCTGTAGTGGGTAGGCGGGCAATCGGTGCGTTTGCCGGGGCCATCAGCGTAGTGGCTGTTGTTTCGGCTACTTGTGGCTGCGGGATGGCTGCTTTGGTGAGTGGGCCAGAGGAAGGGCCGGACCTGGCGACAGTACTTGCCTTTTTGTTCCTTGCCTCTTTGCGTATAGTCGGGCAACTAGAGTGGTTTGCGGGGTGCGGGCCGCCGCAGTTTGCGCATGTCGCTGCTTCAGTGCGTGGGCGGGGGCAGTCTGCTGCGGCGTGTGGTTCTCCGCATCTCACGCAGGCTATGGGACGGTGGCAGCCTTTGGACGAGTGCCGGAAACCTTGGCACCTATGGCACTGGGAGGGGCCCTTTTTGCCGCGCCAGGCCTCAATGGTGATACCCGGCATGCATAAAAGCTCCTTCAGTGCGTAGATTCTCGGCACAACATCGGTGGTTCTATTTATTGCGGCGAAAAATATGCATCCGGGGCGACCTGCCCTCGCCCGGATGCGTTTAGCGTGCTCGACGTTAAAGCCTTTAGCCGCTAGGGCTTCTTTAATTTGCTCCGGCTCGGTATTGAAAGGGAGGCCGCGGATAGCGACTTTCAAGCTCCGCTCCTCCGGGAGGGCGTACGAATACCAACTCATCCCGGGCTGTACTTTCTCTAAATTAGAGAGGTACGCCTGGATCAGCCGGTACTCGTCTCCGTCCACGGGGGAGAATCGAACTCCCGTTCCAAATGGCCGTGCGTTCGGCGGTCTCCCGAGCTGTTCGTTTAGAGCTTTAAAATGTTCGGCCCAGTCGGGTAGTTTTTCAACCACTAGGGGTGGGTACCTTTTCTCTTTTGGTGGAGCTGCAGTCGTCACAGTGGTGGTTGCAGGCGTGGGCGGCTGAGCGGGGGTGGTAGTTACCGCTTGCGAGTATGTGGGGTAGTTTGGAATTACCTGAGCACATGTGGGTATTTGCAAATCTTGTGGCGACGGGGGTATTTCTACGTCTACCTTCCTCGGTCGCGCATCGGGAGGTGGTTGTGCAGCCGGTGTTTGCGATGTCGTCATAGGGGTGGGTGGTGGCGGTGGTGGCGGTGGCGTAGCGATAGGGCTAGGCTCTGGTGTATTTACCGGCTCCGGTGTGTCACCGCTGCTCTGCGAGCGCTTGAGTCGCGGGTCGCGCGAGCGGCAGGTTCGCTTGTCGGGCGTCTCAGGCGGCGTGGCGGTGTCCCGGGATCGTTTCCGCTGCCACGGGGGGTCGGTTTTCGGCAGCTGAGGTGGAGAGCCGCTGATGGCCCGCAGCGCCTCCTTTGCCAACTGATCGGCTGGACACAAGGCCTGTGTCTGCCCCGTTTCGTATTCCAGCAACCGAGCGTAGGAGGCCAGCCAGCGATTCAGCCTGTCCGACAGGTGGCCGGTACGGATTATCCGGGAGATCATCACCACGTCAAATTCATATTTGGCTAGTGAGGATCGCCGGACGGTCCTGGCCGAATCGCTGGTGGTTCCCTCGGTCGCTGCAGCACGACTCGTGGAGGGTATTTGCCGATTTGTGGCTTGGGTAGGCGTAGCGGGCGTCACGAACGTATCATTTTTGTTCGTTGTGCGTGGTGGTGATGAGGTGTCGGGAGCTTCGACTTTGTCTGCTTCGTGCGTTGGGGTTGGGGCGGTTGGTCTGCCATTTAGCGCGACGGCTCGCGAGCGCGACGCGACAGCACAGTTGGGGATGACCCGACGCGACCCTGAGCAGCGCGCGCGGAGCGCGCTGCCCCGCTGCTATGAGTAAGGAAGGTCCCCGCCGGCCAAGGGGCCAGGCCAGGTTCATCCGTAATTATAGACACTATAATACGGGCGACACTGATTAACTTGTTCATACGGGTCCGTGCATACGAAAAGGTTCATCTGCATTCCTATTGACGCTCTAGCTGGACCTCCCATCTGTTTTATTTTATTTACAAGCACGCAACTAGCAAGGGTCTTAACGAGAAAAAGAGATAGCATTAGTAGAAAATGAAAGAGATAGCAATATTAGGCAATGGGAGGGGGAAATTAGCAGCCAATACGTCATTCGGTCACTAACTGCGCTTTGGTTAACAGCGATAACCACTAAGAAGTAAAATATGAAAACAATTTGTATCTATTTTTCGATATCATTTTAATTTAGGAAATAATGCATTTTAAAGTTTATAATATTGAAAATATATGAAAATTATGTGACTATAAATGATTAAAAACCTTTAAATGACACAAATAGTTAGAATTAAAAAATTGAAACTTCTGATGCCTATTTCGGCCAAGGCTGCAAGTGCATGCAAAAGATTTGATGGTGAAATTAATAAATATGTGTAATACAATAATTTACAAATGGTTTCATTGCTAACACTTTTAAACATTTCGAGAAAAAAAAATATTTCAGTTTTGCTCCATACATTTTTTTCTTAAATATTTTTTTTTCGCGAAAATATACGATCACATGAAAACTGCTAGAACAAAAGTTGATAAGCGTTCACTTATCTGTCCGCATGAATTTTTTCAGCGCGAAATACTAAGCCTTGGGTCCTAAGACCACTATATTCAAAATCCGGACCACTGTGCGCCGAGGCGAAACCCGACGCCTTTTTTTTTGTGACGCGTCTTTGTTTACACAATTAGCACGTGGTTGTCAGAGCTATAGTGTAAAATTAAATTGTGCGATTATGGTATTTTATGTTTTTATTTGGTAAGTTATAATAGAATGTGCAAATAACCAAAAAACCTGGACATGAAATTTTAAAATTTTAAAGATATACTCCATTTAACCCATCTGAACGCCTTTTTTTTATCTTTCCCGAGTTTACCGTAACGTAATTAAAATAGATTATAGACATGACGCATTGTATAGACACTGTTTTATAGTAAATTTTATGAAGAATCCAAATATATATAGTTTGTGTGGGGTATTCTTACGAAATAAAAGAGAAATCGGCAAAACAATGCAATCGTTCCCACCCAGCGGGGGGTTGACGGATGACGTAATCACTTTGACGTAAGACGGCGCCATGACAACTATCACCTGAGGGGTTACTGGAGTGAACACAAACTTGTATTTGTTCGATAAACAATGTTCACAAATGTTCTTACTAGTTCCTACCATATTTTTAATGAAATATATCCATTTTAAACATATTAGAAGTATAAACCGCTGCATATTTATGTCTTCATCATCATCAGCCTATTGAAGTTCCTAATGCAGGGGCACTGGCCTTTCCTATAGATAGAATAGGGTGCTAATGACTGCAGATGCAGCTGCACCAATATCTTCTCCTTCCTCCTTCCGAAGCACAGAGGAGCTTGAGATAAAAAGGTTTTGGTATTTGACAATCACATTCAGAATGTGCTAACCAGATGGTTAGGTTAGGTTAGTTAGAGTCATCTTAGCAAAGTTATTAGAAAATAAATGGTTTATAATGTAACCTTGAAATGCTAGTAATGTTATTATACTTGACTGAGTTGAATGTTTGGCAATAAAATTTTGTTTAAATTCCTAAAATGAAACTTTTAGAAAAGAATATTTGTTGTTAATTATGTTTAATTTTTTAAGCATTTAAATTGTGAATCAGCATCTAGTTGTTTAATTCTAAAGGATAGTACAAACGCAGCCCAGAGGAAGATGAACTTCTTAGCGATCCATGGATTCACCATGCGTGCTGGTGCGGGGTCCATTATGTGGGAGAGAGAGAAACTCAGAGCAGTTGCCGGGACTTGCGACCCAAGTGTAGGTTTAAGGAGGCCCCCTTTGAGATGCACATCAACACTCACCTTCACTGCTCGAGTTGTCCGCCCTTCCTAGCCAAATTTGATTGACGCCTGTTAGCGCAGCCTTAGTTACTCATTCCAAAAATTAACTTACCACAGTTCTCAACAGGCCAAGGCCTTTTAGAAGGTTATATACTTAGATTAAAACAAAAAGGGTAGATACAGTACTCTCATACTTGCATCAAACAACAACTGATCCCACGGCAGCGCGAACGGGTCGGCGAAATCCGCGTCACTGCATTACCGACCCGAACGAAACAGCACGTTAAGTTTCAACGGCAGCGCGAACGAGACGGCGAGATCCGCGTCACTGCACTACCGGTACCGACCAATCACGCGTCCAGTACTCGACGTCACTACCGAAGAACATTCAAAACAAACAGCAATTTTTATGAAAAAATACAGTTTATAGTACTTACGAATGAGAAGTGATGCCGTGGGTTTTATTTTTAATTCTTGAGCAATTTGAGCACTTTTTAAAAACACACTTAGGCATTGTTTTATCATATAAACACAAAATATTAGCAATATTTCTTTTTGGCGTTCACATGTACGTCGTTTGCATGTCAAGTTGTGACTAAAGCGATTAGGATCGTGGACCACAATTCATGCGGATCACTTTTGTGAGGCTAGTGCCGTATCTACCCTTTTTGTTTTAATCTAAGGTTATAGAGAGATCTTGTCTGCTGCTTGGACTGCATAGATTTTTTTCCAGTAAAATCATCTTTTGATATTTGTTGTTTTGTTACAGTTATGCCCTGATTCACATCTTTGTCATATTTGCTGCCATGTGCTCAACAGGCTGTGGCTATTTCGGTCAGTCTGTCTCAAGAGGAGTTTGGAGTATCCTGTACTATTTAGGTAACATAAATGAAATAAAATTACCAAAACTAAGCACTTAAGATTCGTGTTATCAGGCTTGGTCCCAATGGAGAACGGGGTCACAGGGGACATGACGTGGAAGGGGGGCCTTCCTCCCCAAGTCACACACATGCCCCAACAAAAGCAAAAATTTACGAAATAATAATAAAATTAATGTGTGTCCCTAGCCGTGATGCACTCATTGGGGTTTGCGACAAAGTTCTCTAGCCAAGTAAATTTGAAAGAGTGGTTGTGGTCATGTCTCGGTCGATTCCTGTGCCACTGATGCAATGAGGGCTACCGTTTTCTGACTCACCAGATGGCGCCACTGTTGAGTGAGGTCCTAAATTGTAACTTTTAAAGTTTATTAATACGCACATGAAATCAAAGGTTACATTTAAATCAAGCCGAATTGTTACCAATTATTCACAACATTATTTTAATTAGAAATAGTCAACCAACAAGCAATAACATTTGACATTTCGGAGACCTCACGCTACACTAGCGCCTCTAGCGGCGGATTCATACGCGATAGCCCTCATTGCATTGCGTCGTCTTCTTCTCCTGTACTGTGGGTGATTTCCGCAACTCGACACCTGGTGCCTATTTTGCGTGAGAGTATGGCTATAGTCATGCCATCCCAACTCCCCCACGAAGCTCAGTAGTCTCTTGGTGTCTCCGCAGGCCTCGAGCAGCGTATGCGGGCTGACTAGGTGTGTCATCCGTTGTCTGGTCACGCCTCTGCACTGTAGCAGGTCACGTGAGTGCTCGTCTCCTCCTCCTCCATGGAGGCTCTGCACAGAGGACTGTCCGAGATTAATTTTGCATCGCCATGCAGCTCGATGTTTTGCGGAGCGAGAGCAATCATTAACGCTGGAGTGCGTCGCCGATTTAATAAGGTCTGTCCGCAGTGCTGCCGTTTTAGCTACTTTGTGGCTAGATCTAGCCGATTCTTAAAGCTTTTAGCCAAAAAATAATCTAGTTTAGCCACCAAAACGAATCTAGCTACTTTTAGCTACTTCTGGTTCTGTCAGCTAATAAAGAATTTTTTCATCATATCTATTCGAAAAGAGCTAATTCGCTCTACGTTTACATGAACTAAATATATATAAATAGCGTTAAAAATCTTAGTTACTAAGAGTGATTGAATTATGTGGATATTGTTAGTAAAAATAAAAATTCCAATCACCGAAGAGATCAATCACGAACATTTCATTAAATCAAATTCGGATTTTATTTGGTTTCATAAATAATGAGTATGTCTTCCTCAAGTAGTGAGAATGAAAGTATTGTATTAACTCCCGAGAACGATTTATTGGACGCTAAAAATGTGACACAAAGTTTTTACCTAAATAATTCCGTTCTGTTTTAATTAAACCCACTTATTTTAACCATAATAATAATATTATATTTACCAATAGTAATAGAATATTAAAGAAGGCAAAGAATACTATGATATATAGCCACTTCTGGCAACATTTCGAACGGGTATTTTAGTTTAAAACTGGCCACTTTATTTAAAAATTAGCCACAAACCAGATTGTCGTAACGGCAACACTGTCTGTCCGCCGTGACGGAGAGCGCCCGCGAGACCTTTTGTACTCAACTTTCCCTTGCACCACCAACCGTTCCATGGTGTTCTCATTACGAGTAATATGCTCGAAGAATTTGAGGATTCGTATTTGCACAGTTGATGATAACCTCTCTTTGATGTGGAGTTCCCTCAGGATTGAAACGTTGGCACGGACGTTGGACGTCTTTCGTTCTGAGTGTCCGCGTCTCAGCTCCATATAGAAAGATTGGTAAAACCAAGGGTCTCATTAGAACCGTAGTTTTTGGTTATCCTGCGGTCTCTCCAAATCTTTGTCATTTTCTGCACTGATGATCTAGTCATGGCGCAACGTCTTCGAAATTCATCCTCGCAGCCCCCCTCGTTGGTGAAACAGATACCCGTAGATAGACTTTGCTTAACATACTGGCAACTCTTCCTATACGGTTATAGTGCGACATCTGAGAGCAAATATTTACTAATATAAGGGAGGTACGATTTGCACCCCAAATCGTACCGACCGTGACCTGACCGTCTGCAGATACAGCTGAGACCAACGGCTTACCGTGCCTTCCGAAGCACGGAGGAACTCGAGATAGAAAATTTTAGAAAGCGAAAGTTCATGGCCGAATTCGCCAACTACCTGCGCCATCGAGCTCCTCATATTAAAATTCTTTTAACATCGTTCACTTACTCAATATTGGTTGTTTCTGTGTTACAGTGAAAAAGGAACGTTGAATATCCAAAGAAACTATCTGGAACTGTACACCATTTGCCCGGAAGACACTTGTGAGCATTACAAAAGCCGCAACCTTAACAGCAAATATTACAGTATCACCCATTTCGATGAACATAATGATATAAACCTAAAAGAGCAAGAAACCAATGACTATGTTGAATTATACGAAGATTTAGAGTTTGAAAATATTCTAGCTACAAAATATAAGCAACACACATTTGACACGGCTAACGAACAAGCGATTCCAGAGGCTGTTCTTGATGTCCAAGATACAGACTGTAGGTATAATTTTGATGATGAAAAATCACATAGTGATGAAGCATCGAACGTTGATAATGTATACAATGAAGAAGAGTTAGATGGTGATATCAATGATTATGATAATTTTAAGGATCAATACACTGATGTTGGTTATAATGATAATGATATTGCAATAATTAACAAAGAAAAGACACCGGACGACGATAAAGTAGCGAATGAGGTGAAACAGAAGAAGAAGAAAGTGAAAAAGAAGGGCAATAAGATTAATAAAAAGTTCGAGAAGATAGTTTTGAGTGTGGAAGAACAGAAGGCTGAATTGGAGAGGAACAGAAGAATTGAGAAGTATATAGCAGCTGAGTTTAAATGTTCGAATTGTGCGATGGGATTCCTGTTTAAAGACACCTATCAAGCTCATATGATGAGGCATGAGGAAGTAAGTTTATCGTATTTGGTAAATTCTCAGTCTTTCAATGTCAAAGGACATTGGGGAAAAATGTATGGACGCTGCACCCACGTCCGCCACGGCTTAAACTACATTTGTTTGATAGGTATTATAATCATGATCAAATTCCACCCCTTCTTTAGTTTTTTTTAAGTTAAATAGGTACAAGTACTATGATGAACGAACATTAATGAAACAAGGGAATTAATTAAGTTCGACACTACATAGGTATTATGGGAGTACTTCACAAGGTTTAAGGGTTTGACAAAACCGATAATTGTGTTCCAATGTCCAAAGCGTGTTAGATAAAAATCAATCAAGTGACAGGGCGCACAGTCACAACGAAGTAAGATGAGTCGACTATTTGCAACTGCAAGTCCTTCAACCCCTGTTAACCGCTTTGAGGTGGCTCAGTAAGTGAAAGCGCTTGATGGATCGGCAGGCTTTGTCGTATATCTGGTTGTTTAATACGATATAGCATATTATTATGGTTACTAATAATATAAAATAAAGGTACCATAAAATGAATTTATTTAGCTACTTAAATATGCCCATGTGTTGTGTCATATCTTTTGAGTAGGTACCAGGATATTTTTTACGGTGTCATATCTTTTGACTCCCAGGATATTTTTTTACGGTATCATAATAAAAAAGGCTAGTTTTTCATAGATCTATCGATTCATACTAATTACATTGTTGGCGGAGCTGGGTGTGTTTTGCCCATTGTCCTTTATTTAAAATATTTTATTTTTCTAGTCAAACGGTGAACATCGTTGTAACATATGCACCCTTCGTTTCGCGAATCCTGCAGTATTGAGATCTCATGTAGGACTTCATTCGGAGAGATACAGGTGTCTCAAATGCGACTTTACGGTTAGAAAGAGACAGAGGGTGTCGCACGCGACCGATTGTTATGAGTTAAAAGTGGATTCTGTGGCTTGTCATCTGTGCGGGAGAGTTTTCAAGTATGTATCCCTTAAGTTGATAAAATTATATAATAATAAATGAGTATTCATAAGTATGATATTGAATTTAATGCATATTTCATTGTCATTAACATTTCTTTAAGAATGTCGGTCGTAACATTATATCAAATTATTATAATTAAATAGTGAATAGTTAAGATTTGAACAGATAGGGAGTATTTACTATTTTATTGCATTTAAAATTCATCTGCTGAAATAATATATCTTGTTTCCTTGTATTGGTGTATATTTTATTGGTCATTCGCTAAACAAATCAATGTATGTGAGCTTGAAAGTCGGCAAAATCAAAACTTTTTTCCCCTTTTCCATAAGTTCTAAACGTTCCTACATCAATAAATAGGTCTGTAGGTTGTTATGGGTGATCAATCCACACCATTGCCGTAATTCATAGAATGTCAATAATATTATTTCATCACTATTAAGAGGTAGTCAATTAACACAGTGCCTATAAGGCAATCCATTTTTCGATACTTGAAAATAACACTCGTCACTTTCGATTGGTGTTAATAATTATTTCGTCACTATTAAGAGGGATCTCAATAAACACAAGTGCCATTAAAGCAATACATTCTCAATAAACACAAGTGCCCTTAAGGCAATACATTTTAAAATTCGATAATTAAAAATAACAATCCTCACTATCGATTGGTGTTAATTGATATTCTAAGCATCTCTAAGAATTTCGAGATAACAGCGGACCACTTCCAATAATATAAACATTCCCAGGAACGAAGCCCTTTTCGGGAGTGACGTCACATAATCATGACCCTTAAATAGCAAATGCACAATGATCCTACAACTCATTTCGCCTCCCGCATCGAGCGAAGGTTCACTTGCTCTATCGTAGACTATTTAGTTTAATTTAATTTAGTTTAAATTGATAAGTTAAATATTGTAATGTTTTGCAAGTAAACTTTACAACAAAGGACATGGCCAAGAAACTGCCCTTAACGTGTATAAATATTTCGCACTAGCCAGTAACTTTACAATATTTTTTTATTAATTATTACGTATTTATTATTCTCATACAACTTTCGTGAAATAATCAAATATTTAAAAGTATAGAAATTGACTTCATGTCTGTTTAAAAAGCAAAATGTTCCGTTATACAAAATAAATGAACAATAAATCTACACAAAAATATTTGTGTAAGTATATCGAAATAAACAATATTATTTCTAAACTCCTTTAAACTACGACATATTTGGCCCTAATTTTTATCAAAAAAAAAAACACTGAAGGCCTAAAATACATTTTATTTTTCTGATAAGGCTTGAGCTTGTCTCAAGCTGTATGATAATTAATCCTTTAATTTTTGCAAATGAACAAAATAAAACTTCACAGATTTCCTGTCAGGCCGACGATAACAAAATACTTGTGTTTATATTTGCTTTAAAAACAATTTTTGTGGAGAGTTAATCAGAGAAATAGGAAGAAAGATTCTAAGAAAATGCGAAATTGATGACTCTGTAAATAATTTACAACATCTTTTATCAACTGTTGTAAGGTAATGACATAGTAGGAGTTATCATATTTTTCAAGATTGTGACTTTATCAAAAGTTCCTGAGCCTTTTTTCATAGAAATTATAAATATACATACAGCCATTTACCATTAAATATTACTAAGTACAGTATTTATACATTACCAGGGCAGTCGCTCATACAAAACTTTACCATGTCCTTTATATTTTTTAATAAGCTCCATTACCGAAACCTGACTAGGTTTTGTCTAAACCACTTTCAGGGACTCGAACGGTGTCCATCAACATCTAAAGCGCTTTCATCGCTCGCAGCCGGTTAAAAGCTATTCTTGCAGCGTATGCTTACAGCGGTTCAACAATCCAGCCGCTGTTAGGACACATATGATGTGAGTTAGTTTTTTTTCCTCTCTCTCTATTTATTTTGGCAGCAAATAATCGTTTACAGGTATCTCTTATCTATTAGACAAGTCCGTCCGTCCGTCTGTCTGTGGTGCTGTTTCAGCGGCCAAACCGTAAGAGATAGATAAAGAGAATGTTTAAGTTATAAGTTAAGAATAGTCTGATAAGACTACAAACCGGATTTGAGTAACGTAGCACTTCCGGTTTTCGAGAAATCACGAATTTCAAACGAAACCACACAAAATCTCCGAAGTTCTCAATTAATTAAATACATTTTTTTTTTTAATCAGGTTTTGGTGAACATTTGGTTCACTGGTTTGCTAGTATTACATAATTATTTATTTGTCAATTTGATTTATGTAATTTCCTATTTTGTTTTTTTATTCATGCTTTTAGACCTCCGTGGCCGAGTGGTTTGTACGCCGGGTTTCATAGTGTCGCCGACTCGAGAGGTCCCGGGTTCAAATCCCGGTGGGGGCTGATGTTTGTGTGATGAATACGAGCATTTGTACTCCAGTCATGGATGTTTAATATATATTTCTATGTAAATATGCTTATTTAAGTACAGTTCATGTATTCTATCCGTTACCCTAGTATCCCATAACGCAAGCCTTACAGTGCTTACTTTGGGGCTAGGCTAATTGGTGTGAGTGTTGGAAATATTTATTTATTGATGTGTAACATCTCTCCTCTCGCTTTCCTACAATTTGTGGGAGTGATTTCGTGAAATGGGATTGGGGAAATTCGGAAGGGTGCAAAAGGAAGTCGAAGTTGATTTGATTTTAAAACATAATGTTCAAATAGCTTATTCCTTTTGTAGTAGGTTTTAATTAATTTTTTTACTGATATCATATCAATCAATCATTCAATACATACGCGACTACTGTAAGGCTCGCTCGATTTTTTTAAATTTATATTTATGGTTTGTCCGCGGAACTATTTGGTTGCCCACACAGTACCCACATCCAGCGCGCGTCGCCATGTCTTCAATGCAATGCTTTGAAAGACACGCCATCTATGTTTTGACCGCGGAACTACTTGGTTACCCATACAGTACCCACATCCAGCGCCCGTCGCATTGTCTTCAATCTAACGCTTTGAAAGACACGCCATCTATGTTTTGACCGCGGAACTACTTGGTTGCCCATACAGTACCCACATCCAGCGCGCGTCGCCCTGTCTTCAATGCAATGCTTTGAAAGACACGCCATCTATGTTTTGACCGCGGAACTACTTGGTTGCCTATACAGTACCCACATCCAGCGCGCGTCGCCCTGTCTTCAATGTAACGCTTTGAAAGACACGCCATCTATGTTTTGACCGCGGAACTACTTGGTTGCCCATACAGTACCCACATGCAGCGCGCGTCGCCCTGTCTTCAATGTAATAATAATAAGATTTATTGACCAAAAAAATCAGTACAGTAAGATTACGTAACAAACTTAGCACTAGTTACAGAAAGTATAATTTATTAGCCTCTGCTGCTGAACTAGGCAATGCCTGTATTTCAGCATTCAGCGCCATAAACCCCCACAGACATGAGAATACTAAACTAGACTAAATAAATATCTCATAAATGAAAAGATCAGTAGGTCATTTTAAAAGCAAGGCATCTATGAGTATAATATTTGAATTAATATGTAATGCTTTGAAAGACACGCCATCTATGTTTTGACCGCGGAACTACTTGGTTGCCTACACAGTACCCACATCCAGCGCGCGTCGCCCTGTCTTCAATGTAACGCTTTGAAAGACACGCCATCTATGTTTTGACCGCGGAACTACTTGGTTGCCCATACAGTACCCACATCCAGCGCGCGTCGCCCTGTCTTCAATGTAACGCTTTGAAAGACACGCCATCTATGTTTTGACCGCGGAACTACTTGGTTGCCCATACAGTACCCACATCCAGCGCGCGTCGCCCTGTCTTCAATGTAATGCGGTATACAGCAGTCCGCACACTCTCACGCGACACGTACGTCTGAAACACGGGGCACACCCGCAGGCGGTGCTGGCGTGCGACCTGTGCGGGAACGTGTACAGCGGCAGGAAGAGCTTGTTGGCTCACGTGAGGAATGTGCATTTGAAAAGCAGGTTAGTTGGCGGCTTTTTTTAATCCTACCAATGATATAAATATCAAGTTTGCATTTCTTATCTATTAGACAAGTCCGTCCGTCCGTCCGTCCGTCCGTGGTGCTGTTTCAGCGGCCAAACCGTAAGAGATAGATATAGAGAATGTTTAAGTTATAAGTTACGAATAGTCTGATAAGACTACATACCGGATTTGAGTAACGTAGCACTTCCGGTTTTCGAGAAATCACGTGATTTCTATTTCAAACGAAACCACACAAAATCTCCGAAGTTCTCAATTAATTAAATACATTTTTTTTTTGGTGAACATTTGGTTCACTGGTTTGCTAGTGTTTATAATAATAATAATCTTTATTTGCAATTAAATAGTTTGTACATATACAATGTGAAACGTTAATAACTACATTAGTCAGAGACTGTGACGCAGTTATTAGCGCCCCACCTCGAACATGATAACTAGTAACAATAAACACTATAAATTTATACCAACATTAACATCTATAAAAGCGTCGTTGTGTGCTTGTGTGTATGTTTGTGATTGTGTGTGCGTGTGTGTATGTGTGTGTATCTCTCTGTGTATTTTGTAGGGTTAAATCATTTTTTATTTAACTACTTTATTGTATAAGAGATTTGACATCTTCATATCGAAGACTAAGTAGCCACTCATTTAAAACATTTTTACATTCACGATGTGGTAAACTGTAAATAATAAATATTATGTCATTTATAATTAATTTAATTGTGCAAAACTGAGCTAAGGTACAAAAAAATGGGTGCGTGTACTTATGTAGGCGCGTGAGAAGTTATCCTTCTTTGGCATCGTTTAAAATTAGTTTTTAATTGCATGCAAATAATTAATTACAATAAATTAATAAAAAGTCTGGAAAAGGACACAGTCAATAAAGTTCAGTTTTAATTTGAAAAAATAAATAAATAATCAAAATATTCAATTAAAATCGCTACTGAATATAATTTATTAGAACATATGTGATTTGCACTTGTATGAAACTCAAACACGTATTCCGAATATACAAACTAGAAACATGTGGATAAATATTATAAATATGAATACCTATAACTGTTACTTTATTACAAAAAATAAAGATGTGGTTTTTGGTTCTACTACACCAATGGTCAAGAGATGGCGCTGTAGTCTCCTGAATCGCGCTTTGGTTCCGTTGTTCCAGATTAATAAATACTTTTGATAGGCCTTCACAATGCAGTCGTTAGCACCCACTAAATAGAGATTCTATTTCTATTTTGTTGGTAGATTTTCTTAATGTGCGGTAAACACAAAGGTAACAGCATGAAGTTGCCGCAGAGCTCCATGAAAAAATGCGAAAAAAATACTTACAATACGTAAGTGTCGTTTTATCAACAGGTGTCTAATCAATGAGGGCTACCGCGTCTGAAACCGCCGCTAGAGGCGCTTGTGTTGCGTGAGGTCTCCGAAATGTCAAATGTTATAGCTTGCGGGTTGACTACGCGGTTTTTTTCTAAATAAAATAATAGTTGTGAATATTTGGTAATAAATCAGACTTATTATGGCAAATATGAGTTACGTGTCAATGATTGTCAGTTATTTAAAAGCGGAGCTAAGAAAATATATTGTCCTTCTTTTTTCCGAACAAAACGGGACTGCGCAACACTGTGGCATGGGCGATTATGTTTAAGATACGATTCTTTTGTATTAAAATGTAAACTTTGATATCACGAGCGTGTTTACTAACTTTAAAAGTTACACTTCAGGACCTCACTCAACAGTGGCGCCATCTGGTGAGACAAAAAACGATAGCCCTCATTTTGTTAATTTAGCGCATTTGAAGCAAATTTTGTTCTAAAACTTACTATAAAGTGATTTAATAGAACATATTTGTGATATTCAAAGGCATCATGCCTTGCCGGTTATATAGCCATCTCTTTTCCTCGCGGTCCGTACCTGCTATATTGCTAACAGCGCATTCAGAATTGCGCGTAGAGTCAAAGAAATAAGGTCTATATCCTTCTGCATATAGCAATAAGTCGCAAAGTTTTACGAGCTTGCATTTCAAACTGTCATTACTCTTTGACGCAAGCGTTTTAATTAAGACCTTATACATATGCATTAGTGATGTAACGAATGTAATTTTTTGAACATTCGCGAATCGAATACGGATGCGAATGTATGTACATATACATATTTCATTTACTAGCTATAAAGAGAAAGAGAGAAAGAAAATGTGCGCGCGCACTGCTCTCTCTTGCTTATATCCCCCACTCAACTCCCGTTCGCCTCGCCCGATCACACTCTACTTGCCAAGTCAAGCGTTTTACTTGAAAACATTCAAATTATAATGACACTTTAACGGCGGTCAAACTGTACTTATTGCTCCCATCTTATTTATATATTAAAGATCGTTCAACTTAAAATGAGACATTAACGCCATCGGCCAAAATGTACTTATTGGGCCCATATTATATATTTAAGAGCATTCAACTTAAAATGAATTATAACTTCAGCCACACTGTACTTGTTGGGCCTTTGAGTTGACAAGGTTAGTTAAATGTTTCAACCATACTCTCTCTCTGTCTTGCTTATATCTTCCACTCAACTCCCGTTCGCCTCGCCCGATCACAGTTTTCGTAACGCATAACGCGTTCGCCAGCTTACTCCCCAAGTCAAGCGTGCAAAAAGAAGTTTCACTTCAAAAAAATCTCTCAATCTTCGTCCAATGGGATCGCACAGGAACCTGTGACCGACATTCGCGAATGCGAATGTTTAGTTTTTTTTTTAAATTGGCGCCAATTGTCTATGGCATGGTGGCAGTCTCGTTCGAGTTGCCGAGTTGATATGAACTCATCCGACTGCAGTGTCATTCCGCTCGCACCGGTCTTTCCGTAAACAAAACAAGTGAATATTGAGGTTAGTGATTGTGAGTGGTAATAGTGATTTATTAACATGAGTAAATCGAATTCTAGTGAAACATGGACTTATTTCAGTCTTTGCGATGCTGAACGAGCTAAATGCAAACTGTGTAACAACGAATATTCAAGGGAAGGCAGAACCACAACTGCTTCAGATTGTTTTTTTCTAATATTCATATTCGCAAAACATTCGCAGAGATTTTGCGAATGCGAATATTCAAAAATATGCGAATATTCGCGAATGAAATGAAATGAAATGTCATTTATTCAGTCTAGGCTGTTACAAGCACTTGTGAAGGTCAAGAAGCTACGCCATCGGTTCGCAAAAACTACGGCGGGAGACCTTGTACTGAGAAGAACCGGCAAGAAACTCAGCAAGGGCTGTTTTTTTCTCCCTGTATTGTTATATACAGTGTCGTCAAGTTGAAAAATTACTTCAGGAATACGTCTGAAGTCACTTTCCATTACATAGAATATAAATATATAGTTACAATTAATTTTATAGTTAACATTTTAAGTAGTATATAGGAAGCGGCATTAGATAGGTACAATATTACTGTTATGAAAAATGACTAATACCCATTTAATATCAAATTATAAGAAACACTATGTCCATGCATTACGATCATTTAGATAATCATCAACCTTATAATAGCCCTTATTCATAAGAGTATTTTTGATCTGAGATTTAAATTTAGTCAGTGGAAGCTCAATCAGATCTTGGGGAACTTTGTTAAACAATGCAATAGTACAACCCAGAAATGAACCTCTTGATTTTTGGAGTCTGAAACATGGAACGGCAAGCTTGTTCTTAAATCTCGTGTTAAAGTTATGGGTTTGACTTTTTTTTGCAAATTCATCATAGTTTTTTCTTACATATATTAAATTTTCATAAATGTATTGCGACGCCAGTGTTAAAATATTAATTTCTTTAAATTTTTCTCTAAGGGATTCTCTTGCCTTTAGATTGTATATGGCGCGAACAGCTCTCTTTTGCAGTATGAAAATACTTTCGATATTAGCGGCTGAGCCCCACAACAAAAGGCCATATGACATAACACTATGAAAGTAACCAAAGTAAACTAATCTTGCCGTTTCCACATCAGTTAAGAGTCTTATTTTTTTAACAGCGAAAGCTGCAGAGCTCAATCTACTTGACAAGGCATCAATATGAGGATTTTATACTAGTATTAACCTGCCTCACATTAGGTAGAGTAAACTTAATGCATTTTGTTTTACTGGAGTTAAGTTTTAAATTATTTACCGTGAACCAGTGAAGGACTTCAGAGAGAGCACAATTTACTTCGTCATAACAATCATTTCCTCTTCTAGCTTTAAACAATAAAGAGGTGTCATCAGCAAATAGTACTGTCTCACACAAATCTCTTGTAAAGTGAGGAAGGTCATTGATATAAATAAGGAAAAGCAATGGGCCCAATATTGAACCCTGGGGCACGCCCATAGAAATGGGTGCTCCTGTAGACTCAGCTTCATTTATAACTACTTTCTGAATCCTAGCAGAAAGATAAGACTGTATCAGACTAAGTGAAATATTTGATACACCATAATGCTTCATTTTATTTAACAATGTTTCATGGCTAACGCAGTCAAACGCCCTTGATAAGTCGCAAAAAATTCCAATAGCATCGTGCTTACTCTCCCATATATCAAAGATGTGTTTGAGAAGTGCCAGCATCAGTAGTACTTTTGCCTCTAGTGAAACCAAACTGTTTTAAATGAAATAGCTTATTTATAGAAAAGTGTGCTAGTAATTGGTTATAAATTATTTTCTCAAATACTTTACTTAGCGCTGGTAATACAGATATAGGCCTAAAATTGCTGGGATCTGATTTGTCACCAGCCTTAAAGAGAGGGATAACTTTAGCACATTTCATTAGATCTGGAAACACTCCCTCATCAATACATTTGTTAAATATAATGGCCAGTTGTGGCGCAATAACAGTGATAATCGGTTTTATTATATATGTTGATATTCCCCAATAATCCTCTGTATTTTTAATTTTAATTGAGTTAAAAGTTTTTATAATACAGTCACTACTGATATGTCTAAAATGAAAATCATTACTGCACTTATCAACACTTGACTCAAGGAGGGTCATTGCTAACCTAGAACAAGAATTAAGATTTCTAGTTGTTTCAAATGGTGCACTAGAAAAGAAATTTTCAAAAGTGTTTGCAACGGCATCATCTGTCCTAATAATCTTATTGTCTATTTTTAAAGAATATGTGTGTTCATTAAATTTATTTCTTCCAGTTTCATTATTAATTATATTCCAAGTTGTCTTTATTTTATTATCGGAAAGACTAATTTTTTTTGATAAAAACTTAGCTTTTGCTATGGCACACACCTTTTTAAAAGTTTTTGAATAGTTTTTGACATATTCTATAAACTTAGGATCAGATGAGGTTGCCTTGAGAGCATATAATTGACACAACTTATTTCTACTTTTGTAAATACCCGGTGTGGCCCAATCACTAAATTTCTTTTTAAAGCTATGGCATTTAATAACTTTGCGTTTGAATATTATATTAAATTCATCTTTAATTAAATTGAATAAATCTTCATACAAAATATTATTATTACTACAAACTGGTAAGTACGATATTTTGTGATAAACGCTATCTTGAAATTTATTTATACCAATTTGTGTAATTGGTCTACAAGTTAGGTCATGTTTGGGTGAAGCATGATGGTGTTCAATAGAGGCTAATTGTCCGCTATGATCAGAATTAATACAATTTATTATTGATTTATTAATAACATTTCTATTACAAAAAATATTATCTAAACAGGTCGCTGATGCATGTGTGATGCGGGTAGGCTCAAAGAAGGTATGCTCCAAGTTATATGATTTAAATAAGTTTAGAAACCTACTCACTAATGGACACTTAACTAAAATGCGAATGCGAATATTCGTTACATCACTAATATGCATTAAGGTGACTTTCAATATTTAAGTAATGCCTTATATTGTTTTTGACTACGCGATCATCTTACGGAGCTCCGTGGATCGTCCAATGTACCTTTTGGACAGGTTTCGGCCACGATTTTTTTCGTGTTGGTGTATCTAGGATATTTAATATCATTGGACCGTATGATACTCGATCACGCAAAAACTACTGAACGAAATTTGGTACGCATATAGTTTAAGACCTGGATTGAGATGTAGGATATTTTTCATCACGGAATAATGACAGGTTCCTGTGGGATTCCATTGGAAGAAAATTGAGATATTTTTTTGAAGTGAAACTTCTTTATGCCCGCTTGACTTGGGGAGTAAGCTGGCGAACGCGTTATGCGTTACGAAAACTGTGATCGGGCGAGGCGAACGGGAGTTGAGTGGGGGATATAAGCAAGAGAGAGCTGTGCGCGCGCACATTTTCTTTCTCTCTCTTCTCTTTATAGATAGTAAATGAAATATGTATATCTACATACGTGTATATATTGTATATATATATATACTAGCGGACCCGACAGACGTTGTCCTGTCTACACGTCTTTAATTTGAAAATTTCAAACTTTTTTTAATAAGCTAAAACATTCTGGACCATTTTGATGAAAATTACCATTCTCAGATCCCCTTGAACACAGTTTCGTATTCGTTTCGGAACGCACCCGGTAAACTTGTCAAAGTGTATCAGCTGTTTTATTATTTAATTTTAATTCAATTTTTCGTGATTTATTTATGTAAAAGTTATTTCACAGTGTAGATTACGCTATAATTATATAGCGTAATCTACACAATATTTGAATTATTGCATAATCAAAATCGTAACGAACGACCGCCTTGTCAAACTGAAGAAAAATTTTCAAAGTTCAAGAATTATTCACTAGAAAAGCTGAAGGACAAAGGATAAAAGTGTAAACTGCTGCATTATAAACCGGGGGAGTACATTTGTTCCTTATTTTAAATAAGCTAATATGTAAATTGATGTTTTGCTGACATTTCTTTCATAGCAATTAAGTTTCTCCTTAGTTCACACTCAAATAAACATATGACATTCACCAAACGACTTAACAAAACTCACATACTTAGTGAGTAACGTCACATTACAAAACGAAAAGCCACAGTATACCTCTCTTTGCTTGACAAAATTGGAAGTGAAGTTGATGGTGACGACTAAGTTGCTCCAGTCATTCATTGTACTATATTTTACACTGACATTACACAGACAGTACACATATTACTCAGCTTCCGACTTCAGTCACTTATTTGAGTTCTGTTCTTGAGATACTTGTTGCTTTATTCAGTTAGGAAAATTTAATGCAAAAATAATATTGAGTGCTTATGTACTAAAGATTAATAGATATTGAATACTATTCATTTAGTTTTTCTATCAATTAAGATAGGAAAGATTATATTATATACCCTCATATAATAACAATAAAAATAAAACTGTTTCTGCGAATCATTTAGCTTTGCCAATTGTGTAGTATGAAATATATTAATACTAAGTAATTCTGAACCAAACTCACATTTCCTAACTCATTCCAGGTTTTAAATATACAATCACAACAATGATGACCCGCAAAGCTGCAGCTCAATGCACAGAGCTTCAACTGAGGCATGCTCTTGAAGAACTCAAGCATGCTAAGGAGACTTGTAGTCAGCTACTGCGTGAACGAGAGGAGAGTGAAGAAGAGATTAGAAAGGTCATAGACAAGAACACTCAGCTTAAGTGCAAACTATCCCATCTTCATACTGAACACGTAGAAGTCTTACTACAACGAGACAATTTAAATGATGCCATCAGTCACTATAATGAGCAATTCAACACTTATGAGAGGGCTCTGCAGCGCATCACTGACCTTGAAAAGGAGCTGAGTGCAGCGAATACGCAAATAGCACATTTTATGGAAGTACAGCAGCTTCAAGAGTCAGCACATACTCAAAGTCTTTTTGAGGAACTGATGGCATCACCTGGAGGACCTCTGATGCAGTGCCAGCAGCCCATCAATTCTAAATGTAATACTAACACTCTTGTAAATGATTTCAATTCTGACAGTTCATTTCAGTGTTCTCCCGGGAATGGACTTGTTAAACGTAGTAAGAACAAATTAAAAAGATATGTTAAGGTCAGAAGGTATATTTTAAAAACTAAGAAACTTATAAATAAAGAAAAGGCATTTTATAAAAATATTGACTTTGTTAAAGAACGTACACAGTTACTACAAAAATTAGATACTTGCCGTTCCATAATTGAAGAAAATAGATTAACATATGAACAAAATATGGATTCATTGAATATTAAATTAAAAACCCTTAAACAATCGTTATCTCAAATGACACAGAATTATAATAACTCAAAAAACACATATTCTTTAAAAATAGACAATAAGATTATTAGGACAGATGATGCCGTTGCAAACCCTTTTGAAAATTTCTTTTCTAGTGCACCATTTGAAACAACTAGAAATCTTAATTCTTGTTCTAGGTTAGCAATGACCCTCCTTGAGTCAAGTGTTGATAAGTGCAGTAATGATTTTCATTTTAGACATATCAGTAGTGACTGTATTATAAAAACTTTTAACTCAATTAAAATTAAAAAGACAGAGGATTATTGGGGAATATCAACATATATAATAAAACCGATTATCACTGTTATTGCGCCACAACTGGCCATTATATTTAACAAATGTATTGATGAGGGAGTGTTTCCAGATCTAATGAAATGTGCTAAAGTTATCCCTCTCTTTAAGGCTGGTGACAAATCAGATCCCAGCAATTTTAGGCCTATATCTGTATTACCAGCGCTAAGTAAAGTATTTGAGAAAATAATTTATAACCAATTACTAGCACACTTTTCTATAAATAAGCTATTTCATTTAAAACAGTTTGGTTTCACTAGAGGCAAAAGTACTACTGATGCTGGAACTGCACTTCTCAAACACATCTTTGATATATGGGAGAGTAAGCACGATGCTATTGGCATTTTTTGCGACTTATCAAAGGCGTTTGACTGCGTTAGCCATGAAACATTGTTAAATAAAATGAAGCATTATGGTGTATCAAATATTTCACTAAGTCTGATACAGTCTTATCTTTCTGCTAGGATTCAGAAAGTAGTTATAAATGAAGCTGAGTCTACAGGAGCACCTATTTCTATGGGCGTGCCCAAGGGTTCAATATTGGGCCCATTGCTTTTCCTTATTTATATCAATGACCTTCCTCACTTTACAAGAGATTTGTGTGAGACAGTACTATTTGCTGATGACACCTCTTTATTGTTTAAAGCTAGAAGAGGAAATGATTGTTATGACGAAGTAAATTGTGCTCTCTCTGAAGTCCTTCACTGGTTTACGGTAAATAATTTAAAACTTAACTCCAGTAAAACAAAATGCGTTAAGTTTACTCTACCTAATGTGAGGCAGGTTAATACTAGTATAAAAATAAATGACCAGCCTGTAGAGTTAGTGGATTTTACAAAGTTTCTGGGTATTACTTTAGACTCTCGTCTGCAATGGGATCCTCATATTGATGCCTTGTCAAGTAGATTGAGCTCTGCAGCTTACGCTGTTAAAAAGATAAGACTCTTAACTGATGTGGAAACGGCAAGATTAGTTTACTTTGGTTACTTTCACAGTGTTATGTCATATGGCCTTTTGTTGTGGGGCTCAGCCGCTAATATCGAAAGTATTTTCATACTGCAAAAGAGAGCTGTTCGCGCCATATACAATTTAAAGGCAAGAGAATCCCTTAGAGAAATTTTAAAGAAATTAATATTTTAACACTGGCGTCGCAATACATTTATGAAAATTTAATATATGTAAGAAAAAACTATGATGAATTTGCAAAAAAAAAGTCAAACCCATAACTTTAACACGAGATTTAAGAACAAGCTTGCCGTTCCATGTTTCAGACTCCAAAAATCAAGAGGTTCATTTCTGGGTTGTAGTATTGCATTGTTTAACAAAGTTCCCCAAGATCTGATTGAGCTTCCACTGACTAAATTTAAATCTCAGATCAAAAATACTCTTATGAATAAGGGCTATTATAAAGTTGATGATTATCTAAATGATCGTAATGCATGGACATAGTGTTTCTTATAATTTGATATTAAATGGGTATTACTCATTTTTCATAACAGTAATATTGTACCTATCTAATGCCGCTTCCTATATACTACTTAAAATGTTAACTATAAAATTAATTGTAACTATTTATATTCTAGATGATGTAATGGAATGTGACTTCAGACGTATTTCTGAAGTAATTTTTCAAATTGACGACACTGTATATAACAATACAGGGAGAAAAAAACAGCCCTTGCTGAGTTTCTTGCCGGTTCTTCTCAGTACAAGGTCTCCCGCCGTAGTTTTGCGAACCGATGGCGTAGCTTCTTGACCTTCACAAGTGCTTGTAACAGCCTAGACTGAATAAATGACATTTCATTTCATTTCATTTCACACACAAAAAAAAATATCAAAATCGGTCCAGTCGTTTAAGAGAAGTTCAGTGACATACACACTCACAGAAGAATTATATATATAATGATTTGACACTGCGATGGTAGCGCCGTCTGTCGGATCCAATGTAAAACATTCCAAAATCAACAACTACTAATAAATTAAAAATTAATTAAAAAAACCTTGTCCAGCGGACAAAATTGTGAATCTAAACCATTCTCAGATCCCCTTGAACACACACAAAAAATTTCATCAAAATCGGTCCAGTCGTTTAAGAGAAGTTCAGTGACATACACACTCACAGAAGAATTATATATATAAAGATATATACAGTAGAATCCGTTTATTATGACTTCGAAGGGCATCGACAAACGCGTCATACTAAGCGGCCGTCATACAAAGCATTTATGTGAAAAAAGATTGTGAGATGAGTTTGATTCTCCATTTTCTAATCAGCATATTATTGCACCTTTTTCCTCAGTCGTAAATGCTTTACGACGTTGAGATGACATTTTTTACATAGCATATCACTAAAAACAATGCTTGATGTTCAATTTGAATCACAGACATTACCGTAGGTGTAAAAAACCATGTCGGTCACTATAAACGCACAATTTTTTTTAAAAATGGGTCATAATAAGCGACATGTCACTGTAAGCGAAGTCATTATGTCCGACATTGTTACAATGAATTTTATATGAAAACCAAACTTCGTTATGTAATTACGTCATAATAGGCGGTTGGTCAATATAGGCGGAGTCATAATAAACGGATTCTACTGTATATATACATGTAGGAAAGCCAAAGGGGAAGATCTTCCTCCGAGCTGGGTGATGTTAGCTCGGGGGCCGCGGCCCAACTGATGTTGGTCGGGCATCGTATATATGAAGAGTTAGCCTCCGAATTTCATTTGCGCGATGTAGGCTTCCATATTAATATTGATCGCAGTGCAGGTAACGCCATCTCTTGAGGATGGTGAGTAATGTTTTCCTACATCCGTTGTATATCTGTGGGGCATATAGATGTCGCCGCCACATTCATACAGATGGAGCTAAAGAAGTTTCACTTCAGTCGTGTGGTCATAAGCATACTCTGTTTTAAACTTTCATGGTCACTAACATTATAGATATTAACGGGATTGTTACCATGTACCTAGTTTTTTATGAGTCTCTATGCGAGTGAATAGTGAGAATGTGACCAATGGTAGTGGTAGTATCGAACGCAGTAAAAGATGACGTCGGAGGGTAGACCGATATGTCTGCCAATAACATCTACCCGCAATTACTTCAGTTACTCCGTGATCATGGCGCTTGCAACACTGCCGAAATATCGGAGACTCATAAAAAACAAGGTACATGGGAACAATCCCGTTAATATCTATAATAAGCATACTCGTTTTTTTATATTTGACAAATGAAATTACTTTTAATATTGTCCCCTCTAGAGAAGAGAAGAGACGTCCTCGTCCCACTCGCCCCCGTCCCATTCGTCCCAACAACACTCCGGCCATTTGCCATCTCTGCGGGACTACATTCAAAGTAAGTCCAAGTTCTCATCATTATTAGAGTCTGTGCGGAAAGAGAATGGGCGTGGCGAAAAACGGAACTAACATTAAGATCTAAAGAAAATATAACTAGAAAAAATTCCACGCGGACCAGGCAGCAGACGGGACTCGAACCCGCACCCTTCTAGTTATATTTTCTTTAGATTTAAACATCAAGCAGTTACATGCTTTAAAAATAATAAAAATTATAACTATAATTGCTATTTCTTCTTTCAAATGTTTAATACTTGTAAAAGTATTCATTTGACATTTTGGGTTACCTACAATGCGAAGAGATGGCGCTGCCTTGCAGCTTAAGAATGGCTAGAGGAATTTCGACGCGGTCTGTGAGGGCCGCGGTAGCATAATTGGTCAGTGCATTCGCCCGGTTTGCGAAGGGTGCGGGTTCGAGTCCCGTCTGCTGCCTGGTCCGCGTGGATTTTTTTCTAGTTATATTTTCTTTAGATTTAAACATCAAGCAGTTACATGCTTTAAAAATTATAACATTAAGATTTTCATTATTAGAAATCAAACCCAGCAATCTGTAAAATCTTGATACGGATTTGTTTGTTGTTGTGATTTCTTGTTGTTTTTTGTATTTAATCATGTCTAAAAGGGGTGAAACCTTACAGACACGGTAGAAAAGCACTACAGCGCCCTCTAATCTCATTCTCTTTCCGCACAGACTCTATCAGTTTATCGATGTCCCTACAAGGAGATTTTTATAATATAACTAACTAGCTGTCCCAACGAACTTCGTACCGCCGTAAAAAATAGGGGTTGGTAGAATGGTGAAAAATTAGGGTTGTATGTATTTTTGTATGATGTATCATAAAAAAAAATAACAAAAAAATTGTCAAAAAAAATATTTAAGGGTGGACCACCCTTAACATTTAGGGGGATGGAATCTAGATGTTGTTCGATTCCCAGACCTACTGAATATTCATATAAAATTTCACGAAAATCGGTCTAGCCGTTTCGGAGTAGTTCAATTACGCACACCGTGACACGAGAAATTTATATAATAGAATTTATACATGTACTAGCTGTGCCCCGCGGTGTTACCCGCAGTTTATTAGGGATATTTTCCCGCAGTAAAACGTAGCCTATGTGTTAATCTAGGGTGTCAGCAAGCTCCATACCAAATTTTATTAAAATCGCTCCAGCCGTTTAGACGTGAAGAAGTAACAAACATACACAGTCACCTATTTTTCATCCCCCTAAATGTTAAGGGTGGTCCACCCTTATTTTTTTTTTGAACAAAATTTCATCTTTTTATTTTTGTATGATACATCATACAAAAATACATACAACCCTAAATTTAAACCCATCTACCACCAACCCCTATTTTTTTATGGCGGTACGAAGTTCGCTGGGACAGCTAGTATATATATATACTAGCTGACCCAGCGAACTTTGTACCGCCCTAAAAAAAATAGGGGTTGGTGGTGGTTGTATATATATACTAGCTGACCCAGCGAACTTTGTACCGCCCTAAAAAAAATAGGGGTTGTCCAGCGGACAAAATTGTGAATCTAAACCATTCTCAGATCCCTTTGAACACACACAAAAAATTTCATCAAAATCGGTCCAGTCGTTTAAGAGAAGTTCAGTGACATACACACTCACAGAAGAATTATATATATAAAGATATAAATACAGACGTAGCTAAAGAAGTTTCACTTTAGTCGTGTGGTCATAAGCACACTTGTTTTTTTGTCAGAATACTGAAATTGCTCCCAATATTCATGTTAAACGGGAATGCTTACTTTTTTTCTTACTGTTAAACAGCCTATTGCAGACAGCACGCAGGTCATTATCTATGTATTCGATTTTTATTTTTTATTTTTACTTATTCAATCAAATCAATTACATTTTAATATACAATGGCTGTATCTCGAATCGTATGTATGTCGTCGAATCCTATGTCTATGGAATCGATAATTAACTTCTAGACTGCAATAACTTCCAATCTTAAAATCTATTTGCTATCTGCTTAGAAATGTGAAAATTATTTGTTTAATATTGTCAAATATTTATTGAGTTTATGTAAAGTCTTTCATTTCAGTGTAACAGCAAATTGAACCGCCATTTAAGAGAAGTTTGTGACAAGAACAGACTTGAAGAGGAACTGTCATCATATTACGCACAAAACGCTGGCGTTTAATTATCAAAAAGTTTGTGAATAAAATGGAATGTATGGACAAATAGTCTTTGCTTTATTTTCTTTTTAAAAAAAATCCCAATGAGGCTGTTTTAAATAATGCACTGAATTCAAAATACTCATTTACGATTTGGGTAAGTATTATCTGATATTTGGATACTTATATAGTATATATCTAGATAGTACGGTCTATATATATATATATGTATATAGCTGTATCCTGCGGTTTGTTATAAAACGTAACCTATGTGTTAATCCAGGGTGTCAGCTATCTCCATACCAAATGTTATTAAAATCAATCCAGCAGTTTAGACGTGAAGATGTAACATACAAACATACTCATACACTCATAAACTTTCGCCTTTATAATTAAACTTATTAATGTGATATACTAGACGGCCGGCGAACTTCGTACCGCCCAAAAGCAATAATTTGCAATAAAATAATATTGCGACTATAAATTGAGATGTAAGCTATCCTATCTTTCAAGTTGCATCAAACTGCACACGGTGTGCAAATTTGATTAAAATCGGTTAAGCAGTTTCGGTTAGTAGGAGGAGCTCGATGGCGCAGAAGTTAAGCAACTTTCGCAGTGGTCGGTCATTGGATGGGTGACCAAAAATTTACTGTCTCGAGCTCCTCCGTGCTTCGGAAGGCACGTTAAGCCGTTGGTCCCGGCTGCATCTGCAGTCGTTAACACCCACCAATCCGCACTGGGCCCGCGTGGTGGGTCATGGCCCAATCTCCCTATTCCATCCATAGGGAAGGCCTGTGCCCCAGCAGTGGGGACATTAATAGACTGATGGTGATGATGATGTCATGAACTTATTTTTAAGATCCTAAAGTAATTCGTCCTGAAAGCAGGCAAAGGAAACTTGAAACTAAAGTTTTACTGAATTATAAAGAAAATATTATTAAGCTGCAGCAGCTTAAGAAACGCTAGAATGAATTTGACACGGCCATCAGGGCCGCGGTAGCATAATGTCGGTGCATTCGCCCGAATAGCGAAGGGTGCGGGTTCGAGTCCCGTCTGCTGCCTGGTCCACGTGGAATTTTCTCTAGTAATATTTTCTTTACATATATATATATAAAATCGAGCAGTTATATGCTATGAAATAAAAAAATATAAGTATAGTTTGTTAGGCAATAAAGTCTAGATTATGTTACAAACACAGGATAATTCCAAGAGGGAAAAATAATAAACAACAAAATGGAAACAATCTTTCTTTATATACATAAATATATTTTTTCTAATAATTCCGAAACTATTTCTTTTAACTAAGTTTGTAGAGCATTGAAACATTGCAAAGCCACATAAGACACTAGACTGTACCCGCTCATACAAGACACGATGAATTTATTCAAAACTACCGCGCACTTTTTCAATATACTTTCTTTTGGGCTAACTTCCGGTTTGATTTCCGTGTTGGTCCTATGATGCGCTGGATAAAATCTCTTTCTCCACAAATCACTTATTGTGCTCTTTTTCAACTCCGTTTGTGAAGATTTCGGTGTTGCTAGTTCTTCGCTTTTAACGTATCTGCTTAATAAGACTTCTAGAATGTGAAATATGTAGCAAAGGTTTTCCATTTCTTCTGTATTCGAAATTTCGAATAATTCTTCTTTGCTACAAAGACGCGGTTGTAGTTCTTCTAAGTAGGTAATTATTTTCTGTATTGTATACTTTTGTATATGCGGTGATGTGTTTAGCAGTAAGAGACGGTGGATGACTTGCTCTCTCTCTAGCAGCTAAAGAGATAAAAAAATAAAGTTTATTATAATAAAAGTTTTTTGAAGTGAAAACATCTTTAGCGGCGTTTTTTTTTCTGTCTTTAATAAAGACCATGTCACCCTTATCGTTCTAAGCTTCTATCGTCGTCTTTTTGATTGATACTATTTTATACAAGATCTTACTTATTTTGGAAAAGGGACTAGACAGTATGCTGTTATATAAACCAACGTCCATTACTGACAGGAATTGGTTAAAAAGGTGGTATCTTTCTGCTACAACCCTCGTACATTCAGCCATCACATGCCACCCATCCTCGATCCGATCACACTCAGTACAATTTGGAGAGTTCTCTTTTCTCATCAAGTAACCAAAGCTATTTAAAGGTATGTGACCAGATCGGAGTCTGTGTGCCAGTACTATGGTATCCCTTCCCAAACCTGTATCCGTAAACCAGAGGCTATTGGGTAATCTTTAGCGGCGTTGTACACTTTTTTTTTGTATGGGTAAAAATGTTAAACTCGCGTCATGACACGTGGGCTGATCGCATCACAGACCACGTACATAACATTTTTTAAAACGCTATCATTATATGTGGTTTTACTGATATCTCTATAAGTCTATACTATAGAAATCCTGATGTCATAGGACAAACAGATCGACACCCCCAATGCGGATTGGTGGGTGCTAACGTCTGCAGATGCAGTCGGGACCAACGTCTTTACTTGCCTTCCGAAGCACGGAGGAGTGAGAGATTGAAAATTTTCGGTCACCCATACAATGACCGACCATTGCGAAAGTCGCTTAACTTTTACGATCGCAGTATCAGTATCCTTAGCACGAAGCAATGTCGAATTCGAATTGTTTGCGAGTCCGAAATGTCATTGTCATGACGACCTCCGTGGCCGAGTGGTTTATACGCCGGGTTTCATGGCGTCGCCGACTCGAGAGGTCTCGGGTTCGAATCCCGGTGGGGGCAGATATTTGTGTGATGAATACGAGCATTTGAACTCCAGTCATGGATGTTTAATATGTATTTCATATAAATATACTTATATATGTACAATATATGTATTCTATCCGTTACCCTAGTATCCCATAACACAAGCCTTTACAGTGCTTACTTTGGGGCTAGGCTAATTGGTGTGAGTGTTTGAAATATTTATTTATTTTTTATTATTTATTATATGTGTACTGATTTTTACGTTACGTCCGTTGTGGCGCTGCTGTTACAAAATATGACATTGACATTTCGCACTCGCAAACTATTCGAATTGAAAGAAAGAAAGAAAAAATATTTATTCAGTACCATGACCATTTTGATAACATACATAATACATACACAAGTAATATACATGGTGCTGAAAAGGTATCTACTCAGCATAATGTCGGAGCATCTAACGATGCTTCGACGCTGGTCTTCCGTAGATACCTACTAATATTAAATAAAGGTACCGCTACGCGCAAAAATTAAATTTATTTATGAGTGTACAACTGTGGATAATATATAATGGGCAATAATAATTTATAATGAAATGGAACGCAACACAATATAAAATAGAAGCACAGGGACATATACATGCATATATCTACACAAATACCATATAAGTATATTACACATGAATGATAAATACATATCAAACAATAAAAATGAATACATACAGGTTTTAATAAGCGTCCTTTTGCATTTTAAGTAAATAGTACGTATCGTGGCACAATCTTTAAAGGGTGGAGGGATATTGTTCCAGCACCTCGTAGAGGAGTAGCGAAAACTCCCACGAAATGCAGCTGTGTTATGACTCGGACAACTTAGAAGAGAAGCAGTTCGAATACGCTTGGAAAATTTTAATTTTTCGTACAGATATGAAGGTTTTGTGCTTCTTATTATACCAAATAGAAGACAAGCATAATGAAGTGATCGTCTAGACTGCATATTTATGAGATTACTTCCATTGAGAAAAGGTGTAATATGTGCTCTACGTGGAACGGTAAAACAATAGCGTGCACATGAATTTTGGATGCGTTGGATAATTTTTTTAGTGTAACCAAACATGCATTCGCCTATTACTGTGTCAGCATAGTTAAGTTTTGATAGTATTAAACTTTCACAAAGCATAATTCTTAAGTCCACATCCAAAAAATTTCTAATCTGATACTACTACTACTACTACTAATACTTTAAGCCTGTAATAACAATTTTTAGCCGTTTCCAAGATATGATTGTGAAAACGAAGCCTGTTGTCCATAAGGATTCCTAGGTTTCGCGCTTCAGTTACCTGCTCTATGATCAAATTACCTATCTTTACTACAGGAATAAATCTGTTAATATTACTTATTTGTATATCAGAACCAAGTACAAGAAATTTAGATTTAAGTGGATTTAAAACCAAGCCATTTTTATAGGCCCACTTCTCAATAGCCTCAAGATCTTCGTTGATTTGATTTACAGCAACTAACGTTTCACTAGGTTTAAAAGACAGATAAATTTGCAAGTCATCTGCATACAAATGGTAATTACACTTTTTGATACAAGTAGTCATATCTGCACTATATAATATAAATAGAAGAGGACCCAATATTGAGCCCTGTGGTACACCTCGATTGAGAGGGGTAGTCTTTGAAATATATTTATTTCCGCATTCATCGACCACCTCAACCCGCTGTGAACGCCCACAGAGATAGCTTGAGAACCACCTTAATGCACTACTACTAAAGCCATAAAATGATAATTTAGACATTAAAAGATTGTGATTGATTGTGTCAAAGGCACGTGAAAAGTCCAGAAGAGCCAAAATGGAACCTTTTCCCGTATCCTGTCCTGACAAAATATCATCAACGACATCCAGCAAAGCCGTAGCTGTGCTATGTCCAGCTCGAAATCCAGACTGCTTCTTAGGTAAAATACCGTTTGCATACAAATACACCGTTAACTGCTGGCACACGACTTTCTCAATAATTTTTGATAGAAAAGGAAGAATGCTGATCGGTCTAAGGTCCTTAAAATCATTGGGGTCGGTTTTTTTCGGGATCGGTTTAACGAGAGCCTCTTTCCAAAGAGTAGGGAAAATACTATTTTGAATGGACTTATTTACCAATGTCGTTATTGCTTGGAGAGTATGAGGCAATGTTAAATAAATCATATCACGGGTTATACCATCTGCGCCCATTGCGTTAGTTGAAATATTAGTAATGATTTTTAAAATTTCTGACTCATCAACAGTATGAAGATCAAAAGACGAAGTATTAAAGCGGTGATGCTCAAAATATGAAAGGTCCGAGATGCTCACTGCATCATTACCCGGTATATTGAGAAAATGACTGTTGATAAGGTCTGGGTTACTTATATGAGAAGGTATTGGAGTTTCTTTATTCTTAAAATCAACTATGTTTTTTTTTACATTTTTCCACAGCAATCCGGAATTGTTGTAATGGGTATTAATATGTTGCCGATAAAATGCGGCTTTTTCAGTATACATAGCTTTATTAACGATCGATTTTAGATCTTTATAATATTTTATGGCCGCATCTTGTTTTGTAATACGGCATTTAGCGTGAGCTTCATCTCTCAGCCTCATCATTTGCTTTACAGTTGACGTTATCCAAGGGTAGCTTTGATGTTTCGTATAAGACTTTTTAACAGGGGCATAGGTATCAAAAATATGCAAGATATAAGCATTAAAGGACTTAACTGCTTCGTCAATATCACCACTGACTATTCTTTCCCAAGGCACATTATTTAGGAGGGTGTTAAGCTCATCCAAATCGATATCTTTAAGTGGTCTATAGCATATCCATTTAGGAGACGATTTAGGTTTGTTAAGACGTAACTTGAATGAGATAAAAGCATGATGACTTAAGTCAGGGATATAATCAACTGAGACATTAAAAATTTTTGTGGTGCTACATACGAGGTCAATAAGACTCTCAGAATGACTAGTGAAGTGGGTTGGTTGAGTTATATATTGTTCTAAATTTGAGTACTGAAAAAATGACCTTAACTTTTTAGCATTCGTGTCATCGGAAGCTAGCAGATTAATATTGAAATCCCCCACTAAGACAATATGGTCAAATTTAGAAAACATGCTAACTGACTGCGTAAGCGCATCAATAAAAGTGTCCACATTCAACCACGGTGGTCGATATGCCGTTCCGATGACGAGCTTGAGACCGTTCAGTGTGATGCTTATCCACATTTGCTCTACTAAGCTAGTATGTGGAGGTTTTATTTCACGAGCATATATACCACTCCGAATGTAAAAACCGATACCTCCACCGCGATCTCGCACGGTTGGAGGGCGTGGTATATGGCGCAGTCTATAACCAGCTGGAGCTGGCGCACGCTTTTCTTCACCTGTTTTCAGCCAAGTCTCATTTATAGCCATGACATCCACCAACCGACTCTCCAAAGCAACTACAAATTCGTCATGCCGTGTACCGAGAGAACCAGGATTCAAGAAACCAATTGTCAAATGTTTATTTTTGATGAACTGAAACACGAAAGAATAAGAGATGAATATAACTAAGGAATTATTCAGATATCGTTTTACTATTGTAAGATGTCGCCTATTCAAGAAACTCTTTAAACTTAATAGCCAAGGCATGCGTGGTAAAAATAAAAATGTACTTTTAGTGACGTGAATTTCAACATATTTCACTGACTTAAGGTAAGAACGGATTGTGTTCCATAGCGGTACATAGAAATAAGACATAACACACACAACAAGATAGAAATATATAAAATGCTGCCAGACATAAAACGAAGGCAGTGGCAACGCAGCGGTACCTTTCCATATTATAACCAAAGATTTAAATCGTGTTATAACATGTAAGTTGTGTATAAAAGGTTTCAATTCAGACTTAAATTTCATTTGACTACAAAATAGCAGTACCCTTTTTTCGTATTGTACAAAAAATAATAAAGAGATAAAATGCGTATATAAAGTTGCAATGGGACTCAGCTCAAATTTATATTTATATATACAAAAACAGAGGCAGATCATCAAAAAGAAGTCTGTTTGCTCATAAATTAACAATACATAAAACCTTAAACCAGTTTGGCAATAATAAAAAGATAAAATGACATCTGCAGTACTTTCTGTGGTAAGCATTCTTCCACTCATACAATATTTTTTGTAATGACTCGAACTAAGATTATATCGAATTTCATATTGTACAACTATTAAAGGAATAAAATAAATAACTAATTCATAAATAGAACTCCACATAAAGATATTTTTAAAAACATAAAAACAGACTGTAAACAAAAATAAAATTCTATGTTTCCAAACCAATAAACTTTCAGGTGCGATCTTTAAACCACTATAACAAAAATATTCAACCAAAATTGCATCACAAATACAATCAATAAGCATTTCTCTGGGCATACAATATTGTTTATAGTGAATTGAACTAAACCTAATAATATTTAATATAACTAAGGATATGCTGTAGATAAAAATGTATTTTATATTACAATAAAATATGTGATCCTCCTGGAGTCATTGTCCGCCCGCCGGCGCAGGCCCGAACACACGCACCAGATCCTCGTTACTCCAGATCTGGAAGACTTGTTTGCCTTCCCCCTGGCGAACGAAGATGCGGCCCCGCTTAGTCCATACGCATCGCCAATTGAGCCTGCGGCGCTCCTCCCGGGCCCTGTGGAAGAGCTGGCGATTGGCGCGCGTGAGCCGCTCGTTGATGTATACACGAGCGCTTCTTTCCACTGCAGCGACCGAAGTACCATCCTCCACAGTAGTGACCGGGGCGACGTCCCCCGCAGCTGTGGTCGGGGCTTCGCCCTCCACAACGGTGACTTTGCGGCGTACACGCGCAGCCGCCAGGAGGTCGTCGCGTAGCTGGCGGCGCGCAAGGCGCACTACCACACGGCGCGGGCGACCCTGCGTCTCAGCAGGCGGCGCACCCACACGCTCCGCAAACACCACGTCTCGCCCGTCGAGATTTACCCCGAGCCGTACGGCCAGCATGGCGACACTCTGCTCCACGCTGATTCCCTTCTCTTCAGGCAACCCACCGATCTCAAAGTCGGACACCAAGGCCTCCTGATCGCGGTCGTTTAACTCAGCACGCAGCTCGGATATAGTGCGCTCCGAATCCACAGTGCTAGTGTCTCCGTGCTCGTTTTGACGCTGCTCCAACACTGTAACTCTTTGCTCAAAACAGTCGAGTCGTGCAGTAACAGAAGCGCGGAAAGCCGCCATCTCCAAGCGGAACTCCCTAACCTCCCTCATGCAATCGGCCAGCATACTCCTAATGTCGCCTGCGAAATTATTTTCGACAGCATTCTCCTCATCCTGGACTTTGTCATTTTTTACCGAGCCCCCGGCTAGGTCGACAGGCCCTCGTCTGACGGCCGCAATTTCGGTGTCCGATGTAGACTCTCCAATGCCCTTCACTGGCGTGTGCGTGTTGTCACCCCTTCGTGTGCTCTTTTTACAATTTGGGCAGATCCAGTCTGTACTAACGCGTGACTTCTCCGGTATAGCGAGACAGGCCTTGTGGTACTTCAACGGACAAGCACAGCATGCAGCCGCATTTGCCGGCGGCAAAACATTTCCACACGCCCCACAATTCACCATTGTAAGTTCAAACAAAAAAAAAAAAATAATAATAATACAAATACAGGCAAAAAATATAGTTAAAAATTAAAAAAAAAAAATGTGCCGGGGTCCTGAACAATAATAATAATAAAAAAAAAAAAAAAAAACTTTTTTACGAGTGCTGGATTTGAACCGACGGCCTTCGGCGATGCGTCGAACGTTAGCGCAGAGAGAATTCGATATTGGTTTGGGCTAAGGGTACTGATAGATAGATCATCATCATCATCGTCATCATCAGCCTATTAATGTCCCCACTGCTGGGGCACAGGCCTTCCCTATGGATGGAATCCCTATTCCTGGTGGTGGCGTGGTGGGTCATGGCTCAATCTCCCTAGATTGAGCCATGACCCACCACGCGGGCCCAGTGCGGATTGGTGGGTGCTAACGACTGCAGATGCAGCCGGGACCAACGGCTTAACGTGCCTTCCGAAGCACGGAGGAGCTCGAGATAGTAAATTTTTGGTCACCCATCCAATGACCGACCACTGCGAAAGTTGCTTAACTTCAACGATCGCAGGCGAACGATAGACATAAAGAATTAATACCGAATCATCATTGTTCTTGTTGCTGATAATGTCTTGAAGTATACCGTCAACTTTCTCCAAAACGTCGTCCAAGAATAAAAGGTATTTCTCCTCTTCGTGCAGTTTATCAATAAGATTTGCTAAAACCTAAAATCCACACTTGCAAATGAGTTACAGAAATCTACTATTTTAAATGCGAAAGATTTTCGGCGTGTCTGTCTGTTACCGGTTCACGCTTAAACCGGTTTAACGATTTGAATGAAATTTGACAACACATAACCTCAAAGTAAGCACTGTAAGGCTTGTGTTATGGAATACTAGGGTAACGGATAGAATACATATACGGTACTTTTGTAAGTATATTTACATAGAAATACATAGTAAACATCCATGACTGGAGTACAAATGCTCGTATTCATTACAAAAACATTTGCCCCCACCGGGATTCGAACCCGGGACCTCTCGAGTCGGCGACACCATGAAACTCGGCGTACAAACCACTCAGTCACGGAGGTCGTCGAATATAGGAAATAATGGGTGTATTCCGTAATGTATACCAGTATACTGGCCAGTGCTAATGACGTCATGAATCGACGCTATACTGGTGAATTGTTACGAAATATACTGGCCAGTGCACTGACGTCATAAATCGACGAAAATTTTAAAATAGTGCAAATAAAGAAGATTTTTTATTCACTCATCTCATCAATTAAAAGGAATTATTTTTGTTCGGATGCCATTATTATTCTTTGAATAAAAAAGAAATAAAATTCGAATACATCTCACGCACGCTCGGTCATACGTCATATTCGTTTTTCCGGTAAAATTATGGTAGCATACCAGTACAATATGGCGTCGGATTCGTGACGTCATCACTACTGGCCAGTATACTGATGTATATTTCGGAATACACCCAATATCACCGTCAATCTGTATAACGGAGGTATTCTACACTTCTGGACACATCTATTGGCCCACCTTGTATTTTCAGTTTCGTTTGGTCCTAGCTAAAATTTTATATTAGGTCGAGCAAAAAGTTTTTATGCAGTTTTGAACCTGGCACATTCACAATTTCATTCAATAGTCTTTTTTTGAATTTCGAACACAGAATTTAAAGAAACAAAAGGCAATTTGGAGCCTGTTTGTTGATATCAAACAATCGAATACTAAGAAAACTGGGTTTTATTGGTTTACTTGGATTTAATTCTTGAAAAAGTGATTGATATCTTTGGTTTTGCAACAAACATTACTTATTCTTAACATTAAGGTGAGGTTCTATCAATAATCTATTAATACTTCACCTGAAGTCGCCGCCCAAGCTGTGGCACTTATTCAGGCCGGACACAGCCAAAGAAACGCGAGTGCTCAACTTAATTTAAGTCGATCTGCGGTCCGAAATGTTTATCGGAGGTACCTAGAGACTGGCGGCTTTGTTCGTCGCCAAGGAAGGCCACGATCTCGGGTCACAACTGAAAGGCAGGATCGATTCATCGTGACGACCAGCTTGAGAAATCGTCACCTTACCTCCATTGAGATACAAAAACAAATTCGCGACTTCCACGGAGTATCTGTGAGCGCTCGAACTGTTCGGCGAAGGTTAAAAGAACGCGATATGGTACCACACAAGCCAGCTAATGGGCCCAAACTAACGCGAGCCCACCGAACAGCGCGTCTTCATTTCGCACGCAGTCATTTATATTGGACACTGCAAGATTGGAGCCGTGTACTCTTTTCTGGTGAGTCTAAAATTGTGTTACATGGCAATGATGGAAGGCAGAAGGTCTACCGACGTAAGGGAGAGCGTTTCGCACAATGCTGCTTTGAAGAGAGGGTTGCTTATGGCGGTGGCTCATGGACTGTCTGGGGCGGTATATCCGCGAGCGGCAAAACTCAACTTGAGGTTGTTACAGGACCACGGCTGCCAACATTAAATGCTGAAAGGTACATTCGTGAGTGCTTAGAACCTCACGTGATACCATACGCGGACTATGTGGGCCCAAATTTCCTTTTTATGCATGATAATGCAAGAGCCCATGCGGCCGGCATCGTCAGGGAATATCTTCGGGATGTGAACATCACAGTTATGGACTGGCCAGCCAGAAGCCCAGACATGAACCCCATTGAGCATATGTGGGATGAGCTAAAAAGACGTGTTAGGGCTCGTCAGCCAATTGCCCAGACGATGCAGGAGTTGAAAACTGCCATAGAAGAGGAATGGGAGATGATCCCTCAAAATTTCATAGAGCGGTTGATAAACTCTATGCCTAATCGTATGAGAGCTGTGGTAGATGCCCATGGAGGCAACACGCGTTATTAAATTAAACCTTTATTTGATAAAACATGTTTTTTATTCAAAAATCAATTGCCTTTAACAAGGCGCATATCCGACTTGTTAGGCGTAGCTCCATGTCGTATGGTATTCTGAATTCAAATTTAAAACAATACGATCGAAAAAGATGGTAAAATGTATCAACAGTTTTTGTTCAATATTTCTATAAAAATATATTTACTTGTATATGTACAGTATATGTATTCTATCCGTTACCCTAGTATCCCATAACACAAGCCTACAGTGCTTACTTTGGGGCTAGGCTAATTGGTGTGAGTGTTGGAAATATATATTAATAAATACACTTCTGGACACATCTATTGGCCCACCTTAGAGTTTAGGTTTCGATGGCCCCTACCGAAATATGATTGCTAGATTGAACAAAAACTGTTGATGCAGTTTTAAACCTGATACATTTTACCATCTTTTTTGATCGTATTGTTTTAAATTTGAATTCAGAATACCATACGTCATGGAGCTACGCCTAACAAGTCGGATATGCGCCTTGTTAAAGGCAATTGATTTTTGAATAAAAAACATGTTTTATCAAATAAAGGTTTAATTTAATAACGCGTGTTGCCTCCATGGGCATCTACCACAGCTCTCATACGATTAGGCATAGAGTTTATCAACCGCTCTATGAAATTTTGAGGGATCATCTCCCATTCCTCTTCTATGGCAGTTTTCAACTCCTGCATCGTCTGGGCAACTGGCTGACGAGCCCTAACACGTCTTTTTAGCTCATCCCACATGTGCTCAATGGGGTTCATGTCTGGGCTTCTGGCTGGCCAGTCCATAACTGTGATGTTCACATCCCGAAGATATTCCCTGACGATGCCGGCCGCATGGGCTCTTGCATTATCATGCTTAAAAAGGAAATTTGGGCCCACATAGTCCGCGTATGGTATCACGTGAGGTTCTAAGCACTCACGAATGTACCTTTCGGCATTTAATGTTGGCAGCCGTGGTCCTGTAACAACCTCAAGTTGAGTTTTGCCGCTCGCGGATATACCGCCCCAGACAGTCCATGAGCCACCGCCATAAGCAACCCTCTCTTCAAAGCAGCATTGTGCGAAACGCTCTCCCTTACGTCGGTAGATTAGACCTTCTTCCTTCCATCATTGCCATGTAACACAATTTCAGACTCATCAGAAAAGAGTACACGGCTCCAATCTTGCTGTGTCCAATTTAAATGACTGCGTGCGAAATGAAGACGCGCTGTTCGGTGGGCTCGCGTTAGTTTGGGCCCATTAGCTGGCTTGTGTGGTACCATATCGCGTTCTTTTAACCTTCTCTGAACAGTTCGAGCGCTCACAAATACTCCGTGGAAGTCGCGAATTTGTTTTTGTATCTCAATGGAGGTAAGGTGACGATTTCTCAAGCTGGTCGTCACGATGAATCGATCCTGCCTTTCAGTTGTGACCAGAGATCGTGGCCTTCCTTGGCGACGAACAAAGCCGCCAGTCTCTAGGTACCTCCGATAAACATTTCGGACCGCAGATCGACTTAAATTAAGTTGAGCACTCACGTTTCTTTGGCTGTGTCCGGCCTGAATAAGTGCCACCACAGCTTGGGCGGCGACTTCAGGTGAAGTATCCATAGATTATTGATAGAACCTCACCTTAATGTTAAGAATAAGTAATGCTTGTTGCAAAACCAAAGATATCATTCACTTTTTCAAGAATTAAATCCAAGTAAACCAATAAAACCCAGTTTTCTTAGTATTCGATTGTTTGATATCAACAAACAGGCTCCAAATTGCCTTTTGTTTCTTTAAATTCTGTGTTCGAAATTCAAAAAAAGACTATTGAATGAAATTGTGAATGTGCCAGGTTCAAAACTGCATAAAAACTTTTTGCTCGACCTAATATAAAATTTTAGCTAGGACCAAACGAAACTGAAAATACAAGGTGGGCCAATAGATGTGTCCAGAAGTGTATTATATTCCATTTTACACTTTGCCTAGGTAATGTATACAATTCCCAGGGCTTGTATAGAATACCTGCTGGCCCACGGGCAATGTGAAAATTGTAATAACTTTTATAAGTACACAAGTCGTATTGTCGAATTATTGTAGAAATAGTACTAGAAAGCTCGCCTGCTTTTAGGGCGGCCCGGGTTTGAATCCGAGCTGATGAAGGACATTCTTTTTATTAATGATTTTAAGTTTCGCTTGTACATAACTACACCAATTTTAAAGCATCAAAAGATTTAAGGAAAATTTTACTAGAAAAAACACGCCCTGCCTTGCAGCCTAAGAATTACTAGAAAGAATTCGACACGGTCATCAGGGCCGCAGTAGCATAATGGTCAGTGCATTCGCCCGGATAGCGAAGAGTGCGGGTTCGAGTCCCGTCCGCTGCCTGGTCCGCATAGATTTTTCAAGTAAAATTTTCATTACATTTAAACATTTAGCAGTTAAATGCTTAAAAAATATATAATCCAAAGATTCATCAATCATCATTAACGTCCAGTTTTAATAATCAAGCTTGAGTAGTGTCTCAAGTCTTGTGTACTTAAAAAAATTATATATTTTTATAAAGGACAATTGGCAGAACACACCCAGCTCCGCCAACAATGTAATTAGTATGAATCAATAGATCTATGAAAAACTAGCCTTTTTTATTATGACACCGTAAAAAATATCCTGGTAGTCAATAGATATGACACATGGGCATATTTAAGTAGCTGAATAAATTCATTTTATGGTACCTTAATTTATATTATTAGTAACCATAATGATATGCCATACCGTACTATACAACCAGATATACGACAAAGCCTGCCGACCATCCTGCGCTTGCACTTACTAACACACCTCAAAACGATTTACGGGGGTTGAAGGATTTGCAGTTTCAAATAGCCGACTCGTCTTACTTCGTTGTGATTGTGCGCTCCCTGTCACTTGATTGATTTCTATCTAACACGCTTTGGACATTGGTTTACGATTATCGGTTTTGTCAATTAGTATGGATGAACTGGAATCATGTTTTCTCCGAGGCGTGGACAAGTTTGTGTGATTTTTGGTCGCTCCGTTTTACATAGAAGACAATTTACTATAACGAACAGAATGTTTGAAAAAACCCCCAACACATGCGGATTTTTGGATTTACTCTAGCGCGGCAGAATAACTTAAGGGTGCACCCTTGAACCTTGTGAAGTACTCCCATAATACCTGAGTTCCCTATGTAAGGTCGAACTAACTAAATTAATTCCCTTGTTTCATTAATATTCGTTCGTTATAGTACTTGTACCTATTTAACTTAAAATTGCTAAAGACCCCCGGGATGGAATTTGATGCGCTTTGGCACAGATGATCTTGACTATAATACCTTTCAAACAAATGTAGTTTAAGCCGTGGCGGACGTGGGTGCAGCGTTCATACATTTTTGCCCAATGTCCTTTAGATTATAATAACAATTATTACCACGTACTAAGAAACGGAACCAAATTATACTCAGCTTTTACTGGATTTTATTGAAATCGCTTATAATTTCATCATAAAATATTAAATTGTGTTAAAACTATCACATACCTGAGCTATTTCATTGGTGATGTCTTCATTGTTTCTCACTATTGCCGCAGTGACTACATAGTCAAACAGACATCTTCCTGATTGGTTCAAAGAAGTGCCAGATTGTTGGGAAGCTTAAAACGATTGGAGGATGTTAAAAACGCAGTCGCAGTGCAGATGAAAGTTGTAGATATAATAAATATAATATTATAAATTCAATTCAAAATTGATTTTCAATTAAACATTAAAAATACTTGACATTTATAAAAAAAAACGACGGGTTGCACTCCGGGAGTGCCGGCAGAAGTGAAAACTTGAATATTAACAAATCCTTGAAAACTTATCCCTACTGGTAGGGAAAAATGCACAGAACACAGAAAGAGGTTAAGAAGGGTTATCATAGACCGTTTGTACGGGAACTGATGGCTCCGCCTGGACCCCATTACACTTCCTCCTAATAGATAATAGCCAATCAAATAATCGAACCTGATTGGCGCTCACACTCGAGAGCGACGACGCAGTCAGAACCAAGTATTGGTCTAGTTATGAGCATTTGCTCACACATAACTGGCGCATCTGTCCCGCCAACCTTTAACCTCATTTTTATTTTATTTTATTTTGTAAGGAATAACAAACAGTTGTACAATTTGTGTTACATAAAGATTTACAGAATTTTTATTACTAATTATACAACCAGCAACGTTATCCACAGATTACTATTAAAGAGTAATGTGCTATGCTATACACTAGTATCTTTGTGAGATGTGAGTAGTTACTGGCAAAGAATCACAAAAATGAAAACTACAAAAAAAAAAGGATAAATATCAAATACCTGAGGAGTTCAAGAACTTGGTGTGACAATTAGTTCATAAATGTTAGTCTTGAAGGAGGTCGTCGGGGCTGAGAAAATATCAATTTCGTGGGAACTCATGTGTTCATTAAAAGTGTTCATGATCCTATTCAGTGGGGCACGGAGACCCGCGTTAGTATTGACATTATCGGGACAAAACGGTTTGTACGGGTACATTTCGCGGATGCGCTGAGAACCACTGGGTATTCTGATCTTGACATCGCAGGTTAAATCATTACAATCATATTTATTGTGTAAGATATTATGTAAGCAAGAGATGTCAAAAAGAGTTCTCCGCTGCTCCAGACGTGGTATTGAAAATTTTTGTAATAGATTATCATAAGATAATTTACATCGACAACATTTATAACTTACGCGCTTGAGAAATTTGCGCTGTACTGACTCTAGATTGTTTTTGTATTTGGTGTAAAATGGGTTCCAGATAACAGTAGCATATTCAAGCTGTGATCTAACTAGTGCCTTGTAAAGATGCAGAAAGGAGTCTGATTTTTTGAATTGTTGGCAGCTACGCATAATAAAACCATACATCTGATACGCTTTGGAAATGACGTGATTTATGTGTTCGTGCAAATGCAGTTCTGAGTCTAGGAGTATTCCAAGGTCACGTATAAGATTCACTTTCTCCAGTATTTTGTTATTTAGGGTGTAATTGAAATTAATAATATTTTTCTTCTTTGTAGTAGTTATAATTTTACATTTGGCAATACTTAAATACATTTTATTTCTGATGCAATAATCGCTAAATCGGTCAAGGTCGTTTTGAAGCAAGTGAGTGTCATTTGTACATCTGATTTGTTTGTAAATTTTTAGATCATCAGCGTAAAGCAGGATGTCACTGTGTAAGAAGCATTTATCAATATCATTAATGAATAAAACAAATAGCAAAGGTCCCAATATAGAGCCCTGAGCTACCCCAGACGTAGCCGTTATGGCACCAGACATATGACCGTTGATCACTACCCTATGAGTTCTATTGACAATATAAGAGTGAAACCATCGTAATAGGTTGCCACGTATTCCATTAAATGCTAACTTCTGCAGAAGCAGCAGATGATCCACTTTATCAAAAGCCTTGCAGAAGTCTGTGTATATAGTATCAACCTGTACGCGTTGGTCCATACTAGTAAATAAGTAGTTAGTGTACACCAAGAGGTTAGTTGTTGTCGAACGTTGTTTGACGAACCCATGCTGCTGAGGTATTATAATATTGTGTAAGTCAGCGTAAATAGCGTCATGCACTAGCCTTTCTAAGATCTTAGACACGACAGGCAGCAGTGATATTGGACGATAGTTCGTTATATCGTCTTTTGGACCAGCTTTATGTACGGGTGTTATGTTAGCAGCTTTCCAAATATTGGGGACAACACCTTCCGATAAACACTTATTGTAAATTATAGTAAGAGGAACACTAATGCTGTTTGCTGTGAGTTTGAGAAATAGAGGTAGAATTTTGTCTGGACCTGAGCCCTTGGTGATATCTAATGATTTTAATTTTGCTATTATTTGGTAATTAGAAAAACTTGGAATTGAAGTTAACAGGTTACTATTCATACTATCAGTGTGCCGAGAATTGGCATCAAAATTAGAAGCAGTACTTGCTTCATAGACAGACCCAAAATAACAACTAAAGAAATTGCAAATTGTCGAAGGGTCATCAGATTCTTTGTGATTATACTTCATAACGCGCGGGAAACCCCACTCATTATGTCTGTGCACAAACGCCCAAAAGTGTTTTAAGTCGTCACGTATACTATTTTCTACGGAGCAAATGTAATTATTAAAGCATTCTCCAGAATGCTTTTTGAAGCGTCTACGATACAGGGAAAATTGTTCGTAGTCTGCAATGTTTCCGAACTTTTTCCACCTCACCCAGGCTTTGTTTTTGTCTTTATACATGTGTATCAGAGGCTTGGTAAACCATATGGGATATTCAGTAGATTTTTGCTGTCTAAGAGGAACATTTTTGGCAACGATTTCATGAATGTGTTCGTAAAAGATATCGACTGCTTCTTCCGCAGCCAATTCACCAAGAAGTTGGCACCAATCGATGGTTTGGATGTCATCATTAATTGCTTGGTAATTAGCCTCATGATACCGATATCTCGGCGACCTAGATTTTGTCATGCCATTTAGCACTCCATTGAAAGATACTAGTGTAAAGAATGGTGGATGGTGCTCGTCAACATTTATCGCTTCACACGTGCAGTCTGAAGAATTTGATATAAATAGGTCTAAGATACGACCGTTGATGTTTTTTATATTATTGAATTGAGATCCTTGAAGAAGAGAAAGATAATTTATCATGTAACTGTCTGTATCACTACTGTTGTGAGTGAGGGTTGGCACCATTCTAGAGTAGTTATCCAGTTCCCAGTTAAGAGAAGGAATATTAAAGTCTCCAGCAATGTAGAAGTTATCTACCTGATTTAATTGCAACATTGATTGTAGCGGATTAAAGAAGGATTTGTATACATCGTATGGTTGAGACGGGCGTATATAAAGACCACACACCAAATGATACTTGTTGCGCACTTTTGACGGAACCTTCAACAATACATATTCCACGTTAAGCGTGGTTACCTTCTGGAATGGGTCGCACACATCGCTATCTTCGATAGTGACACGGTGCGCAACCATGTCGCGCTGCACTGCCACCAAAACGCCACCACCGTCCCGCTTATTGGTTGCCACGAGATCACGGTCACAGCGAAAAATTACGTAGCGAGAATCAGCTACCATAGTGTCGACAATTGAGGAATTCAACCAAGTTTCCGTTAAAATAATAATGTCATACGATTCCGATAAGATATTCATATAAATAGTTTGTAATTTGGTTCTCAACCCCCTACAATTCTGATAATAAATTGATATTTTGTCAGCCATTTATACATAATATAATAATTTTATCCGTTTTAATTAAAAATGTTATCAAGTTACTTATTAGGTAAATAATAATAAGAAATGAATAAAAGCAAGCATTAAAAAGTCTCGACCCTCGACGTACCCCCTCCACATTCAAAATAATTCTCTGTGTTCTGTGGAAAAATGGAAGTGAATACCCAATTATTCGTACCAGTGCGAATCAGTTGGGATATATAGAATAAAATAGAAAGTTCCATATATCCCCATCGGTAACGGTAATAGGGGTGATGACGGGTTATAGTAAACGAAATTCTATTTAGTCCGTCAGTTAGATGATCAAAAAATAATGGACACGTATTTTTTCTTTGGGCAATCAACCAAAAAATGACAAAGTTATAGCGCGTCAAAGTTTGGGAGTAGGGACTCGTGACGTCACTTTTAAGTGAAAATTGTACCAAAACGTGACGTCATGCGACTTTTCCAATCAATATACTTATCTCTGCAATGTTTATTGTATGTGAAAAAAGAAAAAATACGTGTCCAATACTTTTTGATAATCTACCTGATAAACGAAGAAAAAAATGAGTTATCATCTCTATTGTACCAATGGGGATATTATGGAACGGGGGAAATAAAATTATCTATACCCACTAATATAACAAATAGGTAAATTTTGTGAGGTTGTAGGTGGGAATCTCTGGATTTACTGAACCGATTTCGATATTTTTTATAGCCCGATAGGCAAATGAATGTCTCTACCCCACCTGATATTAAGTGGTGATAGCCGTCAAACGCGAAGATAGCTGGTACAGTTATTATAAACTGCCACATCAACCATCCTCTTAATGCCGGCTTCATCACGCCTGCTAAAAAAATGCTTCTTCACGCCTCTCTTAAAGAACCCCAGATTGTAGAAGGGACAGGTGTGCGGACAAAGAATTCCATTTGCGAATAGCAGGGCTTGAAACCGGTTTCGAAAATACCGGTAAATAAAGGTTAATACCGGTTTTTAGTAAAGGTTTCGTTCGGAGCGCATCCGTAATGAAAGTGGTACCTAAAACCTTAATAAACCGGTTTAATCCAGAGCGACTCGTGCACGCATCGGCATCGCATGAAGTTTGTTTTGTTTGAACTAATCAAGTCACGACTTGTTAATGCTCAGAGATTGATGCATTTATTGATACGTTTGCTAGCGTCTAGTAAGTCAAGTTATTAATTTATTATCGATGCCGTCAGCAAGAGCGAAATGAAACCCTTTAATACCGCTAAATTGATTCAAAACCTATTTGATTTCGCTAATTAAGAAAACCGGTTTTTTAAGGTTAAGGTAGAGCCAAACCTAAATAAAACGCTCCTAATGTACTCGACACTGATTTAGGTTTGAAAATTAACCGGTAAACAAGCCCTGGCGAATAGTATGAAAAATTATTTTACCAATAGAAAGCCACTTTATTTGTGAGGGTGTGATATTACGAAAAATGATAAAACGCGCACGAATTCGCGGTCGGCCACTAGTATTTAGATAAGTTACTAACTTACAATTTCTGTAAGATCCTCTAGATTGGCTGTCACTTTTGTATCCAGAGTCGAGAGAGTTTTCAACGCTTGTTCTTCTATCGACAGTTCTGTTTAAATAACATTTGACTCTATTCAATTCTTCTATGACTTTGAATGAGATCAATTCTTCTCTAACTGTATCTTCATTTGTTTCAGCATAGTTAAATTCAACAGTTTCATCATTTACTTTATCATTAGATGTATTATTTTTCGATAAACTGTTCGGTCCGTCTATTCGTAGATTTAAAGTGTCGTATTTATTTATATCAATGGAATCTACTTGCATTTCATTAACTTCAATTTTATCTTTATTATTTTGGTTTGTATGATTATGATCTCCAATATTATTTACTTTATTTGTATCGTCTGATTCATTATAATATAAACGATTATCTGGTCCATTATAAGTAGAACGATGGTAATTAAAATTTTCATTAAATTCTGTCTGTGTAAATTCTGAAGTATTTTGCTTAGGAATAATAATATTTTGATTAGCAAATACGTCGCTTCGCGGTTCAATATTATCATTGGTATTGATATTTTCAGATATCGCTTTAGATTTAAAGAGATTGTCTTTTATAATGATAATGTTACTATTATTTTGACTTTGACTGACGTGCGGGTAATTTTGAGTTGTAGCTTGTGTGTCGATATTTTTGTAAATTTCTTTATCAGTGTAGTTTACATTATCAGTATTGCTGTGGTAATTTTGTGTGTTCTCTTCAATCTGTGTCTTGCAATATGTAGCGTCAAGGTCCTGAGTTTCTATCAACTCTTGTGTAAGCAGTTTTTGCGATTCTAGGATTTTCGTCCACTCAGTATTCTGTAATAAATAAAAAAATGATATGAACGATTCCAAAATTAGTTACACTACATTGTATTGTCTAAGCCTTACCTTTTCTCGAGTTGTGTTTTCTGTCTTCCCTCTCGCTTCTACATAAGAGTCTCTCTTTAAAACTACATCTTTAAGTATAGAGACACTTTCTTGTGTGTTTGTGATTTGGTCAACTATATCATTATGTTTGTAATTTATAATCGTATTGTCATTAATTAAAACATTCTCCAGTATCGACACACTGTTACGGTTCGATATCAAATCATTATTTACTTGAAGCGAATTCTCATTTTGGACTGATTCGTTAATGGCGAAGTTTGCTCTACCATAATTTCGCACGGTATCATTATTAATGAAATTATTATACACGTGTTCAGTTGTGTTAGTACCACTAAGTGTTTCCGACATATTGTTGCCATTAATGGCGTCATCATCAAGATTGAAATCATCGCTGCAAACTGTTATATCAATATCCTCGTCTACCTTAGTATTTATTTTGTCTCTTAATTCTTGTAAATAATTTTCTATAGTCACATTTTCGGGTTTTTCTTTCAACACAGCCAAAGCTACTGCGACACGATGCTTCTGTACTATGTGTTTTGCTGAAATGATTTTTTTATGAATTATCTAGCCTAGCGAGCCCAGAGATCTATGGCGTAAGTGGGTAGCGCGTTCGGCTTGCGATCACTGAAGTTAAGCAACTTTCGCAATGGTCGATCATTGGATGGGTGACCAAATCTATTCATCTCGAGCTCTTCCGTGCTTGGACAGGCACGTTAAGCCGTTGGTCCCGGTTGCATCTGCAGTCGTTAGCATCCACCAATCCGCTAGCTTGATGGGTCACTCATGGCCCAATCGCCCTATTCCATCTATAGGGAAGGCCTGCGCCCCAGCTGTGAGGACATTAATATGCTGATGATGAAGCAATTTTCATTATGGCCGGCCATAGGATGGGTGATCAAATATTTAATGACTCCAGCACCTCCGTGCTCCCGAAGGCGCTTTAGTTAAGCCATCGATACAAGTCATCGTCATCATCAACCTATTTATGTCCCCACTGCTGGGGCACAGGGCTTCCCTATGGGTGGAATAGGGAGATTGGGCTATGACCCACCACGCGGGCCCAGTGCGGATTGGCGGATGCTAACGATTGCAGATGCAGCCGGAACCAACGGTTTAACGTGCCTTTCGAAGCACGGAGGAACTCGACATAGATTTTTGGTCACCCATCCAATGACCGACCACTGCGAAAGTTGCTTAACTTCAACGATCGCAGCTGAACGTGCTAACCTCTTGCGCCATCGAGCTCCTCCGGTACAAGTACTCAATGCGTGGTGGTGACGACTCGATCTTCTTCTTTCTATTGAAAATACCCTTTAATCCATACTCATATACTTTCCGTTACCTCATCACGCTTAAACCACTGAATCGATTTAGATGAAATTTGGTATAGATTTAGTTTGAGTCCCAGGAAACGACACATGATAAGTGTTTATCCCAGAAATCATCCGTAAAGGGTTGAAAGTGTGTGTAAAAGTTTGTATAGGAAATCAATACAACCACGCAGACGATGTCACGGGGCACCCGCTAGTGTAAATACATATATTTATTTATACTTTATTGCACAAAAGTATGTACAAGTGGCGGACTTAATGCCATTAGGCATTCTCTACCAGTCAACCGGAGAATTTTAGCAAAAATTTTAAGGTAGATGAAATACATATATTTTTATAGAAATTACTATCAGGATAGTGGAGGGTTCGAGTCCCGTCTGCTGCTGGTCCGTCTGGATTTTTTTCTAGAAAAATTTTAATTTAGATTTAGACGTCTTTTACAAAATTGCGCCGCTGCCGTACTGATCGGCGTGTAGGTAGATTTGCACTAGTAAACGAGTATATTGCATTTTACGGGTGATGTTTGGAGTCTTAGAAAATAATTATTAATGAACTCATTATAAAAATATATACATATTTCAGTAGTTCAATGATGGTAGATTAGCTTTATGAAAGTTTTTGATGGTAATTCTATTTAATTCAATATCAAAATACGAGGTAAACCTGCATTATTTTTTGGGAAAACTCACGGAGGTTAGATGTTTTTTTTTGATAATTAATGAGATGGAAAATCTAAATTCTAATACATTATGTTACAACAAAAACATATTTCTGATACCGCAGTAATTAATTTCAGGATTCAGGCGTTTGAAGTTGTACATATTATCGAGGTTCGAGTCCCGTCTGCTGCCTGGTCCGCGTGGATTTTTTTCTAGTTATATTTTCTTTAGATTTAAACATCAAACAGTTACATGCTTTAAAAAATATATATACATGTATCTATCTAATTATATAGGTACCTTTAAATGCAATCTTTAAAGGTAATATGGTTTTTACTTTTTAAACACATTACCATCTGTTCTGCACTGATGATGAGCAATAAACGCTTTAAATTTTAATTAAACTGAATAACAAACTTACCGTAGCTTTCGAAACTCATTCCAAATACGTTCTTGAAAAAAGAGTCCAAATGATTTTAAAATGCACAAGTTACGGATAAATAATTTATATTAATAATCAATTAATTTAGCATCATTGAAATGTATAAAACTTTTTCACGTTAAACACAACAAAGACAAAAGAAAGAAAAAATGATGATTAACTTTCGCGCCCGGAAATCGTAATCAACTTCCACTTTTTTAATTTGATCGTGTCATGTTAACAGATTTATTTTTCATACAGCCAATAAATGTATTCTTTATATTATGACATTGTTCGCCGTTTCCGGAGTTAGCCATTATTTAAAATGATTATAAATAATAGAGGTTCATGCGTCAAATCCATGACATGAATGACAACTTGTCAACAGTATGTAGCAGCATGTTTTGGATATAAAATTGATATAAAATATATCTTAAGTTACTTTATTTAAATAGAAAATTCATGACAAAATGTGAATCCCAAAATTCTGCTCAAAAACAGCTATACCTTCATATCTAAACAAAATATGAAAAATATCAAAGTTTGCAGAGGCATACGTAGAGTAGAGGTTTAATTAAAGTTGATCAAAATGTTTTACCGCCTCGAAGACACAGAATTCATAAGTTATGGCGTTATACACGATACTGTTCGGGTTGAGTATATTTATGATAGCTTTAGTTCTGGCGATCATAAAAAAAATGTTCTTCCATTGGAAGGAGGAGCATAAAATAGAGAGGATGTCTATTACCACTGTCGATCGACCGGGTGAGTATCATCTACCCCACCATATATCTGTTTGATGAAATCTCGGTTATTTCGAAAAAATTACGCTTTTTCTATGTGGCAGCCTAGGGCAGAATTTAACCAGTAACCTTTGCCTCAGAAAATTAAATATTGATTTTTTTATATACCTACCCTAAGCCAGTGGTAAATGCGCTATAAATTACCCACATTATAGCAGACGAAAGTGAACCTTTTAGTGGTGTTATGTTTGTATTACCTAACATGAAAATTCATGCGCTTGATGAAAAGAGAGAATGAGTCAGCAAGGTGAAGATAGCTGCAGCATAACATATTCCTAACTGGACTAAGCTCCACTCCTCGTAAAAGCAATGAAATTGTACCTAAATTTGTCTCAGGCACGGTCAAGCTAAATAAAGTCTTCTACGCATTATTCATCACCATCTTGCTGGATGCAGCATGGTGGGACAACGCTATATACACGAAAAGGAGATCCTGTATCTCCATATCTTTTACGTATACAGCGCGGTCCCGCATGCTGGGGGCCAATCGCCTTACGGGATTGCTATGACTATAGCTAACGCTTACGATTTTATTTTGTTATTTCTGAGCGTCGAAGGTTTTCAAATGCCTTGCGATCTTTTTTTTTTTTGCATTGACAATGGTCAGAATTGCCAGAATCAATCTGGCATACTCTAAACCTAAACTTAAATTTGACAACAGCGCATCCTTGCCATTCTCTATACAGAATGAAAAGGAGAGACTGATGTTAATTTAGTTTTAAGTTTAGGGAATCATGCCAGAATCGGCACCAATCATCAATATTAAAGAAAATGAGCGTGAGTTATTTGAAAACCTTCGGTGGTCAGAAATAGCAAAATTAAATCGTAAGCGATAGCAATACCACTAGGCGATTTGCGCCCTGGATCCAGCGAGACGGATAGTGCGTAGAGGACTTGAGTGATGAGCAAAGTTTGTTCCAGCCGTGAGCGTCATGATATCAATGGAAAAGTGCGTCTTCCGTCGGCGAAGTTACGTAGAAAACATCTGTGTTTACGACATCATCACAAAAAGCGATATAAGTTTACCAAAGCACAATGTCACGATGCCCAAGAATAATGCTCATGAATCCATGTATACGTAATGCTAGTTAGAGATATTCCCTTGCCTTTTCAAGGACATAAAAAATAATAAAGCAAAGGAATTTCTCGTTATGCTTACTCAGTCTTAATAATGATATAAGTAAGTACCACTCCAAAATTAAGAATGAAATAACTTATTTACTCAGTTTTTAAAACTTGTTTATGTTATAGAGCCAGGAAAATGAGTTTAACTTTACCTCACTTGATTGTTAAAGAGTGCAGGAGGCAAAGACGTGCCTCAATAAGCCTCAAACAAATTGAAAAGCGAACTTTGAAAATGAACACGAAAAGATAAAAAATGAAAGACAGTCTCAAAAAGTCTTCCAAGCACGTTTATTTTCCATTCTTTTTACAATAAAACTTTCTGACCTTCATCTGTCTCTATCTTATTGACCTCTTTGTCTGTCTTTTACAAATCTCTTTTTGTAGACTTGCCGTGATCTACCCATTTTGAAACATTTTGTGCCGTATACACTGTTGATCTTTACCAAATCGAGGTCGGACAGTAACTTCGAATGCTGTCCGAGTTCCTTCATTACCGTTCCATCGGGGTCCTAAAAAAGAAAAATAAAGGTTTTGTGTAAAAAGTTATGTTTCTATTTTGCTTTTTAACTGCTTTTTTATTTCTAAACAAATGTACTCAAAAAAAAGACAACACATTGAATATTAGGAAAATCAAGCCAATCATTCATATTGCCGTATTAGAAGCGTGTATATCTTTAACTATAAAACATTATAGGATTTATCATATTATCCTACGACAACTTTTTTTTATGTTATAGGGGGCATACGAGCAGACGGCTCACCTGATGGTAAGTGATCACCGTCGCCCATGGACACTTGCAACACCAGGAGTATCACAAATGCGATGCCGGCCTTTAAGGAAGGAGTACGCTCTTTTTTGAAGGTTCTTGGGTCGTATCGGTCCGGAAACACTGCTGGCGACAACATATTCCACAGTTTTGTCGTACGTGGTAAAAAATTTCGACAAAAACGCACGGTTGTGGATAGCCACGCATCAAGATGATGGGGATGAAATCTTATATGACACGTGTCATACAAAAGCGACTATTGCGCATGCGCAAGTTGTCTGGTGGTTTTGGCTGAAGAAGTTAGTTCACCACCCTTTTTGAGATTCAACTCAATATTCAGGATTTCCAACTTACTTGTGTCTTGTAAGTGGCGACAGTGGATATGCCACTCTTGCCAAGCCTCCGCCAGAACTGCCAAGCGGGGTGAGTGGCGCTCTCGTAGTCGTACGGCAGCGGGAGAGTGCCATCAGACCTGATCTTCTCGAAGTGGTGGAGTTTATCTGGTAGTGGATGTGATAAGAATAATTATTAAATCTAAAGAAAAGTTTACTAGGAAAAAATCCACGCGGACCAGGCAGCGGACGGGACTCGAACCCGCACCCTTCGCTATCCGGGCGAATGCACTGACCATTATGCTACCACGGCCCTATTCGCCGCGTCGAAATTTTCCTAGCCTTAAGCTGCAAGGCAGCGCCATCTCTTTGCGTTGTAGGTAATCCACAATGTCAAATGAATACTTTTTCAAGTATTAAACATTTGAAAGAAGAAATAGCAATTATAGTTATGTTTTTATTTTATTTTTTAAGCATTTAACTGCTAGATGTTTAGATCTAAAGAAGACGCGGCGAATAGGGCCGTGGTAGCATAATGGTCAGTGCATTCGCCCGGATAGCGAAGGGTGCGGGTTCGAGTCCCGTCCGCTGCCTGGTCCGCGTGGATTTTTTTCTAGTAAACTTTTCTTTAGATTTAAACATCTAGCAGTTAAATGCTTAAAAAATAAAATAAAAACATAAGAATAATTATTATCAACTCACCGCACTAATATCATAATAGTATTTTATTTCATAGAAAGGTCCGACAAATGACTCCACCCCACCTGATGTTAAGTGACGGTGAAGTCCAGACGCGAAGATAGCTCAAAAGAAGTTCTACCTGCCACACCAGCCATCCTCACCTTGCCGGCCTGCATGTTGCTTCTTCACGCCTCTTTTAAAGGATCCCAGGTTGTAAGAGGGAGGGAACACGTGAGCGGGCAGAGCATTCCATTTACGGATAGTGCGACAAAGTAATGAGTCACCAAACTTCTTTGTACGCGTTGGAATTGTAGCCACAGTTAGACAGTAACAACGTAAGCCAGCGCGCGTGGTCCTCTGAAGGAAAGGGGAAGGTGGAATAAGAGAGAATAACTCCTCAGAACACTCGCCGTGGTACAGACGATAGATAGACACCACATATTTACACCAACTTACCCAAGTAACAGCATAATAAGGTAAGTAATACAAATAAGGCCTACCTAATGAGGGCTACCGTTTTTTGTCTCACCAGATGGCGTCACTGTTGAGTGAGGTCCTGAAGTGTAGCTTTTAAAGTTAGTAAACACGCTCGTGATATCAAAGTTTACATTTTAATACAAAAGTATCGTATCTTAAACATAATCGACCATGCCACAGTGTTGCGCAGTCCCGTTTTGTTCGGAAAAAAGAAGGACAATACTTTTTCTTAGCTCCGCTTTTAAATAACTGACATTCATTGACACGTAACTCATATTTGCCATAATTAGTCTGAGTTATTACCAAATATTCACAACTATTATTTTAATTAGAAAAAAACCGCGTAGTCGACTCACAAGCAATAACGTTTGACATTTCGGAGACCTCACGCTACACAAGCGCCTCTAGTGGCGGTTTCAGACGCGATAGCCCTCATTTTAAACATTCTATCAAGATAAATTATTTGAAGAAGGTGATAAATAAAAGCAAGGCATTATTCTTTGGTTAATTAATTTTAAGTAATTAAGAAAACATATTACAATCTATTATCAGAAATCACTTAAAAACAGCTAATTCTGGAACCTTAGCTTTAGACCTTTTCAAAACATAGTGACTTATTTAAATTATAGGAATATTGTTATCTATATATATATATATAAAACTCAAAGGTGACTGGCTGACTGACATAGTGATCTATCAACGCACAGCCCAAACCACTGGACGGATCGGGCTGAAATTTGGCATGCAGGTAGATGTTATAACGTAGGCATCCGCTAAGAAAGGATTTTGATCAATTCTACCCCGAAGCGAAGCGAGGGCGGGCCACTAGTTAGAGTATAAATTATATTAAAATACGTATTTCTGAGCCTTTAATTAAGTGTTAAGTAACTTTTGCAGTGGTCGGTCATTGGATGGATAACCAAAAATTTACTATCTCGAGCTCCCCCGTGCTTCAGAAGGCACATTGAGCCGTTGGTCCCGGCTGCATCTGCAGTCGTTAGCACCCACCAATCCGCACTGGGCCCGCGTGGTGGGTCATGGCCCAAACTCCCTATTCCATCCATAGGGAAGGCCTGTGCTCCAGCAGTGGGGACATTAAAAGGCTGATGATTTAGTGGGGAGGAGCCGGCGACATCGGTTCCCATACAAACGGTCTATGATCACCCTACTACTTTCTGTATTCTGTGGTGATACGCCATACCTGGCCTCACATGTCTGAGATGCACTCGTATGTGTTTGTCCCTGTCGTGGCGGGCCACTTCGAAGTAGAAGCCTAGCATGGCCATCACCATCATCGCAGCATGCTGGCGGTGCTGACCGCCTCGGAACAGCTCCAGGGAGCCGAAGTGCTGGTGGAAAACGCAAGTATAAAATAAATACAAACAACATGTATTTTTTTTGTTTATAGACAGGTCCGACAAATTCAAACTCAAACTCATTTATTCAGTCTAGGCTGTTACAAGCTCTTGTGAAAGTCAAACGCTACGCCATCGGTTCGTAAATCTACGCCGGGAGACCTTGTACTGAGAAGAACCGGCAAGAAACTCAGCAAGGGCTATTTTTTTCTCCCTGTTTTGTTTCAAACCGTGTCGTCAATTGAAAGATGACATCAAAAATTTAAAACATGTGTTGATGTCAACTTCCATCACATTAATATTATTAATTAACAAAAGTTAAGTATAGCTAGGTACTACTTTTAAATTTAGAAGTGGCGATTAAACAATTTTCAACCAAATCAGCAAAGTAAAACGACTTAGTCTGTTGTGACAAGGTGACTTATCATTTATGAAATCTTTAACAGTATAGTAACCTTTCTTAAGGAGACATGTTTTTATACACACTTTAAACTTATTGAAAGGTAAATTAATTATTTCTTTCGGTATTTTGTTATAGTAACATATGCCTTGACCCACAAATGAACCAAGAACCTTTTGGAGTCCGCCCTACGTGATGTTAAGTGACGGTGAAGTCCAGACGTGAAGATAGCTGATACAGCAGTTCCAACTGCCATCCTCACCCTGCCGGCCTGCATGTTGCTTTTTCACGCCTCTTTTAAAGGATCCCAGGTTGTAAGAGGGAGGGAACACGTGAGCGGGCAGAGCATTCCATTTACGGATAGTGCGACAAAGAAATGATCAAGTCACCAAAATTCTTTATACGCGTTGGAATTGTGGCCACAGTAGGGCGGTGACAGCGTAGCCCAGCGCGCGTGGTCCTCTGAAGAAAAGGGGTTGGAGGAGGATTTATTATATACTAGTGGTCGCTCACGACTTTGTCCGTGTTAATTTAACTTTTTAGTTTATCCCACAGGAACTTAACATTTTTGAAGTTTTACTTCTTTAGGCGCGTTATAAAAAAATGATGAGAGTGAAATCTTAAGATGCGCGCGCATCACTAACGCGCGTAACACAAAAAATTAACAGCATGAAGTTGGTCGCAAGAAAATCTACCAACAAAATAGAAATAGAATCTCTATTTTGTGGGTGCTAACGACTGCATTGTGAAGGCCTATCAAAAGTATTTATTAATCTGGAACAACGGAACCAAAGCGCGATTCAGGAGACTACAGCGCCATCTCTTGACCATTGGTGTAGTAGAACCAAAAACCACATCTTTATTTTTTGTAATAAAGTAACAAAAAGTATTTATTATTTTTTTGCAGGATAAAAAGTATCCTACGTCTCAATCCAGGTCATAAACTATATGCATTCTAAATTTCATACAAATCCGTTCATACACAAAACTTTTTTTCTGAAACATGTTTCTCTACACACGCCCTCTGCTGCCCACGCAGCTGTCGTTTACAAAATGCACGGAGCTGCGTTCCAAACCTACGATCAGTACACCTAGCACAAACCATTATCGAATTCGAACAGTTTGCAAACCGAAATGTCAATGTCAAATTTTGTATGGAAACTTGAACAGCAGCGGCACATAGTACGTAACGAGAACTAAAAATCAGTACACATTTGACAATGACATTTCGGACTCGCAAACGATACGAATTCGCTATTCGTATCAGAGACGTCTCGAATAATAAAACACCAGCGTGTAAAATTGCTTATAATTTAAAAAAAACAATCCGAAATTCTTAAATTCTTCACAATATTTGTACTTATCTGCATTGTTAGAAATTTTCTGGAAAAAATACTATTTTCCCGTAGATTATGTGATTTTGCACAGCAATGTAAAACAGAACCGGAAATTTACAGATTTTTTTAATGTAATTTTACATGTATAATATGTAAAAGTACATGTTCTGTAATTTCACATAGTGGGGTTAATTCTCATTTGTGTAAAAATACATAATTGTAATTTTGCATAAGTATGTTTTATGTATTTTAGACATATGTAATATTAAATTTAAAATTACGTAAATATGTATTTTCCCAGAATAGATTGAAAATTATTTTTTATATTTTGGAATTCACACTTGCCTAATGTAGAATTAATATTTTTTATGTAATAACTCCGTTTATTATGTGTAAGTGCAAATACCTATTTATGTAAAAATACATTTTATTTTCTGTAAAAAAGCAAACATTTGGAATTTTATTTTAAATAAGAATTGTAAACTACCCAAAAAATATGTGAACGTACACAAAGTTCCGCATCTTTAACGAAATTTTTAATTTCTAAATTCTGTTTTTTTTTAATGTGAGTACCTAGGTTAACATTAATAAAAGAATAACTGTCCAATTGACAATGGTGTCGATTCTGGCGTGATTCTCTAAACTTAAAACTAAATTTGAAATCAGTCTCTCCTTATCATTCTTTAAAGATAATGCCAAGGAGAGACTGTTGTCAAAATTAATAATGATTCGACACCAAAGTATTATTTTAATTTTCTGTTTTATAATTAGGCCTACACGCACTACTAGATTTAGTTTTATTACTTTCTAACAATATTAAACTAACGTAGAATAAATATTATCTCTGTTCTTTTATTAAACATTTATTCTTTATTGTCTTGAATTAATAACAAAATCAATACACAGCCATTTTTACTTAGATCTATAAGGTAACACTAAGTTTGAGAGATCCATCACATTTATTATTTATTTAAGCATTAATCTGCTACAATAGATGTTTAATTCTAAAGAAAAATTTACTAGACAAAATTCCACCCGGACCGCGTACCCCGTGGAATTTTTGATTTGAAACATCTTTTGGCGCACGTAAAACCGATTTCCGGCGTGGCTACGCTCGCCCGTAAAATGCAATATATACCAGTGCTCAACAACTCGCCGATCAACTCAGAGACGCCCTCTAGTTGAGCCGATCCCCTTAGGTTCGAGTGGCCTGGAAGCTCCAGACGGAGCGGAGACTCCCCCCGTGGGGAGACGCCATCCGCCTGGAATACCTCCAGAGGCACTCGCCAATTCTCGGCTTGAGGTCCCCTTAGGATCTCGCCGTCCCCAAACCCGGTGACGCTGTACAGGTCATCTGCGACCAACAGCATACACACTCAAAAAAAATCGCCGATCAGTTCGGCGCCAGCACCTTTCGAGGAAGAACATCCCAAGCAATTCTCCGAGTGTATTTATTGTAAACCGGCTAGTTTTTCACGTCTTTTTTCTAGTAAATTTTTCTTTAGATTTAAAGATCCATCATAATTGTAATTTCTGTAAAAAACATTATTCATCGAAAAGCTCTTCTATAGTAGTTGATTCATGTTCCCCCAGTTCCTCTTGATGGTTATCCACTTTCCGCTTCTTACATCTGTGCCTCCAGCTGCAGTCGTAGAACTTCTTCATGATGCAGGACCACTTCTTCATGAGCTCCGTCATTTTCCTCTCGTACTCCTCCGTTAAGCAACCCTCGTTGTCTTCCAACCAAGATATAGCAATCTTGCATTCATCCAGCATTATATCTCTTTCCTCAGTCGCCATTGCCTCCCCCTTTTCCACCACAGTCTGTTTAACGTTGTAAACGTAACTCTCCAACTGATTCCTTGCTTCTAAACACCGTTTCCTTTCCGTATCTTCTTCACGAAAGATCGCAGCGTCAGCAATCATCTTCCCTATTTCCCGCTGGGTCAATCTGTGTTCGTTCTTCACAGTAATGCCTTGGGAACGCCCTGTGCTCCTATCTTGAGCTGTAACGTTCAATATACCATTTGCGTCCACGTCAAAAGTGATGTCAACTTTGGCCACCCCTCTGGGAGCTGGAGGTATACCGTTTAAATCGAAAACACCAAGTAGGTTGTTGTCTTTGGTCAAACTCCTTTCGCCCTCGAACACTTCTATCGTCATACTCCTTTGGTAATCCTCTTGGGTTGTCAAATCTTTAGTATTCGTGCATGGTATGGCCGTATTCCTTTCTATCACTTTGTACATTATTCCTCTTGCTGTTTCTACGCCTAGAGACAATGGCACAACGTCAACTAGAAGTAGGTCTTTTATCTTATCGTGGTGTTCGCCGCTGAGTAATGCGGCTTGGATGGCAGCGCCGAGCGCTACCGCTTCGTCTGGGTTGATCGCTGTGGTCAGCGGATGCCCGTCAAAGTATTCAATCAACATAGTTTGAATTCTCGGTATTCTTGTGCTACCACCGATAAGAATTATGTCGTGGATATCGCTCTTGTTCATTCTTGCGTCGCTCAACGCTTGCTCTACCTGCTTGAGAGTGTCTGTGAACAGGTCTGAGCACAGATCCTCGAATAACGCCCTGGTGACACGCCCCTGGTAATCTATGCCGTCGCACAACGACTCCACTATGACAGTGGCTTCCGTTGCGGACGTCAGAAACCTTTTGGCGTGTTCCGATGCATTCCTCAACCGCCTCATCGCTTTAGCATTATGAGCCACATCAGTGTGATACTTGTTTTTAAAGTCTTCCGCGAAGTACACCATTAATCTGTTGTCGAAGTCCTCGCCACCGAGACGAGTGTTGCCAGCTGTCGCTTTAACTTCATAAACGGACCCTTCGCCTATGGTTAAGACTGAAACGTCGAATGTGCCACCGCCGAGGTCGTATATCAGAACGTTCTTCTCTCCCTTGAGGTTTCTGTCTAGTCCGTAAGCCAAAGCGGCGGCGGTAGGTTCGTTCGTGATGCGCAGTACGTCTAAGCCAGCGATGGTAGCCGCTGCGCGCGTAGCTTGCCTCTGTGCGTCGTTGAAGTACGCAGGCACTGTGATCACCGCGCTGTCAACCTTCGAGCCCAAATACGTCTCGGCCACTTGCTTCATCCTGGAAATAACCATACTGCTTATTTCCTCTGGCGCAAACTTCATTTTATCATTTTTATGCTCCACTAGGACCATAGGCTTACCGTCCTCGTTGATCACTTGAAATGGCCAATGGCGTAAGTCCATTTGGACGCCTACGTCATCGTACCGGCGGCCGATTAGACGTTTCGCGCCAAAAACAGTGTTGCCGGGGTTGAAAGGCGCTTGGTTCTTCGCCGCTTCACCGACGAGGCGATCTGTCCGTGTAAAAGCGACGTAAGATGGCGTAGTCCTGTTTCCTTGCTCGTTTGCAATCACTTCCACGGTGCCTTCCTTCCAAACGGCCACACACGAATACGTTGTGCCCAAGTCTATTCCGATAGCAACCATTTCAACACTAAAAATTCACTTTAAAACGTAAAATCACTAAAATACGCGCGCCAAACACACTCGTTGACCTTGAAGTATTCAAACTATCCCGTGCGGCCCGCGTTCGCGGTATTTATATGTGCGGCCAATGGGATGAGAGAAATTTCGAGAGCGCTAATTTTCTGGCCAATCACGACGCGAGTCTAGTAGAGCGTTCTGGAAGGGGGTTGCCAGCTCAATGAAAATAATTTACCCTGATGTGTCAATATTATTGATATAAGATTTTTTTAAGCATAATGGGATTATTTTGCTTTTAACAATAACACAAAGAGCTTAAATAAGGAATTTTCATTTAAACTGTTTTGCGGTTTTGCTTATCATGGATACTATTTACGATATAAAATTACAATTTGATTAATTTGCTCATCAACTTGTTACATCATTTTATTTGTAAAGTGGAGCCACGATATCTTTGCAGAGTCCATAAACTGGTCACACCTGAAAAGCTTGATCTGAGAGCCCTTTTAAGACGTCATTCAAAAACGTCATAAATGTTATGTAATTCAAGAATCTTTCGATTGAAGAACATTTTTAATTTTTTTTTTATTGTGGAGTGAATAAATGAAAGAATATTGGAGTCGTAGAAGTTATTTATTAAATAATAAGTCATAGTAAATCTGCAAAAGAGCAAATGGAGTCGGTTCTAATGAAAAAAGAGCAATGATATAAAAATACCTAACCTCAACGAGTGAGTTGCAATTAATTTCTTGATACTAGTTTGCTTTTATATTGCTATTTTCATTGTGGTCCGACTGGATGTAAAATCCACACATTTCACAACATTATTTATCGATTTGAAGAAAGTGTTTAACTTTGATTGAAAAATTGAAGTATTTTTAATTTGTATTTTAGTGAAATCATTTGTTATCCATTTGATTACATTATTAAGATTATCATTAAAGATATATTTTCTGATATGCCTAAATATTTTTCTAAGTTATTTTGATATAAATCAGTCAAATAATAAGTGTTAATTAACAGCAAAAAGTGTTAAAATTATAAGTGTACACTACATCAAATCAAAATTAAATTATAAAAGAGATAATGCAGACCAGTCAGGCCAGGTACATGATTAATGTTACGTTGGCTCATAAAAAAGTAAAATCTAAAAAAAGTATGTTCTGTACTAAGAATCCAAAGCCGGGTCACCGCGTGGCGGGCTTTTTAATAACAATTTTGTATGTAACGACATGCTTCAGATGAACAAAAATTTTATGACGATGTCTAAATGGAATGAATTATAAACAAAACCTAAAGAAACAGTTAAATAGATCCAGTGCGTCGTAAATGCAAAGTTTACGAAGTTTCTAATGTTTATTAACACACATTTTACTACGCTTCAATTAAATATCTAACAATAAATTTATTTAGAGAGATTAATAAAATTGTTTTAAAATTCACTAAGTTTTCAAAAGTAAGACAGCAACCACAACATGTGATAACAATGCCACATAAACAAAACTGTTCACATTCCCGCGTATTTTTCCCTTGACTTCGGGATATTTTTAAGCCTGACCACCCTGATCACGTGCCCGGCTTTCTGCGTCATCGCGAGCACGTGGATCTCCCGTCCTTTGCACTCACGCGGCCTTCGCAGTCAATTGTTTTCGCCCCATCCCTTTTCGTCGTCCTTGAATACAAGCAGCCTGTCCTTTTCTTTCCCATTATGTGGATCCGATATACATTGAGTGTCTCTTTCTGTTTGTAGTGTCGTTGACCTGATACCTATTTTTTTTCAAAGTAGTTTGTTTTGTTGGTTGTTGACAACGGCTGAGGCAATTAATTGTTAAATTATTGTTTTGAATCTATTTGAATCATTGTTTTGAATCATTTTCTTATCGTTTTAGTTATTTTCCTTTTCGATTTCTGAAGGCCAAGAATAAATATTTATGGATATTTGTACCTAGTTATTTTTAACCCAATACCACGGTTCAAAGTTCAATTAAATTAACTGATACACTGCCAATTGGTGCCAACCATATAGTTATACAGTACTACAGTCTGTGCAGTGCACATTTGTTATATCGAATATAACAAATCAGTATTCGTTAAACTGGTTTTAACATTGAAAATGTCTTTTCGTTCGCTCCAGTAGGCACCCATTTTCGCTGAAAGTGCGACTCGCCCATGATACCCCGTCCCTCTATTCTTCCCTCTATTATATTATTACGGTGTTCTTTTGGAGGGAAATATCAACAGAGATGGGTCCGTTACGGTTTAAAATATTAGTTTCCACAAAAAACGCATTTCGACAAAAGTGTCGCTTACGATAATTTGGCGGTAACGGCTCGAAATGTTGTGCTAGCTGCTTGTATGCCAGTGCCAGTATTACAGGCATGCCAGTTTGCGTATACACATGACAGTAGCTGGCACGTGCAAGGAGCTGGTATGCTAGTGTGCCAGCTACGGCACGGTATAGGGTTCCCAACCCTCCCGGATTGCCCGGAGACTCCGCGAGTAAAAGTTAACCTCCCGACCTCCCGGAGAACACTAATTTCTCCGGTTTTTCTAATACCTCGTTTAGATTATGCCCATGCCGCTGCCCCTCGCGTTGCCGGCAATAATTCCCTAAATATTGCTGCGGCATGATTGAGAGAAGTATGTGTTTACATACTGCCTTACCTCTCACTTCGCTTCAGAGTTTCGGCAATGGCAGGCGTCGAAGTAATTACAGCGGCCGCGCTGTGTCTTTTTGCAATCCATAATTATGTTCGAAATTTAAATAATTAATAACTTTAATATAAATAAATATTAATTTATAATAAATATTTAATTAATTAGGGAAGGCCTGTGCCCCAGCAGTGGGGACATTAATAGGCTGATGATGATGATTTAATTAATTAATGAGAAGCTCGATGGCGCAGGTGGTTAGCGCGTTCGGCTGCGATCGTTGTAGTTAAGCAACTTTCGCAGTGGTCGGTCATTGGATGGGTGACCAAAAATTTCTATCTCGAGTTCCTCCGTGCTTCGGAAGGCACGTTAAGCCGTTGGTACCGGTTGCATCTGCAGTCATTAGAACCCGCCAATCCGCACTGGGCCCGTGTGGTGGGTCATGGCTAGGGTTGCCACCCGTACTTTATTATAAAGTATTGTACGTTATTTCGGGTAATGGTACTCTATACTTTATGCCAACAATAAAGTACGCGAAAATACTTTATTTAATGTGATTTGATTACTTGGGAATTAATTTTACATATAATATAAATAAAGAGGATAGGAAGATTTTTTGCGTAAAACGGAACAACAGTATGTATAATATGTCGCAATTAGCCCATTCCTGCAACATTGTCGCGGCTGTATGGCTTTGTACAATGGTCTTTCCCATTGCGGATAAGAACTACAGATTTTTAGTAGCCACAAATTATTTATTAAATATTGCTATAAGCACCGTAAAATATATTTTAAGCTTACTAATAAAGTGGATTAAAATGTACTTTATTTTGGACACAATGTACTTTTTTTTCTACCTTTCATATCCAATGTACTTTATTTGGACGTAAAAAAGGTGGCAACCCTAGTCATGGCCGAATCTCCCTATTCCATCCATAGGGAAGGCCCGTGCCCCAGCAGTGGGGACATAAAGAGGCTGATGATGATGATGATAATAATAATATAATAATAATCATTAATTTTCGGATAACAAAGATCCATAGTAATGATTTAATTAATTAATATTTTTTGATTTCACGTTTTTCTCCACCAAGCGCATGGCAGGATCTAAGCGACGCGCAGAATGTGAACACGCATTGCCACTCGCGCTGCCGGTCCTTTGACTTCCGCACAAAAAACCGCTCTTTTGGGGAGCGCCGGGCAGCGCGAGTGGCAATGGCAGTGGCATGACGAGTATCGTGTTTACATACTCGTCATGCCCACTTCCCTGCCCACTTCCCTCCTTACTCGCGCTGCATGTAAACGAGGTATTCAAATTAAATGCAGCCATCGCTATTTACTCGCTGTGCGGCCACTAGGTGTGAGCGTTCTAAAGACGAACCGGTTTCAAGGACCGTTTTGTGTTCCGCGACGATAGAACCGTTTTACGTTTCGGATCAAAACAGTCTTCGTCGAACTAGTCCTCGGATTGTCTGCAAGCCAATATGTTCTTTATGAATAAGCAAATACAGTCTATAATAGAATGCAATGCTAAGAGGCCGTTTCGTTCTATGATAATTAAGCTTTGATTTTACAATAATATAATCTTTATTATCCAACATTTAAAGTCGATTATCGTATAACACTACATTTATTTCGATGTTTAGTCGTCTCGTTCGCAGCAACGAAACGAACGTTAACAAGATTTCATTTAGTTCAGTTTCGTTGCGTTACATTCGTTCGACCGTCGCGTGTCGTTTCGTTGCGTCACCCAGCCGCAACCAAAACCAGTTGCGAACGAGAACCGTTTCGAGGACTAGTTTTCGTTTAAGAGAAAACGGTTGCGTTTCGTCGTCAGAAAATTTGAGAACGACCCACCGCTAGCGGCCACAACATCTCGCGCCGCTCCGCTGCCGGTCTAAACCTGTTCGTCTCGCCGACGCGTTACTTCCCCCCGCGGCTTGTCGAGTATGTCGCACGTTTGTCTCTTATTCTCAGTCTAATGAGATAAATCATTCAGTACAATGCGTGTTGCGCTAACGGGAGGTACCTTATAAGTAATTTGAGAAAAATAAAAAAGTAGAATGAGTATTTCTTTAGTAAAAGCATAGTTACAAGTCCTAACAAATTTCGATTTTTCATATAAAAACTTTTATGATTTTGTGGTGAAAAATAGACAAATATTAGCTGCTGCTCGAAAACAAAATAAATATAAATTTAAAAATTATGGGGGTCATGTACCACTCTCTATTAAGTATGTAAGACCTTATAATAAAAAATGTACATGAGCAATGTGATATAAATAAATAAATAAATTACAGCATTATAGCGCATTATGCGGCATAATGCTTAACGTTGAGTGTTCCAACTACAGCAACGCTTCGCACAATTGAACACTCTCAAAAGTGATGCTTTCGTGTGATGCGTGCAATCGTACCAACTTAGAGACAGAAAATTAACAAGTGTTTTTTTTTTTTAAGTTGGCATTGATCGAAATGTTTTATTTATATGTTATCGTTAGTAATATTATTTATTGTTGAAAAATTATTAATTAATGATTTTCTTTCAGTCTAATCCCCCCCGATTTCTTACACAAACATTTCTCCGGGCTGGTCCTTTCGAGAGTTGGCAACTTTAGCACGGCTCCTTTAAAATGAAGATGTGTTGGGGGGAGGTGCGCGGGTGGGCGTGCGTTTCGCCGATTGTCTCTTGTCTCTCCAGTCGTAGCGGTAAGCGTTTATTGGATGCCGATGCCATCTAGTTTTTGTCAACGCTACTATAGCACCAGTGCCACAAACTTGTCTATGCCGGTGAAGATGTCGCTAGCGGTGAACAAATATATCACAATGCTATTGATAAGTTTTAGTTCACATTTTTGCCACCGGCAGTGGCGGGGCAAGACCTAAATTTGATGTGGGCAAGACAGATTTCGCGAGGCCCTGTTCTGTGGCGACCTGAAGACGGATTTTATGAATAAAAAAAAGAAATTCGCTTTTAAGCAATGCATAAAAATTTTTGAGGCGCGAGGCCCCTTGTACCGCGAGGCCGCAGGCGGTGGCCCACGTCGCCCACGCCTTACGCCGCCTCTGGCCACCGGCACTGAAAAGTTTGTAATACTACGATAATGACCTGCACTTGGAGGAGGAGCTCGATGGCGCAAAAGGTTAGCGCGTTTGGCTGCGATCGTAGAACTTAAGCATACTTCGCAGTGGTCGGTCATTAGATGGGAGACCAAAAATTACTATCTCGAGCTCCTCCGTGCTTCGGAAGGCACGTTAAGCCGTTGGTCCCCGCTGCATTTGCAGTCGTTAGCACCCACCAATCCGCACTGGGCCCGCGTGGTGGGTCATGGCCCAATCTCCCTATTCCATCCATAGGGAAGGCCTGTGCCCCAGCAGTGGGGACATTAATAGGCTGATGATGATGACCTGCACTTGGCATCGGTGCGCGGATCCGATGCGACTTATCTGATACCGATACGCATCGATTTCACATATATCTAAAAACGCCCATCTCTATCCAATCGTACCCGTGCGCAGCTATCCCCCCAGCGTTTTGTTCAGCGCTAGAGTTACGTACCTCGACCCGTACATACCTGTTTCCCTCCCACTCTGCCCGTGACGTAATCAGCACTCGTGTCTACGACCAAGTAGTCCATGCCCTCCTGAACATCACTCTCGCTCAACTCCTGTAAGCGAATGCACGTCTTCTTCTTGAGAATAGCGTTCACCTCTGCTAAGCGTTGTCGTACATCTTTCGTATCATCTGGCAGAGAAAAAAAAGGAATTTTAAAAATCTTACCACCTTAATAATAAAAAAGATAAATTTAAAAAATCAAAAAACCCGACTGCTTAATTATACTTCAAATAAAAACTGAAAAGAAAAAAACAAGTCCAGTAGTCTATAATTCTGTTAATAAGGAACAAAGCTACTTTAACAGTCGGGACCCATTAGATATTCAAGAATACATCATATTTTTCAACAGTGGGTCCCGACTGTTAAAGTAGCTTTGTTCCTTATTAACAGAATTATAGACTACTGGACTTGTTTTTTTCTTTTCAGTTTTTATTTGAAGTATAATTAAGCAGTCGGGTTTTTTGATTTTTTAAATTTATCTTTTTTATTTCACACTTTTTAGTTAGTTAGTATTTTAAGACGGTATATACCGTAGTCTTGTTACTTCAGTAAGGGAATTAATATCGCGGGAATTATTAAGTACCTTGCGTCTTTTATGGGCCTCAATTTTCGCAAAAATGTGTGAAGTTAAATGAAGTCGTTACATAAATATCTCTAATGTATGTAAATTTTATAGTAAACTAGCACTTACTCAAAAAGTCATCTTTTGTTTATGTTTTTTTTTTAATAGTTTAGCAGTAAATATAAAATTCATTTACTTTTATTCGTCGACTATTTAAAATTGGCAGTGGCTGCATTGTCATGTCAATGCCGGACGTCTAAGATTGTGATATACACAAATTCAGTGTCAGTCCCTAGTCTCATAATTTGATATACCTACATAATTCACAGAAACCCAATATGTAGATGCAAGAAGTTAACTTCAAATGTTTTTAATCACCCTATATACAATACCAATCAATGACGTTTATGTCGCAGGTTGAAGAAAGCAGTAATTCCCGTGTTGTTTTGGACAATGGTGGCAACTGCCTTAGATCATTAAATTAAATAATTATGCAATCACCAAAGCAAAGTTTATAATATTTGATTAAACTAAAGGCGCATAATAAAATTTTCATAACGTAAGGTAGAGCACCATAGCAATCTCATTTATTATCAATTTAAAGTTCTCTTTGTAGTTTTCTTTTAAAGCGTTCACATTTAACAGGTCAAAGACTTTGTGTTCGACCCTTTTTTATTGGTAGTGTAAAGCTCGAATGAAGAGCACTCCCAGTAGTGCAATCATGGCAATTGTTTTCCAAATTTTTTTTTGTTTAAAATAATACCGAATAACGTGTCACTGTGAAGCACAAATGCTAAGTAACTTTTACAAACATAATCAAATAAACCTATTACTTACTTTATTTTTAAATCTTTTTCATCAATTAAATACTTATCTTATCCTAACTATCTATACTAATATTATAAAGAGGCATGATTTGTATGTTTGAAACAAATAATCTGTCAAACTACTGAACCGGTTTCAAATATTAATTCATTATAAGGTAGCTACATTATTTATTATAACATTTTTCTTTATTTAAATACATTTTGTCCGAGTGACATAGGCTATATTTTATCCCGATAAATAAATTTCGCCCGTACAATGCCCGGTTGGATCACTAGTAAGTATAATATAATATTATAGATGCGAAAGTGAGTTTGTTTGTTGCGCTTCCGTGCCCTAATAGCTAAATCGAATATAATGAATTCCCATATAGAAGTAGATGGGAACTTGGTTCTTAGCTACAACATCGCAATACTTATAGGCGTAGGGTGATGAAAGGGGTGATTTACCTATAAAAATCTACATTATTTACTTTGAATTTTGCAGAATTATTACAGACCAATATTATCGCGAGCTGATTAATAAATACAGGGATTCCAATAAGTATGTACTTACTAGCAAAAAATGGGTTATTTGTCATTATATTAAGTAAACCTTTTTTGTAACATTAAGTAATATCGTTAAAAAAATGAAAAACAGTAAAATTCTGAGTTTTTCATTAAAATTCAATAATCATAAATACATATTATGATAATATATTTTTCATCATTTAATAAGAAGGAACTGTATCACAGTTTTATTGTTAGTACTTCGTATAGGATCAGATACTGCGAATACCCCATTTTTTTTCTTTTACATAGTACACCGCGCTATCACTTTGTCATCATTGTAACTTTTTAAATATTTGTCGAAATGACATAGTGTAAAAAGCAAAGTTTATCGCCTTTAAATATCAAAAGCGATAAAAGTATTTGTTTTGATAAAAAATGATTTGTTGATCAAAATGTGCATTTTGGAAATAGATATCAAATAATATTTTAGTTTTGATTCACTATTTTAGCGGTAATGACTTACACGTTAAAAATAGATATATGGTGTCACGGACTTTTTTTTAGAACTATTTAAGAGATACATTTTCACTCTACATTACATTCATATAACTTTTATTGTTTTTGCAGTGCAGGCCAAAATGGCTCGCAGATGGGAGATTTTTTTCCGTCTTATGTGACACTTATTGTTATATATTGGCCAATTCACTCAATAACTACATAAATTATTATATATATGTAATTATCATATATGAGCTATATTACTGTTAAGTTTCATTAAAATCCATTCAGTATTTTTTAGGTGAAAGAGTAACAAAGATCCATACAAACGTAAGATTGAAATTAAAAGCGTAAGTGGTTAATATACAACTTTAAAGCGTTGTAGATCCTAACCAATCATATAAAAGGAAAAATGGTGTTAGGAACCTAAATATAATTTTTGATTATCTAGACAGTGATACCCCACTCGACATATTTTGTCAACTTATTTTTTTTACTTCGTCACAATATGGCGCCTAATGTTGCCTATATTGAATTTTGATTACTATCATATCTTTAGTAGCACTCCCATGATTGAGACGAATCGATTGATGTATGAATCATCAAAATCGGTCCAGGCGTTTGGTCTCTAGTGTGCCACAAAGGAACAAACATACATATATAGACTGTTAAACACATAACCCTGTCTGCGCGTCGCGCTTCGCGCTCTTGCATTGCGCAGCCGGGTAATAAACACATAACCCTGTCTGCGGGTCGCGCTTCGCGCTCTTGCATTGCGCAGCCGGGTAATAAACACATAACCCTGTCTGCGCGTCGCGCTTCGCGCTCTTGCATTGCGCAGCCGGGTAAAAAGGAGTAGGCTAAGACTAGTTACGCAGTGTTTTGTTCATAACTCTCAAATGCTGGTATGTCGTGTAAATAGCCATCCACTGGATGCGGTTTTGGCAATATAAGGATGTGCGGCGGGCGAACTATTATGTACGAGCTGTTTGGACACAAAGAAACATCAACAATGAAACAAGTGGAAATTGAATAGGCGCAATGCCACCAACGACTCACCTGGATGTCTCTCTGCCATGCCTGCCTGCCAGTCGGACAGGTTCGCAGATCGACACTAGGTGGCGTCAGCGAGCTTATTGCAAATCCGAAAGCCAAATGCGAACATTGTTGATGTAAAAAAACTCACACATAATAAAGCGCCCAACCAAATGCCATTTGTCATTCATTGAACACAGACCAAACATGGAGTACCTAATCCAAGCTTACTCTTCGTTTATTAATAATATTTAGTTGGATACGTCCAAGGCAAAAGAAGTCCCCAGCATAGCGGTCAGATCAAATTAAGGACGGATCACACCAACAAACTTTCTGCGACGGAATGAAACAAAACAATAACAACAAAGAACAAGTAATTAATTATACATATATCGGTCGGTATAAATTTCTAATCTAAGTGTCGCCGCACACGGGCCACCGACCACGACCACAACCACAAAACGCCGCCACCGGCATATTTCTTGTAGTTTTCATACATTTTATATGGACTCACCACACACGGTACGCCGGTGGCCGCCACACGCTACAAATCGGCGTTGCTCGCTTCTTGTGGCCCGCACCGGCCAGTTAATGCGCCGATACAAAACGTTTAATAATTTATTTAATTCTTTGGATATGGCAACAGAAAACTAATATACATACAGAAAAGCTTTGCTTGAACTGCTACAAGCTTAACATCGCATCTCTCACTTATTTGTCGGTCCATTTTTAGTTTCGAATTTCTTTTTGTAATTTGCGGTAATACATATAATGTATTATGTACTAATTATTTAAAATGTATTGTGTCATTGTTTGTTTACCTTAATAAATAAAAAAAACGCCGCCACTCGCGCGATTCCCCACCCCTCTCTCCCTTACCTAAGTCGGCCGCTGTCAGCTTCTCGTGGCGGCATTTGTGGCTGTGGCGTGTGGCCCGTGTGCGGCGACACTAACTCTAATGCACTGTAATAAGTTTTCTTTTCATCCTTCCTCTCATCTGATCCGCTGATCAACTTCTCTGTCTTTCTTCCTCCCTAGGTCCCATATTGTCTATTCTCTTTGGCAAGTGGGGCACCCCCTACTTTAAATCTGTCCCCTTCTTTCATCCCATCGTCCATCAAGCTTGTTACAGCTGATGGACGATTTCGGTGACGGGCTTCCGGACACATGTGTCGTTCACCTGGACACTAGTAGCACTTAAAATTATAAGTTAAACACGTGCAATATGTAAAGGAGATTGCTCAAATTAGCCCAAATGCACAAAAAATAATGATATACACGGTAATTCTTGGCGTAAATAATTAAATTTACAGTCATTAGATTTCAACGGACACCTTTGTAAAATATATTTACTTTAAAAAGGACTTTTAATTTTACCGGTTTGGAAAACATACGAATCATTTTTAATGGCTATGGGTGTAGTAACATTCAGCCAAAGACTTATCGAAGTTGTTTATATAACATAAAAACAAATCTATTTTGTAAAGATCGATAAAATAAATCATTTTTATTTATTACACTGTGGTATTAATATCCACAACTATATTATCATTTTCACTACATGCAAATGTGCTAAGACAATTATTATAGAACGGTAGGCGACATCATAAAGTCTATTGCCATACATTTTTCGCCAAACACCTCCATAAACACATTGTAATCTGTACATATGTAAGACTTTAAGGTATCTATCTATGGGCCTACGTTGCCTGACTATAAATTAATAAAATTATAAGGTGTGATACACTAAAATCTAAAATATGGTTATATTAAAAACATAACAAAATAATGAAGCTACTGAATATATGGCTATATAACCTAAATCTCTTAGTTTTCTTTGGTTTAACCAGAGTTTAAAAATTCTCTCTAATCTGTGGCTCATTCACAATCCACCACACAGTTTCTGTCACAGAGTACCTTATTATAAACGGAAATGCATAGATGACACCTGATTTTAAAAGTTACTCTTATGCATTAACTTTAAAAACTGGCAACTATCTATTAATCTACATACTCTATATATCTGAATGTAATCCATAATTTCGGTTCTTGACTTGATTTCCCTAATTTACTATATAACTTATTTGATTTTTATTATTTTAATATGTTCAGTGTATATGGTTTACAGAAGTTCTCAGGGGTGTCCGTCAATAATATTCGTTTCTACAGTAATTTATATATAATTTCGAATCTAGGAAACAATTTTTCATGATTATTGGTCTTTAGGCCAAACATGTATGGAAGCTGAGCAATCTCCTTTATATCGACCAAAGCGAAAAACTTAGTTATTAAAAAAAAAACTCTAATGCACTTAACTATAATGCCAGCGCTCCACACTCCAAATGAGATCTAAGCACGTTTGCGCTGCCCTTCACAAGACATATTAGGCAAGCGATACCGAGCGATGACAAGCCAAGACAAATATGCTTTCTGTACGTTGGTATTGGCCTTTGCCTACGTGCTTTAAACTTACAATTGGGGTCATCTTGAATGATGTATCGCACAACGCCATTGGGCCATTTCCTATCGCCGTAGAATTCCTCGTTTTTCTTCGACAACTCCACCACTCTCAAATGATTGTCACTCGACTCCAAGTTTTCGTCTTCAGATCCTGTTACGGGCCGATGCCTCTGTGGTCTGTAAAAGAACCTTTCAAATAAATAAACATTAGGTAACGTAGCTCTAATATACCCCCCACGACAACGGATAACTTGAGCCGAGGTCCGAGGCTCAGAGACGCCCTCTAGTTGAGCCGACCCCCTCTAATTCGAGTGATTTAGAGGCTCCAGAAGGTGAGGAGACTCCCCCCGTGGGGAGATGCCATCCGCCTGGAATACCTCTAGAGGCACTCGCCAATTCTCGGCTTGAGGGCCAAATAGTGTGCAAGGACCACTCATCTGTAGTAAAACTTGTTTTCTTAAATAACCTTACATTGGAGCAGCGCACGCATCACTCGTATATATATATATACAGGGTGTTTCTTCTAGGGTGTCAAGCCAGTGCGAACTGATAGCGGAGTACCATACCTATCAATTTATCCCCCATGTATGTTCTACGATTTTTCGTATTTTTCGAATTAGATTTTTTTTTTCGATATTTTTTAAGTTCAACGATAAGACAACTTTAAAAAAGTATAACTTCTTTTTGGGTCCATTTTTCTTCGTTATTTTTTTTTACAGAATGCTTATTGCTTGTAGTTTTATAAGTAAAATAATCTCCTTCTTAGTTTAACCTAAGATATAAAAAAAAAATCGATACTAAATAAAAATGAATTAGTAAAACAGAATAGATTTTCAATTAAAATAAAAAAATGAATGTTCCATAACATCTGACTAGTTTTAAAAACTGCTCGACTACATAAGCTTTCATTAAAATACAAAAAAAAATGTACTTAATGGGGCATTATTTGCTGAAATCTGCTGACTAGACACCCTAGAAGAAACAACCTGTATATATAAATATATTGACGCGTGTGGCGCTCGTAGCGTTTTCAGCCTTCGCCTGAACTTTCATGCTCGTAGAGAATAGCTGCGCACGCATCCCTCACTTCCACAGCATTTCCACTTCCTCTTTTCCATAGGAGTTTACCATTTACCGAAAAGAAGTCTCACATCAAAAAATTAAAAAAAATGATGCCAGCAAATAAGACTTTTAATGTCATAAATAAATTTTTCCTTTGCCATAAAAATTTGGATTCGGCCACCGAGGGTTACGTACTTTATGGATACGCAACATAAGCGGCCGTAACTTAGTTTTACGTTAACTTTTTATGTTTTTTAAAAGTTCAAACCTATCAGCGCTCACACCCGACAGCAACGACGCAATCACAACGAAGTTTTGTCAAATTATGAGCATTTGCTTAAACATAATATAGACAAGGCCATTCTAACCTCTTTCTGTGCAAAGTAATCAAATTAAGAAAAAGTTATGAAGAAATGTAAAAACAAACAATGTGATAAAAGAAAGGTTTATAGTAAAAAAAATAATAACGACTTAAAGAGTGCTAGAGATTTAAACAAAGGTGTTAACATAAATACTAGTTATAAGTAGAAAATCAATATGTAAGAATAATAATAATTTAAGAAATAAAAATGTTTAATATATAATGAAGAAAAATAGTACGAGAAAAGACAAGAGAAAAGAATATCTCTAAAACAAAAATATTTATTTAAACTTTATTGAAAAATTACAAAGCAAATGGCGGACATAATGCCATAAAGCATTCTCTACCAGTCGCCAAGTCAGAGCGTGAGGAAAAAACTAATATGACGGGGCGCAATAAAGACAAATTTAAGATAAACCTATGATACAAATACTCTTAACTGAATACATACATATTATACACATACTAGCAAACCAGTGAACCAAATGTTCACCAAAACCTGATTTTAAAAAAAAATGTATTTAATTAATTGAGAACTTCGGAGATTTTGTGTGGTTTCGTTTGAAATTCGTGATTTCTCGAAAACCGGAAGTGCTACGTTACTCAAATCCGGTATGTAGTCTTATCAGACTATTCTTAACTTATAACTTAAACATTGTCTTTATCTATCTCTTACGGTTTGGCCGCTGAAACAGCACCACAGACGGACGGACGGACGGACTTGTCAAATAGATAAGAGATATATACATACATATACACACATACATACACACACATACATATATACAATACATACATAAGCACACGATTATGTCAGTCAAATATGAGAACCCTGTTTAATGCTATTGAGATAGTGCTCACGAACCAATCACCTAAATGCAAGTTTGTTAGGAACAATAAAGTATATTATACTTCATTATCATATATAATAATAAATAAATAAATAATAAACCTCACACGGAGGAAAAGTATATTAAATACTGAAGATAGGATATTTTACGGAAAGAAGATATCATTTTATTTTTTTAATAAATAGAACTGCATTCACAGATTTTTTAAAATCGTCTGCTACAACTGGGAATCAAAATTGTGAAATTTTGAAAAAAAAAACACTAACAATCTTATGATAACCATCGAAAGGGTTAATCATAAGGATTATTTTTTGCTAAATAACATAGCATTTTAAACGAAAGAAAAGTAATTTAATTAAACATTGTATTCAAAATTATTTAACACAAACTAATATAAAAGAGTTCATCACCGTTGACGTTTATCATCCGCTGCTGTGGTTTCTGTAAGTGCATATCAAAACGTCCTAAATTTCTTAAACTATCCACTAACCGTTTAAACAAATATTAAGAATCTCTCAGGATATTTTTCGCGGTACCACCGCAAAGCTAATATGTCTTTGAGGTTCATTAAGTAAGCTTCCATTAAATCTTTTTATTTTAACACGCCATGGCAACTTAATTAACAAAACAATTGCAAATAAAGGAAAATGAAACTCACAAAAAACAGAAATATTATGTTCCATTTTCAAAATTAATTATTTTTATAAATGTCAGGCAATCGCATTGTATCTATTAGTTCAAAAAGAAATGCATACGTACTTCATTTTGTATATCACTTTATTATTTTTATCACGTAATAAGACATTCCTTTCATTTAAAATGCTATGTTATTTAGCAAAAAATTATTCTTATGATTAACCCTTTCGATGGTTATCATAAAATATGTTGTTTTTTCCGAAATTTCACCAGTTTGATTCCCAGTTGTAGCAGGGGATTTTAAAAAAAATCTGTGAATGCAGTTCTAGTTTTTATTAAAAATAAAATGATGTCTTTTTTCATTAAAATATCCTATCTTCAATATCTAATATACTTTCCCTCCGTGTGAGGTAGCCATGGGACGCCCTGTATGTAAAAAGAACCTCTTTCTATGTTCTGTCTTATATCTTACCTCTTCTTTTTCAACCTCTTTTCCCGTTTATCATATTGGTTGGTACTATCATATTCTTTTGAAAGGTGTTCTTGATTCCTTTTCCCAGTAGTTCCCTTCTCAATAGACACTAACGAATCTTGCCAGTCTTGTTCTCTCGAAGATCTGGTAGGACTAGAACAGATATTAGTGTATTTAGTTTATTCTTTTATTATTGAAAAACTCAAAACTCAATCTCATTTATTCAGTCTAGGCTGTTACAAGCTCGTGTGAAAGTCAAACGCTACGCCATCGGTTCGTAAATCTACGGCGGGAGACCTTGTACTGAGAAGAACCGGCAAGAAACTCAGCAAGGGCTATTTTTTTCTCCCTGTATTGTTTCATACAGTGTCGTCAATTGAAAGATGACATCAAAAATTAAAAACATGTGTTGATGTCAACTTTCATCACATTATACAATAAGTTAAGTATAGCTAGGTACTATTTCTAAATTGAGTTGTGGCGATTAAACATTTTTCAACCAAATTATCAAAGTAAAACAACTTAGTCTATTATATTAAGCCCCAGGTGCCATTGTGAAGTATTGAGATAAAAAAAGTTTTTGAAGTTATACTTCTTTAGGCGCGTTATGAAAAAATGATGAGAGTGAAATTTTAAGATGCGCGCGCATCACTGTAACACAAAATTTTAACATAATGAAGTTGGTCGCTTTAGCGACCAACTTCATGCGTTACTTTTGTGTTTACCGCACATTAAGAAAATCTACCAACAAAATAGAAATAGAATCTCTATTTAGTGGGTGCTTACGACTGCATTGTGAAGGCCTATCAAAAGTATTTATTAATCTGGAACAACGGAACCAAAGCGCGATTCAGGAGACTACAGCGCCATCTCTTGACCATTGGTGTAGTAGAACCAAAAAGCACATCTTTATTTTTTGTAATAAAGTAACAAAAAGTATTTATTAATCTGGAACAACGGAACCAAAGCGCGATTCAGGAGACTACAGCGCCATCTCTTGACCATTGGTGTAGTAGAACCAAAAACCACATCTTTATTTTTTGTAATAAAGTAACAGTTATAGGTATTCATATTTATAATATTTATCCACATGTTTCTAGTTTGTATATTCGGAATACGTGTTTGAGTTTCATACAAGTGCAAATCACATATGTTCTAATAAATTATATTCAGTAGCGATTTTAATTGAATATTTTGATTATTTATTTATTTTTTCAAATTAAAACTGAACTTTATTGACTTCGTCCTTTTCCAAACTTTTTATTAATTTATTGTAATTAATTATTTGCATGCAATTAAAAACTAATTTTAAACGATGCCAAAGAAGGATAACTTCTCACGCGCCTACATAAGTACACGCACCCATTTTTTTTTATAATAGACAAGTCCAACAATTGACTCCCCGCCACCTGATATTAAGTGACGGTAAAGTCCGGACGCGAAGATACAGCTGTTCTACCTGCCACACCAGCCATCTTCACCTGGCCGGCCTTTTTTTTTTATTACGCAGAAACAAACTTGTGTCTGAAGTCGAAACTTTGTTAAACCGAGTAACGAATTGGGGCCGACTTAATCTAGTCCAATTTAACCCTTCGAAGACACAAGTATGCGCGTTCACCGCATAAAAAATACCATTTGTCGTATCTCCTCTTTTTGAGAACACTCCTCTAACTGCCTCAGCTAGTATTGGAATTCTTGGCGTAGACATATCGAGCGACGTCCAGTTTCGGGATCATTTAGAGGGCAAGGCCAAATTGGCCTCTAAGAAGCTTGGTGTGCTCAATAGATCGAGAATGTACTTCACACCACCGGCCCACCGACTGCAGCTTTATAAGGCACAGGTTCGGCCTCACATGGAATACTGCTCTCATCTTTGGGCGGGGGCACCCCAGTACCAGCTTCTCCCTTTGGATCGCATCCAGCGCTGAGCGGCTCGAATCGTCGACGACCAGGACCTTTCCGATCAGCTTGATCCTTTGGCTTTGCGTAGGGATGTAGCTTCGCTCTGCATCTTCTATCGCATTTATCACGGGGAGTGTTCTGAGGAATTGTTCGGATTAATTCCAGCTGCTGCATTTCGCCATCGTACATCGCGACAAAAATTTCATCCCCATCATCTTGATGCCTGGCTATCCACAACCGTGCGTTTTTGTCGAAATTTTTTACCACGTACGACAAAACTGTGGAATATGTTGTCGCCAGCAGTGTTTCAGCAGTGGACCAATACGACCCAAGAACCTTCAAAAGAAGAGCGTACTCCTTCCTTAAAGGCCGGCACACATTTGTGATACTCCTGGTGTTGCAAGTGTCCATGGGCGACGGTGATCACTTACCATCAGGTGAGCCGTCTGCTCGTATGCCCCCTATAACATAAAAAAAAAGGTAAAAAATCTTTTTACAGACGACGGCGCCTTTAAGAGGCACACCGCCGAACGGACCTCACACCTGGCTCCCGCAAGTCTTACGAACCCCCCCAGTGGATGCCCACCTGGGACCCCGCAACTCTTACGAGCGCTTTACAGTATAATATCCGCTAAAAAAGTCCTGCGAATACCTTCACCACTGCCTGATGCGGTGCCGCGGGTGCCGTGGTGGGATTTCACCGCGTCCCCGCACCTAGCAGGGGTCTCCCGAGGTATTACGGGGACCCCGCAGACGTGCGCAGGTAGACCCGCGCGTGGGGGCTGGGTACGCGGCCTACTGCCCACCATACCGCCCCCCATCCGCTGCGGAAAGCTGTAGCCTTCCGCCACCCCCCTCCTGCAGACAGAACCGCATGGGTAGGGCCGCCGTTCCTGGGAGGGAGGACCGGAAGGGGAAGCATAGTTCTTCCCGTCCCTCTCCCCTCTCCCGGTCGCCCACGTCTCCCCCGTGTTCTCCCATTACAACATCCGTGGGGGGTCCGAGCGGCCGAGGCTACTCGGACATCCCCCCCTCTGAGGGCGTCCGTCCGGGCGCCGCCTCAGAGGCCAATCGTTCGGGAGGCTTTCCCTTGGTGACCGGTGGGTCACACCTCCCGCTCCCCATTATATGGTCTGCCGGCCGACCACTTGCCGCGCACACCACACATCTGGTGGGGGCAGTACACGTCGCCGCCTTGTGCCCCTCTGCCCCGCACCGGAAGCACAGGGTGCTCCGGTCCTCTTTTGCCGGGCATCCATGCACTTGAAACAGTGCGCGCGCCGGCTGAGGACCGTCACCTTAGCAAGGCTCCACCCCACCTTAATTTTGGCCCCTTCCGCCTATTTCTTGGCGGCCGATGCGGGACACCGGACCAGTGTCCCCTTCATGTCTCCCTGTCCCGGGTGCATTTTCCCTGCGGTGACCTCGCTGGTGGAGCAGCCCCCCTTCTTGGCGACCGCCTCCACTACCTCCTCTGGGGTGACTGATTCATCTAGCCCAGACACCCTTATCTCCTCGGTTTTCTCGGGCCTACCGACTTCCGTGTACTCTCCCACCTCACCTGGCCGGCCTGCATGTTGCTTCTTCACGCCTCTTTTAAAAGACCCCAGATTGTAGGAAGGAGGGAACACGTGCGCGGGCAAGAATTCCACTTACGAATATTATGACAAAGAAAAAAAAATAGTCTCTTATTCCTTTTTTGGGCACTGCACTTATAAACACTGTATAAGCGAGTAGATTTAAAAACCAGAAACGAGTGGGCAAGCAAAAGGAAGCTAGTGTGTTTTGATAGTTTTATCGCTGGACTATAAAACTAGTGTGCGAGTAAGACGACGAGCAATTACTCTCACCACTCGCTCACGGAGACAATCACGAGCGAAAATGGACGCGTGCGGGTTTTAAGACGAGCGAGTATCACTGAGCGAGTTTATTTTTGATAGCGCTTGTCGCTCAGCTACAATCTAGTGGAGAAAATCGCTGGCAGTGTAAACAGTCAGCGATCAACTAAAGCCGGTCTAAGTTCTACTGCCAGTGCCGTCTTTGACCTATTGGAGGCCCTGGGCATATTAGGATAATGGGGCCCCTATGACTTCCGTTTGGTGATTCAACAGGAACTAGGGACTTTGTCCAATTTCTGCTTGCGTAGGATCCTCGAATTCTTCTTCGGTCACATAGTAAGGAAGAAAAACGATACCCTGGAAGTGCTCCTGGTGACAGGAAAAGTACAGGGAAGGCGACCGAGAGGAAGAAGCCCCATGCGCTGGACAGACCAGATCCGCGACAATACCAAAACTGGAGTCCGCGATGCACTCCACACTGCGGAAGACCGCAATAAGTGGAAAGCGATCGTCCACAAAATAATTCGTGGAGGTCACGACCCTCAGCAATGAGGAGCACGACACAAGGAGGAGGAGGGATTTTGTATTTGATCTGAGGGGGCACCCCATCGATCTCGGGGCCCTGGGCACTTGCCCAAAGTGCCCACTGGGAAGGACGGGTCTGTCAGCAAAGCAAAAGTTATTTGAAAATATTCAACAAAAAACACATACCGTGACAACAATACCATATGTTTTGACATTTTATTAGTTTTTTCAATAAGTTTGATACTTTTTTAAGATTTTTTTGATATAGTTTGTAGTAAAGGCTTGTGATCAAAGACATGATCAAAGCTTTATATGTACAAAAACTTAAATAAATACGTTACAGGGCTCAAAAATATAAGACAGGTAGAGTCTGTGCGGAAAGAGAACGGGATTTAGATTGGAGGGCGCTGTAGTGCTTTTCTACCGTATTTGTAAGGTTTTATCCCTTTTAGACATGATTAAATACAAAAAACTTCAAGAAATCACAACAACAAACAAATCCGTATGAATACAAAACTTTGACGTTTTACAGATTGCTGGGTTTGATTGCCAAATAAAAATCTTTATGTTAGTTCCGTTTTTCGCCACGCCCATTCTATTTCCGCACAGACTCTAAAGTAGAAACACATTTGGCAATTTTACTGTAGAATATTGTTCTCTGAAAGTATCCCTAATAAACCGCGGGTTGTTACCCGCGGTGTTCCGCGGGGCACAGCTAGTCTGTATATATAAAAGGCAACCGTAAATGACTGGCTGATCAATTAAGGCAGAGCTTAGAGTCATCAGATGTTTAGTTTATTTCTCTAAGACGTAAGTTTTTTTGTGAAGTATTTAAGGTTGGCATAAAAGGGACATTATCCTCAGGTATTAGATGTTAAGCAGAGCCGGATTTAGGATTGTGGAGGCCCCGGGCCACTTAGGATTTGTATGCTTGTTAGCCCATCGAAATTTTGTTATCTTTTATCCTGTTGTGGAGGCCCCGGGCCACTTAGGATTTGCATGCTTGTTGACCCATCGAAATTTTGTTATTTCTTAAGCTGTTGTGGAGGCCCCTGGGCCACAGCCCCACCTGCCCTGCCTTTAATTCGGCCCTGAGATTAATATAATTAAAAAATCATGTATGTTAGATGTACAAAGTACTGTAGGCTGTAGGTAAAGGTAAAAGAGCAAAAAAATATCAAAGAAAAAGAAGTTTACTAGTGTTTACTAGTTCGAATTTGAAAGATTTTTTTTTCCGAAGTCTCTATTTTGGGCGCCCCGCGTTTGTGGAGACCCCGGGGCTTTCGCCCCGGTTGCCCTCCCCTAAATCCGGCAGTGATGTTAGGAAAAGACACCACACATTTTTTTGAATTTTCATACAAACCAACTGTTTTGTTCTTTACTAATGAAGGAAACGAGAAGTTCGGATTTAATTATATCGTTTAATCAACGCTTCGATAACGAGATTGTAATTATAATTAGCAATTGACACACTATGATTTTACTGTGAAACTAATCTACGATTCCACAATCGCATTTCATTTTTGATACCGATCGAACCGGATATTTTACAGCCAGGGCCCGATTTAAGGCAGGGCACGGGGGCACAGAATATATACACTACGCCACGGTAATATTATCTATACAGTATTGTGACTCCGCCCTGTCCTTGAATTATTTAGATAATAATAAGAATTATAAAACTAATCGAAAAAGGAGAAAATATATAAAAGTTAGCAATTTGTTATAGTACCTACATTAAAAGATTAAAAATTGATTATAAAATCAAACCTATCCTTCATTATTTACCCCATTATCCTTGAATCAGTTTACATTTAATAACTTACTATGCATAAATATTCATTGGCACAAGTCTAAATTCCAAGTTCAACCCTAGCGCATACACGCTCCTGCTCAAGGTCACTGACGCTGGAACTCTCACGTACACAGAGTGTCACCGCTGTGGCCAGTGGCTAGTGTTGCCGAGGTACACTCGCGGAAAGACCCGCTCTGTCACCCATAATGCCATAATCGCTTGCGGTAGCGGCGTAGTAAAAATTCATTCATGGACATGTAAGGATCGCTGTCATACTTTTTCGTATAGCGCTGTCGCGATCACGATGCGGATGACAAATTGCAACTAAAACAAATGCAATTCAATTCATTATTCAATCAATGAAATGCTCTCTGTCTTACTTTTGTGCGGCGGCCCGGATTGGCGCGTCCGACGCGAAGGCGTAGTAAAAACTACTGTAGAAAAGCATTTTGTTCGCCAAGTGACAGAGCGCGAAATTCCGCGATAGTACATGAGGTCAAAAAAATCTGGACTTAGGGTTGCAGATCGGGACAGTAAACAAAAAACAAGGGGTTTTTAAGTGTGGGTTTAATTTATTGCGATTTAAACCACTACTGCAAGTATAGTATTATAATAATTATTTTTTTGATTAATCGGGACATTTAGCGTCCCAATCAGGTACAAATCGGGACGCGTCCCCAGACCCTTGAAAATCGGGACGTCCCGCGCAAATCGGGACACCTGGTAGCAGTAGCTGTGGCCCAAGATCCCCCTACAAAAAGTAACTAAATTTCGTCTGGTAACTAACCAACCGATGGGAACGAGGTTAGGTACAATCCTTAAGTGGCCCAGTTTCCGTAAGGAAGGGGTCCCAAATTAGAAAATTTCGACGGGTAACCAACCAGCCAGTGGGGACAAGGATAGGTACAAATTGTAACTCGCCCTGGGGTCACAGATTTGAAAATAGACCCCCGACACCTTCATTGCCCCAGAGCCTCCTCACCTCTTAATCCGGCCCTGTACATATAAAATTGTTGGAGAGCTATAAACTTAATACTCGTACATCCTCGGCTGCAACCTGCGAATTGACGAAATTCTTTCATTTCATCTTAAACATCAATGCTTGAGACATGGCCGTAGTTAGGGGATTTAGGGGCAATGCTCTACCTTGAAATACCATTGCCCTACCTTAAAAGAGTAGACTGCGTAGGGCGTCATGCCCTTGCTCATGCCGTTCCTTAAATTACCGCTAATTTATCTTAAATATAACTCCTGACTACGACTACGGGATCGGGAAGCGTCACTTTAGCAGTTTTGTTTTTCTTGTTACAAATTGTGTTGTGGCGGATGTTAGTGTCTAATAATGGTGGATTATTAACCACTAAGTGTTCGGGAACATGCACAAGTGTTGGCAAGTGAAACAAAATAGCGGAAAGTGTTTTCCGACGTTCCCTCAAGAAGTCCACGAGGAAATTCCAGTAAATCCCCACACTTTTACTGAAACATAGGGACTTGACTGCCACTTTGACTTGATTTATTACTTTGACCACGAGTGCTATAGTATTCGTAAACGTTTTAACACTTGACATTGGCTAAATGCACAAACCGTGCGAAGCCATTTAGGAAAAAGAACTTACTTACTACGGCCCTGCACAATTTTTTTTTGGCCCATGAGTGATAGATCTTATTATAAGCTATTATTCTGTGATAATCACAGGTCGCTTATGAGTTTTATACAGAAAAAAAATAAAAACCAAAATCTGAAAAATAAATTTATTGCCGTATTCAGACACGGTTTTCAAAAAAAATCTATTGCAAAACACGCGCCTAAATTGATCAGTGTGCGCTTTCAGAATTTATTTTTACGTTTTTTCTTGATAATTTTATGATTGTTTATTAAAGAAAGTAAGAAATTATTTAAGATAGACACTTTGGTGTTTACTCGTACATTTTATGATTGTCTCTTGATCAATTACAGTGAAAGACAGATGAGGGCAATTTTTTGGGCTTAAAAACACTGTGTTCTAGCTTGACACACCGATAATAGCGATGATGACTAATTTTTTTTTCTTCGTTTATCAGGTAGATTATCAAAAAGTATTGGACACGTATTTTTTCTTTTTTCACATAATATAAACATTGCAGAGATATATTGATTTGAAAAGTCGCATGACGTCACGTTTGAGTACACTTATAAGTGAAAATTCACTCAAAAGTGACGTCACGAGCCCCTACTCCCAAACTTTGACGCGCTATAACTTTGTCATTTTAAAAAATACGTGTCCATTATTTTTTGATCATCTAACTGACGGACTAAATAGAATTTCGTTTACTGTAACCCGTCATCACCCCTATTACCGTTACCGATTGGGATATATGGAACTTTCTATTCTATTCTATATATCCCAACTGATTCGCACTGGTAGGAATAATTGGGTATTCACTTCATTCCATCATCATCCCTATTATGATTTAAAAATGAACAAAAATGAACCCTTAATTCCCTTTCGTCACGTAATAACCTATTATAAAATATTCAAAAGATTGACGATTTGGAGGTGTACATAAGTCATGGATGGCCGATTGTTGATTTATTTTTGCAGACCTAGTGATTCGACCCTATACATACAATAAATATCCGATTTATTTATTTATTTTATTTTATCCTTAATGCACAAATGTACGTAGCGAACTTAAAAGTCTAGGCATTATCTACCAGTCAACCATAGGATGTTGTGAATACTTCACAAGGTGCAAGGTTGCCCTCTTTATGCTTGTGGCGGCGACATCTACATGCACCTCATATAACCAACATGGAGGAATTAATCACTCGCCTCAAGAGATGGCGCTACCGGTGCTGCGCTCACAACGTATGGAAGCCTACATCGCGCAAGTGAAATTCGGAGTTTAAAACTCCATATATACAATACCCGACCAAAGTCAGTCGGGCATGCACAGCTAGCATACTTGCACACTAGCTCAGTGTTGCCAACTCCTAGAAGTTCGAGTCGCTAGACTCAACATCAAAAGTCGCTAAAAAGTCGCTACAACTAATTCCACCAGACGCGGAAACAGGAATTTGTATGGGAGAGGCAGAAGAGGCCACCGGCTTGCTGTGTGAAAGGTTGTTGGGATATGTGAAAAAAATTAAAAGTAGTTTACCTAATTACTCGTCAAAAACAACATAAGGTTTAATAAGTTTATACTTCAAATACACATCGTGTACATGTAACATAGGTACCTATGTTGTCCTACATATAAAAAAATAACTTAATTTAATTATGTAATCATTGTAACAATCACATAAATTAAAAATACTTAGAAACGTGCATTTTTTTTGCACAAACTAATAATAAAGTTTGAACTTGGTGCGTTTGTTTTCCATAATGTATCTCTTGGCACTGTATCGAGTTGATTAAAAATTTATCCAATAATGACTCTAGAACTGATTTAATTTATACCTACTGCAAAAGTCGCTAGATAAGTCGCTAAACAATTTTTGTCGTCAAGGCTTTTTTTAGTCGCTTATACTTAAGCAAAAGTCGTCATTTCAAGCGACAAAGTCGCTAAATTGGCAACACTGTACTAGCTTAGTATTAGGCAGACACCGCACCCGAAGGATAAGATTGCGAAGACCCGGTCTACACATGACACGCTATACCAGGTACAGGTATGTAGCCTGGGCGTTTTCCCCGCCCCCCACGACAACGGCTAACTGAACCGAGGTCCGAGGTTCAGACACGCCCTCTAGTGTTCTAGTACAGGCTCTATCTAGTGGGGAGATGTCATCCGCCTTGAATACCTCTAGTGGCACACGCCAATTCTCGGCTTGAGGTCCCTTTAGGATCTCGCCGTCCCCAAACCCTGAAAGGTCATCTGCGACCAACAGCAGCATACACACTCAAAGAAAAAATGACAGTCGGGCCTAGGGTTACCGGATGATAAAATCAAAAATCCGGAGAAAAGGATTGATTTCCATTGAAAAATCCTGAGATTTTTTACAGTTTGAGAATTTTCTCGCAAACGTACTTAACAATTTAAAAAAAAGTCGTAATATTATCGTTTATACTCGGCTTATTCTTTTAAATCAATATAATTTGATGAGCTTAACATGTGGCGCATTATATGAATCCATAATTAAAGAAAAAACCTTACTTAAAAATGTATCATCACATATTAAGTATGATAAAATTGAATAAGTACCAACTTGGATAATAAAGTACTGATTTTAATTGTGCAATTATTATCAATAGCAGTATATTTTTAGTTTTTTAACTTTTCAAAAGAGATCTTTAAAATGCAAGCTGTATTTTATTGGAAATTCAAAAAATCCTGAGATTTCATGAGATTTGCAAAATCCAGCCGGAATCCTGAGAAGAGTCCAAAAATCCTGAAATCTCAGGACAAATCCTGAGATATGGTAACCCTAGTCGGGCCGCGGTCTCCGATATAACATCTCAAAGGAAGATCTTTCCCCTACATGTTATTCTGCTGCACCTGAGTTAGTAAATCCCCGCTAATAGTTTTATCGGGAAGGACAACATCTTTCAAATTCACTAGTTAACAGCTAATAACAACGAAAACTTCAGCAAAATGCAAAATTGCATTCGTGTAGGTAGCGGGTAGTCAAAACAATCTCGTCATGGATGGATTTTATTACAGAATAGCACCGTTGATAAATTAATTCCACGATAATCAGCTAAAACTGATGGCGCAACGATTTTCTATTATCTGAATAATTAAATAGATAAAGGTAACTGAACGATGGTTAAAACTAGACACTATAAGGTTACGGCCAGAGTGCACTCAGATTCAGACTCAGAAAACAAGCGCGAGAAATAAACAGTGTAGTTAAAGCAGGGTGGCCATAGTGGCAGCAGGCAACCTGCTTAAACTACACTGTATATTTCTCGCGCTTGTTTTCTGAGTCTGAATCTGAATCTGAGTGCACTCTGGCCGTACCCTAAATCTACAATATTTCATTTTCATAATTAGTTTTGTGTAAAAATCATAAAAGATAAAAAATATAACATTACTATTATGAAATTGTTTTAAAGTTTAGGATTCCGTTATACAAAGTACGTACAAAGAATAGATGAACCAAATAGGGTATTTGACAGTATTAAAAATAAAATGCTAATTGTTAGCATCTGTGTTTAGAATGAATGGCAGGGGTTTTTACTATTTTTTCAAAAAAATAATAATAATCATAATTTTACTAAAAAGCCACGAAAAAGATAATAGTTTTCTTATCTATTGTCACGTGACCCAAAACGCTTGGGATTGGCTTAGCCTAAAATGACGTCACACGCAAGTAAACGTCCGGTTAAAGTGACATTACATTGTATCGTTTGACGTTTTAATAACAGTAGTGTGACGTCACACACTAGTAAGACAATATTAAAAATTATTATTATAGTGTCCAGAAAAACGTTTTCGCGGCCATTTGAAAATGGAGTTTTTATTTGGTTATTTTTACTGAAATACACAACAGAATGATGAATATACGCACTCCATAAAAATTAGTCAATAACGTGAGATCGTTTTCTAAAACTTGTCAAATACCCTTCAATCCATTACTCGCCTCCACATCCGCATCCGCCCGGACAGCGGAGGATGCGGGTTCGAGTCCCGTCTGCTGCCTGGATCGCGTGTTTTTACCAGTAAAATTTTAATCACTAAGGCACATAATGCTCGTATTTATCGCATTCAAACATTTGCACCGGGATTGTCTAAACTTAAAACTAAATTTAACATCAGTCTCTCCTTTTCATTCTGTGTAGAAAATGCCAAGGATACACTGTTGTCAAATTTAAGTTTAGAGAATCATGTCAGAATCGACACCATTATTTGATATGTTATTTCCATTTATGTATTTATAGAAATTGTAGAAGATATCAGATGTTGTAGGTTTCCCTAATGCGTTTCAAAGTTAGAAGATTCTGTAAAATAACTCTTTTAATTTCTATTTTACTCACAACCAGATTGTAAAGAATAGAAGAACATTATTAAAATGAAAACTTGAAAAAATACTTTAGATATTACACAATATTGTAAGCGTATATATTTCAAAATTTATAAAAAGAATAAATATAATTGACCAACTTCCTGTTTTGGTATGAATTATTGGCGGACCTCCAGTATTTGATATTTGTTACATGTATTATTCCGTCTAAGTGTCGCCGCACACGGGCCACCGAACACAACCATAAAACGCCGCTACCGGCATATTTCTTGTAGTTTACATACATTTTATATGGACTCGCCACACACGGTACGCTGGTGGCCGCCACACCCTATAAATCGTCGTTGCTCGCTTCTTGTGGCCCGCACCGGCCACTTAATGCGCCGATACAAAACGCCGCCATACGTCCATTCTCCACCCCTCTCTCCCTTGCCTTAGTCGGCCGCTGTCGCGCGCTTCAGCCACTTTAGTAGCCGCTTCTAGCTTCTCGTGGCGGTGCGTTTGTGGCTGTGGCGTGTGGCCCGTGTGCGGCGACACTTAGACGGAATAATACATGTAACAAATATCAAATATTAGAGGTCCGGGATTGGATTTACTAATTTTATAATCGAGCATAAATATTAATTTTATAATCAGAGCATCATCGCAAACGAAAAACATGATTTTAAAGATGTGATATTTCATATATATTTTTGAAGTTATACTTCTTTAGGCGCGTTATGAAAAAATATGATGAGAGTGAAATTTTTAGATGCGTGCGCATCACTGTAACCCAAAAGTAACAGCATGAAGTTGGCCGCGGGCGCGTTATGAAAAAATCATGTGAGTGAAATTTCGAGATGCGCGCGCATCACTGTAACACAATAGTAACACCATGAAGTTGGCCGCGGGCGCGTTAAGAATGTTAGTGTCTAATAAGTGGTTAATAATCCACCATTATTAGACATCTGTTCGAAAGGTACTTTGAACGATCCACGGAGCTCCATAAGATGATCGCGTTGTCAAAAACAATGTTGGCACGCTCGTCGCCTCTGATCACTGTATTCATATTTATAATATTTATCCACATGTTTCTAGTTTCTATATAGACACAACGTGTTTTAGTTACTTACAAGTGCTAATTACATATGGACTAATAACTTAAATTCAGTAGTGATTTTAATTGAATATTTATTTAATTTTTCAAATTAAAACTGAACTTAATTGACTGTGTTAACTATCCTTTTCCAGTCCTTTTATTATTTTATTGTAATTATTAATTAATTGCATGCAATTAAAAATATTTTTAATGATGCTAAAGAAGTATAACTTCTCACGCGCGTACATACGACCAACTTCATGCGTTACTTTTGTGTTTACCGCACATTAAGAAAATCTACCAACAAAATAGAAATAGAATCTCTATTCAGTGGGTGCTAACGACTGCATTGTGAAGGCCTATCAAAAGTATTTATTAATCTGGAACAACGGAACCAAAGCGCGATTCAGGAGACTACAGCGCCATCTCTTGACCATTGATGTAGTAGAACCAAAAACCACATCTTTATTTTTTGTAATAAAGTAACAGTTATAGGTATTCATATTTATAATATTTATCCACATGTTTCTAGTTTGTATATTCGGAATACGTGTTTGAGTTTCATACAATTGCAAATCACATATGTTGTAATAAATTATATTCAGTAGCGATTTTAATTGAATATTTTGATTATTTATTTATTTTTTCAAATTAAAACTGAACTTTATTGACTGTGTCCTTTTCCAGACTTTTTATTAATTTATTGTAATTAATTATTTGCATGCAATTAAAAACTAATTTTAAACGATGCCAAAGAAGGATAACTTCTCACGCGCCTACATAAGTACACGCACCCATTTTTTTTATAATAAAAACATGTATTGTTGTAGTTTTAAACTTTCAAATTTATTCAATTTGCTTTCTACATGATACAGTTAAAAAGCTTCTACTTACTGGAATTTTCGCCTGTGCTCCCACCTTGAAGTCCTCTTCGGTATATCCTTAGCATGAACACTCCCATCATTTTCTAATGCCTTCACTTTCTCATGTAACTCATCACTATTCCTAACCTCTACTCTTTTGCCTTCGTCATCTGTGTCACGTTTTTTTCTATCGTGAATAACGTCTATTTCTATTCCTGTTTCTTTAGTACGGTACACTGTTGTATGATCCCCAATATCTTTGTGCTTTCTTGCATCTGCTACGTCTTTAACCTTATCCATTTTGACTGTTGTAATTGTATGTTCATCTAAAGAACCTTGCCTCTCGGCGTTTTTATCCGTAGAATTGGCCGTAGCGTTACCAGAAGCTCGCCAATGCACAAATTGTTTAGGCACGTATGGATTTCCTTTGTTTTTAGTAGATTGGTAATATGCTGGTCTGTGGTGTGTTGAATATTTAACTGCGCCAGACTTAGTTGATCTGTAATTCTTCGGGCAAGGATATCCGCCGTAGAAAGGACATTTGCCGAGGTGATTTCTTTGGTAAACCTCTATGTTTTCGGAAGCCTTACAGAATTCCGGCATGTTTCCAACCGCTTTATCTACCATTGATTTAACGTATTCTGTTATGGTTGCGATTATGTTAAGGATATCGGGTTTATTTTGAACGTCATTGGCGTCCTTAACTTTGGGATTTGGTTCACTTTGATTGCAGTAAACTCCGCGGGCTACGGTCAATGCTTTTGCGGACACTTTATATATTTGCTCGATAGCATCTTGCATTTCTTTTTCAATGGCCAAGTCTTTGATGCGTTCATCTACAGACGGAGTGGGTGGTGGTGTTATATCGCGATTCACTCTCAAGTTAGTATCTTCTGCTACTTCAACCGTTACTTCTCTTTTCCTTCTAGCTACTCCAGGGTAGTTTTGACATAGCTCTATCTTCTCTTGGCGATCTCTCGCTCGACATTCAGGACCGTATACTATATCTATCTTCTTTAAATCCAATGGGGAGAGGCCTTTGCGGTTCTGGTTGTTTGTAGAGCCGGTGTTTGTCTGGAATAATATTACATTACGTAGAAATAAAGTTCTGGCTTTAATTTTTACGTATTGAAAATATTGTTGACGATGCTGGCATGAAATTTCTAAAATTAAATCAAAGTTTAACATCAGTCTCTCTCGATTTTATTTTGTATAGAGAATGACAAGGATACACTGTTGTCAAATTTAAGTTTAGGTTTAGAGAATCATGCCAGTATCGACGCCACTGTCAATGTAAAACAATCACAATTACAATCGAGACCATATTATATAGATGCAATTCAAAACTTTAATTTAGTAGACACATTTCGTATCAATATGGATCATTATCTGATTCGGGCTGATTATGATGATGGTCTATAAGTTGTCATCAGCACCAAATAATGCCGAACTGAGCTTCATCATCATCATCAGCCTATTAATGTCCCCATTGCTGGGGCACAGACCTTTCCTATGGATGGAATAGGGAGATTGGGCCATGACCCGCCATGCGGGCCCAGTGCAGTTTGGTGGGTGGTCACGATTGCAGATGCAACGGCTTAACATGCCTTCCGAAGCACGGAGGAGTTTGAGATAGTAAATTTTTGATCACCCATCCAATGACTGACTGACTGCGAAAGTTGCTGCACCTCAATAGTATCTTCATACACAACTGAACCAATCCGCATTGGGTCCGCGTGGTGGGTCATGGCCAAATCTCCCAAAGGCCTTCCCTATTGATGAAATAGGGAGTCTGGGCCGCTTATATGGAATCTATACCTTCACACAACGCTCTATAGTGTTGAGTTCGGGTATACCATAAAAATATGTACCGCCTTGTTGAGGATTTTAAAATATACCCGACTGCAACATTCGTTTTGAGCATACTTTAAAAATGTGAACCGTCGTGTTAAGGATTTCAAAATATACCCAACCGCAACATTCGTTTGGGTCGGTATCAGATAAAGGGACGTTTATTTTATAGGTTAGAGATTGAGGTAAATTATACGAGAACAAAAGTGGATAAAAAACGTTTATTAGTTACTTTAAAAATAAAGTAATTATAAAATTAAAAATACTAATTTAGCGCGCATTACGGACATTCATTTTAACATTCTGGCCTAAGTTGTGCTTTCGTTTAGTTCTGCGTTCTGTATTAGACGGCCGCCCAGCTTGAATCCTAGACTTGGTCTTTCCTATTCCTCTATCTTTACGTCTACTCAGCGCTGTGCTTTGAACTTTAATTTTCCTTGGTACACGCCTTGTTATTATCTGATTTAAAATAAAGTTTTGTCCTTGCTCTGATGTATTAATTTTTTTGATTATATTTGTGAATTTTCCCAGTGCTCTTAGATTGTGGACAGTGGGGTTTGTTTCAAATAACTTTGTGAAGCGTTGTACTTCAGTCTTAAACTCTGCGAGTGCATTTTTATATTGGTGAGGGAATTCTACAGCAACCTGTTGCTTGTAAGATGAAGAATTGGCAACATCCTGTATCGGCTCTTGTGTATCGGAGGAAGAGGACTGTGGTACTACCTGTATCTGCTCTTGTGTATTAGAGGAAGAGCACTGCGATCCTATCGAATCCAAATCATTGTTCGGTATTTGATCCAAATCTATCATATTCATGTAGAAATTTTCATTAATCTCATCCCCCGTCGCAATTCTTGCGAGTGACATTCTATCTTGAATAGAAAGCCGAGGAGAATTGGGAAATATAACTCCAAAGTTTTGCTCAATGCTACACAGGTGCTTGCAGAATTTTCCACATTTTCCAGCGTCACAGTCGCAAACGGCTAAATCGGCTCTCACAGTGTAAAAAGTATTTGGGCTTGTCTCTGATTCCACACTTATCGTTGACTTTAGATATATTTTTAATATTTCGAGCAGTCTTCATGAACATTGCATATATGGAATCCTTGGTTTTTCGTGTGTTGGCGTAAGAAACAATGCGACGCATAAAATAATTTTCAAAAATGGACGTTATGAAATCTACTAATGCGCAAGCATTAAATGCTTTACATCGCTGGAGTATGACGTCTTTAAGAATGCGTATAGATGCTTCTGTTATGTTGTTGGTGTTGTTTCCTCGCGTAAGTAAATCCAACCGATCAGAGACACACCATTCAGGCCGGCGTTTCCATAAGTTACTCAGATGATTTAATAGAGCTGGCATCGTCTTAACATCCTCGTCACCTGTCAATTCCTCATACAATTTTACTGCTTCTTCTGGATCAGTTATAAAAAGAATATTTCGAAATCGTGTCATGATGGACTGCCTTTTCATTATGTCAACCTTGTGATCTGCAACGCAAAGCCAACGCCAAAAGGCTTGGCAAACATGGAATACGCATAATAGTAATCGAGCATTTGGAAAAATAGTTTTCAAAGCATTTCGTTCGGCAGTAGAATCGTCCGTCATAACAATATCCGGCTCTAATTTTTTACCCGCCTCGTTCTTTTCTACAGCTTCTTTTATAGCGGCAAAAACCATCGTGTAATTGGACTCATTTTGCTCAGTATGTATAGCACATGCCAATGGAAGCCCACCGATTTTGTGATGTGTAAAAACTAGAGTAATCGCAGAACTTGTCTGGTCACACGATGATGTTGTGTCTACAAAAATCATATTCTCATATGCAGTAGACAGAAAAACTCGTTTCATAATAGGAGTAATTATCACGATAATCCTGGGATTTTGTTTTAACAGTATCGAGTAGCCTTTTTTATTTAAACTCTCAATTTTTGCTTGTATGATTTCGGGGAGATTGCATTCATTACGGTCGCCATACTTTTCAGTACGCCATTTATTGTACATGTAGTACACATGATTTTCGGAGGGATTTATTTGAGAGTTTGATAACATCTCTATTCCATTTAGATCAGTATCTTGAAACGAGTCCAGTACGTTCAATTCGTTGTAATTTATTGCTGCGCAAGGTGTCATTCCGCTATCAAAATATTTCATAAAAGTTTCTTCGGTTTCCTGGCTGCATTTTAGTAAATTCAAAGCTTCGGCAACGTAAACGCGATGAGAGTGTAGAGAAAAACTATGGTCACTAACACATTATACCCTTGCGACAACAGTTTGTCGTTTCGAATAGTGTCCTTGTTAACTTTTTTGATAACAAAGTCTATTTTAGCCTTACAGTTTTGTCCACGAGACGACTTCTCAGATTTTTTATTGAACGATGAATGTTGACATGTATAGGTTTTTCGAAATAAGAAGCGCTTCAACGAAGGATATGACTTTCGAACTATCCAGTTAGTGTTCGTAAATTTGTAATTTGATATTTTTTGAACAAACTCGTCGATAAACTTAACATATCGTTCTTGTTGTTCATTTTGTTCAGTCTTCAGTCTAAATCGCATGGAGTACTTTTCCTCCGATTCAAAATCCAGATTCTCGATAAGTCCACATTGTTCGGTTATAAAACCCTCTAAACTGGCTTTATCTATCATTATTCGTAGGTACTTTTTACGCTAAAAGGATCACAAACTATATAGTTATCACTTTATAATAATCTTCGCAACGTACTATGCACTTATGACATTTTTTTTAAATTAAATACAAATGAAAAACAATCTTCAATCACATTTTAAACAGTACTGACTCGCACGTGGTCACAAAATGATGCAACAAACAAAATATTGCGTCAGCCAGCGGGTGCAAAGGATAGAACGATTTAAATAGTAACGTGCCAAAAGAGTACCGAACGATGGCTTCGTTGCGGTCGGGTATGTTTTAAAATACTTACGCGGGCGTATACTAAATCTGAATGTATACCCGATATCAACTCGCGCCAGTGACGTCACAAATGTTAGATAAAGGTACGCTTTATTGAAATGATTTTTGTTTACTGGATTTGAAAATATACCCGACGGCAACGCGGTCTCTGACGTCATGAGAGTTGTGTGAAGGTATAGATTCCATATAAGCGTCTGGGCCATAATCCACCACGCGGGCGCAGTGCGGATTGGTGGGTGCTGACGACTGCAGATGTAGCCATCGAGCTCCTCGATCTCATCGAGTTATGATGGTCAATAAATATTTTTTCATTTCATTCCAGTTTACCTTAATCATGATCGTCCTATGTCCATTCTTGCTGTAGTCCCTCTCGCTGAAGTGCAATACGCTGTCGATGTCATAAGGTAGGTTCTGAAGAGCTGCTGGCGATTGAGGGTCCTTTGTGAATAACTCGACGGCACCTTTGGGAAAATTACAATTCAAAAGAAAATTTTACAGGAAAAAAAATCCTAGCGGACCAGGCAACTGGCGGTACTTGAACCCGCACCCTTCGCTATCTGGGCGAATGCACTGACCATTATACTACCGCGGCCCTAATTGTCCGTGTCGAATTTAGTCTAGCATTTCTTAGGTTGCAAGGCAACGCCATCCTTCGCATTGTAGGTAACCCAAAATGTCAAATGAATACCTTTACAAGTATTAAACATTTGAAAGAAGAAATAACAATTATAGTTAGATATATATATATTTTTAAAGAATATAACTGCTAGATGTTTTAATCTAAAGAAAATATTACTAGAAAGAATTCCACGGGGACCAGGCATCAGACGGGACTCGAATCCGCACCCTTCGTTCGAGTCCCGTGTGCTGCCTGGAGCTCTATTTCTGAATCACTCGTCTGACATAGTATCGTCGAATGCGACATAAGTCACCTTTGACTTTCAAGTCGCATAATACTGACTTTCCGTATTTTTGAATCATTCGTCACCGGTGTTACCTGTTTAATACGAAATGTAAAATTTTACTCATTTCACGCAGAAAAAATAAAAACCGGTAATTACCGCAATGGAAGCCGAACAAAAAATTCTCGTTGTCGTTTCATATAAAGCATGACAATGATAGATCATCGTCGTATTATAGCACAAAACATTTGACAATTATTCTATCATTCGCCTCCACCATTCGCCATGCAGCGAGTGGTCTCACCCATTCGTTACACTCGAGCGATTCAAAAATATTGAATTAATTATGTCGAATGAAATTTAATAGAAATCGAGCGTTCGACGCAAGGCGAGTGATTCAAAAATAGAGCTCCTGGTCCACGTGGAATTCCTTCTAGTAACATTTTCTTTAGATTTCAACATCCAGCAGTTAAAATGCTTAAAAATATAATATTTAATTTGTACTTTGGTTATGGCAGAATATATTTATTCCTAAAGTTATACTTTACTTGATATTATCGAGTTTCGTTGTGATAGATAAAAACTTCCCAGTAGTCTCATAATTTAACTACTGTTCTTGTGTGAACATGTTCCCTCCCTCTTACAACTTGGGATCCTTTAAAAGTGGCGTGAAGAAGCAACATGCAGGCCGGCAGGGTGAGGATGGCTGGTGTGGCAGCTAGAACTGCTGTACCAGCTATCTAAACGTTAGGACTTCACCGTCACTTAACATCAGGTGAGGCGGAGTCATTTGTCGGATCTATCTACAAAGAAAAATGTAGAGAAAAAAAATCTTTACCAACTGATTAACTTTTTTTATTTAAAGAATACATACATAATCCCGTAAGAATATACAAGTATCTGTTACAAAAAAAACGTTTTGTTGAAAAAATAAGTTTGAGTTTGTAAAAAGAATCTCTTATCTATTAGACAAGTCCGTCCGTCTGTCTGTGGTGCTGTTTCAGCGGCCAAACCGTAAGAGATAAATAAAGAGAATATTTAAGTTATAAGTTAAGAATAGTCTGATAAGACTACAAACCGGATTTGAGTAACGTAGCACTTTCGGTTTTCGAGAAATCACGAATTTCAAACGAAACCACACAAAATCTCCGAAGTTCTTAATTAATTAAATACATTTTTTTTTTAAATCAGGTTTTGGTGAACATTTGGTTCACTGGTTTGCTTGTACATAAATAATTCCGTAAGAACATACAAATATTTGTCACAAAAAAAGTTATTCCTCAAATGAAAACATTAACTTTTTAATCATACAATAGATTTAATAATTAAACGTAGGTATGTATAATATGAACTGTGTAGATATGAAAGTTCTGTTTCTAAATATACATTGTGATAAGCAACCGTAATCTTTATAACGACAAAACAATTATTACTACATAAGTATAATATTGGATTTTATTGACAATATTTTTTTTTTTTCATTGTGATTACAATATTTGTAATCCAAATGGTAATGTATCTTAAATCCAAGTTATTTTTATAGTTTTGAATTGACATCTAAGTAGTTACATTGAAATTCATTTTTTATTTATTTCTATTGACATATTTATTTATTGATATTTTTTTTTGTAGTTTACAGTATTGAAACAGTAATGTTAATAATTCATGTAATTTTATAAAAATTTACTGTTGTGAATTTAGCCTTCGTGAAATTTTGCATATGTTTTCACTCTGACTCTGTTGTTGTCCTTAACAATTAAAAGATAATGATTTATTTTTATTACATAACCCTATGTTAAGTAGTTTGACTAATCCCCAACTTTCGATTATTCTTTTGTTATGTTAAGCCTTATAAGTTATACTTTGATGACTGGTACAACAAAAAAGCTTCGATTTTGAGCACAATGCTTGAAATGCAAGAAGCCACTGCTGCAATGCCTACACGTCAATTTTATTAAAAAGCAGACTGCCTAGAATGGCAGATGCCATGCCACTACTCCAATCTCTTATCTATTAGACAAGTCCGTCCGTCCGTCTGCCTGTGGTGCTGTTTCAGCGGCCAAACCGTAAGAGATATATAAAGAGAATATTTAAGTTATAAGTTAAGAATAGTCTGATAGACTACAAACCGGATTTGAGTAACGTAGCACTTCCGGTTTTCGAGAAATCACGAATTTCAAACGAAACCACACAAAATCTCCGAAGTTCTCAACTAATTAAATACATTTTTTTTTAAATCAGGTTTTGGTGAACATTTGGTTCACTGGTTTGCTAGTAATACCTAAAACGCTAAATAACTAAAGACTCGATGACATGGGGCGAGTATACAAGCTACAAGCCAGTTCGCTAGTAGCATGTAAATTCGCCCCGTAGATAGATAGATTTGATCGTAGATCTTTAGTATTTAAGAAGAATCTAATTGCTAATTTGTAACATTTATAATTATTTAAACTATTGCTAGTAGTAATCAATTTAAAAAATTATAAATATGATATGATTTGGCTGTAGCTTAGCATGTCAAGCACTCACTCACTCTCTATTATTTAGTCACTCAGTATGTACATATTAGAGGTTACATCCTTGTTTTTTGTGTGATAATGAAGATAAATCTGTACTAAATGTTTGTCACCTGTTTGTACATCAAATAAATAAAATAAAAAATAAAATAGTATCGAGTAGCAGATGGTAAAAAAGCCGATGACACTGGGCGAGCTTACCCCGTGTCATCAAGGCTTAAGAAGCTTATTGCCCACAATGTATCGTGACTATATCGCGTAAAGATGGGTTTTCTACGAGCTATGCAAGTTACCTTTTCTAAATCTAGGCATTTCATTATATTGCATGTCTGTTCACTATTGGAGCCGGTAGCGAACAACTTAACTTTTTGCTACACACTAAAATCAACCCTTTGAACATGGCTAAGATCATTAACATTGAACCTTTTACATCAGCACCTTATGCGCATGGCACAAAGACAGAATCGGCGCAGCAGTCGGCTCCTGAGGCGGCATACCAGCTCCACCGGCGATATCCAAATGTGTGTACTTCACATTCTTGTCCTCCAAACCTCCTACTTTAATCAGAAAGCCTGCAGCGAGCTGATGGTTTCGTCCCTTAGCTTCCACATCGATTTGCAGAAGATCGTCCCCTTTACACTTTCCAATATTAACAGCCAGATCTTCTTGTCTAACCACAGACACTTCGATGCCCTCCCCAATCCTAGACCCACTGAATTGTAGTCTATTAGAATGATTACTCGCTCTAGCGCTATGGTTGTCCATAGCTGCGGAATAGTCACCGTAACAGAGCTTCGCGTGGCCAGTCAGCGTGGCTATGGTATAAATGTGGGGGTTTAATTCAGCGCCGGCCTGCTCAGCCATTTTGTAAAGCGAATCCGCCATTGCGAATCTCCCTTCCGCGTCCGTGTTTGTTACTCTCACAGTTTTGCCACTGCGTGACAAGAGCAGCTCGTCTTGAACATACGAATCTTCGCCAACGGAATTTCGGCAAAGACACATCACACCTACGACCTTCAGATGGCTAGGTTTCAATATTGAGCAAGCTTTCAGGAAGCCAGCGACAGCTGCCGCACCGCACTTGTCTCGGGACATGCCGGCCATTTTACCAGCTGTCTTGATATCGGCGCCTCCAGTGTCGTAAGTCACTCCTTTCCCGACCAACATTAAGGTCTCCGAAACTCTGGCAATGTCGGACGGTATGTAAACTATTTCCACCACTCTCGGTTTGTGTCTGTCCACGCGATTAGCCGCTCTAGAGACAGCGGCTAAAAGAGGATATTCCTTCGCTATAACTTCCTCGTTGTCTATAACGTTCACTTTAATGTAGATGTCGTCAGCGAATGACGCTTTCACGTATTCGACGATCCTAGCAGGAGTCATTCTCTCCGGATCCGCACCGCCGATGTCTCTGGTGAGGATCCTCGCTCTCTCCAGCCCGATGGCGTTCCTCACTACCTTTTCGAACTCCTTGGTGACCTTCTCTTCGGCGTGGAATCCTATTTTTGTGCAGTTCTTGGTGCCTTCACGTTCTCTTAGCTGCAAAGGGACGTACAGCGCTTCTAAAGCTCCGAGTATAGCGACCAATTGTCCATCAGGGAAGTCGACGACATTCTGAACGACTAGCAAAGGGCATTTAGCGCCTGCGTCAAGCGCTCTCAGAACTCCTTTCTTTGCTGCTTCTTTCAGTACTACCACGTCGTGATAAGGAGTGATTTTACCTGTAGGTGACAACACGAGTCTACCACCAGACACATATTCGCAGTTCCACACGGTAGCTACTTTTTGAACGTGCTTATCTAACTTGGTGATGTCGTTCACGTAACTCCTGACGTGTCTCGGCAAGTCCACCTTCAACTCATCAGGATAAACGATGAGTATAACAGCATCGTAGTCACTGGATTGGAGGTTCGTTTCGATGAAAACATTCTCGAAAAGTTTGTAATCTTGCGCGGCCATCTTCTCTCGCAGTACGCGGCACAATGACTGATTGTGGTATCACGGAATATAACAGAATTTAATTATTGACGATGCGTTATCGGTGTACATTGGTACATTTACAGTGATAATGAACACTTGGCAGGTATTAAATTGTTTGTTTATCACTGTTTGTGTCGTAATGAAGTATGCATCATTCTACTAATATAATTAACAAGAAAGTTTGTATGGATGTCTGTGTAAACGCAATTAAAATTTATAATAAATTACCTAAAACAATACGTAAAAAAACTTCACAAATTTTGAAAAAAATTTTTTTTTTCTATTAAAACTTTGCTTTAGATTTAAACATCTAACAGTTAAATGCTTAAAAAAATAAAAACATAACTTTCATTGCTATTTCTTTCTTTCAAATGTATAATACTTGAAAAAGTATTCCTTTGACATTGTGGGTTACCTACAATGCGAAAAGATGGCGCTGCCTTGCAGCTTAAGACTAGGAAAATTTCGACGCGGCCATCAGGGCCGTGGTAGCATAATTAGTCAGTGCATTCGCCCGGATTGCGAAGGGTGCGCGTTCGAGTCCCGTCCGCTACCTGGTCCTTTAGATTTGAAACATCTAGCAGTTAAATGCTTAAAAAAATATAGACATAACAATATTTATGGAAAAAAGCCTTCTATAATATGCAAGAGTTTTTTAATGAAAGATAGCGAACCTACTTGTAATCTTAAATTTTACTATGATTGATTATAATTATGTGTATTTTATTTATTTTTTGTATATTGATATTGAAGTGCCCTTACAGGGTTCATGTTTGGAACTGAAATTAAATCGTAAGAACTTGTAATTACCACATGAAACAATAAATATATTGAATTGAATAGGGTTGATGACAATTTTTTTTCTTCGTTTATCAGGTAGATTATCAAAAAGTATTGGACACGTATTTTTTCTTTTTTCACATAATATTAACATTGCAGAGATAAATTGATTTGAAAAGTCGCATGACGTCACGTTTGAGTACACTTTTAAGTGAAAATTCACTTAAAAGTGACGTCACGAGCCCCTACTCCCAAACTTTGACGCGCTATAACTTTGTCATTTTTTGGTTGATTGGCCAAAGAAAAAATACGTGTCCATTATTTTTTGATCATCTAACTGACGGACTAAATAGAATTTCGTTTACTGTACCCCGTCATCACCCCTATGTAGATAAATGTTACTCAATCACCCAAAAACCTTTTGCGACATATTTGGAAGAAATTTGACTTACATAATTATAGTTCATTAACTAGAAAAAGCGCTATTTTATTTCATGATTATAATTTGATTAACCTAGAATGTGACTTTAATACTACATTGACGTCAGTTATAAAAGGCTTAGGAACTTTTGATTGATATTCACAATATATACATGTATGTACATTTAACTAAAGAACAAATAGTAAGATATTTATAACTAAACACCTTTTATATAATAACTGAAATACATTATTAAAAGAAGTGCCTTTAGGCAAGGTTCCAAAGATACTGGCATCGTTAACTATTAATTATTATTATTTATTGTTAGCGTTATTTACTAAATAGGTATTTGACAAGTTTTAGAAAACGATCTCACGTTATTTACAAATGTTTATAGAGTCCATAAAAAGATATGGATATTCATCATTATGTTGTGTATTTCGGTAAAAAAATAAATCAAAAACTCTATTTTCAAGTTGCCGCGAAAACGTATTTCTGGACGATATGGCGTCTCACTGGTGTGACGTCACCCGACTGTCATTAAAACGTCAAACCATACAAACAAATGTCACTTTAACCGGAAGTTTACTTGCGTGTGACGTCATTTTAGGCTCCACCAATCCCAAGCGTTTTGGGTCACGTGACAATAGACAAGAAAACTATTATCTTTATTGTGGGTTTTTAGTAAAATTATGAAAATTTTTCTGTAAAAATAGTAAAAACTCCTGCCAATATTCATTCTAAATACAGATGCTAACAATTGGCACTTTATTTTTAATACTGTCAAATACCCTAATGACGCATAGACCACCATAGACTGTTTTGTTATGATTGGTGTCTCACATCTAACCAATGCATGAATTAACTTTTTGTTTGCGCTAGATTAAAATAAATACTTTTGATAGGCCTTCACAATGCAGTCGTTAGCACCCACTAAATAGAGATTCTATTTTGTTGGTAGATTTGCTTAATGTGCGGTAAACACAAAAGTAACGTAACTGTTAATAATTTGTGTTACAGTGATGCGCGCGCATCTTAAAATTTCACTCTCATCATTTTTTCATAACGCGCCTAAAGAAGTATAACTTCAAAAAAAAACAATTTTGAAAGATGGTTCATCTCTCCCACCTCGGTAAGTCTCTCTGGTTTCCCCTAATTTTTATCCTGGAAAAATTTTTGGTTACTAAGGAATTCTCAAAAATACTAATGTAAACGCGGACGAAGTCGCGGCAGGCCACTAGTTAATTATAAAATGACAATCAGTAAGTAAATTTATATTTATTTGCAGAGTCTCTTCTTAGATATAATAAAATAACATTATGTACGATATAATTGAGAGGACAAAACTGTTCTCTGTTCTCTCGGTTTATGGTTGTCAACCTTACTATTATATAAGGGGATCAAATACTATATTTCTAAAAAAAAATATAATAGGCGAAATTAATTTATATAAAACTAAATAAAACAAGTTAATGCACGAAACTTTATTTATTTATTGACGTTTCGCAGCCTTTTCAGGTCTGCATCGTCAGAAATCGTCAGTATTCTGACGAATAAATCTTAATAATTTCTTGCATTAACCCGTTAAAACTAGTTTTATTTAATGAGTGATGTGCGTGAAAACCTAAGAAACAAATATATTAAACTACTTTTTATTTTGCTTAAAGCAGATTTTTGCCAGTAAAAGAGTTTTTAAAAATAAAAAAATAATTAATAAGGCTTGAAAGAGCAAAAATATATTGAATTTTAAAAATAAAGTAGATAATATAAGTTATTTACGGGATTGTTACCATGTACCTTGTTTTTAGCGAGTTTCCGATATTTCGGCACTGTTGCAAGCGCCATGATCACGGAGTAACTGAGTTACTGAGTCAATCCCGTAAATAACTTATATTACTATAATGTTAGTGACCATGAAAGTTTAAAACAATATAATAAAGTAGATATTTTAACCACATACTATATTTTTCCATTTTTTGCCATCCACTATATTTTTAGAAGTAACAGCTTCGAAAATAGGTACTATATTTTATAGAAAAAAAATGGTTGCCTGTAAAGTCGGTTTTACGGGCGAAGATTTTACGTGACAACGTCTTTTTCTCGGTAGAATATTTATTGATATGAATATAATTAAATTGCACAATAGGAACAAGGAATTGAATGAAAATAAGAATTGCACAAATTTTAACTATAGAAATATATTTTGTTTACTAAAACATTGTACATGTAAACTTAAACTTAACACGAGAGACTCATCGTAACGTTACCGAGCGTTACACTTTTTCATAAGTGACTCCCAGCCGCAACCTAATTTAAGACGTTGTCACGTCAAAAAGTTGATAACCCTGGCTCGGATAGTCAGTCAGTAATCACATATTTTATGCTATTTTATTACATGGAAACTTAGCTAAGTTAGTATAAGCAGCGTTTTATTCACGTTGCGTTGATGAAAATCGACAATTGGGTACCTACTATTTGATCAGAGGTTCTTAATCCACTCTTATGAAGCCTGTTTTTTGTTGGAGTTTACTCCTTAAGAATCGATTTGCATATATAAGGGGCCCGGTATGAGAAAAATGTGAGGAGTAAAATCTATCGATGAATGACTTCGTTACGTTTTTGGTGCGCATCCTATGTCGCGCAACTTTGATAAACAAAGATGACGGATTGACATTAATAATTAATTTTTAAAATCTGAACTGAATTTAGATATTGTTCCTGATAGAGCAATGGGGACAACGAGGTATGGTACAACCATTGATGCGGTATTTTCAAGATTCGTGAACCACGTATCTACAAACGTCCATGTGTCTTATTTTAGTTACCATAAACCACTTGTCACTGTAATTAATAATGCAGACAATGTTGATTTAATTAATATTTAAAAAAATGATAATAGTCTGATAATAATAATTACATAAATTATCAACATTCCTAATGATATATTTATGCACATCTGAAATTGACTATTGTAAAAAGTTTAATGTAAAATATTTTTTGTTATAATAAATGTATATGAAATGAATAAATATATATTTATATATGTATATTATTTTCATTAATTGTTAATTTATGTTAATTTACCCTTTCATACAGTATCAATCTTTTTTAAGTTAAATAAACTCTTTTTGCGTCTGGTTAGACTATCGAACTTAAGGAGTAAACTCCAGTCGTGCGTCGGAGCTGACACACACATTTTTTTTTTTGGCCGGGAAATGCCTTATGCATCTTTCAACCAACGGGGAGCGAGAAGAAGGTAGGTGGGACTCCTCCCTGCTCATTACAGCCAGCCCTTGGGCCGGGTGAAATGAGTAGGGCTCTACCTAACGCCCCACTAAAACCTAACCTAACCTAACCTAACCTAACGCCCCACTAAAACCAGAAAATACTCCTGCACCGGTCACCCGGCGTACATTCTGAGGCCCACAGTCCCCCCAATGCACGCTGGGAGCGCGGGTGTGTTTGCGGCAAGGCAAAGGGTAGTTCCTTAATAGTGTTGCCGAGTCCGATTTGTTTTAAATCGGTACATGTGGTAAAAAAAATCGGGACTTAGGGTTGCAGATCGGGACAGTAAACAAATAACAACAGTTTTTAAGTCTGGGTATAATTTATTGCATTTTAAAGTACTCATGCAAGTATAGAATTATCCACTACCTAAATTACAGTTATTGATTCATCGGAACATTTAGCGATCAGGTACAAATCGGGACGCGACCCCAGACCCCTAAAAATCGGGACGTCCCGCGGAAATCGGGACACCTGACAACACTTTTCCTCAAGGACCCGTTTTTGGCGGGCACGCGCTTGTTATTCATAACCACAGTTCATAATCTATTGTAAAGCGTACCAAATTTTTAGATTCTGAGTTCACGGGAAGTAAAGGAGTATACGAGTTTCAAATATTGGCAGAAATTTGCGGCACAAACGGCTGTATCTTTTGATTGCGTTGGCTTAGAAGTTTGATTTTTTCACAGCTCCAAGGGACAGTAGACCTAAGTATTTAATATTGACCGAGTGGCCGAGTGGTTTGTACGCCGGGTTTCATGGTGTCGCCGACTCGAGAGGTCCCGGGTTCAAATCCCGGTGGGGGCAGATGTTTGTTTGATAAATATGAGCGTTTGTACTCCTGTCAATATGTATTTCTATAAAAATATACTTATATATGTACAGTATATACTACTCTATCCGTTACCCTAGTATCCCATAACACAAGTCTTATAGTGCTTACCTTGGGGCTAGGCTAATTGGTGTGTGTTGGAATTAAAAATATATATATATATAAATTTCAGCTTGATACCACCACGCGTTTCTGAGAAAAAGGGTCTTGACAGACGGACGGACGGAGGTACAACAAAGTGATCCTATAAGGGTTCCTTTTTTTCCTTTCGAGGTTACGGAACCTTTAAAATAGAAATAAATTAAACTTACTCGTTTCTATGTTCTCGAATAGTACTTGTATGTGGTCGTCTCTGATACTTCTGTTGTGCTCGAAGGGAAAGCCCAAAGCCCTCATTAGGACCATATCGATATTTGGGGACTTGAGGCAGTCGTATCCGAGTATCACACGCTATAGAAAAAAAAGAAGAAAAATTAGGAGTGGCAATTCATAAATGAAATTTTCGACTCTCTTTTTGGCGGGATCGGGAAGCGTCACTTCAGCAGTTTTGTTTTTCTTGTTAAAAATTGCGTTGTGGCGGATGTTAGTGTCTAATAATGGTGGATTATTAGCCACTAAGTGTTCGGGAACATGCACAAGTGTTGGCAAGTGAAACAAAATAGCGGAAAGTGTCTTTCGACGTTCCCTCAAGAAGTCCACGGGTAGGTTCCAGTAAATCCCCACACATTTACTGAAACATAGGGAAAGGCGGTTTGACTTGACTGCTACTTACTTTGACTTGATTTATTACTTTTACCACGAGTGCTATAGAATTTGTAAACATTTTAACACTTGACATTGGCTAAATGCACAAACCTTGCGAAACCATTCAGAAAAAAAATGGAATTTTCGGTGGAGTGACCTTCTGTGAAAATTCACCTTCACCTTACAGAAGACTGCAATGAAATAACACTACGTTGTGTTTGTGTCAGTGAGTTAGCGTAAAGGTGCTATCCTACGATCTGTGTTGTCGCGGGCGAGGCCGCGCCGCGCAGGGTTTCCAAACGTATGAGAACTCTAACGTTCCAGAATTTGCAGTACCTCTACATGATACGAGGTAAATAGAAATCTCGTACACTTTAAAAATGAGATTTGAACAATGTTGGCTGTTTGTGTCATGTACACAAACCAAAAATATTATCAGAAAATAAATAAATTTCCAGTCCACACAGGATCGTCTCAGTAAGTACAGATTCATTATGCCATCACTAAGTGTCGCCGCACAAGGGCCACACGCCACAGCCACAAACGCCGCAACGACAAGCTAGAAGCGGCTACTTAAGTGGCTGAAGCGCGCGACTGCGGCCGACTACGGTAAGGCAGAGAGGGGTGGGGAATTGCGCGAGTGACGTGTGGCGGCGTTTTGTATCGGCGCAAGTGGCCGGTGCGAGCCCCAAGAAGCGAGCAACGACGATTTGTAGCGTGTGGCGGCCACCGGCCGGCGTACCGTGTGTGGCGAGTCCATATAAAATGTATGAAAACTACAAGAAATATGCCGGTGGCGGCGTTTTGTGGTTGCGGTCGGTGGCCCGTGTGTGGCAACACTACATGCATCCTTGTTCGTATCATAGATTCGACCTATTAAAAAACCTCTTTATGGTTTGGTTTATCTTCTGATTCCAAAAAAGTTGAACTTTCTCGGAAACCATAAAGAGAGTTCAACAGTGATCTAGGCCGTATTAAAATGAAGTTAACCAGTACAAAGCTAGGGCAGTTCGCTAGGTACATTACTCTCATGTTTCCATAGAGGGGGTGCTCCTCGGCACCATCGCGAGGGGGTAGGGACCCAGGCCCAACAAGCGGCGACTTATAACTGAAACCCACAGTTACACCTGGAGGTGAGGTGAGGGGTAGATCGGGGAGTTGGTTAACTGGTAAGTACGGGAGCTGGTCGGCTGGCTAGCCGCTCGGACTGCGGTCCGTGAGACTAGTCAGGTGACGCTGTCAACTGTGAAGCCCAGGATCGGCTAAAGCGAGCGCGGACCGAGCTGCTGGTCAAAGGCGGGGTGGTTTGACGTATGCCACGCTTGCGTGAGTGCAAGTCAAAGTATAACCGCACTAACTAGCGGCCCTCGGGCTTTTTTTTATATTTTTTATGCAAAATAGGCAGTGCGTTTGACCACAATCTCACCTGATGGAAAGCGATGATGAGGCCTAGGATGGTACACGCCTGCCTAGAAGATGCCTGTTCACTCTGTTGTCTCTCGAAGATGTCCAGATTATATTGGTCCGGGAAAACGGACCTTGGCAAGGAGTTCCATTCTCTAGTCGTAGGGCTGCACCCGCTTTAGCCGATCTTGGGCTTCTCCGTTCACAGCGTCACCGGACTAGTCTCACGGACCGCAGTCCAAGCGGCTAGCCAGCAATGCACCACGCAATTACCATCGTCGCGAGGTTTTGTTAACAGCAAACCAACGCTGCGTTGGTCATTGTCGTGGATATAATGCATTTTTTCTCCCCCTTCATAAAAAATGGTACATTACTCACATGTGCATCGTCTCTGGGATGGCCCTCCGTGTCGAGGACGCATTTCCTGACTCCGTGCGGGTTCTCAAATACCATCACGTGGGCGCCATCTTTGGGGGCTGTGAGCGACGGCGCGAATTTCAAGCAGGTCTGGTACGCGAAGGACGTAAGTGCAGACATTATGGTCAGAGCCTGGTAGTGGTCTGGTAACGAATATATTTATTTGTATGTTTGAATAAAATATTAATTTATTTCCTATAAATAATGATGAACACTTGTTTAATACTAGAAATAAAAATAATTCAGCTGTACCAATTACAAGGCTCCACAAAATCAGTAATTCATTTAAAGGTCTTTGTATACGCTTCTACAATAAAGTCCCTAGCAATATCTAACAATTGAGCACCAATAAATTTAAAGCTTTTATTAAAAAAGTTCTTATGAATAAAGCGTATTATAAGGAGTGTGATTGATTCTATATTTTAGATTAATCGGCGCAGCCGGGCGGTAAAACCGAAATCGAATATATGTAGATTTATTATCTATGGATGGAATAGGGAGATTGGGCCATGACCCACCACGCAGGCCCAGTGCGGATTGGTGGGTGCTAACGACTGCAGATGCAGCTGGGACCAACGGCTTATCGTGCCTTCCGAAGCACGGAGGAGCTCGAGATAGTAAATTTTTGGTCACCCATCCAATGACCGACCACTGCGAAAGTCGCTTAACTTCAACGACGGCAGCCGAACGCGCTAACCACTTGCGCCATCAAGCTCCTCAAGTAATGATGTATGTTCGATAGTAATTACTACGGGTTGGTTTTGTTGTTCGACGAATACTGGCGAATCAGCTGTACCGGCCTGCAAATGTCTGTTGCTCTTATAGCCTCTCAACACTCGCGAACGAATTTCGCGTTATATTCGCGGTGCGAATCACTTTGATATTCGCAGAAAAACAACCACAGTTCCACATTCGCAGATGTTTGCGCTTTTGACGAGGATGGACGTTGAAACCGCTTCTGTTGCTGGACTACTTTGTGCTTTGGCAATTTATAATTACGCTAATATAAATAAAACAACAAAAAAAAATCAAAAGATATGGAAAAAACGTAGGTCCCATAGAACAAGCTCAGCTTGGTACAGCTCAAAAATTTTTAATTCTTTAGTCTGTCCATTCTAATATTATCTTTTTGATAGATCGACGCCCATGAAATATATTGTTTACATTAAAATGCCATACAAATTATATTGTATATTAATTATATTTCATATTCATGGACGGGTGCCGCCCACTTAGTGATGTGCCACACATACTGATAACTAAGATTGCGCCACAGATTACACATAATCAGTAAAAATAAATGCCTACAACCAAATTGTAAGGTAGAAACTAAGTAATTAAAATAGTATCATTATATAAAGTTCATTATGTAAATGTCTTCTTAGTTTATTTTTAATTTATTCAGACGTATCAGATTTTTCATACAAACTGGACTCATCGTCAGATGTGACCTCGGTATTAATGTTGAGTTCATTCTGTTGTATATTGTCAAAGGCAATATCTCGATCCCAGTCAGACATTATAATTTTGCCGTTTATTCTAATTATACCTAAAGTCGACCACTTCACGCGGCTGCTCCGTCAACACTGAACGGTGCGGGAATGTGGAGCCTACATGCGTTTGCCTCGTTTTTGCGACATGTTCGTAGTTCGCGGCCCCTTTGACGCGGGCAAAAAACCGACAAAATCGGTGAACAATGCGCGAACCCGTGAAGATTACAGTGTGACTCGTTGGGAACAAACGAAGAATATGCGAAAGGCCTCCATTTGTAAAGAGAATATATATCAGAAGCTATTCGCTGACGTTATAAAAAGAGAAGATTTTTGATGAAATTGGTTTCCACACTCAACGTTCGCGTGTTGATCGCGGCATCGCGCGCCACCCGCGCGAATTTTAAGAGAGGCTATTAGATTGAAACAAAAAGGGAAAATACGGTATGCTCATACTAGCATCAAATAAAATATGATCCGAATCAACTACATAAGCAACTCTCACGCACGCACACGTCTGTACTACCGGATTTAGGGGAGGGCAACCGGGGCGAAAGCCCCGGGGCCTCCACAAACGGGGGGCCTCCACAATAGAGACTTCGGAAAAAAAAATCTTTCAAATTCCAACTAGTAAACACTAGTAAACATCTTTTCGGTTCCGTTCGTTAACTCTAAGATTTAATTTCAGATAATTCTTGTTTCCGTTTATATTTATATGTGTTTGTTCAATACTAAGGGAATCTACTTGGTTCACAATAAATTATTTATTGAAAAACTCGACTGAAAAAAAAATATTTACTTTATTTGGAAAATAATTTGGGGTGAGGGGGCCTCCGCTCCTCTGTTGCCCCGATGCCTCTGGACCTCTAAATCCGGCCCTGCACGTCTGTAAATAAACATTCAATCGAGCGAGCGAGACAGAACTACGCTTAACGCAGCGCGAACGAAACGGCGAGAAACGGCAGCCCTGTAGCTTGGCTTGGCGGATGCGTTTTCTTTGCTCTCTACAAATGGCTGAGCTGTATTGTTGTCCTTTTCTTGATAACAAATGGCGAAAAAAATAATAACATTCATAACAAACCATGATATTTGAGAAAAAAAAAGATTTCAGTTTTCGAATGAAAAGTTTAGCCGTTAAATTTGTTATTTGATCTTGAACTATTTGTGTTGTTTATAAAAGTATCGAAGGCATTGTTTTATCTTTATAACACAGAATATACGCAATATTGTTATATTTAGTGCACATGCAGCGTGTTTGAATGTCCAATTGTGACTAAAGCGAATTGTGGTCATGCACCACAATTTAAGCGGATCACTTTTGAGCCGCAAGTGCCGTATCTTACCTTTTTGTTTCAATCATCTAAGGTGTAGCTACACTAAGAACTCACGGCGCGATTTTCTCCCGCTCCCGCTGCGGCTGCGGAACCGTGTGTGTGGGTGTGTGTGTGTGGTGTGTGTGAGTGTGTGTGTGTGTGTGTGGGATGCGTGCGCAGCTTTTCCCGACGAACAACAAAGTTGGAGGGTAACTTGGTGAAGGTTTAAACGCTACGAGTGTCGAGTGATGTGGGCGCTGCTCCACCCCCCCCCCCCCCCTATGCCTTATGCACCGCCTAATGTTAGGTTATTTAAGAAAACAAGTTTCACTTCAGATGTGTGTTCCGTGCGCACTAATGTTGTGTTCAAGTTATTTGCCATACTATTTTGTTACTTATATACATTTGTATAATGCTTACCAAAGTGCTCTGGATTAATGTAAAACGGTACGGTGGCGTTTGGCCAAACAACATATATCCGAGGGGATGACCAGTCCGCTGTAAAGTTAAAATTTTCTCATGTAATGTAATCTCTCATCTCTCCGTCCCCAAACCCGGTGACGCTGTAAAGGTCATCCGCGACCAACAGCATACACACTTAAAATAAAAATTGGTTGTCTGTAAAGTCGCTTTACTGACGATAGTTGAACGTGACAACGGTGTTTTACAATGTACATAGTTTTTACAAGTATGAATGCTTGAGCAACTTTTATTTACAACTTTTAAACATGTGTGACATCATTACCTTTATCCCCGCAATTATCGTTGCTATAAACACCACATCCACTTTTCATTGCACTTCATACTTGACGAAAACATGTAAATGTATTATTGTCCACGCGGACGCATCGCTCACTCAAGTAGGAGAGAGACAGATGTCGAACGCTGCCGAACGCGGAGGCCGATTGTGCCTCTTTGTCGCTCGTTACGCGCTCTCGCTTGCACTTCAAGCATTAAATGGAACGCCTCAGAGCGAGGTAACGCCGCATGAGTCATGTTTTTTCGCGCGTGCAGCCGGCTCCATCTATATATATAAAACTCAAAGGCGACTGAAGGCAGAAGTAAAACACTTCAGCGCAATAACGGTCAGCGCTAGAGTTTCGTGCCACGACTTATAGCTAGAAATAGCGGCGGTCATGTTGAACATGAATTATAAAAATATTTACTATGGTTTTCTGGTTTTATTTACGTATTTTTGCTATTTTTACCTCAAACTAAAAATGTACCCTCTGCTACCATAACTGTTATTTGGTCAATGTTTTGCCAATTTAATAGCATGTGTTATACCTTTTTGAATAGCTAAAGAGACGTAGAAGTTTTTAAAATTATTTGCAGAATAAGTTCCATACTTTTTTTTTTAGAAAAGTGCTTCAAAATTAAGAACACTTGGTGAAAATTCTTTAGTTATAAACGTTGTCGAGCAGTTTTTTTAAGCCGTTAGAAGTAGATTCAGTTTTTATTCATTATTTTTATTGCTTGAGATGTCTTCTAACTAGATACATTAAAAAATCGGACCTTTGGAGCTCTAGTTTCAAAAAAATCGATAAAAACCCAAAAAATATAGGATTTTTTAAAAAAATCTTTAATATCCAATATCTCCATAACGGTTAAGTTTCGGACACCATATTATAGGACCAAATCCATCAGAAATGACCTGAATAATAACGTTCTTTAATATTCAGTACGACTTTCCCTGTAACCCTGTATATACATATTAGGTTGATTAAATAAACAAAAATACTTACTCTCCTCATTTATATTGGCCAAAACAACTTTAATACATAAGAAATATAAAAAACACACTCCCAAATTGCCCATCTCACAGCTATTTCACAAAAAAAACATACTTAACTACCTACCTACACAGTTCACACACACGTGAAAATTTAATGTCGTTTCAAACTTTTATTGCTTCCACTAATATTAAATTTATTGAAGCGTATGTGGCAAGTGGCAATATATTTTTTATCTGAACATGCTCGCTTAACTATTTGAAAATGTTTGTTGTAAGCTGAACCTTGCACCTTGTAAAATCCAACTTTCATCATACATGTTCCCTCCTTACAACCTGGGATCCTTTAAAAGAGGCGTGAGTCGGCAGGGTGAGGATGGCTGGTATCGCAGGTAGAACTGCTGTACCAGCTATTTTCCCATATGAACTTAACCGTCACTTAGGACTGCCAACTCTAAAATGTGGCAACCAGGACAAGACGCGTGATAACCCCAGATTTTGGAGCCCAGACAAACCAATAAAAAAACAATTAAAAATGTCACAAATCAACTTTTTTATGTTGATGTATGTAAAGGGCTAGCAGTCCACCTCATAATAAGTGGTCACCGCTGTCCATGAACACTTGCAGCACCAAGGGCCACTCATGCGTTGCCGGCTCTGAACGAAAAGATTCATCCGCCTTTTTAAGATTACCATATCATAGCTATAAGAAAAAAATACTGAGGAAAGTTCGTTCCAGATCTTGCTGGTACGCAAAAGAAAGGAACACATGGTGCTCGAACGCCAGGCGTCCAGATGGTGGGCGTTAAACTTCTCTGCGGTGTGTGATGCTGTGGAGATTTTGCCACTGGCATCCGAGTGAATAATTCCTCGGAACACTCCATTGTATCGACGGTACAACACGTATAAGGAGTTGCGTTCTTGTGCGTGTTGTACCGTCTGCGCATGCTAAGGGGTTGCAACGCGTGAGTGAGCTCAGGATCATCGATAAGTCAAACTGCCCGCTTTTGTATCCGGTCAAGAGGAAGGAGCTGGTATTGGGGTGCTCCAGCCTTTCTATATATAACAATGTACTCTATGCTCCAGCTCAAAGGACCAGTGCTTTGTAAAGTAACACCCGACATTTAGGCTTGAGGTACTTACTAGATCTATTAAGCACCCAAGCTTTTTCACACACACTTATGCGTCTTTTCTGGGTTAATCCAATAAAATTTTGTTGGCTCAAATTTGAGACTTGATCCAGTAACATCTCAGTCTCGGACACAAGTCTGTCTTTATACCCTTCTTCTTCCATCCGAGGGATGTTTGACCGACCAGTGTAAAAAGTGTCAGTGATGTCATCCACATAGCAATGAATGCTGTTACTGCGTACAGCGTGAACGACAGAGCTGATCTTTGAAAGAGAAAAGATTTATTTATTATCAAAGACATTTAAATTGACGGATTTATTGGCGACCCAAAACAGGAAAATTTTTAAACCCGGACTACAAATGAAACCCCGCCCGGACGCTCTCCGAACGCCCCGTAAACTAGGACAAATCCGGGGAAACCAGGACGGATGGCAGCCCTACCGTCACTTAACATCAGCGGGGCTATTCTATATAATTTTCACGCGTTTCTCATATAGATTCAAGCGTGAAAATTTTACAGCAAAGCCCCGCAAGTAGGCTTGTTGAAAATATATCGATGTATCGATATATCGATATTTTTTGCCGATATATTTTGATTCGATATATCGATACATCGATACAAAATAACCAATATCGAAATTCGTATCAAAAACGATATTTTTTAATTGTTAGCGGCATATCACGATCTAACTCTCAAATGAATGATTTTCATCATTCGAAAATAGGGTCTATTTTTAGGGAGATAATTTTCGTTCCATTATTATTCCGCGTGTCATATTTCGTGAGCTACTGTACGATATTTTTGGGAAAATTGGTCCGATATATCGATATTTTTTTCGCGATATATCGAAGCCGATATTGATATATTTTTTTCAACATCCCTACCCGCAGTTAGAGTGGTCATTTGTCGGACCTGTCTATAAAAAAAACCTGTCCCCTTTGTATAGGGTCGAATTTCAAAGAAAAATTCAATACTTATTAAAATAATTTATAATATGATTATAGTAATTTATGTTATTTACGGGTTTGTTACCATGTTCCTTCGTTTTTAGCGGTCAGTTCCTCCGTGGCACCGAAATATCGGAAACTCGCTAATGCGTAAATCCCGCATATTACCCAACACCGTTACCCAATTTTAAGGGGCCCTTACCCAGACTAGAGTGACTGCTTACCCTAGCTAAGAGCCACGCCCACCCTTTCGATCTTAGTCTACCCCACTCGAAAATGCAGGCTTGGGCTTGGGCAATAGTAGGGGTAGGGGTTATTGTAAAAATTTCTCATTTGACACTGTCACCAGTGTTAAATATATGTAATTTAAAGTAAAAGTTTTTAAAATAAAACCATTACATTTTGAGTTATCTCTGTCAAGTGACAAAATATATTTTTTTATAAAAGACATGACAATTAAAAAAGTTTCTAATACAACATCCTTCTTCTTTAATAACAAAAAAAAATCTTTTTTTTTTATATCAACAGAAAAATATTTATTACACAACACACTCAAAACTTACAATAAAACTATTTATAAGTAAAACCAAATCGATCAGGCGGGCGACTTACACGACCTGATGAAGTTACCAAATATCCATCTGAATTTCTATTCATCAATGGCCTACTTCCGGCCTGCTCTGGTGGTAAATTATTTACACTATGAGGAACGTCAATATCATCCGGAATATAAAAAGGAACAAACGCTAAAGGTTTGATATATATTCTATTACGGATAAAGTGAACACCATTAGAAATAATTTTGTAAGTTCGTTTATCCAATGCACATATGATTACACCATTTCTCCATTGTTTCCCAATTTTAAAAATAACTTTTTCTCCCCTTACTAGTGGCCTTAAGTCTTTCTTATTTCTATCATAATATACTTTACTTTTATATTGTTTCTGTTCTAAATTGGATCTTAAATTATCAAAGATTTTTGGATTTAAACTATTTGAAGACAAAGGCAGAATACCTCTTATCTTTCTGTTGAAGAAAATTTGAGCAGGTGAAGGGATTTCAAGAGATATAGGAGTGTTCCTTAACTCTAACATGACTAAATATGGGTCCTTCTTTTCATAAAAAGCTTTTTTAAGTAAGTTCTTGACAGTTTGAATTGTCCGTTCCACCATACCATTGGATTGAGGATACTCAGGACTAGAAAATTTATGGTCAATATTCCATTCTTTGCAAAATGAATGAAATTTTTCACTAGAAAACTGAGGACCGCCATCACTAACGAATATTTCAGGAATTCCATTACGACTAAAAATTTGTTTTAAATGATTAATAACAGCTTCACTTGTCGTGCTATTTAATAAAGATATTTCCGGATATTTGGAATAATAATCAACAATTAGTAAATACATTTTACCATTCAGTTCAAATAAATCACCTGCAACTTTTTGCCAAGCATAATGTGGGACAGCATGTGGTATCAGTGTCTCCTGCCTATTATTATTACTATGAAGTTTACAGATATTACAAGAAGAAACCAAATTATTAATGTCATTGTATATGCCTGGCCAATAGAGACAGTCTCTTGCCCTCAACAGCGTTTTTGTAATACCCAGATGCGGAAAATGTAAACGTTTTAGCATTTCTCGCCTCAGTCCAAACGGAATAACAATACTATTACCTTTAAATATAATATCTGATTTAAAGGTCAAATCATTTCTAACGGGCCAATATTTTCTAACTATACTCGGTATTGAATTTTTGTGAGATGGCCAACCCTGAGATATATATTTTTTAACAAGAATCAATTCACTGTCTTCCATTGTCATTTGTTTAATATAATTTAACTGTGATTCTGACGCATTAATACTACTTACAATAAAATCAATCTGTGCCTCAATCTCGTCAGTATCCAAATCGATTTCTAAAAAATCTTTGTCATCATAAGATCTCGACAAAGTGTCAGCCAAATACAATTCCCTGCCACGCTTGTAAATTAATTCAAAGTCATATTTTTGCAACTTAAGTAACATTCGCTGAATACGTGCAGTACATGCGTTTAATGGTTTTTTAACAATAGAAATCAGTGGGGAATGGTCCGTTTCAATAGTTACTTTTCTACCAAATATAAACTGATTAAACCTTTCACAAGCAAATAGGATAGCGAGTAGCTCTTTCTCAATTTGAGCATACCTCTTTTGACAGTCATTTAAAGCTTTAGAAGCATATGAAACAGGAAGGTTATTTTGGAGTAGAACTGCTCCAAGGCCATCTTTTGAAGCATCAACGGACAGTATAACAGGAAGATCTTCATTAAAAAACTGAAGAACTGGCTCCGAGGCCAGCTTTTTCTTCAAAGCTTGGAAAATCTTTTCGTGGTTTTCCAACCAATTAAATTCACAATGTTTTTTCAAAAGATTTCTTAGAGGAGCACTTAAATCAGCAAAGTTAGGAATAAATTTTGAAACGTAATTGATAACACCTAAAAATCTTTCTAGTTCTTTCCTGTCTCGAGGGCTTTTCATTGCAACGATTGACCTAATCTTTCCTTCATCAAGTTTTAATCCTCCTTTACTAATTATATGGCCCAAGTACTTAACTTCAGCTAAATTTAATTTACATTTATCTTTATTCAATTTAATATTTCCTTGTCTTAATCGGGCCAAAACTGAACGCAAACGTCTATCATGCTCCACCTGATTTTTCCCCCAAACCAAAACATCATCGATAAAGACTTCTGTCCCTTCTAAATTTTCCAATACTTCTCTCATTCTTTGTTGAAAAACTTCCGAAGCGCTACACAAACCAAACGGCATTCTCAAAAATTTGTACCTACCAAACGGAGTATTAAAACAACAAAGGTCAGAACTAGCTGCTGATAATTTGATATTCCAAAAGCCATTTTTAACATCCAGTGTGCTAAAAACAGTAGCGCCTGCTAATTTACTTGTTATTTCCTCAAACGTGGGTAAGCTAAAATGTTGCCTCATAATCACTTGATTAAGATCTTTCGGATCTACACACAGTCTCAGATCACCGTTCGGTTTGTAAACAATCACTAACGAATTCACCCATTCAGTTGGATGTGTCACTTTCATAATTACATTCTGTCGTTCCATTTCATTCAGCTTTTCTTTTAATCGAGATTTTATACTTATGGGTACTTTTCTACAGGCATGTATGACAGGCACCGAATTTTCTTTTATTTTAATATCATACTCTCCTCTAATGCAACCTAAACCTTCAAAAACATCTTTGAATTCTTGAAAAATATCTACTTTTTTCTCTATTTCACGCAAAGGTTTTACAAGTTCCATGTCAATGGCCGATTTAAGTCCTAATATATTAGTATAGCGTCCAGAAACAACATAAAAGTTAAGATAAAATATTCTGTCATTGTACTTACACGAAAGAGAGAATCGACCTAGGCACGGAATGCATTCGCCCGTATATGTGGTGAGCTTAGTATTAACTGATATTAAGTTATTTTTATCTATACCAAGGAAAAATAATGAATCGTCAGATAAAATATTCGCCTGTGCACCTGTGTCCACTTTAACCTGCAAAGGAAAATTATTAATTTCTAAAGTAATACACCAATCATTTGAGTTGACAACAGCGTTGATAAAAATCGCACCTAAAAATAGCATATCGATTTCATTACATTCATCATCGTTTTCTTTTATTTCGCTAATGCTTCTGCATTTTGTAGAAAAATGATTTCGTTTTCCACATTTTAAACAGTTTTTTCCAAAAGCCGGACATTTATATCTGTCATGAGAATAACCACAATTCTTACAAATAAATCCATTTCGTTTCTTTTGCTGCTGTGACGTAGAGTGACGTTTTATATCCACATGTGTGTTAACTGCAGAGGTTGATGGATAAATATTCTCTTTAGTGTTGTTGCGAACCATATTCAAACTTTTTTTATCACTTTTGTCAATTTGTGATAAAAAATTATGCAATCCCGAATAACACGCACTTGGAGACGTAATGGCTTCAACCTGCTGTTTTGTTCGTTGAGAAGTGCAACATATTTCTAGCGCTCTAGACAATGTCAATTCCTTCGTACGTAGAAGACGATCTTTCACAGCTACGTCTAAAATTCCACATACAATCCTGTCTTTTATTAAACTCTCAGTTAGTGGTCCAAACTCACAAGATGCACTTAAGTCACGCAATTACATTTACATTACATAGTTTTCATATGTCTCCTCTTCTTTTTGATTCCGGGTAAAAAACAAAAATCGTTCGTATGTCACATTTTTATCTGGGCAGAAATGTTCATCAAATTTTTCAATTACTTTATTAAAATTCCTTTTGTCGTCGATTTTTTCGAATGTTAAAGTGTTGTACAGTTTCAATGCTCGATCACCTACAGCACTTAGTAGCAAAGCTGTTTTTATCGCATCATCACTTACGCTGTTTCCTGATGCCAGCAGATATATTTCGAACTTTTGCTTGAAAAACATCCAATTTTCAGATAAATTACCTTCCCAAGATAATTGGGAAGGAAGTGCTATATGCGAGAATTGATTTAATGTTTTCCTTTCTTCGGCTAGTTGCGAAGATTGTGGCATTTTGAAAAATGATCACTTTATATCACTTTATATTATATTTATATACTTCACTTCACACGCACCTATCTTAATTCAATAAAAAATATTAGTTTACCGACTGCGCCATGTTAAATATATGTAATTTAAAGTAAAAGTTTTTAAAATAAAACCATTACATTTTGAGTTATCTCTGTCAAGTGACAAAATATATTTTTTTATAAAAGACATGACAATTAAAAAAGTTTCTAATACAACAACCAGTAGCACAGACGTTCCCTATGGATGGAATAATATGGAGATTGGGCCGTGACCCACCACGCGGGCCCAGTGCGGATTGGTGGGTACTAACGACAGCATATGCAGCCGGCATCAACGGCTTCACGTGCCTAACGAAGCAGGAAGAAGCTCGAGATTACTAGTTTTTGGTCACCCATCCAATGACTGACCATTGAGAAAGTTGCTTAACTTCTACGATATCCATATCCATGAAATCCTCACTAACTAATACGATTGTCATCATCATCAGCCTATTAATGTCCCCACTGGTGGGGCACAGTCCTTCCCTATAGATGGAATAAGAATGTGATAAAAGCCATGTAAGAAACTAGCGGCCCGCCCTCGCTTCGTTTCGGTGTAGAGCTGAAGTGTAGACTACAGTTTTTGTTCTCAGGCTTGTATTACACACAATGACATTCATCTATGATTCTTCTTAGACCTGCATGCAAAGTCTCAGCCCGATCGGTTTAAAATTGACAAAGTTTCATTCAAACTTTCATTCCCTATTTTATCCCCTTGGGGGTAGAATTGTTCAAAATCTTTTCTTAGCGGATGCCTACGTCATAACATCTACCTGCATGCCAAATTTCAGCCCGATCCGTCCAGTGGTTTGGGCTGTGCGTTGATAGATCACTATGTCAGTCAGTCACCTTTGAGTTTTAAATATATAGATAAAACACAAATGATAAAACTAAATATACTTTATTACAACAGACTTAAGTTACAATCTTCTTTTCTGGCACACCCAATAGCTTCCGAACTGCAATAGCATAATTATTAACCGTCTCTTCACTTTCTCCATCGTTCATCAGACTGCTGACAGCTTTTTCATATCCTTCAGCATTAGGTATCTGACTCACATCATATTGTACATAATCATCATCGTTCAAATCACAAACTTCATTGTTAGTCCTTAAAAACCATTGGACAAGACTTTTCTTCGAAGCATTTTTGTGCCAATCGTAATATTCCATGTCATCTTCAGTTTTGTCCTTTTCCCACTCTTCAACATTCAAGGATTCGTGGTAGCAAGCTGTCAGCAAATAGTCAACGTACTCCAAATTCTGTTTCTTCACTGGGCACCGATCAGCTGTTATAGTGACCAAGTCGGTTTGCTCATCGTACCGATCACCGACTAATCTCAAGAATTTGTCTCTCGAATGCTTGTCTAAGTTCAGTGTTGAAAGTTTGACCCGTAATGTCACTATTCTGGACAGTGGATTCCTAATCGTTGGACTGGCATGGCAGTAATCTGAGGAAATTATTTCTACAGGATAATGAGTCTCGATTGCTTCTTCAGAGTTTAACTGCTTGGGCCATTCAGTGCAGAACTGTTTAATGGCCTCGCACTGTGCTTTGATCACTGGTGGTGTCAAATGCAAGAAGTTGGGTATCTTCATCAGCTCAGCATTGGCTTTTTTTCCAGGTGGGGCCTGGCCTTTGGGGACATAACCCTGGTGAAGAGGCAGCGGCACTGAGGACGGGTGAAATGTCTTTGGTCCTGGCCAAACATTGCCCCAGTTCTGTAAGAAAAAGGGCATAACATGAAGAGATGGACAAGCAATTTACACTCTAATTGGAGCATCAGCTGCACAGACTAAGGTTCACGCAATAGCAAATAAAGTTTTGATTTAGAAAACATTGAGGAACATTAAACCGCCTGATTTACCAACTAAAATGTTCATTAAGATAGTTGTAAAATTAAAAAAAAATCACAATATAGAAACATTTAGGCCCGTATTACAAATGACTACTAAGTGTTGATCTTTACTTGAGCACAGTTAGAAAGGGATGCCGCTATGTGCTATATTTAGGGACATCCCTTTCTAACTATGCTCAAGAATAGATCAATCACTGAGAATCTTTCTATAATACGGGCCTTAGTCATTATAAGAGAAGGAAGGGGTGTCTCCTGTATTTGTAGACATACATGTCATGTCAGCTATACGACACCCACTGCTGAGCATAGGCCTTCCCAAAGGCTCTTCATGTCGACATAATATTGTAAATTGTAATCATTGAAAATTTAACATACTTATTTTAAATCAGATAAAATTGAGTAAGTTACAAGTATAGTAAAAATTAATTAAATCAGAAGACATATAAGCATTAGGCAAATTAAGTTATATAAATTAGAATCTTAGTATAATTCAGAGACTACAATACATTATTATAATAATACAATACATTAGTCACCAATTATTGTGATACTCACAGTGTTCATGTAAGGTACTTTATATAAATTTTGTAGCCGGATATATTGTACTTCCTGGGCCCAAGAGGTGATATTTCACACTAGGTTAGGTTAGTGTTGTGACCAAATCGCGCGAGCCGAGCGAGCACAGCGAGCGTGCAGCAGCAACGGCCAGCGAAGCACCAGAAAAAAAAAAGAGACCTTTACTACAAAATAATGTCAAGTATCACCTCTTGGGCCCAGTTAACACACTTTTTCCTTGTGTGCAATAAATTATTTGATTTCATTACTTTGAACTCTAATATTGTCTCTGATGATTTTATCTGCGGTGTTTACTGTCTATGAAATAGCTTAAACAAAATCATTGATTAAAATATTTCAATTTTAATAATTCAAATACAGTGTAAACTCCATGTAGGGTTGGAGACCAACAACACAGCAGTCGCACTAATCCAGGAGCCGTGGATTAGGAGTGGCACGGTGCGAGGACTCTCCAGTATAGGAGGTAAGCTCGTTCAAGCCACTACTAGCGACGTAAGGTCCTGCATATACATTTCCAAAAACATCAGAACACAGCCCTTAATGAATTTCTGTTCCAGAGATCTCTGCGCTGTAAAACTGACCCTAAACCAAGATAATAACAGTTGTGACGTGATCATAGCCTCTGCATATATGCCTGACAGCGAGCGGGCCCCACCAGAAAACGTTGCGTCTCTGGTCCGCTTCTGTGCTCGGGAAAACGTAGAACTGATCATCGCGACAGACTCCAATGCCCATCACCCTGTGTGGGGAATGGAACAAAGCAACAACAGAGGTAACCAATTATTTGAATTCCTTCTGACTACTAACCTAGAGTTAATCAACACAGGCAATGAACCTACCTTCGTAGGCAGACGGTGCAAGACCATCATAGACCTGACCCTCGCGACACCAAGAGCGGCAACAGCTATATCTGGCTGGCATGTCTCCAATGAGGCATCATGCTCAGATCACCGCTGGATCCGTTTTACACTACAGGTAGGAACTCTACCTCCTACACCCCAAAGGTACCCTCGGAAAACCGATAAACACCGCTACGCACAACTACTGGCGGACCTTCTAAGAAACAACTCCGGTAAGGGCAGAATTGAAACCACGGAGCAGCTAGAACAACAGGTAAAACACTTGACGGACAGCATAACGCGTTGCTACGAAGAGGCCTGCCCCCTTAGACTCCCGAACTCGAGAGTATCCGGAAAACACCACTGGTGGGGGCTCGAGAGATTGAGAGGAAAGGTGAGGAAGTGCCTTAACAGAGCAATGAATACATGCAGCGACACAGACTGGAACAACTACAAAGCTACCAAAGCTAAGTACAAAAAACGTATTAGATACTGGAGAACAGCCTCCTGGAGGAACTTCACCGAGGAGATAAGCTCCACCAACCAGGCAAACCGGGTAAGGAAATTGCTGGCCAAGCAAGGCCCTGGCGTGCTGGGAAGCCTGCGTCGACCTGACGGCACATTGTCCCACAATCGTGCTGACTGCGACGCTATCCTCCTAGAAACCCACTTTCCGGACTGCCAGCTTACAGAGCAGGAGACTTGGCAAGATGAACCTCCAAGTACAACAGAAGGATGCTGGAGACTAGCAGAGACGGTAATTACGCCTGAGGGAGTAAAGTGGGCTATCAACTGCTTTGCGCCTTTCAAATCTGCTGGCTCTGACGGCATCTTTCCAGCACTACTACAATGGGGCGGACAGGACGTGGTCGATGCGGCTACTCGTATACTAAGATCATGTCTGGCTCATCGGTACACTCCACATCTGTGGAGGGAGGTCAAGGTAGTATTCATACCCAAACCGGGTAAAACCGACTATACTAACCCTAAATCCTTCAGGCCCATTAGCCTAACAACCTTCTTACTTAAGACAATGGAAAGGCTATGTGACAGATACCTACGCAGTGGAGCATTAATCAATGCCCCACTACACAAACATCAACATGCCTACAGTTCAGGTAAATCTACTGAATCGGCTCTCCATCAGTTAGTCGGTAAGATAGAAGAAGCCCTTCAAAATAAACTTATCTGCCTCGGAACCTTCATCGACATAGAGGGTGCTTTCGATAAGACCAACTTCACCAGCATTGAATCTGCCCTCAGGAGACACGGAGTAGAGCAACAAATCATTGACTGGACAGTTAACATGCTTCGCAATAGAATAGTTCGGGTAAAAGGTGATGACAGCAGAGGAGCACTGGTGGCACGAGGATGTCCGCAAGGAGGGGTCCTTTCGCCACTTCTGTGGAACCTCGTAGTTGACGACCTGCTGACCAAGCTAAACTCGAACCACTACTACACCATAGGGTATGCAGATGACATTACTATACTTACCCTAGGCACCCACGCCAGCATTACCTGTAACACCATGCAAGGTGCTCTGAAAATGATTGAATGCAGGAAATACGACCTCGCAGTTAATCCAACAAAAACAGAGCTGGTAATGTTTACAACCAAACGTGACGTAGGTGCTTTCAACTTGGTATCACACTACAACTGTCGAAGGAGGTAAAGTATCTAGGCCTTATACTTGACAGTAAGCTAAACTGGAGTAACCATGTGGAACACAAAATCAAGACAGCCAGCGTAACACTTTGGCAATGTCGTCAAATGTTAGGGAAGCGCTGGGGTCTTGCACCAAAACTGTTCCTATGGTTATATTACACAGTCATACGACCAATGGTAAGTTATGGCGCCATCATATGGTGGCCGAGATCTATCCAGACTACTTGTGTCAACAAACTACAAAGCTTCCAGCGGCAGATATGCAGCGCGGTGACCGGGTGCATGAGTACAGCTCCAACCGCAGCACTGGAAGTTATTTTAAACATCACACCGCTCCATATCTACATAAGACAGGAAGCGGCTAAAACAGCGTTGAGACTACAAAAGTTTGGACTGGTAAGGTTCGAAAGAGCAAAGCATCTCAACGGTATACTGAAGGAATGGGTAAACACTCCGCTCATAGATGCTGCATGTGACAAAATAATACCCGCCTTCATATTTGACAAAAAGTATAGAATACATCTACTGGATGACAACGATCCAAAGGTAACTCACAAGGCTCTCATGATCTACACCGACGGCTCTAAAACCTCATCGAGCACGGGCGCGGGTGTTTTCTCTGAGGACCTCAACATACACATCGCGTTCCCCTTAAGCCCATACAACACAGTGTTCCAAGCTGAATGTATGGGCATCACACTGGCGGCAACAGCGATCCTTTCAAGAAAGGTAACAGGTCAGGAAATACGAATACTGTCCGACAGTAAATCAGTCCTACAAGCTCTAGATGCCTGCTTAGTCAGATCGAGCCTCCTACAGGAATGCCACCAAACCTTAAACAAGGTAGGGTCAAGCAATTCCATCACCATCCAATGGATCAAGGGACACAGTGGATCACGCGGAAACGACGCTGCGGATGAGCTGGCCCGGAAGGGATCTGACACGACCCCAACAGGTCCTGAACCAATCGTCCCAATACCGGTAAGCTGTCTCGTCAATAAAATCCGCGAGCACACTGCCGAACTACACCAACAATACTGGCTCGACCTGGAGACGTGCAGGCAGACCAAGCTCGCTTTGCCACGGGTGAACGCTGCCTTCTCCAAAACTCTCCTACAGCTAAGCAAACCTACATTGCGCATGGTAACGGGTGCTATCACTGGACACGCACATTTTAACAGACATCTTTTTAACTTAGGTGTCACGGACAGCCCCCTATGCAGAGGATGCATGGAGGCAGAAGAAACAGCTACTCACGTTCTGCTGGAATGCAACGGAGTGGCTGAATACCGGGCGAAATACCTCGGCTCACCGGGAAACCTTCAAGAGGCAGTCACCAATGTGAAGGCCCTGGGGGCGTTCCTGGGGGAGCTGGGCTGGCTGGAGTGATTCCGGCCATACACCCTCCTCACGCAAAACAGGCGCCATAAGGACGTCGAGTTGCGGAAACGCCCGTAGCAACAAGAAGAAGAAGAAGAACTCCATGTAACGTCACTCGATTAAACGACAAACTCCCTAAAGCATCGAAATCACTCGTCTTTGGTTGGTTTAGTTTGTTTTCCATACAATGATACACTCCATATAGCATTACACCCACTCTCAATAACATCAACAATTAAGTAATAAAAAGTACCTTTTAAGCTGCCAAAATTAGTGAAAATCTCGCAACTGTGTACGTTCTTTTGTCACTTTATTATCTTAACCCGTAATAAACTCGACTGTCGGCATCATGCAAACCAAACTTTCTAAGAAATTTGTTCTTTTGTTTACAAATTGGGATTGCACGTGTAGACTGTAGGGCTCGCTCGTTTTTTTAGTACATTTGTGTGAATTCAATTTAGTTTTAATTTTTACTATGTTTTTATTAATTAAGATGAATCAATGTTCTTTAAAAAAATCACGTCTGCTCATCTATTGCATGTTGTGGTCTCCTTAAATAGAATGTACACTGTTTCTTGTTTGTGAAATTCACTGGTGATCCTTAATAAATACATAAATAACAACAGACACTACAGCATGTTGTTAAAAATGTATGAACACAATCAGCTGGTATGTGTGCAATAGGAACATTGGGCTATAATAAAATGAAATGATACTTTATTCAAATAGACTTATTGAAAGCTTTTTTGAATCGTCCAATATTTTTACCTACCACCCATTCAGAATATATTATAGCCAATGAGAGGAACGGGTGCAAGAAACAAATAGCAAATTTCTATTTGCCATTGTCATAGCCTCGTAACCAAACTTACTTGGTCGGGGGCCATTCTTTCCGCTCTGTCGGGCTGCACGTCATTCCTCCGCGCGACTCTCCTCTGCACTCTATCTCTTTTCTTTAAGATATCAAGCACTCGAAACTCTTCTTCTTCCTCTCCCTTTTTCGCAGCAACGTCCGCATTGGTGGAGTGCAAACGCCATATTCTTAAATTGAAATTCGATGGCAGACCGGTGGATCGCCAATGCTTGATAATTATGCTCATTTTCTTAAACTTATCCAAAAATTAAAATATGCAATCAAATTGCCATTTTTAGGTTAGTTAGATCGCTGATGTCAAAGTTTTATTATAATTTTCTTTTTTTTGAAAGGCAAAGTAAACTACATCCGTGCAGCCTACAGTCTTAATAATTTTTTTTGTTGTAATCAAAAACATAAATTATTTTTAACGCGTCCGCATCCTATCTGGGAGATTGGCTTGAAGAGTAACATAAATTATTTAAGGTTTATAGTCTATTAACTGGTACAAAACTGCTCTGCAATCGTTCAGATTCTCTGATTAGATTTTTCGTCTGGAAAAATCATGTCAAATTCCTTGCGGTTAGAATTGACACAGGACTATCAGGCATCCCTCATAATGACTACGTTTTTAAGAAAACTGAGGGTTAACGTATTAAAGAGCTCTACCAGGCGTCTGACGTCGAGACCATCTAACATCTCAAAAGATTCTGTAGTTAAGTGTAACTCCATAGTTCGTAGCCACTTCGACTGTTTTTTTTATACTGTTTAGACCCATTTAATAAAGCTGCATTCGACAAAATTTCGAAAGTGCAAATTTAAGTCTCCGCTTAATAGGCGATATGAAATCTTTACATGTGAATGCCCTCCAAGTAGAGTGCTAAGCCTGAACCTAAGTGCTAAGTATTTCTTCTTAGACAATACCTAGGTAGTTACTTGAGCGACCACGATATGAACTGAAGAATAGGATCCTCCAAAACACTCGATTGCTGCACGACTCGGCCGTAGTTACAGTCTATAGTACTACGGCTGAGTCGTTCAGCGCGGTTTCAGACACCCAAAAACTTCGGTGAGTTCTGATCAGCTCCAATAAGTTCTATAGGGTAAACCTTCTATTACCTGCCATACCAGTGGAATATATCCCTTCTAACTCGCTTTATCAGTACAGCTTCGACTTATTTATTCCCACCCATTGTAACATTGGTTTGGAAGAATGAATTTTGAGAAGCTCTATTTGCGCCTGTCCGAAGGACAAGAACTGGTCAAGTGTCGGCATTGCACAAAAAAGCCAGTCGTCGTAGTAAGTACCTACTACATTTGGTTATGTTCGCTCTTAAAGATTCCGTACCTCGAAAGGAAAAAAGAAAACCTTACAGGATCACTTTGTCGTCCGTCCGTCCGTTTGTCAAGACCCTTTCTCCCAGGAACGCGTAGAGGTATCAAACTGAAACTTACATCAAATACTCAGGTCAACTGTGCCATAAAGCTGTAAAAAAATCAAACTTCTAACCCAACACAATCAAAAGATACAGCCGTTTATGCCGCAAATTTTCGAAACTCGCTCGGAGCAGTTAACAAGCTCCGAGCTCGCAAGGGATTCAAAACCTACAGAGTACTTCCCGTGAACTCAGAATCTTAAAATTTGGTACGAAGCAACTTTTTTTTTCCTTTTCCCATTCTGGGAAGGCAAAGGGTACTGTGCCCATACAGCCAAAATACGTACGAAGCAACGTCTTATAGCACAGATAAAGGAAAAATTGCGAAAACCGTAAATATACCTACAGGTTTGTACGGTACCCTCGGTGCGCGAGTCCGACTCGCAGTTGGCCGGTTTTTTTTTCACGTACCTCTACTTGTAATAAAGAAATCTTGTATTATTAACTGAGTAGGTACTAGTTAGTTAATTCTTTGAAATGATGATAGCTGTGCAGCAGTGGCAGATAGGTGAGGTGACCTGTATTATAAGTTAGAAATACAAAAAACCAGTATTTTTTTATAATGCTATAAAAATTGTAAATTCCATATAAGTTTTGTACAATAATCTTCATTTAAGATACATTTTATCTTAAATGAAGATATCTCTTAAATATAATATATAAAAACTCACCGCAAACTTTAGTCTGTCTTGCGCGCTCCATCCGATTTGATTTGATAGACCCAGTATTCTCTTTTATAATCACAATTAATTACTATAATAAATAACACAATACACACACGCGCGCACACACACACACACACAAACACTACCTTATTTTGTTTTACTTTCTGCTCTTATTTATGTTTTTGTAATTCACATAAAAACTTTGAAGTAAAGAAAATATAACTAGAAAAAATGGATGCGTGTAACTTATGTACGCGCGTGAGAAGTTATACTTCTTTAGCATCATTAAAATATTTTTAATTGCATGCAAATAATTAATAATTACAATAAAATAATAAGAGGACTGGAAAAGGATAGTTAACACAGTCAATGAAGTTCAGTTTTAATTTGAAAAATTAAATAAATATTCAAAATATTCAATTAAAATCACTACTGAATTTAAGTTATTAGTCCATATGTAATTAGCACTTGTAAGTAACTAAAACACGTTGTGTTCTTGACCTTCACAAGTGCTTGTAACAGCCTAGACTGAATAAATGTCATTTCATTTCGTTTCGTTTCGTTTCGTTTCGTTCCGTTTCGTTCCGTTTCGTTCCGTTCCGTTCCGTTCCGTTCCGTTCCGTTCCGTTCCGTTCCGTTCCGTTCCGTTCCGTTCCGTTCCGTTCCGTTCCGTTCCGTTCCGTTCCGTTCCGTTCCGTTCCGTTCCGTTTCATTCCGTTTCATTCCATTTCATTTTATTTCATTTCAATGTCCCGTTCAAATCTGCCCTGTTTGCTTTGTTCAAATCTGCCCCACGGTCACTTGGAAAATAAAATATTACAAATAACGCGTCCGCGGCTAACTTCATTATGTTAAAATTTTGTGTTACAGTGATGAAAATATCACTCTCATAATTTTTTCATAACGCGGCTAAAGAAGTATAACTACAAAAAAATCCATGCGGTCCAGGCAGCAGATGGGACTCGAACCCGCACCCTTCGCTATCCGGTAGGGTATTTGACAAGTTTTTGAAAACGATCTCACATTATTGACTTAATGCTTATGGAGTCCGTAAAAAGTGGATATTCATGATTCTGTTGTGTATTTCAGTAAAAATAACCAAATCAAAAACTCCACTTTCAAGTTGCCGCGCAAACGTTTTACTGGACAATATGGCGTCTTACTAGTGTGTGACGTCACACGACTGTTATCAAAACGTCAAACGATACAATGTAATGTCACTTTAACCGGAAGTTTACTTGCGTGTGACGTCACTTTAGGCTCCGCCAATCCCAAGCGTTTTGGGCCACGTGACAATAGATAAAAAAACTATTATCTTAACTAGTAACTTTTATCTTTTTCGTGGGTTTTTAGCAAAATAACGAAAATTTTTTGAATGAATACTTTTACAAGTATTAAACATTTGAAATAAGAAATAGCAATAGACTAGTTGACCCTTTTTGGAAAAAGGTTTTAAATGGTTAATAAATGTTCTAATAGACCGAAAAAACTGTATTGTAATTATAATTTTTATTATTTTTAAAGCATGTAACTGCTTGATGTTTAAATCTAAAGAAAATATAACTAGAAAAAATTCCACGCGGACCAGGCAGCAGACGGGACTCGAACCCGCACCCTTCGCAATCCGGGCGAATGCACTGACCAATTATGCTACCGCGGCCCTCACGGACCGCGTCGAAATTCTCTCTAGCTATTCTTAAGCTGCAAGGCAGCGCCATCTCTTCGCATTATAGGTAAACCCACAATGTCAAATGAATACTTTTACAAGTATTAAACATTTGAAAGAAGAAATAGCAATTATAGTTATAATTTTTATTATTTTTAAAGCATGTAACTGCTTGATGTTTAAATCTAAAGAAAATATAACTAGAAAAAAGTCCACGCGGACCAGGCAGCAGACGGGACTCGAACCCGCACCCTTCGCAATCCGGGCGAATGCACTGACCAATTATGCTACCGCGGCCCTCACGGACCGCGTCGAAATTCTTTCTAGCTATTCTTAAGCTGCAAGGCAGCGCCATCTCTTCGCATTATAGGTAAACCCACAATGTCAAATGAATACTTTTACAAGTATTAAACATTTGAAAGAAGAAATAGCAATTATAGTTATAATTTTTATTATTTTTAAAGCATGTAACTGCTTGATGTTTAAATCTAAAGAAAATATAACTAGAAAAAATTCCACGCGGACCAGGCAGCAGACGGGACTCGAACCCGCACCCTTCGCAATCCGGGCGAATGCACTGACCAATTATGCTACCGCGGCCCTCACGGACCGCGTCGAAATTCTTTCTAGCTATTCTTAAGCTGCAAGGCAGCGCCATCTCTTCGCATTATAGGTAAACCCACAATGTCAAATGAATACTTTTACAAGTATTAAACATTTGAAAGAAGAAATAGCAATTATAGTTATAATTTTTATTATTTTTAAAGCATGTAACTGCTTGATGTTTAAATCTAAAGAAAATATAACTAGAAAAAATTCCACGCGGACCAGGCAGCAGACGGGACTCGAACCCGCACCCTTCGCAATCCGGGCGAATGCACTGACCAATTATGCTACCGCGGCCCTCACGGACCGCGTCGAAATTCTTTCTAGCTATTCTTAAGCTGCAAGGCAGCGCCATCTCTTCGCATTATAGGTAAACCCACAATGTCAAATGAATACTTTTACAAGTATTAAACATTTGAAAGAAGAAATAGCAATTATAGTTATAATTTTTATTATTTTTAAAGCATGTAACTGCTTGATGTTTAAATCTAAAGAAAATATAACTAGAAAAAATTCCACGCGGACCAGGCAGCAGACGGGACTCGAACCCGCACCCTTCGCAATCCGGGCGAATGCACTGACCAATTATGCTACCGCGGCCCTCACGGACCGCGTCGAAATTCTTTCTAGCTATTCTTAAGCTGCAAGGCAGCGCCATCTCTTCGCATTATAGGTAAACCCACAATGTCAAATGAATACTTTTACAAGTATTAAACATTTGAAAGAAGAAATAGCAATTATAGTTATAATTTTTATTATTTTTAAAGCATGTAACTGCTTGATGTTTAAATCTAAAGAAAATATAACTAGAAAAAATTCCACGCGGACCAGGCAGCAGACGGGACTCGAACCCGCACCCTTCGCAATCCGGGCGAATGCACTGACCAATTATGCTACCGCGGTCCTCACGGACCGCGTCGAAATTCTTTCTAGCTATTCTTAAGCTGCAAGGCAGCGCCATCTCTTCGCATTATAGGTAAACCCACAATTCTAAAACAATTCTAAAAATTTTTTCTAGTTATATTTTCTTTAGATTTAAACATCAAGCAGTTACATGCTTTAAAAATAATAAAAATTATAACTATAATTGCTATTTCTTCTTTCAAATGTATTGTAATTTTTTGAGACCTAAAAAGCTACAAATCTTTAATTTTAAAATAGATTTTTCATGGACATACAAAAACGCTGTCGGCCATTTTAGTCTATAGATTATCTATGCTATGACGTTAACTGCAGTAAACAAAAACTCGTAAGCACGTAGAAAATAACTTAACTGTGTTTATAATAAAAAAAAACATGATTTCTAATAAATAGCACGAAAAATAAAGTAATTACCATTATTGTATTGTACGAGAATATAAAAACACATCCTTGAAGACTCCAGGAAAGTTATGGATTAAAGTGCCGAAAGAAATTAACCTACGCAACTTTATTACACTAATTCATATGTTGTATCAGTTTTATGTTTATTACTACCGTAATACTAAATACACTGTACTTACATAGATACTTGTCGTTTCTCTGCTTCGCAGAGCAGAAATCTGGGTTTAGTGCAATAAATTCACCAACCATCAATGCATCAATTCTTGGCAGATTTGTGCTTTCTGTTTTCACAAAGCCGGCATCCATAATTAGTTTTTTCAAAACAAAACAGTAAACGGAAACTTTTCTAAAGTTAAAAGTGTTTTAAGATAAATTTAGTCAGACGAAAGAATCCACCCACAGTAACACGCGAATGACATTTAGTTGTTTACCATATGAGACGTCAGAATCATGGCGGATGTGGCGAACAGCGTTTTTTGTGTTTAAAAAATATAGACTAAAAAATATTTTTTTAAATTAAATTTCTACAGCAATCTTCTGCTTTTATGAAGTGAAATCGATATATTTAGGTTCCTTGGACCAAATACTTTAAGAAATAAACATTTATTTAATACAATTCGACATGAGTCAACTAGCCTATTACAGTTATATTTTTATTTTTAAAGTATGTAACTGCTTGATGTTTAAATCTAAAGAAAATATGACTAGAAAAAAGTCCACGCGGACCAGGAAGCAGGAAATTAATAATTAATTAATTTTAAAATCCGCATAGATTTTTTTCTAGTTAAATTTTCTTTAGATTTAAACATCAAGCAGTTAGGTACATGCTTTAAAAATAAAAATTATAACTTATATGTATTGAGAGTTCCTTAAAGACGGTTCGGAAGTGGAGAGACTGGTAATCTGTACCCCTAGCACGAACCAAAATCGAATTCGTAACGTTTGCGAGTCCGAAATGTCATGTAAATTTTTAGACGCAGCAGTTGATAGTGACAATTACCTTAAATATTTTTTTAAAACATTTTTCATTTGTAAAAAAAAACTTTGAAACCTTTACATTGAGCCTTTTCATTTGAAATAATATAGCACGGTAGAGTCTGTGCGGAAAGAGAATGGGATTTAGATTGGAGGGCGCTGTAGTGCTTTTCTACCGTATTTGTAAGGTTTTACCCCTTTTAGACATGATTAAATACAAAAAACCGCAGAAACCACAACAACAAACAAATCCGTATCAATACAAAACTTTGACGATTCACAGATTGCTGGGTTTGATTGCCAAATAAAAATCTGAATGTAAGTTCCGTTTTTCGCCACGCCCATTCTCTTTCCGCACAGACTCTACAGTTAATCAAATTTTAATCTTCTAAATTACCCCCTAAAAATAACGGAATTTGTTTATTCCCTTTAATCGTCCGTGTCTGGGTCTCAGAAATACATGCATGTAGTGTACCTTTAAAGTATGTAGGTGCCAAATTTCAGCTTCATCGGAACAATAGATACCGGACTAATCAACTGTGACAGACAGACAGACAACCATGTGTTTCTATAGGAATTCCATTTTTGCCGATTGAGATACGGAACCCTAAAATTAGCCGTAATAATAAAATAACGATTAAAAATATTTTAATTCTACTTTATATAAATACAAATACTTAAAAACTTCGCTTTGAAATATTATACTAATGAATATTAAAAACCAATTTTATTAAAGCCTATCTTAACACAAAAAACAAAGCACAAAATAGTATAAAAATACGTTTCTGAACGTATTTGCTACAGGACAAGATAATCTGTGACATTAACCTTACAATTTCAGAAGTCGTTCACTTAATTTCGACATCGAGCCAGTGCCGTTCCAACCTCTCCAAACAGCGATCGACATTTCGTGGTCTTCTTCATGTGGACGGTTATTGAAACATGCTTTTTCGTCCGCTACGCTACCTACCTGCTCCATCCCTTTCGTTTTCATTCAACATTCTCATTTTAATTTCATTCAATGTTGTTGTTATGTAGGTACTGTGTGATTTCAAGTCTTTTTTAAGTTAATTTACCTAGCTTTTTCATGAAAATTAAGAGATATTATAAAATATGACCGAAAGAAGTAATAAACGAGTTAGAAAGGTGAAACTAGTGCATCGCGACTGTGATGTGGATGACGATCTAACAGAAATGCAGGTAGGCCACCATTTTGTGAAGGCTGAAATTACTGACGGTACCTTTATGACAATTTTTATCGAAATCACGTTGACACGTTGTTTAATTACTGTAAACTACCTACAATTTTGTAACTTATTTTTACTAATGACATATTGTTATTTATGTAGACATAAAATATTTTCGTCCAATCTACCCTTCATAATAATACGTAATAAAACCCCATTCTGTTCGAGACTGGATTTTTTTAATTTCATGTTTGATTATTATATATAATTTTAACATTAATCAAACTTTCGTGTTAATTGATATCTCTTATTATGGGGGTTTTTCATGAATTGTTATTGAAAATGTAAAAAATGTACAAGGAAAAGTAGGGTAGGTATTCTTGACCATAGACAATTTAGTGATGTGGATTTGTAGAGTGTAGCGCTATTTAAAAATCAGCTGATCAATTGAATAAGACGGGGCACACACGCACAGATTTCTGATTCGGTTTTCTGTTCAGGAATACCGATGCATAAACCTGAATGCACGTCCTTACATACAAAACGTTCAACGACGCGCACACTATTCTGATTTTACAGCATGGAAATACCTAACGTTCGGTTCTGACTCTAATTTAAAAACTGTTACGGCGTTAGATTCACGGAATTCCGGATCAGGAAAAATAACGAATGTGCCTACTCTTAGGGTGCGGCCAGAGTGCACTCAGATTCAGATTCAGATTCAGATTTCGAAAACAAGCGCGAGAAATAAACAGTGTAGTCGAAGGGTACGGCCAGAGTGCACTCCTGATTCAGATTCAGATTCGGACTCAGAAAACAAAGCGCGAGAAAAAGCAGGCAACCTGCTTAGACTACACTGTTTATTTCTCGCGCTTGTTTTCGAAATCTGAATCTGAGTCTGAATCTGAGTGCACTCTGGCCGCACCCTTAGGCTGGGCTTACACAGTCTGAATCAGACTTTGAATCTATAATATTAATTCCTCGGAATTGCACATAATTTTACTTCTATCCACACGCAATCTGATAAATTCATAATCTGAAATCAATTCCGTGAGATTTGAATTCATTATTATGTATTAAGATTCCATATTTTTATTCAGTCAGACTGTTAGGCCCGCGTTATTGTTGATGATAATGATCCTAAGAAAGTATTAGAAACATAATGGAATGGAAGGTGACTTCAGAAGTATCTCTGAAGTCATTTTTGAACTTGACGACTCTGTATATATCAATACAGGGAGAAAAAAAACAGCCCTTGCTGAGTTTCTTGTCGGTTCTTCTCAGTACAAGGCCTCCCGCCGTAGTTTTGCGAACCAATGGCGTAGCTTCTTGAGTGCTTGTAACAGCAGAATAAATGATTTTTGATTTTGATATATATCGTCGAATATTATATACCTCTTGTTTGTTTTATATCCCTCTCTTTCGAAAACCACTATCTTCGTTTTCTTTGCAGTTAGATTTTTTCAATGTATTCATATTCAAATGTCTGTGTTATGAACACGCATTTATTTATTTTTTCAAACCTATTAATTCAACCTGTAATAACACTGTTTTTGATTACCGATTTTATCATCTACAAGTACGCTTTGTATTGCTAATTGAAATATATCGTTTATATTGTCGTGTAACAACCGATTGACCATAGAGTATAGAGAAATTCGCCAATTAAAATATTTTGACCGAAAACTTTTTCAACAGGAAAACTTTTTATTTTAATTAAATAATTCAAGATTAAATTAAACTCAAATGCTATTGAATGTGTTGAACAATGCTTAAAGTGAACTTATCTGAAACAGTGAAACAATATAGGAATTTAAAGGTTATGTTTTTATTTACATCAAAACTTAGGAAAGAACTATTAGATTTTAAGATATTTTTTTTCTGTTGTAACATCGATAAATTATTATTGATTTACTTATTTTTTAACAATGTTTTTAACAGTGTTCAATAAAAACATCAGATATATGTTTTCTTTGGAAATTTACCAAAGATTTTGTAGATGAGTTTTAAAAAATTGCTTTTGTTTAAAAATATTATTTTTGATCATGTGGTATAGCAATAAACAAATGAATTATGATTAAATTTTTTATACAAGTATCCCTTAAAATATAATGCACTGCTCAAAATAGTTAGTTATAGTTTGTTTGTTCATAATCAGCATCACAGTGATTTTGGTTTACTGCTATGATTATATATACCAATCTATCTTATATAAATAATAATTAATTACCCATAATGTGTACACCCTCTAAATAAAAAAAACCAAAGCATAATGGTCAGTGCATTTGCCCAGATAGCGAAGGGTGCGGGCTCGAGTCCGTCTATTGCCTGGTCTGCATGGATTTTTTTCTAGTATAATTTTCTTTTAATATAAATATCTAGCAGTTATTTGCTTAAGAAATGTGTTATATAAAAAAACTATTTAACGAAGAGCTTTACTCATTGTAAATAAAAAACAGTGTCAAGTTAATTTAGCCCAAAATTATACAATCAAAAACATTTAAGCTGAAAAGTGATTGCATTTGGAGAACCTTCTTAATTAAAAAGTATTTTTTAAAGCCATTAATTATCCTAGCCACAAAGTATGCACTGAAAGGCTTGTGTTATGGGGTAGTAGGGTAACAGATGGAATATATCAAGCTGCTGTTATATATTTCAGTACCTATATTCATTACTTTACATCTGTTTTTTTATAATGTTGTTTTTTTTTATTTATTATTTATTTATTTATTTATATAATTTACATAAAGTAAATACCAATCGTAAACGATGAAATGACCTTAATCAGGTTTTCAAATATTATACAGTAGAACACAGACATAGACTGGTAATAAAGAAAAACGAACTGTCACCACACATAGAATAAACCTTCTAAGTTTAACAAACACAGTTCTGTTTTTTTTTTTAAGCTTTTAACTGCTAGATGTTTAAATTTAAATTAAAAGTTTTACTAGAAAAAAAAACATGCGGAGTAAAAAAAAACCGACTTCCTTCAGTTTACCAGAAAATCTTATAAACATCAAATAGATATTAAATAATCAGCTGTTTACAGTAGACAGATACTAAATAAACAGCTGTTATGATTTATTTTAGTCCCTTAATCGAGTATTATCCAATAATTTTCAAGTGAAGATTGATCCTGGATGTTGAGTAGAGGTAGGCGCTACCAACTCAAATAACAATTTGAAAACCAAGCTGTTGCGTGTGAAACTGAAGAGATGTCGCTACCCGTCAGTAAAATCTAGTTTACTTGCACTAAAAATCTGAGGTTTTTCGGATGGCGCTCTTCATGAACATTACTTTTTTATATTTATTGTTTTTAATAGTATTCTGTTATCTGTGCTATTAGAGAACAATCAATGTGGTGGTGTTAAGTGCTTACTATTTCAGCAGGTAAGCAACAGCTAGCAGTAGGTAGGGATGCAAAGTCTTTTGAAATATCGATATTTATATCGAAGTCAGGAAAATATCGATATCCGATATATCGACCATTTGAACTCGATATTATCGATATATCGATATTTTTTCTTTTTTTTTGCTTTGTATTAAGTTTGCAAAGCAAAAACCTTTAATTAAGGAAGCAAAGGTTTCCGAAATATCGATATTTATAATGTGGGCAGGTAAATATCGATATTCGATCCGATATATCAGCCATTCCAACATTTCCAACACGATATTTTCTATATTTTTATAGTGCTGTAAGAAGTATCAAATCAAAAGCAATTTCGAATCAAAGATATTTATTTTGTTTAAAATGTTTGCACGCAGCCAAAATCAGAATAGATAATCATATGAAAAACAATTGTTATGTATTAGTAAAACCTACACATCAGGGGCGTGCCCATGGCTTCAGAATAGGGTAAGCCCAAAGCTTCCAAAATTACTATACCTATCTTACTTTCTTGACTTGGCGAGCTTAAAAAATTTACGATTTGTATAAGATTCTTAATTTTATTTTGTGTTATATTACAATGATATTCAATTTCAATTAATCAGCAGTTGACAATTATCTAGAAAGAGAGGCAAGGATTTTATTTAAGTGCATGAGTTACCATTAGGTATACGATTATACCTATATACGTTGGTGTCGATTCTGGCATGATTATCTAAACTAAAAACTTTTAACATCAGTCCCTCCTTTTCATTCTGTATAGAGAATGACAAGGATACACTGTTGTCAAATTAAATTTTAGGTTTAGAGAATCATGCCAGAATCCACACCAGTTTAGTATATTTCTTGGGGTTCAAGATTTTTTTAATACATCTATAGCCTCTTGCGATTTCAAAGCAATAGTTATTTCGATATTATTCAATTTAGATAGTCATAGCAGGTAAATTAATTGATATTATTGTGTTCAAATTTAGTCTACGAAATATCGATATTTTGGAATTTCCGATATCGATATTATCGATATCAGTGAATTTTAAATATCGATATTTTGGTCTCGATATTATCGATATTCCGATATATCGTTGCAACCCTAGCAGTAGGTACCTACTTACCTTGATTGATTTTAAAGAAATACGATTTACCAAGGTACCTACCTACCTTACGTTTTCCTTTGTGATTTGGTTTTGTTGTGCATTAAATGAATTAGGTAGGTATTTTGGTAGTTTCTTCGAATGTATAAAATTGGCTCACTGATAAAAATTACGATAATTATATTATAACGCATAGGTAGGTATTGGTTTTTGTAATAATAAGGTATTGTAGTTTTTAATTGGTTTTGTTGCTCTGAAAGAAGTGCTGCCTATTTGGTAGATACCTTTGTAGATAGGTACCTACCTACATTATCTACTAAGTGCGCATACTATTTCGGCAGGTACCTAGATAGGTAAATACCTTGATTTTAATAAAATACGAATTACCTATCTACATACCTACATAATATATGTTAAGTATCTGTTATTAAAATAATAATAATTAAATTAAAATAATTAAATTAAAAAAAAAAAACAAAAAGTAATATTAAAAAGCAATCGTTTTGATGATTAACTTAACACATTGATTTTGGGTTTTTGTGAAAATAGGTGAATGGATAATTATTCGCAATTTTTTTGAATTTTAAATACCTACCTACTATAAACAAGTTGAGTAGGTGCTTACAAAACATTTTTATACTGTTGTAATTAAAAAACGTATTTTTTTTAATAAAAAAAAAATATTTCAGATACCTTCACCGTAATAATGACGCGCAAACGCAAATCTAACCTTTATAGAGTATCCTCTCAAGCACGAGCAAAGAGATTAACTAGGTCGCAAGAATCTCTTGAAGAAATTAAACTGAGAAGGCAAGAACAGGCAGATCGTCAAACTGCTTTGAGGGCCTCAGAATCTCAATCGCAGACACAGGCGCGCAGAGATTTAAATGTACGACTTCAAGCAGAAAGGCGCCGTAATTTTAATAGAAATAAGCTACTTTTTTACTCATTATGTCAAAAGAGGATGATAGCCTCAAATAGGAAAACCACGCGAGCGTAGCCGCGGGTAACAGCTATATATATATATATTTATTTATATATAGATTTTCATGAAATTTTGTATGCATAATCATTAGGTCTGAAAATCAGACATCTATTTTTCATCCCCCTAAAGGTTAAGGGTGGTCCACCCTCATATTCTTTTTTTATTGGACAATTTTTTTGTTTTTATTTTTTTATGACACATCATTCAAAAATACATACAACCCAAAATTTTCACCCTTCTACCATCAACCCCTATTTTTTATGGTGGTACGAAGTTCGCAGGGACAACTAGTATATAATTATATAAAAAAGTTTTACAATATTAGCATTGCTATTCTAACAATTGTAGAAAAAATAAACATTCACTACTGCATGTAGGTGTCTAATAATATAAATATAAGCAAATTTTGAAACACATACTACTTTTTATATGATAAAATTTTATATAAATACGCTGTATATGAGGAGAAATTACCTGAGATATTTTGTATCATTATCATGATCATAGTGTTTTAATTTTCCTTTTATCATGTTTTTACAGGGAAAATCAAAAAAGTTGAAGAAAATGGTGAAAGGTTCTGCACCAATGAAATTAAACATAAAAGTAGAAGTTGAAGAGTACAGTGAAGACATTGAACAGAACAAGACCGAGAACATTAAACCAGACCATGAATTTACTGCAATGGACTCAACCACTATTAAAGATGAACCTCATGTAAAAGTAGAACACGATGGTGGGGTAAATGCCAGTAATGGAAACACTGCTGACAGTGATGAAGATGATGATAGATCACAAGTTTCAACGTCAGCAATGGATGAAGATGATAATGACTTTTTTAAACCAGAAAAAGGCTTGCTTAAAAACATATATGATTTATCACATCGTTCAGCGAGGTCCATCCAACAGTGTAAGCTAAGTGAAGAATCGTTTTTCAAGGAGCTCAATGAACTGTCAAAAATTCATTTGAGTATGGCCGATAGGATACTGTTAGTTGAATCGAGGAATACTTGGGGCAGGACATCAACAATAACTCTGAAACGCCCGAGGGCAGAAGTAGAAATACAGAATGTTATAAATGAATGGAATAAATGGATACTGACATCTAAATTTAAAGATACACCCCTGATGTACAAATGTTACATGTGTAAAAAAGCTTGGTGGTGTCTATATGACTTTAGAGAGCATTTGGTAGAAAAACATGATTCAGAACAGTTCCATTGCTACTTTGAGACAATGTTTCCAGTATGTAATATAATTGCCGGTCTCGAAGCCAAGCCTGAATTCGACAATTTCTCCATAGATACAGATTGTTTGAAATGTGGCAACGATTACAAGTTCCATCAGCGAAACAAAGGTGCTCCTGACAAAGACACGTGTTTCTATGTATGTCAACACTGTGACGCGAAGTTCTACACATGCAGTAATTTTGTTGAACATCAGGGTGATTGCGTTTCGTACAGAAAGTTCTTGAGAAACAGCAGATCAGACTTAGATGTTCTGGAATTTTACCGTTGCCTTGTTTGCAAGCTGGTGCTAGTATCCAAAGAGAAACTACGCAAACACTACAGCGGTGTACACAGTGTTCGCTCAGATATGCCCATAACGACCCAAGTGAAAGTGTGCTTGGTTTGTAATGTTAATTTCAGTGATAGATTATTCCATAAGTGCCTACATAAGAACTACAGTATCATGTGCAGTAGTTGTAAGCAAAGCTTTCCGACTAGAGTCACAAGGAATATACATAAAACTGTTCATAAGAAGAATTTCAGGTGTAGAATATGCAATGTGGTATTGGACAGTGATTGTATGGAGACACACCATATAGCAAGCACTCACAGCACAAATTTCCGAATCATATATAAGTGTCCGACATGCAAAGAGAATATTTTCCTTTTGAACGATCTGTCTTCTAAACAGCACACACTTATTTGGCACAAAAAGAGGTTCGACAAAAGGCGGATGTGCTTTGAAATGGTAAGTTTTTTATGTATAATGAAAGTATATAATATATTATAATCTTTTTCGCATCACCATTCTCAGTACTGGATGTCACTGCAATAATAAAAAAAGCGAGTGTGTTTATGACCACACAACTGAAGTGAAACTTCTTTAGCTCCAATGATCTGAATGAATGATGATGATTTGTTGATAGAAAAAAAAACCACCAATCCGCACTGGGACCGTTATCATCCTCTTATCCGCATTGGGTCCTTTATCACCCACCAATCGGCGCTGGGTACGTTATCACCCACTAATCCGCGCTGGGTTCGTCATAACCCACCAATCCGCACTGGGTCCGTTATCATCCACCAATCCGCATTGGGTCCGTTAAAGGTGTTTAATTGGGCCATATGAAGATGTTAAAACGATAGAATTGAAACCTGTGGCTAAGGCCCATGCTTTTCCACCACATAATATGCTTTTAGTAGCAATTGTTTTACCTAAATAAATTAATAATTAAAATGCTTTGTGCAGAAAGCGTGACAAACTCTTTAGTGACAGGTTACGCAACAGACATGTCCCAACATTAAGAGTAGAGTTTAATAAAATGAGGAATAAGGTACACACAATTTTGGAAAAACAAATAAATCAATTTAATATGTATCACATAAAAAATAATTCTAAAAACACAATAGAAGTTCATCAGATCCTTAATAAGATGTTAGGTCGAGTGACGCTAAATATCGATAAAGAAGTGTCGAAAGCTTTTGAAAATCAAGGTCGTGCTACCAAAAAAATTGCCAATAACTTTGCCATGGGTGTTGATGACGCTGTGAAAGATATCATATCTGAATGTAAAGTTAAATAACATAAACCTGATACTATATATAATAAATCTGTAAATTCTAGCTACGTTCGATATTTGCATCGCAGAGGCGACGGAGTTTTGATCCCGTGATCACCATTTATCTGAGAAAATTGATATTAGCGAACAGCCCGACCAACTGTGGGTTAATATCTAACCTCACAACATGACGGATAACCAGATTATTCTTTCTTGCCGGTCAAAATACTCCGAGAGATTTACATTGGATTGATCTAAACAGAATTACCGAATGTATCACTCCAGATTTACTCCAGATGTAATAAACAAACGATTCAGGCTAAAAAGATTGATCAGACGCAAATAACAAATGTAGCTAATATATTTTCAAAATGCCACCAATTATCAAATTTAAAAGTAAAATTTTAAAAAGGTTGCAAGGTGGCCTACAGCTTATCGGGACTGCACTGGCTATTATTTTATTTCTGACCCTCGAAGGTTTCAAATGTCTCACACTCTTTTAGCATTGGTATTTTATTCTCTGTCTTTGTTAGGGTGAACAAACAATGAATCTTGTTACATTAAAAACTATTACAACCAATATATTATTTGCATCAGCCACTACATTGACAACAGAGTTTCTAACAGTAATTAGTATTGGGGGCTGTTTACATTTTACTTAAAATTTTAAATAATTTAAATATATATTTACATATATTAATACAATAACGATATTAAAGAAAATGAGCGCGAGGTATTAAAAAACCTTCGGGTGTCAGAAATAACAAATTATCCAAAGCAATCCCGATAGGCGGAGGCCCCCTGGTCCAGATAATGTAAGTGTTTCTGACATACAATGCGTAGGACCTGATATAGCTTTGGCCATCGCCAACCTGATAAAATGTGAGTGTTAGAACGGGTATTTATCCAGATAAATTGAAGGCAGGCTGTATAAAACCATTCCACAAGAATGAAAGACGCGATGGCTATCAAAATTATCGGCCAATTATCTTATTATCTTCTATTGAGTTAAGCATCGTAATAAATTCAATCTGAGACAGGCACCTGTTATTTAAATGTACGGATGAGGCAAATGAGTGCCTTAACGCGAGGAAACGCTCTTGTTCTCTTTATTGATTTTTCGCATGCATTTGATACGTTAGACCACGAGGTTAAATGCTTGTGAGGTGCGAGAACCGCTCCAATGTTTGTGTACGAATTATCCTCAAAACCGGAAAATCACGGTGCGGATAGGTGATGCGTACAGCGAATCGGTGTTAGTGACAAAAGGCATAGCTCAAGGATCTGTGCTTGGACCTCTACACTTTCTGTCTTACGTAAATGAAATGTGTCACTGTATTTTGCATAGCTCTGGTTACACATGCTTAGTGATTACATGCAGGGATCCCCGGGTAGCACACGATCAGCTTCAGTCAGACTTATGCTCTCGCGAAATGATGCAAAACATGATTCTGGTCTCTTTATTAACACAAACAAGACCAAATTGCTTGTAACCAAGTCCCTATAGTATGGTGCAAAACATGATTCTGGTCTCGTTATTAACACAAACAAGACCAAATTGCTTGTAATCAAGTCCCTATAGTGCGACTTCACACACAATACAAGACCTATTTCAGTTGTTATACATTATGAAGCACTATCGTCGTCTACTTAAATCTAGGTCTGTGATACAGACTTAAACATAATCTTAATGTGTCTAAATGCTTCGTATCAGGTAGTGGTGCCAGCGAAATGTCTAACAGAAACGGTCGAGCAAATGGACATTGTCACATCTCTGAGTGGTGAGTCTTTTCTGTCTTTTAACATCCATTTTTCATACATTCATAGTTTTGCCCTAGATGCCTCTAGAATACGCCCTGGGCTAATTTGCATTTACAGATTTTTAAATAAATAAACAAATATTTCTAATACTCACACCATTGAGTCTAGCTCCAAAGTAAGCACTACTTACTTAACACTACAAGGTGTATCTTTGTATTATGGAATACTAGGGTAATGAATAGAATATATAATACTAGCAAACCAGTGAACCAAATGTTCACCAAAAAAAAAAATTAATTAATTGAGAACTTCGGAGATTTTGTGTGGTTTCGTTTGTAATAGAAATCACATGATTTCTCGAAAACCGGAAGTGCTACGTTACTCAAATCCGGTTTGTAGTCTTATCAGACTATTCTTAACTTGTAACTTAAACATTCTCTTTATCTATCTCTTATCGGTTTGGCCGCTGAAACAGCACCACGGACGGACGGACGGACGGACTTGTCTAATAGATAAGAAGATACTCATATATAAATGATTTAATTTAGAATACATATAAACATATAACATGTATAACAAATGTCCTGTCTGTTAAGACACGGTGTTTGACCCAAGCAATACCAATGAGTCTTAGTTCATGTGACACTGTGAAAAATTTATTTTTCAAATGCTACTGCACTTTTGACGTTCTGCCATCCACTATTATGACCGTATACGGGAAAATCAATATATAGGGGCCATTCATTTCGTAAGCCCCCCCCCCCCCCCCTGTTTAATATTTATTACGTAACAATGTTAAGGAAAAAATTAAAACACGTTTGGTTTGTTTTTAAGTCTGTTTTTTTAAGTAGTAATTTTTTGAAATGTTTTGGTGGTAATATTTCTGTGGCGCGGGTCCGTTGCCATGGAAATGGAAAGCCTTTACCTATACGCGTCCGAGCGAACCTCGGCACGTGCGTGGTTGCCCGCGCTTTTTTAAAGTATAATTTTAACTTTGCGCAATTTTGTGATCTTGCGTAAGAACTATCGAGACTACCTCCCACCCCATTGTAAGAAGAAATAAGACAAGGTCGGGCCCCTCTCCTAAATCGTCTTACGTAATAAATGAATGGCCCCTTAAGAAATAAGTTTATTTTAGAATTAGTGTGTATATAGACCATAATACAACAATTTTAAAATTGACCGCATAATTTCACAGGAAAATTCGAGATTAAAGCAAAACCCAACCAAGAACTTGAAATCAAAGAGATAGATTTTAAGAACAACAAGAAGCCAAATGCTAAACCAACAGTAGATTTCTTAAGTGACGATGAAGATTTACCGTTCAAAATAGTTGAAGACGACACTTTTGGTATATTTGATGATGCACCAGACGAAAATACCGATAAATCTGCCTTCGCTAATGTAGTCTTAAGTATTAAATCTGAGAAAGACGATGAAACTAATCGTCCCAAAGATGAATATGTACCAGAAGCAGTTGCAAAGCAAGCAAGCGATGCTATAGTTATAAACGAGAATATTGAAAAACCACTAAACATAAAAATCGAGAGGGATGACGATTTCAAAGAAACCGACGACGAGGTGAACTTCATGGTCGACAGAGTTATCAAGCAAGAGCCTGAATTCAAACAGGAAAACTTTGATGACGATTACGAGATGCTTTTGTCCAAAGTTTTCGGTGGTTCACATTGCTCAACTTCGAGCATGGGACCGGTCGAAGTGAAACAAGAAATTGAGGACGAGGAATTTTTCGAAGATGACATCATAGTTTTAGCTCAAAACGCTGAAATGGAAATCGCGAATGAAGCCCAAGCCGCTGAGCCTAAAATGAAAAAAGAGAGACTAGTTACCGAGAAGCCAAGGAGAAAGCTACCGAGAAAGCCGAAACCACTTAAACCACTCAACCCGAATTCCAAAAAGATGGGCAAGAAAAAATGCACTCAATGCGATGTCGAAGGCAGCCATTTTGAATGTGTCAAACACCTCAGCCAGTGCAAGGATTCCTACAAGTGTACGAAATGTAACCTCCAGTACATCTCCATTGACGGTTACACTTATCATTTTGAAGAAGAACACGGAATAGAGTCGAACTTTTGTCCAGTCTGCGATAACGAAGTGGAGAGAAACCTTCCTTTACATATCAAGAAGCATATAGGCTACTCTTTTTCTAAAGTCCAATTGTTGGATGGTGTAGATGATAAAGCTAATATAGACCTTTTGTACTATTGCAAAGATTGCAAAGAACCGGTAGACGTTGAATGTATGTTCGAGCACTGGGAGGCACATTTGAGCTTGGATAAAAGTGAGGAGTCTACGTCTGAGATGACTACGGGAGTGTCGCACAGTTCTCTGGAGCCCAAGCTGCTGGAGAACATCAAATGTGAGTAAACCCATAGTATTTTTAGTTGCTTTTAAAATGATTTTCTTTTTATAGATAGGTCCGACAAATGACTCCACCCCACCTGATGTTAAGTGAAGGTGAAGTCCAGACGCGAAGATAGATGATACAGCAATTCTAACTGTCACACCAGCCATCCTCACCCTGCCGGCCTGCATGTTGCTTCTTCACGCCTCTTTTAAAGGATCCCAGGTTGTAAGAGGGAGGGAACACGTGAGCGGGCAGAGCATTCCATTTACGGATAGTGCGACAAAGAAATAAGTCACCAAATTTCTTTGTACGCGTTGGAATTGTAGCCACAGTTAGACAGTGACAACGTAAGCCAGCGCGCGTGGTCCTCTGAAGGAAATGGGAAGGTGAAATAAGAGAGAATAACTCCTCAGAACACTCGCCGTGGTACAGACGATAGAACGCGCTTAGTGACGCCACGTCACGGCGTAATTGAAGAGGCTTTTGGTTTTGTGTCTGTCGCAGGCAATTAGTATCATTCGCATTTTACAAACAGCGGTTCTACAAACGGCGTCGTCCGTTTATAAACGCTCGCTGTTTTGAAATACCTATCGATCGAGTATCAAAACCAAATGCTGATTTGATTGCACGTTTAATTTCCGGTTTCATTTCCCGCTTTAAGTTAATGTCATATTTCCTTGCGTATCTCGCACAGATTTGAATGTGCTATGTGATCTGAGGTACTGAGTATTTTTCCCATTTAGATTTATCTAACTTATGTTTCATATAATTCGGAGTACTGGACGAAATATAATTCCATTAAAGCTATATTGTACTGAATCGTAGAATCGAAAATATATTCCATTATTATCGACGGAAATCCCGGTACTTTACACGGGCGAAATTCATTTTAACACAATATAATATAGCCAAGTATATCTCACAGCATGATGTAGATTTTTGGGGTTATATATATTTTTTAAATCGGTCTAGTAGTTTCTATAGTGCGAGCAAATTTTTGAAGTGAAACTTCTTTAGGCACGATTGACTTGGGGGGAAAGCTGGCGAATGCGTTACGAATTACGAAAAGTGTGTTCGGGCAAGGCGAACGTGAGTTGAGTGGGGGATATAAGCAAGAGAATGCAGTGCGCACGCACATTTTCTTTCTCTTTCTCTTATAGCTAGTAAATGAAATATGTTTATGTACATATATGTATATATTGTACACATATATATATATATATGTGGATGGATCTAAAGAAGTTTCTTTTTTTTTTTTTTTCTTGAAATCAATCAATCAATCAATTTATTTGTTCAAATATGAGTACATAATTTGGTGTTACATAATTATAATGTCCATTCATATTTTACCCTATATGGGTGTGAAACAAATTAGGTAGGTACTGTAGTCTACAAAATCCAAAAATTGACACATATCAGTAATTGTACTTAAAAAAGATTTAAAATTGTGATAAAAGCAAACATTTAGTAAATTGTCAAATTAAATAGCATTTTTTACGACACTTTAAAATAGTAATAATCACATATCAATAATTGTACTTAGAATAGATTAAAATTGTGATAAAATCAAATATTTAATAAATTGTCAAATTGAATAGAAAAATTGTTCATGGGTTACTTAATAATAATTAAAATAATAATCATTAAATATAAAATAAAATGAATAATAATAAAACATAAGATTATTTCAAATAGAGCTTTAAAAGATATTAAATAATATTAGTAACCATAATCAATAATTCAAAATCACATTTCATTTCATTGTATTGTCATTTAAAAATTCATTTATGGAATAATAACATTTGTCAATCAAAAGTTTACGCAGTCTTCTTTTAAAAATAGTCAAATTTAATTGTTTCAAAGAATCAGGAATCTTATTGTAAATACGAGGCGCCAGATGCAGTACGCTTTTCTGGAAGAGGGCTGTTTTACATTGTGGTATTCTTAGCTTATTAACGTATTGACCCCGCGGGGGGTTTCTTTGAAAGTCTAGCTTTAGAAATAAGTTTTTGTTTGCTTTCACGAATGCTGCTATCTCCAAGATGTAAATACAAGGTACTGTCAATATTTTGAGTGATTTAAAGTAAGGCGTACAGCTATCCCTGATATTAAGCCCACACATTGCTCTAATGCATCTTTTCTGAGCTCTAAAAATGTCTACACGATCAGTGCAATTTCCCCAAAAGATTACTCCGTATCTTAGCACAGATCCAACTAATCCATGATAAGCAGATAGAACTGCATGCCTGTTAACTATTTTTGTTAATTGAAATAAAGCAAATGCTGATTTATGCAAATTATTGCACAATTCCCTTGATTGATTCTTCCACGTTAATTTGCTATCAATGAAAAGGCCCAAAAATTTCGTTACTTCAGTCTCTTCTATAATTTGGTTTTTATATGTAACATTAATATTATTTAGGTCATTTTTGTTTTTTCTTTGTACAAAATGCATAATCTTGGTTTTACTTAAATTTATTTTTAAATTATTTTCATTTATCGAGCTCGATGGCGCAGGTGGCTAGCGCGTTCGGCTGCGATCGTTGAAGTTAAGCAACTTTCGCAGTGGTCGGTCATTGGATGGGTGACCAAAAATTTACTATCTCGAGCTCCTCCGTGCTTCGGAAGACACGTTAAGCCGTTGGTCCCGGCTGCATTTGCAGTCGTTAGCACCCACCAATCCGCACTGGGCCCGCGTGGTGGGTCATGACCCAATCTCCCTATTCCATCCATAGGGAAGGCCTGTGCCCCAGCAGTGGGGACATTAATAGGCTGATGATGATGATGATGATGATTTTCATTTAACCACTTAACAATCTCATTTAAGATATTATTAATATCTTTGTTATAATCTTTTGTATTATTGTATTTTATTATGGCTGTGCTATCGTCAGCAAAGAGTATCATTGGATTATGTACACTTTTTGGCATGTCATTGATATACAATAGAAAAAGTAAGGGACCGAGCACACTGCCTTGCGGAACACCGCATTTTAAGAGCCTGACAGAGGACCTATATTTTACTTCTATGCGTTTTTTCTGACATATTTTACTTATTTCTGTAATCTGTTTCCTATTAGAAAGGTATGATTCTATGAGTTTTAGTGCATTTCCTCTGATACCATATATATTTAATTTTTCTAATAGATTTTTATGATTAACATAATCGAATGCTTTCGTCATGTCCGTAAATATAGCGCATATAGGATTCGATTTATCCATCTCAGTTACAATTATATTAATTAGATCATAAATGGCCATATTCAGGGGTTTATTTTGTCGAAAACCCTTTTGTTCTTGACATAAGATATTAAATTTTTCTAAGAAACCGTATACTTGCTGATAAATAACTTATTTCAAAGATTTTTTAAATAACTGGAACTAGGGCAATGGGGCGATAATTTTTCATGTCTTCTTTGTCATTTTTTTTGTGCAAAGGTTTTATTATAGCCAATTTTAACGCATCGGGAAATATTCCCTCTGTTATGCATAAGTTTATTATGTATGCTAAATGAGGGGATATAATCACCGCTACATCTTTTATAACCCTAGTAGAAATATCATCATATCCTACACTTGACGTATTTTTTAATGATTTTATTATTTTTTGTATTATATCTGAGGAAATTGGGGTCATAAACATCGATTTAAGTAGTAGTAGTAATTACTATTACTACTTATATAATTTTTATTTTGGCAAGGTGATTCATCTATTTCATCAATGAAAAAGTCATTGAAACTTTTGGCTATCAGTGATGGATCAGTTATAATTATATCATCTTTTTTTATTTGTAAAATATGTTCTTTTTGGTATTGTTTTTTGTTTCTATTTATAATGTTCCATGTTGCCTTTGTTTTATTTGTTGCGATATTTATCAAATAATTATTTTGTGCCTTTTGTGTTAACCTAATAATTTTTTTAAGTTTACTTGAGTAATTTTGAAAAGTTATTTTATTTTTTAAAGAAGGCAAACAACGATAATTCCATAACAGTTTTCGTCTTTTTTTACAGCATAGTTTTATCCCTCTAGACAGCCATTTAACCCTTTTATTTAAAGTTTTTTTTATTATTTTATAAGGAAAGCAAAGGTCATATAATAATTTAAATTGTTCAATAAAGTAATTATAAGCCATATTTGGGTTATTTGTCTGATACATGTCTGTGAATTTCAAATTTTGAATATGTTTTTTGAATTTATTGATATTCTCAATAGAATAATCACGCTGTTTAATTTTCCATGAGGTAATCGGATAATATTTTTTTACTGGAACTTTCAGAAGCTGGGCGGTATGATCTGACAAGCCTAAATGGAGTACCTCACCTCTGCAGCCTCGTTTCACGTTGTGTCCAAAATTATCTAAACAAGTTTTGCTCATTAATCTAGTTATTTGATTTATTTCCAAACTAAGACCGAAACTGTGTAAAAAATTTTCAAATTCATAGGACATTTTATTGCATTTTAATCTATCAATATTAAAATCACCACACAAAATTATTTTCCTGCTCATATTAGTACATAGATTTTGTAACAAATTATACATCTTTTCATGGAATATATCTAGGTTAGTCATTTTAGGAATTCTATATATACAAACAACAATAAGATTATGTGCTAGTAACTCGATACCACAAAGTTCGACTACACCGGATACTGATAAGCTGGAAACATTTAATAATTCTTTCCACTGAAGTCCGTTTTTTATTAATATACATGCACCTCCGCGGTTCTGGTTTTTCCTAGAGTAGCAAGCTGCAAGTGTGTAATTGGGAATATATATAGCATATTTTCATGTCCTGATAATATAGAGTGCTCTGTTATACAAATTATTTCAATAGGTTTTCCATCTTGATACAATTGTTCAATGTGAGTGATAAGCAAGTTAGACTTATTAATTAATCCCGCGATGTTTTGATGGAATACGTTTATGTTGTTATTATGTTCGAAAAAAATCTGTCTTGTGTAATTTTTCTTTGCATTCAAGATTCGGCATACTTTCGATTGTTTGTTGCAAATAAATTAATACATTCCTTAGTCCAAAGTTATTTATTTTTCCCGTTTTCCTTGAGAACATGCTGTAGTCATAGCTCAACTTTAGATTAGTGTCAATAATATAAGTATACTCGTGTAACTGATTATCCATGCATAATAGATTACTAAAAATTGGGTATCATTTAAGCTATCACCAATTTAATTAGTTTTGTGTTTCTTAAATAATAGGGTTTGTCCTCAAAATAGTAGATCTGTCACCAAAATGTAGTCACCAAACAATGCAAAATCAGTTCCACAATAAATCACCTAAAATCCTGAGATATAAGGTCTAGTACCAAATAAATGTTTTTGTATGTATTATAATAGGTGTGTTCTAATAAGTATTTAAGCAAACTAATTTAAAGAGATCACCAATAAATCATATTATGTTACTAGAAAATTGCATTAAGTTCAAATAAAAAATTAGGGTTGTCATCATCGTTTCAACCAAAAGATTCTGCTACTTAACTAGACTCCCAAGGTTCTAAATTTCCACTGCAATTAAAGTCAAAATAATCAATATTTATTGTTTAAAATAATTACCACTGAACAATCAGCGCTGGTTTAAAATAGCTGGCTTATGGCTAGCAGAATAGTAGATAAAACACTTAATTAAAGTTAAAATAATCAATATTTATTCTTAAAAAACAATAATCACTGAATAATCAGCGCTGGTTTGGATTTCGAAGGGCGCCCCCTTTTTCTTTTCTGGCCGATAAGCACATTTTTGCTTCTGGTGGGGGGTTGGCCAGCTTTAAGCGTATGGCTAATCCGATAATATGTTTGCACATATATTTCTTGTAAAACGCAGGGCAGTTGCATTTCCCATGCATCCAATCAATATTGTGCGGTAGATCCACTCTCCATTTGCTGAACCATTGGACTTTGTATTCATCAAAATCAGTCCATCTATTTTCAAAGTTTTGTATTTTGTTTGCCTTACCAGCCGGTACTTCGTAGTGTTTAAAAGCATCGTCACTATACGTCAGTATTACTTCTTTAGGCAACTTAGCCCATTGGTAGGCTTCTGTCCAGTCTTTCAGAGTCATAGTTGGTAATGTCGCAAATACTTCATCGACAGCTAACGACCATCCATTTACAAACTCTGAAGCAACTGTCAAAAAACGAGACAGTGGCAAACGTTCACGGAGCGTGTATTCATCTTTGATTACTCGGTTATGTGATTCTAGTGCATTATTAGTCGCTGGTGAACCCATGTGAACCCCCAAATACCAGTTACGGTTTTGTATGAGCCATTCCTCCTTAAAATACTGGATGAAAGTTGTCTCATCCTCCCATTTCTTCAAGAATGCTTGTGAAGCTAACTCGAACGTTTCTGAATCAGTCACTGCTTGGAGAGAATCCACATCTGTCAACAAATCTTTGTGAACATTTTTTCGCGTATCTTTCTCTACATGAGCTTGAATTTTTTTTTTGCATGTGCCCAACACATTCGAATTGTGACATCTTCACCAAATACCTCTATAAATGCATTTTGTATTGCTTTCGCTGCGTCACATACTAGAACTTCTGGTTTGAAGGTTTGTGAGTACAAGTTAAAGATATTAGTCTTGATGGCATCGAACAACAACTTAAAGTCTTCTTTTGCCTCATTAGTGGCAACCCCAAGCCCGAATGGATGAAATCGTTTATTTTTGTCTGTACTTCCAACGACAAGAACGGGGAATCCTTGCCACACCAACTTGTATGTAGCATCAGCATGAATAACTTTTACGTCACGTGCTTTTTGCAGCAAATATTTTGTTGATAGTACAAATCTAAAGCGTGGTGAACTAGTTTCTTCAATCACTTCATACCCATAACATAAACTTCATGTTCGTTGTCAGGAATTGGTGAATGAGACCTTAGCCAAGCTTCCAATTCGCCTAGGCTGATCGTGGGCTGTCCGTATTTACAACGGCGTCTGTCAATTAAATACGTCCTTACTTGGGACAATTTTGGCACTTTAATACCATCAATTTTAGTCAAATTTGCAAGTATGGCTTTTGGTTTGAGATGTAAGTCGTATAATTTGTTTATTTCTTCCTTTACTCTGTCACTAAGCCCATAACAAGCGAGCGTTTTTGAATCGTGGTCATGATCAGAATCTGTCCGAAACAACAATACTTCATCCGAGAATGAGTACATGAGTTTTTGAATACAACTGAGCTGAACACTGTGGTCCCTTCCGCACCACTTTATTACATCTAAAGTACTTTTTTCTCCCTTCCTCTACATCATGCGTTCGCAGAAAAGACCAAATTTTTTCAGCCTTTATATACTCCTCAGCACTGTGTTTGTCTTAAAAATTTTTTAACGAAAATCCAATCCTTGCTTTGCGACCGTTTCTTCTTTGGTATGGTGCCTTCATCAGTGTCAGTACCTTCCTCATTTTCCTCATCAGACTCCAATATCGGCACTTTCTCCACGAATGATTGCTCGACAAACGACGATAAACTTTTTGAATGACTTGCATTACCTTCACCACTACTTGATGCCATAATCAAAAATAAACATTTAAGAAATTAACTAAAACAACAAATTATCCACAACGATAATAAAATGCACCTACAACAATGAACGTGAAATCGCGAATGAAGTTAACTTGCATCTCTCTCGCACGCCGCCCGCGTCGCGCATCGTGTGATCGAACCTAGTTACCCATCGTTGAGGCCGGATTGGTCAATTTTTAAAGCGCGCCAATTTGTCTCCGCCCCTTTGATCATTTTTTCATTAAAATTATAAATTGATGTATTAAATTGGTAATGAATACTATTAATTTAATATCTGAACGAAATAAAATGTTACTACTGTATTGGTGACAAAATATCAAATAAAAAGGAGTCGCAGTCAGGGATCGATAATCGATTTATTTGGTGACAGATCTACCATTTTGAGCACAGAGCTATTATTTAAGTAACAAAACTGTTATTATAAGAACGAAGTTTATATTCATGTAATGCAATATAATTTTATTGGTTATCGATCTCTTATTTTACACATATATTAACATTAATTTGATAATTCATACCTGGGAACAATTTTTGTTTATCTGAGAACGAAAATATTTCGTGGCGATAGATCTATTTATTAGGTGATACAACTTGATGACAAATATAAATTTTGGTGATAGAAAATATAGTTCCCTTAAAAATTTCGACTCTGTAATTAAAAAGCATTGCATAATTGTGGCATATATATGATTATATTTGTGTTTGTCAGTGGAGTTAATTTATTCCTTAAATACTTTATAATTTCAACATGATTTGAAGTTTTTCTAAAGTCATTTTCACCAATCATAATGATGCAAAAATCATCAAGGGTATAATTTTCAACTTTTTTTTCCAAGTCTTCTAGAAGTGCTATTGTACTACAATTTGGTTTTTTATAGTGACATATTTGAAAGTTCACAAAAACAGTCTCAACTATATCCAATAATTTATTTTCATTATTGCTGCTTATAATACACAACTTTGGTTTTGTCATGTTATCAAAATTTGAACTTATAAAATGTTTTCCCTTTTGCTGGTTTTCGATACTCTGATACTGACTTTCCAGAATGTTTTGTTTAACTGAACATTCTTTCAAATTCATTTTGGTGTTTTTCTTAGTAGATTTATTCTGTGGAGTCGATGTTTTAAGTCTTTGTGTATTCGGGGAACATAGATATTATTGAGAGTTTTATGTAAAATATTTCTTTTTTTATCCAATTTTTCTATTGTTCGTTTTAACTGTGTGTTTTCTAAAGAAAGATTGTTTATTTCTTGATTTGTTATTTTTAAGTCTAATGTTAACTGTTCTTTTTGTTTTCTTAGTTTCTTCACATCTTCATTTACACTCTGTGAGCTTAGATTTGGAAGGCCATCTATCGTCATATTGCAAGTATTGTTGCTTGTATTTTCAATTGTGTCGTCCAAAGTTGTTTCCGATTTAGATCGTGGTATTTGCCGACGAAATGTAATGTTGTCGAAGAAATTCATTTTTTTATTAAATAAAGATATAAAAAGTTCTTCGTGTGGCAGATTCGAACTTGCGCCCTCCGAGTGTTTTACGTGATGCTTAGGCGTTGCACCAATTTGCATCTGTTACAGTGGTCGTAATTTTGGTCTAGTATGTGCAATATGAGTGATAATTTGTTTTGCAAAATTCTTTTCTTTAGAATTGGTTTTTAAAGCACAGATTTACTAATAAACTTTCGTATAATTTCTTAATTATTGTTTCCGATAATACTTTTTCACTTCGTTTATAACATAATTTTGTAATAGTAAGATCAGTGCCATCTATTGTCACGCCATGAAATCACTATGACATTAACAAAATTGCTCAACAGCTGATCGTGTTTACCTTCCAATTTGTAACATATTTTTTAAGTGGATATGCTACTCACCGACTATCAAAATCAGAGAACAAAAGACTTAATTATACCAGGGTGTAGTTTATGCTGTGAAATGATTGAAACAACTTTCTTTTACCATATACTGGGTTTAATCGTAGAGTGGTGGCGTTAACATTTAATTTCCAATGTTATTAAATTAAATACATTTACCTTATTGTACGACGTTGACAAACTAAATTTACATTCCTTGATGAAATCTGTTGAAATGGGTAGCTGAGAAGACAGTTATGATGGTGACAGCTTCTTATTATCCTCTTATTTGAAGATCCGAAGTCCACACTGTTCACCAAGCCTTGTTATATTTCACCACCACAACGTGGTCTCATGACGTCGCCATTTTGTTGTAAGAAATGAAGCCAACTAATTCTTGATTAATTCATGTGGAATGATTCATCACATTTAAGTACGAAGACTAACAATTAACCACTATGTGAAAGTCACCTAATTTTTTACCGTTCATGTCAGACAGAGTGTACACTAGAGATGAACGTTTAGCTATGACAATGCATTTTAGAAGTTTCGGAGCTAATTTTGAAGTAAATTTCTTTGATGCATTCGAAAGATAAAAAGTGCGTTTATACACTATTTGACCCACTTTTAAGTCTACATGCCTTTTTCTTAAGTTATAATATTTTGAGTTTCTTTGGTGAGCAACTTTTAAATGTTTCTGCACCTTGTTAAATATATTCTTAAGTTCAGATAAACGTTTACTATATTCTTTTGAGTCACCAAGTTGTACCTGAGATTGAGGAATTGGATCTTCATTATATCCATGCAAGGAGCCATCTAATACATGGGAGGGACCATGTACTAAGAAATATGGGGTGCACTTCGTCGTTTCATTAACTGATATGTTAAGGGCGCATTGAATTTCAGGAATATGCTCATCCCATTTCTTATGTTCGGATTTTACATAACACGATATAGCTGTTAATACATTACGGATCGCTCGCTCTGCGGGATTTACCTGAGGATGGTAACGAGGATTGTAATAAATATTCGGTACATTGTATTTTTGCAGTAAATTTCTAAATTGTGTACTTATGTATTGAGGTCCATTATCTATGTATATGTATTTGCAAACACCATGAACTAGAAATACTTGTTTTTCAATAAATTTTGCAACAGAGGTGCCTGTTGCAATCCGTATAGGATGCAACATAACGTATTTACTAAAATAATCTGAGCAAACTATTAAGTAAGTATTCCTATTCGAAGACACAGGTAAAGGTCCTAATAAGTCACAAGAGATGGCTTCAAATGGCTTGGTCACATTTTTCGGATTTCCCATGAAACCAGGCCTCGCCGTATTAACAGGCTTGTATTGTTTACATATTTCACAACTTTTTATATATTTCACTACGTCTAAATACATTTTCGGCCAGTGAAAATGTAAACTAAGTCTCTTATGAGTTTTCATAACGCCTGCATGTGAACTAGTAGGCTCATTATGATATTTTTTAATCAAATCTAATCTGTTTTCTAAAGGAACTACCTGTTTCCAATTGAATTCAGAGGTTAAGTTATATTTATTTTTTGAATATCTATATAATTGGTTATCTTTAATAAGGAAACCAGGATATTTCTGTGGATTTGAATTAATATTATTTAATATGTGATTATACCATGGATCTTGTATATTTTGCAACGAAATTAAATCTACTTTTATTCTTGACAATGCATCTGGTATAACATGTTCTTTTCCTTTACGATGTTCAAACTTAAAATCAAATTGACTTAAACGCATACTCCATCTGGCCAGACGTCCTGATAGATTTTTATCGGTATTATAAAACCACAGCAAAGAAGCATGATCTGTCACTATTTTACACTTTTGACCTTCAATATAGTTCCTAAACTGTTCCAAAGCATAAATGACGGCAAGCAGTTCACGTTCAGTGGTGCTGTAGTTGACTTCGTTTTTATTTAAAGAACGACTGCAGTACGCTATGGGGTGTTCCGTGTCATTTTAACGTTGAGTTAACACTGCCCCTATTGCATACGATGACGCATCAGTATGAATTGAAAAAGGAAGGTTAAAGTCAGGACATTTAAGTATTGGTGCTGACACTAAAGCAGATTTCAAGGTCATAAAAGCGCAGTTCGTTTCTTCTGTCCATTCGAATTTTATATTCTTACAGGTTAATTTACACAACGGTTTACTTATTTTGGAAAAATCTTTAATGAATCTCCCATACCAACCAGCTAAACCTAAGAACCTCCTAACATCCTTTGAACAGTTAGGTATCGGATAATTTAATATTGTTTCGACCTTACTTGGGTCTGTCCTAAGTCCGTTCCTGTCTACTAAGTATCCTAAGTATTTAAGTTCTTTTCTACAAAATTTTGACTTATTCATGTTTATAGTTAAATTTGCTAATTTTAAGCGATTAAATACCTCTTTTAAAAGTAATAAATGGTCCGAAAAAGTGGAAGAAATACATATAATGTCATCTTGAAAGGCAAAAACTTTATTATCAAACTCTGGGCCGAATAGCTTGTCCATTAACCTCTGCATTGTGGCGCTGGCGCCTACTAAACCGAAACACATTACGTTAAATTGAAAAAGTCCACGACGGGGAACAGTAAAAGCAGTTTTTTCAGCTGACTTTTCACTGTCGTACGGGCATTGCCAATATGCAGCACTCAAGTCTATTGACGTCAAGTACTTTGCTTCTCTAAGCTGATCTAAAATACTGTTAATATAAGGTAACGGGTATGCGTCGGGCTTAGTAACTGAATTTAACTTCCTACTGTCTAAACACAACCTTAAGTCGCCATTTGGTTTTTGTACCATAACCACAGGTGAATTCCACGGTGACTGAGATGGAGAGACTACACCAAGATTAAGCATCCTATCTAATTCCTGTTCTAAGGCCTTTTGTCTCATAGGTGAAAGAGGGTAATACCTCTGCTTTATTGGTGGATGGTCGCCTGTGTTTATCGTATGTTGAATTAAGTGTGTTCTACCCAAACCTACCTTCTCAGTGTTTATGCTATCAAATTTTTTAATGATATTATCAATTTCCACTTTTTGGAATGTATTTAAACTTTCATAATCCTCAAGTCCACTATTAAAATTTGTGATTGACTGAATGTCATATTTTGGTCGCGCTTATTTAATATGTTTTTTGTAATTAAAACCTTTATTTAATTCAAATGAATTCCAAAAATCAATGGTGAAATATGACAGAAGTTGTAATTCGTGGTACTATATAAAAACTTACTACTTTTAAAGTATTATTATAGGTAATTGGTAAGAATATGCGGCCTATGCAATTTAATTTTTCTGAGTTTGCAATTTGTATTAAATTTGGGCTATTAAAATATTGGACTTTAAAACCATGCCGAAGAAAAACTTTATGTGAATTATTACCTATTATTGAACATGAAGCTCCTGTGTCTAGTAAGGCGTTGACCTTCAAATGCATTATGTTAAGTTCTAAGTATATTCTAATGTCACCTTTTTGTTTATTAAATAAAACTTCACTACAGTCATCCGGTGAAGATGGGGTTAAATTAATTAAGTTGGGTTCCGTGAAGTTAAAGTTTACTAGTTTTTTGAATTATTGCAATTGGTACAATCAGAACGCTTAACCCCTCTTTTCCCACATTTAAAACAAACTATATTTTTCTTTTCGCATTGATTGGTGTAATGTTTTTCAGAGTTGCACCTAAAACATTTCTTAACACCCATGCTACCGTTGTTCATGGTTGATGCGTTGGAGCTTTGTGGTTGGTTAACAGCTGCAATACTCTGTCGTTTGTAGTGTTGTCTGTTTGATGTTTTATTTGTATTTAAGTCTGCGGTTAACTGCAATTTGGAAAAGTCTGGCTCATTAAATTGTTCTGCCCTGGATCTAGCAAGTTCTAATTTTTTGCAATAATATTTAAGTGTATCTATCGAGGTTATGTCGTGCAATGCCAGTTCCTTCATATATTCAGGTCTAACATTGTGCATTAAAATGTCTAGTTGTTGTTCCTCATCGAGTGGATTTGTTAAGCGATTAAACATACCTAACATAGTGGAAAGATAAGTATTGATGGTCTCGAACTTTGCCTGGGTACGCATTCTAATTTCGCCAAGCAATCTGTAATCTAAGTCAGGTATATCAAAATCATCTTTAAGAGATTTAAGTAGGTTCCTATAATTGTCTCTAAATTTTAATTTATTGCTTCTGAACCAATGGAGTGCTGAGCCCTCCAATAAATCAGAAAATGACACTAGCATTTGTTTTTCTGTAATGTTCCTAGCTAATCTAAGTTCTTCTAGGCGTTCCAAGAAAACTCTAATGCATGTTGTCCCATCATATTTCAAGTTAAGCGAGTTAAGGTTAATATTTTTATCACGCAGATAAATGGTTTTATTTTCAGACATATGATTATTTGTTGGGTCAAATGAATCTTCGTCCCTCATACTTGCATTCTCCTCCTTCTCACTGTCCTCACTTTCACTCTCAAGCCTGCCTAACACCTTCACTAAGCGAATCCTAAGGTCAGAAAGGACTGGACTATTTTCAGTGATACGAGCCAACCTATCGATCAAGTAATTCGACCTATCAACTAACCGTTCACGTGTGGACTTAGACATTTCCTCTACACAGGCAATTTCCACGTCACTGATCTTCTTGGTACACAGTGCCAACTCCGAATCCAGCTCCGGTAGCTTTAAGCTCTCGACTTTCATACTGCCTCTGCGCATAAGCTTGTGCACCTGTCGCAACTGGCTTCTCAGCTGGTCCCGTTTCATCTTTGGAAATTCCAATTAAGTCAAGTTCATATTCAAGTTCATCTTTTTTCATACAGTTAATATATTTGCACATTTGAGATTCCATTGTATTTATATATTTTTTTTTTTTGTTGAGGGTAAATGTTAACAAAAAATATTTTATATTAAATGTAAATTAAAGAAATTAAGCTTAAACCTTGAGTAATTAAATGTTAAAGATTAAGTGTTACTCAAAGCAGTTAAGCTTTAATTATCAGTATTTAAGTTTTAAAGTTTAAACTCTAAACAATGCTATTCTCTTAGTTATCACTTAAGATCAGGTTAATTGCATTCATAGTTTTATGATGACAATTTTAAACCACATTTATATTATTAAGATACAGTACTTTAAACAATAATTGTGTAATAAGTACAGTTAAGGTTAAGGTTAATTATTAATGCTAGATTAAAGTCGATTATTTAAGTTTTTTCAGTATTTCACAGCATCAGCTAGGTAATTTAAATAAAATTTAATGCCAAACGTTGAGGCGCCAAACTTGTAACATATTTTTTAAGTGGATATGCTACTCACCGACTATCAAAATCAGAGAACAAAAGACTTAATTATACCAGGGTGTAGTTTATGCTGTGAAATGATTAAAACAACTTTCTTTTACCATATACTGGGTTTAATCGTAGAGTGGTGGCGTTAACATTTAATTTCCAATGTTATTAAACTAAATACATATTCTTCGTTACCTTATTGTACGACGTTGACAAACTAAATTTACATTCCTTGATGAAATCTGTTGAAATGGGTAGCTGAGAAGACAGTTATGATGGTGACAGCTTCTTATTATCCTCTTATTTGAAGATCCGAAGTCCACACTGTTCACCAAGCCTTGTTATATTTCACCACCACAACGTGGTCTCATGACGTCGCCATTTTGTTGTAAGAAATGAAGCCAACTAATTCTTGATTAATTCATGTGGAATGATTCATCACATTTAAGTACGAAGACTAACAATTAACCACTATGCCTACGAACCCCTAAAACAATAAAGAAATGCAGTAGATTTGCACTTTTCTCTAAAGATCCCTAACTATCCAAAAATTAAAGTTGTACTTACAGTTATGGGATTTTCTATTAACTTATCTTTAATCTACCACCACATCGTCTTCCTTGATGTACTTTTAGCCACCTTTCATCATCTATTTATTCCTTTCTTTAATTCTTTTAAGCGAGCTCAAAATACGTCGTTCCCTTCGTAGCCTAATGCAGAAAGAGACCCCCACCTTTTTTACATAATCTCTCATTAACCAAGACGCCCCCTGACGGCGGATTTGTGTCACCGTCTTTACGTTTGAAACTAATAAGAGAAAGCACGCTATATTGAACCAAGACTTTTTCTTTGCGTACTAATTCTTATTAGTTTCACTAGATGGCGCTTAACACAATTAATCATGTTACAAATTTAAATATAAAAATCGACTACTCATTTAATTATTATTTGATTAAATTTACTTCACTGTGACATTATAATATGTAAATCAATCCTTTTTTCACTCGCACACAATGTTTTTTAGGTAAATGTTCGCATTATTGAGTATTTTAACGATAATTTATTTATTTATTATCTTAGGGCAGCTAACAGCTTATGAAAATAAAGATAACAGCAAAAAATATTACTAAAAGCTATTGACAAGCTACCACATATAGAAATCTGTACTGATTAAAAATCTAAACAAAAACACAGAAGCGTCAACCATACAGTAATAACAGTTTTACATGAAATGTTAGTAGTGAGAGAAAACATAAAATATTACAATACGTACGTTACATAATAACTAATTATTCAGCTGAATCAAACTCATATTTATACTTTTGATGCTATTAAAAAAGATATCTATGTTGGTGTCAGCTTTATTAAGGGCCGAACATGCTCTTATAAGAAAACTGTTTTGTCTATAGTTCGTGCGAACAGAGGGAATACTAAACGGCTTATAAGTATTATTGCGAGGTGCCCTTGAAGGTATCTTAAAAGCAATTTTCGCTAACAAATCAGGGCAGTCCACCAAGTTTCTAATTATTTTAAGGAGAAAAGTAATATCTGCACTGCGACGCCTAACATAAAGTGGTAGTAAATTAAATTTATTGCAGCGGTCTGCATATGACATTTTTGGAATTTTGAATTTAATGTTAAGATGACGTGTAATTGTAGCACTTTCTTACACTAAACTTTAATCTTATTTTGTAAAATAGTCCTTTATTATTACACTTGGATAACAACTTTCACTTCAGTGGTCATAAGCACACTCGTTTTTTTGTTTCTTTTACATAATCTTTAAACAAAATTTTTGTTATTTCAGCCATTCTCTTGAAGAAAATCACCAATCTTAAGCACTCCTGCTTAATTTGCAAACGCAAATTCTATAGAAGGAACGACATAAAGAGGCATTTGATAGAACACTTACTGTCCGATTCCATGTCTCATTATAACCAGCAGGGCGGACTCGAGTGTCAGTTCTGTTCCAAGGTTTTGAACAAGGCTGACATGTACAGATGGCATATGAGAGACCATGCGTCTCTGCCCGTCTACAAGTGCGGAATATGTTGTAAAACGTTCAGCGATTCGAGCAATTTCGCTAAACACAGGAAAACGCACAATTTTCACTCCAAAGAGTGCGACGTTTGCCACAAGAAGTTTCTCAGTGATGTCATGCTTGCGAAGCATGTAGAGGTAAGTGTATTAAAATTCAAAATTAAAAAATTCAATATCGTTTATTCAGTCTAGGTGTTACAAGCACTTGTGAATGTCGAAAAGCTACGCCATCGGTTCGCAAATCTACAGCGGTAGACCTTGTACTGAGAAGAACCGGCAAGAAACTCAGCAAGGGCTGCTTTTTTCTCCCTGTTTTATTTCATACAGTGTCGTCAAATTGAAAGTTGACATCAAACTTGCAAACATGTGTTGAGGTCAACTTCCATCACATAATGTCAAATATGTAACAATAGAGAATCAACGAATTTACTAACAATAAGTGCAAAGCCAGTTTAGGGTTACCATCCGTCCGGACATGTCTGGACTTAAGACTGTGGTCCGACTTTGTCCGGATTTTCTAAATTACATTGATTAGAACAATAAAAGTACATATTGATTTAAATACCATACCATTGTTACTAAGTGAGTTACGATACCATTTTGTGACTAAAGAGTTCGTACTTTTTTCAAAATGTAGGTAGGGATTTTTGTCAGAATTTAGAAATTCCTAAATGGTAATCCTAGGCCAGTTTTAATATTCAACCTACACAGTGAAAGACCCAGATTATTACATATTTCGTTTAAAATTTATTTGCCTAATAAATTTCGTTTGAACAATCAAAAAACATATGAAAAATTGTTGCATAAAAAAAATGTAATTTAATTATTTATTTAAGGGATAGTACACAATCTATATATTGGATTTACAATCAATGATTTACAATTTGAAAGCCAATTACGACTATCCACATATTACATTAGGGTTTAAAAACGAATAGACGTGATTAATAAAGAAAATATAAGATGCTGACAATAAAAAATACAGAATTTATCTGTTCTCAGGGGAATATATAGCACCATTTTTTTTTCATCATCATCAGCCTATTAATGTCCCCACTGCTGGGGCACAGGCCTTCCCTATGGATGGAATAGGGAGATTGGGCCATGACCCACTACGCGGGCCCAGTGCGGATTGGTGGGTGCTAACAACTGCAGATGCAGCCGAGACCAACGCCTTAACGTGCCTTCCGAAGCACGGAGGAGCTCGAGATAGTAATTTTTGGTCACCCATCCAATGACCGACCACTGCTAATGTTGCTTAAGTTCAACGATCGCAGCTGAACGCGCTAACCACTTGCGCCATCGAGCTCCTCATTCATCATTTTTTTTTTATATGTACCTATATAATTAAGACAACACTTTATTTTATTCGTCATCTTATAATACTTACGATATCGATCTGATTTTTTTATCGAGGAAATGAATACAATATTAATTTTATTGATTGATATAGGGAATATGCATGTTATTCAAAATTAAAAATTTAATTTATTTTTGGGCAAGATATTAATTATTGAGTACGAAGAGTACGAAAAACTTTTTGGAAATACAAAAAAAAATTAAACGTGACAGAACGGATGTGACTTAGAAATCCATAACAACACTCACGGGATATGACAAAAATGAACGAGACCTAGTGAGTAGTGCGCATAGAGCTCAACTGTCAACTCGTTTGTTATGTTGCTATGGACTATGACGTCACACCAAGTGTTCTAAATAGGGTATTTGACAAGTTTAAGGGAACGATCTCACGTTATTGACTAATGTTTATGGAGTCCGTAAAAAGTGGATATTCATCATTCTGACATGTATTTCAGTAAAAATAACCAAATCAAAAACTCCTTTTTCAAGTTACCGCGAAAACGTTTCTGTGGACAATATGGCGTCTTACTAGTGAGTGACGTCACACGACTGTTATTAAAACGATACAATGTAATGTCACTTTAACCGGAAGTTCACTTGCGTGTGACGTCATTTAAGGCTCCGCCA